>CAWUPB010000994.1:0-1455000 GCA_963924115.1 Dovyalis caffra | reverse complement strand
GGCCTCTAGCAAGACATCATGACTACTCAATTTTATACGAGGATTAATTAATCCATTATTACCTTTCACGAGCGGTGGTTACCATATAATTCAGCCCTCACGTCAACTTATCATAGTGTGATCTCAAATTTTGTTATAAGTCTTGTTCCATTATGACCACATAAGTTTTTTTTTAATTCTCAAATGTCTTAGCTCTTGGAGTAAACCAACTATATTCTATTGGTGTACTTCTCCTATGGCCACAGATTTCTCAAGTGGACACTCTAGAATACAAGGGATGACATGTCCTATCTTTGTCATCACCTATCTCCATTATCTTTTTAGTGAATATAATGAATTGCCCACGTCCAAACCTTTAATGGGTTCATCAAAAACTAGTATCAAAGCGTATAAGTCCTCTAATATGACAACTATGATGACTTCAAGTCCGAGGACCATTTGTACTCATCTCGTATGAGATTCCTATAGACTAAAACCAAATAAGTTCTCATGGTGAGTCAAGTCCAATGATATGTTCTCTAACATAAATCATTTAAGTGCTTGCTTTGGAATCACCATAGCAATAGGTGTGAGATCTCCTATCTGCTATCATATAGCATAAGCATAACACTCCTAAGTCTATCCGTATATAGTCAATGTCCATTCTTAACAATGCTACAACTTGGGACTTTTAATGATATCATTTATATGCATTAGTGTTTATCTCACATCTTTCAATCAATCACCATTGCAAATGCATATTATAAGGACTTCTATCTAATTCTACTAAATTTACAAACATAAAAAAAAATTAATAGAATGACTTCTTTATTATTATTGAAATAAAAAATGTAATAGTACATTAACTCAAACCCATCCAAACATGGTCGGATCTTAGGCACCTACACTAACAATCTCACACTTGCACTCAAGCCAACCAGCCAAGTTCCTTAATCTAGACGATTGAGTGAGGTTCTCATGTTTTAGCTTTGATAAAGCCTTAGTCTAGGAGTCGGCATTGTTATCATTAGTGTGGACCTTTTCTATCCTTATGTTACCATGACTAGTTTATCTCTATAACTAAGTGCTAGTAATGTAGTATATGCTTAGACTATTAATGAGACCTTGGTTCCTTAGCTTGTGCTATAGATCCTTTATTATTGGCCACCAAGCTATATGGCATTGGAACAAATCTTTCTTTGATTTTTTCATAGTAAACCTTTTTAGTATCATGTCATTGTAACTACCTTAGAAAAATCCTCATATTCCAAGTGATCTATCTCTATAAATCTATCCTCTTAGACTATAGGTTTCTCCCATATCATTCGTGGAAAATTTCTTCTAGGTTCCTTAATCTTTTTTTTGCAACATGATAATGTTATAGTCAAGGTATAATTTTGTATCGAAGAACCATGACTAGTAGCTCCCACTAACTTCTTATATAGATAAGATTCATCTTTGTTTTTGATGAATAATCAAACTCTTTGATCATTTCATAAAACGTTAACTTTTATTCCTAGAGGGATGTTTAAGTCTATTAATGGACCTTAGCGTTTTGCAAATCTTATTTGCACATTCTTAGAAACCATCGGGGTGCATCATCTACACATCCATTTTTTCATTTTCCTTATCTAAGAATCAATGTCAAACATTGCCATTTCAAAAGTATTAGCTTTTTCATCCTTTTAGGGCTCATATCACCGTGTGTCAAGACGAGAAGATCATATCCCTTTTTTCTTGTGATGAATTTCTTTTAAACTTATGAAATTCTTATGTTTTTTTTGTGAGAGAGTTACAACACTTTATAATCATTCTACTTTAGTATTCCTTTATTAAAGTGTCAATTTGTGAGTCTATTCAAACTCATTGAGTTTAAATTTCCTCTCACTATTTCTAGCGTCCATAAATTCCATTCTAAGGAATATAGTATGCTTAGTAATGAACAACAATTTGTTCTAGTGGTAAGATATTGACATCCTTATGTTACTTTGGATATCTCATAATTTAGCACTTTATTGATTTTAGGCTTTAATTTGTCTTGGTCAATCCTTTTGACATACACTTTATAGCCTTAAATCTTAAGGGAAGATTAATTGATTTTCTTTTCGTTTCCATATCTCATATGTGATCTATTTAAATAGATTTATTTGAAATTATATTCAATGTCAAGGTTGTAGCAAGGAGTATTTATCCATAAATAGGGATATTAATTCGAATCATTATGCACCGATCACGTCTAACATGTGATGTCCATACGTAATCTCATTCTCTTTTAGGTGATCTAAGATTTTAGTATTCAAGTATTCATTTCCTCTATCAATTGAGATATCTTAATAATCTTACTAGTTCGTCACATGACTTTTCAAGTCTAAACTTTTAAACATTTCAAATGCTTTAGACTTGTGTCTTATAACCAAAAACATGATCCACTATCGTTAAAGGTTATGTGACAAGCATGCTCTCCTCTTGCTTGAGTGAACATTGGCCCATATACATCTCTATGTAGAAGGTTTTAATTAATTAGTAACTTTTTATCCTTTTCAACTAAAAGGGGAATTCATGTCTCTTTGCCAAGTAAACAAGATATCATCAAATGATTCTAAATATCCTTTGTATAGATAGGTTGGATATGGGATTCATGCTTATTTGACCAAGTTTGACGTTGTTGTTAATTAATGTTATTTAGATCATTTGAGTCCTTTTTAGTATTTATGTTATACAATGGGAGTTATGCTCAAAACATTTATTATCAAGATATTTTCATAAAAACTCATCTTTAAAAATAATCATTATTCTTAGAAATGAAATACTTATTCAAAATAAGAAATGAAAATAAGATCTTTAGTCTCTACTAAAATAATAATAATTGAATCTTAGCACATTCCTACATGGTAGTGCTAGCTCGCTTAATTCCTACATCTAATGATCCAACTCTTGATCCATTATAGTTATGTAGGTATTTTCCCTTATTGCTATCTTCTTTCCCTTTTCTAAGCTCTTATAAATTTCAAAAATGTAAGCACCACATCTAGTATCATATACTCTTGAGATGGAATTTAGAAATAAAAAGATTAGCATTAATAATATAAATACCTAAGTTGGTGGTAGAACTCTTCTTTTGCAAAGGTATTCCTTGTAATTGTGCTTCTAATGCCTTTTCTTCTTCGAATGAAAGCAAACTACACCATTTTGGCTATTTTGAGCCTCAACCTTTTTCACTCCTCCAATAGATGTAGTTGAAGACTTCTTCCTCTTCTTAGGTGTTTTCTTGCCCTTTACTACCCCCTTCCCTTAATAACTAAAAGTATAAAAATTTTGCTCTTCTTATTAATTTTGGGCTAAGCTTTCCTTAGCATGGACAATAACTCTCCAAGAGTCTTTTGCATGTTCATGATGAACTATCCAAAGCTATTAGGCAATGATTTCAATACTAAGTCAATGGATAATTCAGCATCCATTCCAACTTTAAGTTTAATCGATCTATCGATATAGCCTATCATTTTAGTGACATGCTTTTCGAAGTTGGATCCCTCCTCCATTCCGGCTCTAAAGAGTTTCCTTGCTATCTCATAGCTCTTATGCCTAGTATTTTCCTCAAATAAGCTTTTGAGCTTTGCTATGATGTCAAAAGCTTATAAGCTTTTTTGTTGATGCCTATTCTCTAACGTCATAGTAGCAAGTATGATCTCTAAACGAGTGATCACATCATGTCTATGTTTGACCCATGCTTCATGAGCTTCGGCTTCAACCGAGAGGAGGCTCGATTGGGAAAGCTTTCTCTATTATATAGAGAATTTTTTCATATTAGAGGACTATCCTCAAATTCATTCCCGGTCGAGGAAGTTTATGCCATTAAAGGCATTGCTTCCATCAATGATCAATCATATTAATGTGTTGCCAATCATATTATGTAATCTGATATGATAGATAAGCATATGATTTGGTTAATTAAATTGCATAAAATAAAACAAAGCATAAATTAAAGAATAAAATCTATACTCACTTCCACCATTTTCTTCAAGTTCTATAACCTTTAATATATGACTCGAGAAAACTTTTCGATTCATTTTCTTAATGGGTTAGGATCCCATCCTTTATCATGCATTAGCCTTGAGTTATTTCAAAAAGCCATACATGAAAGACTAGGTAAATAACTCCTTGATAATTCTATCTAATTTAATTTTTAATATCATTAGTATGATAACACCTTATCTTTTCACAAGGAAAAAGGGAGCGTGAAAGGGAGGGATAGAGTTAGAGGGATGGATAAAGAGAGGGAGGAGGAGAGAGAGCTAAGGAGAGCGCATAAGAGAGAAAGAGAGAGAGAGGGAGAGAGAAGGAGAGATAGAGAGAAAGGGGGAAAGAGAGGGAGTGAGAGGAAAAGAGAGAGAGAGAGAGGTAGAGAGCGAGGAAGGGCGAGAGAGGGAGAATGGGAGAGAGAGAGAGATAGGAAGAGAGAGGAAGTGAGAGAGATAGGAAGAGAGGAAGTGAGAGAGAGAGCTAGAGGCCAAGAGGAGAAGAGGAAGAGAGAGAAAAGATAGATAGTGTGAAAGAGAGAGGGGGAAGAGAGGGAGAGTGTGATAGAGGGGAAAGGATAGAGGATAAAGGGAGAAGGGACAAAGAGAGTGATAGAGAGGGAGATGTTGGGAGGGAGAGAGGGAGAGAGAGGGAGGGGAAAAAGGGATATTAAGGGAGGGAGAGGGAGAGAGGAAGAGGGGGAGAGATGAAAGGAATGGGAAGGGGCGCAACGAAGTGTTTGGAATTTCAAAAATTACAAAACAAGATAATTGATGTGATCTCATCACATCACAAGTAGATGTCTCATAGCAATAACTCAAGAATCAGCTAAAGGATATTTAGAACACACATGCAAGGTATAAAAACATCAAATTAAATTCATACCTCTTGAAGTGCAGCACAAAGATTGTTCTCGACCTATAGCTCCCCAATTGTGAATCCTCTAGTCCGTTCACATGACCTTTACACGATTGAGCCTTCGGTCTATGACTTGGTTTGCTAGTATGATCTTGTCTCTCAAATGTCCAGAATTAATCTTTAGCTCACCAAGTAACCTAGCTTGAAGTAGTCTAAGAGTTAATCTTTATTTTTGTTTAAGTCAATGTCTAACACCTTTTAGTTTTTAAGATGAGTGACCATACAAGACTATCTCCATTCTCTCATCTTTTTCTTCTTCTTGTCATTCTCTACACTCTCCACTAACTTATGTTAGGTGGAGAGACTTGCATGCATGAGAGATAACAAATGTCTTTCACAAAGACATTTGTCAATCATGCATGCAACCTCCATGACAAATGTCAATCATGCATGTTTTTAATTCTCTACACTCTCTACTAACTTATGTTCGGTGGAGAGACTTGCATGCATGAGAGATAACAAATTTCTTTCATAAAGACATTTGTCAATCATGCATGCATCCTTCATGACATATGTCATTCATGCATGAAACAATCAAGACACTTTTTGATTACACATGTAAATAATGCATGTATAAATTCTCTACACTTTCCACTAACATATCTTGAGTGGAGGAGTTTGCATGTATGCATTAATCAAAACACATAATCTTCCACTAAGATTATGTTAATCTTCTACTAAGATTATTTTGATTAATTCATTAATTGACTTAAGCTTAATGACTTGTTATTTATATCTCATATAAATTAAGTCATATTTTAATTTACCCTTTGTTGGATTAAACTTCGGAACATGCTAGAGACCTTGTAAATTTAATTATAAGTTTAATCCTATTGTTTTTAATTAACTAATTAAACATTTTAATTAATAATTAAAACAATAATTTCTCATTCTATAAAATCTCTATTGTGTGTGACTTTCTAGGTTCATGTCCAATTAGCAATGGGAATATGATATCAACTCTTTAATATTATGAGAAAACTCTTTTCTTAAGTCAAGGATCTTTCAATATGTCCTTAGTCCCATAAGTCATGAGTAACACCTAGCATTGCATATCATGACTACCTAATTAGAAATGAATGTATTAAACTGATTAATTACATTCCATGAAACCAATGATCATAATTATCATGCACTCGAATCCTTTCATTACAAGATCCCAATTTTAGCTAGGGTCATGTTAATGTCAAACCCTAATTGCTTAAATGCTATGTCCTCATCTCGGCTTTATTTCTTAATATTATAAGACTCCTACTAGAAACACTTTTCTAGTGAATCTTTCTGTCTTGACTAGGAACTTTATTTATCAAGAATAACTAGATAGCATAGGATCTTATCCTTGTCTACTTAAGGTAACGAATTCCTCTTAGCTAAACACTTACCTCCTACCCTTAACTAATTAAGGCCATCACATGCCATATGCCCATACATGGCTAGTATAGACATGTAAGCGAGTAACAAACCCTAATCACCTATGTGTGAGATAATAGTGTCACCTTAGGTCAAGGGATTATATGCACTATTATAATCTAGATGATGAATTATTGACAAGTAGTTAGAACTTCATGTTATCATAATCTCACGTCACTTCGTTCAACCTACCCATGATGAGTGTCCACATATTTGTTCTAATATCACATATCTTATAGCATAAGACTCACTATCATAAACAAATAGAGGTGATAGTCTTCGGATAATTGATGTCCAATCGGGTATCCTATGACTATGAACTCTTGAATGTATTTTGTTCCAGAAATATTTGTCATTCATATTCTAAACATCTTTTAGAATAGATATTCTAACAATATACTTAAGGACTATATTCAAAATAAAAACAACTTCCATGTAATGAATATATCTTTTATTGCCATATAGGGATTATTATTTACATATCACATAATATATATGGCTATTGGGCATACATATCTAACAAAAGAGAGGTAGAAAGTGAGGGAGAGAGAATGAGAGAGAAGGATGGAGTGAGAGAGATGGAGAGAGGGAGTGAGGGAGAGAGAGGGAGGGATGGAGAGAGAGAGAGGGAGGAGGAAAGAGAGGGACAAAAAGAGAGTGAGGTTAGAGAAAGAGCTAGAGGGAGGGATAGAGAGAGAGAGAGAGAGGAAAGGGAAGAGAGAGATAGAGAAGGGTATAAAGAGTTAGAGATAAAGAGAGAAAGGGAGAGATAGGAGAGAGAGTGAGAGGGAGAGAGATTGAGAGAGAGAGATAGAGAGGGAGAGAGATATAGAGAGAGAAGGAGGAAGAGAGGAAGGGAAGAGAAAGAGGGAGTGAGAGAGAGAGGAGAGAGGGAGATAGAGGGAGCAAGAGAAAGAGAGAGTGAGATGGAGAGAGATAAAGAAAGATAAGAGGGAAAGGGCGAGAGAGGGAGAGAAAGAGGGAGGGAGGGAGAGAGGGAGAGAGAAAGAGGGAGGAAGAGAGGGAGAGATAAGGAGAGGGAGGGACAGAGGGAAAAGAGGAGAGAGAGGGAGAAAGAAATTAGAGAGAGAGGGGGAAGAGAGTGAAAGATGGAGAGAGAGCTACATGGAGGGATATGCTGATGGAGAAAGAGAGGGAAAGGGTGAGAGGGAGGGAGGGAGGGAAGAGAGGGAATAGGAGAGTATGAGAGAAATAACGATAGAGTGGGAGAGAGGGGGTAGGGATAGTGTGAGAGAGATAAAGAGATAAGGAGATAGAGGGAGGAGGGAGAGAGGGAGGAAAAGAAGAGAGAGAGAGGGAGAGGGATAAAGAGTAGAAGAGGGATAGAAAGAGTGGAAGTGGGAGAGAGAGAAAGAGAAAGAGGGGAAGAGGTATGAGAGGAAGTGGGGGAGAGATAGCTAGAAGGGAGAGAGATAAGAAAAAAGGAAGAAAAGTAAAGAGAGAGAGATATAGGGAGAAAGAGAAGGAGAGGGTGAGGGAGAGAGGGAGATAGAGAGGGAGAGGGAGAGGGAGAGGAGAAAGGGAGAGAGGAGAAAAGGAGAGATACGGAGAGAGAGGATAATGGGAGAGAGAGGGAGAGAAAGAGAGGGAGGGACAGGAGGGAGAGAGAGAGAAAGAGAAAGAGTGAGAGAGGGAGAGTTAGAGAGGGATAGAGGGAGATATTGAGAGGCAGAGAGATGAAGAGAGAATGTGAGAGAAGGAGATTAGGAGTTAGAAAGAGAGGGAGAGAGGGGGAGAGAGCAAGAGAGAAAGAAAAAGGGGGAGTGAGAGAGTAAGGGGTAGGGAGATAGAGAGAGGGAGGTTAAGAGGGAAAGATAGATCTAGAGGGAGAAGAAGAGAGAGAAATAGAAAGAGGAGGATGGAGAGAGAGGAAGGGCAAGAGGTAGAGAGAGGGAGAGGTAGAAAAGGGGAGAAAGAGAGGGAGAGGGAGAGGGCGGTAAGGAGAGGGTGGGAGTGAGAGAAAGAGAAAGAGGGAGAGAGGGTGCGAGAGAGAGGGAGAGAGAGAGGTAAAGAAGGAGAGAGAGTGAAAGAGGGAGGGGGAAGGACGAAGGGAGAGATAGAGATAGGCAATAAGAGAAGGGAGAGAGAGTTTGAGGGAGTAGAAAGGGTAGGAGGGAGATATAGAGGGTGAGGGGAGAGACGAGAGAATGAAGGAGGAAGAAAGAGGAGGGAGGGAGCATGGGAGAGTTAGAGGTAGAGAGCAAGATATGGAGAGTGGGATAAAGAGAGCGAGGAGAAGAAGAAGGAGAGAGTGCATGAGAGAGAGGAAAAGAGAAGGAGAATGGGAGACCATGAGAGAGGGAGGGAGAGGAAGAGAGAGCTAGAGAGGAGACAGAGAGAGAGGAGGGGAGATAGAGGGAGAGAGAGAGGGAAAGGGTGAGAGGAGTAAGGAATAGAGGGAAATGGAGGGAAGGAGAAGGGGAGATAGAGGGAGTGAGGTCGGGAGGGAGAGAGAGGGGAAAGGGAGGGGGAGAGGGCAAAGAGAGAGAAAGTGAGAGAGAGGAGAGAGAATAGGGAGGAAGAGGGAGAGAGAGAGGAAGAGAGAGTTAAAGAGTGCAAGAGAGAGGTTAAGGGAGAGAGAAAAAGAAGGATAGAGGGAGAGAGAAAGATAGAGAGAGAGAGAAGAAGGGAGGGAAAGAGAGAGGGAGAAAGGGAGATGAAGGGGGAAAGGGAGACGAAGGAAGAGAGGGAGAGGGAGAAAAGAAGAGAGAAAGAGAAAGAGGGGGAGAGGGATTTTAATGTAGGTGCCCAAGATCCAACCACGTTTGGATAGGATTGAGTTATTGTATTGTCACTTCATTTATTTCAATAATAATAAATAAGTCTTTCTATTATTTCTTATGTTTGATGTCCATTAATTTAGTGGAATTAGATAGAAGCTCTTATAATACGCATTTACATTATTAATGATTAATTAAAAGATGTGAGACAAACACTAATGCATATAAATGATATCATTAAGTGTTCCATATTGTAGCATTGTCAAGAATAGACAAGAAATGTATGTGGTTAGACTTGCGAGTGCTATACTTATGCTATATAATTATAGTAGGAGGTATCACACCTATTGGCATGATGATGTCAAAGCAAGTACTTATGTGATTTATGTTAAAGAACATATGATCTGGACTTGACTCACCATGAGAACCAATTTCATTTAGTCTATGGGAATCTCATACGATATGGGTATAAGTGGTCCTTAGACTTGAAGTTATCACTGTTATCTCATTAGAGGATTTATACACTTTGACACTCGTTTTGATGGACTCGATAAGGGGTTGCATGTGGGTGATTGATAGGGTGCACTAGGAATCTAATGGAGGTAGCTGCATGACTAAGATAGAATACATCATTCATTGTATGTTGAAGGAGTTATCATATTGTACTTCGATGAATGTTTGCTCAAGAAATCTATGGCTTTAGTAAGAGTACACTAATAAAGCATAATTTGTTTACTCTAAGAGCTAAGACATTTAAGAGTCAAACAAACTTATGTGATCATAATTAAACAAGACTTATAACCAACTTCAAGATCACACTCGTGATAAGTTGACATGAGGACCGAATTGTATGGTAACAATGCTCATGAAAGGTAATAATGAATTAATTAATCCTCCTAGAGAATTGAGTAGTCATGATGTCCTGCTAGATGCCAATCTTAATTTATGTACCAAGAGATAAAAGAGGAGTCTTTTGTTCTTTTACATTACCAACATATCTAGGAGCCTATTAAGTCAAACACATAATTTTAAGCATTGACATTGTTAAAAAAAAGAGCAAAGATATTGGAAAATTTTTCCAATTTTGAAAGTTTCTTATTTTGGAAAGGGTTTCCAAAAATGCAAATTTTCCTAAAATGGAAGTTTCCTAAAATAGAAGTTTCCTAAAGTGACAAGTTTCCTATTTTAGAAATCAATTTTCTCATTTGGAAGTTGGTTCTAAATTCGAAAGTAAATAACCTAAATGGAAATGAGTTTCCTAATTTAGGTTAAAGGATATTTTGGGAAATTGCTTTCGATGTGGGTCTGTCTAAAATTATCTAAGAATATTTATTTGGATAGTTCAAATAAATTAATTGGGGATAGAATGGTTTTGGCATTATAGGTTTTATTAAAAAGCCTTAAGATATTTTGGCGAGAGGATAAACATCAACCTTATTGGATAAGGATGAATGTTTCAAAGATAAAGATCAAAAGCCTATATATAAAATAACTCCTAGTCCTTTTAGGATTAGAAAGCAATAACCATAAGTCCAATTAGGACTTATTTTCCACCCTCTTCTTATCCTTGGAGGACAAGGAAACTCTCCTCGTATAAATAAAAGAAGAGGTGTGTAATAAATAGAGAATTTTTAGGGGAGAAAGAATTCGACCAATAAACAAAAAAAATTATATGGTGAAGGCACACAGACAAGAAAGAAAAAAAGGAAAATAGCTTTTTCCAAAAACCCTAGCACACCACCCTCTCTCCCTCTTCTCTTAGGTTTTCGTAAGATTGCTCGGATTAGATTTCTATAGGAAACACTACATAAATTAGGAAAGGTAGAGCTAGCACTTTACCAATTTTAAGTGCTTCTTTGTGGTTGTTTGGACTATGTGGATCATCCTTAGAGGTCGGACACTTGGATAACTTTTCTACTAAAGAATTTAGATCCGCGATACAATAGGTAATTCTCTATTAATTGCTTTAATTCATGTATATATATAGTTAATTGATTCAATAGCATGATCTTGGGCCCTTTAGATGGAGGAAATTTTTTATTTATTTCGCACCTCTATAGGATGCATGATCCTTCAAAAGAGAGGGAGGGAGAGGGAGAGATAAAGAGAGAGGGAGAGATAGAGAGAGGTTGATGGATAGAGGGAGAGAGAGGGAGAGAGGGAGAGTGGAAGAGAGAGAGATTGGAAGGGCGAGGGAGGGGGAGATAGAGGGGAAGTTAAAGAGGGAAAAGGATAGAGGGTGAGATATAGGACAAAGATAAGGGAAAGAGAGAGAGAGGGAAGAAGGGAGGGAGGGAGAGAAGTAGAGGGAGAGAACGAGGGAGAGAGATGGAAGGGGAGGGAGAAAGAAAAGATAGAAGGAGAGAGGGAGATTGTGAGAGAGGGAGAGTGAGGGAGGGAGAGAGTGAGGGGATGGGATGAGAGAGGGAGAGAGAGAGGGAAGGGGGAAGAGTGACGGGAGAGTGGGAGAGTGAATGAGGAAAGAGAAAGAGAGAGAGTGAGAGAGAGGTGGAAAGAGAGGGAGGGAGAGAAGTAAAGAGAAAAAGAGGGGAGAAAGGGACAAAGAGAGGGAGAGAAGGAGAGAGAGAGGGGGAAAGGGGGAGATCGAGTGAGGGAAGAGAAAGAGAGAGAGTGAGAGAGAGGTGGAAAGAGAGGGAGGGAAAGAAGTAAAGAGAGAAAAAAGGAGAGAGAGGGAGAAAGAGGTAGGGTAAGGAAAGGAAAGGAAGGGAGAAGAGGGAGATAGTGGAGAGGAGGGGAGAGAAAGAGAGGAAGGGAGAGAGGAAGAGAGGGAGATAGGCGAGAAAGAGGGAGAGAGAGTATGATAGAAATAGAGAGGGAGTGAGGGAGAGAGAGATGGGGAGGGAGAGATAGGAAGAAAGAGGGAGATATAGGGAAGGAGGGGGAGAGGGAAAGGGAAGGCTAGTGAGAGAGAGAGAGAGAGAGGCAAAGGGAGAGGGAGAGAAGGGAGAGAGAGAAAAAAGAGGGAGGGGGAGAGAGGGGGAGAGAACGAAAGGGAGAGTAAGAGAGAGAGAGGAAGAGAGGGAGGGAGGGAGAGAGAGATGGAGAGAAAGGGAGAGAGGGGGACATAGAGGGAGATGGTAGGAGAGAGAGGGAGAGAGAGAGGCAAAAGAGAGGGAAGGATGGAAGGGGAGAGAGGGACGAGAGAATAAGAGATGAAGTGAGGGAGACTAAAGAAGAGAAAGATAGAGAGAGGGAGAGAAAGAGAGAGGGAGGAAGAGAGAGAGGAAGAGAGACAAGAGAGAGGGAGGGTGATAAGGAAAGGAAGAGGGGGAGAGAGAGAGAGCAAGAGAAGGAGATAGAGAAAGATAAAGGGAAAGGGAGAGAGAAAGAGATAAGGCAAGAGAGAGAGGGAGAGAGGTGTAGAGGAAAGATAAAAGGAGAAAGAGAGGGAGAGAGATGGATAGAGAGAGATAGAGGAAGAAAGAGACAATGGGAGAGAGTGAAAAAGAGGGAGAGAGAGGAGAGTGAGTGAGAGAGAGGGAGGGAGAGCGAAATAGAGTGAAAGAGAGAGGGAGAGGAAGGGAGGGAAAGAGGGAGAGGGAGAGAGGGGGAGCAAGAGGGGGAGGGAGAGAGAGGGAGGGAGAGAGGAAGAGAGAGGGAGAGAGTAAGAGTGAGAGGGAGAAAAAGAGAGGGAGAGAAGGGGAGGATAGGGCAAGAGAAAGATAAAGAGAGAGAGAGGTAAAGAAGGTGAGAGGGAGAGAGTGAGAGAGAGGGGGAGAGAGAAACGGAGAGAGAGTGGGAGAGTGGTTAGAAGAGAGAGAGGGAAAAGGGAGAGAGAGATTGGGAGAGATAGATTAGGAGAGGGAGAGGGAGAGGGAGAAGGGAGAAGGAGATAAAAGGGGAGAGGGAGTGAAAGGAAGAGGGAAAGTGGGAGAAAGGGAGAGAGAAAAAGAAAGCGGGGAAGAGAGGGAGATGGCAAGAGAAAGGAAGAGGGAGATGAAGATAGTAAGAGAGAGAAGGAGATAGTACGAGAAAGAGACAGAGGAAGGGAGATATTAAGATAGAGGAAGGTAGAGAGAGGGAGTGAGAGAGGAAGAGAGGAAGGGCAATTGGGAAGTGGAGAAAAAGAGAGGGAAAGAGTGTGAGAGAGAGCAAGATAGAGAGAGGGAAAATAAGAGGACGGGAGAGAGATGGGTAGAGGGAGAGGGAGAGGAAGGGAGAGAGAGAGAATGAGATGGTGGGAGAGAGAGAGAGAGAGAGGAAGGGAGAGAGAGAGAGAGAAGAGGGAGAGAGAGGGAGAGAGGGAGTGGGAGGGAGCTAGAGAGATAGAGGAAGGGGGAAGGGGAGAGAGGAAGAGAAGGGAGAGAGGGAAGAAAGAGGGATAGAGGGAGGAGAGAGAGGGAAAAAGAAAGAGAGACACAAAGAGGGAGGGAGGAAGGGAGGAGGAAAAGATAGAGGAGGAAAGAGATGAGTGAGAGAAGGAGAGATAAAGAGAGAGGGAGTGGGAGAGGAAGAGGTAGAGGAAAACGAGAGGGATAGAGGAAGGAAGAGAGAGGTTGGGAGAGAAATGGAGAGAGAACAAGAGAGATAGGGAGCGAGAGCGAGGAGGGAGAGGGAGGGAGGAAGGGAGGGAGAGAGGGAACGAGGTAGAGATAGAGAGGAAGGAAGAGGGAAAGAGGGTGAAAGGAGAGAGAAAGAGAAAGAAAGGGATAAAGAGGGAGGGATATGGATAGATGGGGAGAGAGAGAGGGTGATATAGAGAGGGAGAGAGAAAGCGAGAGGAAGAGAAGGAGAGAGAGGGAGAGGGAGAGATAATAGGGAGGGAGAGAGAAAGCGAGAGGAAGAGGAGAGAGAGGGAGAGGGAGAGATAATAGGGAGGGAGAGAGAGAGAGAGAGATAAAGAGATAAAGAAAGAATGAGAGAGTTGAGGAGAGAGAGAGATAGGGAGGGAGAGGGATAGAGAGATAGAGAGAGGAAGGAGGGAGAGGAAGAGGGAGAGGGAGAGGGAGAGAAAGAGGTAAAGGGGGAGAGAGGGAGGGAGGGAGGGAAAGAGTGAGAGAGAGACATGAAGGATCATGCATCATGTGGTGTTATGAAAGAAAACAAAAATTTTCCTCTATCTAAGTCTTCTAAGATCAAGCCATTGAATCAACTTATCATACATACTTGAGTTAGAAGAGTGAGTAAAAGATTACCTCTTGTAGAGTAGATTTAGCCTTTACGAAAAGGAGTCATCTAAGTGTTTAGTCTCTATCAATAATATATGTAACATAAACACCCACAAAGGAAGCCATAAAAATCACAAAGTGCTAACTCTAATCCTTCCGTATAGTTGATTTGCTTTCTAAAGAAATCAATTAGGGTTTTTGCAGTAGCTTAGGCTTTTAAGGAGGGATACAACAACTCGGGCTTTTAGGAGAGAGAAACTTTCTCTTTTTTTTTCTTTTCATTTACCAAATGTGTGTGTCTCTCTTAACCCTCCTTTTCCCCTCTCTGCCTTTATTTATATAAGGGGCGGCATTCATGTCCTTCAAGAATAAGGGGTTGCAACATGTGTGGGCTTGTTTGATATTATCCTTACAAACCCTAAGCCTTATCCAACAACTCTCAAGTTTATCCTCACACAAAAATATCTTATAGGCTTTTAAATTAAGCCTTTGGCCCAAACTCTTTTGGCCTAATTAATTATCAATTAATTTGGACTATCCAAATAAGTTGAGTTAAATATTTTTAAGAAGCACATATCGGAAATAATTTTCAAAATACTCTTAAACCTAAATTAGGAAATTAATTTCCTTTTTGCGTAACTTAGTTTCAAATTTGGAGCTAACTTTCAAATTAGGAAATTGATTTCTAAAATAGGAAGCTTTCTATTTTAGGAAATTTTTTAAAAAATAAAAAAATTTCCTTTTTAAAAACCTTTTCCAAGGTAGGAAAATTTCTTTTTGGAAAACTTTTTCCAAGATCTTTGCTTCTTTTTTATTATGTGAATGCTTAAACTTATGCATGTGACTCGATAGACTCCTATGTGTGTTGGCAATGTATAAAAAATAAAAGACACCTCTTTTATCATTTGCTATTAGCCTCTAGCAAGACATTATGAGTATCGAATTCTCCTAGAGGATTAATTAATCTACAATTACCTTTCACAAGCATGGTTAACATGTAATTCGGTCCTCATATCAATTTATCACAGTTTGATCTCAAACTTGGTTTATAACTTATTCAATTATGATCACACAAGTTTTCTTTGATTTCCAAATATCTTAGCTCTAGAGTAAACCATTTATGGTCTATTGATATACTCCCATTGTGGCCACAAATTCTTTAAGTGAGATCTTAGTCATATAAGGAAATGCAATGTGATAACTCCTTTAGCATATAAGGAATGATATGTCCTATCTTGGTCAACTACCTATCTCTATTGGATTCCGAGTGCACCCAATGAATCGTCCATATACAATTGTCACTTAAGCCCATCAAAATGATTTTCAAAATATGTAAATCCTCTAATGAGATAACCGTGATAACTTCAAGTTAAAGGACCAGTTTTACCCATCTCGTATGAGATTCCCATAGACTAAACCAAATAAGTTCTCATTATGAGTCACGTCTAGTGATATGCTCTCTAATATTAATCATCATGGTAATAGGTGTGAGATCTCTAACTACTATCTTATAACTAGGGCATAACACTCACAAGTCTTATCGAATATAGTCAATGTCCATTCTTAACAATGCTACAACTTAGGATATTTAATGATATAATTTAAGTACATTAATATTTGTCTCATACCTTTCGATCAATCATTAATCTAATATATATCATATAGACTTTTATCTAATTCTAGCATAATATAAATGACAAGAATTAATAGAAAGACTTCTTTTATCAATAAAATAAAGAATACAATATTACAATAAGTTGAATCATTTAAATAAGGTTGGTTTTGGGCACCTACACTAACAAAAGAGAGGGATAGAGGGAGAGAGAGGGAAGGAGGGAGAGAGGGGGAGAGAGAGGGGATAGAGAGAGGGAGGGAGAGTGAGTGGGAGAGGGGAGAGAGGGGGAGAGAGAGAAAGGGAGAGAGAGGAAGAGATAGATAGAGGGAGAGGGAGAGTATGGGAGATAAAGGAAGAGAGGGAGAGGGAGAGAGAGGGAGAGGAAAAAGGAATAAGGAAAAGAGTGAGAAGGAGAGGGGGAGAGGGAGAGAGAGAAAGAGAGAGAGGGAGGGAGAGAAAGAGAGAGGAAGAAAGAAGGAGAAAAAAGGAAGAAAGAGTGAGGGAGATTATGAGAGAGAGTGAGAGAGAAGTGGAGAGAGAGGGACAGAGAGTGAGAGAGAGAGGGAGAGAGAGGGAGGGAGGGAGAAAAGAGAAAAAAAGAGAAGGGGAGAGAGGGAGAGACATAGATAAAGAGTGAGAGAGGAAAGAAGAGAAGAAGAGAGAGAGTGATAGTGAAAGAGTGGGATATAAGGGGAGAGAAAGAGGAGGGAGAGAGTGAGAGAGAGAGAGGGAGAGAGTGGGAAAAGGGGAGAGGGATAGGCAGGGAGAGAGGAATAAAGATGGAGAGAGAGGAGGGAGATGGAAGGGAGAGAGAAGGAAAAGAGAAAGAGTGAGAGGAAGAGGGGTAGAGAGAGGGAGAGAGAGGGAGAAAGTTAAAGAGAGATAGATTATGAGAGAGGGAGATCGAAAGAGAGAGAGAGAGAGAGGGAGAGAGATAGAGGGAGGAGAAAGGAAGAGTGGGAGAGAGAGAGAAGGAGAGAAGGAGAGAAAGGGGAAGGAGAGTTGGAGTGAGAGAGAGGGGGAGGGAGAGAGATGGGGAAGGAGGAAGGGAGAGAGAAGGGGAAGGAGGGAGGGAGGGAGGGAGAGATAAATAGAGAGGGCTAGAGGGAGGAGGAGAGAGAGAAAGAGTAAGAGAGAGATAGATTATGGGAGAGGGAGATCGAAAGAGGGACGAGAGGAGGAGAGATAGATAGAGAGAGAAATAAAAAGGGGAGAAAAGGAGAGTGGGAGAGGGAGAGGAGGAGAGAAAGAGAGAGAGAGGGAGGGAGAGAGGGAGGGAGAGAGGGAGAAGTTGAGGGAGGGAGGGAGTGAGAGGGAAGGAGAAAAGGAGTGAGAGAGAGAGGGAGAGAGAGAGGAAGGGAGGGAGGGAGAGTAAGAGATAAATAGAGAGCGTTAGAGGGAGGAATAAAGAGGGAAAGAGTAGGAGAGAGATGATAGAGAGGGAGAAAGGGAGGGAGATAGGGATAGAGAAGAAGAGAGGGAGAGTGAGAGAGGAAGTGACATAGGGATAGAGAGGGAGAGAGGGGGAGAGAGGAAGAGAGGGGCAATGAAAGAGAGGGGTTGAGAGAGAGAGGGAGGGAGAGAAGGGGAGAGAAAGGGATGGAGGTAGAGAGGGAGAGAAAAGGAGAGCAAAGGAGAGAGTTGAGAGAGAAAAACAAGAGAGAGGGGAGGATTAAGGAAGAGTGGGAGAGATATAGATGTAGCAAGAGAGGGAAGGAGAGGAAGAGAGAGTGAGGGAGAGGGAGAGAGGGAGATTGAAAGTGGAAAAGAGAGAGAGGGTAGGGCAAGGGGATAGTGAGGAATAGAAAGAGGGAGAGAAAGGGGGAGAGAGATAGAGAGAGAGTAAGGGAGAGAGTGAGAGAGAGGAATCAAGGGAGAGAGAGATGCGAAAGGATGAGGGAGAGGTAGAGAGAGGCATAGAGAGCAAGAGAGAGGAAGGAGGGGAGAGAAAGGGAGGGAGAGAGTAGGGAAGAGATAAGTCGATAGAGAGGGAGGGAGATATGGATAGGGAGGAAAAGAGGAAAAGAGAGAGAGGAAGAAAAGGGAGAGAGAGAGGCGGAATGAGAGAGAGAGTGGTTGAGAGATAGGGAGAGGGAGTGAGGGGCGAGAGATGGAGAGAGATAAAGAGAGATAGAATGGGTGGGAGAGAGGAGGGAAAGGGGGTTAGAGAGGGAAATAGGGGGAAGTGGGATAGACAATGGAGAAATAGAGGGAGAGAGAAGTAGAGAGATAGAGGGGAGAGAGGGTGGGACGGAGGGAGGGAGGTAGGTAAAGAGAGAGAGACAAGTAGGGAAGAAGGGAGGGATATAAAGGGAGACCAAAAGGGAGAGAGGAAGAGAGAGAAGGAGAGAGAAAGGTAGAGAGGGGAGATAGAGAGAGAAGGTGAGGGAGAAAGAGAGGGAGGAAGTAGGTGAGGGAGATAGAGAGGGATAGAGAAGAAAAGAGATAGGGAGAGAGAGCAAAAGAGAGAGAAGGAAAGAGCAAGGAGAGAGAGGGGGAGGGAGGGAAAAGGAGAGAGGGAGAGAGATGAATGGAGAGAGATAGAGGGATTGAGATAGAAAGGGTGAGAGGAGAGAGATGAAGAGAGAAAGAGATAGTAGAAGAGAGATTGATAGAGGAGAGAGAGGGGGAGAGGGATAGGGTGAGAGAGGGTGAACGATCAAAGGGGAGAGAGAGAGAGGAGGAGCGAGGGTGAGCAAGACAATGAAGTGAGAATGGGATAGAGGGAGAGAGAAAGAAAGAGGGAGGGAGCAAGAGAAACTGATAAGAGAGGAAGAGAGAAAGGGTTAGAGAGAGGGAAAGAGAGAGGGAGAAGAAGAGTGAGAGAGAGGGAGAGGGAGAGAGAAGGATAGAGAGGGAGAGGGAGATAGAGAGAGGGAGAGGGTCGGGGATAGAAAGAGTGAGAGGGAGAGAGAAAGTGCTAGAGGGAGGGAAAATTCTAGAGAGAGAGGGAAAAGAGGGAGAGAGAGGGAGTAAGGGAGAGATGGGGAGAGTGAGAGGGTAATGAAGGGAGAGCAAGGGAGAAAGAGAGTGATAGAGTGAGAGAGGGAGGTAGAGAGGAGAAAGAGGTAGAGAGAAAAAGAGAGAGGGGATAAGGAGGGAGAGAGAGAAGTAGGAGAGAGTGATAGGGAGGGAGAGGGAGGAAAAGTAAGAGGGAACGAGGGAGGGTGAGAGGGAGAGAGAGCAAGAGAGGGAGAGAAAGATAGATAAAGGGAGAGAGGGTTAGGGAGAGAGAGAGAAGGAGAGAGAGGAAGATCCGGAGGGAGGGAGAGAGAGGAAGATTGGGGGATAGAGAGAAAGAAAAAGAGAGAAAAAGGGAAAGGGAGAGAGGTAGAGGGAGGAAGGGAGGGTGGGAGAGGGAGAGTGAGAAAGAGAGATATAAAAGAAAGAGGGGAGAGAGTGAGAAAGAGAGATACAAAAGAAAGAGGGGAGAGAGTGAGAAAGAGAGATATTAAAGAAAGAGGGGAGAGAGTGAGGGTAGCAATAGGAGAGAGAGAGAGAGGAAAAAGGAGATAAAAGGAGATGGAGAGAGAGAGTGAGAGAGAAAAGAGAAAGAGACGGGGAGGGAGAAAGAGGGAGAGAAAAATAGAGAGTGAGGGGGAGAGATGGAGAGAGGGGAGAGAGAGGGGGAGGGAGAACGGAGAGAAGGGGAGAGAGAGAGGGATAAAGAGAGGAGAGAGAGAAAGAGAGGGAGAGAAAGTTGGAGAAATAGGGAGAGTGAGCAAGGGAGAGAGAGGAACTAATGGAAAAGAGAGAGGGATGGGAGAGAGGGAGTGTGAGAAGGGAAGAGAGAGATGGAGGGAAAGATAGAGGGAGAGAGAGAAAAGGTGAGAAGAGGAGAGAGAGATAGAGGGATAGATAGAGAGTGAGAAGGGGAGAGAGAAGGGGAGAGAGAGGTGCGAGGAGGAGAGAGAGGTAGAGGGAGGAAGAGGAAAACGAAAGGAAGAAAGACATAGAGAGAGGGAAAAAGAAAAGGAGGGTGGGTGACGAGAGAGAGATAGGGAGAGAGAGTGGAAGAGTGGGAGAGGGAGGGAAAGAGAGGGAGGATGAGATAGAGTAAGTAAGGGAGAGAGCGAGAGACAAAGGGAGATAGGGAGGATAGAGGAGAGATAGCGAGGGAGAGAGAGGGAGAGGGTGAGAGAGAGAGAGGAGAGAAATAGGGGGAGAGAGGGAGAAGGTGAGAGAGAGAGAGGAGAGAAATAAGGGGGAGAGAGGGAGAGGGTGAGAGAGAGAGAGGAGAGAAATAGGGGAGAGAGGGAGAGAGAGAAAGAGGAGAGGGAGAGAGAGATAGAGGGAGAGAGAAAGAAAGGGAGAGCAAGAGGGATAGAGAGGTAGAGAGAGAGGCAGAGAGAGGGTAAGTTGGAGTGAAGGAGAGAGTAGGAGAGAGAGAGTGAGAGAGAAAGATAGAAAGAAGATAGGAGCTAAAGAGAGAAAGGGTAAGAGAGGAGAGAGAAGCAGAGGGAGAGAGAGGTAGAGGGAAGGAAGGAGATAAATAGAGAGGGAGACATATGGAATGAGATTGAAAGAGAGAAAAAGAGAGATAAAAGGAGAGAGGGAGTGAGAGAGAGAGAAAGAGGAGAGGGAGAGGGAGATAGAGGGAGAGAGAAAGAAAGGGAGGTCAAGAGGGAGAGAGAGGGTGAGTGAGAGTGAGGGAGAGAGTGAGAGAGAGAGAGCGAGAGAGAAAGATAGAGAGGGGACAAGAGCCAAAGAGAGAAAGAGAAAGAGAGAGAGGCAAAGAGAAGGAAGGAGATAAACGAGAGAGGGAGACATAGGAATGAGAGTGAGAGAGAGAAAAAGAGAGAGAAAAAGAGAGAGAGAAGGAGAGAGGGAGTGAGAGAGAGAGAAAAAGGAGAGGGAGAGGGAGATAGAGAGAGAGAAAAAGAAAGGGAGATCAAGAGGTATAGAGAGGTAGAGAGAGAGGGTGAGTGAGAATGAGGGAGAGAGTAGGAGAGAGAGAGAGAAGATAGAGAGAGGATAGAAGCCAACGAGAGAAAAGGAGAGAGAGGAGAGAGAAAGAAAGGGTGAGAGAGGAAAAAAGAGGGAAGGAGATAAACAAAGAGGGAGACATATGGAACAAGATTGAGGGAGAGAAGAAAGGAGAGAAAAGGAGAGCAGGGAGTGTTAGAGAGAGGGATAGAGGGAGTAGAGAGAGGCCGAGAGAATGAGAGTGAGACAGATGAGAGAGGGACGAGAGAGTAAGATGGTAAGGGAGGGAAAAAGGGAAAGGGCAAGAGAGGGAGATAGAGATAGAGAGGGAGAGAAAGAGAGGGAGGAAGGGAGAGTGGGAGAGAGGAAGGGGGAGAAAGAGAGGGTGAGGCTAAGAGATAGAGCGAGTGGGAGAGAGAAAGTAAGAGGGAGAGGGTTAGACGGAGGGAGAGACATAAATAGAGAGAAAAGGAGATACAAAGAGGGATAGAGGGGGAGACAGAGATAGATGGAGAGAAATGAGGGGGAGGAGAGAATGGGAGGGAAAGGAAAAGAGAGAGGGAGAGAGGGAGAAGGATAGAAGGAGAGTGGGAGAGAGATAGAGGGATGGAGGGAGGGAGAAAGGGTGAGAGATGGAGAGAGTGAGAGGGAGCGAGGGAGAGGGAGGGTGAGGTAGAGGGATAGAGAGGGAGAGAAAGAGGGAGAGAGTGAGAGAGTGAGTAAGAATGAAGGAAATGGCAAGAGAAAAGGAGTGAGAGTTAGAGAGAGAGAGTGAGTGGAAGGGAGGGAGGGAGGAAATAGTGTATGAGAGAGATAAATAGATAAAGAGAAACGAAGAGAGAGTGTGAGATTAAGGAGGGGGTCGGAGAGAAGAAGTGGAGAACGAGAGAGAGAGAGGAAGGGACAGAGGGAGAGAGGGAAAAAGTGTAAGAGAGAGACAAATAAAAAGAGGGTTAAAGGGATGGAGAGAGAAAGGAAGAGAGTAGGAGAGAGATAGATAAAGAGAGAGGGGGAGAGAGAGGGAGATACAAATAGAAAGGGAGAGAGATAGGGGGAAGGAAGAGGGAGAGCAAGAGAGAGGAATGGAGATAGGGATAGAGAGGGCAAGATAGGGAGAGGTAGAGAGAAAGGGAGAGTAAGAGAGAGGGCGAGAGAGAGAAGGAGAGGGATGCAAAGTGGGAGGAAGGGAGCGAGGGAGAGAAGGTGAGGGAGATAGAGAGGGAGAGAGAGGAAAAGTGGGAGAGAAAGAGGGTGAGAGAGAGGGAGAGAGGTAAAGAGAGTGAGCGAGAGAGGGGAGTAAGAGAGGGGAGACGGAAGGGGATAGGGGGAGAGTAAGAGGTAGATAGATCGATTGATAGAAAAAGGGAGAGAATGAGGGAGAGAGAGGGGATTAGGGGAGATAGAGAGAAAGAAAGAAAGAGAAGAAGGGAGATGAAGAGAGGTAGAGGGAGGATGGGCAAGCGAGGGAGAGAGAGAATGAGAAAGAACGAGAGAAAAGGAAATTGGGGAGAGAGGGCGGGGCTAAGAGAGAGAAAAAAGAAGGAAATGGAGAGAGATGGAGAAAGTGATAGAGAAAAAGAGAAAGAGAGAGGAGGGAGAGAGAGGGAGAGAAAATATAGAGGGAATGAGGGGAGGGAGAGAGGGGGAGAGATAGAGAGGGGAGGGAGAAAGGGGGAGAGAGGGAGGTAGAAAGAGGGAGGGAGTGGGATAGAGAGGAGTGAGGGAAAGAGAGGGAGAGAAAGTTAAAGAAAGAAGGAGAGAGAGCAGAGAGAGAGAGACGAGAGGGGGAGAGAGATAGAGGGGGAGGGAGAAAGGGAGAGAGGTAGGGGGAGTGAGAAAGGGTGAGAAGGGAGAGAGAGAAATAGAGGGATAGATGGAGAGTGAGAAGGGTAAAGAGGGAGAGAGAGGTAAGGGGGAGAGAGAGGGTGAGAAAAGGGCGAGAGGGAGAGATAGAAAGGTAGAAAGAGACAAAGAGAGAGAAAGGAAAGGATAGAGTGGGGGAGAGGGAAAGAGCAAGAGGGAGTGGTAGGGGGAGGGAGAGAGGAATAGAAGGAGAGAGGGGGGGAGAAAGAGGGGAGAGAGGAGGGGAGAGAAGGAGCAAGCAAGGGAGAGAGTGAGAGACGGATGGAGAGAGGGAGGGAGAGGGGAAAGGATAAAGAGGGGTAGAGAGTGAGAGAAAGGAGAGAGAAATATATAAAAAGAGGGGATAGAGAGTGGGGAGAGGAGGAGAAAGAGTTGGAGTGAGAGAGAGGGTGCGAGAGGAAAAAGAAGGAGAGGGAGAGGGAGACGGGGAAAGTAGGAGACGAACGAGAGAGAGGATAGAGAGGGAGAGTGAGTGGGAGAGAGAGGTTGAGTGAGAGCAAAGGAGAGAGTGGGAGAGAGGGAGTGAGAGAGAGGTAGAGAGAGGAAGGGAGGTAAAAAGTGAGGGAGACAAGGGGAGAGAGATAGAGAGAAATAAAGAGAGAAAGAAAAAGAGGGAGAGAGAGGAAGAGAGAAAGGAGAGAAGGAGAGTTAGAGAGGGATAGTTGAGGTAGAAAGAGGGGGAGAGAGTGAGAGAGAGGAGAGAGGGAGAGATCGTTAGAGGAAAAGATAGAAAGAAAAGAAGAGGGCAAGAGAGGAAGAGAAAGGGAAGGAGGATGGAAGAGAGGGAGAGGGTAAGGTAGATAGAATGGGAAAGAGAAAGAGAGGTAGAGGAGGAGAGAGAAGGAGAGAATGAGAGAAAGGGAGGGGAGAGAGAAAGTGAGGGGAAGGGTTAGAGAGAGGGAGAGAGTTAGAGAGAGTTAGAGAGAGATAGATAAAGAGAGATGATGAGAAGGAAAGATTGGTAGAGAGAGAAAAGAAGGAGGTGGAAAAGAGAGGGAGAGAGAAAGAAGGAGAGGAGGAGCTTAAAGAGAGAGAGGGGGAGGGTGAGGGAGGGAGAGGGGAGGGTGAGGGAGGGAGAGGATGAAAAGGGAGAGAAAGAGGGGGCTGGAAAGGGGGAGAGAGGGAAAGGGAGATTATGAGAGTGAGGGAGAGAATAGGAGAGAGGGAGTGAGAGAGAGAGGGAGAAAGAGAGAGGAAGAAAGGGAGGGAGAAAGTGTCTAAGAGAGATAAATAGAGAGTGGGAGAGAGGGGAAGCGAGAGTAGAGTGAGGGAGAGTATAGGAGAGAGAGTGAGAGTGAGAGAGGGGAGAATATGGCGAGAGAGATAAATAGAGATAGGGTTAGAGGAAGGGTGAGAGAGACAAAAAGAGTAGGAGATAGATAAATAGATAGAGAGAGGAAGAGAGGGAGGATACTGGGACAAAGAGTGAGAGAGAGGTAAGGAGGAAGATAGGGATAAAGAAGGAAATAGATGAGAGAGACAAAGAGGGAGAGAGGAAGAGAGAGTGGAAGAGAGGGAGAGTGAGAGAGAGAGGAAGAGAGAGGGAAAGATATGGAGAGAGGGGGCAAGGAGAGAGTGGGAGAGAAGGGGAGGGACATAGAGAGGGAGAGAGGGAAAAGGTAGGAGGGATGGAAAGAGAGGGAGAGAGAGGGAAAGAGTAGGAGAGATATAGATAGAGAAGGAGAGGGAGAAAGGGGAGAGAGTGGGAGAGAGTAGGAGAGATATAGATAGAGAGGGAGAGGGAGAGAGGGAGAGTGGGAGAGATTAGGGAGAGAGGGAGAGAGATAGAGGGAGAAAAAGAGGGAAGGAAAGAGGGAGAGGGAGAGGGAAGGGGAATAAGAGGGGGAGGGAAAGAGGAAGAGGAAGGGAGAGGTAGGGTGAGGGGGTGGAAAGGGGGAGAGAGAGGGGAAAAACGAGAGGAAAGAGAGAGAGAGAGAGAGTAAGATTAAGGGAGAGAGCAAGAGAGAGGATGTTATATTGAGAGAGATAGAGGGAGAAAGAGGACGAGAGAGAGATGAGAGAGGGGGAGAGAGAGGTGGAGAGAGATAGAGAGAGAGAGGTAAAGAGAGGGTGGAGAGAGGGAGAGAGAGAAAAGGGAATAGAGAGGGAGAAAGAAGGGAAGAGAGGGAGAGAGGGTGAGAGAAAGAGGTAGAAAGGAGAGAGGGGGAGAGAGAATGAGGGAGAGTAGGGGAGAGATAGAGAGAGGGAGATAGGGAGAAGGAGATAGGGAGAGGGAGAGAGAGGAAGGAAGGAGGGAGAAGGGAGGGAGAGAGAGAGGAAGAGAGTGAGGGAGAGAAGTAGACGGGGAGGTGGGGAGGGGGAGAGAGGGGGAGAGAGGAAGGGAGAAAGAGTGCGAATAGGAGTGAGAGAGAGAGATAGGGAGACAGATGGAGAGTGGGATGGAGAGAGATATATATATATAGATAGAGATTGTGAGGAAGAGATAGGGAGCAAAGGAGAAAGTAGGAGTGAGAGAGAGAAGGAGAGAGAGTAGGGAGAGCAAGGGAGAGAGAGGGAGGGGGAGGGAGAGATTGAAAGAGGGAGCGATAGAGAGTGAGAGGGAGAGGAAGGGAGAGAGGCGGGGAGAGAGGGAGTGAGAGGGACACGAGAGGGAGGGAGAGAAGGGGGTAGAGAGAGGGTGAGCGAGAGGGATGGAGAGAGAGAGAGAAAGGGATAAAAGGGAGAGATAAAGAGTATGAGTACATGAGAATGAGGAACGAGTAGGAGAGAGGGGTGAGAGAGAGGGAGAGAAATAGAAAGAGAGAGATAAGAGAGAGGGGAAAGGTGGAAGAGACGAGAGAAAGAGAGAAGGAGAGAAAGGTAGAGGGAGATAAAGATAGAAGGTCGTAGATATAGTGAAAAAGAGATAGGGAGAGATAGAGAGTGAGAAGAGAAGGGAAAGACGGATATAAAGAGATAGTAAAAGAGAGATAGATAGACAAAGATGGAGGAGGGAGAGAAAGGAGGAGAGAAAGAGAGAGGGAGAGAAGGTGGGAGAGGAAGAGAGAGAGAGAGAGAGGTAGGGAGAGAGGGAGGGAGAGGGATAGAGAGAGAGAGGTAGGGAGAGGGATAGAGAGGGAAGATGAGAGTGAAGGAGAGAGATAGAGAGCAAAAGGGATAGAGAGGGAGAGAGAGAAGGGGGTGAGAAGGAGAGAGATAGAAAGTGAGGGGTAAAGAGAGAGATAAGGAGAGGAAAGAGAGGGAGGGACCTCTCTCCCTCCCTCTTTCTTTCTCTCCCCGTCCTCCATTTCATCTCTCTTACTATCTCCCTCTCTCTCTCTCTTTATCTACTTCTCCCTCCTCTCTCTCCCTCTCCCTTTCTCTATCCTTCTCTACTACTTTCTCTCACTTTCTCTCCCTCGACCTCTCTCTCCCCTCCCTCTCTCTCTTGTTCCCTTCCTCGATTTCATTTTCCCTCTTTCTCTAACCCTCTCTCATCTTCTCTTTCTCTCCCTCTCTCTCGCTCTCCCTGTCTCTTCCTCCATTTCCCCCTCTCTCTTACCCTCGCTTTCTCCTTTTGCCTCTCCCTCTCCCTCTCCATCTCTTTCCCTCTCACATAAACTCTCTCTCTATCCCTCTCCCTCTCTTTCACTCTCTCTCCCTCCCTCATTTCTTCTCTCCTTCTCTCCCTCTCTCCGTCTCTCACTTTCCTCTTTCTCTCTCTCCCACTCTCTTTCGCTATCTATCTCTCTCCTTCTCTCTTTCTTCCTCCCTCTCCCCCTTATCGCTCCCTCTCACTCCCTCCTTTTGCTTCTCCCTCTTACTCCCTCTCTCTACCTTCCCCTTTCTCTCCCTCTTTTCTTCTTTCCCATTCTTTCGTACTCTCTTCCTCTCCCTTTCTTGCTCTCCATCCCTTCCTCCTTCCCTCCCTCTCTCCCTCTCTCACCCTATCCCTCTCTCTCTTTCTCTTTCTCTCTCCCTCTATTTCTTCCTCACCTCTCTCTCTCATTCTCACTCTCACCACTCTCTTTCTCTCCCTCTTCCTCTCTTCTTACCTCTCTAACTCACTCTCCTATTCCCTCTTATCGTTTTTCTCCCTATTCCTCTCTCTCTCTCTCCCTACTAGCCCTCTCTCCCTCTCCCCTTTTCCCTCCCGCATATCCCCCTCTTGCTCTCTCACTCGCCCTCGCACTCCCGCTCCTATCTCTCCTCGTTTCAACTGTATGCATCACTTCCTCTCTCCAGCTCTCTCCCCTTCCCGCCGTCTCATCTCCATCTCGCCCCTCTCTCTCTCGTCCCCTCGTTACGCTCCCTTACTCTATCGCTGCATGCCTCTATTCCAATTTCGGCGCTATCGCTCGCGCAGGTCATACGTTCCCGGTTTCCCCCTCTCACTATACATACCATCTGCACCCTTCCTCATCGTTCCCTCTCCCCGCCGCGTGTGGCAAAAATATCGCAGCCGTCTCGCTTCCTACATGTCCACACACCTTCTTCTCGTGCTTTCGCGTTAAAAAAACTACAAACGTGCATATAACAGAGCCTCAAAAACCTCGCCACTTTCATACTACGTCTCTACGTCTCCCTAAAAAAAACTTTCCTTCTGTGCTTAAGCTCACATCTCCCTGCCTGACCAACCCTCTGCGTTTGCGTCTATTGTGTGTCGCCTCTCCTCGAACATGTATGCATATTAGGCGTGTGTGAAAACGTGTGTGCTCTGTATGGCTTGTGCCATGTGGCCTATGCAGGACATGTATTTTGAGCATGGCTGTGCATCTGTAAAAGCTGAAGAAAGACTTTACCTTCCTCTCTGACTCCTTCTCAGCTCTCTCTCTGTCTCTCAATAACTTCTGCCCCTACCACATTTTCTCTCTACTGTCTCTCTAACACTGTCTATATATATTTTCCACTTTCTCCCTCTTTCCCCCTCTGCCTCTCTCCCTCTCTCCTTATCTCTTTCCCTCTCTATTACCCTCTCTATCCCCTTCTCTCTGCCTCTCTCTCTCTCTTGCTTCTCTATACCTAGCTCTCTCTACCTTTCCCTCACTCTCCCTCACTCTCTCTATCCCTTTCTCTTTCTCCCTGTCCATCTCCTCCCTTTTCTCTCCCCCTCTTTGACTCTCCCTTCCTCTCCCCTTCATTCTCTCCTCCCCTCTCCCTCTCTCTCTCTATCTCTCTCTCTCCCCCCATGAATATCCTTTGGAGGTGGAGAATAAAACAAAAACTTTCCTCCATCCGATGCTTCCAATATCAAGTCATTGAATCAACTAATTATACATACATGAATTAAAGTAAGGATTACCTCTTGTAGCACAAAATTTAACCTTTGTAGGAAAGGAGCCACCCAAGTTTTCAACCTCTATTGATAATCCACACAATCCAAGCATCTACATAAGAAGCGAGTAAAAGTAGTAGAGTGTTAGCTCCACCTTTTTTTATTTTTTTATATTTTTTCTTTAGAAATCTATTCGGGAATATTTTGTGATAACCCTAAGAGAAAAGGGAGAGGTGGTATTCGTGTATAGGAGGAGAAAACTATTTTCTCCCTTTAATTTTTTTGCCATGTAACCGTAGGTTAATCCACTCCTTTGTCGAACCTTTCTTCTTGTATTTATAGGGAGTGTCTTCCTTGTCCTCCAAGGATAAGGAAGTGGTGACAAGGTGTCCCAAAAAGGACTTTTGGTCGCTACTTCCTAATCCTCCAAGGATTAGAAGTTATTATGCATGTGACCCTTTTGATCTTACCTTTTTAAACCTTCATCCTTATTCAATAAGGTTCCTAGTCCTCCGATAAAAATATCTTACATGCTTTTAGATTAAACCTATTGGCCCAAACTTCTTTGGTCTAATTAATTATTAATTACTTTGAACTATCAAAATAAATTAGGTTAGATATTTTAGGAGCCTCACATTAAGAAATAACTTTCTAAATTACCTTAAACCAAAATTAGAAAACTAATTTCTAAAATAAAAAACTCTCAATTTCAGGAAACTTCATTTTAGAAAATTTTCCATTTTCAAAAACCTTTTTCCAAAGTTGAAATTTTTTTCAATATCTTTACTTCTCTTTTATTATCCGAATGCTTAAATTTATCCGTGTGACTTAGTAGGCTCCTAGATATGTTAGCAATGTATTATGAATAAAAGACACCTCTTTTATCTCTTAATATATAAATCAAGATTGGCCACTAGCAAGGCATCATAACTACCTAATTATCCGGAGGATTAATTAATCCATAATCACCTTTCATAAGGAAGGTTACCCTATAACTCGATCCTCATGTCAATTTATCACGAGCATGATCTCAAACTTAGTTATTAGTCCGTTTGATTATGATCACATAATTTTTTTTGATTCCCAAATGTCTTAGCTCTCAAAGTAAACTAATTATGCTATATTGGTGTACTCCTACTATAGCCATAGATTTCTTGAGCAAACATTTATTGAAGTGCAATGTGATAACTCCTTTAGCTTAGAAGGAATGACATATCCTATCTTAATTATCTACCTATCTCTATTAGATTCAAAGTGTACCAAATAAATTATCCACGTGCAACCATTTACTAGGTCCATCAAAATGAGTGTCAAAGTACATAAATCCTCTATTAAGATAATCGTGATGACTTCAATTCAAAGGACTAGTTGTACCCATACATATGAGATTTCTATAGACTAAACCAAATGGGTTCCATGGTGAATCAAGTCCAATGGCTATTGTCTAATATAAATTACCTAAGTGCTTGCTTTGATATCACCATGATAATAGGTGTGAGATCTCCTACTCGCTATCTTATAGCATGAGTACAACATTCACAAGTCTAACCACATATAATCAATATCCATTCTTGATAATGCTATGACTTGAGACATTTAATGATATCATTTATGTGCATTAACATTTGTCTCATATCTTTTGATCAATCATTAATGCAAATGCATATAATAAGGACTTTAATGTAATGCTATTCAATAAATAAATATAAACAATAAGAATTAATAGAAAGAATTATTTTATTATTAATAAAATAGATAATGCAATGTTATAATAACTCAAAACATCTAATCAAGGTTGAATCTTGAGCACCTACACCGACACCCCATCTATCACTCTCTTCCTCTCTATCCTTCCCTTTTTTCCCCTTTTTATTTCCCTCCCTCTCCTTCTCTCTCCCTCTCCCTCCCTCTCCTTCTCTCTCCCTCTCTCTCCTTTACAATTCCTCCTTCTCTCCCTCTCTCTCCCTCTCTTTCTCTACTTCACTCCGTCTCTCCCCCACTCTTTATCTCTCTCTCATTTCTCTCTCCTTTTCTACATCTTCCTCCTTCTCCCTCTTTCCCCCTTTATTGCTCTCCCTCTCTCTTTTTGGTCCTCTCTATTTCCCTCTCCCTCTTTCTCCTTCTCTCCTCTATCACTCTCTCCCTCTCTCTTTCCCTCTCCCTTTCCCTTTCCCTTTCCTTCTCCTCCCTATCTCCCACTCTACCTCTCCCCCTCCCCCTCTCTCGCTCTCCACCCTCCCCTTCTCTCTCTCTCAATCTCCCCTTTTCTCTCCATTTCTCCCCTCTTTATCCCTCTCTCTCTCCTTCCATATCTCTATACCTCACTTTCCCTCTCTCCCTTTCTCTCCCTATATCCCTCATTTTGTCTCTTTCTATCCCCCCTCACTTTCTCTCTCCCTCTCTCACCCTTCTCTCTCTCCATCTCTCTCTATCCCCATCTCTCTCTCCTTCTCTCCCTCTTCCCCTCTCTCTTTCTCTCCCTCTCTCTCACTCTCCCTATCCCACTCCCTCTCTCTCATTTTCTCTCCCTTCCCTCTCACTTTCCCTCTCTCCTACCCTATCTCTCTCTCCCTCTCTCCCTCTCTCTCCACTTTTCTCTCTCCTTTATTTTTTCTCTATCCTTCTCTATTTTTATCTCTCTCCATCTATTTCCCTACTTGTCCCTCTCTTTCTCTCTCTATATCTCCCGGTCTCTCTATCCCTCTCACTTTCCCTCTCCCCTACCCCATCTCTCTCTCCCTCTCTCCCCTTATCCCACTCCCTCTCTCACTCTCTCCCTCTATTTCCCTACCTATCCCTCTCTTTCTATCTCCAATCTCCCAGTCCATCTCTCCCTCTTTCTCTCCCTATATCCCTCTATCTCTCCCTCACCATCTACCTCCATCCCTCTTCCTCTCCCTCTCTCTCCCCTTCTCTCTCTCCCTCTATCACTCCCTCTCTTCCTTCTTCTCTCCTATCCTGTTTCATGCTTTCTCTTACGCTCTCTCCCTCTCTCTCCTAATTTGTTTTTACCACCTCTCACTCTCTCTCCCCCTTCCCTCCTCTACCTCTCTCCCCTAATTTTTTTTACCACCCCTCTCTCTCCCTTTCTTCCTCTCCATCTCTCCCTCTTCCTCTCTCGTTCCCTCTTTCCCCTCTCTCCCTCTCCTACCCCTCTCCCTTTCTCTTTTTCTCCTCTCACCTTGTCTCCCCCATATCTCTCTTTACCCCTCTCTCTCCTCCAATCTCTCTCTCTCCCTGCTCTCTCTCTATCTCTCTTTCCCCCTCTATCTCTCTCTCACCCTCTTTCTCCCTCTCACCCCTCTCTCTCGCCGACTCTCTTACCCTCTCTCTCCTTCCATCTTCATCTCTCCCTATCTCCCTCTCAATCTCTCTCTCCCCTCTCACTCACTCTCTCTTCCTCTTGCTTTCCATCTCCCTCTCTCTCCCTTATTACTCTCCCCCTCCCTGTTGCTCTACCCTTCTCTTTTGTTCTCTCTTCCTCTATCTCCCTCTCTCTTTTCCTTTTCCTCCCTCTCTCTCCCTCTCTTGCACCATTTCTCCCTCCCACTTTCTCCTTCTCTTTCCTTTTCTCTCCCTCTCTCTTAATCTTTTTCTCCTTTCCTTTCTCCCTCTATCTCTCTTATCCTCTACCCCTCTCTCACTCTCCCCCAATGTCCCTCTCTCCCTCTCCTTCTCCCTCTATTTGTACCTTTATTTCTCCCCCTTTCTCCCTCTCTCTGTCTCTCCCTCTCACCCTCACTATTTACCTATCTTTCCCTCGCTCTCCCTCTTTGTCTCCCTTTATCTCTCCCTCTCTCCCTAGATCTCTCTCTCCCCTCTCTCTTACTCGCCCACTCTCTCCCTCCCCCTCCTCTCCCTCTTTTCATCTCCCACTCTCTCTCCCTCTCCCACTCTCTCTATCTCTCTTTCTCGTCCCACTCTTTCTCTACTCCTCTTTCCCTTTATCTCAATCTCCTTCTCCCTCTTCCTCCCACTCCTCCCTCTCTCTCTCCTCTCTCTTCCTACCTCTCTCTCTCCCCCTCGCTCCTAATCTCCCTCTCTCTCTACCTCTATCTTCATTCTCTCTCTTTCTCTCTATCTATTTCTTTGTCTCTTTTCTCTATCTCTCTTTCTCATTCTCCCACTCTCTGTCTACCTACCTTTCTCTCCCTTTCTATATCTCTCCCTCTCCCTCTCTTTCCCCCATCTCTCTCTCTCTTCCTTTCTCTTTCTTTCTTTCCCTCTCTATCTCCCTCTCCCTCTCTCTCCCTCTCATTCTCTCCCTCTCTCTCTCTCACTTTCTCTTCCCCTTCTCCCTCTCCCTCTCTCCCCTTATGTCCCACTCTCTCACTCTCTCTCCATCTCCCTCTCTTCATCTCCCCCTCTATCTCTCCCTCTTTCCCCCTCCATCACCCTCCCTCTCTCTCCGGTCCTCTCTATTTCCTTTCCTCTCTTTCTCCTTCTCTCCCTCATCTCTCTATCCCTCTCTCCCCCTCTCCCTCTCCTTCTATCTCCTTCTCTTTCCTTCTCTCTCTTCCCTTCTCTTTCTCTTCCACCCTCCCTCTCTTCCCTTCTCTTTCTCTTCCACCCTTCCTCTCTCTCCTTCTATCTACTCTTTATCCCTCCCTCTCTCTGTCCATCTCTCTATACCTCTCTCTACCCTATTCCTCTCCCTCTACCTATCCTAATTTTCTCTACTCCCTCTCTCTTCCTATCTCTCCCTCTCTCTCTATCTGTCTCCCTCTTTCCCACTCTCTCCCCACTCTCTCGCTCTCCCTATCCCACTCCCTCTCTCCCTTTCTCTCCCTCACCCTCTCACTTTTCCACTCTCCCACCCCATCTCTCACTCTCTCCCACTCTCCCCTCTCTCTCCCTCTCTCTCTCCCTTTTTCTTATCTCATTCTCACCTTCTTTATTTTTATGTCTCACTCTACCTCTTTTCATACTCGTCCTTTTCATTTTCTCTCCATATCTCCTAGTCCCTCTCTCCCTCCCTCTTTTCCTCTATCCCTTCATCTCTCCCTCATCATCTCTCTCCCTCCCTCCTTCTCTCTCCTTCTCCCTCTCTCCCTCCCTCTCTCCCTTCCTCTTTCATGCTTGCTCTCTCCCTCTCTCTCCCAATCTCTTTTTACCATCTCTCTCTCTCCGACTTCCTTTCTCCCCCTCTCTATCTCAATCTCTTTTTACCACCTCTCTCTCTCTCCCTCTTCCTTCCTCTCCACTCTCTCTCTCTTCCTCTTTTAATCCCTTTTTCCCTTTCTCTCCTTTTCTCTACCCCTCTCCCTCTCTCCTTCTCTCCATCTCGACCTTGCTTTCCTTCTCTCACCTTATCTCCCCTATATATCTCTCTCTCCCCCTCTTTCCTTCTCTCCCCCATCATTCTCTCCCTTTCTCCCTAGGTCCTTCTCTCCCTCTCCCTCTCACCCTCTCCCTCTCACCCTCTCTCCCCCTCCCTCTCCCTCTTTCTCTCTACACCTTTATCCTTCTCTCCCCTTTCCCTCTTTCTCTCCCTCTTCCTCCCTCAATCTTTCTCCCTCTCTCCCTCTCCTTCGTTTCCCCCTCCCTTGCTCCCTCTCTCTCCTAATCTCTCCATCTCTATATCTTTCTCTCATAATCTCTCCCCCTCGCTATCTCTCCCCCACTCCCCCTCTCTTCCTCTCTCCCTCTCTCTCTCCCCTTTTCTCGCCCCTCTATCTTTTTCTATCCCTCATTTTCTCTTTCTCTCTTCGCTCTCACCCTGTCACTCTCTCCCTCTCCCCCTCTCTCACCCTCTCTACCTCTCTCCCTCCATCTATGTGCTCATGCACATTTGCTCATGGCTACTAGCTTGGTGCAAAGCGCACGGCCAATGGCCTCGCTACACAGGCATACGAGCTTACGAGCCGACGAGCCTACCTTCTGCGGGTGTAGTGCATAACCTAGCGAAGCCAGCACACTTGGCATGCATGGGCTGGCACATAGTTAAAAGGATCATGCATCCTATGGAGGTATGAAATAAAAAAAAATTTTCCTTTATCTAAAGGCCTAAGATCAAACCGTTAAATCTACTAACCATACATACATGAATATTAAGCTATAAGTAAAGGATTACCCCTTATAGCATAGATCTAAATTCCTTTTACGGAAAAACAATCCAAGTATCCAGCCTCTATTGGTGATCCACGCAGTCTATGTATCCATAAACAAGCACTCAAAATCAATGAGGTGCTAGCTCAACCTTTTCTAATTTAGTATTTCCTATAGAAATCAATCTTGAGCAATTTTGTGACAACCTTAAAGTATAAGGAAAGAATATTTCTTGCTAGAGTTTAAGAGAAAACTATTTCTTCTTATTTTCCTCTCTAAGCCATGTGCCTTATTTTATTTTTAAGGCTAGCCAAATAATCTATCTCTATCTGAAATCCTTGTCTTAGCCAAATTTTCTCTCTCCCTCCATTACATTTATAGGAGAGTTTCCTTGTCCTCCAAGGACAAGGAGAGGGGCGATTATGAGTTCATAAAAAACTATAGGTTGTTACTTCTTTATCCTCCAAAGATGAGGAGTTATTTTGCATGTGGACTTTTGATCATTATCTTTAAAACATTTAATCTTATCCAATAAGTTTGATGTTTATCTTTAAAATATTTATCCTTATTTATTAAGGTTGATGTTTATCCTTCCACCAAAATATCTTAAGACTTTTAATTAAACCTAATGGGCCAAAATCATTTTAGCTTAATTAATTTATTTGGATTATCCAAATAAATATTCTTAGATTATTTTAGTCGAGGTCCACATTAGAAAGTAATTTCCCAAAATACCCTTTATGTTAAATTAGAAAACTCCTTTCCTTTTAGGTTCTTCACTCCCCGTATCTCCCCTCCCTTCCTTTCCCTCTCCCTCTCTCTCCTTTCCACTCTCCCTTAATCTCCTGCCATCTCTTCCTCTCACTCTTGTTCTCCCCTCGCTCTCTTTCTATCTTCCTCTCCCTCCCTCTCCCACCCACTATGTCCCTTTTTCTTCCTCCTTCTCTCCCTCTCTCTCACACTCCCTTTATCTTACTCTCTATTTTTTCCCTCCAACTCCCTTCCTTTCCCTCCTTCGTTCCTTCTCTCTCCCTTTCTCTCTATCTCTCTTACTCTCACTCTCTCTATATCCTTCTCTCTTCCTCTTCCCTCTCTCTTCTTCTCTCCTCTCGCTCCTCCCTCTCTCCCCCTCCTTTGCCCTTCTCTATCTCACTCCCTTTCTCCCTCCCTCCCTCTCCCTCTCCCTTCATATCTCTCTTTATCACTTTCCCTCTACCTCTCTCTCCCTCTCTCTCCTCTCTCTTTATTTCTATAACTCCTCTTTTCTCTCTTGCTCTCTCCCTCACTCCTTCTCTGTCTCCCTCTCCCCTCTCCCTCTCCCTCTCCCTCTCTATCTCTCTTTCTCCCTCTTCTACTCTCTCGTCCCCCTCTCCCTTTCTCTCTCCTCCCCTCTCACTCTCTTCCCATTCTCTCCCCCTTCTGTCCCCTTTCCTCTCTCCTTTTCTCTCTTTCCCTCTCTCCTCCTCTCTCTCATTCTCTCCCTAGTCTCTCTCTCTCCCTCTCTCTCCCTTTATCCCCCTCACTTTAAAAGCCTCTCGCTATCTCCCTCTCAATCTCTCTCCCTCCCTTCCTCTTTCACTCTCTTTCCCAACCTCTCTCTCCCACTCCCTTTTTCTCTCTACCTCTATCCCTCCCTCTCTCTCCCTCTCTCTATGCCTCTCTTTCTCTCTTTCTCTCTTTATCTATCTCACTTTCTCTCCTTTACGCTACCTCTCTTCCCTCTCTTCCTCTCTCCCTCTTTTTATCTCCCTCTCTCTTTCTTCCCTTACTTTGCCTCTCTCTCTTACCCTCTCAATTTCTCTCCCTCTTCCTTCCCTCTCTCTCCCCTCTCTATCTCTCTCTCTCTCTCTTTATTTCTCTCCATCACTTTCCCATTCTTGCCCAACCTCTCCCTCCCTCTCACCCTCTCTCCCCTTCTCAACCCCCTATCTCTATTTCTCCCCTATCCTTCTCTCTCCCTCCCTCCATCCCCCTCTCTTTACCTCTCTCCCTCTTTCTCTCCCCGTCCATCTCAAACCCTCATTTTCCCCATATATATATATATATATATATATATATATCCCTCTCTCCCTCGCTCTACCTCTCTCTCCCTCTCTCTCCTTCCAAATTGTTACCTCTCTCGCACTCTCTCTATATCTCTCCCTCTCATTCTCTCCCCTCTCTCTTGCTCTCCCTCTTTTCCCTCTCTCTCCCTCTCTTTCTTCCTCTCTCCCCCTCTTTCCCTCTCTCTCTCTCACTCTCTCCCTTACTCTCCCTCTCTCTCTCTTCTCTCTCTCCCTCTCTCCCTCTCTGTCTCTTTCATTCCCTTTCTCTCTCCCCTTATCCCTCCCACACTTTCCTTCTCCCTCTCTCTCTCATTCTCTACCTCTCTTTCTCACCCTCTCTATCTCTCTCCCTCTCCCTCACCCTTTTCTCTATCTCCCTTTCTTTCCTTCGTATGGTCTCCCACTCTCTCTCCTCTTCTCTCTTCCTCTTTCTCTTTCGTACCTCTCTCTCCTTTTCTCCCCCATCTCTCTCACTCTCTCCCTTCGTTTACCTCCCCTCTCTATTTTTCTCTCTCTTCTAGTCTCTCTCATATTTCTCTCGCCTATCTTTCTACCTCTCTCATCTCCCTCTCTATCTCTCTCTCTCTCCCTCTCACTCTCCCTTTATCCCCCTCTCTCTTTCCCTCTCTCCCTCCCTCGCTCCCTCCTTTTTCCTCTCTCTCCCTCTCCATCTCCCTCTCTCTCCTCTTCTCCCTTCCTCTCCCTCTCCCCCTTACCCTCCCTCTTTACCTCCCTCTCTCCCTCTATTTTCTCTCTCCCTCTCTCCCCTATTTTCTCTCTCCCTCTCTCCCCCTCTCTTTCCATAATCTCTCCCTCTCCCTCTCCACCTCTGTCCCTATCTCTCTCTCCTTCTCTTTTTATAATCTCTCCTTTCTCTCTCTCATTCTCTCTCTTCTTTGATTTTCTCTCTCCCCTCATTTCTTTCTATATATCTCTTTCTTTCCTCTTCTTCCTTTCCCTCTCTTTCACTCTATTTCTCATTATCTATCTTACTCTCCCCTCATTTCCCTTTATATATCTCTCTCTGTCTCCTTATTCCTTTCCCTCTCTTTCACTCCATCTCTCGCTCTCTATCTTACTCTCCATCTCTCCCTCTCTCACCCTCTCTCCCTCTTGCTCTCTCTCCCTCACTCTCCCTCTCTCCCTCTCCCTCTTTTCTCCCTCTCTCCCTCTCCCTCTCTTTCTCTATCTCTCCCTCTTTCTCCCTCTCCCTCACTCTCCCTCCCTTTCTCTCCTCTCTCATACTCTTGTTTGCTCTCCTTCTCTTTATCCCTTTCTCACCCACTTTCACTCTTTCTTTATCTCTCACTCTTCCCCCTTCCCTCTCAATTTTTTTCTCTCTCATTCTCTTATTCCACTCTCTCTTTCCCTTTCTCTCTTTCTCACTCCTCTTCTCTCTTCATCTCTCTCTCTTTCTCTCTCCCTCTCCCAATCTCTCTCCATCTCTCTCTTTATCTCTCTCTCTCCCTATCCTTCTCTCTTTCTCTGTCCCTCTCTCCCTCCCTCTCCCTCCTTCTCTCTCTATTTGTCTCCCTTTCTATCTCCCTCTACCTCCCTTTTTGTCCCTCTCTTTCCCCCTCTCTTCCTCTCTCTCCTACTCTATCTATCATCCTTTCTCTCCCTCTCTCCTACTCCCTTTCCTTCCCTCTTTTCCTCTCTCTTTCTCCCTCTCGCTAACTATCCCTATCTCTCTCTCCCTCCTCCATCTCTCTCCCTCTCCCCCTCTCTCTTTCCCTCCACTTCCTCTTCCTCTTTCTCCTTCTCTCTCTTCCTCTCGCTCCTCTCCCACTCATTCTCTCTCTCCCTCTCTCTTTCTCTCTTTCTCTACCTCTCCCTCTCCTCCTCCCTTCCTCTCATTGCATTTCTCTCTCCCTTCCCTCTTTTTCTCTCCCTCTCTCATACCCTTTCACCCCTATTTCTCCCTCTCCCTCACCTTCTATCTATCTCTCCCTCTCTCTCCCCTTTACTCTCCCTCTATCTCTACTTCCCAAATTCCATCCCTCTATCGCCCTCTCCTTCTTCCCCCTCTCTCTCCCCATCTCTCTCTCTCCCTCCTCCTCTTCATCCTCTCTTCATTTCTCTTATCGTCTCCCCCTCTTTCTCTCTATCCGTCCCTCACACTCACTACCTCTCTCTCTTTCTTTCCCTATCTCTCTCTTTCTTCCTCTTTCTTTCTCTCTTTCCCTTTCTCTCTCGCTCTCTCTTTGTCTCCCTCTTTCCCTTTCTCCCTCTCCCTCTTCCCCCTCTCCCCTATTTCCTTTCATCTCCCCTTACTGTTTTCTCTCCTTCTCCCTCTTTCTCCTTCTCTTTCCCTCTCTATCTCTCTTTCAATCTCTCTCTCCACCATCTCCCTCTTTATCCCTCCATCACTTTCTCCTCCCCTCCCTCCCCAACTCTCTCCCACTCTCTTTACCTCCCTTTCTCAACCTCTCTCTCTATATATATATCTCCCTCTCTCTCACTCTCTCTCACCATCTACCCTTCTCCCTCTCTCTCACCTTTTATCCCTCTCTCCCTCCCCCTTACCCCTTCTATCTCTCTCTCCTTCTCTCTCCCTATCTCTCTATTTCCCTTTCTTTCTTTCTCTCTTACCCTCTTTATTTCTCTCCATCTCCTTCTCTACCTCTATCTTTCTCCTTCTCTCTCTCCCTCCCTCACCTCGTCCCTCTTCCTCTTTTCTCTCCCTCTCTCTCCCTTACTCTCCCTCCTTCTCCTTTACTCTCCCTTTACTCCTCGCTCTCTCTCCCTCTCTCCATTCTCTCTCCCTTCTCTATCTCTCTCTCTCTCTTACGCTCTCCACTTCCTCTTCGTACCTCTCCCTCTCTCCCTCTTCCTCACTCTCCCTCTCCCTCTCTCTCTTCCTCCCTCTACCTATCTCCCTCTCTCATGCTCTCTCTCATCATCTTTATTCCTTTTTTTCCTTTTCTCTCCCTCACAACCCCCTATTTCTCCGTCTCCCCTTCTCTCTCTCCAACTCTTTCTCTACCTTACTCCCTCTCGCTCCCTCTACCCTTCTCCCTTTCTTCTTCTCCCACTCATTCTATCGCTCCCTACCTCTCCCCCTTCATCTATTTCTCCCTCTCCCTCTTCTCCCTATCTCTTTCACCCTCTTGTCCTTTCTCTCTCCTTTTCAATCTATCTCCTACTCCCTACTCTTCTCCCTCTCTCTTTCTCTCTCCCTCTCTCTCCCTCTCCACCTTTCCCTCCCTCTATTCCTCTCCCTCTCTCATGCTCTCTCTCCACTCTTTCTCTCTCTCCCTCTTCCTCTCTCCCTCTTTATCTTTCCCTCTATTTCTTTCTCTCCCTCCTCTCTCCTACCCTTATGTATCTCTCACTTTCTCCCTCTCGCTCTCTTCCTCCCTTTCTTCTCTCTCTATCTCTCCTTCCTAATTTTTTCTCTCTCTTGCCCTCTCTATTTTTCTCTATGTCTCTCTCCCTTCCTCTCTTTCTATCCATCTCCTACTCTCTCCCCCTCTTTTTGGTCCATCTCTCCTTCTCTGTCTCCTAATCTATCCCTCACTTCTTTCCTTTTCTATTTACGTACCTCTCTCTCTCCCTTTCTCCCCATCTCTCTTCCACTATCTCCCTTCCTTTACCTCTCCCTCTCTATTTCTCTCTCTCCTAGTCTCTCTATCTTTCTCTCCTTATCTCTCTACCTCTCTCATCTCCCTCTCTATCTCTCTCTCCCTTTTACTCTCCCTTTATCCTCCCCTCTCTTGCCCTCTCTCCCTCCCTTTTCCTCTCTCTCCCTCTCTATCTCTATATCCCTCTCCATCTCCCTCTCACCCTCCCTCTTTACTTCCCTCTCTCCCCCATCTCTTTCTATAAGCTCTTTCTCTCCCTCTCCACCTCCCTCCCTATCTCTCTCTCCCTCTCTTTCTATAATCTCTCCCTCTCTCTTGTTCCCTCTCTGCCTCTATTTTTCTCTCTCCCTTCATTTCCCTCTACATATCTCTCTCTGTCTTCTTCTACCTTTCCCTCTCTTTCACTCCATCACTCGCTCTCTATCTTGCTTTCCTCTCATTTCCCTCTATATATCTTTCTCTTTCTCCTTCTTTCTTTCCCTCTCTTTCACTCCATCTCTCGCTCTCTATCTTGCTCTCCCTCTCTCACTCTCCTTCTTTTCCCCTCTTTCTCACCCTCTTGCTCTCTCCCCTCTCATCTCTCTATCCCTCTCTCTTACCCATTATTCCTATCTCTGTCTCTCTTTCTCTCTCTCACTTCCCTACTTTTTCTCCTAATATTTCTCTCTCTATTTCTCTCACTTTCTCTCTCACCCTCTCTCTCCCTCTTTCCCCCTCTATCTCTCTCTCGTCCCTCTCTCATTTTCTCTCACTCTCTCACCCCTCTCTCCCTCTCTCCCTCTCTCTTTCTCTCTATCAGTCCCTCACTTTCTCCCTCTCTCTACCACACTATCCTCTATCTCCCTCTCTTCCTTCCTCTCCCCTTCTTCTCTCCCTCTCTCTTCCTATCCTTTTTCTTTATCTCTTTCTCCTCCTCTCTCTCCCTTCTTTCTCCCTCTTATTTCGTCTCTTTCTCTCCCTCTCTCTCACTCTCTAGCTCGTTCTCCTTCTTTCCCTCTTCTTCTTTCTCCCTCTCTCCCTCTCCCCATCTTTCTCTATCTCTCCCTCTTTTCTCTCTCCCTCCCTTTCTTTCCTCTCTCGCACTCTTGCTCGCTCTCTTTCTTTTTCTCTTTTTCTCAACCACTCTCACTCTTTCTCTATCCCTCACTCTTTCCCCCTCCCTCTCTATCTTCCTTTCTCTCTCATTCTCTTATCCCTCTCTCTTTCACTTTCTCTCTTTCTCGCTCCTCTTCTCTCTTTATCTCTCTCTTTCCTTATCCCTCTACCAATCTCTCTTTATCTCCCTCTTTATCTCTCTCTCCTTATCCCTCTCTCCCTCTCTCTATCCCTTCCTCTCTCCATTTCTCTATCCCTCCCTCTCTCCCTCTATCTTGATATCCCTCTCTATCCCTCTCTCCCTCCCTCTTTCTCTATTTATCCCCCTCTCTATCTCCCTCTACCTCCCTTTTCATCCCACTCTCTTCTCCTCTCTCCCTCACCCTCCCCCTTTCTCCCTCTCTCCCTCACCTTCGCCCTCTCTCCCTCTATCTCCTACTCTATCTCTCCTCCTCTCTCTCCTTTTCTCCTACTCCTTATCTCTCCCTCACCCTCTCCCTCTCTCCCTCTATCTCCTACTCTATCTCTCCTCCCTCTCTCCCTTTCTCCTATACCCTATCTCTCCCTCTCTCCTAGTCCCTCTTCTTCCCTCGAGGAGAGCGAGAGGGAGATTGAGTTAAAAAGAAATAGGGTGAGTGATTGAGAGAAAGGGAGATGGAGAGAGGGGTAGAGAGAGGAGAGAGAATAGGAGAGAGAGAGAGAGAGATTGGGTAGAGTGGGAGATAGAAAGAGATATAAAGAATGAGAGAGAGAGAGAGAGAGTAGGAGAAAAAGTTGGAGAGGTAGAGAAGGAGGGAGAGGGAAAGAGAAAGAGGGTGAGTAGGAGAAAGGGAGAGGGAGAAAAGGAGAAGAGAGAGTGCGAAGTAGAGAGAAAGAGAGGAAGAGAGAGGGAAAGATGAAAAGAAGGAAAGCAAGGGAGACAAAGAATGGGAGAGAGAGGTAGGGAGAAAGAGGGTGAGATGAAGATGGAGACAAAGAAAGAGAGGAGGAATAAAGAGAGAGAGAGAGAGAGAGGGTGAGTTTAATGTTAAAGGGAAGAGAGAGGAAAGGAGGGAGAAAGGTAGAGGAAGAGTGAGCGAGAGAGTGCGAGGAGAGAACAAAGAGAGGAAAGGTGAGAGAGAATCGAAGAGAGAGGGAGAGGGGGAGTGAGGGGAGAAAGGGAGAGAGAGTGAGTGAGAGGGAGAGTGAGAGGGATGGAGAGGGAAAAGGAGAATGGGAGAGGGGAGAAGGAAAGAAGGAGGAGGGAGAGGGAGAGGAAGGGAGAGGGGAGAGGGAGATGGGGAGAGAGGGAGAGGGAGTGGAGCGAGGAAGGAGAATGAGAGATATAGAGATAGAGAAAGAGGGAGGGAGAGACGGAATGGAGTAGGAGAGAGAGATTGAGAGGGAGAAAGAGGTAGAGAGGGAGATAGAGGGAGATGGTGAGGGTGAGGGAGAGAGAAAGAGATAAGTGAGAGGGGAGATAAAGATGGTAGAGAGATGAGAGAGGGATAGGGAAGAAGAGAGAGGGAGGGAGAGGAAGAAGGAAAGAGGGGGAGAGGGGAGAGAGTACGGAGGAGAAAGAGAGGGTAAGATGGAGAGAGGGGAGAAGGAGAGGAGGAAAAGGAGTTGAGAGAGTAGCGAGAAAGGGAGGTAGAGAGGGAGAAAGGGGGAGAGAGATGGAGAAATGGAGAGGGAGAAAAGGAGAGAGTGGAGAGGGAAAGAGAGAAGGAGAAGGAGAGGGGGAGAAAGGAGGGAGAGATAGAGAGAAAGGAAGTTAGGGAGAGAGGGAGAGAAAAAGAGAGATAGAGGAAGAGAGAAAGAGACAGAGAGAAAGGGAAGTGAAGGGAGAGAGAAAGACAGAGGGAGTGAGAGGGAGAGATAGAAGTCAAGAGAGAGTTAGGGAGAGAGGGTGGGAGAAAGAGAAGAGGAGAGAGTGGAAGAAAGAGAGAGAGGGAGGGAGATAGGGAGAAGGAGAAGAAGAGAAGGAAAGAGAGGGAGGGAGATATATGGAGAGAAGGAGAGAGGGGGATAGAGGGAGAGAGGGGTAGAGAGAGGAGAAAGTACGAGAGAAAAAGAGAGGGTAAGGTGGAGAGAGGGAGAGAAGGAGAGGACGGAAAAGAGCGAGAGATAGAGTAGTAGAGAGGGAGGAAGAGAGGGAAAAGGGAGAGAGACAAAGAAATGGAGAAGGAGAAAAAGAGAGAGTTGGAGAGGGAAAGAGAGAAGAAGTGGGAGAGTGGGAGAAAGGATATAGAGATAGAGAGAAGGGAAGTTAGGGAGAGAGGGAGAGGCATAGAGAGATAGAAGGAGAGAGAAAGAGATAGAGAGAAAGGGAAGTTAAAGGGGAGAGAGAGAGGGAGTGAGAGGGAGGATAGAAATCAAGAGAGGGTGAGGGAGAGAGGGAAGGAAAGGTAAAGAGAGGGGGAACGAGAAGAGGAGAGAGTGGGAGAAAGAGATAGAGAGGGAGAAGGAGAGGAGACAAGGAGAGAGATTGGAAGAGAAAGAGAAGGAAAGAAGAAGGATAAGAGGAGAAAATGAGTGAGAGGAAAGAAGAAGGAGAGAGAGAGAGGGAAAATGAGAGGGATAGCGAGAGAGAAGGATAAAGGGGAGAGAGAGAGTGGAAGAGAAAAAGAAAAAAGGAGGAAGATAGAGATAAAGATAGAGTGAGAGAAGGGAGAGAGATGATGAGAGAGAGAGAGAGATGGAGAAGGAGAGGAAGTGAAGGAGAGAGAAAGAGGGAGAAAGATGGATAAAAGAAGAGAGGGAGAGAGGTAGAGGAAAGAGAGAGATGAAGAGAAATAAGGAGGGAGAGAAAGGAGGAGGGAGGGTGGGAGAGAAGAAAAAAGGGATACAGTGAGGGTGAAAAGAGAGAAAGGGATAGATAGTGAGAGTAAGAGGGATAAAGAGTGAGGGAGGAAGAGAGAAAGAGAGAGTGAGAGATAAGAAGGGGGTAAGAGGGAGAGAAAGGAAGGGAGAGGGAGGGAGGGAGATAGAACAAAGGAGAGAAGAGGAAAAGAGGATGAGTGAGAGAAAGGAAGAGAGAGGGAGAAGAGATAGGGGAGAGAGGAGATCGAGAGAGATGAAGAGAGGGAGAGGGAAGGAAAGAGGGAGAGATAGAGACAAAGTGAGAGGGTGGAAAAGAGAGATATAGAGGGAGAGAGAGAAAGGGAGAGAAAGTATGGGAAAGTGATTAAGAGAGGGATAGGGAGAGGGAGAAGGAGAGAGGGAGAGAGGGAGAGGAGGAGTGAGAGTTGGAGAGAGGAAGAAAGGGGTGGGAGAGGCTAAGAGAGGGAGTGACATTGAGATAGGGAGGGAGAGAGACACAAAGAGGGAGAGGGAGAGAGAGCAAGAGAGAAAGAGTGAGAAAGGAAGAGAGTGAGGATGAAGGAGAGGTAGAAGGAGAGAGAAGGAATGGCAACGAGGAGAGGGGAGGGGAATTGAGATGAGTAGAGAGAGAGGGAGGGATATTGGGAGAGAAGTGGAGAATGAAAGGGAGAGGGAGAGGGAGAGAGATGGAGTAGGGAGATAGTTAGAGAGGGGGAGAGAGGTAGGAAGGGAGAGAAAGTGAGATGGGGAGAGAGACAAGGGGAAAGAGGGAGAGATAGTGAGATGGGGAAAGAGTAAGGGAGAGGGAAGAAGAGAGAATGAGAGATTATGAGAGAGAGAATGAGAGAGAGGGGGAGAAATGGAGAGAGGGATAGATGAAGGGAGAGAGGGAGAATGAGAGAGAGGTAGAGAGGGAGAGAGAGAGAGACGAAGAAAGAGAAAGGGAGAGTAAGAGGGAGGAAGTGAGACAGTGAGAGAGATAGAAGGTGAGAGAGACGTAGAGAGGGAGAGAGGGAGAGAAGAGGGAGAGAGGGAGAGGGATAGGGAGAGAGAGGTGGAAGGGGAGAGAGTAAGAAGGAGAGAAAGAGAGAGATGGAGAGAGGGATGGAGAAAGAGAATAGGAGAGGGGGTTAGAGAAAGAAAAGAGGAGAGGGAGGGAGTTACAAAATGGGATAGGGAGACAGAGCAAGAGAGAATGAGGGATAGAAATGGAGAGAGAATGAGGGGGAGAGGGAGAGAGAATGAGAGAGAGAGGGAGAGAGGGGGAAGAGAGAGCAAATAGATGGAGAGGGAGGGAGATGGAGTGAAGGAGAGAGAGAAAGAGAGAGGGAGATAAGGATAGAGGGAGGGGAAAGATAGGGAAAGGGGGAGAGACAGGTGAGAGGGAGAGAACAAGGACATAGATAGTAAGAGAAATAGTAAGAGAAAAAAAAAGAGAGAGAAAGGAAGTGACGAAGGGGGAGAGTTGGAGATAGAGAGAGGTAGAGGGGTGAGAGATAAAGATGAAGAAAGGGAGAGTGAGAGAGAGGGAGTTAGATAGTAGAGAGGAGAGAGAGATGGAAAGGGAGAGGGAGAGAGAGGCGGAGGGGGAGAGAGAGAAAAACGAATGAGTGAAGGAGAGGGAGAGAGAAAGAAAAGAAAGAGTGAAAGAGAGGGGAATAGAGAAAGAGAGAGGGAGAGGGAGAGAGAGGGAGAGAGAATGAGGGATAGAAAAGGAGAGAGGGGAGATAGAGTGAAGAGAGTGAAGAGAGGGAGAGATAGAGGAAGCTGGAGAGAGAGAGGGAGAGTGAGAAAGAGGTAGAGAGATAAGGATAGAGAGAGAAAGATATGGATAGAGGGAGTGGATGAGAGAGAAAAAGAGAGCGAGAGAGGGAGAGGGAGAAGGAGAGAGAGATGGAGAGAGGGATATAGAAAGGGAGAGAGAGGAAGAGAAGTAGAGTGAAAGTGAGTGATAAGAGAGGGAGGGGGAGACATATGGGATAATGAGAGAGAGATAGCGAGAGTGGGAGAGAGAGAGTGATAGAGGGAGAGATAGAGGGAGAGTTGAAGAGAGGGATGGAGGGAGAGAGGGAGAAAGAGAAAAAAAGGGGAGAGCTAGAGAGGTTGGGGTGAGAGAGAGGGTGGGAGAAAGAGTTAGAGAGGGGGAGGGATAGAGGGAGAGTAGGAGAGAGAGGGTGAGAAAGATTGATAGAGGAGGAGAGATAGTGGGAGAAAAAGAGATAGGGGGATAGAGAGAGGGAGAAGGAGAGGGAGAGAGAGAATGAGAGAGACAAAGAGAGAGAAATAAAGGGAGAGAGAGGGAGGGACAGAGGGAGAGAGGGAAAGAGACAAAGAGGGAGTGGGAGAGGGTGAAAGGGAGGGAGAGGAGAGAGATGGAGAGAGAGGGATAAAGTAGAAGACAAATAGAGAGGGGGAAAGGGAGGGGGAGGGAGGGTGATCGGGAGGGGAGAGAGAGGAAAAGAAAAGGAAAGTGATAAAGGGGGAGTAGAAAGGGGAAAGGAAATGGAGAAGGAGATAGAGAGGGGGAAAGAGGTGGAGAGAGAAAGAGGGTAAGAGGGAGAGAGGGGAAAGAGATTGGGGGAGGGAAAGGGACGAGGAGGGCAAGAGGGAGAGGGAAAAGGAGATAGGGGAGAGAGAGGGAGATGAAGTGAGAGAGGTTGAGAGGGGAGGGAAAAGGAGGAGGCGAGGGAGAGAGATAGAGAGTGAGAGAGGGAGAGAAGGAGAACGAGATACAAGTAGAGGGATAATGGTAAAGGTGGAGAGTGAGAGAGTGATAGAAAGAGAGGAAGAAGGAGTGAGAGAGAGGGAGGGAGAGAAAAAGAGGGAGAGGGAGATAAAGGGAGAGAGAGGTTAAAGTAGAGAGGGGGAGTAGGAGAGATCAAGAAAGAGACGGGGATAAAGGAAGAGGGGGAAGGATAGAGAGGGAGAGAGAGAGGGAGAGTAAGGGAGAGAGAGGAAGGTTAAAGTGAGAGAGGGGGAGAGATAGAGGAGGAGAGTGAGGGAAAGAGAGAGAGAGAGCAGAAGGGAGGGTGAGAGGAGGGAGGGAAAGAGGAAGGAGGGATGAAAGAGACAAAGGAAGAGAAAGGGAAAGAAAGAAGGAGAGGGAGAGGGAAAGAAAGAGAGAGATGAAGGGAGAGAGAAAGAGAGAGGTAGAGACCGAGTGGAGAGAGAGGTATAGAGCAAAGTAGGGAGGAAGGAAGGGAGAGGGAGAGAGGAGGGAGAGGGATTGAAAGGCGGGGAGATGGAGAGGAAGAGGGGGAGAGACGGGGAGATAGGGAGAGAGAGAGAGGGAGAGAGTGAGAGGTAGAAAGGGAGAGGGAGAGGGATATAAGCAAAGAAGGAGATAATAAGAGATAAGGAAAGGGAGAGAGATAAGGGAAAGGGAGAAACATATAGAGAGGGAGAGGGAGAGGAAGATGGCGACAGGGAGAGACAAGGGAGAGAGAGTTAGTAAGAAGGAAAGGAGAGAAGGAGAGGGAAAGGGGGAGGGAGAGAAGGGGAGAGAGAAAAAGGAGAAAGAGGGGTGAGGGAGAGAGAGGGAGGGATAGATCGAGAGAGAGAAAGAGGGAGAGAGGGTGAGAGAGGAAAGAGGAAGGAAGAGAGAGAGAGGAAGAGAGGAAGGAAGAGAGAGGGGAAGAGAGGGAGGGAGAGAATGGGAGGATGGGAGAAGAGAGAGGGAGGCGGATAGAGAAATAGAGAAGGGGGAGAGAGAGTAAGAGATTTTGAGAGTGATATAGGGAGAGAGAAAGAGGGAGATTGGGAGATAGGGGAAAGAGGGAGAGAGAGGGAGAGAGAGGGAAAGATGGAGATAGGGAGATAGGGGAGAGAGAGAGAGGGAGGGAGGGAGGGAGAAGGAGGGAAAGGGAGATAAGGGGAAGGGAAAAGGGACGTAAAAGGTTATCGATAGAGAGGGACATATAGATAGGGAAGTAGGGAGCGATGCATAGAGAGAGGAGGAGAGAAAGAGGGATAAGGAGGGAGAGGGAGATAGAAGTGTCCCTCTCTCTCTTTCTTAACCTCTCTCCCACCCTTTCCCTCTCCCCTACCATTGTCTCTCTATCCGTCCCTCCCTCTCTCCGTCCCACTTTTTTCTCTCCCTCTCTCCCTCACTCTCTCTTCTCCTTCGTCTCTCCCTCTCTCTCCCCTCCATATCCCTCTCGCCAATATTCCTTTGTTCCTCTATGTTCCTCTCTATCTCTCCCTCCCTCCTTCTCTCTCTCTCTGCCTCTCTTTCTCCCTCTTTCTTTCCCTCACTCTCGCTTTTTCTCTCTCCCTCTTCTCTCCCTCTCTATCTTCTACTCTCACCCTCCCTATATCTCTTTTCCAATCTCTCTTTCTCTCTCTCTATCTCTCTTCCTCTCTCTCTCCTTTCTTTTCTCTCTCTTCCTTAATCTCTCTCCTTCTCTCTATCTCTTTCTCTATGATTGCCCCATCCGATTCACTCTCTATTACCCAAATAAGAGTAAATAGGCAAGACGCATCACAATGACACAACCAGTCTTTGAATTAACCTTAGACACGTACGTGCTCATACGTTAAGGATTTATCATACCATGAAATGCATACAAAATAATTCACATAATATTAACAATACGATGAAAGGAATTACAAAATTTATTTGCAATACCATCAAAATGTTACTCGACACCCCAACCCTAAAATTTCAATCAAGAGAAATTTTGGCATACTTGTCAACATGAGCCTTTTTGGAGGATCCAGCATCTTCCTTATCAATATAATGTCGCTTTTACCTATCATGGCATGCAACAACAAACGGGGTGAGCCGAAGCTCGGTTAGTAGGGTGATGTATGTGTTATGCAACATTCTCATCAATTTGAAATATTAAGCATACCCTAGATATTAGTAATTCGATCTATTCTTGGTGATTGTCAAATAACCTCGGTAATCATTTACTATTGAATAACCTCGGCAATAATTTACTCGTCAAATAACCTCTATAATCATTTTTAATTCGGGTACCCTAGGTATTAGCAAGCTCGTGCGTTTCATCACTCGGTGATCGCATTAGCACCTCATCGCTCTATTACTCTCTCTCGGTGATCTCATTATCACCTACTACTCACAACAGAATTACCCCTCATTGTAGCACACAATTAGTGAAATCATCCCTTGCTTAACGATGTTAGTAATAAAGAACGCACATGGTTTCATGTTGTTACCCATTCTATTCGGTTCGGTTACCAATCTGTTTTATCTCATGACTCAATGGTGTTTCTCGATTTCATTTCACCCTCGAATGCACGTGATGCACATGGTATTATGTTTAACACATTTGAATAATTATGCTATCACCATTTTCTTCTCAAGCTGTTCTCGTGTGTGATGCACACTCGGGACTTCACGGGTATTTCATGTACCATTTAAAGTATTCAAGATGAGAATACAATTTTCGTTCATCGACGGCATTCATTGCATAAATCTATTTCGTACTAATGAGTTTTTCCTTTTTGTGTACTCGTGTAAGTCTAGGCTCGGATTTCTAGTGTATAACTTAGTGTATGAGATCAATGAATTCTAAAAATTTATACGTGACATACTTAAGCTAAATTGTTTCTTAATCCGAACATTTAATCTTTGTAGTCGAAGTCGACTCATAAAGGGTCTAGGTTTTAATCTTGATTTTTCTTGAATTCTCTTTTTCCATTACCCTATTTATATGTCTTGTAATCATGGATCTCTACTTGCGTTCATCTCCACTTCTTGATCTCTACTTACACAAAAGGGATTCAATGTTAATCATTTTCTCTCCTAGGCCAAATGGCCCCAAAATAAGTAAGAAATTGTTTTTCCATTTCTAGGTTACTTCTTTTTAATGACTTACCAACTCATACTTAGAAGAGTTACCATGATATTCTAGGCCCTTAATTTCCCCAAAAGATCAATTATTTCCCCATTTTCCCCAATTGGCCAAATGGTTTTAGCCTAGGGAAACTCTAGAAGTGTATTCCTTTTTCTTTCCAAGTTAAGCTTACCAAACCTAGGTTAAGTTCAATCCATTCAGTCCATACCCTTTTTCTTTCTTTTTCCTTTCCAACCCATCCACACAATTAAACCTATCAAACAAGCTTTTCATGACAACAAAACATATAAATCCATTACAAATTTAGCAAGCCCTAACACCAACACAAACAACCATAGCAATCAATAGAAAAATTATTACAAACCCATGAAATAAACACTAAAAAAAATAACTTAAGACATTAATCAACCAAAAATGAAACCTACTTACCTTGCTTGAATTTCCTAAAGGTTGGCTAGGCTTTCCCCTATTTTCTTTTTTTCTTTTTCTTTTTCTTTTCCTTTCCTATTCCTCTTTTGTTTACCATTTTTCTCTCCTAATTTTGTTGGCTACGATTGCCTAAAATTTCGTATCATTTGCACTCTTTCTATATATATATATATAAATGCTTAAAGTCTTAGTTTAAGTAAGTGTACAAATGGCTGGATTTAATTTGAAAGAGTGCAAAGTTAATGGTGAGTCATGAGAGAGAGGTGGCAAATTTGAGACAAAAATGGGTGAGTTGGCTATTAATTCATTTAATACATTTCTTAGGTGTCTACTAAAATTTTAAGTTAAATATACACCCTAATTAATTTGATTCAAGTAAATAAACATAGATTCCTTCATAAAATTTCAGAAATTTTGTTTCTTAAAACTCGAAAATTCCTTGTTCATTCTTTTTCAAAAAATTCCAGCAGTGATGCTTCAAGACAATGTACACTAAAATGGCCATAACTCTTTATATATGTCTAAAAATCATGAAAGTTTATAGAGGGATACTAGACACATAGAAAAACAACTTTTATTCTATAAATCTTACCGGAAAGGTCCTCAAATAAATCACACAAAAATTCAAGCGGAATGTAGTCCTCAAGCACACTCATCAACACACTAATCAACACACTAATTTTGATATATATATATATATATATAATTCACATAAAATTTAGGTAAAATATAGTCCTCAACACATTGATCGGGACAACGATTTTGATATATATGTATTTTTTTACGGGGGTTACATTCTCTCTCTCCCTCTTTCCCTTTCTATCTCACTCTCCCTTCTCCCTTCTTTCCTATCCCAATCTCTCCCCCTCTCTCCCTCCCTCTCCTTCTCTCCTTCTATCTCTCCCCCATCTCTCCCTCCCTCTCCCTCTCCCTACCTCTCCTTTCTTCTCCCTCTATCCTTCTCTCTCCCACTCTCACTCCCCTTCCTCTTTCCCTCTCTCTCTTCATCTCTCGCTCTCCCTCTTTCTCTCTCCATATCTCTTTCTTGCTCACTCATTCTCCCCGTCTCCCCTCTCTCTTTCATCTATCACTCTTTCTCCCTTTCTTTATCTCTCTCTCTCTCTCCTCCCTCCCTCCCTCTTTCTCCATCACTCCCTCTCCCTCTCTCCCTCCCTCTTTCTCCCCTTTCTCTCCTTCTCCCCCTCTATCTCCCTTTTCCTTTCTCTCCTTCTCTATCTCATGGCTCCCTCTATTTCTCTATCTCTCTCCATGTCTCTCTCTCCCTCTCTATCCCTCTCCTTCCCTCACCCTCCTACCTCTCTCCTTCCCTTTCTCTCACCCTCTCTCTCCCTCGCTCTCACCCCCTCCCTTTCTCCCACCCTCTCTCTCCCCTCTCACCCTTCCCTTTCAACCTCCCTATCCGCCTCCCTCTCCCTCTATCTACATCTCTCCCCCTCTCTCCCTCCTCACTCTCACTCCCTCTCTCTCCCTCACTCTCACTCGCTCTCTCTCTCTCCCTCTCTACCACTTTCTTCATCTCTTTTCCTCACTCTCCCTCTCTCGTCTCCCTCTCTCTCCCTCTCTATCTTCCTCTCTTGCTCCCCCTTTATCTCCCTTTCTCTCTTTCACTCCCTCTCTTTCTCTCTCTATCTCTCCCTCCCTCCCTCTCTCTCCCTATTTCTCTCCCTCTCCGTCCCTCCCTCCCTCCCTCTTTCTCCATAGTAAACACACATATGGAATGTCTTTAATATTTATCGATGACAATACTTATTCATCTCTCTTTTCTCCTACACCATAAAAAACAAAGTTAAGCGATGCCTAGTAAGTGTAATCCATAAAATGCATGTAACACCTTTTATGCATGCAATGCATTTTAAAATAAATTTTGTGCCTTTTAAAATTCATTTTCCACTTCGAGCCTACCCTACCTATTGTGTATATAATCAACCTATTTTTAAAACAAGCAATTGTTAAAATTTCAAAAAAGCACTAGGTACCTTCCCATAACATTTTCCATTACACTATAAGAGTATACAATAGATCATTTCCCTTAGCATGTCATTTTTCTTTAAATGCTAAGAGTATACACTAGATCATTCCATAAGCATGTTCCTATTTTCCTTCATATGCCAAGCGTGTATACTAGATAATTGTCTTGACGTGTCTTTATTTTTCTTTGCATGCTAAGAATATACACGAATCATTTCCTTAGCATGCTTTTTTCCTTAAGAGAGAGAGATCATTCCTCTCCCCTAACTTCAAAAACATACTTAGCCATTCCTCTTTGAAAACCTTTCCTTTTCCTTTTCCTTTTTCTTTTATCAAAATCATGAATGTAAAACCTCTTTTATGATTATGATGTGTAAATGCATTTAAATAAAATGAAATGCATTTAAAATAAACCTCATTGTCAATAATTTTAAATCCTCAAGAACGTGTAATATAAATAATAAATTAAATACTTATTCCATATAAAACCAAGTATGTATGCAAACGTGGACAATCAATAAACACAATTCTTGCCTTAAACACATGTTATGGATGAATGTTTAAGCAACATAATCCATCCATTTTTCACATGATTATGATCATTTTTCATGCCATATTATACCTCTAAACCTCAAAATTACCATTAGCCTTAAATTAACATCTTCTACCCTTGTTTTTCATGCCATATTATTTTTCGTCAAGTTTTCACCTCTAAGCTCTTAACCTAATACGTTTTTCATCATTTTAACACCAAATAGGTTAAGTAAATCAAGCAATCAAAACTTCAATATTGGCCAAAATTCTATAATAAAGTGGCTAATTTTCAAGCTTTCCAATTTAATACCATTAAAAACTTTTAGGCATATCATCAAACACTTTGTAAATAAGAAGTCTTAAAACCACTTGTTTATTCAATCTTGAAGATAATCAACCACCTTGTTCTAAGAAAAAGTACAACCTCAAGATGCACTCTTTTAATCCAATTAATCATCTATTCATCATAATTCCAACATGAACAACACATAAACATTATCAAAATCATCCCATTCAACAATAACATGGCAATTCTAAAAAAATTAACTATTAATCCATAAATAATCAAAATCCAATTTAACATTAATTACACATCAAAAACACCATTTTCTTATGTTTTAGAGAGGATTACACTTATCTTACCTGAATTTTGGCTAATCTTTCTCTTTTCCTCCTTGGTTTTTTCCTTTGCTTTTCTCTTCAAAGTTTTGGCGAAAGTGGAACATTTTCTACTTCCTTTTCTTGTACTCCCAAACTAATTTTAGGATGATTTTAGGGTGTTTATAGATTACATAAAAATTTTTGGTGTGTTGTTTTGGTGGTTTCTCTCTTGGTTGAACTCCTCTCTCTTTGGTGTTGCTTGTTTCCTCCAATTTTCCAACCTCTCTTTCCATCTTCTTCTTCCATATTTATGGCCAATGTTTTCCCTTGGGATAAAGCCAAGTGTGTCACACTTATATTAATTTAAGGTTGGTTATTAATGGCATTTCTTGATTTTCTTTGTTTTTCTCTTTTCTTCCTCCTTTTCCTTTAGATTTTTCTCTTCTTCTCTTCTCATCTCTCGCACCGACTTTGCTTTTCTCTTTTCCTCTCCATTTTAGAGATTATCTTGCTGGAATTAGCCTATCAAAATTAATTATTAAGTCATCTAAAGTGTCACCATTTTACACATTAGTTCCTAAATATTAAATCTTCATAATTGAGCCCTCCAATTTCATTCCATAACTTCATAATTTCCCTTAAATTGACCCTCATCCTAGACCTTTTCCAAGGGTAATTTAAGTTCCTAAATTTTCTTAATCATTTCAATTAGGTACCTAAACTTTTTATTTTTTATTATGCTCCTAGGTTTTGTAATTGCATCTCTTCCACTGCATCTCTCCCTCTCTCTCTCCCCTACTTTCTTAGTCCTTCTCTCCTCTCCTTTTATCTCTAACCTTTCCTCTCTCTTGCCTTGTCCGCCTCTCTCTATCTTTATCTCTCCTTCCCTTCCTCTCTCTCTCCCACTCCCTCTCAACCTTTCTCCCTCTTTCTCTATTTCTCTCTACCTTTACCTCCTCTTCTCCCTCTCTCCCCCTCTCTCCTTCCTCTCCTTCTCTCTCTCTCCATCCTCTCCCTCTCTCCTTCTCTCCCTCTCTCTCTTCCCTCTTTATCTCCCCCTTTTCTCTCCCTCTCCCTCTTTCCTCTTCTCTCTTCCTTTCTCTCATTGTCTTTCACTCTTTCCTTCTCTCTCGCCCTTTCTTTCCCAGTCTCCCTATCTCCCACTCTCTCTATCCCTCTTCTCTACCTCCACCCTCTCTTCTTTTTCTCCCTCTCCCTCTCAACTTTTCTCACTCTTTATCTATCTTTCTCTTTCTTTCTACCTCTCTCTCCCTCTCCCTCTTTCTCTCCTCTCTCTTCTTCTCCCCTCTCTCTCCCTCCCCTATCTTTATCTCTCTCTCTCTTACTTTATCCTTATCTATCTCTCTCTACCCCTCTTCCTAACTCTTTCTATACCTTTCGCTCTTTCTTTCTCTCCCTCTCTCCCACTCTCTACCTATCTCCCTCTCCCTCCCTCTATCCCTATCCCTTTCTCCCTTTCCCACTCTCATCTTCTCCACCCTCGCTCCCTCCCTTCCTAACTCTCTCATTTGCTTCATCTCTCTCCTTCTCCCACTCCTTCTCTCTCTCCTACTCTCTTTCTCTCCCTCTCTCTCTCTCCTCCTTTTTCCCTTTCATTATTCCTCCCCCTCTCTCCATCCCTACCTCCTACCTCTATCTCTCTCCCTCTTTACCTCACCCTCTCTCTCTCTCCCTCTCCCTTTCTCTTCTTCTCTCTCTCTCCCCCTTTCCCTTCTCTCCTTCTCTCTCTCTCTCCCTCTCTCATCCTTCTCTCCCTTTCCCTCCATCTCCTTCTCTTTCTCTCCCACTCTTTACCTCCCTCCCCCTCTCCCTCTCCCCCACTCCCTCCCTCTTCTTCTCTCTCCCTCTCTATTCCCTCTTTCTCCCTCTCTCGCTCCCTCTCTCCCCGTGATGCCCCACCCTAGTTCACTCTCTATTATCTAAATAGGAGTAACTAGGTGAGGTGCGTCGCACCGATATGACCAATCTTCAAATTAACCTTAGACACGTACATGCTCATACATTAAGGATTTATCATACCATGAAACATGTACAAAATAATTTACATAATATTAACAATATAGTGGAAAAAATTTAAAAATTTATTTACAACACCATCAAAATGTTCCTCGACACCCCAACCCTAAAATTTACAAACAAAATAAAATTCTCTAAGGGTTATGCCACCCCCGAGCGCTTTTGGAGGATCCGACAGACATCCTTATTAGTACTACGAGTCATCACTACTCGTCATAACATCAAATAACAATGAGGTGAGTTGAAGCTCGGTAAATGGGGTGATGCATGTGATATGCAATGCTTTTCCGACTTCCCATCATTCTCATCAATTTTTAATTTTGGGTACCCTAGGTTTTAGCGATCTACTCTATAGGTGATTACCGAATCACCGAATGCTAACAACGGAATTATCCCTCGCTATAGCCACCGTTAACGGGAATCCATCGCCTAATCGTGCGACTACACGAGCTTAGTGTACGCACACAACTGGACCATTAACCCTTTTTTATTTGATTAGGTTACCAAAACTATTCATGCAACTCCGTTCTTAATTAATTGATTCTGTTCCCATTTCTTTCCCATTGATGCACGTGATACCACAATTACGAGTACCAAGGATATTGGATATCAAACCCTACATCGTTATTTCATCCTCAATATCCAACCCATCTATATTATTATTTCATTCTTGATATCCAACCTAAACTAGTTTTCTCATATAGTTCATACACCGAGTTTAAAACATACTAAGGTGATATTTTTTTCTCCAAAACCAAATTAGGGCATTTTGGGTTGAATTGGGCTTTTAATGTTCTTAGTCAAAATTTTGGTTTAAATAGCAATTTTACCTATCTAAACAGCCTCTCATACTTATGAGGGTGTACTCAAACCATTAATTATGGAATTAAAGGATTGGAATCCAAATCCCCGAGTTTAGGGTTTAAACCGAATAGGTCCTCAAAGTGGCGAAAGATTACTTTTTCATCCTAACTTATTAATGTATACCTAACGAAATTATAATTGATTCTTATGTCCTTAATTACATAAAATGGGTCCAATCTTATTTGTTTTCTTACTTAGGCCCAAAGGATTCTTTAGCAAAAACCCTCGAATTCATTTTCCCCTCCAATCCAATTTGTGGTTTATTATAAGGCGACCTCTAATCAAGTAGGTGACGTACCAATTTATGAGCATAATTAAATCATATCCTTTCTTTTATTAGAAACTAGACATATTGATTCATAAAATATCCAAAAATTAGGTTTGAATACTAAACACACAATTTGTAACATAATTTTGAAGTTTAAGATTTAATATGTCCAATAGTAGTTCACCCAAGACGATCTGTACTCGAAACCGGCATAACGTTTTCTATATAAACCTAATAATGAAACTATTTTTCAAAAAATTATTCAAGACATAGATAAAAATTTTTATTATTTGACTTTCGCCTAGAAATCATTCTAAAGTCCTTGAATAGGCAATACCAAAGTCGACAGAAACTACTCCTCAATAACATTGGTTTGGCCATTCATTCCAACCTACATTAACCATGTTTTAGTCCAATTAAATCCAAGTCCAATCCAACTCATTTTCACATACTTGGATATGCACTAGGCATTATAAACATTACAATTCATCACCTACATAACATCCATAAGTAGAGCAAGCCAAGACATAAAACAACCACCAACACAAACCAAACTCAACAATACACAAACAACTCAACCAATACCTAACTTATACACATAAAAATGGGCATGTAAAAGCATAAATACACCAAAGAAACCCACTTACTTAGCTTAGGTATGGTTAGAATTTCCTTGGCTTTTCCTTCTTTCTTTTCTTTTTTTCCCTTTCCTTTTCTTTTCCTTTCCTCTTTTGTCGTTTCACTCTTTCTCACTTTTATTTTCTCTTGTTTGTGAACTACGATTTTGGAATAAAAAAATGGAATTCATGCACTCCATTTATATATATATATTCTTCATTTCCTTATAGCTAAATAGGTGTACAAATGGCTTAATTTAATTTGGGTGAGTGGAAATTTATTGGTGAGTAATGAGAGAGAGGGTGGCGATTTGAGAGGTTTAGGATGAGTTGGACTTAATTCACTAATTAGGGGGTTTAGGTGTCATACTTAATTGATTAGAGTAAATCAAGTAACTGAACACATTTCTTTCCATTAAATTTTAGAAATCCCTCTCCTTAAACTCGGAATTTTCTTCACCCAAAAATGTTCTAGCGAGTGAGCCTATACTAAAATGGCCATAACTATTTATATATAGTCTTAAAAATCATGAACGTTTATAGAGCGCTAGTAGACACATAGAAGAACTACTTTTATTCTTTAAGTTTTACCCAGAAATCACTCTAAAGTCCTCAAATAAATCACACAAAATATGGCTAGAATATAGTTCTCAAAACACCGATTTTGCACATTTGATTTCTTTAATAATTAAACCATTAATATCAAGCACAATAACATTAATTTAACATAAATCACAAATTTCAAGCATTATTTTCTCATGGTGTAATGAGAATTATACTTACTCTTAATATATGTATATATCTAAATATTATAATATGTGTCACTTTATGGTTAAGGATTTTCACGGGGGTTACACTCCCTCTCCTTCTTGCTTTCCCTGTCTCCCTCCCTCTCTTTCTCTCTATATCTCCCTCTCCTTCCCTCTCTCTCCCACTCTTTCACCCCCATCCCTCCTCTCTACTTTCTCTCTCCCTCTCTCTCCTTCTCTTTCTCTCTCTACCTCTCTCTTTTTCCCTCTCCCCCTATCTCTCACTCCCAACCTCTCTCTCCCACTCTCTCTCTTTTCTTTTGGACACACACTCTCTCTCCTCTCTCTCTTCTCTCTTGGACACACTCTCTCCTCTATCTCTTAATCTCTTTCTCTCTCCCTCTCATCCTCTTTATCCCTCTCTATCTCCATCTTTCCCTCTTTCTACCTCTGTCTCTCCATCTCTCTCTCTCTCCCTCTTTTTATCCCACTCTTTATCTCTCCCTCTCTCCCTCTCTCTCCCCCTCTCTCTCCCTCTCATCCTCTCCTCTTTCCCTCTCTCTCACCCTTTTACTCTCTCTCTCTCCCTACCTCTCTCTCTATCCACTAAAATATCTTATAGGTTTTCAAATTAAGCCTATTGGACTAAAATCTTTTGGCCCAATTAATTGTTAATTAATTTTGACCTTTTAAATAAATTGGGTCAAGTATTTCAGTGGAGCTCACATTAAGAAACAATTTTCTAAATTACCTTTAAACCTAAATTAGGAAACTAATTTTCTTTTTAACTAACTAACTTCTAAATTTGGAAATTTATTTCTAAATTGGAAACTATTCATTTTAGAAAACCTTTTTCGAGATAGAAAACTTTCCAAATTAGGAAACTTTTTCTAAAAAAGAAAACTTTCTATTTTTGAAAACCTTTTCCTAAATAGGAAATTTCATAACTAGAAACCTTAGCTAAAATCTTTGCTTCTTTTTTTATTATGTGAATGCTTCGATTATGCCTGTGACTCAATATGTTCCTAGATATGTTGGCAATGTATTAAGAATTAAAGAAACCTCTTTTATCTCTTAATACATAAATCAAGATTGGCCTATAATAAAGCATCATGCCTACCTAATTCTCAAGGAGGATTAATTAGTTTGTAATTACCTCTCAAGAGTATGGTTACCATACAATTTAGTCCTTATGTCAATTTATCATAGTGTGATCTCAAACTTCATTTATATTATGTTCAGTTATGATCAAATAAATTTTATTTGATTCCTAAATGTCTTAGCTCTAGAGTAAACCAACTATACTCTATTGGTATACTTTCACCGTGACGCTGATTCCTTGAGTAAAGATTCATCGAAGTGCGATGCGAGAACACCTTTAGCATATAAGAAATGAGATGTTCTATCTTAGTTATCCACCAATCTCCATTAGATTCTAAGCACCCAATAAAATCATCCACATGTAGCTTTTGACTAAGCCCATTGAAACAAGTGTCAAATATATAAATTCTCTAATGAGATAACTATGATGAATTCAAGTTAAAGGACTAGTTGTACCCATCTCATATGAGATTTTCATACACTAAACTAAATGGGTTATTATAATGAGTCACGTCCGGTGATAAGTTCTCTAACATTAATCACCTAAGTGCTTGCTTTGGCATCATAATGCCAATAGGTGTGAGACCTCATACTTTTATCTTATAGCATAAGCATAACAATCACAAGTTTTACCGCATATAGGCAATATTCATTCTTGACAACGCTACAACTTAAGATATTTAATGATATCATTTAAGTGTATCATTGTTTATCTCATATCTTTCATTCAATTAGTAATACAATACATATCATATGGACTTTTATCTAATTCTATCAAAATATAAACGATAAGAATTAATAGAAAGAATTTTTTTATTAAATAAATAAACAATGCAATATTACAATAAGTCAAATAATCTAAACAAGGTTTAATCTCGAGCACCTACACTAACACCTCTCTCCCTCCCTCTCTCTTTTCCTCTCACCCTCTCCCTTCCTCTCTCCCTCCTCTCTCCCACCCTATCTCCCTTTCCCTCTCTTTCCCCCTTCATCTCTCCCTCTCTCTTCCCCCTACCCCTCTCTCCCCCTCTCTTCCCCTTCTCTCTCCCACCCTCTCACCCCTCTCCCCTCCTCTCTTTCCCTCTCCTACTCTCTCCCTCCCTCTCTCTTACTCTCTCCCCGTTCTTTCCTCTCTCTCTCCCACTCTCTTCCTTCCTCTCTACCTCTCTCTCCCCATCCCTCTCCCTTCCTCTCCCACTCTTCCTCTATCTCTCTCCTTATCTCCTTCTCTATCCCTCTCTCCCTCTTTTTCTTTCCCTCCTACTCCATCCTTCTTAACCTCTCTCCATCTCTCTCCCTTTCTCTTAATCACTCTCTCCCTCTCTCTCCCTCTCCCTTTAACCCTTCCTCTCCTATTCCCTTTCACCCTCTCTCCATTTCTCTCTCATCCTCTCTACCCTTATATACCCTTTTCGCTCTCCTTCCCCCTCTATCCTCCTCCATCCCTCTCCCTTTCTCTCTCTCCCCTTACCGTCTCTCCCTCTCTATTTCCTCTCTCTCTCCTACCTCTTACCTCTCTCTATCTCCCTCTCCCTCCCTCTCCCCATGCTACCTCTAACTCTCTCCCCCTCTTTTTCTCTCTCTCCCTCTCATTCTGTCCTTATCTCTCTTTTCCACTCTCTACGTCTCTCTCCCTCCCCTCCCCCTCTCCATCTCCCACTCTCTCCCCTCCTTTTCTTTCTCTCCCTCTCATTCCATCCTTATCTCCCTTTTCCACTCTCTATGTCTCTCTCCCTCCCCCTAATCTCTCTATCCCACTCCCTATCTATATTCATCACTCCCTCTCTCTCTCCCTCTCTACCATTCTCCTTGCTTTTCTCTCTCCCCTTCTCTCTCTTTATCCCAATCACTACATTCCCTTTCTCCCTCTCTCTTCCTCTCCCTTTCTATCTACCTCTTCCTCTCTCCCTCTCTCTCCCTCCATTTCCCCCTCTCTTCCTCTCTTTTCCTCTCTCTCCCTCTCTCCCGGCCTCCCCCTCTCTCTCTCTCCCTCTCTTTCTCCCTCTCACTCTATGTCTCTCCCTCTTTCTCTCTATTCATTTCTCTCCCTCTCTCTCTTGACCTCCCCTTCCCCTCTTCCTCTCCCTATCTCTCCCCCTTTCCCTCCTCCTCCTTCTCTCTCTCTCTTTCTCTCCATCTCTTCCTCTCTATCTCACCTTCTCTCCCTCCCTCCCTCCCACCCTTTCTCCCTCTACATCTCTCTCCTAATCCCTCTCTCCCTCTCTCTCCCTCTCTCTCTTTTCTTATCCTTACCCTTCTTTTCTCTCTCCCTCTCCTTCCATTACTTTCCCTCTATCTCCCACTCTCTCCCTTACTTTCCCTCCCTCTTCCAACCTCTCTCTTCCTCCCTAGCCCTCTCTCTACCCCTTTTTCTCTCTCCTTCCCCCTCTCTCTCCCTTTGTCTCCTCAACTCCTTCTTTAACTCTCCCTATCTCCCCTCTCTCACTCAAAATCTCTCCTCCCTCCCTCTTTCTCCTCTATCTCCCTCTCTCGTTGCCCTAACCCTTTCTCCTACTCTCCCTCTCTCCCTCTCCCCCTATTCCTCTCTCTATCTTGCCCTCTCCCTCCCTCTACCTCTCTATCTCCCTCCATCTTAGTCCCTCTCTCTCCCATCCACTCTCTCTCACCCTCTCCTTTCTCTGTCCCTCTTTCTCTCTCCCTCTCTCTTCCTCCTCACTCTATCCCTCTCTGTTTCTCTCTCCATCTCTCTCTCATTCTCTCACTCTCCCACTTCCTCTCGCTCTCTCCCCCTCCCTCCCCCCTCCCTCCCTATCCTCCTCTCTCTCCCCCTCTCATTCCCTCTCCCCCTCTCTCCCTCTCTCCCTTCCTCCTTCTCCCTCTCTCTTTCCCTCTCTCTCCCCTTCCTCTCTCTCTCATTCTTTTCCTCTCTATCTCTCTTTCTCCCTCTCTCTATCTCCCTATCCATCTCTCTAGCTCCCTCCCCTCTCTCCCTCCTTTTCCCCTTCCTCTCCCTATTTCTCCATTATTGCTATCTCTCCCTCACCCTCTCTCTCCCACCCACTCTCCTACCTCTCTTCCTCTCTCTATCTTCCTTTGTCTCCCTCTCTCTATCTCCTTTTTTCCTCACTGCATCTATCTCCTTCTCTCCCTCTTCCTCTCTCCCTCTCTCTATCTTCCTTTGTCTCCCTCTCTCTATCTCCCTTTTTCCTCACTCCATCTATCTCCTTCTCTCCCTCTTCCTCTCTCCCCCTCTCTTCATCCCTCTCCACTCTCCCTCTCCCTCCCCTTTCTCCCTCTTTTTCTCCCTTTCTCCCTCATTTCTCCACCATCCCTCTCCCCCTCTCCCTCTCTCCCTCACCCACTCTCCGACCCTTTATACCTCCCTCTATCTCCCTTTGTCTCTCTCTATCTCCTTCTCTTCCTCTCTCTTTTGTCTCTCTCTCCCTCTCTCCCTTTTATCTCTCTCCCTTTCTCTTTTTCACTATCACACTTTTTCCTTTCCTCTCTCTATCCCTCATTATCTCTCCCTTTCTCTTTATGTCCCTCTCTCTTTGTCTCTCTCTCCCTCTCTCCCTCTTATCCCTCTCCCTCCCTTTCTCTCCCTTCGTTTCTTTTGCTCTCACACTCTTTTCCCCTTCACTCAATCCTTCACTATCTATTCCTCTCCTTCTCTCTCCCTCTCACTCTCTCTTTCCCTCTCTTTCCCTCTCCATCTTCCTCTCTCCCTCTCCTCTCTCCTCCCTTTTCTCCCTCTCCCCCTCCTCCCTTTCCCACTCTTTTTCTCTCTTTATCCTTCCCTTTCCCTACAACTCTCCCTCTCTCCCACTCTCCCTCTCTACCTTTTTATCTCTCTCTCCCTCCCTCACTCTCCCTCTCTCCCCTTTTACTCACTCTCCTTTTGTCTCCCCTTCTCTCTCCCTCTCTCCTCCATCTCTCTTCTTTCTCCCTCTCTCCCTCACTCCTCCCTCTCCTTCCCTCTTTCTTCACCTCCCTCTCCCTCTCTCCCTCCCTCTCTTATTCCCCCTCCCCTCTTTAGCCCTCTCTCACTATCTACCCTCTCCCTCTCCCTTCTTCTCTATCACCCACTCTCTTGCTCTAGCTCTCTCTCCATTGCTCCTTCTCTCCCTCTCGCTCTCTCTCCCCCTTCCTCCCTCTCTATCTCTCCCTCTCTCCCTCCCTTCCTCCCTTGCCCTCTCTCTCCCTCCCTCCTTCTCTTTCCCTCTCTCTCCCCCTCCCTTTCTTGCCCTCTTTTTCCCTCTCCTTCTCTCTTACTCTCCCTCCCTCCTTCTCCCTCTCTCCCTCTCTTCCTCTATCCCTCTCCCTCTCCCACTCTTTCTCTCTCTCTGTCCATCTCCCTCACTCTTTCCCTTTCTCTCCCTCCATCTCTCTTTCTCACCCTTACTCTCTGTTCCCATCATCCCCTTTCTCTCCCCTCTCTCTTTCTCACACTCACTCTCCCTCTCTCCCACTCCCTCCCATTCTACCCCCTCTCTCTCCCTTTCTTTCTCTCCCTCCTTTACTCTCTCCTTCTTCCTCTCTCCCTTTCTTCCTTTGTCTCTCACTCTCACTCTCTATCTCTCTATCTCTCCCTTTCTTATCTTCGTCTCTTCCTTTATCCTTTTATCTACCTCTCCCTCCCTCGACCCCCTCTCCCATTCCCTTTCCCCCCTCTCCCTCTCTCACCCTCTCCCATGCTTTTACTCTTCCTCCCTCTTTATATTAATCTCTCTCCCTCTCTCTATCTTCCTCTTTTACTCTCTCTTTCTCCCTCACTCCATCTCTCCCTTATTGTCTCTCCCTCTCTCACCCTCTCCCATGCTTTTACTCTCCCTCCCTCTTTATATTAATCTCTCTCCCTCTCTCTATCTTCCTCTTTTACTCTCTCTTTCTCCCTCACTCCATCTCTCCTTTATTGTCTCTCCCTCTCCCTCTTCTTTCCCTCTCTCTCGCTCACTCTTTCTATCTCTCCCTCCCCCTCTATGCCTCCTCCTCTCTTCCCCTCTCCCGCTATACCACTCCTACTTCCTCTCTCCCTATCTCTATCTCCCTCTCTCCCTTTTTCTATCTTCCTATCTTTCTCTCTCTCACTCTCCCTCATTCTTCCCTTTCCTCCCTCCCTCCCCCTTTCTCCTATTCTCCCTCTCCTCTCTCTCCCTCCCTAATTCCTTTTCCCTCCCCTTCTCTCCCCCTCTCTACCTTGTGTCTCTCTCCCTTCATCCCTCCCTCTCCCTTTCCTTATCTGTCCCTCTCTCCCTTTCTTCCTCTCTATCTCTCCCTTTTATTCTCTCCCCTCTCCTTCTCTCTCCTTCTTTACCTCTCTCTATCCCCTTCTATCCCTCTCTACCTCTCTCTCACTCTTTCACTCTCTCTTCTACCCCTCTCTGCCTCTCCCTCTCTCCCCATCTCTCCTTATCTCCTCTCCTTCTCTCCCCCTCTCTCCCTATCTCCTCTCCCTCCCTCCCTCCCGATCTCACCCTTTCCCTCTCCCACTCACTCACTCACTCTTCCATCCTATCTATCTCCTTATCTCTCCTTCACTTTATCTCCCTCTCTTTTTTTCCTCTATCCATCTCTCTCTATCCCTCTCTCTTTCCTTTTTTCCTCTTAAATCTTTCTCTCCCCTCTCTTCCTCCCTCCCTCTCTCTCTCCCTTTTTCTCCTTCTCTTTCTCTCCCTTTCTCTCTCCCTCTCATTTCATCTTTCTCTCTCTCCCTCTCTTTCTCTCTCCGACTCCATCTCTCCCTATCTCCTACTCTCACCCTCTCCCTCTCTCTATCTCCCCTACTCTTTCACTCTCCAACCCTTTCGTATCCCTCTTTCACCCTTTCTTTATGTCCCTTTCTCCCTCTGTTCCTCCCTCCCCTTCGCTCTCTATCCCTCTCTCTTTCCTTCTTTTCCTATCTCTTCATGTCCTATATTTTCTCTCCTCCTCTCTTTCTCTCTCCCTCCCTCCCTCTACTTCCTCTCTCTCTCTCTCTCCCTCTACTAGTTTCTTTCCTTTCTCTCTCCCTCTCACTCTCTCTTTCTCTCCCTCCTTCTTCTCTCTCTCCCTCTCCCTCTTCCTCTTTTTTCTCTCTTTACCTATCTCTCCCACTCTCCCTTACTCTCTCCCTTTCTCTCCCTCCCTCTCTTCATCACCCTCTCTCTCTATCCCTCACACTCTCTTTCCATCTCTCCCTCTCTCCCTCTCTCTCTCACACTTACTCTGTCTCTCCCTCTCCCTCCTTGTCTCCCCCTCTCTCTTTTTCCCTCCCTCTTTTCCTCTCCCTCTCTCCCCCTTTTCCTCTCTCTTTTTCTCCCTCCCTCCCTCACTTTCACTCTCTATTGCCCTCTATTGGAATCGAAAATATTCTATTTAGAATATTCTAGGTGTATTTTAGGATGTAAATATAGGAATTTAAGGCTCTAATTAAGGAGTTTAGGAAGATTTATAGGATTAATTTCCTAGTTTATAATTTCCTAGTTTAGATGCTATATGTAGTTATATATATGTAAGTTGTAATACCGGTAGAGGTACAACAATACAATCAATATTTCCTGCTTCATATCAATTCACATGGTATCGAAGCTGGTCTATTTTCTCTAAACAAAAAACCCTAGTTGTCGACCACTCTAATTTATTTTCTTCCTTACCACTATGTTTGAAATTACATCGGTTTCGTGCCCACTCTTGTCCACCATTTACTTCTTACAAAACTAAAGATTCCTTATGCTAGTCTTAATCTGTGCATATGTACATCCGCGATAGGGGAAAGATTGGGTATTCAACCGGTGACAAGAATGAGCCAAACTTGGATGATCCGACCTATCCGAGTTTAGGATGTAAAGAACTTAATGCTTAGATCCAATTCGGATTATCCGGTATTCCTAATGCTTCTTTAGCATAAACGAGTAGTGATTTAAATACTTTAGTGTGTTACACGTTATCACAATGCGCTCCATGGATCATTGATTTTAGAGCATTTGAACATATGATAAGTTTTTCAAATTTTTTTCATAATTATGTTCCTTGTTCGGGTCATGAAAAAATTGGTATAGCGAGATAGGTCCTACTCACCTATTGCTAGTAATGATTTGATTATTTTGTTAGATACTTTATCCCTTAAATCTGTTCGCATGCACCAAAACTTGCATGCAATCTTCTCTCTATCATTAAATTATCAAAAGATTCTAATTGTAGTGTCACTTTCTTTGATTCCTATTATGTGTTTCGGATTAGAATTCAAGAAAAAAGATTGGCAATGCTAGAATGATCGATGGTCTTTACTATTTTGAAGATGAAGTCTCCAAGGATAAAAGACCTCAAGGACTAAGTAATATCAGCTCCATCCTTGGTAAAGATAAAATAATTTTTTGACACTATAGACTAGGGCATCCTAATTTTCTTTATCTTAAAAAATTGTTTCCTACCTTATTTAAGGGCTTGGATAGTTCTCTTTTTCATTGTGAACATTACATTTTGTCAAAAAGCCATAAAAATATTTATCCTTCAAAACCTTATCAACCTTCATGACCATTTTATTTAATTCATAATGATGTATGGGGTCCTTTACGGATCCCTACTTATTCAAGCAAAAAAATGGTATGCAACCTTCATTGATGATCATACTACGTTGTGTTGGGTATATTTACTTGGATGATAAATTTGAAGTTAAGACGGTGTTCCAAAAATTTTATAACGTGATTGAAACTCAATTTCAAACTAAAATTGGTATTTTTCATACCGATAATGGTACTTGAGTATTTCAATGAAATTCTTAGAAATTTTTTAAAGATAAAGGCATTCATCATCAATCCACTTGTGCTTGATACACCTCAACAAAATGGTATAGCTGAGCAAAAAAATTGACACTTATTGGAAATTGCTCGATCACTTATGTTTTCTATGCATATCCCTAAGTATCTCCGGGGAGAAGCAGTTTTAACGACAACATATGTGATAAACGGAATGCCTACTATTGTACTTAAATTCATTACTCCTGTTGAGTGCTTGTAAAAATTTCTTTCCCGAAAATCGAATTTCATCCAATTTTCCCCTTAAAATATTTAGTTGCACTATGTTCATTTACCCAATAAGGAATGGTCCAAGCTTGATCCAAGGGCTGAAAAATACGCTTTTACCGACTATGTATCAAATCAAAAGTGGTACAAGTGTTTTCATCCAAAGAGCCGGAAAGTCCTAGTTACTTATGGAAGTTTTATTTCTTGAAAATCAGCCTTATTTTCAAAAGAATTTTGTTCAAGGGGAGAGTTTAGAAGAAGAAAATAGTTGGAAAAATATACCTATTTTTACTATTTTACATCAAACAATGGCCTTTACACCTAGTGTGTAACCCCGTGAAAATCCTTAACCGTAAAGCAACGTATATTAGAATATTTAGATATATACATATATTAAGAGTAATTATAATTCTCATTACACCATGAGAAATTAATGCTTGACATGTGTAATGTATATTAAATTAATGTTATTGTGCTTGAGATTAATTTTTTAATTATTAAAGAAATCAAATATGTAAAATTAGTGTTTTGAGGACTATATTACTGCCCAAATTCGAGTGTGATTTATTGAGAACTTTAGAGTGGTTTTTAGGTAAAATGTAAATAATAAATTTTTTTTGTCTATATGTCTACTATTGCTTTGTAAAGTTTCATGAGTTTAGCACCTATATATAAAGATTTATGGCCATTTTAGTATAAGTTGGTCTTGAAGCATCACTGGTGGAATATTTTTGGGGGAAGAAAATTCTGAGTTTAGGGAGAGGGACTTCTGAAATTTAATGGAAAGAAATGTGTTTAGTTACTTTATTCAATCTAATAAACTAATTAGGACACCTAAAACCCCTAATTAATGAATTCGAGTCCAGCTCACCCTAAACCTCTCAAATTTGCCACCCTCTTTCTCATGACTCACCAATAACTTTCCACTAACCCAAATTAAATTAAGCCATTTGTACACCTATTTAGCTATAAGTAATTGAAGAATATATATATATAGAAATGGATTACATGGCTGCCATTTTGTTAGTCCAAAATCATAGCTCGCAAACAAGAGAGAAAATAAAAGTGAGAAAGAATGAAACAAGAAAAGAGGAAAGGAAAAAAAAGGAAAGAACAAAAAAGGAAAAGAAAGAAGGCAAAGCCAAGGAAATTCTAACCAGACCTAAGCTAAGTAAGTGGGTTTCTTTGGTGTATTTATGCTTTTACATGCCCATTTTTATCTGTATAAGTTAGGTACTGGTTGAGTTGTTTGTGTATTGTTGAGCTTGGTTTGTGTTGGTGGTCTGTTTGATGTCTTGGCTTGCTCTATTTGTGGATGTTGTGTAGGCGATGAATTGTGATGTTTACAATGTCTAGTGCATCTCCAAGTATGTGAAAATGAGTTGTATTAGACTTGGATGGAAATTTAATTGGACTAAAACATGGTTAATGTGGGTTGAAATGAATGGCCAAACTAGTGTTATTGAGGAGTAGTTTCTATCCAACTTTAGTACTCGCCTATTCAAGGACTTTAGAATGATTTATGGATAAAAATCAAAGAATAAAAGTTTTTTATCTATGTCTTGAATAACTTCCTGTAAAATATTTTCATTATTAGGTTTATATATAAAAAGTTATACCCGTTTTAGTACGGACTATGCTTGGGTGAGCTACTGCTTGAATGATTGAATCTTAAACTTCAAAATGATGTTATGAATTGTGTGTTTGGTATTTAAACCTAATTTTTGGATATGTTATCAATAAATATGTCTAGTTTCTAATAAAAAGGGATATAATTTAATTATGCTAAGAAATTGGTATATCACCTACTTGATTAGAGACTACCCTATAATAAATCACAAATTGGATAGGAGGGGAAAATGAATTCCTAGGGTTTTCACTAAAACATCATTTCAGCATAAGTAAGAAAATGAATAAGATTGTACCCATTTTATGTAATTAAGGGAATAAGACTCAATTATAATTTAATTAGGTATACATTAATAAGTTGGGATGAAAAAGTAATCTTTAGCCACTTTAAGGACCTATTAGGCTTAAACCCTAAACTCGTGGGGATTTGGATTCCAATCCTTCAATTCCATAATTAATGGTTCGAGTACACCCTAATAAGTATAAGACAATGTTTAGCTAAGAAAAATTGCTAGATAAATCAAAATTTTTACCAAAATCATTAAAAGCCCAATTCGGCTCAAAATGCCCCAATTTGGGTTCGAGAGAAAAAGAAAGTCACCTTAGTATGTTTTAAACTGGTGTATGAACTATATGGGGAAACCAACTTAGGTTGGATATCAAGACTAAATTAATAATGTAAAAGGGTTGGATATTGAGGACGAAATAATGATGTAGGATTTGATATCCAATATCCTTGGTACTTGTAATTGTGGTATCATGTGCATCAATGGAAAAGAAATGGGAATAAAAACAATTAATTGAGAATGGAGTTGTATGAATATGTTTGGTAACCTAATCAAATAAAAAGGGGTTAGCGGTCCAGCTATATGCATACTCTAAGTCTGTGTGGCTGCACGGTTAGGTGATGGATTCCCATTAGCGATGGCTATAACGAGGGATAATTTTGTTGTCGGCATTTGGTGATTCGATAATCACCTATAGAGTAGACCACTAAAACCACAGGTACCCAAAATTAAAAATTGATGAGAATGATGGGAAGTCACAAAAGCATTGCATATCACGTGCATCACCCCACTTACTTAGCTTTGGCTCACCTCGTTGCTATTTGCATGTTATGACGAGTAGCGATGATCGTAGTACCAATAAAGACGCTGCTTGGATCCTCCAAAAGGGCTCAAGGTGACATAAACCTTAGAGCATTTTATTTTGTTTGTAAATTTTAGGGTTGGGGTGTCGAGGAACATTTTGATGGTGTTATAAATAAATTTTATAATTTCTTCCAGTATATTATTAATATTATGTAAATTATTTTATATGAGTTTCATGGTATGATAAATCCTTAACGTATGAGCACGTACGTGTCTAATGTTAATTTAAAGATTGGTTGTGTCGAGTGATGGACCTCGCCTAGTTACTCCTATTTGTGTAATAGAGAGTGAACCGGGGTGGGGGCATCACATAGTGTTTTTCAAAATAACAAAATAATTTCTATTGATAAGAATACTATTTTTCTAGACATTGTTGAATCTTTGACGGGGAGAGAAATACTATAAAATAATCCTAAGGATCGGAAGCCGAGGTCATTGTTTATGCAAGGAGAAAGAAACATCAAAAGGGTAAAGAACCTATCATTCCTTCAGCACCTAGTCAATCCATTACCACGGATTCGAGTACTCAAAACACTTCTCAAAATACTAATCCTCTTATTTCACCTCCTATTTTACCTAATGCTATTTCACCTCATGCTTTACTCAATGCTTGTTTCTCATGAATATTGTGATCTTGATGTTCCTATTGCACTTAAAAAAGGAACTTGTTCTTGCACTACTCACCCAATTGCAAAATATCTATCTTATGACCATCTCTCTCAAAACCATAGGGCATTTACTTCAAAAATCTCTAGCTTGTTTGTTCCAAGAAACATTCGGGAAGCACGTGATGATCCAAATTGGAGAACAATTTGTGATGAAGGAAATAAATGCACTAAAGAAAAATGAAACATGGGAAATTGTAGAGCTACCTAGAAGTCGGAAAATAGTTGGGTGTTAATGGGTATTTAGTGTGAAATGCAAGGTAGATGGTAGTGTAGAGAGATACAAGGTTAGACTTATGACTATGGGATTTACTCAAATATATGGTGTTGATTATCGGGAAACCTTTGCCCTAGTAGCAAAAATTAACTCTATACGTGTTTTATTGTCTCTTATAGATAATTTCAATTGGGTCTTATACCAAATAGATGTGAAAAATGTTTTCCTTAGTGGTGATTTGGAAGAGGAAGTCTTTATGAGTCCACCTTCTAGTTTTGAAGAGTTTATTGGTCGAAACAAAGTTTACGGACTTAAGAAGTCATTGTATTGCCTCAAATAGTCTCTAAGGGCATGGTTTGAATGGTTTGGGAAGACTTTAAAAGGAAATGGTTATCATCAAAGTTAGGTAAATCATACTCTTTTTTATAAACATACTGATAAAGGGAAGATAGCAACCCTCATTGTATATGTTGATGACATGATACTAAAGGGTGATGATCTTAATGAATTAGCAAGATTGAAAAAGAGACTAGCTTAAGAATTTGAGATTAAAGACCTAGGAACATTGAAATATTTTCTTTCCATGGATTTTGGAAGATCACATGAAGGAATATTTGAAAATCAAAGGAAATATGTCCTTGATTTTTTGAATGAAACCGATCTTCTAGGTTACAAGGCTCGTTGAGATTCTAATTGAGGTAAATCTCAAACTAAATCCTGCTAAAATTGAGGATACGATTGAAAAGGAGAAATTCCAATGCTTGGTGGGCGGACTTATATATCCGTCACACACTTGCCCCGATATAGCATTTACGAGTAAGCATGATAAGCCAATTCATGGATGAATTAGGTCTGTGAGCATTTTGAAGTCGCTTATAGGATACTAAAGTACCTAAAAAGGACTCTAAGAAAGGGTTTGATATTTAAGAAGCGTGATCACTTTTAGGTGGAAGTCTATACTTGAAGTTGACTGGGCTGGTAGTATGACGGACAAGCGATCAACATCTAGATATTGTACATTTGTGGGAGGAAATTTAGTTACTTGGAGAAGGAAGAAGCAAAATGTTATGGCACGAAGTAGTGCTAAAGTAGAATTTAGATCTCTTGCATAAGGGATTTGTAAAGCTATGTGGATTAAGAAATTGCTTGGAAGATTTGAAGCCTCCTGCATCACTTCCTATGAAAATTTATTATGATAACAAAGCTTCCATTTCAATTGCTCATAATTCAGTTCTTCATGATCGAACTAAACATATTGAAGTTGATAGGCACTTTATCAAGGAGAAACTTTAAAATGGGCTAATTTGCGTTCCTTAAATTCCTACTTCTCAATAAGTGGCTGATATACTCACCAAAGATCTACTGAAATAGTAATTTGATTTTACGGTAAGCAAGTCGGCAATGAAAGACATTTACAAGTCGGCTTGAGGGGAGTGTTGGAATAGGAAATATTCTCTTTAGAATATTTTGGGTGCATTTTAGGATGTAAATATAGGAATTTAAGTCTTTAATCAAGGAGTTTAGGAAGATTTATAGCTTTAATTTTCTATTTTAGATGCTATATGTAGCTATATATATGTAAGTTGTAATACCAATAGAGATACGACAATCATGGTTTTTAAACAATGCCATTACATCACGTAACGGCCATTATGTAATGGTAACGAGGGCAACCCGTTATCATTTCTCGATGTTATAAGGGCCTCAACGTCGTTTCACGCCTATAATGATAAATAACGACATTACCATTATGTAACGTCGTTATTAGCTATTATATAACGAGTGCTATATATAAAAAATTTAAACTATAGAAAAAAAGTTTGAAATGTAGCTGGACATTTTTTACCTTCTTTTGCTTCCTTTCTCCCGTAATTAGTAATAAAAAGGAGGGACTTTTTTTGTCTTCTTTTGTGTTCTTTCTCCCACGAGTTACTATTGAAAGAAGGGACATTTTTTTCATCTTCTTTTACTTTCTTTCTCCTACAATTATTGAAATTATAATGTATTTTATTATTTCTCATGTGATATTAATCTATTGGAAGTGTTATTAATTATTTTTTATAATAAATTTAACTATTGTTATATGTCATTAAACTATTAGCGATATGACTACTTATTATTATGTTTAATTAGTAAAGCTGTCAAAAAATGTGAATTAGAATAAATTTATTGCTAGTTGCTAATTTATTCACACAATTAGAATAAAACTCTCTCCCTCTCTTTATCTCCCTCTCACCCTCTCTCTATACCTCTTTCAATCCCTCTATCTCTCTCTCCCTTCCTTTCCCTTCGTCTCCCTTTTTCTTTACCTCTCTTTCCCCATCCCTCACTCCCTTCCTCCCTCTCTCTCTCCCTCTCCCCCTTTCTCTCTCCCTCTTGTTTCCTTTCCCTTTCTCTACCTCTCACTCTTTCATTTTTTCTCCCTCTCTCTCTTTCTCCCACTCCTTCTTGCCCTTTTCTCCCTCTCTCTTTCACACACACTATCTTCCTCTCCATCCCTCCTTCCCCTACTCTCTCTCCCCCTCTCACTCTTCCTCTCCTATTCGACCCTCTTCCTCTCTCCTTATCTCCCCTTTGTCCCTCTCCCTCTTACTCTTTCCCTTCATCTCTCTCTTTCTCTCCCTCTCTCCCCCTCTTCCTCTCCCCTTCTCTCTCTCTTCCCCTTTCTCTCCCTCTTTCTCCCTCCTTATCATTCTCTCCCCCTCCCTCTCCTTCCATCTCTCTTTCTCTTGCTCCAACTCCTCTCCCTTTCACCCTTTATCTCTATATCCCCCTTTCTCTCCTATTCTCTTTCTCCTTCTCACCCTATCTCCCTCCCTCTCACTTCCTCTCTCTCCCTCCCTCTGTCTCCCTCTTTCCCTCTTTGGCTATCCCTCTCCATCCCTCTCCCTCTCTCTCTCTTTACACCTCCTTCTCTTTCTCCTTGCCAATCTCCCTCTATCTCGGTCTCTTCTTTTCCCTTTTTCTTTTTCTCTCCCTTCCTCGTTATCTCTCTATCCCTCTTTCTATCCCTTTCTCTCTTTTCCCTCTCTCCTTCTCTAACACTTTCTCCCTCTTTCCTTGCTCTTTCTCTCTCTATCTACCTCTTTCCCTCACTCCCTCTCTTTCCCTCACTCCATATTTCTTTCTCTCTCTACCCTCTCTTTTACTCTCTCTCCTCTCTCTCCGCCTCCCTCCCTCCTTTCACCTAATTTCTCCCTCTCTCTCATTTTCTATCTCTCCCATTTCCCTCCCTCTCTCTTAGTTTCTATCTCTCTCTCTCTCCTTTTCTTTGACACACACTCTCTTCCACTCTATCTCTAACCCTCTCACCTTCTCTCCTCTCCCCCTCCTCCACTCTTACCCTCCCTCTTTCTCTCCTACTTTATCTTCCTCGATCTCATTCTCATTCTCTTTCTTTTTCCCTTTTCCTTTATCTCCCTCTCCCTCTCTCTCAATCTCTAGCTACCTCTCTCTCCCTCACTCTCTCTCACACTCTATCCCCCTCCCTCTCCCTCACTCTCTCTCCCTCTCTCCTCCTCTCCCTTTCCATTTCTCTCTATCTCTCCCTCTCTCCCTCTCTTCCCTCTTTTATCACCCTTACTCTCCCTCTCTTTATCTCCCTTACTCTCTCTATCTCCCTTCCTCTCCCCCTTTCTCTTTCCCTCTATCCCCCTCTCTCTCCTCCTCCCATGCCCTCTCTCTCTATCTCCCTCTCTTCGTCTATCCCACTCTCTCTTCTCTCAATGTCTCTCCCTTTCTCTCCCTCTCTTTCTCCCCCACTATTTCTCTCTCTTTCCCCCCATCTCTCTCTCTCCCTTCCTAGCTCTCTTTCTATCTCCCTCTCTCTCTCATCCTCTCTCTCCCTCTCCCCGTCCCTCTCTCTCCTTCTCTTTCACTCTTCTCTCCATCTCTCACCCTCTCTCTCCATCTCTCGACCTCTCTCTCCCTCTCTATCTCACTTCCTTTCTCTCCTCCTATCTCTCACTCTCTACCTCTCTCTCTCCATCTATCTCCCTCTCTATCCCTCTCCTTCTCTCTCCCCCTCTCTCTGTCAAGCTATATACAAGGCTTAAACAAGCAACCATACAACCAACCATCACAACCAAGTATAAGAATAATCAATCATAAAGCAAACTAACCAACAACAACACATCACAACCCAAATACAAGCTTAACCAATTACATAAAACCAAATAAATAGAATAAATAATCAAAGAAACCCACCTACTTAGCTTAGATGTGATTAGGATTTCCTTATCTTTGCTTTCTTTTTATCCTTTCCCTTCCTTTTTCTTTCCTTTTCTTGCCATGATTTTCTCTCTCTTTTCTCACAATTGGTTTTCTCTCCCAAATTTGTTGGCTATAAGATGCTAAAAATTTTAGCCATCTTCTCACTTTCTCAATTTATATACTAAATTTTCTTGGTCATTAAATTAGGTTAAAAGTGTCTAAACCTAATGGAACCAAGTATAAATTAAATGGGTGAGTCATGATGAGGGGTGGTGGGTTTGTATGGCAAAAATGGGTGAGTTGGCTTAATGCATTTAATGAAGTTGCTAGCTATCCTAACTAAATACTTAAGCTAACTACACCCTTAAACTAACTTAGTTCATATAGTAATTAAGCTAACTAAGTCCCTAAACTAGTTTGGTTCCAACTACACACACACCTCTCAAATCTATTTGTAGGAGTCGTCTTATAGGGCGACCTCTTCTCAAGCAAGAACGTCCCACTTATGGACACAATTAAATCCTATGCTTTTTATATGAGAAACTAGACATATTAAGGTAAACCATATCTAAAAATAAGGTTAAAATAGCCAACACATGAATCACAACGTAATTTTGAAGTTTAAGGATCAATCTATCCAACAGTATTGCGCCTAGAACAGTATGTACTAAAACAGGCATAACTTTTTTTATATACCCTAATAATCAAAATATTTTTCCGGGAGTTAGTTAAGACATAGATAAAAAAAACTTTGATTCTTTAAGGTTCACCCGTAAATCACTATAAGGTCCATGAATAAGCCACACAAAATTCAAACAAAATCTAATTCTCAAAAACACTAATTTTGCATACTTGATTCCTCTAATAATTAAACTATCAATCTCAAGTAAAATTTTTTAATTTAACACAAATCATAAATTTCATGCATTAATTTCTCATGGTTTAAGTATCCAAAATTTCATTTCTTAATATATATATATATAATTAAGGATTTTCACGGGGGTTACATTTCTCTCCCCTTAAAAGAAATTCATCCATAAAATTAGCTTATTCAAAGAGTTTCGAGTATTTATCCCTCATTTCTTCCTCTTGCTCCCATGTGACTTCCTCAAAATTATGATTCTCCCATAAGACTTTCACTAAGGCAATCTCCTTATTCCTTAGCCGGCTAACTCCGTCTATCTAGAATCCGAACTATTCTTTCCTTATAGGTTAAGTCCATGGTTAGATTTGGCGATTCTGTCTCCAAAATTTGACTAGGCTCTCCAATGCACTTCCTTGGCATGGAGATATGAATATATTATGTACTCCCGCTAACGATGAAAATAGCAACGAGCAATAAGGTCGATCGCCTCGCTCGATCTAGTATTTTCAATGGTCCAATGTATCGCGGACTTACCTTTTCCTTTTTTCCAAATCGTAGTATGCCCTTCATCGGTGAAACTTTTAAGAATACATAGTCACTAACTATAAACTCCGGATTCTTCTTCCTCTTATCAACATAGCTTTTTTGTCCGCTTTACATTGTTTTCATCCGTTGGAGGATCGTTTTTGCCATTTCGGTCGTTCACTACACCAGCACTAGTCCCAGCAACTTCCTTTCCGCTATCTCATCCCAATGCATGGGAGATCTACATTTTCGCCAATACAAAGCTTTGTAGGGAGCCATCCCAATTGAAGCTTGGCGGCCATTGCTCTATGCAAATTTAGCTAAGTGTACTTATCTCTCTCATTTTTTGAACCAATCTAGAATGCATGCTCACAAGCATATCTTCCGAATCGAATCACTCGTTCGGATTGTCCATTGATTTGCAAATGATAAGTCATGATGAAGTTTAGCCTTGTACCCATGGCCTTGTGCAAACTCTTCTAAAATACAAAGGTAAATGCGGGATCTTGATCGACACAATTGAGATCGAAATCCCACATAATCTTACAATTTCATCAAGGTACAACTCGGGTGTACTAGTTAGATTATAGGTGGCTTTGACTGGAAGAAAATGTATCGATTTGGTTAGCCTATCTATGATCACCAAGATGACATTTGACCTTCTTTCCAACCTTGGCAATCCCATGATGAAATCCATCATTATATGCTCCCATTTCCATTTGGGAATCCCTAGTGGTTTTAATGTTTCTAAGGGTCTTTGGTGTTCTGCCTTTACCTATTGATAAATCTAACTCTTGGCTATAAAATTAGCTACATCCTTCTTCATTCTAGGCCACCAATAACTTTTTCGTAAGTGTCGGTACATATTCGTGCTTCTTGGGTGTTTTGAATAGGGAGTTGCGTACACTTCTTTTAATACCTCTTCCTTCACATCCTCCATCTAGGGAACACACAACCTCCCTTTAAATCTAATCACGCCTTTTTCATCCATTGCAAAATCGGATTCCTTTCTAGCCTTTACATTTTCCTTCAATTCATTCGACTTTTCGTCCGTTTGCTTCCCCATCCGAATTCTTTCCTACGAGTGGGCTGGATTACCAAAATAATAAAATGCTCCTAGGACCTACTCGGAATTATCTCCGGTTCTAGCTTTTGTAGATCTCTCACTATCGATGATTGGATTACCCATATCGTTGTTACTAATTTTTTACTTAAGGTATCGGTAACAACATTAGCTTTGCCTAGGTGATAATTGATGATACAATCATAATTCTTCACTAGCTCTAACCACCTTCTTTGTCTCATGTTCAGCTCCTTTTGTGTGAAGATATATCGTAAGCTTTTATGATCCGTATATATCTCACACTTGGCCCCATATAAATAGTGTCTTCGATTTTTAGGGCAAACACTACCGTTGCTAGTTCTAGATCATGCGTCGGATAATTTTATTCATATTCCTTCAATTTTCATGATGCATAAGTGACTACCTTCCCATTTTGCATCAACATCGCTCCTAACCTATTTTTAGAAGCATCATTATACACCATAAAGTTTCTAGCCTCGGAAAGAACGAGTTAGCATTGGGGCCATAACTAACCTTTGTTTTAGCTCTTAGAAGCTCTCCTCACAAGCATCCAGTCCACTAGAACTTAATGCTTTTTTTCATCAAGTTAGTAAGAGCCTAGCTATTTTAGAGAAGCCCTCTATAAATCTTCGACAATAACCGACTAGCCCTAAGAAGCTTCGTACCTCTAACATATTTTTCAAGGTAGGCCAGTTTTGGATAGCCTCTACTTTCTTTGGATCTACTACTATGCCCTCCTTCATTACTATTGGCCTAGAAAAGCTATTGGCTCTAGCCAAAATTCGTATTTCTTGAATTTGGCATACAACTGTCGCTCCCTCAACATTTGCAAGGTTGTTCTCAAATGTCCCTTATGCTCCTCCTCACTTCGAGAATAGGCTAGGATATCATCAATGAACACGATGATAAACTTGTCCAAGAACTCCTTGAAGACTCGATTCATCAAGTTTATAAAAGCGACTAGGGCATTGGTCAACCCAAACGGCATTACTAGGAACTCATAGTGTCCGTATCTTGTTTTGAATGCCGTTCTCTTCACATCATCCGATCTCAACCTCAATTGATGATATCCCAATTGCAAATCTATTTTGAAAAACATTGTTGCTCCTTGCAATTGATCAAATAAATCGTCAACGCATAACGAGTACTTATTCTTAATCGTCACCTAATTTAACTCTCGGTAGTCAATACATAGTCTTAAACTATCATCCTTCTTTTTCACGAATAGTACTAAAGCTCCTTAAGGTGAGGAACTAGGGCGTATGAATCCCCTATCCAATAAGTCATGTAGTTGCACCTTCGACTCTTTCAACTTAACTGGTGCCATCCTATAGGGAGTTTTAGAAATTAGAGTTGTGCTCGGCTCCAAATCAATCTCAAATTCTATCTCCCTCTCCGGTGGTAACGTAGTGAAATTTTTGGAAATACATCTAAATACTCCCTTACTACTTCTATATATCCTGGTTTTGACTTTTGTTTCACCTTACTATCCATACGTGTGCTAAGTACCCCTATACCCTTTTTCCATTATCTTTCAAGCCTTTATGGTCGAAATGACTAGTACGACTCGAAACTTTGTGTCGATATTAAACTCTAATGGCTGATTTTGAGGTAGGTCAAATACCACCCTCCAACCTCGATAATTGATGGTGGCACCATGCCTCGTTAACTAGTCCATTCCCGAATTAAATCAAAATCTTAGAGGTCCAATACTATCAAGTCGGCCTCCAAGCCCATATCTTCAATCCGTATGAGACACCACTTGACTAGGCTCATTAATTCCATAGGTTCTTTAGAAGAGACTACTATCATATATCTTACTCGTCAATGTTTTAGGTTTGAGACCTAGGTTTTTTACTAATGTGTTTGATATAAATGAGTGTGTGGCACCGTAATCAATCAAAACATAAGCGAGTCGAGCCGAGGATTGATACATTATCATAAATTACTATCGTGTCCCTCTTGTCAACCTCCTCTTAGGTCATTGTGTAAACCCGAGAAGGTACCCTTCTCAAACTCGGTTTTGCACTTAAGGGCAATTGTGGGATATGTGTCCTAGCCTCGTGGCATACAAAGCAAGTTCTTACATCCGACCGACATTCCCCGGTATGAAATCTCCCACATCTATTGCATCGGGTCGATTACTCATCACCGGCCATAGATGATTGCCCATCATTAGTCTCGGTTGACTATTTAGTATTGGCCTTGGAGCATACGGTGTAGGTCCGGTAATTCATGCATCTCTTAATCTACCACCCGGATTAAAATTTCTAGGTGGAAATTGTCTTAGTGTTACAACTCCTTAGAAATCTCCTTTCGATCTTTGTTTGCCAACATCGCCTTATCCATCATTTATGGAAAAGGTGTGGGCAATAAACATCCATAGCATGCTTCGTACTCTTGGGTTTAACCTCGCTACGAATCGATTTCTCTTCAAATTTTCATCCCCATCGATGAATGGAGTAAATCTACACCCTTGTTCAATTTTTCATACATATTCATCCACCGACATTCAATCTTGCTTTAGTTCGGAAAGTCTTAAATCTTCTTAGCCCTCACGTCCGCAAGTAAAGTATTTATTTTAGAAGATCACCTTAAATCCTTCCCAAGTTAAGGTAGGCATGTCCATTATCGGTCTTGCACTCTCTCGCCATGTGCGAGCATCCTTAGTCGACATAAAAATGGCACACAATACTTACTCATAATTGGTAAATTACAAGTATTCAAATATCGCATCTAAAGACTTAATCCATTCATCCGCTATCATTGGGTTAACACCCCCAAAAAATTTTTGAGGATTCATTTTACGAAACCTCTCAACCACATCATTCCTTTATAGGGGCGGTGGAGGTGGGGGTTGTTGATGCATGGCCAAGAGCTGTCTCATCTACTCTATAAGGGCTTCTTACTCGTTGTTGCATTGCTTATTGCTAGTATTATATCATCTCCATCATATGATTTAAGGTATCTTGTTGATTGTGATTATTGTCGTTGGAGGTCCCTTCACCTCTCGTCCGTACTTGGATACTTTCTTGGCATGTTTCAACTTTGTATATGCCACATTATGCTTAAGTTAGTTTTGGAATTAAAAACGAGCATATAATGTAAATCATCCACTTATGTGAAAAATTATATATATATATATATATATATATATATATATATATATATGAAACATTTTGTACACAACGGTATTTATAAGCACTTCTACCTTCTAAAACTTTTTGTGCTATATTTACAATCAAAAGTGTACTTATTTACACCAGGAAATGCACAACAAGTACTACACCATGTGATAGAGTTACTATCTATGACTTCTAACAAATATATTGGACACATCATGGGAAGGATTGCTCGACCCTCCACCGATTAATAACGTCATCCAATATAATACGTACTATCTAGCAAGCAAGGGGCAATGGTAGACCCCAACCGTACATCAACCGGGTATAGGTCCACCTAACCCGTACCGAAAAGAAGGCTCGGACCAAGTTTTGATAACAAAATTGATCTATCAACCCATCCCGAACCTCGTTGAGCAATTGTTGATCTCTCGATAAGAGAGTCCGGCGTAGAGTCATTTGCAAAAAATCCATACTACGGTACTATCTGGAAAGAAGCGTCGGCAAATGTTATTCACTAAATCGGGTCATGCACTTGAGTGACATGGGTTACTATATCTTGATCGAGAGTCATAGTCAAGCTATTCGACTAAGCCTAGTAGGAAGTTAGGGTGGCCCGTTGTTGGCACGTCCTAACAACGCAGGGTGTACGAAATAAATACGGCATCTACCATAATAATATTTACCTATATTAATATTTCTAGAATACAATTATATATCGACATGAAAATCATATAATAATAATCATACACATTAAAAAATCAAGAATCAAATTGTTACCCGTCGAGTAGCACACTCGGTCCTCGAGCTTAGGTGACACTTAGGGTTCTACCTAATTAACTAAACCATAGCTCGATATTACCTCGTGGTGCCTCCTCCTCGACACCCTTGCTAATCACCCAAAAGGAGTGGCTAGGTGAGGAGCACGTCACGCCGACACGACCAATTACCGACTTAACCCCATGCACGTATGTGCTCATGCGAGTAAGGACTTATCATATAATGAAATGCGTACAAGATAATTTACATAACATTAATAAATACGGAGGAAAAAATTAAAAATTTATTTACAATACAATAGAATATCTATCAATATCCCAAACCTAAAAATTATAATCAAAATAACATCCCCCTTAGGTTTATGTCACATATGAGCCCTTTTGGAGGATCCGACGAGCATCCTTATCGGTACTACGATCACCGCTACCTATCATAACATGCAAATAACAACGAGGTGAGCCGAAGCACGGTAAGTGGGGTGATGCACATGATAAGCAATGCTTTTTTGACTTTCCACCATACTTATCAATTTTCATTCTAAGTACCACGGGTATTAGCAAGTCTACTCTATTTTTAATCTAGGTGATTACCAAATCACCTTCTACTAGTAACGAAATTATCCCTCGTTATAGCCACTCGTTAGCAGGAGTCTATTATCTAACAATGCGGGCATATAGCTTAGAGTACGCACATAGCTAGACCACTAATACCCATTTATTTCTATTAGGTTATCGGACTTAACCATGTGAACCAATTCTCAATCAATTAATTCTTTCTCAATAAAGTTCCCACCAATGCACGTGATGTCATGGTTATCGCATTAAGTGTACTAAGAGTACCAAACCCTACACCATTATTCCACTCCCGATATCTAACCCACATAAGGTTTCACATATGGTTAACAAGTTTTCATATGCCCCGTCGCAACGTTCATCTAATAAGGTGGAAACGCCAACGTTTGATATTTCACGGGCCATAGACTTAATTTGCACATGGGACTTCCCTTTCATTTAATGAGGTACATGGTGTTTAACACTTTGAGCTAGTTTAAAACATGCTAGGTGCAATGTTCCCTTGTCGTTAAATTTTGACACTTATTGGCCAAACAATTTCACCTTTCTAACTTCATTTTCAATTTTTTTTTGTTTTTATTTTTAAAGAACCAATTAACCTATTTTATCCGTCATTAAAATGTAAGATCTTAGACATTAAAAGATTTTCATTTTCTTCCATTCTTGGTCGAATATTACTTAGATAAAATGCCAAAACTCCATTTTTTCTTCCTTTCTATTTTATTCCAATATGAGTTCATATCAAGCCAAATTGTTCCCCCAAATTTTGGTCAACCCAATTCCATTCATAACACCAATTTACCCATCATTCAAGCTATATACAAGGCTTAAACAAGCAACCATACAACCAACCATCACAACCAAGTATAATAATAATCAATCATAAAGCAAACTAACTAATAAAAACACAACTAATAACAACACATCACAACCCAAATGCAAGCTTAACCAATTACATAAAATCAGATAAATAGCATAAATAACCAAAGAAACCCACTTACTTAGCTTAGATGTGATTAGGATTTCCTTAGCTTTGCTTTCTTTTTCTCCCTTCCCCTTCCTTTTTCTTTCCTTTTATTTTCTCTCCCTTTTTCTCACAATTGGTTTTCTCTCCAAAATTTGGTGGTTATGGGTAGCTAAAAGATTTTTCCATCTTTTCACTTTCCTCAATTTATATACTAAATTTTCTTTTTTACTAAATTAGGTTACAAGTTTGTAAACCTAATAGAACCAAGTATAAATTAAATGGGTGACTCTTGGTGAGGGGTGGCGAGGTTTGTGTGGCAAAAATGGGTGAGTTGGCTTAAAGTAATTAATGAAGTTTCTAGGTTTCCTAACTAAATACTTAAGCTAACTAAATACTTAATTAATGTAGTAATTAACCTAACTATGTCCCTAAACTAGTTTGGTTATGGTCACACACATACACACCTCAAATCTGTTTGTAGGAGGCTGTCTTACAAGGCGACCTTTTCTTAAGCGACAATGTCCCACTTCGGACATAATTAAATCCTATGCTTTTTTATATGAGAAACTAGACATATTAAGGTAAAAAAAAATCCAAAAATTATATTAAAATATCCAACACATGAGTCATAGTGTAATTTTGAAGTTTAAGGATCAATCTGTTCAGTAGTATTGCGTCTAGAATAGTATGTACTAAAATGACCATAACGTTTTCTATATAAACCTAATAATCAAAATATTTTATAGTGTTATTTAAGACATAGATAAATAAACTTTATGCTTTAAGGTTCACCCAAAAATCACTCTAAGGTCCATGAATAAGCCACATAAAATTCAGATAGAGTCTAATTCTCAACAACAATGATTTTGCATACTTGATTCCTCTAATAATTAAACTATCAATCTCAAGTAAGATTGCTTTAATTTAACATAAATCATACATTTCACACATTAATTTCTCATGGTTTAATTATCCAAAATTTCATTGCATAATATAAATATAATTAAGGATTTTCACTAGGGTTATAGAGAGGGAGAGGGAGAGATGGTGAGAGAGAGAGAGAGAGAAAGAAAGTGAAAGAGAGAGCAAGGAAGAGAGAGCAAAAGAGAGAGTAAGATGGAGAGAGGGAGAGAAAGGAAGAATGAGAGAGAGAGTGTGTGAGAGAGGAAGAGGAAGAGAGAAGAGGGAGTGGGAGTGAGTGAGAGAAAGAGGGAGAGAGAGAGAGGGAGAGAGTGGGAAAGCAAGAGTGAGAGGAAAAGAGTGGAATATTAGGAGAGAGATAGGGATAGAGGGAGAGGTAAGGAAGGGGGAGAGAGGGAGTGTGAAAGTGAAAGGATGGAAGAGAGAGATGGAGAGGGAGAGATAGAAAGAGAGGAAGAGGGAGATGAAAAGGGAGAGAAAGGAAGAGAGGAAGAGGAAGATAGAGAGATAAAAAGAGAGAGATGGCAAGGGAGAGAGAGAAAAGAAGAGGGATAGGGAGAGAGGGTAGAAGAGAAGGATGGAGAGATGAAGGGCGAGAGAGGAAGAAAGTGAGAGGGAGAGAGATGGAGAGAGAGATGAAGAGAGCATCAAAGAGATAGAGAGAAGGAGAGGGAGAGGGAGAGGGAGATAGGAGGAAGAGGGATGCATGGAAAGAGAAAAAGGAGGGAGATAAGGAGAGAGGGAGGGAGAGTGGGAAAAGACAGAGAGAGGGGGAGTGCAAGAGAAAGATAGAGAGGGAGAAAGGGGGTGAGAGGGAGAGAAGGAGAGGGAGGAGGGAGTGAGAGAGAGATTGAGAAAGAGAAAGAGATAGAGAGGGGGAGAGAGGGAGAAAGATAGAGAGGGAGTGAGAGAGAGATTGAGAAAGAGAAAGAGATAGAGAGGGGGAGAGAGGGAGAAAGATAAAGAGGGAGAGAGGGAGGTTAAAGGAGAGGGAGAGAGAAAGAGGGAGGGAGAGGGTGTGGGAGAGAGGCAAAAGGGAGAAAAGAAAAGGGAGGGAGGAGAGAGAGGTAGATAGGGGTAGAAAGAGGGAGAGAGAAAAAGAGAGCGAGTGGTGAGTGAGTGAGAGGGAGAGAGAGTTAGAGACGGGGAGAGTAAGAGGGGCGGAAGAGAGAATGAAAGGGAGAGGGAAAAGTAAGAAAGAAGAAGGAGAGGTGAGAGAGAAGGAGAGAATGAGAGTGAGAGAGAATGACAGATAGAGAGTAAAAGGAAAAGGAAGAGAGAGTGAGAGATGAAAAGAGGGTTAGATAGAGAGTGAGAGAGATAAAGAGGGGGAGAGGAAGAGGGAAAGGGAAAGGGCAATAGAGAGTAAAAGAGAGGGATAACGAGAGAGGGAAGGATTGGGAGAGAGCAAAAAAGAGATGAAAGAGAGAGGGAGACGAGAGGCATACGGAGAGGAAAAGAGAGTGGGAGAGAGGGAGAAAGGGGGAGGGAGAAAGGGATAGAGAAAGGGAGGGAGAGAAGGAGAGATAGAGAAAGAGAGCGGAAGAGAAAAGGAGAGGGAGAGGGATAAAGAGAGAGAGGGAGTGAAAGAGTGGGAGAGGGATAAGGAGAGAGAGGGAGTGAAGGAGTGGGAGAGGGAGAGAGAGGGTGTGAGAGAGGAAGGGAGCGGGGGAGAGAGAGATGAAAGGAGAGGTAGAAAGGGACGAGAGAGGGATAGAGAGGAAATGAGAAATAGAAGGAGAGGGAGAGGGAGAAGAAGAGAAAAAGAGTGAGAATGAGGGAGTGAGAGAGATAAAGAGAGAGGAAGGGAGAGAGAGAGAGGGAAAAGAGAGGGAGAATGATAGAAAGGGACAAATAGGGAGAGAGGGAGAGGGAGAGATAAAGTAAATGGGTGGAAGAGAGAGATAGAGAAGGAGAGAGAGAGTGAAAGAGAGAGAAAGGAAAAAGGATAGGACGAGCGGGGAGGAAATGAGAGATAGAGAGAGAGAGGGAGAGAGAGAGATTGATAGAGAGAGAGAGAAGAGGGAGTGGGAGGGGCAAAGAAGAAGAGAGAAAGAGAGGGAGAGTGGTGGAGAGATTGAGGGGGAGAGAGAGAGAGTAAGAGAGTGAGAGGGATAGAGGGAGAGAGAGGAAGAGAGGAAGAGAAAGAGAGGGAGAGAAAGGTAGAGGGAGGGAGGGTAAAAGAGGGGAGAGAGGGGAGAGATTGAGTTAGAGAAAGAGAAGGAGAGGGAGAGGAACAAAGAAAGGGTGATAGAGAAGGAATAAGAGAGAGGAAAAGAGAGCGAGGAAGGAAGAGGAATAGAGGGAGAAAATGAGAGGGAGAGCAAGAGAGGGGAGAGAAGGGAAAAGAAAGAGTGAGACAGGGGATAGTGAGAGGGAGAGAGAGAAAAGGATTGATCGAGAGAGTGGAGAGGGAGAAGGACAAGGAGAAGGGAAAAGAAAAGGATAGAGAGATGAAGAGAGGAAGATTAGAAGAGAGAGTGGAGAAAGATAGAGATAGGGAAAGGGAGAGAGAAAAAGAGAGTAAGGAAAAGATAAGGAGTAGGAGAGAGAGGGAAGAGATAGGGAAAGACACACTAATTAGGACCCCCGACTCCGAAAAAAGCAAGAGCAAGCACATAATCTCTAGGAAGAAGAAGTTTTAAGCTTCGAGCCATGGTGGCCTAACCATCATCACTAGCCCTTACCATCCCTTAAATAGAATAGATTCAATTAGCTACAATAAAAGGAGATTCTATCCGAATGCTACGGGAGAATGAGCTTCGATCGGTCCAAATCGAAAAACCTATCTTGTTGTAAAATATAACTATGCAAGCTTTCGGATCGGGGATAATTAACTTGACCATTATATTGAATGGTAGGGAAATATTGTAGGAGTAGAGAGTATCAATAAAGTTTGGAGGCCTATCATATGCGAAGGTTATAATGTCCGTTGAAGGAGGGTAAGGAAATAGATCTAGCTCTCGAAAGTCTTATCCTTTAAAAGATATACATCTTGCTCCAAGACAAACAACATATATTAACTACGAACCAGCATGTTTCTTTTCTTCAATTGAGTTAGAGTCGATAGTTCAATTTAATCATACTATTATCCTTAAATTTTGACAAGGAGACCATTAGTGAAAGGCATCTTTTAGCATATTCGAGTGGCTATGGAACTTAATAGGAGAACCGATAATTAGGTTGTTAGACCCAAGACATGTCATGATGAAATTGGAATTAGAGGGGGATTTGAACCATGCTCTATCTGGAGAAAATCATAAAATCATGAATTATATGTATAGGGTTTTTCGGTGGAATGTTGAGTTTTAGTTTAGGAGGGGCGAGTCCAACCATCTCTACATGGGTGAGACTTCCACACTTGCCTCCACTATATTTCAATCCATCATATTTGAAAGGCATTGGGGAAGGCATCGAGAGGTTTTTAAGGGTTAATGAAAGAACCATGCCTTTAACTCATCCTATGTATGCTCGGATTTATCTAAAAGTAGATGTTTCTCAACCATTACCTAATAGGATTTTGGTGGGTAGTTCTAAGAAGCACGATTTTTGGCAAATGATTAGATATGAGGGGAGCTTAATATATTGAAATGGGTGTGGTCTTATATGTCATTCTAATAAGGCTTATCAAAACAATTTAGGGGGCTTCAAGTAGGAGGGCTACCAAAACGAGTATGGGCGATTGGGTGATATACATATGAATATGACAACAAAGCGAGCATGAGTTTACTCAATATGCTCAAGTGTTAAGCAAAAAAGATATTGACATCTCGAAGGGGAGTTGATAGGAATCCCATAAGAATATTAGAGAGAGGGAGCATAGCATGCAAAATAAACATGACATACTACATGAGTATTCAAAGGGAGGTGTGATGGATATACTAGATACCATGCGTGGGAAGGCAAAGGCGAGTTATGGGTAGGGGTAAATCGAGTCAATTAACGGAATCAATGATGGTGCCTAAAAATCATTTTATAGTGTTTAAAGTGCTAGAAGACATAGAGTTTGTGGATTTGGAAACCATAGGGAAATTGAAGGAAGTGTCCGGATCTAACCATGTTAGTAATCCGGAGAATGGAAGTGTGGGGACACTCATCGACAAATAATTTATACATCAATGATGTTGCTAGTAAGCAAGTCAAGTGAGTGAAAACTTGGAAGAAAAAGGGTGAGATGCTAGGCAAAAGGGATTTAATGGAGGATCGAGAGGATAGGTTAAAAAATTTAAGTGGCCTAAATATGAATACTAATGGTACGAGCAACACCAAGGTGAAGGTAACTCCAGTAACCTCTAAGGATATAGTTGCACCGGATAGATTGAATGCTGTGAATGTGGCTTACGCTAATTTAAGTGTAACGAGATAGTGAAAGAGATGAGTAAGGCAACGAGAGGGAATGAAGGATCAATGACTAGTCTAAGGCTTATTAAGTTTCATGGGCAATGGGCTCAACTCATGGAAGGCCGGATACATCATCCTATGGATCGTTGGGTAGTGGGCAATATTGTGGAGCTTGGACAATTAGTGGGATCTAATAAGGATAAGGTGTGTGGGTTGTAACATGTCGGGGTGGAAGAGGTTACCAAGCAAGGTTTAAAGTGCAATGAAGTATGGTGGAAAGGATCGGTTTCAAATATAGAATGTGAATGAGAGACATATAACTTTCATCATTTATATTTAGGAAGTTTGGATGTTCAAAGGGTCGATCCGGAAAAACTAAGGAACAATTTTAAGAAGCTTTAGAAATTAGCTAGAATTAAGAAACTTCAACTCCCAACCTACGATAGAAAGACAAGTCGGCTTTTAAAGCACTAGTTTCTACCTTTACATTAATTTAATCATATCGGATACTTCTAGAATGCTAGAGCTATGGGAAACACTCGATTCAATTAATTCTATTAAAATTTTGAAAAAACGAGCATAGGTAAAAATTTTATCATCGATCCCAAGATAGAGGGATAGAATAGATAACATAGCTCGATCTATTAAATATAGATGTTACGTGCATTTTAACCCAAAAAATACTCATATATGGTTGTTTTGGGTTGAGGACATTTTGGTGCCTTCGAGGCGAATCATAAACAAGTAGTTATTGTTAGTATTTTGGGTTATAAGGAGGGTGAGTTAAGGGTTTCAATAGTATATGGTAGGCTGCAATAGGATGGAGAGGCGGGAATTATAGGTCTGAATTGGTTAAGTTGGCATCCATTTCTCAATACCTATGGCTTATGGGTGGTGATTTTAACATTATATCAAATAGTAATGAGAAGATAGGTGAGAATGGTTTGGATATGTGAGGTATGCTTGAGTTAAATAATTGCGATGATAGAATTGGTATGTCGGATTTGGGTTACCAAGGTAGCAAATTTACTTGGTGCAATAATTAGTCAAGATTAGCGAAAATTTGGGAGAGAGTTGGACAAAGTTAAGGCTAATTGTTTGTATATTCTTACAAGGTCGAACCTTGTAATTAAGCACTTAGTAAGAACAATGTTAGATCATAGTCTAGTGTTAGTTCGGGTCCCATAACAATGGTGTAGAGAGGGACTTTTTCAATTTTAGTAAATATGGATGGAGCACCATAATTTTTAGGAATTTGTAAGGGACTCATGGAATATTGTAGCCCGGGGTTCACCTATGGAAACTCTTCATCGAAGCTTAAACATTTGAGGAGTAAGTTATGTATGTGCAATTGGGAGGTTTTTGGTAACATTCATCGGAAAAGGGAAGGGTTGCAAGTTGAAATTTATCGAGTTGGATATGGAACTAGTGTAAAGTTGGAATGGTTAGTCGACTAATATTCTTCGGGATAGAAAAGTCTGTATTAGCTAGATCAATGTAGTGGGATGAGGACAAGTTGAGACAAAAAGCACGAATTAAATGGTTGTTGAGGGAGATAGAAACTAAAAGTTCTTTAATGTATGTATTAAAGATAATGTGAGGAAGATGACCTTCGACGACAAAAACGAGGATGAGACTTTTATGGAAGATGTGTCCGAGATAGGGGATGAGGTAGTTAGCTATTTCCAATCTTTATTTTTTACTAAAGCAATAGTAAACCATGATTCTTTGTTTACATGGGTTCCAAAGAGCATCACGAGAGGACATAAATATACAACTAATAACCAAAAATTCTAAATGCATTAATGGCTCGAATACATCCAGGTGCACTTAGTTGGGATGGGTTTATAGGATATTTTTACAAAGGATGCTTGGAATGTGGTTCAATATGAGGCTATTGTAACAATGTAAGAGTTTTTTTAAGGGAGGTCAAATCCTTAGGGATATGTCTTCTTGCATCCTATTATTGATTCCAAAGGTGGAAAGCTCGAGTTCCCACGGTGAATTGAGGTCGATAAGTCTATCTAATTTCGGTTGCAAAATTATTTCAAAAATGCGAGTTAATAGAGTCGATTGTAGTCCTTCCCGATTTAATTGATTTGAAACAAGCTATTTTGTGAAAGGACGGAGCATCACAAAAAATGTGGCTCTAGCCCAAGAGATGGTAGCGAGGTTTAAATAGGAAGGGATAACCATATTTTTAAATTTGTATGTCGAAAGCTTATGATAGTGATAGGGTTTAGTTAAAATTGGTGTGACTTGGTGTATAAAAGTCTTAGTAATGTGTGGTATATAATTCGAATTCGGAGAAGGAACTTTGAATTCTTTAAATCATAAAGGGGTTTTCGACAAGGGGACCCTTTATCAACTCGATGTTTATTTTAGTCCAGCATATCCTTTCAATTAACCTTAAAAAATATACGGTGGAAGGTCTAATTCAGCAATATAGGTTGCTAAGGGGACCTTTATTAATTCCTCACCTGTTCTATGTAGATGACATGTTGCTATTCACAAATAGATCTAAATGGTCTCGACACAATTGAAGGGTTTGTTTTCTAGGTATGAGGAGTGCTCGGGGCAATTACTTAATGTCCCTAAGAGTGGGTTCTACATCCCTAAAAATATGTCGAACAAAATTAGCTTTAATAAAGTAGTATATAGGATGTGGTCATTTCCAATTCACATTGCGGTATTTGGGTGTTCCTCTCTTCACAAGTAAAATGCAGCAAGTTTACTTTCTACCATTGGAGATAAAGATTAATTAGCGAGTTGTGTGGTTGGAAGGCAAATTTATTATCCTTTGTTGCTAGATTGACTTTACTTCAATAAGTTATTTGTAGTATACCAATTCAAGTGTTAGTTGTTATCCTAGTGCCTAAGAGCACGCTTTGGAGAATTGAGAATCAAATGGCTAACTTTCTATAGAGCTCTTTTAGGGAAAATTATCATCCCTAGATCTCCTAGAGGTAGGTCTTTTATACCTTCTAAGGTGGATTAGGGATTCGTGGATTAGAGCAAGTGATGGTCGCTCCGTAAGCAAAGTTAGCATGGTCTTATATTTTGGGTTAAACCTTTAGGCTTGATTTTTATGAATGAGGTATTGGGATATAAGGAAGCTTTTGAGGATGTCCTCACATATTTGGAAAAGCATTTTTCCATATTTACAATCCTTGCTTTTAGTCGACCAATGGATCATGGGAAAAGTTACGGTTTCTTTTTGGGTTGTTAATTGGTGTGGTACTATTTTAGAGTCTCCGTTACCTATAGATATAAGACTCATGGTGAGGGAAGGATTGTAAGAAGCTGGATGACTTCCTTTCCTTCATTCCATGTTGGATCCATAAAGAAGTGAAGCGTATAAAGGTTGATGAGTCGGTAGAGGATAGATTGATTTACACCTTTACACAATTAGGGGACTTTGAGACTAAAGTGTATTGGAATTATATCCATCATCACTCTCCTAGATAGGCATGGGCTTCTCGGATTTGGAACCCTTACATTCCAACAAGGGTGGATATGTTTATGTGGAATGGTTTAGAGCTGTTTTGGTAGTTGACTCTTGTATTCAAGATCTACAAATTCTACTTAGTGTCAATCTGCCTATCTTCGCTCGAATCATAAGGCATAAACCATGTCGCACTTGTTTTTAGAATCTCGAGTTATGAGGCTAGTGTGGGCGCATTTTGAAATAATCATTAGGTGTGATAGTATGTGGAATTCATTAGAGGAGTGTGCATAGACATGGATGTCCTCCTTCACTACTCAATCGGGTATGTGCCAAGTTGGTGTCTTCGTTTTATCTTATGGGAGTTATGGAAAAGTCAATGCAAAGCAAAATATGAGGATGAACCAATGATAGTAGGTGATATAGTGAGATGAGTGATTGAGTACCTACGGGATATGCATAGCTTATCTATGCCAAAAGGCCTTTGAATGTTATTGATATAAGGAAGATGCGGGAGTTAGGCATCATACCAATCCTATCGAAAGCTAGGAGAGGAAAGTGGATCAAGTGGGAACAACCACCTTTTGGTAAATTTAAATTAAATGTTGATGGATTGGCTAGATATGAGTTTTGTTCGAGTGGTGGAGTAATATGGGACCTTTCAAGCTCCTTTATCACCGGTTTTGCACACTACTTATGGGGAAGGAACTAACTCAAAGGCAAAGCTATTAGCACTTAGGGATGGTTAGTTCTATATAAGGAACTAAATCTTGACTCGGTGAGTATTGAATCCGATTCGATGGTAACTATCGATATTATATTAGGCACTAACAAGGTCCCTCGGTTATTTACATACCAGTGCGAGAAAGTTAGGAATTAAGGAGTAATCACACATTTTTGCATATCCGGCATGAGAAAAACATGGTGGTAGATTGGTTGGTCGACGAGATGATTCAACATGAGTTAAAAATTGATTTTACTAGTTATGCACTATTATCTTTAAATGTAAAATTGGTTAATAGGTCGGGTAAGATAGGATTGTTTAACTATAGAGTGTCCTCTTATCTTTAAGGTTAAGGCTTCCTTGTCCCCCTAGTTTGTTAGGTTAGGTTGGATTGTCTCCCCATGTGCTCATTTTTCTCAAATAAATAAAATTATATAGGTACCAACGCTATTCAAAAAAAAGTGAGAGGGGGAGGTGGGGAGAGAGAGAAGGAGGAATAGAGGGATAGCGAAAGAAAGGAAGAGGGGAGAGAGAAAGAGAGGGAGAGAGGGTGGAGAGGTAGATGGAGAGGGAGGAGGGAGAGGGAGAGAGCACAAGATAGAGTGAGGGAGAGAAAGAGAGAGGGTGATGAATAAAGAAAAATATAGAGGGACAAAGTGTGAGGGACAAAGAAAGATAGGGAGGGAGAGGGGGACATAGGGGTCTAGAGGGAGGGAGAGGGACACTAGGTGAGAGAGGGAAAGTTAGACAAAGAGAAAGAGAGGGAGAGGGCGACAAAAAGTGAGATAGGGGATGAGCAAGATGTAGAGGGAGAGAGAGAATGAGAAAGAGGGAGGGAGAGGGAGAGGGAGAGGGAGAGGAAAAGATGGAGAGAGAGGCAAGGAGAGGAAAGGGCGGGGAGAGAGTGGGAGAGTGGCGAGAGGAAGAAATAGGGTGAGAATGAAGGAGAGAAAGAGAGAGAGAGCAAGAGCGAGAGAGGGAGAGAGCAATGGTGGGAGAGAGAGTGGGAGAATGAGAGATAGAAAGGGAAGAGAGGGAGAGAAAGGGAGGGAGAGGGAAGGAGAGAAAGGGAGGGAGACAAAGGGAGGGAGAAAAAGAGAAGGAGAAGGAGTGGGAGAGGAAAAAAGAAAGAGTGAGAGAGAGAGAGGAAGGGAGAAGGAGATTAAGGGAAAATGAGAGAGGAACGTGAGAAAAGGAGAGACGGAGAAATTAAGACAATATGAGAGGGAGGAAAAGAGTGATGGAGAGTGAGTGAGAGAAGGCGAGAGAGAGGAAGAGAGAGTGAGAGAGGGAGAGGGAGAGAAGGATAGAGAGATATAAAGAAGTAAAGAGAGAGGTAGAAGGTAGGAGAGGGAGTGAGATTGAGAGAGGGGGATAGAGAGAGAAATGGAGTGGAGTGGTAGATAGAAAAGGGGGAGAGAGAGAAAGAATGGGAGAGGGAGAGGGAGAGAGAGATGGGAAGTGAGATGAATAGAGAGACTAAGGGAGGGAGATTGGGAGAGAGAGGGACAAAGAGATGGAGAGAGGGACAAAGAGATGGAGAGAGAGGGAGTGTAAGGGATAGATAGAGAGAGGGCGAGTGGGAGAGATAGAGAGGCGAGTGAGAGGGAGAAGAGAGAGAGAGGCAGAGAGTGAGAGGAAGAGAGAGGCGGGGATAAAGGGAGTGGGAGATGGAGAAGAAGAAAGAGAGAGGGAGGGTGAGAGAAATATAAAGACGAGAGGAGGAGGGGTGGGAGAGGAACAGAAAGGGATAGAAAGAGGGGTGGGTGAGAGATGGAGAGAGTGGGAGAGACACGAGAGGGACATAGAAAGAGGGAAAGGGAGAGAGAGGGAGAGCAAGAATGAGATAGAAGGGGATTGGGGGAGAGAGAGGGAGAGAAAGGGAGAGGGACGGAGAGATGGGGGAGAGAGAGGGAAGGGAGAGTAGGAGGGGGAGGAGAAAAGGAGTGAGAGAGAGAAAGAGAGAGGGAGATAGATAAAGAGGGAGATAATGAAAGAGAGGGAGAGGGAAAGAGAGGGAGAGAGAGGGAGAAGGAGATTGGTGAGAGAGAGAGGCAGAGGGAGAGGTAGAAAGAGAGATTAGGTGAGAGAGAGAGGGAAAGGGATAGGAAGAGAGGAAGAGAGAATGGATGGAGAAAGGAAGAGAGAGGGAGATATAGAGAGGGAGAGAGAGAGGGAGGGGGAGGAAAAGAGAAAGAGCAAGTTGGAGGGAGTGAGAGAGAGGGAGGGACAAAGAGGAAGGGGAGGGAGAGATAAAGACAAAATGAGAGTGAGGAAAAGAGGGATGTAGAGGGAGGGAGAGAAGGAGAGGAAGAAGGGAGAGGGAGAGGAAGAAGGAGAGAGATATACAGAATGGGAGAGAGAGGGAGGGTGTGGGAAAAGGATTAAGATTGACGGAGGTAGGGAGAGAGAGAAAGGGAGGGGGAAAAAAGGGGGAGAGAGCGAGAGAAAGAAAGAGAGTGAGAGAGAGAGGGAGGGAGAGAGGAAGAGGGAAGTGAGATGAATAGAGAGAGGGAGGGAGGGAGATTAATAGAGAGAGGGAAAGAGAGAGGGAAAGAGGGAGAGGGAGAGAGGGAGAGAGAGAAAGAGAGAGAGCAAGGGATAGATAGAGGGAGGCGAAGGAGAAAGAGAAGTGGAGCGTGAGAGCGAGAAGGAGAAATGGGAGAGGAAGGGAGGGGGACAAGGGGAGAGAGATAGAGGGAGGAATAGGGAGAAAGAGGGAGAGGGAGAGAGAGGGAGAGAGAGAGAGATAAAAGGTTAGAGAGATGGGCATGGGTGAGAGATTGGGAGAGAGGGAGAGAGAGGGAGAAAGGTAGAGGAGGCAAGAAAGGGAGAGCGAAAGGAAGAGTGAGAATGAATAGAAAGAGAGAGGTGGAGAAAAGGAGATGGAGAAAGGGACAGAGAGTGGGGAGAAAGAGAGAGGGAGGGAGAGCGAGTAGAGGGAGAGAGGGAGAGAAGGAGAAAGAGAGAGAGAGAGGGACATGGATTGAGAGGGAGAGAGGGAAAGGAGAAGCAAAAGAGAGGGAGAAAGGGTGAGATAAGAGGGAGAGGGAGAGTGAGAGGGAGAGAGAGAGAGAGCAGAAAGAGTGAAGAGGGAAGAGTGAGAGGGGAAGAGATAGGGAAAAGAGAAAAAGATAGAATGAGAGAGGGAAGGAGAAAGAGGAAGAGAGAGTGAGACGAGGAAAGAGAGAGAGGAAGAATGAGAGGGAGAAAGAGAGAGAGGTGGAAAATAGAGAGGAAGAAAGAAGAGAGAGGGAGTGAGCGAGAGGAAGAGAGAAGAAGGGAGAAGGAAAGAGTGGAAGAGCTAGAGTGAGAGGGACAAATAGGGAGATTGGCGAGAGAGAGGAAGAGGGAAGGAAGGGGACGAGAGAGGGAGAGAAGAGGAGAGAGAAGGTGAAAGTGAGAGGGAGCAAAAGGGAGATGGAGAGGAGAGAGAAAGAGAGAGGTAGAGGGATGAAGATAGAGAGATAAAGAGGGAGAGAGAAAGCAAAAGGAAGGGTGAGATAGAAGAAGAGGGAGAGAGATAGGGATAGGAAAGGGAGAGGGTAAGAGGGAGGAAGAGAGGGATAGAGACGGATGGAGCGGAGAGAGAGGGAGAGAGGGATAGGGAGAGGTTGAGAGAAGGGAAGGGAAAGAGAGAATGAGAGAGAGGGAAGAGAAGGAGAGAAGGAGAGGTGGGAGAAAGAAAAAGAGAGAGGGATAGAGATGGAGAGAGATTGAGAGAGGGAGAGAGAAAAGAAGAGGGGAGGAAGAGACATATGTAGAGAGAGGGAGGGAGGGAGAAGGGAGAGAGAGAGAGAGAGGGAGAGACAAAGAGGGAGAGAGAAAAGAAGAGGGGGATAAAGGGATAAAGGGAAGGAGAGTGAGAAGGAGAGAGAGGGAGGAGTGAGAAAGAGAGAGGGAAAGAGAGAAGAAGATAGAGAGAGGGGGATAGATAAAGAGAAGGAGAGAGGGGAGAGAGGAAGAGGGAGAGAGATATTAAGATGGGTGAGAGAGGGGGAGAGACAGAGGGAGAGTAGGAGAGAGAGAAAGAGAGAGATGGGGAATAAGGGGATAGGGATGGAGAGAGAGAAAAGATGGAAGAGAGGGAGGGGAAAAGGGAGAGGGAGAGAGGGAGAGAGGAACTATGAAAGAGAGAGGGGAGAGGGAGAGAGAGGGATAGGGGAGAAAGGTTGAGAGAGGGAGGAGGGGAAAGAGAGAGGACGAGAAGGAGATGGGGAGAGATGGTGAGAGAGTTAAAGAGAAAGGGAGAGAGGTAGAGAGATAGAAAGTGGGAGAGAGATAGAGGGAGAGAGCAAGAGATAGATAGAGAAAGGGAGAAAGAGAGAAAAGAGAGCAAGAAGGAACGAGTAGAGAGGAAGGGAGGGACATTAGGAGAGGGAGGGAGGGAGAGATAGAGAGATAAGGAGAGAGAAAAAGAGAGGAGAGAGGGAGAGATAGTGGGAGGGAGGGAGAGAGGGAGAGAAAAGGAAAGAAAGGGAGACAAAGAGGAGTGAGAGAGAGAGATGAAGAGAGGGGATAGAGGGAGAGGGAGAGGGAGAGGGGGAGAGGGAAGAGAGGGGGAGGGAGAGAGGAAGGGAGAGAGAGGGAGAGAGGGAGAGAGATTGAGATGGGAGAAGGATGGAGAGGGAAAGGGAGTGGGAGAGTGAGGGAGAGCGAAAGAGTTAGAGAAAGAGAAAGAGCAAGATAAGGAGTAGGGGAGACGGATGGAGAAAGAGAAAGGGATCGAGAGAGGGATAAATAGGGAGAGGGAGGGGAAAATAGGAGAGGGATAGAAGGATAAAGGATGAGATAGAGGGAGAGGAAGAGGGGGAGATATAGAGAGAACGAGGGAGAGGGAGAGGAAGAGGGGGAGATATAGAGAAAAGATAAGGGAAATAGAGTGGGAGATGAAGGGAAAGGGAGGGAGGGAAAGAGTGAGGGAAAGGGAGGGAAAGAGGGATGGGAGAGATGAGAGAGAGAGGAAAAAGGAGGAGAGAGGGGAAAGAGAGTGAGGGATATAGGAAGAGTGTGGTAGAGGTGGGGAGAGGGGAGTGCAAAAAGGGTGGAGAGAGAGAGGGAGATAGAGAGAGATGGGGAGATAGAGAGGGTGAGATGGAGAGGGAGAGAGAGAGAGGGAGAAGGAGAGAGATAAAGAGAGGGATGAGGAGTGGAGGAGAGAGAGGAAGATGGAGATAAGGGGAGGGAGAGAGAGGGAGAGGAAGAAGGAGAGAGACAAAGAGAGGGATGAGGAGTGAAGGAGAGGAATTAAGAGAGTGAAAGGGATAGGAGAGGGATAGAGAGAGAGAAAAGGAGAGAGAGAAGTGGAGAGGGAGAGGGATAGAGGGATAAAGGGATAGAGGGAGAGAAGGAGAACAAGACCGAAAGGAAGTGGAAAAGGGGGAGATATAAAGAGAATGAAGGAGATAGAGCGGGACATGAAGAGAGGGAGAGGGAGGAAGGGAGAGGTAGAGAGGAGGAAGATAGGAAAAGGGAGAGAAGGAGAGATAGGAGAGAGAGGGAAAGGGAGAGTGAAAAAGAGGGAGGGAGGGAGAGAGAGAGTGGTAGAGAGGCAGAGACGGAGATAATGAGAGAGAGAGGGATAGAGTGAGAGATTCGAAGAGAGGGAGAGGAAGGAGATTGAGGAAAGGGAGAGAGGGAGCGAGAGAGACGGGAGGAGATGGGAGGGAGATGGAAAGGGACTATAACTCCCATGAAATTAATTAATTAATTAATTAATTAATTATATATATATATATATATATATATATATATATATATATATATATATATATATATATATGTATTTAAATGTTTATAAACATGCCTATATTAAGTAAAAGTGATAGTATGAATTGTTTTAAATGTTTTTACGATAACGGTATGTTTGACGTTTACGTAGAGAATTTCGGGAGGAAACATTTTTGGATAATTTAGTTAATTATCCTTGGGATATTTCTAAGTATTTGGGATGGATTATAGTAGTGAGAAATGTGCTGTAAAATTTTAGGACCATTGGAACTTATTTTTTGGAAAATTTTTTAATTGTTTAAAACAATTTTTTTTGAATTTTAGGGGTGGAAAATTCTAAAATTTGTGTGATTTATTTACATATACTAGAGTGTTTTATTCGTAAAACTCAAAGAATAAAAGTTTTTTTCATCTATGTGCCTACTAGCTCTCTATAAACTTTCATGATTTTTAATCTATATAGATAAAGTTATGGTCTATTTGATACGGACCGTTTGGATGTACCACTACTTGGAAACTTTAGGAAAGAAAATTCTGAGTTTAGGGAGGAATTTCCAAAATTTAATGGAAATAAATGAGTTTAATTACTTAAACTTGGTTAGTTAGGGTGTTTAGTTAGCCTAAGTACCTAGTTAGACACCTTTGCCACCCTAATAAATGAATTAAGGCCAACTCACCTTCTTTTTGACTTTAAACCAGACCATTTGCTTCCTTAGTCACCAAGTACTTTCCACCTTGGCCAATTGATTCAAGGAAATTGTAAAGGGGAAGAAAAGGGGAAGTATATAAGGGAGAGAGAGGGTTAAATGGCTGAAACATTCAGCCAAAAACCATGGAGCACCATGAAAGAAAAGAGAGAAAACCGTGAGAGGGAGAGAAGAAGAAAAAAATGAGAGAGAAAGAAGAAGGAAAGAAAAAGAAAAGGAGAAAGGAAGGAAAAGCTAGAAAATCTTTTAAGGAACCATATATCATAGTAATTAGGTTTTATTTATGCTTTTAATTTCCATTTTTATGTGTTTGAGTTATGTATTGGTTGAGTTGTTTGTTGTATTTTGAGCTTGGTTTGTGTTGGTGGATTTATGATGTATTGGCTTGATCTACTTGTGAATGTTGTATAGGTGATGAATTGTGATGTTTATAATGCCTAGTGCATATCCAAGTATGTGAAAATGAGTTGGATTGGAATTGGACTGAAATTTAATTGGACTAAAACATGGTTAATGTGGGTCGAAATGAATGGCTAAATCGGTATTATTGAGAAGTAGTTTCGTCCGACTTTGGTATTACCTGTTCAAGGACCTTAGGTTAATTTTTGGGTGAATCTTAAAGAATAAAATTTATTTACCTATGTCTTAAATAACCCCTATAAAATATTTTAATTATTAGTACGGACTATGCTTGGGTGAACTACTGCTTGGACACATTGAATCTTAAACTTCAAAATTATGATATGAATTGTGTGTCCGGTATTTAAACCTAATTTTTGGATATGTTATACATCAATATGTCTAATTTCTAATAAAAAATAATAGAATTTAATTATGCTTAGAAGTCGGTATGTTGCCTACTTGATTAGAGGTCGTCTTATAATAAACTACAAATTGGAAAGGAGGGGAAAATGAATTCCTAGGGTTTTCACTAAAGAACCCTTTCGGCCTAAGTAACAAAATGAATAAGATTGGATCATTTTATTTAATTAAGGGCATATGACTCAATTACAATTTAAATAGGTATACATTAGTAAGTCGGGATGAAAAAGTAATGTTTCGCCACTTTAAGGAGCTATTCGGCTTAAACCTTAAACTTAGTCCAAAATAGAGGGAGGTGGAGAGAGGCGGAAAGCGAAGGAGAGATGGAGATAATGAGAGAGGGAGAGTGAAGGGGAGAGAGAGAGAGGGAGAGAGGGAAAGGGAGAGAGCGAGAGAGGGAGGGAGGGAGAGAGCAAACAAGAGGGAGTGAGAGAGGAAGGAGGGAGAGAGAGTGTGGGATAGGGAGGAAAGGGAGAGAAGAAGAGAGAGATGGAGAGAGAGAGGGTGGGAGGGAGCAAGAGGGGGAGAGATGGAGAGAGTGGGCGAGGGAGAGGGAGAGGGAGAGAGATGAAGAGAGAAGGGGAGATAGAGGGGGAAGAGAGCAAAAGGGAGGGACATAGGGAGAGAGATAAGGATAGAGAGGGTGAGCAAAGAAAGGGAGGGAGAGAGGAAGGAGAGAGGAGAGAATGGGTGAGAAAGGGAGAGAGAAAGAGGAGGGAGGTAGGGAGAGGGGGAGAGAGGAAGGAGGGAAAGATGGGGAAGAAAGGAGAGGGAGAGGGAGAGAGGGAATAAGGAGGGGGAGGGAGGGAGGGGGAGGGGGAGAGAGAAAAGGGAGAGAGGGAGAGAGAGGAAGGAGGGAGGTAGAGGGACGGAGAGGGAGAGAGGGGAGAAAATGGAAGAGAGAGATGGAGGAAGTGAGGAAGAATGAGGGAGGGAAGGAGAGTGGGAGAGGGGGAAAATAGAGTGGGAGAGGGATAAAGAAAATGAGAGAGAGAGAGAGAAAGAAGGAGAGTGAAAGGATGTATGGAGAGAGAAGAAGAGGGAGAGAGAAAATGAGATAGAGCGGGTGAGGGAGAGGGAGAGGGAGAAAGGGAAGGAGAAAGAGGGAGAGAGGGAGGATGAGAGGAAAAGGGAAAGGGAGAGAGAGAGGAAGGGAGAAGGAGAGAGAGAGGGAGGGAGAGAGATAGGGAGAGGATAGGGTAAAAGAGATAAGGAGAGGAGAAGAGAGTAGGAGAGTGAGAGGAAGAGAGGGAGGTGGAGAGGGTATGGGATGGGGAAGGAGAGAGAGGAGAGAGAGGTTGAGCGAGAAGGAGAGAAGCAGAGAGAGGGAGGTAGAGAGACTAAGAGAAGGATGGTAGGAGATGTAGAAAGAGGAAATAGAGAGATAAGGGAGAGAAGAGATAATGGGAGAAAGGGAGAGGGAGGGGTAGAGAGAGAAAAAAGAGACAAAGAAGGAGAAAAAGTGGGATAGGGAGAGAGAGGGAGAGAGAGAGGGAGAGAGAGGGAGGGAGAGAGAGGGAGAGAGAGAGGGAGAGAGAGGGAGGGAGAGAGAGGAAGGGAAACGGAAGTAAAGTGGGAGTGGGAAAGGGGAGGGAGAAAAGGGATAAGAGAGATAGGGATAGAGAGAAAGGGAGAGAGAGAGGGAGATGGAGAAGAGAGAGAGAGAGAGAGAGAGAGAGAGGGAGATGAGAAGAAAAGAAAGGGAGAGAGAGAGGAAACGAGAGTGTAGGGGAGAGATGGAGATTTGAATAGAGGAAGAGAGAGAGAGCGAGAGAAAGGGAGAGGGAGGGAGAGAGGAAGGGAGAGAGAAGGGGATCGAAAGGAAGAGAGGGAGAGGGAGGGAGAGACTAATAGAAAGAGGAATGGAGAGAGAAAAAGAGGGAGATAGAGTTTGATAGGAAGGGAGAGGGGGATGGATAAATAAGAGAGAGAGAGAGAGTAGGAGAGATGTAAAGAAAGAAGGGAGAAGTGAGAGAGAAAAGGAAAGAGGGAGGGAGAGAGAAAGAGAGAGAGGGAGAGAGAGAGAAGGAGAAAAGGGGCAAGATAGAGAGAGGTAGGTAGAGAGAGGGAGGGAGGAGAAAAGAGAAGAGGAGATAGAGAAAAGGTAGATAGAAGAGACAGAGGCAGAGGTGCGAGAGAGTGATAGAGAGAAAAGAGAGGAATTAGGAGAGAGAGAAGAAGAGGGAGAGAGAGTTTGATAGGGAGGGAGAGGAGGAGAGAGAGAGCAAAAGAGATGTAGAGAGGGGTAGAGGGAGAGATGGAGGTAAAAAGTGAGAGAGAGGGAGAGATGGGGAGGGAGAAGGGGAGAGAGATAGAGATAGAGAAAGAGAAGGAGAAAAAGAGGGAGATGAAGAGAGAGAGAGGTAGAGAGAGGGAGCGAGGGAAAGGGAGAACGTGTAGGTAGAGAAGAGGGAAAAAGAGGAGAAAGAGGGAGAGAAAGGGAGAGGAGATAAAGTGAGAGGGGGAGAGAAAGGGAGGGAGAGGAAGAGAGGGAGAGAGGAACCAAGAGAGAGGGAGAGGGAGAGGGAGAGGGGAAGGAGAAGAAGAAAGTGAGTGGGGTAGAGAGGGAGAGGGTTAGTGGGAGGAAGAGAGAGGGAGTAAGAGAGGGAAAGGGAAAGCGAGTTGGAGAGAGAAAAGGGTGAGAGAGGGAGAGGGTTGGTAGGAGAGATGGATAGAGGGAAAGGGAAAGGGGTGGTAGAGAGATGGAAAGTAAAAGGGAGAAGGAAAGGGAGGGAGAGGGAGAGATAGAGAGGGAGAGGGATAGAGAGAGAAGGAAGGGAGAGCGAGAGAGAAAGAAAGACATTGAGGGAGGGAAGGAGGGAGAGAGGAAGGGGGAGAGGGAGGAAGAGCAAGAGAAAGTGTGATGAGGAAGGAGAGGAAGACGAAGGAGAGAGAGGGAGAGAGATGAAGGGAGAGAGAGGAAGGGAGAAAGAGGGGGAAGAGAGGTACAAAGAGAAAGGGGAGAAAGAGGGAGTGTGAGGGAGAGATGGTGAGAGGGAGGGAAAGAGGGGGAGATAAAAAGGGAGGTAAAGAGAGAGGGAAGGAGGGAGAGAGAAGAGGGAGGAAGAGACGGGGAGAAAGGGAGAGAGAGAAAGAGAGAGGGAAGGAGGGAGAGAGAAGAGGCGGGAAGAGATAGGGAGAAAGGGAGAGAGAGGAAGAATGAGAGATGTGTGATAGGGAAGGAGTGGGAGGGGGAGGAGAGAGCAAGAGAGAGAGAAAGAGATAGAGGGAAGAAAGGGAGAGAAAAGGGAGAAGGACAAAGAGTGTAAAGGAGAGATGGTGAGAGAGGGGAGATAGAGAGAGGAAGGCGAGAGAGAGGGAAAAGGGAAAAAAAGAAGTGGATGGAGAGAGAGCGAGAGGGAGTAGGAGAAAAAGAGAGAGAGGAGGGAGTTGGAGAGGGAGAGGGAGAGAGGAAGGGAGAGAGAGGGAGGCTAGGAGAGAGAGAGTAGGAGAGAGAGGAGGAGAGGGAAGGAGGTTGAAGAAAGGAGGGAAGGAGAGGGATAGAATGATAGAGAGAGAGTGGGAGAGAGAGGGACAAATAGATAGGGAGAGAGAGAGAGAGGATGGGAGGGAGAGGGAGAGAGGGAAGGATAGAAGGAGGGAGAGAGAGGAAGACAAAAAGAAGGCTAAGGGGAGGGAGTGATGAGGATGGAGAGAGGGAGAGAGGGAAAAGGAATGGGAAAAGGGAGAGAGCGAAAAGTAGAAGGAGAAATAGAGGGATAGGGAGAGGGAGAGAGAGAAGGAGAGATAGATAAAGGAAGAGGGAGTGTAGAGAAGGAGAGTGTGAGATGGAAAGGGAGAAGTAGAGACTATGGGGGGAGTGAGAGAAGGAGAGAGGAGGGGGAGGGATAGAGAGAGGAAGAGAGGGATAGGAAGAGGTATAAGAAGAAAGAGGTTAGATGAGGGAGAGATAGAGGGAGAGAGGGAGTGAGTAGGGAGAGAGAGGGAGAGAGAGAGAGCAAGTGAGAGAAAGAGGGGGAAGGAAGATAGGGAGGGGTAAAGAGACAAATATAGGGGGAAATTGAAAGAGAGGGAGTGACGGGAAGATTGGGAGGGAGGAGAGAGAGGGGAAGAGTTATAGAGAGGAAGAGAGAGGTTGAGAGGGATAATGAGAGAGGGAGAAGGTAAGAGGAGAGAGAGGGTAGAGGGAGTTGGAGAGAGATGGAGGGGGAGAGATGGAAGGGGAGAGTGGGAGAGAGATGGAGAAAGTGGGAGGGAGGGAGGGGGAGAGAGGGATAGGGAAGGAGAGAGTGGGAGAGATAGTAATAGGGGAGAGGGAGAGCAAGAGATAGGGAGAGAGATAAGGAAAGGAAGAGATAGGAAAAGAGAGAGGGAGTGGGAGAGTGAGAGAAAGAGGGGCGGGAGAGAGGGAGAGGAATAGAGATGGAAAGAAAGGGAGGGAGAGAGAGTGGTAAGGGAGAGGGAAAGAGAGGGAGGGAGGCTAAGGGAGAGTGAGGGAGAGGGAGAGAGAAAGCGAAGGGGAGAGGGAGAGTGAGAGAGATGGAGAGAGAGAAGTAGAGAGGAAGAGATAAGGAGAGAGGGAGTGAGAGAGAGGAAAATGAAAGGAGAAATGGGCGAGAGGGAATGAATGAGAGAGAGAGGAAGCGAGAGTGGGAGAGCTAGAGAGAGGAAGAGAGGGAGAGATAAAGAAATAAGGAGTAAGAGAGGGAGAGAAAGAGAGAGAAAAAGAGAGGAAGAGAGAAGGAGTGTGAGATAGAGAGAGAAAGGGAGATAGAGAGAGGGAAAGGGAGAGAGAGGGAGGGAGGGAGGGAGAAAGGCAAAAGGGAGAGGGAGAGAGTGATAGAAGGAGAGAGGGAGAGGAGGAGATGGAGAGAGAGAGGGAGGGAAGGAGAGAGGGGGAAGGGAAAGGGAGAGAGGGAGCTGAAAGGAATGGGAAGGGGCGCAATGAAAGTGTGTGGAATTTCAAAAATTACAAAAATAAGATAATTGGTGTGATCTCATGACATAACAAGTAGATGTCTCATAGCCCATAACTCAATAATCAACTAAATGATATTTAGAACACACATACAAGGTATAAAAACATCAAATTAAATTTATACCTCTTGAAGTGTAACACAAAGATTGCTCTCGACCTATAGCTCCTCAATTGTGAAGCCTCTAATCAGTCCACATGAGCTTTACATGATTGAGCCTTCGGTTTATGACTTGGTTTGCTAGTATGATGTTGTCTCTCAAATGTCCAGAATTAATCTTTAGCTCACCAAGTAATCTAGTTTGAAGTATTCTAAGAGTTAATCTTTATTTTTGCTTAAGTCAAGTGTATAACACTTTTGAGTGTTTAAGATGAGTGACAATACAAGACTATCTCCATTTTCTCATCTTTTTCTTCATCTTTTTTTATTCTCTACACTCTCCACTAACTTATGTTGGATGGAGAGACTTGCATGCATAAGAGATAACATGTGTCTTTCATAAAGACATTTGTCAATCATGCATGCATCCTTCATGACATATGTCATTCATACGCAAAACAATCAAGACACTTTTTTATTACACATGTAAATAATGCATGCATAAATTTCGTACACTTTCCACTAACATATCTTCGAGTGGAGGAGTTTGAATGCATGCATTAATCAAAACACATAATCTTCCACTAAGATTATGTTAATCTTCTACTAAGATTATTTTGATTAATTCATTAATTGACTTAAGCTCAATGACTTGTCATTTATATCTCATATAAATTAAGTCATATTTTAATTTACCCATAGTTGGATTAAACTTTAGGACATGCTAGAGACCTTGTAAATTTAATTACAAGTTTAATCCTATTGTTTTTAATTAAATAATTAAACACTTTAATTAATAATTAAAAAAATAATTGCTCATTCAATAAAATCTCCATTGTGTGTGACTTTCTAGGTTCATGTCCAATTTAGCAATGGGAATATGATATCAACTCTTTGATATTATGAGAAAACTCTTTTCCTAATTCAAGGATCTTTCAATATGTCCTTAGTCCCATAAGTCATGAGTGACGCCTAACATTGCATATCATGACTACCTAATTAGAAATGAATGTATTAAGCTGATTAATTACATTCCATAAAACCAATGATCATAATTACCATGCAGTCGAATCCCTCCATTACAATATCCCGATTTTAGTTAGGGTCATGTTAATGTCAAACCCTAATTGCTTAAATGCTATGTCCTCATCTCGGTTTTATTTCTTGATATTATAAGACTCCTACTATAAACTCTTTTCTAGTGAATCTATCTCGTCGTGGCTAGGAACTTTATTTATCAAGAATAACCGGATAGCATAGAATCTTATCCTTGTCTACTCAAGGTAATGAATTCCTCTAGGCTAAACACTTACCTCCTGCATTTAACTAACTAAGGCCATCACATGCCATATACCCATACATGACTAGTATAGATATGTAAGTAGTAACAAACCCTAATCACCTATGTGTGAGATAACGGTGTCACCTTAGGTTAAGGGATTATATGCACTATTATAATCCAAATGATGAATTATTGACAAGTAGTTAGAACTTCATGTTGTCATAATCTAATGTCATTGTTCAACCTACCCATGATGAGTGTCCACATATTTTTTCGATATCACATATCTTATAGCATAAGACTCACTATCATAAACAAATAGAGGTGATAGTCTTCCGGATAATTGATGCCCAATCAAACATCCTATGACTATGAACACTTTAATGTATTTTGTTCTAGAAATATCTGTCATTCATATTCTAAACATCTTTTAGAATAGATATTCTAACAATATACTTAAGGACTATATTCAAAATAAAAACAAATTTCATATAATGAATATATCTTTTATTGCCATATAGGGATTATTATTTACATATCACATAATATATATGGCTCTTGGGCATACATGTCTAACAATCTCCCACTTGCACCAAAGCCATTCACTAGAGTATCTAAGACCCATCTTATGAAGATGATAGTCTAACTGCTGGTATGTCATGGCCTTTTTTAGTGGATCGGCGAGGGTTTTAGCTAATGCTATTTACGTAAGGCTACATCACCTTTTCCAACAATCTCTTTGATAATATGATAACTCCTTTCTATGTGTTTAGATTTACGGTGAGACCTTGGTTCTTTTGCTTGAGCTATAGCACTAGTGTTGTCACAGAGAGAGAAGCTGGTAACTTAATGGTAGGAACCACCCCAAGTTCCGTCACAAAGTTCTTAATCCAAACGACTTCTTTTGCGGCATCCGATGCGAGCAATATACTCGGCCTCGGTAGTAAAGTCCGCAATAGTACTTTATTTGAAACTCCTCCAACATACCTCCCAACATACTATACCTCCATTACAAATAAACACAAACCCGGAGATAGACTTTCTATCATCAATATTTGATTGAAAATCAGAATCCGTAAAACCATCCAATCTTAAGTCACCTCCTCCATATGTCAAAATAAGATCCTTAGTTCTTCTCAAGTACTTTAGGATGGCTTTGATTGCATTCCAGTGTTCCAAACCTGGATTGGATTGAAATCGCTAGTTATACTTAACGAGCATATATGATATCCGGCCCGAGTACACAACATGGCATACATAAGACTTCCAATAGCCAAAGCATAAGGAATCTTTGCCATTTTATCTCTATCTTCGGGTGCTTACGGAGACATCCGTTTAGATAGATGAATACGCGTGCCTCACAAGCAACAATCCTTTCTTGGAATCAAGTATGTTGAACCTCTTCAACACCTTTTCCAAGTATAGACTTTGAGAGAGTCCTATTATTCTCTTCGATCTATCTCTATATATACGAATATCAAGAATATAGGTTGCATCTCCTAAATCTTTCATAGAGAAAGTACCGGATAACTAGAATTTTAGAGTGATTAGCATACCAATGTCATTTCCTATCAATAAAATATCATCCATATACAAGACAAGGAAAGTGAGTGCACTCCCACTAACCTTCTTGTAAATGCGAGGCTCATCTTCATTTTTGACAAATCCAAAAGATTTAATGGCTTCATCAAAATGATGATTCCAAATCCTCGAAGCTTGCTTAAGACCATAAATGAATCTCTTAAGTTTGCACACCTTGGTACCATCTTTGGATTCAAAACCCTTAGGTTGTACCATGAAAATATTTTCCTCAATGGATCCATTAAGGAAAGCGGTTTTGACATCCATTTGCCAAATTTCATAATCATAGTGTGCGGCTAAAGTTAATGATATCCTAATAGATTTAAGCATGGCTACTAGCGAGAAGGTTTCCTCATAGTCAACCCCTTGTCTTTGGCTAAACCCTTTAGCTACTAGCCTTACTTTAAAAGTCTCTACCTTTCCATTTGCACCAATCTTTCTCTTAAAAATCCATTTGTTCCCTATAGGTACAATTAGACATGGTAACGGTTCGATTCGAATCGTAAAGCGAATCAAAACCAAACCGTTAAAAAGCTGAATTGAAACCATTAAAAGCCGTAACCTTGATCAAACCGGATTGTAACCGGCTACCTACTTGGTTGGTTATAGTTTAAGGTATCATGAAATTAGAACAGACGGTTTCACATTTTTCCTAATAAATTTGGATTGGGTCAAAAAAATAAAAAATTTAAATAAAAACCAATTTTATATGGGATGGACGATAACTATTGGACTGAAAAATGAAAAGAAAAATTAAGCCTAATAATTTTTAATTTTTGGACTTAATATATTAATACACACACACACACACACACGGATATATATATATATATATATATATTGAGTATGTGACAAACGGTCACATTTTTGTGACCGTTTGTCATAACTCAACTGGTCACAAACATTTGTGACCATTTTTTATTTTTTGCTTTTCTTTTCTATAAATACCCTCTCATTCTCAATTTTTTTCATTCTTCTCATAACTCAATCTCTCATTCTCTCTTAATATCTTAAACTCTTAAGTCTAGAATTCTCAATACTATCATATAATATTTTTTATACTCCAAATACTTCTTAAATTTTTACATTTCTATTGTTTTATACTACAAAAATTGGCAAGTTCAAGTTCACATATGCCATTACAACAAAGTAATACCGCCAATCAAAATCGGATAGGGGAGCAACAACAACAATCAAATTTTACACCTAGATCATCCGACATCTTCAAAATTCATTTCTCAAAAGTTTCATTAGAAAAAGGTGTTTTTACTATGATTTGCAACTACTACAATAAGCAATACACATTCAAACAAAGAGGTGGTTATGGAACATTCAAAACCCACTTGAAGAAAAAGCATCCATCCGTACTTGGTAATGATAGGCATCGGACACAAATATCCGAGTTTGCTTCTTAGTCTTCCTCTTTATTTCAGTATAATGATAAAAAAAATAAAGAAGAAATGGCTAAAATGATATGTGTTGATCATTTACCTTTTAGTTTTGGTAAAAAATGGGTTTTAGTGATTATTGTTCTAACGCTTTGAATCCTCGCTTCCAAACAAGTTGAAAGACATTCATTAAAAAAACCAATTATAAAATTATATAGAGATAAAAAAAGAGAATTAAGCTGTGTTATTTGTAAATTTGAATGGTCGTGTTTCTATTACTAACACTATTAAGCGAGGGATGATTTCGCTAACCGTGTGCTACAATGAGGGGTAATTTTGTTATGAGTAGTAGGTGATAATGGGATCAATGAGAGAGAGTAATAAAGCGAGTAGGTGATAACACGATCATCGAGAGATAAAACGTACGATCTTGCTAATACCTAGGGTACCTAGATTAAAATGGATGGGTAGAATGGGAAAAATAATTTCATTGCATATCACGTGCATCACCCTACTCACCCCATTGTTGTTTTCATGTTATCACGGGACCGAGTCAAAGTAGTCGGGATGCTACTGGGTCCTCTAAAAAGGCTCACGTGTGACACAAATGCACCAAAATTTCTTTTGATTGTAAATTTGAGGTTGGAGTGTCGATAAACATTTTGATAGTATTGTAACTAAACTTTGTAATTGCTTTCACCGTATTGCTAATATTATGTAAATTATCTTGTATGCATATCACTATATAATAAGTCCTTAATGTTTGAGCACATACGTGCTTAAGGTCAAATTGGAAGCTCGGTAGTGTCGGTGTGATACGGCTCGTCTAACCACTCTTTTGGGTAATTGGCAAGTGGGCCGGGAAGGCGGCATCACACTATCCTTCCCTCTTTCCCTCTCCCTCTCTCTCTCCCTCTACCTCTCTCTCCCTCTCCCTCTCTCTCTCTCCCACCCCCTCTCTCTCTCTCCCACCCCTCTCTCCCTTTTTCTCCCCCTCCCTTCTCTTTCTCTCTTCTCTCTCCCCCTCTCCCTTTCCCCCTCCCTTCCTCCCTCTCTCCCTCTCTCCCTTCATCTATCTCGTACTCTCTCCCTATCTCTTCCCCTCTCGCTCTCTTCCTCTCTCTCCCTCCCCTCTCTCTCTCCCACTAGCTTCTCCCTCTCTTTCTTTCTACCTTTCCTCCCCCTTATCTTCTCTCCCCCTCTCTTTCTCTTTCCCTCCCTAACTTTCCCCTTATCTCCCTACCTATCCCTCTCCCGCTCTCCCACTCCCTCTCTCCCACTCTATCCCCTTTTCTTTCTCCCACTTCCTCTCTCTCTCTTCCTCTCTCTCCTTTTCCCTCTCTCTTACTCCTTCTCTCCCTCTCTCCTGTTCTCTCTCCCTATCTCCCTCCCTCTCCCTCTCTCTCCTACTCTCTTATACTCTCCCTCTTCCTCTCCCTACCTCATTCTCCTTCTCTCTCATACACTCTCTCTCTTTTGCTCTCTCTCCCCCTTTTCCTCTCTTTTTCTCTCACTATCTCTCTCCCTCTGTCTTTCCCACCCTCCTTTCCTATCTCTCTTCCTCCTTCTCACCCTCTCTCCCTCTCTTAGTCACTCTCACTCTCTCCCTCCCTCTCCATCTATCCCTCTCTCTTTCTCTCTCCTTTTTTGCCTCCTTCTCCCTTTCCCTCTCTTCTTTTCTCTCCCACTCTAAATCTCTCTCTCTCTTCCTTCTTCCCCTCCCTCCCTCTCCCTCTCTCCCCCTCTCTTTCCCTCCCTCCCTCCCTCTCCCTCTCTCCCCCTCTATTTCCCTCCCTCCCTCCCTCTTCCTCTCTCTTCCCCCTCCCTCTCTTTGTATTTCTCTCTCTCCCTCCCTCTTTCCTCTCCCTCCTTCCTTCTCTTTCCCTGTTTGCTTTTCTTTCTCTCTCCTTCCCTCCCTCTCTCCCTCTCTCTCCTCTCTCCTTTCCCCTTCTAACTCTCCCTCTCTTTTGCTTCCTCTCTCTCACTCTCCCTTTCTTGCTTCTTCTCCCTCCCTCCCTCTATCACTTTGTCTTTCTCTCCCCATCTTTTCCTCTCTCACCCTCTATTTCTCTTCTTTTCCCTCTCTCTCATTCTCTCCTCCCCTCTCTCACTCTCTCTCTACATACTTCTCCCTCTCTCTCAACCTCTCTCTCTCCCTCTCTAACTCCTTCCCTCTTCCTCTTTATATCTCCATCTCCCTCTCTCCCCCCTCTCGTCTACTTTTCTCACTATGTTTCTTTCCCTCTCTTCATCCCTTTTCCTCTCCTTCTTCTCCCACTCTCTCTCACTTCCCCCTCTCTATCTCTTTCCCTCTCTCCCTTCCTCGTTCTCCCTCTCTCTCCCTATGTCTCTTTCTCCTCATCTCTCTATCCCCGTCCCTCTCTGTCACCCTCCCTCCCTCTCCCTCTTTACCTCTCTCTTTCACTTTTCCTCTATCTCTCCCTCGCTTTCTTTCTCATTCCTCCCTTCTTCCTCTCTCTATCTGTTTCCCTCTCTCTCATCTCTCTCCCTCTCCCTTCTTCACCATCTCGCTCTATCTTTATCTCTCTCTCACCCTCTCCTATCCTCTCTCCCTCTCACTCTCTACCACTTCATGCACCTCCTTTTTTTGTCCCTCACTCCCTCTCTTCTTTTTCCTCCCTCCCTCTCTCTATCTCCCTCTCTCTATCCCCCTCTCACTTCCCTTCGTGTTCCTCGCTCTATACCTCCCTCTCTCTCTCTCCTAATCCTTTTCTCTTCCTCCCTTCTCTCTCTCTCCCTCTCTCTCTCCCTCTCTACCTCTATCCACCCTCTCTCCCCTCATCTATCCCCCTTCCTCTCTCTCCCTCTCTCTGTCCCTCCCTCCCACTACCTCTTCTTCTTTTGTCCCTCTATCCCTCCCTCTTTATCTCTTTCTCTCCTCCTCTCTCTTCCCTTCCTCTTTATCTCTTTCTCTCCTCCTCTCTCTCTCCCCTTCTCTTTCTCTCTCTTCTTTTTCATCTCTTTCTCTCTCCCTCTCCTTCTTTCCCTCTATCCCACCCTCCTTATTCTCTCACTCTCTCTCTATCTCTCTCTCCCCCGCTTTATCTCTTTCTCTCCTCCTCTTTCTCTCCCTTCTCTCTCTCTCTTCTTTTTTATCTCTTTCTCTCTTCCTCTCCTTCTTTCTTCTCTTTCTCTATCTTTCTCCCTCCCTTACTCTCTCGCTCACTATCTCCTCCCCTACCTCTCTCTCCCTTCCTCTTACTCTCTCTTACTCCCTCCTTCTCTTTCTTTCCCTCTCCCTCTCTCATACTCCCTCTCTCATACTCCCTCCCTCTCCCTCTTTCCCTCTCCCTTTCCCCCTCCCTCTCTCTCTTTCACTCTCTCCCTCTCTACTTATCTCTTTTTGCCCTTCTCTCCTCTCTCTACCTCTCTTCCTCTTTCTCTCTATCTCTCTCTCCTCTCTCCCACTCTCTACCTCTCTCCCTCTATCTCTCTCCCTCTCTCTATTCCTCCCCCTCACTCTTCCTTCCTCTATCCCCCTCACTCTCTCCCTTTCTCTCTCTCCCTTTCTCTCTCCCTCTCCCTCATTTTCCTTTCTCTCTCCCATATCACTCTCACCCTTTTTTCATCCATCTCTGTCCTTCTTCCTTCCCCTATCCCTCTCTTCATTTCTCTCTCCTTCTTCCTCTCCCTTTCTCTCTCTCCCTTTCCCTCTCTTCTTCTCTCCCTTTTACCTCTCTCCCACCCTCCATCTCTCCCTCCCTCTCTTCGACCCTCTCCCTCTCCTGTTCTCCCCTAATGTGATTTTAATTTTGAACTTATTTTATGCATGTCTATTTTTTAAATTTCAATATTTGAATTTTCTTTCATTTATTTGGTTAGTGTAGCTTATTTCCTTGGTAATTAGGCTTGGTAAGTAATGGGTGAAGGACTCGTTAAGTCTCCTAATTCCTTAGGGATTGATGATAGTTTTCTACCAAATAAAAAATAATTATAAAATTATAAAAAAGAAAAATAAAAAAAATTGTAAAACTTTTAACAAAGTCTCCTATCCGATAGGAATCGTTGCTAGCAAAAAGGCATTTTTAATAAACAAGTGTTCTCCGACACATCGATTATGTCGAGACTCAAAAAGAGGATTCGATGTTTGAACCAACGTGTCTTTCGATGGAAGAGGTCCGACGATCGTTTCAATACGATGCCACACTAAAAAGTAAGAAACTTAATTTAACTTGGAAAATTAGAGTCTCAAAAATTAAAAATAATGTGGCGAACATAAAATACCTTAGGATATAATTTAGGACTAAGCTAGACTTGGTACCTTTCTTAGGAAAGGGCATTTTTGCGTGATTAATTATCTTCCCATAAGCATAACCAACTCCTTACCATAGAATCTCCGAACTAGTGCCAATTTTAGGTTCCTAGTTCAGTCAATACTAGGTGGCGACTCCTAACTCTATAAATAATTGTGTAAATAAAAATACATCTTAAACTAGAGATAGTAGAGATTTTTTTAGGAGTCCGTCTGAAGTCGGGTAGCGACAATATGGAGTGAAAGAGAGGGAGGGAGAAGAAACGAGAGGGGAAGTATGAGATAGAGGGAGAGGGAGGAAGAGGGAGAGAGGTAGATAGAAGGAGAGAGAGGGAGAGGGAGACTAAGAAAAAGAGTGGGAGAGTGAGGGGTGAGTGAGAGGGGAGAGAGGGACAAAGTGGGAAAGAGAGAGAGAGGGAGTTTAAGAATGTGATAGGGGGAGAGAGGGAGAGAGGGAGGTGAGGGAGGAAGATGGAGGGAGGGAGAGAGAGGGAAGTAAGGGAGGGAGAGGAAAAGAAGGAGAGAGAGGGAGATAAAAGAAGAGGGAAAGAGAGAGAAGGAGATAGAGAGAGGGAGAGCAAAAGAGAGAGAGTGTGAGTGAGAAAGGGAGAGAGAGGGATGGAGAGGACTGGAAGAGAGAGTGAAAGAGTGAGAGCGAGGAGAGGGGAAAGGGGGAGAGGTTAGGAGATAGGGAGGGAAAGAGAGAGGTATAGAGAAAAAGAGGGAGAGAGAGGGAGAGGTTATGAGAGATATAAGGGAAAGGAGAGAGTGAGAGAGAGGGAGAAGGAGAGAGGGAAAGGAGGAGAGAGAGAAAGGAGGGACCGAGGGAGAGAGGGGAGAGAAAGAATGAGGGTTGGAAGGGGAGATAGAGGGAGAAGGAAGGAGGAAGATATTAAAAGGGAGATAAAGAAAAGGAGAAAGAAGGATAGAGTGAGAGTGATTAAAAGAGAGGAGGAGAGCAAAAGGGGAGAGCATGAGGGAGGGAAAGAGGGGATTGAGAGGAAGGAAAGGAGAGGAAGAGGGTGGGAGAAAAGGGGAGGAGAGAGTGAGAGAGCATGAGAGAGAGGTAGAGAGGGAGAAAGGGGGAGAGAGAGAGAGATAAATGGTGGGAAGGGAGACAGATGGAGAGGGAGAGAGAAAACAATGAGATAGTCATAGGTAGGCTGATTGAAATGGAGAGAGGGAAAGAGAACAAAAGAGTGAGAGGGAGAGGGAGGGGATCGGGTGGGAGAGAGAGAGGAAGGAGATAGAGGGGGAGAAAGTGGGAGAGGGAGAGAAAAGATTGAAGAAGGGTGAGGGAGGGCTTAGAGGCGATAAGAAATTGAGAGAGAGGGAGATAAAGGGATAGGGAAAGAAGAGAGAAAGAGAGGGAGCTTGAGGAAGAGAGAGTGAGAGAGAGAAAGGGAAGTAGAAAATAAGAGAGGTAGGGAGAGGGTTAGAGAGGGAGTGAGAGAGAGTGTGTGAAGGAGAGGAAGAGAGAGAGAGAGATATAGAAAAGGAGAGAGAGTGTAGAGTGAGAGAGAGGGAGGGAAAGGGGGGATAAAGGGTGGTAGAGGGAAAAAGGGAGATAGAGGAGGGGAGAGAGAGTAAGGAAGGGAGGGAGAGAAAAGGAAAGAGAAATAAGGAGTGAGGGAAATAGAGGGAGTGAGATAAAGAGAGCTAGATAGAGAGAGAAAGAGCAAGGAAAGAGGGAGAGGGCGAAAGAGAAAGAGGGAGATAAGGAGAGGGAGAAAGAGAGATAGAGAGGGATAGAAAGAGGGGTCGAGATGGAGGGAGATAAAGAGAGGGAGAGAGGATGAGGAAGAAAGGAGAGAGAGGAAGAGAGGGAAAAGAAGGAGTTAGAGAGAGAAAGAGAGAGGAGAAGAGAGGGAAAGAGTGAGAGAAAAAGAGAGAGGGAGAGAGGTAGTGAGGCGAGAGAGTGAGAGAGGGAGTGGAAGAGAGGGAGAGGGGGAAGAGGTGGAGAGAGGGAGAAAGAGATTGAAAGAGAGGAAGATAGAGAGATAGAGATAGAGAGTCGGAGTGAGAGAAGGAGAGAGGGAGAAAAGAGAGAGGAAAAGGAGGAAAGAGGGAGAGTAAAGAGGGAGGGAAAAAAGAGAGAGGAAAGGAGAGGGAGAGAGAGTAAGTGAGAGAGAGAGAGAGAGGGAGGGAGAAAAGACAGAGGAAAACGAGGAAAGAGGGAGAGTAAAAGAGGGAGGGAAAAAAGAGAGAAAGGGGGAGACGGAGAGAGAGTAAGTGAGAGAGAGAGGGAGAGAGGGAGAGATGGAAAGAGAGTGTGAGGGATAGAGAGAGAGGGTGAGGAAGAGAGGGAGGTAAAGAAAGGTATGGAGTAGGGGAGAGTGGGAGAAATGGGGAAAGAGAAAGAGAAAGAGATGGAGAGGGAGAGGGAGAAGGGAGAGGGAGGAGTAAAGAAAGAAGGAGAGAGAAAAAGAAGGAGGGAGAGAAAGAGAGAGTGAGAAGGAGAGAGAAAGGGAGGAAACTAGAGGAGGATAGAGAGGAAGAGAGAGGAAGTAGAGGGAGGGAAAATATGGGATAGAAAGAGATTAGAAGAGAAAAGAGAGGGAAAAAGAGAGAAAGGGAGAGAGGAAGAGAGGGAGAAAGGGAGATATAAAGAGGGTGGGAGAGTAGGAGAGAGAGGTAGAGAGGGAGAAGGAGAGGGTAAGAGTAGGAGAGATGGAGAGATTGAGAGGGAGAGAGAAAGAGAGGGAGAAAGGAAAAAGGATGGAGGAAGAGAAAGAGTTGAAATGAGAGGGAGGAAGAAGGAGAGATAAAGAGAGGGAGAAAGAGGGAGGGAGAGAAAGAAAGGGAGGGATGAAGAGAGAGGAGAAAAGATTTGAGAGGAAGAGAAGGAAAAGAAAGGCATAGAGAGAGATAGAGAGCGGAAGAAAAGGAGAAAGAGATAAAGAGAGGAAGAGACAAGGAGATAGAGAGGGTGCGAGAATGAGAGAGTGGGAGAGGGAAAGGGTGAGATCGGTAGATAGGGAGAGGGAGGAGGTAGGGAGAGAGGGGATGAGGGAGAGGGTGAGATCGACAAAGAGGAGAAGGAGGAGGTAGAGAGAGAGGGGAAGAGGGAGAGGGAGAGGGAGAGGGATAGAGAGGAATGGAAGAGAGAGTGAAAGAGTGAGAGCGAGGTAAAGAGAAAGGGAGGGAAAGAGTGTGAGAGAGGGAGAGAGAGGTAGAGAAAGAGAGAAAAGACAGGGAGAGAGGGGTGATAGGGATAAGTAAAGGGAGGGAGAGAGATAATAAGATAGAGAGGGAGAGAGAAGGAGAGAGGAAAGGAATGAGGGAGGTAGGAAGAGAGAGGGAGAGTGGGAAAGAGGGGAGGGGGAGGAAAGGGAAGAGAGAGGAAGAATGAGAAAGAGAGAAATATAAAAAGATAGAAAGAGGAGGAGAGGGAGATAGAGATAGGGTAAGAGGGAGTGGGAGTGGCATAAAGGGAGAGGGGAAGAGAGGGGAAGACATAAAGAGGAAGGGAGAGATAGAGAGGGAGTAAGGAAGAGAGAGGGAGAGAGAGAGGGATAGGGAGGGATAAAGAGGGAGAGATAGAGAAAGAGAGAGTAAGATAGGAAGATAGGGAGAGGCAGAGAGATGGAGGTAAAGAGGGAGGGAGAATAATAGAGTGAGATAGAGATAGAGATAGAGGGAGAGAGAGGGGGAGAGGAAACAGTAGAGGGGGATCGAGGGATAGAGAGGTAGATAGAGGGATAGAGGAAGATAGGAAAAGGTAGGCATAGGGAGATAGAGAGTGAGAGTGAGAGAGAGAGGGAGAAAGGGGAGATAGGGAGATAGAGAGTGAGAGTGAGAGTGAGAGTGAGAGAGAGAGAGAGGGAGAAAGGGGTAAACATAGGGAGATAGCGAGAGTGAGGGAGAGAAGGAGAAAGGGAGAGACGAAGATGGGGAGAGAGGAGAGGAAAAGGGGGAGGGAAAGAAAGGGAAAGAGAGAGAGGGAGAATGGGAGGGAGTGGGAGAGATGAGAGTAAGTGTGAGAGAGAGAAGGGAGAGAGAGGCGGATGGGAAGAGAGAGTGAGGATGAGAAAGAGAGAGGGAGAGGAAGAGAGGGAAGGAGAGAAAGGGAGAGAGTGAGGGAGAGTGGGGCGGATGGAGAGAGAGAGAGAGTAGGAGAAAGAGAGGGAGAGAGGAAGAGAGGAAGAGAGGGAGAAGGAGGGAGAGAGAGAAAGAGAGTGAGTGGGAGAGAGAAAAAGAGAGGAAGAGAGGGAGATAAAGGGAGAGAGAGGGTGGGACAATGAGAGAGTGGGAGAGAGAGGGGAGAGGGAGAGGAAAAGAGTGAGAGTTAGAAAGAGGGAGAAAAGGAGGAGGGAGAGAGAGTAGGAGAAAGGGGGAAAGAGAGAGTGGAAAAGATAAAGAGGGAGAGGAAGAGATGGAGAGTGAGGGAGAGGGAGATAAAGGGAGAGAAGTAGAGGAAGTGGGAGAAAAAGAGAAAGAGCTAGAGAGGGATAGGGAGAAGAGAGAGAGAGAGGGAGAGAGAAAAGAGAGGGGATAGATATGGGAAGAGAAGGAGAGAGTAAGAGGGAGAGGGAGTGGGAGGGAAAAAGAGAGAAGGAGAGAGAAAGGGAGAGGGGGATAGATATGGTAGGAGAAGTAGAGAGTAGGAGGGAGAGGGAGTGGAAGGGAGAAAGAGAGAGAGAGAGAGAGGAAGAAAGGGTGATAGGGAGAGGGAGAGGAAGATAGAGTAAGGGAGGGTAAGGGAGAGAGGAATAGAGAGAAGGGAAAGGGAGAGGGTAAGAAAGGAAAGGGAGATAAAGATAGTGGGAGAGAGAGGGAGAGGGAGCAAGAGAGAGGGAAATGAAGATAAATTAAGGGAGAGGGAGAGAGGGAGAGAGAAAAAGATAGAGAGGGAAAGAGGGAGGGAGAGAGGATGAAAAGAGAGAGAGATGGAGAGAGGGATAGAGAGAGTGAGGGAAGAGGGAGAGAGAGAAAGATAGAGGAAGTGCAAAAGGGAATGAGAGGGAGAGGGAGAGAAGGAGGGAGAGAGGGTGAGGGAAAGAGAAAGAGGAGAATGACAAAAAGGCGAGAGAGAGAAGGAGGGTCTGAAAATAGTAGAGGGAGAGAGAGAGAGAAAGAGATAGAGGGAGAAATGGAGAGAGGAAGAGAGAGAGGGAATAAGGGAGAAAGAATGAGAGAAAAGGGAGAGAAGGAGAGAGAGGAAGAAAGAGAGGGAGAGAGGGGAGTGAGGGAAGGAGAGAGAGGGAGAGGGAGAGGGAGAGAGAGGGAGAGGGAGATGGATAGAGAAAAGGAGGGAGTTAGAGATAGAGAATTAAGGAAAGAGAGGTAGGAGAGAGAAAAAGAGCGAGAGAGGTGGCGGGGAGGAAGGAGAGAGAAAGAGAGAAAGGGGGAGAAAAGGAGAGAGTGAATTTAAACTTATGCATATGACTTAATAGAGTCCTAGATATGTTGGCAATGTATCAAGAACAAAAGACTCCTCTTTTATTTCGTGATACATAATTCAAGATTGGCTTTTAATAAGGCATCATGATTACCAAATTCTCTAGGAGGATTAATTAATCCATTAGTGCCTTTCATGAGCATGGTTACCGTACAATTTAGTACTCATGTGAACTTATCATAATGTGATCTTGAACTTCATTATAAGTTTTGTTTGATTATGATAACACAAGTTTTCTTCGATTCCAAAATGTTATAACTCTTAAAGTAAACCAACTATGCTCTATTAGTGTACTCCTATTATGGCCATAGATTCCTTATGCAAACATTTATTGAAGTGCAATGTGATAACTCCTTTATCATGCAAGGAATGACATGTCCTATCTAATTCATACACCTATCTCCATTAGATTTCTAGCACGACCAACGAATCGCCCATATGCAAACCTTTAATGGGTCCATTGAAACGAGTTTCAAAAAGCATAAGTCCTCTAATGAGATAACCATGATGACTTCGAGTCTAAGAACCATTTTTACCCATCTAGTATGAGATTTCCATAGACTAAACCAAATGATTTCGCATAGTGAGTCAAGTCTAGTGAAATATTCTCTAACATAAATCACCTAAGAGCTTGTTTTGGCATCACCATGCCAATAGGGGCATATCACTATTACAAATGCATATCATAAGAGCTTTTACCTAATTCTACTGAATTTATAAACATAAGGCATAAGAATTAATAAAATGACTTCTTTATTATCATTAAAATAAAAGATTCAATAATATATTAACTCAAGTCCATCTAAATAAGGTTGGATCTTGGGCACCTACACTAACAATAACCAACTTGCACCGAGCCAACCTGACCATCTTCCTTAAGCTTGATGATCGAGTAAATGACTCATGTTTCAGCTATGCCAAAGGCTCGGTCATGGAGTCGGCTATGTTATTGTTAGTGTGGACCATTTATATCCTTATGTTACCACAATTTGTTTATCTTTATAATCAAGTGGTAGTAATACAATACATGCTTTGGACTATTGATGAGACCTTGGTTGCTTAGCTTGTGCTATAGATTCTTTATTATCGGCCATCAAGCTATATGACATTTGGATAAATATTTCTTTGATTTTTTCCATGCTAAACCTTTTAGTATCATGTCATTGTAACTACCTTGGGAGACTCCTCACATTCCAATGATCTATCTTTATAAATCTCTACTCTTAAAATGAAGGTTACTCTCCTTGTTATTCTTGAGAAGTTTCTTTTAGATTCCTTAATCTTTTGTAATTTCCAACATGATAATATTATAGTAAGGTGTAAGTTTATGCTAAATAACCATAACTAGTAGGCTCTCACTAACTTCTTATATATACAAGATTTATCTTTGTTTCGATAAACAATCAAACTCTTTGATCGTTTCATAGAAACATCGATTGTTATTCATAGAGACATGCTTAAGTCTATTAATGGACCTTAGCATTTTGTAAATCTTATTTGCATGTTCTTGGGAACCATCGAGTGCCTCATCTACACATCCTTTTCATTTACTTTTTCTAGGAATAAATGTCTAACATTGTCATTTCAAAAGTATTAGCTTCATCATCCTTTTTAGGGCTCACATCATCATGTGTTAAGATGAGAAGATCATATCCTTTTGTCTTTTAATGAATTTCTTTTAAACTTATGAAGTTCTTATGTTTTTGTTTGTGAGAAAGTTACAACACTTTGTAATCATTCTACTTTAGGATTCCTTTATTAAAATGTCAATTTGTGAGTCTACTCAAATATTATTAAGTTTAAATTTCCTCTTATTGTTTCTAGCATCCATAAATTTCTTCCTAAGGAATATAGTATGCCTAGCAATGAATAACAATTTGCTCTAGTGGTAAGATATTGACATCCTTGTGTTACTTTGGATATCTCACAATTTAGCACTTTATTGATTTTAGGCTTCTATTTGTCTTTGTTGAACCTTTTGACATACATTTTATAGCCTCAAATCTTAAGGAAAGATGAATTCATTTTCTTTCCTTTCTCATATCTCATATGTGATCTATTTAAATAAATTTAATTACAATCTTATTCAATAAAGAATCTCATTATTTTTAAGTGATCTAAAATTTTAGCATTCAAGTATTCATTTCTTCAATCTAATTGAGATGCCTTAATACTCTTGTTAGTTTGCCACATGACTTTTCAAGTCTAAACTTTTAAACATTTCAGATGCTTTGGACTTATTTCTTATAACCAAAATATGATCCATTATCATTAAGGGTTATGTGATAGGCATGTTCTCCTCTTGCTTGGTGAACATTAGCCTATATACATATCTATGTATAAGGTCTTTATTAATTAGTAATTCTTTCTCTTTTTCAACTAAAAGGGGATCCATATCTCTTTGTTAGGTAAACAAGATTCGTTAAATATCATCAAATGATTCTAAATATCCTTTGTATAGGTAAGTTAGATATGAGATTCTTACTTATATGACCAATTTTGACATTGCTACTAATTAATCTTATTTAGATCATTTAAGTCTTTTAGTATTTATGTTATACACTTAGGAGTTATGTTCAAAACATATAATCATTATCAAGATATTTCCATAAAAACTCATCTTTAAAAATAACCATTATTCTTAAAAAATGAAATACTTATTCAAAATAAGAAATGGAAATAAGAACTTTAGTCTCTACTAAAATAATAATGATTGAGTCTTAGCACAACCCTACATAGTAGTGCTAGCTCATAAATATCTATATTTAATGATCCAACTCTTGATCCATTGTAGTCACATGGATATTTTGCTTTGAAGCTACCGTCCTTCCTTTTCTAAGTTCCTGTACATTTCAAAAATGTACATCTAGTATCATATATTCATGAAGTGAAATTTGGAAATGAAATAATTAAGATTAATAACATTTGGAAATAAAATAATTAGCATTAATAACATAAATACCTAAGATGGTGGTAAAACTCTTCTTTTGCACCCTTTCTAGGTACTCCTTCCGATTGCACTTTCAATGCCCTTTCTTATTGTAATGAAAGCAAACTACATCTTTTGGGCTATTCCGAGCCTTAGAATTTGTTCAATCCTCTAGTAGGCACATTTGAAGAATTCTTCTTCTTCTTATGCTTTTTCTTGCCCTTTACTATGCTCTGTCCTTATTAACTAGAAGTACAAAACTTTTGTTCTTCTTGTTAATTTTGAGTTGAGCTTCCCATAGCATGGACAATAACTCTCCAAGATTCTTCGCATATACATCATGTTGAAGTTCATGATGAACTATCCAAACCTATCGAGCAAATATTGCAATATTAGATCAATGGATAATTCAGCACCCATTCCAACTTCAAGCTCAACTAGTCTATCAATATAGCCTATCATTTTAGTGACATACTTTTTGATGTTGGACCCCTCATCCATTCGGCTCTAAAGAGCTTCCTCGCTATCTCATAGTGCTCACACCTAGTATTCTCCTCAAATAAGCTTTTAAGCTTTACTATGATGTCGAAAGCTTGTGAGCTTCTATGTTGGCACTTATGCTCCAATGTTATAGCAGCAAGCATGATGTTTTACACGGTGATTGCATCATCTCTATGTTTGATCCATGCTATATGAGCTTCGACTTGATCCGGAGGAGGCTCGGTTGGGAGAGCTTTCTCTATCGTATGAAGAATTTTCTCATGTTAGTGGACTATCCTCAAATTCATTTCCCGAGTTGGGAAAGTTTATGCCATTAAAGGCATTATTTCCATTGATGATCAATCGATCGTATCGATGTTGCTGACTAGATAGAAAAATGTATGTTTGGTTAATTAAATTACATAAAAATAAAACAAAACATAAATTAAAGAAGTAAAATCTATGTTCACTCTCACTATTTTCTTCAAGTTCTATAACCTCGATATAGGACTTGAGAAAACTTTTGATCCATTTTCTTAGTGGGTTAGGATCCCATCCTTTAACATGCATTGGTCTTGAGTTATCTCAACAAGCCATACATGAAGGATTAGGTAGGTAACTCCTTACCAATTACATCTAATGTAATTTCAAATTTCATGGGCTTGACACGTGTTTGTCTTAGCATATCTTATATGAATACCAATCCTTGCTTATAAGTTTGTTAGACCTTGAGTTATCTCAAGAAACCTAACAACTCCTTTAAGTTAGACCCAACGTTTGGGGACATTGCATGGCCCATGATTTGTTTCTCTCAAGGAAGAAGTGACCTTAAGTTGTCTCACTAAGAGAGTTCCTTCCTCATAACATTAGAAAGCAATTAACTTAATATTTTATATGAAGGATTTAATATGGTTGGTCTCATCCTAACATGCATACTAAAAAATAATCATATTATTCATAACATGCATACTAATATTAGTATCTTAACATACATACATCTCATGCATGACTCAAAGACCAATGAATGGTAATGGATTTCTAGCACTAGCCCCCTCGAAGCCATAAAGAGACTATAAGGTCAATTCCTAGGTGAAAAATTATTACAAATTCTTCATGAATGTCTTCATTCCTTGGTATCTTTTTCTTGTATCTATTCTAATTCCTATCTTCTACTTTTATATTTATTTCAAATAATAAATCTCGAGTTACATTCAAGGGAGTAAGATAATAATACGGATGGCGGAACATACGAGTCCTATTTATCCAAAAAATTACAAGCATTCACTCATAAAACTAGATCAACTCATCCATACCATTTACCTATGCATCAATGACATTGATACATAGCATACTAATGAAACACATTTCATTTATAAAGCAATTATAAATCTATAGTTTTGTTCATTTTATAAATTTATCAAAATTTTTCTAAATATTAATTTTAAAACCTTTTTAGGCCTCGAAGGCCCAACCGCTTGGTTTGGCATGCTCATGCATGCTAGCATATGACCAGACGACCTAACACGAGAGCGTCGGGCTATGGCCTACTCGCCTACCCTATGCACCTAGTGTTCACTTGGCAAGCCTAGCATGCTGCTTGGCCTACGTGTTAGGTAGCACATGGCTTGGAATGCGAGTGCACGGCACGTATTGCTTAACGCGTAATGCTTAGCCTGCGTGCCCAACACACGACTAACTTTCTTGTTGTGCACCCATCCATAACAAGCCGGTTGGGTATTTTCTTTTATGCACGTGAGTGTTGATGTGCAATGTTAGCCTCATATGCCCCCACTAATTTTGACTCAAAATTCAATTTTGAATTAATATAAAATGCCAAAAATACAAGATTTGTAATCAAACATAGCTAATTAATGTAGTTAACCATAATTATTAAATCATGCAATCAAATATTCAATTGAGGCTTCGAAAAATTTTGCAACAACCTTAAAGGAGAAGGAAAGAGTGTGGTGTGCTAGGGTTTTCGAGAAAACTATATTTTTCTTTTTTCTTTTTCAGCCATATGCCCTAGTGGTTTTTTATTTTGGCCAAAAATCCCTTTTCTTTGTTTTTCTTTTTTCTTTTTTATCTCCTTGTATATATCTAAGTGTTGTACCTCACTATCTCCCATATATTTATAGGAAAGTTTCCTTATCCTTGGAGGATAAGGAGAGGGGTGGCATTGAGTCCATTAAGGACTTTAGGTTGTTTCTTCTTTATCCTCTAAGGATTAGGAGTTATTTTACATGTGGACTTTTTGATCTTTATCTTTAAAACATTCATCCTTACCCAATAAGGTTTATGTTTATCCTTCCACCAAAATATCTTAAGGTTTTTAATTAAAACCTAATGTTCCAAAACTATTTTGGTCCAATTAATTTATTTGGACTATCCAAATAAATAATCTTAGATAGTTTTAAGTGTGTTCACATTAAGAAATAATTTTTCCAAAGTACCTTTTAACCTAAATTAGGAAACACATTTCTATTTTAGGTTATTTATTTCCAAATTTGGAACCAACTTCCACATTTGAAAATGGATATCTAAAATAGAAAACTTTTCATTTTAGGAAACTTCCTAATTAAGGAAACTTTCCATTTTAGGAAATTTCTCCATTTAAGGAAACTTTTCATTTTTTGAAGCCATTTCTAAAATAGGAAGCTTTTAAAATTGGAAACCTTTTCCAATATATTTACTTCTCATTAATCATATGAATACTTAAACTTATGCATGTGACTAAATAGGCTCCTAGATATCTTGGTAATGTATCAAGAATAAAAGACTCCTCCTTTATCTCTTGATACATAAATTAAGATTGGCCTCTAGCAAGACATAATGATTACCCAATTCTCAGAGGATTAATTAATTCATTATTACCTTTCATGAGTATGATTACCAAATAATTCATTCCTCATGTCAACTTATCACGAGTGTGATCTCAAACTTGATTATAAGTCTTGTTCGATTATGATCACACATGTTTCCTTTGATTCCGAAATGTCTTAGCTCTTAGAGTAAACCAACTATGCTTTATTGGTGTACTCCTACTATGGCCACAAATTCCTCGAGTAAACATTTATCAAAATATATTATGATAAATCCTTTAGCATACAAGAAATGACATGTCTAATCTAAGTCATACACCTATCTCCATTAGATTCCTAGTGTACCCAACGAATCACCCATGTGCAACCCTTTAATGGGTCTATCAAAACGAGTGTCAAAGTTCATAACTCCCTTAATGAGACAATCGTGATGACTTCAAGGGTAAGGATAATTTGTACTCATCTCGTATGAGATTCCCATAGACTAAAACCAAATGGCTTCCCATGGCGAGTCAAATCCAGGTGATATGTTCTCTAACAAAAATTACTTAAGTGCTTTGGCATCACCATGCCAATAGGTAGGAGATCTCCTATTGCTATGATATAGCATAAGTATAACACTCACAAGTCTATTTGCATATAGTCAATGTTCGTTCTTGATAATGCTATGACTTGGGACGTTAATGATATTAGTTATATGCATTAGTGTTTATCTCACATCTTTTGATCAATCATTATTGCAAATGCATATCATAAAGAATTCTATCTAATTCTACTGAATTTATAAATATAAAACACAAGAATTAATAGAATGACTTCTTTATTATCATTAAAATAAAAGATGCGATAATAAATTAACTTAAGCTCATCCAAATATAGTTAGATCTTAGGCACCTACACTAACATAGGAGAGAGAGAGGAGGGAGAAGGCGAGAGAGATAAAGAGAGAGAAGGTGAAGGAGAGGGAGAGAGGATGAGATCTTCCTCTATCCCTCTATCTCTCCCACTCTCTCCTCATCTCTCCTTACCTTTCTCTCTCTCTCCCCACTCTCCCCCACTTTAACAACCTCTCCCTCTCTCTCCCTCTCCCTATAGCTCCCTCTCTCACCCTCTCCCTCTCCCTCTCTCTCTTACTATCTCTCCCTCTCTTCATTTCCCTCTCACTTCCACTCTTCCTTTCTCTCTCTCCCTCACCCTACTTTCTTTATCACCCTCTCCCTCTCTCTCTCCCCCTCACCCTCATTTATCTATCTCTCTCTCTCCCTCTCACCTTTTATGCCTCATTTTCCCCCTTTCTCTCTCACCCTCTCTTTCTTTTCTCTCCTTCTCTCTCCCTTTCTATCCCTCTCCCACTCTTTCTCATTCACTTTCTCTCTCTTTTGTTCCCTCTCTCCTCTCTCTTTCTCTCTAACCCTCTCTACCTCTCCCTCTCTTCTATCCCTTCTAATATCTCTCTCCCTCTATGTATCTACCTCTATCTACCCCTCTATCACTCTCTCTTCCTCTTCTTCTCTATCTCCCTCCCTCTCTATTTACCCCTTTATCACTCTCCCTTCCTCTTCTCCTCTATCTCCCTCCCTCTCTCCCTTTCTCTCCCTTTCTCACTCTTCCTCTCTCTCACTCTGTTTCCCTCTCTCTCTTTCTCTCTACTTCTCTCTCCCCCTCTTTTATGCCTTTTTATCCCAGTATCTCTCTCCCTCACCCCCTTTCCTTATCACCATCTCTCCCTCTCTCTGTCCATCTCTCTCTACCTCTCTCCCTCGCTCCATTTCTCACCCTTTTCGTCACTCTCTCCCCTTATCTCTCACTCTCCATCTCTCTCCCTCCTCTCTCTATCACTCCCTCTCTATCCTTCTCTCGTCTCCCTCTCACTCCCCCTCTCCCTTTTTCCCACTCCCACTCCCTTTCTCCCTCTCTCTATCTCCCTCTTTCTATCTTCATCTTTTCCTCTCTCTTTCTCCCTCTTTGGACCCCTCTCTCCCTCTTTCCCCCTCCTCCTCCTTCTCTCCCCTTCCCTCTCTTTTTCCCTCTCTCACCCTCTCCCTCTTTCTCCATCTATCTCCCACCCTCTAGCACTCCCTCACTATCTATCTTTATCTCCCTCTTTGTTGCTCTCTTTTTCTCATTCTCTCCATTTCTCCCTCTCCATCTCTCCCTCTCCCTCCCCATCTCTCCCCCTTTCTCTCCCTCACTCCCTCTCCATCTCCATCTCCATCTCTCCCTCTCTCTCTCTCTATCCCACTCCTACTTTATATCTCCTTATCTCTATCTCCCTCTATCACTCTACCCCTCTCTCTCCTCTCGCCCTCCCTCCCTTCCTCTCTCATTCCCTTTCCCTCTCTCCATCACCCTTTCCTTTTCCCTCTCCCTCTCCCTCCCTCTCTTCATGTCCTTGTCTCTCTCCTTTCCTCCCTCCCTCCCCCTCTCTTTTCTTTCTCTTCCTCTCTCCCATTCACTCTCTCTCCATCTCCCTCTTTGCCTCTCTCTCTTACTCTCCTTATCTCCCTCTCTTTCCCTCACTTTGTCCCTCCGTCCCTCTCTTACTCTCTCTCACTCTCTCACTCTCTCTCCTAACCCTCTTCCTCTCTCCCTCCCTCTCTCCCTCTTTCTAGCTCTCACCATTTTCATCTCCCTCTCTCCCTCTCTCTAGCACTCATTCACTCTCCAACCCTCTCTACCTCCCTCTCTCTACCACTCATTCACTCTCCCACCCTCTCTACCTCCCTCTCTCTCTTTCTCTTCCTCTCTCCTTCTCTCTCTATACCTTTATATCCGTCTCTCTTTCCTTCTTTCCTATCTTTTCTCTCCCCTCTCTTCCTCCCTCTCTATCTCCCTCCTCTCCCTTTCCCTCCCTCTCTCACCCCTCCCATTTCCTCTCTCTCTCTCCCACTCACTCTCTCTTTCTCTCCCTCCCTTCTTCTCCCTCTCTTCCTCTCTTTCTCTCTCCCTCTCCCTCTTCCACTCTCTATCTCTCCATATTCCCTACTCTCGCTCACTCTCTCTTTCTTTACCTCCCTCTCTTCCTCTCTCTCTCTCTTTCTCACCCTTAGTCTCTCTTTCTATATCCCTCCTCTATCTCTCTTACTCACTCTCTCCCCCTCTCTCTTTCTTTCCCTCCCTCTTTCCCTCTCCCTCTCTACCCATCTTCCTCTCTCCTTCTCTCTCGTCTCTCTCACTCTCACTCTCACTCTCTATCTCCCTCTCTCTACATCTTCTTATCTTCCTCTCTCCCTCTATCTACCTTTCTCTCCCTCTACCCCTTCCCTCTCCCTCTCCTCCACTCTCTCTCCCCTCTCACCCTCTCCCTCTCTCACTATCTCTCTCCCACTCTCTTACTCGCTATTCCTCTTTATCTTATCTCTCCCCCTCTCTATCTTCCTCTCTTACTCTCTCTTTCTCCCTCTCTCCATTTCTCCCTCTTTGTCTCTTCCTCTCCCTTTCCCTCTCTCTCTCCCTCACTCCCTCCTCTCTTTATCTCCCCACTCTCCCTCTCCCTCTTTCTCCCTCTCTTTGTCTTACTATCTGTCTCCCTTCCTCCCTCCCTCCCTTTCTATCTCTCTTTCCTTCTCTCTCCCTCTCTCACTATCCCCCTCTCTTCCTCTCGGTCACTCTCTCTCGCTCTTCTTTCCCTCTCTTACTCTCTACCTCTCTCTCACTCTTTCACTCTCTCTCTACCCCCTATCTCCCTCTCTCTCCTCTCTCTCTCTCCCTCACTCTTGATCTCACCCTCTCCCTCTCTCGACTCTTTCACTCTCCCACCCTTCTTTATCTCCCTCTCTCCTTTTTTACCTCTCTCAATCTCTCTCTATCCCTCCCTCTTCCCTTCTCTTCCTCTTCATCTCAAATCTTTTCTCTCGGTCTCTCTTCCTCCCTCCCTCTCTCCCTCTTTCTCCTTTTTTCTATTCCTCTCTCCCTTCCATTTCATCTCTTTCTCTCCCTCCCTCTATCTCCCTCTCTCCCTCTCCCTCTCCCTCTCCCTCTCCTTCTCCCTCTCTCCCCCACTATTGCCTTTTCTCTCCCTCCCTCTCTTCCCCTCCCTCTCTCTCTCACCCTCATTCTCTCTTTCTATCTCTCTCTCTATCCCTCTCTCTCCCTCTCTCCCCTTATCTCTCCATCTTCCTCACTACTTATCTTTAATTCTCTCACACTCTCTTTAACCCCTCTCTCTCTCTCTCACCCTCACTCCCTCCATCCTTCTATCTCTCCCTCTCTCATAATCTCACCCTCTCCCTCTCCCTCTCTCCTTCTCTCTCCCACTCTCTCACCCTCTTTTTATGTCCCTTTCTCCCTCTCTTCATTTGTCCCTTCCTCTCTCCCTATCCCTCTCTCTTTCCTTCTCTTCCTCTCTCTTCCTATCCTATCTTTTCTCTTTCCCTTTCTTCCTCCCTCCCTCCCTCCCTCTAATTCCTCTCTATCCCCCTCTCCCTTTCTCTTCTCCTCCTGTTTCCTCTCTTTCTCTCTCCCTCTCACTATCTCTTTCTCTCCCTCCCTCATTCTCCCTCTATTCCTCTCTCATTCCTTCTCCTTCTCCTTCTCCCTCTCTTTCTCTCTCTATCTCTCCCACTCTCCCTTACTTTCTCTCTCTCATTCCCTCTTGTCCTCTCCCTTTCTCTCTATATCCCTCACAATCTCATTCCATTTCTCCCTCTCTCTCCCTCACTCTCTCTCCCTCTCCCTCCTTAAATCCCCCTTCTCTCTCTTTCCCTCCCTCTTTTTTCTCTCTCTTTCTCACACTCTCACTCTCTATCTTCCTCCTTCTCCCTTTTTCTATCTACCATTCTTTTGATCTCTTTTTCCATTTCTTCCTCTCTCTCTCTCTCTACCCCTCTCCCCTCTATCCCTCTCTCTCTCCCCCTCTCTCCCTCCCTCCTCTCTCTATCTTTCCCTCTCTCACCCTCCCTCTTTATCTCCATCTCTCTCCCTTTCTCTATCCTCCTCCCTCTCCATCTCTCTCTCTCCCCGACTCCCTCTCCATCTCTCCCCCATCTCTATGTCTCCCCATCTCCCCTTTCACTTTATCCCACTCCCACTTTCTTTCTCCCTATCTCTATATCCATATCTCTTACTCTTTCTATCTTCTTCCGTTCCTCTCCCTCTCCCTCTCTCACTCTCCCTCTCTCCCCCTCCCACTCTAGCACTCTCCCTCTCTCTCCCTCCACTGATTCTTTTTGCTCTCCTTCTCTCACCCTCTTTATGTTTCCTTGTCTCCCTCCACTGATTCTTTTTGCTCTCCTTCTCTCACCCTCTTTATGTTTCCTTGTCTCCCTCCCTTCCACACTCCCTCTCCGTCTCTCCTTCCCCTCTCTCCCCCTCTAACTTTCCCTCTCTCTCACATTCACTTTCTCTCCCTTTCCCTCTCACTCCCTCTCTCTCACATTCACTTTCTCTCCCTTTCCCTCTCACTCCCTCTCTCTCCTTCTCTACCATCTCTTCCTCTCTCTTTCCCTCTCTCCCTTCCTCTCCTTGTCTCTGTTAGTGTAGTTGCCTAAGATCCAACCATTTTGAATGGCATCAAGTTAATGAATTATTGCATCATTTATTTTAATAATAATAAAAAAGCCATTCTATTAATTCTTATGTCTTCATGTTAATAAATTCAGTAGAATTAGATAAAAGTCCTTAGAATATGCATTTATAATAGTGATTGTTCGAAAGATGTGAGACAAACACTAATGTATATAAATGATATCATTAAACATGCCAAGTCATAGCATTGTCAATAATGGACATTGACAATATATGGATAGAGTTATGTGTGTTATGTTCATGTTGTATGATAATAGTAAGAGATCATACATCTATTGGCATGGTGATGCTAGAACAAGCACTAAGGTTATTTATATTAGAGAACATATCACTAGACTTGACTCGCTATGAGAATCCATTTGGTTTCGGTCTATAGGCATCTCATATGAGATGGGTACAAATGGTCCTTAGACTTGAAGTCATCATGATTATCTCATTGGAGGGCTTATGCACTTTGACACTCGTTTTGATGGACCCATTCATAGGTTGCACGTGGGCAATTCATTAGGTGTACTAGGAATCTAATAGAGGAAGGTGTATGACTAAGATAGGACATGTCATTCCTTATATGCTAAAGGAGTTATCACATTGAACATTGATAAATGTCTACTAGATAAATCTATGGCCACGGTAGGAGTACATCAATAAAGCATAGTTGGTTTATTCTAAGAGCTAGGATATTTGAAAATCAAAGCAAACTTGTGTGATCATAATCGAACTAAACTAATAACCAAGTTTGAGATCACACTATGATAAGTTGACATGAGGACTGAATTGTATGGCAACCATGCTCGTGAAAGGTGAAAATGGATTAACTAATCCTCCTAGAGAATTGGATAGTCATGATGCCTTGTTAGAGACCAATCTTGATTTTTATGTCAAGAGATAAAAGAGAAGTCTTTTGTTCTTAATACATTGCCAACATATCTAGGAACCTATTGAGTTACGGACATAAGTTTAAATATTCACATTATAAATGAGAAACAAAGATATTAGAAAAAGTTTCCAATTATGAAAGTTTCAAGCTTTAGAAAGGGTTTCCAAAATGGAAAGTTTCCTACTTTAGAAATCAATTTCCTAATTTGAAAGTTAGTTCCAAAATTTGAAAGTAAATAGCCTAAAGAGGAAATGGGTATCCTAATTTAGTTTTGTTTCCTAATGTGGACCCATCTAAAATCATCTAAAATTATTATTTGGATGGTCCAAATAAATTAATTAGGCTAGAATGGCTTTGGCCCATTTGGGTTTAATTGAAAGCCTTAAGATATTTTGGTGGGAGGATAAACATCAATTTTATTGGATAAGGTTAAATATTTTAAAGATAATGATCAAAAGTCCACATGCAAAATAACTCCTCATCCATGGAGGATAAGGTAGCCACAACCATAAGTCCAATTAGGACTTATTTGCCGCCCTCTCCTTGTCCTTAGAGGATGAAAAACTCAGAAGATTTGAAGAGAGGTTCAGCCACAAACTAGAAAAAAAGGGAGAGAATTTTTTAGTGAAAAATTCGACCGGCCTTAAAAACACATAGGGCACGGGGCAATGAAAAAAAAGGAGAAAATAGTTTTCTCCAAAACCCTAGTGCGTCATACTCTTTCCTTCTCTTTTAAGGTCATTGCAAAATTTTCTAGGGATGATTTCTATAAAAAATAGTAAATCATAAAAGATGGAGCTTGTACCTTATCGATTTTGAGTGTTTTTTTTTTTGGATACTTAGACTATGTGGATCATCAAAAGAGGTCAAACACTTGGATGGGTTTTTTGATAAAAAAAATTTAAATTTATACTAAAATAGGTAATGCCTTATCAATTGATTAAATTCATGCATGTATGGTTAGTAGATTCAATGGCTTGATCTTGGGCCCTTAGATGGAGAAAAAAAATTTATTTATTCAGTACCTCCATAGAATACATGATCCTTCATGCTCTCCCTCTCTTCCTCTCTACCTCTCTCTCACTCTCTCTTCCATCCCTCTCTCTCCCTCCCTCCCTCCCTCCTCCTCTCTCCCTCTCTCCTATTCTTACCCTTTCCTTATCCCTCTCTCTCTTTCTCCCACTCTCTCACTCTCCTACCCTCTCTATCTCCCTCTCTTGCCTTTTCTTTATCTCCCTTTCTCCTCTTCTCTCTCGTATCCTGCTCTTTTTCCTTCTCTTTCCTTTCCTCTTCTCTCTTTCCCTCCAAACTTTTCTCTCCCCCTCTCTTTCTCCCACCCTCCCTCCCTCCCTCTACTCCCTCTCTCTCCCTTTTCCCCCTCTCTTCCCCTCTCATTTCCTCTCTTTCTCTCTCCCTCTCACTTTCTCTTTATCTCCCTCCCACCTTTTCCCTCTCTCCTTATCTTCCTCTCTCCCTCTCCCTCTCCCTCTCCCTCTCTTTCTCCCTCATCTCCCCATCTCTCCAACTCTCCCTCACTCTCTTTGTTCCTCTCTCTCCCTCTCTTCTTCTCCCTCTCTCTCTCACCCTCATTCTCTCTCTATCTCTCTCTCTCTCTTTCTCACACTCACTCTCTCTCTCTCTCCTTTCCTTTCTCCCCATATCTCTCTATTCTCCCTCCTTCTTTTCCTCTACCCCTCTCCCCCTCTTCCTCTTTCCTTTTATCCCCCCTCTGTCTCTCACTCTCACTCTCACTCTTTATCTCTCTCTTTCTATCTCCCTCTTTCTCCCTCTTTCTCTCTTCCTCTCGCTTTCTCACCCATTACCTCTCTCTTCATTTGTTCCCCTTCCCTCTCCCCCTCTCTCCTCCCTCTCTCCCTCCCTATCTCACCCTCTTCTTCCCTCTCAATCTTTCTCCCACTCTCTCACTCTTCCTCCCTCTCTGCCTCCATCTCTTTCCTTGTATCTATCTTCCTTTATTATGCTCTCTTTCTCCCACCCTCTATCTCTCCCTCTCCCTCTCTCTCTCTCCCTCTCTTTCCTTAAATCCCCCTCCATCTCTCCCTTCCTCTCTATGTCTCCCCCTCTCCCTCTATCCCACTCCCACTCCCACTCCCTCTCTCCCTATCTTTATCTCTAACTCTCTCCCACTTTATATCTTCCACCCTCACACACACACTCTCTCCCTTTTCATTCTCCCTCTCCTTCTCTCCCCGTCTCTACCTCTCTCTTTATCTCTTCTCCATCTCTCTCTCCTTATCTCTCCCTCTTATCCCTCTCTTCCTCTCTACCTCTCTCTCACTCTCTCTTTCACCCCCTCTCTCCCTTTCCTCCTCTCCCCCTCTCTCCTTCCCTCCTTCCCTCTCCCTCTTTCCTACTCTCACTTGTCTACCTCTTTATCCCTCTCTTTATCTCCCTTTCTCCCACTTTTTCTCTTTTTGTCTCTGTCTATCCCTCTTTTCCTTCTTTTCCTCCCTTTTTCTCTCCCATCTTCTCTCTTCCTCCCTCCTTCTCTCCCTCTTTTTTCTCTCCCTCTTCTTTTTTCCTCCCTCCCTCTCTTCCTCTCTCCCTCCCCTTCAACCTCTTTTTCTCTGTCTCTCTCCATCTCCCTTTTCTTTCCCACTCTCTTCCTTTCTCTCCCTCCCTATCTTCCTCTCCCTCTCTCTCCCTCACCCTCACTCTCTCTTTCCATCTCACCCTCTCTCACTCGTTCCCCCTCACACTCACTCTCTCTCTTCCTTTCACTCCCTTTCTCCCCCTTTCTCTTTATTTCCCTCCCTCTTTTCCTTCCCCTCTCTCCCTCTCACCTGTCTCTCCCTCCCTCTCCCTCTCCTTCTCCTCTCCCTCCCATTTTGCCTCCCTTTATCTCTCTCTCCATCTCTCCCTCTCTCCCTGTCTCTTACCCATTCTCTCCCTCCATCTCTTCCTCTTCCTCTCTCTCTCTCACCCTTACTCTCTCTTTTTATCTCTCCCTCTCTCTCCCTTTTCTCTTTCACACTCACTCTCTCTTCCCTTCTCTTTCCTTTTCTCCCCCTCTCTCTTTCTTTCCTAACAATTTTTCTTCTCCCTCTCTCCTTTCTCTCTCTCTCCCTTTGCCTTTCCATCTCTCCCTCACTCCCCCTCTCCCTCCTTCTCTCACTCCCTCTCTTTCTCTCCCTTTGTCTCTTTTTCCTCTTTCCCTCTCCCTTTCTCTCCATTCATCTTGCTCCCCCTCACCACCTCTCCCTCCCTTTTGCTCTCTCTCCCTCTCCCTCCCCCTCTCCCCCTTTACCTTTCCTTTCCCATTCTTTCCTATTGCTCTCTTTCCTTTTCTCTATCTTCTCTCTCTCTTAACCTTTATCACTCTTCTCTCCCCTCTCTCCCTCTATCATACTCCCAGTCACTCTATCTATCTCTCTCTCTCTACCTTTCTATCTTTTGCTCTTATAGTCTTTCTCTCTTTCTCTGTCTCTCTCCATCCCTTCCTCTCTCCTCTCTCTCCTACTCTCTCACTCCCTTATTTCCTTCTTCCCCCTCTCTCACTCTATCTCCCTATCTCTCTCCCTTTCACCCTCCTTCTCCCTCACTCTGTCTCCCTATCTCCCTCCTTTCCTCCCTCCCTCTCCCTCTCACTCCCCCTCTTTTTTATCTTTCCCTTCCTCTCTCACCCTTCCTCTCTCCTTTTATCCCTCTCCCACCCTCTCCCTCCCCTATTTCCTTCTTCCCCCATCATTCACTCTATCTCCCTGCCTTTCCAACCTCCATTTCCCTCACTTTGCCTCCCTATCTCCCTCCCTTCCTCCTTCCCTCTCCCCCTCTCCCTCTATCTCCCTTTCTCTCCCACTCCCTCTCTCCCTCTTTTCCTCCCTCATTTTGTCCCTCTCCTCCCTCTCACTCTCACTCTCTAGCTCCCTCTCTTTCTCCCTTTTTTCCTTTCTCCCTCTCTCTCCCTATGTCCACCCTCCCTCTCTCACCCTCTCCCTCCCTTTCAATCTATATCCCACTCTTTTTCTCTCCCTCCCTATCTATCTCCATCTCTCTCCCTTTTTTTATCTTCCTCCCTTATTCTCTCTTTCTCACATTATCTATCTCTCCCTCTCCCTCCCTCAATCCCCCGATCTCTCCCTCCCTTTTTATGTCTCCGACTCTCCCTCTATTTCATTCCTACTCCCTCTCTCCCTATCTTTATCTCCCTCTCTCTCTCACTTTCTACCTTCCTCTCTCACTCTCTCTATCCACTTTCCTCCCTTCCTTCCGCTCTCCCTCTCCCTCTCTCTCTTTCCTTATTTCCTTCTCGCTCTCCCTCTATCTCTCTTTCTCTCTCCTTTCCTTCCTCCCTCTCCCTATCTCCTTCCCTTTTGCTCTCCCTCTCCTTCTCTTTCCCTTCCTCTCCCTCTCCCTCTCTTTCTCTCTCTCTATCTCTACCTCTCTATCCCTCTCTCCCTCTCCCTCTTTTTCTTTCTCTCGCTTCTCTACCTCTCTCTCCCTCTCTAGCTATCTTTCCTTCTCCCTCTCTCTCTATCTCTCTTTCTCTCTCCCTTCCTCCCTCCCTCCCCCTATCTCCTTCCCTATCGCTCCCCTCTCCCTCTCTCCCTCTTCTTCTACATCTCCCTCTCTTTCTCTCTCTCCTTCTTTACCTCTCTCTCCCTCTCTAGTTATCTCTCTCTCTCCCTCTCCCTCTCTCTTTGTCATTCACTCTCTCCCTCTCTTTCTTTCTCTGTTTCTCTACCTCTCTCTCCCTCTCTCCCTCTCCCTCTTTGTCATTCACTCTCTCCCTCTCTTTCTTTCTCTCGTTTCTCTACCTCTCTCTCCCTCTTTAGCCATCTCTCCCTCTCTCCCTCTCCCTCTCCCTCTCTCTCATTAGCTCTCTCCCTCTCTTTCTCTCTCTCCTTCTCTACCTCTCTCTCCCTCTCTAGCTATCTCTCCTTCTCCCTCCCTCTCCCTCTTTGTCATTCACTCTCTCCCTCTCTTTCTTTCTCTCTTTCTCTACCTCTCTCTCGCTCTCTAGCTATCTCTCCCTCTCTCCCTCTCTTTCCCTCACTTTCTCTCTACCTATGTCACTCTCTCCCACTCTCTCTTCCAACCCTCTCCCCCTCTCCTCCTCTCCCCTTCTCTCCCTCCCTTTTTCCTTCTCTCCCTCTCTCTCACTCTCCTACCCTCTCTATCTCCCTCTCTCTCCCTCTCTTTGTCTCCCTCTCTCTCCCTCTCTATGTCTCTTTTTAACCTATATCCCTCTTTTTCCTTCTCTTCCTCTCCCATCTTCTCTCTCCCCCTCTCATCCTCCCTCCCTTTCTCCCTTTCTCTCTCATTTCCCTTCTCTCCCCTTTCTCATTCTCCCTTACTCCCTCTCTTCCTCTCTCCCTCTTTCTACATCTTTTCCTCACTATCTCCCTTTATCTCCTTCCTTCTCTTCCTCTCCCTCCCTCTCTCTCTCACCTTCACTCTTTATTTCTATCTCTCCCCCTCTCTCCCTTTCCATCTCACACTCCCTCTCCCTTTCCCTCCCATTCTCCCCTCTCTCTCTCTCTTTCTTTCCCTCCCTCTTTTCTTCTCCCTCTCTCCCCCTCTCTTGCTTTTCTCTCTCACTCTTTCTCTCCCTCTCCCTCTCCCTCTCCCTCCCCTTCGCCTCTCTTTCTCTCTCTTTCTCTCTCAATCTCTCTTTTCTCTCCCTCCCTCTACAATTCCCTCCCTCACTCTCTTGCTCTCCCTCTCTCTCTCTCTCACCCTCACTCTCTCTTTCCATCTCTCCCTCCCTTTCTCTCTCAAACTCACTCTCTGTCCCTCTCCCTCCCTTTCTCTCCCTATCTCTTCTTTCCCTTCGCTTTTCCTCTCCCCCTCTTCCCTTCTCCCTCTTTTCTCTCTTTCACACTTTCTCCTCGCTCCCCTCTCTCCCTCACTCTACCTCTCTCTATTTCTCTCCCTACCTCTCTTCCACTCCCTCTATCTCTCTTTCCTCTCTCCTTTTCTTCCTCTTCCTCTCTCTCCTTTCCTTTGGCTTCCTAAACTCCCTCTCACTCTACCTTTTGCTCTCTCTCCCTCTCCTCCCTTCTCCACCTCTACCTTTCCCTCTCTCTCCTTCTCTTCTTCCTTCCTTTTCTCCATCTTCTCTTTCTCACCCTCTATCTCTCTATCCCTCTTTACCCCTCTCTTTCTCCTTCTCTCTCCCTCTCTCTCCCTTCCTCCCTCTCTATTTCTCCTCATCTCTCTCCCTCTCTCCCTCTATCACTCTCTCACTCCCTCTCTCCCTCCCTGTATCTCTCTCTCTCACTCCCTCTATCTCCTTCTCTCTCCCTTTTTCTATCTTCTTCTATTTTAGTGTCTCTCTCACTCGCTCTCTCTCTCTCCTCCCTCTCTCTCTATCTCTCCCTCTCCCTCCCCTTTTTCCTTCTCCCTCCCTTACCCCTCCCCCTCTCTCCCTCTCTACCCCTCTCACCCTCTCCCTCTCCCTATCCTCACTCTTCAACCCTTACTATCTCCGTCTCACTCCCTCTCTTTACCTCCCTCTCTCCTCCTCTTTATTTCCTTCTTTCCCTCTTTCTATCCCCCTCTCTCTCCTTCTTTTCCTCTTTATTTTTTGTCTCTCCCTCTCCTTCTCTATCCCTCATTCTCTTCCTCCCTCTCTCCCTCTCCCTTTCTTCCTCCCTCCCTCTCTCCCTCACTTGCTCTCCCCTCTCTTTTTTATCTCTCCCTTTCTCTCCCTTTCACTCTCCCTCTCATTTCCTCTTCCTCACTCTCCCTCTCACCCTTTCTCTCCCTCTTTCTCTCCCTCCCTCCTTCTTCTATCTCCCTCTCTCCCACTACCTCTCCCTCTTCTTCTCCCTCTCTTTTCCCTCTCTCTCTCTCTCACACACACTCTCTCTCCCTCTCTCCCTCTCTCTTTCTTTCTCTCCCTCCCACTCACTCTCCCTCTCCCTCTCCCTCTCCCTCCCTCTCTCCCTCTCCCTCTCCCTCTTTTTTATCTCTCTCTTTATCTTCCTCTCTCTCCTTTTTCCTCTCTCTTTCTCTCTCTCTCTCTACTCTTCCTCTCCCTCTCTCACCCTCTTCCTCTCTCCCTCTCTCATGCTCTATCTCTCTCACTCTTCCTCTCCCTTTTTTTATCTCTCTCTTTATCTTCCTCTCTCTCCCTCTTCCTTTCTTTTTCTCTCTCTTCCTCTCCCTCTTTGCCCTTCCTCTCTCTCCCTCCCTATCGTTCTCTCTCCTTCCGTCTAGCTCTCCCTGCCTCTCCCTCTCCTACCATCTCTCTTTCTCTTTCTCCATCTCATATCCCTCTCACCCTCTATCTCTCTATTCCTCTCTCTCCTCTACTCTCTTTCTCCTTCTCACTCTTTTTCCTTCTCCCCCTCTCTGCCTCCCTCTCTCCCTCATTCCCTCTATCTCTATCCCTCTCCATCCCTTTCCCTCTCTCTCGATACCTCCTCTTTCTCCCTCTCTCCTTCTCTTCCTTTCTTTTTTCCTTTTTTCTCTCCCTCCTCTCGCCACCTCTCTCCCTCCATCTCTATTTATCCATCCCTCTCTCCCCCTATATCCGCCTTTCTCCTTCTTTCCTTGCTCTTTCTCTCTATATCTACCTCTTTCTCTCTCTTTATATTTCTCTCTCCCTCTCTCTCTCCCCCTCCCTCTTTCCCTCTCTCCCTTTCTCCTAATTTCTCCCTCTCTCTCTGTATTTTCCTCCCCCTCTAACCTTTTCTATCTCTCTCTATCTCTCTATCCCTCTCTTTCACACACACTCTCTCCCACTCCCTCTCAAACCCTCTCACCCTCTCTCTATCTCTCTCTCCCTCTCTCTCCCTCCTCCTCTCTTACCCTCCCTCTCTATCCCCATTATATCTCCCTAATCTCTCTCTTTCTCTTTCTTTTCCCTCTCCCTTTATCTCCCTCTCTCTAATCTCTCGTTGCCTCTCTCTCCCTCCCTCCTCTCCTTCTCTCCCCCACTCTATCCCCTTCCTCTCCCTCTCCTATTCCACCTCCTCTCCTCCCTCTCTCCCTTTCCTCCTTTCTCTCTCTCTTCCTTACTCTCTCCCTCTCTCCCTCTCTCTCCCTCTCTTTTACTCTCTCCCTCTCTATATCTCCCTTACTCTCCATCTCATTATCTCCATCTTTTCCTCTCTCCCTCTCTATCTCTCTACCTTTCTTTATTTTCCTTTCTCCCTCTCTACCTCTCTATCTCCCTCCTCTCCTCCTCTCTCTTTCCCTCTATCCCCCTCTCCAGCCCCTCCTTCCCTTACTCTCCCTCTCTTCCTCTCGTCCCTCTCTCTCTCTCTTCCTCTATCTATCTCTCTCTCCCTTTTGCTCACCTTCTCTCACCCTCTTCCTCTCTTCTCCCTCTCTCCTCCTCTCTCCTCCTCTCTCCCTCCCTCCCTCCCACCCTCTCTCTCTCCCTCTCTCTATCCTACTTTCTCGCTCTCTCTCCTTTTCTTCATCTCCCTCATATACCATTTCAATATCTCCCTATCCTCCTTTATCCCTCTCCCTCTCTCTCCTCCTCCTAATCCTCTTTCTCCCTCACTATCTCTCCCTTTCCCTCCCTCTCCCTCTCTTTCCTCCTCCTAACCCCCTTCTCCCTCACTTTCTCTCCCTTTCCCTCCCTCTCCCTCTCTCTCCTCCTCCTAACCCCCTTCTCCCTCACTTGTCTCTCCCTTTCCCTCCCTCTCCCTCTCTCCCCTAATCTTTCTCTCATTTTTACCCACCCTCCATCGCTCTCTCTCCCTCCCGACCTCCCTTTATATCTCCTCCTCCCTCTCCCTCCTCTCCCTCCTCTTTTTATCTCTCTCACCCTCTCTCACCCTTTCCTTGTCCCTTTCTCTCCCTCTACCTCATCTTTTTATCTCTCTCACCCTCTCTCACCCTCTCCTTGTCCCTTTCTCTCCCTCTCCCTTTCTCTTTGTCACTCTCTCTCCCCTTCTCTCTCTCTATCTCACTCCCTTTCTCTCCCTCCCTCCATCTCTCACTCTCTCCCTCTCTCTCTATCTCTCTCCTTCTTCCTCTCTCTCCCTCTCTTTGTTCCTCTCTATCTCCCTCCCAGTCTCTTTCTCTCCATCTCTTCCTCTCTCTTCCTCCCTTTTCTCTCCCTCCTTCTCTATCTTTATGTTCCTTTCTCTATCCCTCTTTCTCTCTCTCTCTCTCTTTCCTCCTTTTTCACCCTCTCCCATTTTCCTAGATCTTTTTCTATCTATCTACCTCTCTCTCTCTCACTATCTCTCTCTCCCTCTCTTTCCCTCCCTAAAAGTGAGAGAGAGAGGTAGAAAAAGGAGAGAAGGAATGGGAGAGGGAGAAGGACGAGGGAAGTGAGATGAATAGAGAGAGGCGGGGAGGGAGATTATGAAAGAAGGGGAGAGAGAGGGAGAGAGGGAGAGGGAGAGAGAGATAGGAGAGAGAAAATGAGAGAGTGAGAGAAAGAAAAGAGCAATGGATAGATAGAGAGAGGGAGAGAGAGGGGTGAGAGGGAGAGATAGAGGGAGAGAGTGAGAGGAAGAGGTAGGTGGAGAGGGAGAGGTAGAAGGAGAGGGAGAAATAGAGGGTGAGAGAGTGGGAGAGAGTGGAAGGTTAAGAGAGGGAGGGAGAGATCGAGAAAGGAAGTGAAAGGGATAGAGAGAGGGCGTACTTGAGAGATAGGGAGAGAGGGGGAGAGAGAGAAGGAGAGAGGTAGTGGAAGGGAGAAAAGGGGGAGAGAGAGTGAGAGTGAGATAGAAAGAGATGGGGAAGAGAGGTAAAGGTAGCGAGGGAAAGGTAGAGAGGGAAATAGAGAGGGGAAGAGAGAAGGAGAAAGAGAGTAGAGGAGGGAGAGAAGGATAGAGGGAGGGAGATGAGGTATGGGAGGGAGGAAAGGAAGAAGAGGGAGAGGGCGAGAGAGAGGAGGAGGAAGGGAGAGGGAGAGAGGGTGAGAGAGAGGGAGAGAAAGAGTGAGAGGGAGATGAAAAATAGAGAAAGGAAGAGAGAGAGAGTAAAGAGAGGGAGAGAGAAGAAGAAAGAAAGAGAGTAGGAGAGGAAAAGAAAAGATAGAGATGGAGCAAGAGAGTGTAAGAGAGAGAGGGAGGGAGAGGGAGAGAGGGAAAGAAAGGAAGGAGGGAGAGAGAAGAGGAGAAGGAATGTGAAAGCAAGATGGAGGAAAGGAGAGATGGAGAGGGAGAGAGAGCCATAAGGAGGAATATATAGAGGGAGAGAGAAAGCTAGAGGAAGGATGAGATAGATTGATAGGGAGATAGAGAGGGATAAGGAGATAAAGATGCGAAGGAAGAAAAGGATGGAGAGAGGGAGGGAATGAGGGAGAGAGAGGGAGAGATAGGTTGAGAGAGGAAGAAGGGGTAAGAGAGAAAGAGAGAAAAGGGGAAGAGAGGGAGAGAAAGAGTGTGAGGGAGAGGGAGAGGGAGAGAAAGGGGGAAGATGGAGAGAGAGAGAAAAGAAGAGAGAGAAAGAGAGGAGAGGGAGAGGGAGAGGGAGAGAGGGAGGAAGGGGATCCATTATAGAAAGAGGGAGGGAGTTGGGGTAGAGGGAGAGAGGGAGAGAGGGGGAGAGAAAGGGAGAGTAAGGGAGATAGAGGGAGAGCAAGACAAGGATAGAGGGAGGGAGTGAGGGAGAGAGATGGAGAGAAAGGGTGAGATGGAGCAAGAGTGAGAGAGAGGGGTAAGAAAAAAGAGTGAGAGAGAGAGAGTTTAAGAGGGAGGAGAGAGAGCGGGAGTGAGCAAGATAAAAGGAAGGGAGAAAGGGAGAAGGAGAAGGGAAGAGAGGGAGAGGGAGAGGGAGAAGGGGAGAGAGGGAATGGAGAAAGGCTTATAGGGAGAGGGAGAGAGAGGGAGAGAGGGATGGAGAGGGATAGGGAGAAGGAGAGAGGGATGGAGAGGGAGAGGGAGGGAGAGTGATAGAGGGAGAGAGAGATGGTGAGGAAGAGAGACAAGAGAGGGAGGGATCGAGAGAGAGGGAGAGAGAGTGGGATGGGGAGCGAAGAGTAAGGGTAAAAGAAGGATAGAGAGAGGTGGAGAGATAAAGAGTGGGAAGGAGAGGTGTGGGGAGAGAAAGGAAGGGAGAGGTGGGAAGAGTGAGAGAGAGAGGGAATAATTGAAAGAGAGGGGGAGACAGGGAGAGAGCGAGAGATGGAGATAAGGGGAGAGAGAGATCTAGAGTGGGAAAGGGAAAGAGAGGAAAAGAAGGAGGGAGAGTAAGAGTGATAGAGAGGGAGGGAGAGAGAGGGAGGGAGGGAGACATGAGGGAGAGAAAGTGAGAAACTAAGAGAGGAGGGGAGAGAGAGAAGAAGAGAGGATGGGGAGTAGGGGGAGAGGGATAGAGAGAAGGGGATAGGAGAGAAGAACAAAGAGAGAGAGGGAGGTGAGAGGGAGAGGGATGGAGGGAGATGAAAGAGAGAAGATATAGAGATAATGAGGGAGACAGAGTAGGAGATGAATAGAGGTAAAGAAAGGGAGAGGGAGATAAAGAGAGGGAAATAGAGGGAATGGGAGAGAGGAAGGGATAGGAGAGAGTGAGAGAGAAGGAAAGGGAGAGTGAGAGAGAGAGGGAAAGAGGGGAGAGTGTGAGAGAAAGAGAGGGATAGAAGGGAAAAGGGAAGAGGGAGAGAGTGAGAGGGAAAGAGGGAGAGGGAGAGGAAGAGAGAGAGGGAGAGAGTAAGAGAGAGAGACAGGGAAAAGGAGAGAGAAGGAGAGAGGGAGAAGGAGTGAGAAAGAGGGGGAGAGAGAGAGGAGAAGAGGGAAATGAGAGGGAGAGAGGGAAAAGGAAAGGAAGAGGAAGAGGCAAAGAGGGCGAAGGAGAGAACATGGATAGGGAGAGAAGGATAGAGAATGGTTGAGGGAGAGGGAGAGAGGGAAAGAGGGAAGCAAAGGGAGAGGGAGAGAGAGGAGATAGAGAGAGAGGGAGATGAAGAGATGGTGAGAGGGAGAAAGAGAGAGAGGAGAAGAAGAGAATAAGAGAGGGAGAGGGAGAGAGAGTGTAAGATGGAGAGAGGGAGAGAGAGGGAGAGGGGGAAAGAGAGAGAAGGAGAGAAGAGATAGTAGAAGTGAGAGAGATGAAGAGAGGGGGAGGTCGAGAGTGGGAGAGCAAGAGTGAGAGGGAGAGAGAGGAACATTAGGAGAGAGAGAGGAAGGGCAGGGAGAGGTAAGGAAGGGGAGAGAGGGAGAGAGAGAAGGAGAGGAAGTGTGAAAGCAAAAGAGAGAAAGAGAGAGATGGAGAGGGAAAGAGAGAAAGAGAGGTAAAGGGAGGAAGATAGAGAGATAAAAAGAGAGAGATGGTGAGGTAGAGAGAGAGGGATGAGAAAGAGAGGGGGAGAGAGTGCTAGAGAAAGGAATAAGGAGTGAGTGGTTGAGAGAGGGAGAGAGGGAGAGTGATGGAGAGAGAGATAAAAAGAGCAAGATAAATGGAGAGAGGGAGAGGTAGAGAGGGAGGAAAAGAGATGCATGAAGAGAGAGGGAGGGAGGGAGATGGGGAGAGAGGGAGGGGGAGAGGAAGAGGGAGGAGGAGAGGGAGAGAAAAGGGAAAGAGGGGGAGAGCAAGAGAAATATAGAGAGGGAGAGAGGGAGGAAGAGAGATGTATGAAGACAGAGGGAGTGAGGGAGATAGGTAGAGAGGAAGGGGTAGAGGAGAGAGGGAGGAGGAGAGGGAGAGAGAAAAGGAAACAGAGGGATAGTGAGAGAAAGATAGAGAGGAAGAGAGAGGGAGAGGGAGAGAGAGAGGAGGGAGAGAGGAAGAGGGAGGGAGAGTGAGTGGGAGAGAGACAAGAGGGGAAAATGAAGCGGTAGAGAGGAAGAGAGAGATGAAGAGGAAGAGAGAAAAGGAGAGTAGGGTAGAGCATGAGAGAGGGAAGGAGAGGGAGAGAGAGGGGGAGAGAGGGAGAGCAAAAGGGGCGAAAGAGAGTGGGAAAGGGAGAGGAAAGAGGAAGGAGTAAAGAAGGGGAGAGAGAGAGGGAGGGATATAAAGAGAGAATGAGAGGGAGAGGGAGAGGAAGAGAGAGAGCAAGAGCAAGAGGAAAAGGAAGAAAGAGGGAGAGAGTGAGAGATGGAGAAAGGTGAGATGGGGAGTGGGAGAGAGAGAAAGGGAGAGAGGTAGAAAGAGTGGTCGAGAGAAAGAGGAGGGAGAGAGAAAGGAAGAGGGAGAGGGAAAAAAGAGTTAAAGGGAGTGGACGAGAGAGTGAAAAACGAGAGAAAGGGAGAGTGAGAGGGGAGAGAGAGTGGGAGAGAGGAGGAGAGAGGGATGGATAGAGGGAAGGAAGGAAGGGAGAGGGAGAAAGAGGGAGTGGGAGAGAGGGAGAGGGATAAGGAGCGAAGAGGAGTGAAGAAGTGAGAGAGGAAGAGGGGGTAGGGGGAGGGAGAGAGAGGGAGGGAGAAAAAGAAGGAGGGCAAGGGAGAGGGAGAGAAAAAGAGTGAGAGGGAGGGAGTGAGATAGAGGAAGGGAGAGGAAGAGAGAGGGAGAATGATAGAGAGGGATAATTGGGGAGGAAGGAAGAGGAGGAGACAAAGTAAAAGGGTGGAAGAAAGAGATGAAAAGGGAGAGAGAAGAGGAGAGAGACAGAGAGGGAGAGAAAGAGAGAAAGGATGGGAGAGATAGAGTGAGGGTGAGGGGGAAAGAGGGGGAGAGGTAGGGGAAGGGAGAGAGATTGATAGAAAGGGAAAAATAGAGGTAGGGGGAGAGGGGAAGAAGGAGAGAGTGAGGGGGAAAGAGAGAACAAGAGAGTGAGAGGGAGATAGATGGAGGAAGGGAGAGAGGGAGAGAGGGAGAGATAAAGAGGGAGAGGGGGAGGGAGAGAGGGAGAGAGAGGAAGAGAAAGAGACTTAGAGAAAGGGAGGGAAAAGGAGAGGGAGAGGAAAAGAGAAAGAGGAAGAGCAAAGGAATGAGAGAGCGAAAGAGAGAGAGGAAGGAAAGAGAAAGAAAGGGAAAATGAGGGGGAGAGCAAGAGAGAGACAAAGAAGGGAAGAGAGAGAATGAGACAGGGATAAAGGTAGAGGAAGAGGGAGAATGGGAGAGAGCAAAAAAGGGAGAGGGAGAGGGAGATGGGAAGAGATAGGGATAGAGAGAGGGAAGGAGGGAGATTAGAAGAGAGGGAGAAAGATAGAGAGAGAGGGAGAGAGAAAATGGAGAGTAAGGAAGAGATAGAGAGGGAGAGAGGGAAGAGAAAGGGAGAGAGTGAGAGAGAGAAAGACACACTAATAGGGAACCCTAGCTTTAAAAAAGTAAGAGGAAGCACGGAATCTCAAAGAGGAAGAAGAAGAAGAAGTTTTTAGCCTATAGCCATGGCGACTAGCCACTTGTCGTTGGCCCTTACCATCCCTCAAACTCGTCTTGTTGCCAAATATAACTAAGTACTATTGGATGAGGGATAATTAACTCAAGCATCATACTAAATGGAAACAAAAGATTTCATGAGTAGAGAGTATCGATAAAGTCTGCAGAGCCCATCATATGCTAAGGTTATAGCATCTACTATTAAAGGGCAAGGAAGTAGATCTAGTTCTTGGAAGTCTTATCCTTTAAAGATATACCTCTTGCTCCAAGACAAATAGCATATACTAACTCTGAATCAACATGTTTCTTTTCTTCAAATGAGTTGGTGTCCGTGGTTACTCGGTTTAATCAACCATTATCCTTAAATTTTTAACTCGGGAGACTATCGGTGAAAGACATCTTCCAAGCATGTTCAACTGGCTATGGAACTTATTGGGAAAACATGCAATTGGGTTGTTAGACCAAAGACATATCATGGTGAAATTGGAATTAGAAGGGATTTGAATTATGCTCTATATGAAGAACATAAAATTTAGAGGGTTTTTTGATGGAATGCCGAGTTTCAATTTAGGAGGGGCAGTCCAATCATCTCTACATGGGTGAGACTTCCACACTTACCTCTACTATATTTCAATCAATCATGTTTGAAACGTATTAAGGAAGGCATTGGAGGTTTTTTAAGTGTTGATGAATGAACCATATCTTTAACTCATCCTATGTATGCTTGAATTTGTCTAAAAGTAGATGTTTCTTAACCATTGCTTGGTAGGATTTACGTGGGTATTTCTAAAGAGCATAGTTTTTGGCAAAGGATTAAGTATGAGGGGAACTTGATATATTGTAATGGGTGTGGTCTTATAGGCCCTTCTAATGAGGCTTGTCCAAAGAAATTAAGGGGACTTAAGGTAGGAGGGGTACCAAAATAGAATGAGAAGTCTGGGTGATATAGGTATGAACAACATAGCAAAGCAGCATGAGTTTGTTAAATGGGCACGGGTGTCAAGCAAAACAGATTCTAAAGTCCTAGGGATGAGGAATGTATTTAAGGGAGTTGATAGGAATCCCATAAGAATATTAGAGAGGGAGCATAGCATGTAGAATAAGCATGACATACCTGCATGAGTAGTCGAAGGAAGGTGTGGTGGCTATACAAAATACCAAGCATTGGAAGACAAAGGTAGTTATGGGTGGGGGTAAACTAAATCGGTTAAGAGAATCAATCACGAGTGGCTAAAAATCATTTTATAGTCTTGGAAGTGCTAGAAGACATGGAGTGTGTGGATTTGAAAACCATAAGGAAATTGAAGAAGGTGTCCGGCTGCAACCGTGTTAGTAATCTAGAGCGTTGAAGTGGGGAGACACAACCATTAGCAAATAATTTATACATCAACGATACTCTTAGTAAGCAAGTCAAGCCGGTGAAAACTTGGAAGAAAAAGGATGAGATGTTGGGAATAAGGGATATGGTGGAGCACCAAGAGGATAGGGTATAAAATTTAAGTGACCTAAACATAAATATTGACATTTGAGGCAACACCAAAGTGAAGGTAGCTCCGGTAGCATCTAAGGATTTAATTACACCAAATGATAAGATCGAGTCCGTGAATGTGGCTTCTAATAGTTTAAATATCACAAATAGTGAATAAGAGATGAGTAAGGCAACAAGAGGGAATGAAAGATCGATGATCGGTTTATGAGTAGTAGGCACAACTCATAGAAGGCCGGATACATCATCCTATGGACTCGTTGGTTAGTGGGCAATATTGTGAAGCTCGGGTAGTCAATGGGATGCAATAAGGATAAGGTGTGTGATTTGCAACATGTTAGGGTGGAAGAGGTTACCAAGTAAGGTTTAGAGCCAATGAAGAAGTAGGGTAGAAAGGATCAATTTTAGATATAGAGCGTGAACAAGAGATATATAACTTTCCTCGCTTATATTTAGGAAGTCTAGATGATCAAGTGGCCGATTTGAAAAAAGTAAGGAAAAATATTAAAAAGTTTCAAAAATTAGCCAAAATCGAGAAACTTTAACTACTAGACTGTAGAAGAAAGATAAGCTCGACCTTTAAAGCACTAGTTTCTACCTCTACATCAATTTAATCGTGTCAAGTATCTTCTAAAATGTTAGAGGTGTGGGAAACACTAATTCAATTAATTATCTTAGAATTTTGAAGAAATAGCATTAGTAAAATTTTTTAGCTATTATCGTTCCCAAGATAAGGGGATAAAATATATAACATAGCTAAGTCTATCAAATACAAATCTTACAAGCATTTTAACACAAAAAATACTCATATATGGTTGTTTTGGGATAAGGACATTTTGGTGACTTATGAGGCAATTCATAAGTACGTAGTTATTGTTAGTATTTTGGGTTATCAAGAGGGTAAGTTATGGATTTTAGTAGTATACGATAGGCTGCAATAGGAGGGGAGGCGGAATTTATGGACTAAATTGGATATGCTAACATCCATTCTCGGGACCCATGGCTTATGGGTGGTGATTTGATCATTATATCGAATACCGATGAGAAGAAACGTTGGAATAGTATGGATATGCGGGGTATGCTTGAGTTTAATAATTGTCGTGATAGAATTAGTATGTCGGATTTGGGTTATCGGGGAATCAAATTTACTTAGTGCATTGTCTGTGATAGAATTAGTATGTCGATTTGGGTTATCGGGGTAGCAAATTTACTTAGTGCAATAATCAATCGGGTTTAACAAGAATTTGGGAGAGACTAGATAGAGTTATGGCTAATGGTTCATATATTACTACAAGGCCAAAGCTTGTAATTAAGCACTTGGTAAGAACAATGTCGGATCATAGTCTAGAGTTAGTTCGGGTGCCACGAAATGGAGTAGAGAGGGACTTTTCGGTTTCAATAAATGTGGATGGATCATCATAATTTTTAGGAATTTGTAAGAGACATATGGAATACTATAGCTTGGGGTTCGCCTATTGAAATTCTTCATCAAAAGCTTAAACATTTGAGGAGTAAGTTACATGTGTGGAATTAAGAGGCTTTTGGTAACATTGATTGGAAAATGGAAGGGTTGCAAGATGAAATTTATCAGTTGGACATGGAATTAGCACGAGTTAGAATGTTCACTCAAATGATATTCTTTAGGATAGAAAGTTCAATTACCCCAATTAACCCGATGGGATAAGGACATGTTGAGACAAAAAGCATGAATTAAATGGGTTGTTGAGGGGGATAGAAACAGAAAGTTCTTTCATGCTTGTATTAAAGATTATATGAGGAAGATGGCGTTCCAACTATAGAAATAGAATGGGGCTTTTGTGGAAGATGTGTCTAAGATAGAGACTATGGTGGTAGCTATTTCTAGCTTTATTTTCGATTGGACCAATAGTAAACTATGATTCTTAGTTTACATGGGTTCCAAGGAGCACCACGAGAGGGCATAAATATACGACTAACTCGGTGCTTTCTTAGAACGAGAAATTTTGAATGCCATTGATGGACTAAATGCATCCAAGTGCACTTGGTTGGGATGGGTTTACTAGACACTTTTACAAAGGATGCTTGGAATATGGTTTGGTCTAAGGTTATTGCATAGCGTAAGATTTTTTCAAAGGAGGTCGGATACCTATTGGTATGTCTTCTTGTATCCTCATCTTGATTCCAAAGGTGGAAAACTCGAGTTCCCTAAGTGACTTGAGGTCGATAAGTCTATCTAATTTTAGTTGTAAAATTATTTGAAAAATATTAGCTAATACGTTGAGTGTAGTCCTTCCCGATTTAATTCATCCAAAACAAGCTTGTTTTATTAAAGGATGGAGCATCACGAAAAATGTGGCTCTAGCTTAAAAGATGGTAGCAAGCTTAAATAAGAAGGTTCATGGGGATAACCATATTTTTAAATTGGGTATGTCGAAAGCTTATGATAGGGTTGAGTGGCATTTTCTCTTAAAACTCATGCATGTGATGGGGTTTAGTGAAAATTTATGTGACATGGTGTATAGAAGTCTCAACAATGTATGGTATGTAATTTCAATTCAAGGAAGGAACTTCAAATTCTTTAAATCATACGGGGGTGTTTGACAAGGGACCCTCTATCACCTCTACTATTTATCTTTGTCTAGTAAGGCCTTTCGATAAACCTTAAACAATGGTGGAAGGTCTAATTCGACCATATATGTTGCCAAAGGGAGCTTTATTATTTTCTCACTTATTCTATGCAGATGACACGCTATTGTTCACGAATGGATCTAATTGGTCTCCGACATAATTGAGGGGTTTGTTTTTTAGGTATGAGGAGTGCTCAAGGCAATTACTTAGTGTAGATAAGTGTGGGTTCTACACCTTTAAAAATATGTTAGCATAAAAAATAGCTTCAATAAAGCAATATACGGGATATGATCATTTCCAATTCCCATTAGCAGTATTTGGGTGTTCCTCTCTTCACAAGTATAATGAGTCAAGTTTACTTTCTACCATTGGAGATGAAGATTAAGTAGCGAGTTATGTGGTTGGAAGGTAAATTTATTATCCTTTAGTACTAGATTGACTTTATTCCGATTAGTTATCAACAGTATACTAGTTCATGTGTTAGTTGTTATCCTAGTGCCTAAGGGCACACTTCGAAGAATTTACGGTTAGATGGCTAACTTTTTATGGAGCTCGTCTAGGGAAAACTGCCATCACTAGGTCTCCCGGTGGCGAGTCTATTCTCTTTTTGAGGAAGGTGGATTAGGGATTCATGGATTAGAGCAAGTGATGGTAGCTCTACAAACAAAGTTAGAATGGTCTTATATTCAAGGATCAAGCCTTTGGGCTCGATTTTTACTTATGAGGTATGGGGTCATGGGGAAGCTTTCGAGGATGTCCTCACATATTTGGAAAAGTATTTTTCCACACTTATAGTCCTTGCTCTTGGTTAGCTAATGGATCATAGGAAAGGTCGTAGTTTCTTTTTGAGGTATTAATTGGTGTGGTGCGGTTTTAGAGTCTCCATTACCTATAGATATCGTGCTCATGGTGATGGAAGGATTGTAAGAAATGGATAACTTCCTTTCCTTTGTTCCATGTCAAATCCATGAAGAAGTGAAGCATATAAGGGTTGATGAGTTAGTAGAGTACATATCGATTTGCACCCTCATACAATCGGGGGACTTTGAGACTAAAGCGTATTGGTACTATATCCATCATCACTCTCTAAGATGGGTATGGGCTTCTCGAATTTGGAACCCTTACATTCCAACAAGGGTGGCTATTTTTATATGGAATGGTTTAAAGGTGTTTTGGTAGTTGACCCTATTCAGAATCTACAAATTCCAATAGTGTCAATTTGCCTATGCTCGCTCAAATCATAAGGCGAAACCATGTCGCACTTGTTTCTAGAATCTCATATTACAAGGCAAGTGGTGGGCATTTTGGAAGAATCTTTGGGTGTCACAGGAGGTGGAATTTGTTAGAGGAGTGTGCATAGACATGGATGTCCTCATTCACTACTCAATTAGGTATGTGCCAAGTTGGTGCATCTACTTTGTCTTATGGGAGTTATGGAAAAGTTAGTGTAAAGCAAAATATGAGGATGAACCAATGATAGTAGGTGATATAGTGAGGCAAGTGATTGAGGACCTATTGGATATGTGTAGTTTATTTATGCCAAAAAAGCCTCCGAATGGGATCAGTTAAGGAAGATGTAGGAGTTAGGTGTCATGCCAATCCTACTGAAAGCTAGAAGAAGGAAATGGATCAAGTGGGAATTGCCACCTTTTGGTAAGTTTAAATTAAATGCTAATGGATTGGCTAGAGATGGATTTTGTGTTGGTGGTAGAGTAATAGAAGACCTTTTGGGATCCTTTATCGTTGGTTTTGAACACTACTATTGGGAGGGAACTACCTCGAAGGTAGAGCTTTTAGTACTTAGGGATGGGTTAGTTCTATATAAGGAACTAAATCTTAACTTAGTGAGTATTGAATTTGATTCAACAAGTAACTATCAATATTATATCGAGCACTAATAGGGTCCTTTGGTTATTTACATACTTGGTCCATGAATGTCGGGAATTAAGGAGTGATCACACATTTTAGCATATTTGGCAAGAGCAAAACATGGTGGCAAATAGGTTGGTTGACGAGGCATTCAACATAAGTTAGAAACATATTTTAGTAGTTATGCACAATTATCTTTAAATGTAAAATCGGTTAATAGACGGGATAGGATGGGATTGTTTAATTATAGAGTGTCCTCTAGTCTTCATGAGTAAGGCTTCTTTGTCCCTTAGTTTGTTAGGTTAGGTTAGATTGCCCCCTATGTACTCATTTTTCTCAAATCAATAAAATTATCAAGGTACCGACCCTATTTGGAAAAAAATATGAGAGGGAGAGAGGGTGAGAGAGGGATATAGAGAGGGAGAGAAGGAGAGAGGGGAGAGGGAGATAGAGAGGAATAGAGGGAGAAGGAGAGAGAGCAAGATAGAAAAAAGAAGAGAAAGAGAGAGAGAGAGAGAGGGAGAGAGAGGGTGATGAATAAAGAAAAATACAAAAAGAGGGAGTAAAAGAGATGAAGAAAGATAGGGAGGGAGATGGAGACATAGGGGGTACGAGGGAGAGAGAGGGAGCATGACAGAGGACAATGGGTGAGAGAGGGAGAAGGGGAGAGGGAAAGGGAGGGAGAGAGCAAGTGAGATAAGGAAAGAGAAAGATATAAAGAGTGAGAGAGAATAAGAAAGAGAGGGAAGGAGGGAGATAGAGAGAGGGAGAAAGAGATAGAGAGAGGGGGAGGAGAAAGGGGAGAGAGAGATGGAAGGAGGAAGAGACGGATAGAGAGAGAAGGAGATAAAGAGGAAGAAGGATTGGAAGAGAGAGGGAGAGAGGGAGGGAAAGAGCGAGGAGGGAGAGAGGCGAGAGAGAGGATGAGAGAGGGAGGGAGAGAGAGGAAGAAAGAGTGAGGGAGAGAGAGAGGGAAAAGAAGGGAGGAGGAGAGAAAAGAGAGAGGAAGGAGAGAAAAGAAAGGAGAGGGAGAGGGATAGGAGGAGAAAGAGAGTGAGAGGGAGGGAGTGAGAGAGAGGAAGAGAGAGAGACAAAGGGGGAAGAGGAAAAGGGAGACATAAAGCAAAAAAAAGGAAGAGAGAGATAACAATAAAGTGAGAGAATGGGAGAGAGAGAGAGAAGTGGAGAAAGAGGGAGAGAGTGAGAGAGAGAGGGAAGGGAGAGAAAGAGAGGGAGCAAGAAGGAGAGGTAGGGAGATAAAGAGAGAGGGAAAGGGAGAAAGGAAAGGAGAGATTGAGAGAGAGAGGTAGAGGAAAGGAGGGAAAGGGAGAGAGGGGAAGTAAGTGAGCGGGAGAGAGAGAGAGTGCGAGGGAGGGAGAGAGGGAGGGAGAGAAGGAGACATAGGAAGGGAAAGAGATGGAGGGAAAGGGAGGAAGATGGAGGGAGAAAGAAGGAGATAGAAATAAGGAGAAGGAGAGGGAGAGGAAAAGAGAAAGAGTGGGAGGGAGGGACCGAGAGAGAGGAAGGGAGAGGGAAAGAGAAGGAAAATTAGAGGGAGAGATAGAGATAAAGTGGGTGGGAGGAAAAGAGAGGTAAAGAGGGAGAGAGAGTGAAAGTGTGAGAGAGAGAAAGAGAGAGGGAGAGAAGGAGAGAGAGATACGAGAGAGGAAGAGAGAGGGAAAGAGAGACGAGAAAGTGAGAGGTAAGTGAGATGAATAGAGAGAGGGAGGGAGGGAGTTGGGAGAGAAAGGGAAAGAAAGATGAAGAGAGAGAGAGAGGGAAAGATAGAGGGAGAGAAGGAGGGAGAGTAAGGGATAGATAGAGAGAGGGAGACATAGGGAGGGAGTGAGAGGGAGAAAGAAGGAAGTAGATAGTGAGAGGCAGAGAGAGTAGGGAGAGAGGGAGAGATAAAAGGAGTGGGAGATGGAGAAGGAGAAAGAGAGATGGAGGGAAGAGAGAGAGGGAGGAAGGGAGAGAGTAAAAGAGGAATAGAGAGAGAGATAGAGGGAGAGAGAGACGAATAGAAAGGTATAGAGAAAGGGGGAGAGGGAGAGCGAGAGTGAGATAGAAAGAGATAGCGAGAGAGAGAGGGAGAGAAAAGAAGGACACAAGGACGAGAGAGTGGGGAGAGATAGGGAGGGAGGGAGGGAGAGAAGGAGAGGGACGGAGAGGAAGGGATGAAAGGAAAGGGAGAGGGGAGAGAGAAGAGGGAGAGGGAGAGAGGGTGAGAGAGACTAGGAAAGGGAGAGCAAGAGAAAGAGAGAGCGAGGTAGAAAGAAAGAAAGGGAAAAAGAGAGGGAGAGAGAGGGAGATAAGAAGAATGAGCGAGGAGACAAAGGAAGAGTGAGAGGGGAAAAAGGAGTGGAAGAGAGAAGAGAGAGGGAGCAAGAGAGAGGGTGGAAGAGGGAGATTGTGAGAGAATAGGAGTGATAAGGAGATTAATAGAGAAAGGAAAAGGGAAGGAAGGGGAACAAAGGCAAAGAGAAAAGAGGAGAGAGAAAGTGAAAGTGAGAGGGAGGGAAAGAGAGATGGAGAGGGACATAGAGAAAGAGAGAGGTGGATGGAGGAAGATAGAGAGATAGAAAGGGAGAGAGAAAGCCAAAGGGAGGGTGAGATAGAAGGAAAGGGAGAGAAATAAAGCAAGAGGGAGGAAGAGAGGGATTAAAAGAGGGAGGGAGGGAGAGAGAGAGGAAGAGAGTGATAGGGAGAGAGAGGTTGAGCAAGGAAGAGGGAGAGAGTGAGCTAGGGAGAGGGGGAGAAAGATGATGAGAGAGGGAGAGAGAGGGAGAGAGATAGAGAGTGGGAGAAAGATAGAGAGAGATGGAGAGAGGGAGAGATAGATAGAGAGAGAGAGTGGGAGAGAGGGGGAGAGTGAGAGGGAGAGCATGAGAGAGATACGGGAAGGGAGAGAGAGGGAATGTTAGGGAGGAGTGAGAGAGAGGGAGTGAGAGGTAGAGATCGAGGGAGAGAGAAAGAGATAGGGAGAGAGAGGGAGAGAGGGAGAGAGAAGAAAAGGGTAGAGGGAGAAAGAGAGAGGGGAGAGAGAGAAGGAGAAAGGAAGAGAGAGATTTAGTTAAGGGAGAGAAGGAAGGAGAGAGAGATAGAGAAAGGGAAAGTAGGAGAGAGTAAAGAGAGAGAGATAGGGAAGGGAGAGGGATAGAGAAAGAGAAAATGATAGGAGAGGGGAGAGAGGGAGAGGAAGAGGGAGAGAGGGAGAGAGAAGGAAAGAAGGAGGGGAGATATGGAGAGAATAAAGGAGATAGAGTGGGTGATGGAGGGAGAAACAAACAGAGGTAAAAAAGAGAGGGAAAAGGAAAAAAGAAGAGATAGGAGAGAGAAGAAGAGGGAGAGAAAGAGGAGAGAGAGGGAGGGATCGAGGGAGAGTGTGAGAGAGGGGGAGAGGGAGGAGAGGGAGAAAGGGAAATAGAGAGAGATAGGGAGATGAAGAGGGTAAGAGGGAGAGGGAGAAGGAGAGGAGAGATAGAGATAGAAAGGGAGAGAGGGGATGGAGAGAGAGGGAGAAGGAGAGAGGGGAGGGAGAGAGTGGGAGAGGTAGAGAGGGAGGGAGAGAGTGGCAAGGCGAGGGAGAGAGAAAGAGAGGGTGAGGAGTGGGGGAGAGGGATAAAGAGAGAAAGGGATGTGAGAGAGGGAGAGAGAGGGAGAGGAAGAGGGGGAGATATAGAGAGAATGAGGGAGATAGAGTGGGAGATGGAGAGAGGGAGAGGAAGGGAGGGAGAGACAGAGAGAGGGAAAAGAGAGGGAAAGGGAGAGAAAGAGAGATGGGAAAGAGAGTGGAGATATAGGAAAAGATAGTGAGAGAGAGGGAGGGTGGGAGAGAGAGGGAGAGAGTGAGGGATAGAGAAAGAGAGTGGGAGAGGGATAGGGAGAGAAAGAGAGGGAGGAGACCGAAGAGAGGGAGAGGGAGGAGAGGGGAGATAGAGAGGGTGAGAAGGGGAAGGAGCAAGAGAAATAGAGAGGGAAAGGGAGAGAGAGGAAGGGGAGAGAGAGAGGGAAATAGGGGGAAGGAGAGAGGGAGAGGGAGAGAGAAAGAGGGGCGGAGGGAGAGGAAGAGGAAAAGGTAGAGAGGGAAAGAGAGATGCAGATTTAGAGAGGGAAAGAGAAAAAAGGAGAGATAGAGATTTAGAGAGGGATAAAGGGAGAGGGGGAGAGAGGGAAGAGAGAAAGAGAGAGAAGGAAAGAAAGTGTAAGGGAGTGAGAGGGAGAAAGAGGTAGGAAGAGAGAAGGTGAAGTTAGAGAGAGAGTGAGAGAGGGAGAAAGAGGGAAGGATCGAGAGAGAGGAGGAGCGAGGAATAGAGATAAAAGGAGTGATAAAGAGGGTGATAATGGGTGAGAGAGGGAGGGAGGGGAGGAAAGTAGGAGAGAGGGAGAGGGTGAAAGAGAGAGAGAGGGAGAGTGTGAGATGTGGAGAGACGGATAGTAGGAGAAAGGGAGAGAAAGAGAGAATGAGAGACGAAGATAGGGAGAGGAAGAGGAAGAGAGGGAGAGTGATTAAGAGAGAGAGAGGGTGGAGAGGGAGAGGGAGAGGGAGAGGAAGAGGGGGAAAGGGAGAGGAAGAGAGAAGAGAGAGAGAGTGAGTGAGAGAGAGGAAGAAAGGGGAGGGACGGAAAAGTAGTAGGATAGGCTGGAGTGAGAGGGATAAAGAGGGAGATTGGGGAAGTAAGGAGGAGGGGAAGAAGGGAGAAAGAGGGAGACAAAAGGAAGGGGGAGAGAGGGAGAGAGAAAGAGAGAGAGGTAGAGGGAGGAAGATAGAGAGATAGAGAGGGGAGAGAAAGCCAAAGGAAGGATGAGATAGATAGAGAGGGAGAGAGGGAGAGAGAAAGAGAGAGAGGTAGAGGGAGGAAGAGAGAGAGATAGAGAGGGGAGAGAAAGCCAAAGGAAGGATGAGATAGATAGAGAGGGAGAGAGAGGGATTAAGAGAGGGTGAGAGAGAGGAAGAGAGGGATGGAGAGAGTAAGGGAGGGAGAGAAAGGAAGAGAGGGAGAGAGAGGGATTGGGATAAAGAGGTTAAGGGAGGGAGAAAGGGAAAGAGAGGGAGAGGGAGGGGAAGAGAGGGAGAGAAGGGGAAGAGGATGGAGAGAGAGGGAGAGATAGGGAGAGAGAGATGGAGAGAGTAAGAGAGAGATAAAGAGAGGGAAAGAGAGAGAGGAAGAGAGCGGGAGAGAGAAAGAGGGAGATAGGTTGATAGAGGGGGTGAGAGAGGAAGAAAGAAAGGAAGAGAGAGAGGGAGAGAGGGAGGTAGAGGGATGGAGGGAGAGAGGGAGAGGATGGGCAAAAGAGAGAGAGAAGGAAAGAGAGAAATAGAGAGAGGGTGACAGTTGGAGAGTGAGAAAGGGAGAAAGAAAGATTGAGATTGGGGATATGGGGAAAGAGGGAGAGAGAGAGATGGGAGGGAGAGAGAAGGAAGGGAGAGGTAGATAAAGAGAGGAAGAGAGGGGGAGAGGGAGATAGGGAAAGAGGAGGAGAGATGGAGAGAGGGAGGGAGAAGGAGAGATAGATATGGAAGGAGAGAGAGATGGATAGAGAGAGGGGAGAGAAGGAGGGATAAGGAGGGAAAGGGAGAAGGAGGGAGATAGAAATCTTCCTCTCTCTTCTAATCTCTCTCCCACCTTTTCCCTCTCCCTTACCATTGTTTCTCTATCTTTCCCTACCTCTCTCTCCCTCTTTCTCTCCCACTATTTCCCTCTCCTTTCTCTCTCCCACTTTCTCTCTTCTCCCTTTGTCTCTCCCTCTGTCTCCCTCTATATCCCTCTCTCCTAATCTCTCTTTGTCCCTCTTCTTCCTTTCTATCTCTCCTCCCTCCTCTCTATCTCTCCCCTACCTCTCTTTCTCCCTCTTTCTTTCCTCACTCTCCCTTTCTCTCTCTCTCCTCTCTCTCTCTCTCCTTCTCTCCCTCTCTTACTCTCCATCTCCCACTATTGTCCTCCCTATCTCTCTTTTCCAATCTCTCTCTTTCTCTCCCTTCCTCTCTCTCCTTTCTCCGTCTCTCTCTCCTTCTGTCTCTCTCCTTCTCTCTCAATCTACCTATCTCTTTCTCTCTCTCCCTCTCTATCTCACTCTCTCTTCTCTCTTCTTCTTTATCCGGATATCTCCCCCTTCCTCCCTCTCTCTCTTCCCTCTATCACCCTCACCCTCTCTCCCTCCCTCTCCCTCTCTCCTTCTCTCTTTGTCTCCCTCTCTCTCTCTCCCCATGTCTCTCTCCTAATCTCCCTCTACCCCTCTCTTTCCCTCTCCTTACCTCTCTACCTCTCCCTCCTTTTCCATCCCTCATCTCTCTCCCTCTCTCTCCCTCTCTCTTCCTCTCTTCCTGTCTCTTTCCTTTCCTCTTTCGCTCTCTCTCTTCATCCCTCTCGCTCTCCTTTATTCTCTTTCCATCTCTCTCTCTCACTCTCTCATTCTCCCTCTCTCCCTCTCTCCTCCCTCTATCCTTTTATCTCTCTGATTCTCCCTCTCTCCCTCTCTTCTTCCTCTATCCCTCTCTCTCCCTCTCGTCCTTCCTCTCTCCCTCTTCTCCACCTCTCCCTCCCTCTCTCTCCCCTCTCTCTCTCCCTTTTCCTCTCTCTAATTCTTTATCTCATAGATCCCTTTATTTCTCTATCTCTCTCCATTTCTCTCTCTCCCCTATCTCCCTCTCTCTACCCTCGCCCCTATCTCCTTCCCTCTATCCCACCCTCTCTCTCCATCTCTCTCATCCCCTACCTTTCTCCTACCCTTTATCTCTCCCTCTCATCCCTTCCCTCTCCCCTCCCTTCTGTCTCCCTCTCCCTTAATCTACATCTCTCCCTCCTCTCTCCCTTCTTCACTCTCACTCCCTCTCTCTTCCTATCTGCCCTTTTTTTCTCTCTTTTCCTCTCTTTCCCTCTCTCTATCCCCTGTCTCTCCCTCTCAATCTCCCTTTCTTGCTCCCCCTCCCTCTCCTTGTTTCTCTCCCTCTCCCTCCCCCTCTTTCTCTATAGTAAGAACACATATGGCAAGTCTTTAATATTTCTAGATGGCAATACTTATTCACCTCTCTTTTCTCCTACACTATAAGAAACAAAGTTGAGTGATGCCTAGTAAGCATAATCCATAAAATGCATGTAACACCTTTTATACATGTAATGCATTTTAAAATCAATTTTTTTCCTTTTAAAATGCATTTTCCTTTTTGAGCGCGCCCTACCTATTATGTATATAATCGACCCTTTTTAAAACATGTAATTGTTAAAACTTCACAAAAGCACTAGGTACCTTCCTATAACATTTTCCATTACACTATAAGAGTATATAATTGATCATTCCCTTATCATGTCCTCATTTTCCTTTACATGTTAAGAGTATACACCAGATCATTCCCTTAGCATATGCTTATTTTCCTTTATATGCCAAGAGCGTATAGTAGATAATTCTCTTGACGTATCTTTATTTTCCTTTACATGCTAAGAGTATAGACCAGATCATTCCCTTAGCATGCTCTTTTCCTCAAGAGAAGGAGATCATTCCTCTCCTATAACCTCAAAAAAGATACCTAGCCATTCCTTTTTGAAAACCTTTCTTTTTTCTTTTTCTTTTCCTTTTCCTTTCATCAAAATCATGAATGCAAAACCTCTTTCATGATTATGATGTGCAAATGCATTTAAAATAAACCTCAACATCAATAATTTTAAATCCTCAAGAACATGTAATATAAATAATAAATTAAATACTTGTTCCATATAAAATCGGTGTACATGCAAACATGGATAATCAATAAACACAATTCTTGCCTTAAACACATGTTATGGTTTAATGTTTAAGCAACATAATCCATCCATTTTTTCACATGATTATGATCATTTTTTCATGCCATATTATACCTCCGAACCTCAAAATTACCATTAGCCTTAAATTGACCTCTCCTCGCCCTTGAACATCAAATAGGTTAAGTAAATCAAGCAATCAAAACTTCAATCTTGGCCAAAATTCTATAACAAAGTGGCTAAATTTCAAGTTTTCCAATTCAATACCATTAACAACTTTTGGGCATATCATCAAACACTTTGTAAATAAGAGGTCTTAAAACCATTTGTTTATTCATATCTTAAAGATAATCAACCACCTTCTTCTAAGAACAAGGAAAACCTCAAGATGCACTTTTTTTATCCAATTAATCATTTATTCATCATAATTCCAACATGAACAACACATAAACATTATCAAAATCATCCCATTCAACAACAACATGGCAATTCTCAATAATTTAACTATTAATCCATAAATAATTAAAATACAATTTAACATCAATTACACATAAAAACATCATTTTTTTTATGTTTTAGAGAGGATTACACTTACCTTACTTGAAGTTTGGCCAATCTTCCTTTTTTCCTCCTTGATTCTTTCCTCCTCTTTTCTCTTCAAAGTTTTGGCGAAGCTGGAACTTTTTCTACTTCCTTTTCTTTTTCTCCCAAACTAATTTTAGGATGATTTTAGGGTTTTATAGGTTAAATAAAACGGTTTGGTGGTTTCTCTCATGGTTGAACTCCTCTCTCTTTGGTGTTGCTTATTTCCTCCAATTTTCCAACCTCTCCTTCCATCTTCTTCTTCCATATTTATAGCTAAGGTTTTCCCTTGGAATAAGGCCAAGTGTGTCACACTTATATTAATTTAAGGTTGGTTATTAATGGCATTTCTTGATTTTTCTTTGTTTTTCTCTTTTCTTCCTCCTTTTATCTTAGATTTTTCTCTTCCTTTCTGCTTATCTTTGCACCAACTTTGCTCTTCTCTTTTTCTCTTCATTTTTAGAGATTATTTTGCTAGAATTAGTCTCTAAAAATTAATTACTAAGTCCTCTAAAGTGTCATCATTTTACACGTTAGTTCCTAAATATTAAATCTTTACAATTAAGCCCTCCGATTTCATTCCATAACTACACAATTTCCCTTAAATTGACCTTCATCGTAGACCTTTTCCAAGGGTAATTTAAGTTCCCAAAGTTTCTTAATCATTTCAATCAGGTACCTAAACTTTTAAATTTTTTTATTATGATCCTAGGTTTCACAATTGCGTCTCTAGTTTAAGCATAACCATACTAGCCTTACTCATTCTATTAACCTTTAGTTTTAATCATAATTATGCTTATTTCATTCTTAATTAAAGTTTAAAATTATTCCTCAATTTAATAACTATCATTTTATTAATTAAATAAAATATCTTTATATTTACGGAGGATTTTAGTCATAAATATTACACACACCCTCTCTCTCTATCTCTCTCACTCCCTCCCTCCCTCTCTCCCTTTCTCCTTATCTCCCTCTTTCTCTCCCTTTCTCTCCCTCTCCCTCTCACCCTTCCTTTCCCTTTCTCCTTACCTCTCAATCTTTTTCTCTCTTTCTCTCTCTCCATCTCTCTTGCCTTTTCCCTTTCTCTTTTTCTCCCCCTCTCTCGCTCTCTCTCTCCTTCTTCATCTCCCTTGCTCTCCCCCTTTCCCCTTCTTCCTTTCTCCCTCTCTCTCCCCCCTCTTCCTCTCTCCCTCTCTTGCTCTCCCTCTCTCTCCCTCTCTTTCCCTCTTTCCCTCACTAGATCTCTACCACTCCATCGCACCTTCTCTCTCTCTCTCCCCCATTTTCTTAGTCTCTCTCTCTCCTCTCCTTTTATCTCTACCCTTTCCTCTCTCCCGCCCTCTCTCCCTCTCCTTATCTCTATCTCTCCTTCACTCCTCTCTCTCTCTCTCTCTCCCCTTTGCATTCCTTTCTCTCGCTCTCCCCTTTTCCCTTCTTGCTTTCTCCCTCTCTCTCCCTCTCTCTCTCCCCCTTTTCCTTTCTCCCTCTCTTGCTCTCCCTCTCTCTCCCCCTTTCCCTCACTAGATCTCTACCACTCCATTGCACATTCTCTCTCTCTCCCTCTCTCACTTTCTTATTCTCTCTCTCTTCTCCTTCTATCTCTACCCCTTCCTCTCTCCCCGCCCTCTCTCCCTCTCCCTATCTCTATCTCTCATTCACTCCCTCTTTCTCCCTCCCTTCCCCTTTCTCTCTCTCCCACTCCCTCTCAACCTTTCTCCCTCTCTCTTTTTATTTCTCTCTACCTTTACCTCCTCTTCCCCCTCTCTCCCCCTCTCTTTCCTCTCCATCTCGCCTTTCCTTCTCTCCCTCTTCTCCATCTCTCCTTCTCTACCTCTCTCTCTCCCTCCTATTTGTCTACCCCTTCTCTCTCCCTCTCCCTCTCTCCTTCTCTCGCTTCCTTTCCTTCTCTATTTATCTCTTTCCCATTCTCTCTCTCCCATTCTCTCTTTTTCTTCCACTCTCTCTCTCTCTCCCTCCTCTCTGCCCCTACCTCTCTTCCCTTCTCTCCCTCTATCTCTCTTCCTCTCTCTCCCTTTCCTCCTTAACCTCCCTCACTCTTTGGCTATCATTATCTTTCTTTCTACATCTCTCTCCCTTTCCTTATTTCTCTCCTTCTCTCCTTTCTTCACTCCCTCTCTCTCGCCCCTCCCCTTCTCTCCATCTCCCTCTTCCTCTATCCTCATCTATCTCTCTTCCTCTTTGCCCTTTTCTCTAACTCTCTCTTTAACTTTCTCTCTTCCTCTCTCTTTCTTTCTCCCTCTCTCCCTCTCCCTTTATCCCTCTCTCTCCCTTTCTCCATATCTCTACATCTCTCCCTCTCCCTCCCTCTATCCTATCCCTTTCTCCCTTTCCCACTCTCTTCCTTTTCACCCTCGCTCCATCCCCTCCTAACTCTCTCATCTATTTTGCCTCTCTTCCTCTCCCACACCCTCTCTCTCCCACTCTCTCTCCCCCTCATTCTCTCCCTTTCTCTCCCTCTGTCCCTTTCTCTATCCCTCTCCCTCTCTCTCTCTCTATGTCCTACCTTTATCTCTCTCCCACTCTCCCCTTCTCCCCTTTTCTCTCTCTCCCCTCTCACCCTTCCCTCTCTCTCCCTCTCTCTCCCTCTCCCCCTCTGTCTCCCTCTCCCTCTCTCTTTTTCTATCCCACTATTTACCTTTCTCTACCTCTCTCTCTCCCTCCCTCCCCCTCTCCCTCTCCTCCTCCCTCTCTCTCTTTCTCTCCCTCTCTTTTCCTTGGTCTCTCCCAGTCTCTTCCTTTTCTCTCTCTCTCTCCCTCCTATAGAAATTAATCCCGGGCAATTTTGAGACAACCTTAAAAGAGAGGGATAGAGTGTTTCTTGCTAAGGTTAGGAGAAAACTATTTTCTCATTGTTTTTCACTTTTGGCTATGTGCCCTAATTTGTTTTTGGGATGGTCGAATTTTTCTCTCCTCTTTCTTCTATGTTAGGCTGAATGTTCTCTCTCCCTCCTATATATTTATGGGAGAGTTTTCTTGCCCTTCAAGGATAAGGAGAAGGGAAACTATGAGCACATAAAGGACTCTAGGTTGTTGCTTCCTTATCCTCCAAAGATAAGAAGTTATTTTATATGTAGACTATTTGGTTATTATCATTAAAACATTTAACCTTGTCCAATAAGGTTGATGTTTATCCTCCCATCAAAATTATCTCAAAGCTCTTAACTAAATCTAATGGGCTAAAACTATTTTAGCCCAATTAATTTATTTGGACTATCCAAAAAATATTCTTAGAATATTTTAGCAAGATCCACATTAGAAAATAATTTTCCAAAATACCCTTTAACCTAAATTAGGAAACTCCATTCCTTTTAGGTTCTTTATTTCTAAATTTGAAACTAACTTCCAAATTAGAAAACTGATTTCTAAAATAGAAAACTTTCCATTTTAAGAAACTTTTCATTTTGGAAACTCTTTCCAAAATAAGAAGCCTTTTATAATTGAAAACTTTTCCCAATATCTTTGCTTTTCATTATAATATGAATACTTAAACTTATGCATGTAACTCAATTGGCTCCTAGATATATTAGTAATGTATCAAGAATAAAAGACTCCTCTTTTATCTTTTGATACATAAATCAAGATTGGCCTCTACCAAGACATCATAACTACCAAATTCTCTAGGAGGATTAGTTAATCCATTATTACCTTTCACGAGCATGGTTATCATAAAATTCATTCCTCATGTCAACTTATCATAGTGTGATCTCGAACTTGGTTATTAGTCTTGTTCAATTATTATCACATAAGTTTTCCTTGATTCCCAAATGTCTTAGCTCCAAGAGTAAACCAAATATGCTCTATTTGTGTAATCCTACTATGACCATAGATTTTTTGAGCGAGACATTTATTGAAGTTCAATGCGATAACTCCTTTACCATACAAGGTATGACATATCCTATCTTAGTCATACACCTATATCCATTGGATTCTTAGTGCACCCAACGAATTGCCCATGTGTGACCCATTAATGGGTCAATCGAAACGAGTGTCAAAGTGCATAAATCCTCTAACGTGATAACCGTGATGATCTCCATTCTAAGGACCATTTGTACCCATCTCATAAGAGATTCCCATAGACTAAAACCAAATGGGTTCTCATGCTCGAGTCAAGTCCAGTCATATGTTCCCTAACATAAATCACCTAAGTGCTTTCTTTGGCATCACCATGCCAATAGATGTGAGATCTCCTACTCGCTATCATCTAGCATGAACATAGCACTCACAAGTCTATCCGCACATGGTCGGTGTCCATTCTTGACAATGCTATAACTTGGGACATTTAATGATATCATTTATATGCATTAGTATTTGTCGCATATCTTTCGATGAATCATTATTGCAAATGCATATCATAAGAATTCTATCTAATTCTGCTGAATTTATCAACATGTAAAATAAGAATTAATTGAAAGACTTCTTTATTGTTATTAAAATAAATAATGCAATGATACATTAATTCAAGCTTATCCAAATATGGTTGGATCTTAGGCACCCACACTAATATGACATGCTCTATATTAGTCATCCACCTATCTCCATTAGATTCCGAACACCTAAAAAAATGATCCACATGCGACTCTTGAGTAAGCCCATCGAAACAAGAGTCAAATATATTAATTCTCTAATGAGATAACTATGATGACTTTAAGTCAAAGGACTAGTTGTATCCATCTCATATGATATTTCCATAGAATAAACCAAAGGGGTTATTATAATGAGTCATGTCTAGTGATAAGTTCTCTAATATTAATCACCTAAGTGTTTTCTTTGGCATCATAATATCAATAGGTGTGTGATCTCCTGCTTTCATCTTATAGTATGAGCATAGCAATCACAAGTCTTACCGCATATAGTCAATGTCCATTCTTTATAACACTACCACTTGAGATATTCAATGATATCATTTAAGTGTTTTAATATTTATCTCATATCTTTCGTTCAATTAGTAATACAATGCATATCATTTGGACTTCTATCTAATTCTATCAAAATATAAACGATAAGAATTAATAAAAAGACTTCTTTTACTAAACAAATAAAGAATGCCATATTACAATAAGTCAAACCATCTAAAAAAGGTTTGATCTTGGGCACCTACACTAACACCTCTCTCCCTCCCTCTCCCTCCCTCTCTTCCTCTCACCCTCTCCCTTCCTCTCCTCCTTTTTCTCTCTCCTCTCTCACACCCTATCTCCCTTTCACTCTTTTTTCCCTTCCGTCTCTCCCTCTCTCGGCTCCCTTTCTCTCTCTCCCTCTCTCTTCCTCCTCTCTCTCTCACCCCCTCACCCTCTCTCCCCCACTCTCATTCCCTCTCCTATTCTCTCCCTCCCTCTCTCCTATTCTCTTTCCCTTTCTCACCATCTCTCTCCCACTCTCTTGAAAGGTCATGCATCATATGAAGGTGCGGAATAAATAAATAAAATTTCTTCCATCAAACGCCCCAAGATCATGCCGTTGAATCTACTAATCATACATACATGAATAATAAGCTAAGGTAAAAGATTACCACTTATAGCATAAATCTAAATTCCTTTTTCTTTGATTAGCCTTCTAAGTGTCCAGCCTCTATTGATGATCCATGCCGTTAACGTATCCACTAAGAAGCACTTAAAATTAATGAGGTGCTAGCTCCACCTTTTCCGATTAAGTATTTCCTCTAGAAATCAATCCCGGGTAACTTTGTGACAACCTTAACTAAGGAGGAAAGAGTATATCCTGCTAGGGTTTAGAAAAAAACTATTTTCTCCTTTATTTACTCTCTTGGCTATGTGCCCTAACATATTTTTTTAGGCTAGCCAAAATTTTCCCTTTTTTTTTCTTTTGGCTGAAATTCTCCCCTTTTTCTTTTTGTTGGCCGAAATACTCTATTAGGTGATTCATTCCTTCCTTGTCGCACCTCATTTCCTATATATAGGGGAGAGTTTCCTTTTCCTCTAAGGACAAGGAGAGTGGCGACTTTAAGTCCATAAAGGACTCTAGGTTGTTGCTTTCTTATCATTCGGGGATGAAGAGTTATTTTATATGTGGACTACTTGCTTATTATCTTTTAAAACATTCAACCATATCTAATAAGGTTAATGTTTATCTTTAAAATATTCATCCTTTTCCAATACGGTTGATTTTTACCATCCCAAAAAATTATTTTTAAGCTTTTTAATTAAATCTAATGGGCTAAAACTATTTTAGCTTAATTAATTTATTTGGACTATGCAAATAAATATTCTTAGATTATTTTAGCATGGTCTACATTAGAAAATAATTTTTCAAAATACCCCGTAACCTAAATTAGGCAACTCCTTTCCTTTTAGGTTCTTTATTTCCAAATTTGAAACTAACATTCAAATTAGGAATCCGATTTCTTAAATAGGAAACTTTTCATTTTTTGAAAACTTTTCATTTTGGAAACTCTTTCCAAAATAGAAAACTTTTATAATTGGAAACTTTTTCCAATATATTTGCTTCTCATTTATAATGTGAATACTTAACCTTATGCATGTGACTCAATAGGCTCCTAGATATGTTGGCAATGTATCAAGAATAAAAGACTCCTCTTTTATCTCTTGATACATAAATCAAGATTGGTGTCTAGCAAGGCATCATGACTACCCAATTCTCTATGAGGATTAGTTAATCCATTATTACCTTTCACGAGCATGGTTATCATACAATTCATTCCTCATGTCTACTTATCATAGTGTGATCTCGAACTTGGTTATTAGCCTTGTTCGATTATTATCACATAAGTCTTCTTTGATTCCCAAATGTCTTAGCTCTAAGAGTAAACCAAATATGCTCTATTTGTGTACTCCTACTATGGCCATAGATTTTTTGAGCGAGACATTTATTGAAGTGCAATGCGATAACTCCTTTAGCATACAAGGAATGACATATCCTATCTTAGTCATACACCTATCTCCATTGGATTCTTAGTGCACCCAACGAATCGCCCATGTGTGACCCATTAATGGGTCAATCGAAACGAGTGTCAAGGTGCATAAATCCTCCAACGAGATAACCGTGATGATCTCAATTCTAAGGAACATTGGTACCCATCTCGTAAGAGATTCCCATAGACTAAAACAAAATGGGTTCTCATGGTGAGTCAAGTCCAGTCATATGTTCTCTAACATAAATCACTTAAGTGCTTTCTTTGGCATCACCATGCCAATAGATGTGAGATCTCCTACTGCTATCATATAGCATGAACATAGCACTCACAAGTCTATCTCGCACATGATCGGTGTCCATTCTTGACAATGCTATGACTTGGGACATTTAATGATATCATTTATATGCATTAGTATTTATCGCATATCTTTCGATCAATCACTATTGCAAATGCATATCATAAGAATTCTATCTAATTCTACTGAATTTATCAACATGTAAATTAAGAATTAATTGAAAGACTTCTTTATTATTATTAAAATAAATAATGCAATGATACATTAATTCAAGCCTATCCAAACATGGTTGGATCTTAGGCACCCACACTAATATGACATGCTCTATATTAGTCATCCACCTATCTCCATTAGATTCCCAACACCCAATAAAATGATCCACATGCAACTCTTGATTAAGCCCATCAAAACAAGAGTCAAATATATTAATTCTCTAATGAGATAACTATGATGACTTTAAGTAAAAGGACTATTTGCATCCATCTTATATGATATTTCCATAGAATAAACCAAAGGGGTTATTATAATGAGTCATGTCTAGTGATAAGTTCTCTAATATTAATCACCTAAGTGTTTTCTTTGGAATCATAATATCAATAGGTGTGCGATCTCTTACTTTTATCTTATAGCATGAGCATAGCAATCAAAAGTCTTATTGCATATAGTCAATGTCCATTCTTTATAACACTACCACTTGAGATATTCAGTGATATCATTTATGTGTTTTAATGTTTATCTCATATCTTTCGTTCAATTAGTAATACAATGCATATCATTTGGACTTCTATCTAATTCTTTCAAAATATAAACGAGAAGAATTAATAAAAAGATTTCTTTTACTAAACAAATAAAGAATGCCATATTACAATAAGTCAAACCATCTAAAAAAGGTTTGATCTTGGACACCTACACTAACACCTCTCTCCCTCCCTCTCCCTCCCTCTCTTCCTCTCACCCTCTCCCTTCCTCTCCTCCTTTCTCTCTCTCCTCTCTCACATCCTATCTCCCTTTCACTCTTTTTTCCCCTCTGTCTCTCCCTCTCTCTGGCTCTCTTTCTCTCTCTCCTCTCTCTTCCTCCTCTCTCTCTCACCCCCTCACCCTCTCTCCCCCACTCTCCTTCCCTCTCCTACTCTCTCCCTCCCTCTCTCCTACTCTCTTTCCTTTCTCCGCCTCTCTCTCCCACTCTCTTGAAGGGTCATGCATCATATGGAGGTGCGGAATAAATAAATAAAATTTCTTCCATCAAACGCCCCAAGATCATGTCGTTGAATCTACTAATCATACATACATGAATAATAAGTTAAAGTAAAAGATTACATCTTATAGCATAAATCTAAATTCCTTTTTCTTTGATTATCCTTCTAAGTGTCCAGTCTCTATTGATGATCAATGTCGTTAAAGTATCCACTAAGAAGCACTCAAAATTAATGAGGTGCTAGCTCTACCTTTTCCGATCAAGTATTTCCTCTAGAAATCAATCTCGAGCAATTTTGTGACAACCTTAAACAAGGAGGAAAGAGTATATCTTGCTAGGGTTTAGGAAAAAACTATTTTCTCCTTTATTTACTCTCTTGGTCGTGTGCCCTAACTTATTTGTTTTTTAGGTGGCAAAAATTTTCCTTTGTTTTTCTTTTGGCTGAAATTCTCCCCTTTTTCTTTTGTTGGCCGAAATACTCTATTAGGTCATTCATTCCTTCCTTATCACACCTCATTTCCTATATATAGGGGAGAGTTTCCTTGTCCTCGAAAGACAAGGAAAGTGGCGACTTTAAGTCCATAAAGGACTCTAGGTTGTTGCTTCCTTATCATCCAAGGATTAGGAGTTATTTTATATGTGGACTACTTGCTTATTATCTTTTAAAAGATTCAACCTTATCTAATAAGGATAATGTTTGTCTTTAAAATATTCATCCTTATTCAATACGGTTGATTTTTACCATCCCACAAAAATTGTTTTTAAGCCTTTTAATTAAATCTAATGGGCTAAAACTATTTTAGCCCAATTAATTTATTTGGATTATGCAAATAAATATTCTTAGATTATTTTGACATGGTCCACATTAGAAAATAATTTTCCAAAATACTCTTTAACCTAAACTAGGGAACTCCTTTCCTTTTAGGTTCTTTATTTCCAAATTTGAAACTAACTTCCAAATTAGGAAACCGATTTCTTAAATAGGAAACTTTTCATTTTTTGAAAACTTTTCATTTTGGAAACTCTTTCCAAAATAGAAAATTTTGATAATTGGAAACTTTTTCCAATATATTTGCTTCTCATTTATAATGTGAATACTTAAACTTATGCATGTGACTCAATAGGCTCCTAAATATGTTGGCAATGTATCAAGAATAAAAGACTCCTCTTTTATCTCTTGATACATAAATCAAGATTGGCCTCTACTAAGGCATCATGACTATCCAATTCTCTAGGAGGATTAGTTAATCCATTATTACCTTTCACAAGCATGGTTATCATACAATTCATTCCTCATGTCTACTTATCATAGTGTGATCTCGAACTTGGTTATTAGTCTTGTTCGATTATTATCACATAAGTTTTCTTTGATTCCCAAATGTCTTAGCACTAAGTGTAAACCAAATATGCTCTATTTGTGTACTCCTACTATGGCCATAGATTTTTTGAGTAGACATTTATTGAAGTGCTATGCGATAACTCCTTTAGCATATAAGGAATGACATATCCTATCTTAGTCATACACCTATCTTCATTGGATTCTTAGTGCACCCAACGAATTGCCCATGTGTGACCCATTAATGGGTCAATCGAAACGAGTGTCAAAGTGCATAAATCCTCCAACGAGATAACTATGATGATCTCAATTCTAAGGACCATTTGTACCCATCTCGTAATAGATTCCCATAGACTAAAACCAAATGGGTTCTCATGGTGAGTCAAGCCCGATCATATGTTCTCTAACATAAATCACTTAAGTGCTTTCTTTGGCATCACCATGCCGATAGATGTGAGATCTCCTACTACTATCATATAGCATGAACATAGCCCTCACAATTCTATCCACACATGGTTAGTGTCCATTCTTGACAATGCTATGACTTAGGACATTTAATGATATCATTTATATGCATTAGTATTTGTCATATATCTTTTGATGAATCACTATTGCAAATGAATATCATAAGAATTCTATCTAATTCTACCGAATTTATCAACATGTAAAAGAAGAATTAATTGAAAGACTTCTTTATTATTATTAAACTAAATATTGCAATGATACATTAATTCAAGCCTATCCAAACATGGTTGGATCTTAGGCCCCCACACTAACATGACATGCTCTATATTAGTCGTCCACCTATCTCCATTAGATTCCGAACACCCAACAAAATGATCCACATGCAGACTCTTGACTAAGCCCATCGAAACGAGAGTCAAATATATTAATTCTCTAATGAGATAACTATGATGACTTTAAGTCAAAGGACTAGTTGTATCCATCTCATATGATATTTCCATAGAATAAACCAAAGGGGTTATTGTAATGAGTCATGTCTAGTGATAAGTTCTCCAATATTAATCACCTAAGTGTTTTCTTTGGCATCATAATATCAATAGGTGTGCGATCTCCTACTTTTATCTTATAGCATGAGCATAGCAATCGCAAGTCTTATTGTATATAGTCAATGTCCATTCTTTATAACACTACCACTTGAGATATTCAATAATATCATTTAAGTGTTTAAATGTTTATCTCATATCTTTCATTCAATTAGTAATACAATGCATATCATTTGGACTTCTATCTAATTCTATCAAAATATAAATGATAAGAATTAATAAAAAGATACTTTTCCTAAACAAATAAAGAATGCCATATTACAATAAGTCAAACCATCTAAAAAAGGTTTGATCTTGGGCACCTACATTAACACCTCTCTCCCTCCCTCTCCCTCCCTCTCTTCCTCTCACCCTCTCCCTTCCTCTCCTCCTTTCACTCTCTCCTCTCTCACACCGTATCTCCCTTTCACTCTTTTTTCCCCTCTCGTCTCTCCCTCTCCCCGGCTCTCTTTCTCTCTCTTCCTCCTCTCTCTCACCCCCTCACCCTCTCTTCCCCACTCTCCTTCCCTCCCCCTCCCTCTCTCCTACTCTCTTTCCCTTTCTCTCCCTCTCTCTCCCACTCTCTTAAAGGGTCATGCATCATATGGAGGTGCGGAATAAATAAAAAAATCTCTTCCATCAAACGCCCCAAGATCATGCCGTTAAATCTACTAATCATACATAGATGAATAATAAGCTAAAGTAAAAGATTACATCTTATAGCATAAATCTAAATTCCTTTTTCTTTGATTAGCCTTCTAAGTGTCCGAGTCTCTATTGATGATCAATGTCGTTAAAGTATCCACTAAGAAGCACTTAAAATTATTGAGGTGCTAGCTCCACTTTTTCCGATCAATTATTTCCTCTAGAAATCAATCTCGGGCAACTTTGTGACAGCCTTAAACAAGGAGGAAAGAGTATATCTTGCTAGGGTTTAGGAAAAAACTATTTTCTCCTTTATTTACTCTCTTGGCTTTGTGCCCTAACTTATTTTTTTTTAGGTCGGCCAAAATTTTCCTTTTCTTTTTCTTTTAGCTGAAATTCTCCCCTTTTTCTTTTTGTTGGCCAAAATACTCTATTAGGTCATTCATTCCTTCCTTGTCGCATCGGATTTCCTATATATAGGGGAGAGTTTTCTTGTCCTCAAAGGACAAGGAGAGTGGCGACTTTAAGTCCATGAAGGACTCTAGGTTGTTGCTTCCTTATCATCTAAGGATGAGAAGTTATTTTATATGTGGACTACTTTCTTATTATCTTTTAAAACATTCAACCTTATCTAATAAGGTTAATGTTTATCTTTAAAATATTCATCATTTTCCAATACGGTTGATTTCATAAAAATTGTTTTTAAGCCTTTTAATTAAATCTAATGGGCTAAAACTATTTTAGCCCAATTAATTTATTTGGACTATGCAAATAAATATTCTTAGATTATTTTGGCATGGTCCATATTAGAAAATAATTTTTCAAAATACCCTTTAACCTAAATTAGGGAACTCTTTTCCTTTTAGGTTCCGTATTTCCAAATTTGAAACTAACTTCCAAATTAGGAAACCGATTTCTTAAATAGAAAAATTTTCATTTTTGAAAACTTTTCATTTTGGAAACTCTTTCCAAAATAGAAAACTTTTATAATTGGAAACTTTTTCTAATATATTTGCTTCTCATTTATAATGTGAATACTTAAACTTATGCATGTGACTAATAGGCTCCTAGATATGTTGGTAATGTATCAAGAATAAAAGACTCCTCTTTTATCTATTGATATATAAATCAAGATTGGCGTCTAGCAAGGCATCATGACTACCCAATTCTCTAGGAGGATTAGTTAATCGATCATTACCTTTCATGAGCATGGTTACCATGCAATTCAGTCCTCATGTCAACTTACCACAATGTGATCTTGAATTTGGTTATTAGTCTTGCTCGATTATGATCACATAAGTTTTCTTCGATTTCCAATTGTCTAAGCTCTTAGAGTAAACCAACTATACTCTATTGGTGTACTCCTACCGTGGCCACAGATTTCTTGAGCAAACATTTATCAAAGTACAATGTGATAACTCCTTTTCTATCTTACTCGTCTCTCTCCCTTCCTCCCTCTCTCTTTCCCTATCTCTCCCTCTCTTCCTCTTTCCTCTCACTATCTTCTTTTCACTCTCTCTCCTTCTTTCCTCTCACTATCTTTTTTCACTCTCTCTCCCTCTCATTGTCTCTCCTTCGATGTCTCTCTCCCTCTATACCTCTCTCTCACCCTTTCACTCTCTCTTCCACCCTCTCTCTCCCTACCTCTTCTGTCTCCCTCTCTCCTAATTTCACCTTTTCCCTCTCCCACTCTCTCACTCTCCCACCCTCTCTATCTTCCTATGTCTCCCTCTCGTTTATCTACCTCTCTCATTTTCTTCCTCTCTCCATCTATCTCTATCCCTCTCTTTTTCCTTTTCTTCCTCTCAAATCTTTTCTCTCCCCTCTTTTCCTCCCTCTTTCTCCCTCTCTTTCTCTCCCTTTCACTCTCCCTCTCATTTCATCTCTTTCTCTCCCCGCCTCCTTCTTCCTATCTCCCTCTCTTCCTCTCTCTCTCCTTCCCTCTTATACTCTCTCTCTTTTTCCCTCTCTTTCTCTCTCTCTCACTCCATCTCTCCCTCTCTCCTACTCTCATGCTCTCCTTCTCCTTCTCTTGCTCTCTCTCTTATGCTTTCACCCTCCTACACTCTCTATATCCCTTTTTCACCCTCTCTTTATCTCTCCCTCTCTTGCTCACTCCCTTTCTCTCTCTCGTCCCTCACTCTTTCCTTCGCTTTCAGTCTCTTCCTATCCTATATTTTCTCTTTCCCTCTCTTCCTCCCTCCCTCCCTCCATTTACTTCCTCTCTCCCCCTCTATCTCCTCCTCTAGTTTCCTCCCTTTCTCTCTCCCTCTCACTCTCTCTTTCTCTTCCTCCCTCTTTCTCTCTCTCCATCTCCCTTTCTTTCTCCCTCTCTCCCCCTCCCTCTCCCTCTCCCTCTCCCTCTCTTTTTCTCTCTCTCCTTTTCTCTTCCTCCCTCTCTCTATCCCTCACACACTCTTTCCATCTTTGCCTCCTTCTCTTTCTCTCTCTCACACTTACTCTCTCTCTCCCACTCCCTCTCGCTCCTTGTCTCGCCTCTTTCTTTTTTCCCTCCCTCTTTTCCTCTCCCTCTTTTCCTCTCTCTTTTTCTCCCTTTCTCCCTCTCTCACTCTCACTCTCACTCTCGCTCTCGCTCTCCCTCTATCTCTCTCTTTCCATCTTCCTCTCTTTTGGTCTCCTTCTCCCTCTCTTCCTCTTTACCTCTCTCCCTGTCTCCCTCTCTTCCTCTCCCTTTCTACCTCTCTCCTTCACTACCTCTCTCCCTCTCTCTTTCTCTCTCTCTCCCTCTCCCCTCTCTCCAACCCCTTTCTCTCCCTTTCTTCCTCTCTCTCCCATTAAAGAGGGGGAGATAGTGAGGGTGGGAGAGCAAGAGACCGAGGAAAAGGAGAGGGAGAGGGAGAGGGAGAGCGTGAGAGCAAAAAAAGAGAGAGAGGGAGGGTGAGGGAGAGAGAAGGGGGAGAAATTTTCGTAGATGGGTTGGATAGGTTGTGTTCTTGGAAATTAGGCCATGTCTTAGATCGAAATATTTTTATTGATTGGGTTTGATTATAACTTGGCCTATTAATCTTGGATTGCTACCTATTTATATCCAACCTACTTCAATCGAGAGGGAATAAAAAATAATGATTCTATATTTTCACTAATTAAATTCCCTAAAAAAATCATCAAATAGATACAAGTTTAAATGATACTTAACTTTGTTGTTATTTAGCATGTTATTGTTTTATTTTTTTATTTTTTATTTTTTTGGGATTCTGATTGGTAAAAATAAGGTTGGTTAAGACTAGATGATATTATGAAAACAAAACCTTTAAGTGACTACTATTTAACGATGTGCATGCCGTCAAAGTATAAGTATTCTTATAAAATTAACCAATAAATCAAATACTTCTTTGAATTAAAAAATTCTTAATTTTTCCTCTAAATAATAGGATTTTTTAATTTGTCTATTTCGTTAGAAATTATTGAAAAATAGAATATTAATTTTAAAATCCTCTAAATTCCTATCATTTTCTCTACCATTTTTTTTTTAAATAAACATATTTAATACGAGAAAAAAGGAATTAACAGGATTTTTAAGGATTTGCCATTAATTTCTCAATAACATCCTAAGCAAGTGGACAAATTCAAAAAATTGTATTAAGTTAAAGAATAAAACCAAGAATTTATAAGTTAAGATATTTATATTTTCATTCAAGTTCATGAATGTCTTTTACAATTTACTCAACTATGTGTACATTAAGTTAACTAGGGGATATATTTTTTATAGGTTAAACCATTATGAAAATGATGGAAGCGCTACTATGCAGTGACAATAAAATTAGGAAATGGGCATAATTTTTTTGTCAATTTTAGAATTTTGTCATGCTTTTTGGAAACAATGCTCAAGTAGCTGGATAGTGAATATGTCCAAGTTGGCCTTATAATTAACCTTCACTCGGTTGTTTTTCCATTACGGTTGCTTATGTCATTACCACTTCCTGCATATAACGATCAACTAAATTGTCACAAAAGTTTCCACTCATTTTAAATTTCTACTAATATGATAATTATATAGTGGGTAGTGAATTACATCACCCTCCATCTTTTGATTTTATCATCCAATCTATCCTTTTTCAGTAATGAGTTGAAAGACTTTTTGTTAAATTTATACATAATCAATGCATTCTCACCAATTGCTTCAATTCAAGAAGTTTATATATATATATTTCACATATTGGAAATACGATTAATATGTGTAAAGCAAAGAGTGATAGGATTTAATTCATTCTAATAAATGCGATTTTAAAATTCAAATCCAGCATACCGATAAAAAACTCGTTTGAAAACCAATTCGCCTACTACTAGATCAACAACTTGTTAGTTTTAAAATGCTATATTTAAGCCATAATAAACCATAAACAAGATAATTTTAGTGTCGAATCATAATAAATTTTGATCTATTAAACTAGCTTGTATTAAAAGGAAACAAAATACTACAATTTTCCAAGTAATATGGAAAGAGAGGCGATTTTATTTAACACCAATCACGTTTGAGGTAAAACTAATAAAATTAAAAAATTTGAGACTCGAGTGATATTGAAGTAATACATTAAGAGGTAAATTGATGTTACTTTTTTCTTAAATGTTTAACTTATTTAGCTAATCACACTTTGATATTCCTTTCCAAGCTCCATTAAAATTATTTTTAATTTTAAAATTAATTACTTAATTTTTCCTTGTATAATAAAATAATTTTTTATTTGTTTTTATATTTCTAATTGAGTCAATTATATTCTTGAATGTACTTTAATTTTCTAATTTATTATTTTGAAAATATTTTGATGTCAAACCATTAAAATTAATTATGTGATTTACATGTGATTATTTTTTATTTTTAAAATTTTCATATAAGTCAAATAAATAAAAAGCTTTCATATGTAGATTAGGTGATTAATTTCAGTAATTTACTCTAAAAATCTTATCATAAAAATATATAAAAACTTAAGGTTTATTCAAAAATAAAAATAAAATTAGTTAAATTAAAAATATAACAAAATATTACAATATATATATATATGTTCACGCACAACAAGTGTGAGTAGCTGGACTACTATGGTTTAAAAAGAATAAATAAGATTGTTGATTATACAATAAAAATGAATCATTTGTGCATAAGACCAAGTCAAATTGGATTTTTCTTTTCGAGGTTGGTTTCATGTAGTACAATTATGAATCAGCTTTCCGTCACAACCAACATGTAGGATGGCCAAGTTGGACACGTAACATTCTCATGTTTTTCTTTCTTATGTTTTTTTTTTAATAATTGAAATGACTCGACCACATTCATCTTTTTCATATAATATTATTTTCCATGCATCTTTATTTTTTAGGAAAATAGCTTTAAGATCGAGTCATGTCATCTTCAACTTCTACAAATAAAACCAAAAAAAAAAAAAAAGAAATCGGAGGGGATAAAATGACAATTGGTCAATAAAATTAATGGCATTCTACTCTATAACCTTAGTGGTTATTTGTTCCTTCAGAGAATAGATTACAACTTAGTAGATTTTTAAGTTTTAAACTTCCTTTTACTTAGGTTTAAATTTTTCTTATTGTTTTTATGATTCCATTCAATTTATTGTTGTGGAACGCTAGCGAGCTAGGCATACAATGTGGCGCCCCTCCCCAGCTCACTTGCTAACTACCTAAAAAGGAGTGGCCAAGAGAGGAGCGCGTCACGCCGACATGTCCGACTCGACTTAAACCCTACTACGTACATGCCGGTATCGTAACAACATATTACATATTGAAATAGGTACAATACAAATTACATGAAAAGAATATTCACAACGGAAGAAATTATAACTTATTTATAGTGTCATTTAAATATCTACGGACACCCCCACACCGAATTACAATCAAAATAACATCCCCTTAGGTTTGCGTCACATATGAGCCCTTTTGGAGGATCCGAAGGCATCCTTATCGGTGCTATAGTCACCGCTACCTGTCATAACATGCAAATAACAACGAGGTGAGTCGAAGCTTAGTAAGTGTGGTGATGCACGTGATATGCAATGCTTTTCTAACTTCCCACCATACTTATCAATTTTAATTCCGGTACCCTAGGTATTAGTAAGTCTACTCTATGTTTAATCCAAGTGATTACTCGAATCACCTTCTACTAACAATGAAATCATCCCTCATTGTAGCCATCGCTAGCAAGAGTCTATCGTCTAACGAGTGTAGGCACACAACTTAGAGTACGCACACAGTTGGATCGCTAATACTCATTTATTCCCGTTAGGTTACCGGACATATTCATACAACCCCACTTTTCAACCAATTGATTCTTTCTCGCTCATCCCCGATAGATGTATGTGATGCTATGATTATCGTATTAAGGATACCGGGGTATCAAACCCTACACCATTATTCTATCCTCGATATCTAACCCATATAGGGTCATACGTTCACTTCATCGTAAGTTCACCTTATTAGGTTTAAACGCCGCCGATTGATATTTACCGAGTTGTGAATTTAATTCGCACGAAGATATTTTTCTTTCGCTTATTTTTGTATGTTTAGATATTAATTCATTCTGCATTTGAGGTATGTATTTTTTGAGATTTTGAATTATTTAAAACATGTTATGGTGTAACTTACCCTTTTGTCTTGAATTTAACACTTTTTGGGCGAGTTAGGCTCCTAATAATGTTAAGTCAAATTTTTGGTTTCTCTTCGCGATCTTACCTTTCTAACATTATTTTTATCCTTCTTTGGGGCCTAATTGAATTAGTAATTACCCAATTGATTTAGTGAAACCCAAAACCCCCCATTTTTTCCAAGCTTGGCCCAATGGTCCCTAATTTGGCAAGGAATTTTTATTTTTTTATACGACTTTTCTTTTCCTTTGCTTTTGAAAAACTAACGACCTAATTGGTTTACCATTAAGGTCAAAAGTCTTAAGTACCAAAGGAAGTCCATTTTCACCATTTTTGGCCGAATATAACTCTAGGAAAACCCTAAAATTTTTCTTTCCTTCCTACTCTATTTTATTCAAGTCCATACAAATCCCAAATTCATCCACCAAGTTTCGATCAACCAAGTTCCACTAGCCATACCCATCCATACATAGATCTAGCTAGATACAAAACTTTCAAAACATTAACAAAGAACCATCATGTAACTCCCATGAAATTTATTAATTATAAACATATATACATGTTTAAATGTTCATAAACATGCCTATATTAAGTAAAAGTGATAGTATGAATTTTTTTAAAAGTTTTTACGATAACGGTATGTTTGACATTTACGTGGGGAATTTTGAGAGGAATTCTTTTTGGATAATTTAGTTAATTATCCCCGGGATATTTCTAAGTATTTCGGATGCATTATATCAGTCGAAATGTGTTGCAAAACTTTAGGAACATTGGAACTTATTTTTGGGAAATTTCCAAGTTGTTTAAAAGAATTTTTTTTTGAATTTTAGGGGTGGAAAATTTCAAACCTTGTGTGATTTATTTAGGAATCTTAGAGTGATTTCGGGTAAAAATCAAAGAATAAAATTTTTTTCATCTATGTTTGTACTAGCTCTCTATAAAGTTTATGATATATATATATATTTATGGTCAATTTGGTACGGACCATTTGGATGTACCACTCGCTAAAACTTTTAAGGAAAAAAATTCCGAGTTTAGGGAGAGGGATTTCTAAAATTTAATGAAACAAATGAGTTTAGTTACTTAAACTTGGTTAGTTAGGGTGTTTAGTTAGTCTAAATACTTAGTTAGGCACCTAAGCCACCCTAATAAATGAATTAAGGCCAACTCACCTTCCTTCGACTTCAAAACAACTACTTGTTCCTTAGTCACCAAGTACTTTCCACCTTGGCCAATTGATTCAAGGACATTGTAAAAGGGGAAGAAAATGTGAAGTATATAAGGGAGAGAGAGGTTTAAATGGTTTTAAATTTTAGCCAAAAATCATGGAGTACCAAGAAAGAAAGAAGATAAAATCGTGAAAGGGAGAGAAGAAGAAAAAAAAAGAAGAAAGAAAAAGGAAAGAAAAAGAAATGGAAAAAGGAAGGAAAAGCTAGAAAATCTTTTAAGGAAGCATATATTATAGTAAGTAGGTTTATTTATGCTTTTACATATCCATTTTTATGTGTTTGAGTTATGTATTGATTGAGTTGTTTGTAGTATTGTTGAGCTTAGTTTGTGTTGGTGGTTGTTTGATATGGCTTGCTCTACTTGTGGATGTTGTGTAGGTTATGAATTGTGATGTTTATAATGCCTAGTGCATGTCCAAGTATGTTATGATAAGTCGAATTAGACTTGGACTGAAATTTAATTAGACTCGAAATAAGGTTAATGTGGGTTGGACTCGAATAGTTAAATCGGTGTTATTTGAGGATTAGTTTCTGTCCGAAATTGGTGTTGCCTATTTGAGGACCTTAGGGTGATTTCTAGGTGAACCTTAAAGAATAAAAGTTTTTTATCTATGTCTTGAATAAAACCCTGTAAAACATTTTTATTATTAGGTTCATATAAAAAAATTTATGCTTGTTTTAGTAGAGATTGTGCTTGGATGAACTGCTATTGGACAAATTCAATCTTAAACTTCAAAATGATGTTATGAATTATATGTTTGGTATTTAAACCTAATTTTGGATATGTTATACATCAATATTTCTAATTTCTAATAACAAAAGGGTAGGATTTAATTATGCTCAAAATTTGATACGTTGCCTACTTGATTAGAGGTTGTCCTATAATAAACTACAAATTAGAAATAAGGAGAAAATGAATTCCTAGGGTTTTCACTAAAGAACCCTTTTAGCCTTACTAAGAAAATGAATAAGATTGGACTCATTTTATGAAATTAAGGGCATATAAGACTAAATTATAATTTAATTAGGTATACATTAGCAAGTTGGGATGAAAAAGTAATCTTTGGCAACTTTAAGGACCTATTCGGCTTAAACCCTAAATTATGGGGCTTTGGATTCCAATCCTTCAATTCCATAATTAATGGTTTGAGTACACTCTAATAAGTATAAGAAGACGTTTGCATAGAAAAAATTGCTAGGTAAGCTAAAATTTTGACCTACAACATTTAAAATCCTAATTCAGCCCAAAATGCCATAATTTTGGTTCGGAGAGAAAATGTCACCTTAGTATGTTTTAAAATGGTTTAAAATGATACCGATTACATACATCGAGTGAAGGACGAATTGTACGATGAGACTTACTAAATTTAACAAGAGGAAAGTGCCTACGTGCAACATAAAGTTTATGACTTGAGTAATATTAGTTAACGGTAATTGATTTTCCTTGGGAGAAATATTATGAAAGTGATATGGGAATATATCAAAACCCCTATATGGGTTGGATCTCGAGAATGATTGGATAGTCTAGGGTTTAGCACCTATATGGTGTTTAATAGAGTAAACATAACTTCACGTACATCATATGCATTCGGAGATGATTGAACCGAGTAAATGATTATTGAGGTTATTTGACAATGAATCGATTCGTCGAGGTTATTTGGTAGTAAATGATTGCCGAGGTTATTCGATAATCATCAAGAATAGAGTAGACTTATTAATACCCAAGGTACCCTTAACATTTCAAATTGATGAGAATAGTAGGAGAAGTCAAAAAAACATTGCATAACACGTGTATCACCCTACTTACCGAGCCAAAGCTCACCCTATTTGTTGTTGCATGCCATGATAGGTAAAAACGATTGTAGCACCGGTAAGGATGCTACGAGTTCCTCCAAAAGGCTCTTACACGACACAAGTGCAACAAAGTTTATTTTGCTTGTCGTTTTTTATTGGGGTGTCGATAGACATTTTATTGGCTCTATACATGTTGTTTTTGTTTTTATAATTCCTTATATTGTAATGACTCATGTTATGTAATTTTTCATATACGCATGTAGTTGTATTTGCGATGGTTATGTAACTTTTCTTTCTATGCATTTCTCTATGTCCCATGTAGTAAGTTTTGAGCAAGTACATATAAGAGTTAAGTCGAGATTAGATTGTATCGGCGTGACGCGCCTCGCCCGGCCACTCCTATTTGGGTAATAGAGGGTGGACTAGAGTGCGAGTGCCACGGGGTGGTATCATAGCTATGGTTTAGTTAACTAGGTGGAACCCTATGTGTCACCCGAGCTCGAGGACCAATATGCTACTTGATGGGTAATAATTTGATTCTTGATTTTTTTTTAATGTGTATGATAATTATTACATGCTTTTCTTATCGATATATAATTGTGTTCTAGTAATACTAGTAAAAATTTTTATTGTGGATGCCGTATTTACTCCGTACACCCTACGCTGCTAGGACACGCTAATAACGAGCCACCCTAGCTACCTATTGGGCTAAGCCGAACACCACGACCATGACCCCGGATCAAGATATAGTAACCCATGTCACTTGGGTGTATGACTCGATTCAAAAAATAGTGTTCACCGATGCCTCCTTTGACCTATATCATAGTGTCGGGTTCTTGATGACGATAATACATCATACGTTTTTTCCATGAGATCAACGGTTATTGGATACCGTCTAGCGGAACATGATAGAGCGATATTCCTATTGACATGTGATGCAAACCTTCTTGCTAATACAGAGTTAGGAGGACCCTTACAAGATTGATGTATAAATGGGGTCTACCCTTGCCTTTAGTCGGCGACATCGTACGGATTGTATAGGTTGGTGGTATAGGCCGGTGGAGAGTTGAGGTCTCCTTTCCACATTGTGTTCATGGTACTTGGATGGAGTAACGTATGTCTAAGAAACATATCATACCACCTAGTGCCTTGTACATCTTTTGAGATCTTTGTGCACTTATTAATGGAACTATACATGCCCTTTAGGAACTAGCAATGCCCTTTTACGTGTACTACGGCATTAAACCTTTTTATGTAACTCGTGTATATCACTATGAATGTTGGGCATGTATGTTATGATTCATTATCTATATCTTTGCCTATTTTCTATTGTGTGTGATGCATGACATTAAGATTTTCGATATGAAAACTAGCTTGAGCATAACATGGCATGTACGAAGTCAAAACATACCAAAAAAGTATCTAGTATGGACGGGAGGTGAAGGGACCTTCAATGACACTAATCACAATCAACGGGACCCTTTAAATCGTATGATGGATATGATGCAACAAGTAACAACAAGTAATGCAACAACAACAACAAGTCCCTACGAAGCGAGTGAGACGACTCTTAGCCATGCATCAACAGACCTCAACTCCATTGCCTCGACGAAAGGAATGATATGATGGAGAGGTTTTGTAAGATGAATCCTTAGGAATTCATCGGGGGTGTTAACTCAATGTTAGCGGAGGAATGGATTAATTCCTTAGAGTTAATATTTGAATACTTGTAATTTATCAATAATGAGCGAGTGTCATATGCTATCTTTATGCTGACTAAGGGTGCTTGCACATGGTGAGAGAGTGCCCGACCGACGGTAGACATGCGTACCTTAACTTGGGAAGGATTTAAGGAAGTCTTCTACAACAAATACTTTACTGCGGATGTGAGGGCTAATAAAATTCAAGACTTCTTAGAACTAAAATAAGATGGAATGTCGATGGGTGAATATGTATAAAAACTTAAACAAGGATGTCGATTCATCCCATTCATTACAAGGGATGAAAATTTGAAAAAGAATCGATTCCTAGTAGGGTTAAGCCCGAGAGTTCGAGGTACGATGTGAATGTCGACCGCCAACACTTTTTCAAGCAATAGTAAATAAAGCGATGTTAGTGAATGAGGATTAGAAAGAAATCATGAAAGAAGTACAGCAGAAGAAGTTAGTAGTTAAGTTCGAGCCTCTTCGTCCGGACCATTAAGGCCATCCCCGCCTAGAGTCAAGATGGCATTCAAGAAAACGTATGAATCGTTAGACCGGTCCCATACGTTCCTAGGTCGCTACTAGGTAATCAACCGAGATCGGTGATGGGTAACCTACCCTAGTGCAATAAGTGTTGAAAGTTCTATACAAGGGAGTGCCGACCGGACTAGAGAACTTGTTATATTTGTCACAAGCAAGGGCACGTAGCCCACAACTACCCTCGAGCACCGAAACCGGGATTAGGAAGGGTACCCGCTTAGGTTTACACGATGATGCAAAAGGAGGCTGATTAGAGGGATGCAACGGTGAACTATGGTAAGGTCTCAATCTTAACTCGATTACTTATGTTTTGATTGAATCTAATGCTATGCAGTAATTCAAGTCCTAGTTTGGGATTAAACCATTCCATCCAAAGATGGAGCTTTCGTAGTATATAGAAACGCTTCTAAAAATAAGTTAGGAGCAATGTTGATGAACAATGGAAGAGTAGGAGTTTATACATCATAGCAATTGAAGGAATATGAATGAAAGCATCCAATGCATGACTTGGGAATGTGAGGAAGAGATGAGGGATAAATATCCAGAATTGTTTAAGTAAGTCAATTTCGAGGACAAAATTCTTTTGAGGGGGAGAGAATGTAACTCCCATGAAATTTATTAATTATAAACATATATACATGTTTAAATGTTCATAAAAATTCCTATATTATGTAAAAGTGATAGTATGAATTGTTTTAAAAATTTTTATGATAACGGTATGTTTGACGTTTACATGGGGAATTTCGAAAGAAAACATTTCGGATAATTTAGTTAATTATCCTTGGGATATTTTGAAGTATTTGGGATGCATTATATTAGCGAGAAATGTGTTGTAAAATTTTAGGAACATTAGAACCTATTTTTGGGAAAAGTTTTGAATTGTTTAAAAGAAAACTTTTTTTGAATTTTAGCAAGTGGAAAATTTCAAACTTTGTGTGATTTATGTAGGGATCTTAGATTGATTTTTGAGTAAAAATCAAACAATAAAAGTTTTTCATTTATATGTCTACTAGCTCTTTGTAAATTTTGTGATATATATAAAGTTATGATCGATTTGGTATAGACCGTTTGGATGTACCACTCGCTGAAAACTTTAGGAAAGAAAATTTTGAGTTTAGGGAGAGGGATTTTTGAAATTTAATGGAAAAAAATGACTCTAGTTACTTAAACTTGGTTATTTAGGGTGTTTAGTTAGTCTAAGTACTTAGTTAGGCACCTAAGCCATCCTAATAAATGAATTACGGCCAACTCACCTTCCTTTTGACTTTAAACCAGCCACTTGTTTCCTTAGTCACCAAGTACTTTCTACCTTGGCCAATTGATTCAAGGTAATTGTAAAGGGGGAAGAAAAGGGGAAGTATATAAGGGAGAGAGAGGGTTAAATGGCTAGAACGTTCAGCCAAAAATCGTGGAGCACCAAGAAAGAAAAGAGAGAATCATGAGAGGGAGAGAAGAAGGAAAAAAAAAGAAAGAAAGAAAAAGGAAAGAAAAGAAAAGGAAAAAGGAAGGAAAAGCTAGAAAATATTGTAAGAAGCCATATATCATAGTAAGTAGGTTTATTTATACTTTTACATGTCCATTTTTATGTGTTTGAGTTATGCATTGGTTAAGTTGTTTGTCGTATTGTTTAGCTTGGTTTGTGTTGGTGGTTGTTTGATGTCTTGGCTTGCTCTACTTGTGGATGTTGTACAGCTTGATGAATTGTGATATTTATAATTCCTAGTGCATGTCCAAGTATGTTATGATGAGTTGGATTGGACTTGGACTAAAACATGGTTAATGTGGGTTGGATCGAATGGTTAAATCGGTGTTATTAAGGATTAGTTTCTGTCCGAAATTGGTGTTGCTTATTCAAGAACCTTAGGGTGCTTTTAGGATGAACTACTAATTTTCTGTAAAATAGTTTTATTATTAAGTTTATATAGAAAAAGTTATGCCTATTTTAGTGCGGATCGTGCTGGATAAACTACTCGTTGGACGATTGAATCTTAAACTTGAAAATGATGTTATTAATTGTGTATTTGGTATTTAGACCCAATGTTTTGATATATTATACATCAATATTTCTAATTTCTAATAACAAAAGCATAGGGTTTTATTATGCTCATAAGTTGGTACGTTGCCTACTTGATTAGAGGCTATCCTATAATAAACTACAAATTGGAAAAGAGGGGAAAATGAATTCCTAGGGTTTTCACTAAAGAGCCCTTTTAGCGTAAGTAATAAAATGAATAATATTTGACCCATTTTATGTAATTAAGGGCATAATACTCAATTACAATTTAATTCGGTGTACATTAGCAAGTTGGGATGAAAAATAAATTTGTGGCCACTTTAAGGACCTATTCAGCTTAAACCCTAAACTTTGGGGATTTGGATTCCGATCCTTCAATTCCATAATTAAAGGTTTGAGTACACCCTAATAAGTGATGGAAAAAATTACTAGGTAAAACGAAATTTTGACCTAGAACATTTAAAAGCCCAATTCAGCTAAAAATGCCCTAATTTGGGTTCGGAGAGAAAATGTCACCTTAGTATTTTTAAACTGGTTTAAAATGCTACTAATTACATACATCGTGTGAAGGATGAATTGCACGATGAGACTTACTAAATTTAACGGGAGGAAAGTGCTTATGTGCAACATAAAGTTTATGACTTAAGTAATATTAGTCAACGGTAATTGATTATCCTTGGGGGAAATATTATGGAAGTGATATGGGAATATATCAAAAATCCTATGTGGGCTAGATCTTAAGAATGATTGGATAGTCTAGGGTATGGAACCTATAGGGTGTTTAATAAGGTAAACGTAACTTCACGTGCATCATATGAATTCGGAGATGGATTGAACCGAGTAAATGATTGCCGAGGTTATTCGACAATAATTGATTGCCGAGGTTATTTGAAAATAAATGATTGCCGAGGTTATTCAGCAATCACCAAGAATAGAGTAGACTTACTAATACCCGTGGTACCCTTAACATTTCAAATTGATGAGAATAGTGAGGGAAGTAAGAAAAAAATTACATAACACGTGCATCACTTTACTTACCGAGCTTCGGCTCACCTTGTTTGTTGATGCATGCCATGACAAGTAAGAGCGATGGTAGTACTAGTAAGGATGTTTTTGGTTCCTCCAAAAAGGCTCCTACATCACACAAGTGTAACAAAGTTTATTTTGCTTGTCGTTTTGGGTAGGGGTGTCGGTAGACATTTTAATGGCTTTGTACATGTTGTTTTGTAATTCCTTCCACTCGTAATGGTTCATGTTATGTATTTTGTCATATACGCATTCCAACATGTAGTTGTAGTTGTGACGGTTATGTAACTTTTCTTTCTACATGTTTCGTATGTCCCATGTAGTAAGTTTTGAGCAAGTACATACAAAAGTTAAGTCGGGATTAAATTGTATCAACGTGATACACCTCGCCCGGCCACTCCTGTTTGGGTAATAGAGGGTGGATCGGAGTGGGGGCGTCACACATCACAATCAAACAATAGCAATTATCAATCATGGAACAACCTAACCAACACAATCAAGCCAATAAAATAAATCATCATATAAACACAAGCTTAACCAATTACGGTAACATTAATTGAACGGTATAAAGAACTAAAGAAACCCACTTACTTAGATAGATTTGATTATGATTTTTCCTTATCTTTTCCTCTTTTTCTTTCCTTCCTTTCTTTTCTTTTGTTTTTCTCTTTTCCCTTGTCGTGACTTTCTCTCCCTTTTCTAACAATTGGTTTTTCTCTCTTCCTTTTGGTGCTACGGTTTTGGCCTTAAAAAAAATAACTAAGTTCAACCTTTCCAACACTTTTAGACCTCATTTTTTACCTCTTCTTAATTGATGAGACATGTGTCAAAATTTAACTAAGTAAAGTGTAAAGTGAAAGAAGCTTAGAAGGTAAGGTGGCAGATTAGGAGGGCTTGGAAAAAAATTAAAGGGATGAGTTGTCTTTTAATTCCATTAATGCATATGCTTAGGTGTCCAAACTAAATAATTAGGCTAACCAAACCCTTAAAATAACTTAGTTCATGTAACAAAATATATTTTCTCCATCAATTTTTGAAAATTTCCCCTCTAAAACTTGAAAATTCCTTTCCCCTTCATTCAACAATTTCCAAGAAAAATATTCCAACATTCCCAAAAAATTATAAACACCCCTTTTTCACTTGTATAATATGTGCCAAGTACTTAATATAAAATAAATGATAATTAATTAATTTTTTTGAAACTTCACCCCAAAATTTCCATATAAGTGCTAAATATATTATCAATACCAAACGGTTAAAATGACACCTACAATTGCACTCGTACTTAATGTATATTTGCATGAATATTTGAACATATAGATATATTTATAATTAAAGATTTTCATGAAGGTTACATACATTGTTTAAAGCTTCATTTTGTGATTGATTAGAATACACAAACCCAAAATCTTAGTCATTTTTTAACCAAGGATTAGTGGTAATGTGGCCTCTAAAATTAGTCGATAGTTAAGCTTTCCATATTCTCATCATGTTGAAGCTAATGGTTTCTCTAGTGGAATTTGGATGTTTGGTCGTATCTAGTGAAGTGTATTTATCTTATGCTATAATATAGGATCTATAATATAACATACTAATATTATAAATGCATATATACCCACCTACGTCAGTGTGGGTAGCCATTCGACATGGTATCAAAGCAAAACATGATCCTTTTTCCTACATTTCTTGGCCTTCTCCTATTAGGGTTCCATCACCATGGCTTCTAGTTCCTCTTCTTCTTTGTTTAATACAAACTTGTTCAATGCCAAATTTTCGAGTTTGTCATTAAAAAACTTAACATGATAAACTACTTAACTCGGTCCTATCTCTTCAAATCCATTCTTGATATTTATGTTCTCAAAGATCATATTGCTCTTAATCCTTCGATTCCCCCTACCATGATTCTCACTCCCAATGGAAAATCCGAAGAGTCAAACCTTGCTCTCCAAACATAGGTCAAAACTAACCATTTAATCTTAAGTTAGATTAATGTCATGGTAAAGAGAGAAATTTTCCCTCTTCTCTACCAATCTAGCACAACTTCTAATGCTTGGATTGAACTCAAAGGTCACTTTCTTGATAAGTGAACATTCCACAAGTTGCATCTTAATTTTGCCATGAATAAACTTACTAAAGGTAATCTCTATGTTCATGCTTACTTTGAATGCTTTAAGGAACTTGTAGATGCCCTTACAATAATTCAACAATCGCTTTCGAACATGAGCACATTAATATAATCTTGCAATGATTGCCTACAACCTATGATCTCTCATTATGATTACATCAAATCGAAACTAGCTCTAACTTTTGCTAAGTTGTGGACCATACTTCTCAATCATGAAGCTCATCTTGATAATGTTGATTCTATTTATGCTTCCTTTACTCGGACCTAGTTGGCTTTAATCTCCTCTTAGACTTTATCGAGTTCTTCCTCCACCACCGTAATTAAGTCAAACAACGAGTAATAGTTTCATTATAATAACTTTCAGTATAGGCGTAGTTGTCGTGGTAGGGGCCATGATAGTCAAAGTCATGGATGTGGCTTATACTAGTATTACTCATCTCTTGACTATTATAATTCTACTCCATATAAATATGGTCATGGACATGGTATCTTTGGAGTTGCATCACTTTTTCCATCCCTCAAGTGTTCAGTTCTTTCATGGTAATTATTTTTATTATGGTACTTTTGGTCATACTACTATAGACTATTCAAATAAAACATTCATGAACTTTACTATTCATTTTATTATACTCTCCTTTGATGAACCCTTCCACACATACACCGGTGCTACTTCTCATATGAGAAATTCTAATGGTAAGATCTTGTCTTTATATCTATACAATGGTTTTGATTATGCTACGATTGGCAATGGTTTTCCCTTACCTATAAAAGCCACTAGTAAACTTGAACTCCACATAACTAATTATTTATTTTATCATTCTTAAATTTTGTTTGTTCCTACATTTCAAAAGAACTTTATTTTTGTTCATTAATTTACTCGTAATAACTCGTTATTATTTTGAATTTCACTCTTGGGGTTTTTCGATAAAGGACAATAATACGAGGATTACTCTACTATGCTCGCCCTCATGATGATCCATTGTATTCTTTACTTCTTTCATCTAGTGTCATGTCATCTCTACAAGCCTTCGCCAAGACAACAACTTCATTTGATGTGAAGCATGCCCATCCTGGTCATTCTAGTTTCAAAGTTGTTATGCGTCTCTTGTTTATCATCCAGTTATGTCAAATAAAAGCATATTCAATTTTTTTTGCTCATCGTATCTTGTTTCCAAAGCATGTAATCTCTTTTTTCCAAAAAATAGTCCTTTCACTTTAAATTTTTTAGAATAATTCATTGTGACATTTGGAGCTCTCTTGTTGCTTTCATCACTAGTTTCAAATATTATATTTTATTTATGAATGATTTGTCATGTTTTTGTTGGTTATATCCTATGCATCAAAAATCTAATTCTTTGATCGGTTTTTTAACATTTAAATTGTAAGTTGAAGACTTATGTTTCACTAAAATTAATATTTTCAAGTTTGACAATGATGGTGAATTTATTGAAAATGCTTTTACCTAATTTTTAATTGATAATAGTATCCACTTTCAAACTTCATGCCTTCATACTCCCAAACAAAATAGAGTTACGAAGCATAAACATCGACATATTAGTGAAATGGGGCACATTCATTTAAAACATTCCTCTACTCATCTTTCTTTATGGTTTGAGTCACTTCAAACCACTATTTATAATTTTAATCATCTCTCCACACTTACTTTTACTAACATTTTTCTAGTCTCGATCTCCCTCATACGTTTTCTTAGGATATAGGTTACAAGAAAAAGTTGATCGTTGTATGTCTATTGCTATAAGTAAATTTTACATAACTAGGCATATTCGTTTTATTAAATATATATTTCCTTATAACTCCCCTTATGAGTCCCCAATATAGCCTAATTGATTCTCTCTAAAATGGTCACTTCTTACTAAATTAATTTCCTTACCCGAGCCCAATAACAACCCAAGCCTTAGTCTCTCTCTTACCATACCTTTGCCTAATCCACAACCGAACAAACAACCAATACTCTCACTATAAATATCTAACCTATAACACCATCAACCTATGATTTAGATAGGTCATGGAAATTTCTCCTCTCTCGTTGTTTTCATGCTCTCCCTCTCCCTTTCCTCATTCTCTCGCTCGCCCACCCTCACTATCTCCCTCTCTCTCCCTCTTTTTATCTCCATCTCTTTATCTCCCTCTTTCCCTCTCTTTATCCTTCTCTTAATTCCTCTCTCCCTCTCTCCTTCTCTTCCTTTCTCTTCCTCTTCCTCTTTTTCTCTCTCGCCTCTCTTTCCCCATCCCTCGCTCCCTTCCTCCCTCCTCTCTCCCTCTTTCTCCTTCTCACTCTCACTCTTCCCCTTTCTTCTCTCCCTTCCTCCTTCTCCCTAACTCCCTCTCTTCCTTTCTCCCTCTCTCTCCCTCTCCCTCTCCTTCTCCCTCTTTGTCTTCCTCTCTCTCTCACACACACTCTCTCCCTCTCCATCCCTCTCTCCCCCATCTCTCTCCCTCCCTCCCACTCTTTCTCTCCCATTTTCACCCTCTTCCTCTCTCCCTCTCTCCCCTTTTATCCCTCTCTCTCTTTTCCTCTATCTCTCTCTTTCTCTCCCTCTCCCCCCTCTTCCTCCTTCTCTCTCTCTTTCTTTTCCTCTCCTTTCTTATCATTCTCTCCCCTCCCTCTCCCTCTCCCTCTCCCTCTCTCTCTCCCTCTCCTTCCATCTCTCTCTTTCTTCCTCCATTTCTTATCACTCCCACCCTTTATCTCTCTATCCCCTTCTCTCTCCTACTCTCTTCTCTTTCTCACCCTTTCTCTCTCCTTCCCCCTATCTTTTCTTCATCTATCTCCCTCTCACTCGCTCTCCTTCCCCCTCTCTCTCCCTCCCTCTCTCCTCGCTTTCCTTCTCTCTCTCTATCTCTCTTCATCCCTCTCCTTCTCTCTATACTTTTCTCTTTCTCTTCCTCTTGCTCCCTTACAGTCTCCCTCTCTCACACTCTCTTCCTTTCCCTTTTTTTTCTTTTTCTCTCCCTCCCTCGGTATCTCTCTCGTCCCTCTTTCTATCCCTCTCTCTCCCTTTCCCTCTCTCCCTCTCACGTCCTTTCTCCATCCTTGCTCTTTCTCTCTCTATCCGCCTCTTTCCCTCACTCCATATTTCTCTCTTTCTCTCTCTGCTCCCTCCTTTCCTCTCTCTCCCTCTCTCTCCCTCTCCCTCTCTCCCCTTCTCCCAATTCCTCTCTCTTTTTCCCATTTCCTCCCCTCTCTTTTTTTCTATCTCTCTCCATCTCTCTCCTTATCCCTTTCTCTCTCTCGCTTCTCTTTCACACACACTCGCTCCCCTCTATCTCTAATCCTTGCGCCCTTTGTCTCTCCCTCCTTCACTCTTTCCCTCCCTCTTTCTCACCTACTTTATCTTCCTCAATCTCATTCTTTTTCCCTGTCCCTTTATCTCCCTCTCTCCCTCTCACTCTCTCTTTTCTCTCTCTCTTACTCTATCCCCCTCCCTCTCCCTCTCTTGCTCCCCCTCTCCCTCTCCCTCACCTGTCTCCCCTCTCTTCCTCTCCCTCTCTTCCCATCTTCCTTTTTATTTCTCTCTATCTCTCCCTCTCTCCCTCTCTTATCCTCTCTCTATCTCCCTTACTCTCTCTCTTCCTCTCTATCTCCATCTTTTCATCTTTCCCTCTTCCTCTCTCTCCCCATCTACCCTCTTTTTCTCTACCTCTCTCTCTATCCCCTCTCTCTCCCTCTCTCGCTTCTTTATCCCCCTCTCTCTCCCCCTCTCTTTCCATATATCCCCTTTTCTTGCCCTCCCTCCCTTACTTTTCCTCCATTTCCCTCTCTTCCTCTATCCCACTCTCTCTTCTCTCAATCTCTCTCCCTTTCCCACCCTCTTCCTTCTTCCTCACTCTTTCTCTCTCTTTTTCCTTCCCCTATCTCTCTCTCTTTCTCGCCTCCCTTTATATCTCCCCCTCTTGTATTCTCTCTCTCCCCCTCCTTTACTCCTTCTCTTTATATCCTCTTTTCCCCTATCTCTCACTCTCTCCCCCTCCCCATCTCTCTCCCTCTCCATCCATCTCCTTCTCTCTCCCCTTCTCTCTCATTATCCATCTTTTTTTCACTTCATGTGTCTTTCTCTCCCTCTCTTTCTTCCCTCTCTCTCTCTCTTACTCTCTCTATCTCCCTCACACTCCCTCTCACTATCTCCCTCTCCCTCTCACTCCCATCCTAAAACCCTTTATTTCTCTCTCCCCCACTCTGCCTCTCTCTCCCTCTTGCTATCTTTCTATATCCCTATCTCTCCCTCCCTCTCTCTTCCCTCTCACTATCTCACTCTCTCCCTTCATCTCTCTCTCCCTCTCTCTTTTTCTCTCTCCCACTCTCTCCCTCTCCTCTTCCTCTCTCTTCGTTCGTTCCTCTATTCCTCTCTCCCATTCTCTCCTTGTCTCTCTTCCTCCCTCTCCCTCTCGTTCCTCTATTCCTCTCTTCTCTCTCCCTCTATCCTAGACTCGCCCTCTCTTTCCTTCTCCCTTCCACGCTTCTTCTCCTCTCTCTCTTTCACCCTATCACACCCTCTCACACTCTCTTTCCATCTCTTTCCCTCCCTTTATCTCTCCCTCTCTATTTCTTTATCTCCCCTCTTCCCTTATTTACACTCTCTCCCTTCTTTCTACTTTCCCTTCCTATCCCTCTCCCTTTCTCTCTTTCTCCCTTTCTCCCTCTCTTCCCTCTCTATCTCCCTCTCCCCCTCTATCTCCCTCTTTCTAGCTCACTTTATCTCTCTCTCACTCTCTCACCCTCTCCCTCTCTCCCTCTCTCTCCCTATCTCATTTTGTATCCCTTTTCTCTCTCCTTCCTTCACTCTCTTGCTCTTTCTTGTCCTCTTTATCCCCCATTCTCTCCCTCTCACTATCTTCCTTTTTTCCTCTCTCAATCACACTCTCCCTCCCCATCCCTTGCTCTCTCTCCCCCGTCTCTCCCCTTCTCTCTCTTCATCTCTCCCTCTCTCTCCCTTTTTCCCCTCTCGTCACTCCCTCTCCCCTTCTCTCTCTTCATCTCTCCCTCTCTCTCCCTTTTTCCCTCCGTCACTTCCTCTCCCCTTCTCTCTCTTCATCTCTCCCCCTCTTTATTCATCCCTATCCCTCTCTCTCCCTCTCCCCCCTCTCTCCTCTCCTCTCTCCCTTTATCTACCTCTCTCTCCCTTTCCCTCTCTTCCACTCTCCTACCTCTCTCTCCCTCCCTTCCTTCCTCTCTCGTCCCTCTCTATCACTATCTCTCCCTCTCTCTCTCCCGGTCTCTCACTCTCTCCCCCTTTCACTATCTCCCTCTCTTTCTCTCTCTCGTATCTCCCCTCCCACTCGATCTCTCTTTATCCTTCACCCTCTTCTTTTCTCCGTCTCAACCTCTCTATCTCCTTTTCTCTCTCTATCTCTCTTTCTCTCTCTTTCCCTCTCGTCCCCCTCTCTTTCCTTCTTTCCTCCTCTCTCCCTCCCTTTATCTCTCTCTCCCTCTCTCTCATCTCTCCCTCTCGTCTCAATCTCTTCTAAACACACACACACTCTCTCTCGCTCTCTCAATCTATCTCCTTCTCTCTCTCTTTATCTAGCTCCTTCTCTCTTTCTCTCACTACCTCCCTCTCTTTCTCTCTCCCTCTCTCTACCCCTCCTACCCCGCTCTCTCTTTCCCTCTCCTCTTTCCCTTTATACCTCTTTCTCCCTCCCTTCATATCTATCTATCGTTGCCTCTCCCTCTCACCTCTCCCTCCCCATTTCACTATCTCGCTCTCCCTCCCTCCCTTTATCTCTCCCATTTTTCTCTCTCTCTCCCTCCCTCTCTCTCCCTTCACTCTCCCTCTCCTTCTCTCTCCCCTTTACTCTTTTCTCGCTCTCTTTCTCTCTCACTCTTTCTCTCTCTCCCTCTTCCCCTTGTTTTTTCTCCCTCTCTCTCCCATTCTCTCTCTCTCCTTCTCTATCTCTCCTTTCCTATCCCTCTCCCTCTCCCTCTCTCTCTCCCACTATCTCCCCTCTCTCTCTTTCTTTACCTTTCTCCCTCTCTCCCCCTCTCTCCTTTACTCTCTCTCTCTTTCCCTCTCCCTTTCTTTCCTTTTCCCTCTCCCTCCCTCTCTCCCTCCCTCTCTTTCTCTTTCTCTCTATCCCTATCTCCTCCTTTCTCACTCCCTCTCTCCCTCTCTACCTCCTCTTAATATCTCCCATCCTCTCCCTCTATCTTCCTCTCCCACTCTATCTCCCTCTCTCCCTCCCTATCTCTCTCTCTCTCGTTCCTTGTCTCTTTCTCTCCCCCTCTCTTTCTCTCTCTCTATTTTTCACCCCTCTCTCCCCCTCTTTCCCCCTCTCTTCATCCCTCCCTCCCTTACTCTTCCCCTCACTATCTTTCTTTATTCCTCTATCCTTACACTCTCTCTCCCTCCCTCCCTCCCTCCCTCCCTCTCCTAGTCTCTTACTCTCTTTCTGTCCTCCTCTCTTCCTCTCTCCCTCTTTCTCTCTCTTTCCCTCCCTCTCTCCTTCTCTCCCTCTCTCCTTCCTTCCATATCTCTTTCCCAACCTCTTTCTCTCTTTATCTCTCTCTCTTCCTATCTTTTTCTCCCTCTCTTAATCGCTCCCACTCTCTTACTCTATCCCCCTCTCTATCCCCGTCACTTTCTATCTCACTTTCTCCCTCTCTCTCTCTACCCACCCCTCTCTCTCCCTCCCTCTCTCTTTTCCTCCCCTCTCTTTTTTCTCTCTCTATCCCTCTATCTCTCACCCTTCCTCCCTCTCTCTCACCTTTCCTCCCTCTCTCTCCCTCTCTCACTTTCTCTCTCTTCCTCTCAATCTCTATTTCTCTGCTTCCACCTCCATCTCTCCCTCACTTCCCCTCCCCCTCTTCCTCTTCCCTCTCTACCTCTCTCCCTCCTCTCCCTTCCTCTCTCACTCTCTCTCAATCTTCCTCTCTCATACTCTCCCTCTATCTCTCTCTCTCCTACTCCTTCTCTCTATCCCTTTCTCCCTCTCTTTCTTTCCCTCTCTCCCACTCTCCCTCTCCCCGTCCTTCTCTCTCTCTCTCAATCTCTCCCTCTCTCATTATCTCCTTCTTTTCCTCACTTCTCCCTCTCGCCTTCACCGTCCCTTTCTCTCACTCTCTATGTCCCTCCCTCTCTCTCCCCCTCTCCTTCTCTATCTCTCTCCCTTACTCTTTCTATCCCTCTCCCTCCCTTCATTTCTCTATCTTTTCCTTTCCATCTCCCTCTATCTCCCTTACCCCCTCTCTATCTCTCCTTCCCTCTCTATCTCCCTCTCTCTTTCCCTCTCCCACTTTCCCACACCCACTCTATTTCTTTCTCTCTCTATCTCCCTCTCTTTACCTCTTTCTATCTTCCTCTCTTCCTCTTTCTTTCTCCCTCTCTCTGTATCCCACCATCTCTCACCCTCCCTCCCTCTCTTTCTATGACGCCCCCTCCCTAGCCCACTTACTAATTACCTAAAAGGAGTGGCTATACGAGAAGCATGTCACGCCGACATGACCAATTCTCGACTTAACCCTATACACGTATATGCTCATACAATAAGGACTTATCATATAACGAAATGCGTATAAGAAAATTTACATAATATTAACAAATATAGTGAAAGAAACTACAAAATTTATTTACAATACCATCGAATGTCTATTGATGTCCCAACCCTAAAAATTATAATCAAAATAACATCCCCTTAGGTTGTGTCACAAATGAGCTATTTTGGAGGATCCAATAGCATCCTTACCAATACTACGATCACCGCTACCCGTCATAACATGCAAATAACAATGAGGTGAGCCGAAGCTCGGTGAGTAGGGTGATACACATGATATACAATGCTTTTCCGACTTCCCACCATACTCATCAATTTTAATTCAGGGTACGCTCGGAGATTAGCAAGTCAACTCTATTTTTAATCCAGGTGATTAACCGAATCACCTTCTACTAATAATGGAATTATCCCTCTTTGTAGTAATCGTTAGCGGGAGTCCATCATCTAACAAGCATGCACACGGCTTCAAGTACGCACACAATTGGACCACTAATGCCTATTTATTCCTGTTAGGTTATCGGACCTAACCATGTGAACCAATTCTCAATCAATTAATTCTTTCTCAATTAAGTTCCCACCAATGCATGTGATACACATGATGTCATGGTTTGTACATTAAGGGTACTAGGAGTACCAAACCCTACACCATTATTCCACTCCCGATATCTAACCCACAAAGGGTTTCACATATGGTTCACAAGTTTTCATATGCCTTGTCAAAACATTCATCTAATTAGGTGGAAACGCCGACGTTTGATATTTGACAAGCCATAGACTTAATTCGCACATAGGACTTCTCTTTCGTTTAATGAGGTATATCTAATTGTTCATTCATTCTACGATCGGTTTACATGGTGTTTAACACTTTGGCTTAGTTTAAAACATGCTAGGCGTAATGTTCCCTCGTCGCTAAATTTTGATGCTTCTTGGCCAAACAATTTCACCTTTCTAACTTCATTTTCATTTTTTTCTTTTAAAGGAGCAATTAACCTAATTTATTTACCATTAAAATGTAAGATCTTAGACATTAAAAGAAATTCATTTTCTTCCATTCTGGGCTGAATATTATCTAGATAAAACCCCAAAAACTCCATTTTTGTTCCTTTTGATTTTATTCCAATCCGAGTTCATATTAACCCAAATTGTTCCTCCAAATTGTTGTCAACCCAATAACATTCATTACACCAATTTACCCATCATTCAAGCTATACGCAAGGCTTAAACAAGCAACCATACAACCAACCATCACAACCAAGTATAAGAATAATCAATCATAAAGCAAATTGCCCAACAAAAACACAACCAACAACAACACATCACAACCCAAATACAAGCTTGACCAATTACATAAAATTAGATAAATGTCATAAATAACCAAAGAAACCCAATTACTTAGCTTAGATGTGATTAGGATTTCCTTAGCTTTTCTTTCTTTATCTCCCTTCCCCTTCCTTTTTCTTTCCTTTTCTTTTTGTCTTTCTTATCGTGATTTTTCTCTCCCTTTCTCATAATTGGTTTTCTCTCCCAAATTTGGTGGCTATGGGTTGCTAAAAATTTTTGCTATCTTCTCACTTTCTCAATTTATATACTAAATTTTCTTTGTCATTAAATTAGGTTACAAGTGTCTAAACCTAATGGAACCAAGTATAAATTAAATGGGTGAGTCATGGTGAGGGGTGGCGAGTTTGTGTGTCAAAAATGGGTTAGTTGGCTTCATGCATTTAATAAAGTTGCTAGGTGTCCTAACTAAGTACTTAAGCTAACTAAACCCTTGAACTAACTTATTTCACGTAGTAATTAAGCTAACTAAGTCCCTAAACTAGTTGGTTCCAGTTACACTCCAACACCTCAAATCATGTTTGTAGGAGCTATCTTATAGAGCGACCTCTTCTCAAGCGACGAACGTCCCACTTCGGACCTAATTAAATCCTATGCTTTTTATATGAGAAACTAATCATATTAATTAAATCATATCCAAAACTTAGTTTAAAATAACCAACACACGAGTCATAACATAATTTTGAAATTTAAGGATCAATCGCCCAATAGTATTACGTCTAGAATGGTATGTACTAAAATAGGCATAATTGTTTCTATATAAACCTAATCATTTAAATATTTTATAGAGTGCTAGTAAATACATAGATAAATAACTTTGATCAATCTAAGGTCCATGAATAAGCCACACAAAATTCGGATAGAGCCTAATTCTCAAAAACACCGATTTTGCATACTTGATTCCTTTAATAATTAAACCATCAATCTCAAGTAAAATTGCCTTAATTTAACACAAATCATACATTTCACGCATTAATTTCTCATGGTTTAATTATCCAAAATTTCATTCCATATATATATATATATATATATATATAGTTAAGGATTTTCATGAGGGTTACATTTCTCTCCCCTTTAAAAGAAATTTCGTCCATGAAATTAGCTTATTCGAAGAGTTTCGTGTATTTATCCTCATTTCTTCCTCTCGCTCCCATGTGACTTCCTTAAAATTTTGATTCTCCCACAAGACTTTGACTAAGGTAATCTCCTTATTCCTTAGCTATCTATCCTATCTATCTAGAATCCGAACCGGTCTTTTCTCATAGGTTAAGTCCGGGGTCAAGTTTGGCGATTTTGTCTCCAAAATCTTATTAGGCTCTCCAATGCACTTTCTTATCATGGAAACATGAAATACATTATGTTCTCCTACTAACGATGACGGTATGTGTCAAGGACTTAACTTTCCCTTTTCTCAAATCGTAGTACGCTCTTTATCGGTGAAATGTTTAAGAATACATAGTCACTAACTATAAACTCTAGATCCTTCTTCCTCTTATCACGTAGCTTTTCTTTCGCTTTATGCTATTTTCTTCTATTGGTGGATCTTTTCCACCACTTCGACCGTTGCTACACCGACTCCATTCCCAAGCAACTTCCTTTACCCTATCTCATCCCAATGCATGGGAGATTTACATCACCGTCCATACAAAGCTTTATAGGGAGTCATCCCTATTGAAGCTTGGTAGCTATTGTTATACGTAAATTCAGCTAAGCGTATGTATTTCTCCCATTTTTTGGACCAATCCATAATGCATGCTCGCAGCATATCTTCCAAAATCTGGATCACTCATTTAGATTGTCCATCGGTTTGCGAATGATAAGTCATGCTGAAGTTTAGCTTTGTACCCATGGCCTTGTGCAAACTCTTCCAAAATATAGAGGTGAATCTAGAATCTCGATCCGATACAATTGAGATCGAAATTCCGTGTAATCTTACAATGTCATCAAGGTACAACTGGTCATACTGGTTCGGATTGTATGTGGTTTTGACTAGATGCAAATGTGTCAATTTGGTCGACCTATCTATGATCACCCGGATGGCATCCAACCCCGTTTCCAACCTTGGAAATCCCATGACAAAATCCATTGCTATATGCTCCCATTTCCATTCGGGAATCACCGACGATTTTAATGTTCTTGAGTGTCTTTGGTGTTCGTCTTTACCTGTTCCCAAATTTGACACTTGGCCAAAAAATTAGCTACGTTCTTCTTCATTCTAGACCACTAATAACTTTGTCACAAGTCCCGATATATCTTCATGCTTCTTGGGTGTATCGAATAAGGAGTTACATATGCTTCTTTTAATATCTCTTCCTTCACATCATCCACCGAGGGAATACACATAACCTCCCTTTAAATCTAATTACGCCTTTGTCATTTATCGTAAAATCGGATTCCTTTCCAGCCTTTACATTTTCCTTCAATTCATTCAGCTTTTTGTCTATTTGTGCCCTATCCGAATTCTTTCCTACAAAGTGGGTTGGACTACTAAAATTGATAAAATGCTCTCATGACCTATCGAAATTATCTACGAGTTTTAGCTTTTGTAGATCTCTCACTATGAACGGTTGGATTACTCGTATCGTTGTTACCGATTTTCTCGCTAACGCATCAGCAACAACATTAGCTTTGCCTAGGTGATAATTGATGATACAATCATAATCCTTTACCAGCTCTAACCACCTTTTTTGTCTCATGTTCAGCTCCTTTTGTGTGGACATATATCGTAAGCTTTTATGATCCGTATATATCTCACACTTGACCCCATATAAATAGTGTCTCTAGATTTTTAGGACAAAGACTACCACTTGCTAGTTATAGATCATGCGTTAGATAATTTCATTCATTTTCCTTCAATTGCTATAATGCATAGGCAACTACTTTCCTATTCTACACCAACACCGCTCCTAACCCATTTTTAGCGGCGTTACTATACACAATAAAGTTTTCGACCTTGGATGGAATAGTCGGCACTAAAACGGGCATAACTTTTTTTATATAAGCCTAATAATTGAAATATTTTACGGAGTGTTAGTTAAGACATAGATTAAAAAAACTTTGGTTCCTTAAGTTTTATCTAGAAACCACTCTAAGGCCCATGAATAAAGCACACAAAATTTAGATAGAGTCTAATTCTCAAAAACACTTATTTTGAATACTTGATTCCTCTTATAATTAAACCATCAATCTCAATAAAATTGTTTTAATTTAACACAAATCATACATTTCATGCATTAATTTCTCATGGTTTAATCATCCAAAATTTCATTCCATAATATATATATATATATATATATATATAATTAAGGATTTTCACGGGGTTACACTCTCCCCTCTCTCTTTCCCACACTCTATCTCCCTCTTTCACCCTCTCTCTTTCCCACACTCTATCTCCCTCTTTCACCCTCTCTCTCTTCTCTTAATCTCTCATGCTCTCCTTCTATATCTCTCTCGCCCCTCACTCACTCTCCCTCTTCTCATTCTCCCTCTCTCCTTGTCCCTCTCCCCTTCTCTTCCCCTCTCTCTCCATCCCTTCTTTTCTTTCTCTCCCTTCCTCCATCCTTCTCTATCTCCCTCTTTCTGTCTCCCTCTCTCCTCTACTTCTCCCTCTCCTTTTTCTTCTTCGTCCCTCCTTCCTTCTCTATCTCCCTCTCTGTCTCCTTATCTCCCTCTTTCTGCCTTCCCCCTCTCCCTCTCCTTTGTTTGTTTCCTCCCTCCCTCTCCCTCTCATTCCTTCTCTTCCTCTCTAACTCTCTCCCTCCTTCTCCCTTTACTTATCTCCCTCTCCCTCTCCCTCTCCTACTCTGTCCCTCTCTTTATCTCTCACAATCTCTCTCCCTCTCTATCTCTCCCTTCATCTAACTCTCTCCTCCCCCACCCTCTCTCTCTCCCTCCCTCTTTCTCCCTATCTCTTTCTCCCTCTCTCTTTTCCTCTTTTCTCACTCTTTCCCTCTCTCTTTCCTCCTCTTTCTCACACTCTCACCCTCTCTCTCCCTTTCTAATCCTCCCTATCCCTCTCCCTCCTTCCATCCTTTCCTCCCTCCCTCTCTCTTTATCCCTCTTCCTCACTCTCCCATCTCTCTTTCCTCTATCTTTCTTTCTCTCTCACCCTCTCCTTTACTCTCTATCTCTCTCTTACCCTCTCACTCCCTTTCTCTCCCTCTTTGCCTCCCTCTCTATCTCTCTCTCTCTCGCCCTTTACTTTCTCTTTCTCCCTCTTCCTCTCTCCCTTTTCCTTTTCTCTCTCACTGTCGCTCTCTAAGAAGGGGAGAAGGAGGGAGGGAGGGAGGAGAGAGGGAGATGGGGATTGAAGAAGAGTGGGAGAGGTAGAGAGAAGGATAGGGAGGGAGAAAGAGAGATAAGGAGAAAGAGGGGAGCAAGGAGCAAGAGGGAGATAGGGAAGGGGAGAGATGGAGAGTTTGAGTGGAAATGAAGAGAGAGGGAGAGACTGAAAAGAGAAAGAAAGGGAGAGAGAGAGAGAAGGAGAGGAAAAGAGATAGAGGAGAGGGGGAGAGAGAGTTGGTAGAGAGATGAGAGAGGGAGAGGGAGAGGGACAGAGAAAGAGGAGGAGAGAAAAGGAGAGAGAGGAAAGAGTATAGAGGAAAGAGAGAGAGGGTAACATGGAGAGAGGGAGAGAAGGAAAGGGAGAAAAGGAGTAGAGAGAGGGAGAGAGAGGTAGAAATAGATAGAGAGAGGGAGAGGGAGCTAGAAAAGAGAGAAAGGGAGAGGGAGAGGTAGAGGGGAGATAGGAGGGAGAGATAGGGGTGACAATAGGGAATTTAGAAAGAGAGGGAGAGGGAGAGAGAAAGAGATAGAGGTAAAGAAGAGTTATAGGGAGCATATAGAGAGATAAAGAGAGAGAGAGATAAAGAGAGAAAGAGAGAAATCAATAGAGTAAGGGAGAGAGGGAGGTAAGGAGAGGGAGAGGGAGAGGGAGAGAGAAAGGGGGAATGAGAGGGGGAGAGAAATGGAGAAAGAGATGGAGAGAGGGATAAAGAGGGAGAGAGATAAAGGAAGATATAGAGGGGGAAGAGAAGGAGCATAGATGGATAGAGAGATTGAGAGGAAGAGAGGGGAGGAGACAAGGAAAGGGAGAGCTAAGATGTTTGGGAGGCAAAGAAGGAGAGAGAGGGAGAAAGGGAGAGAGTGAAAGGGTGAGATAGAAGGAGAGAGATGAAGAGAGAGAAAGAGAGCTAAAGAGAGAGAGTAAGGGAGAGAGAGATAAGGACAGAGAGGGAGAGAGAGAGATAGAGAGGGAGAGAGGGAGAGAGAGAAGGTGAGAGAGAGAGAGGGGGAGAGAGAGGGATAGATAATGAGAGAGGAAAGGAGAGGGAGAGAGGGTGATAGAGAGATAAAGTGAAAGGGATAGAGAGAGGGAGAGAGCAAGAGGGAGAGGGAGAGGGAGAGGGAGAGGAAGAGAGGATGAGAGGGAGACACAATGAGATAGAGAGAGGGAGTGGGAGAGAGGGTAAGAGGGAGAAAAGAATGTGGAAAGAGGGAGAGAGATGGAGAGAGATGGAGAGAAAGGCGAGAAAAAAGAGAGGGAGGGACAAAGAGAGAGAGGGGGGCCATAGGGGGAGAGAGAAGGAGAGGGAAAGGGAGAGAGGGTGAAGTTAGGAAGGAGAGTAATAGGGGAGAGAGAAGCAAGGGAAAGGGAGAGAGGGTGAAGTTGGGAAGGAAAGGGAGAGGGGGAGAGAGGGGGAGAGAGATCGTGAGATAGAGAGCAAAAGGGAGAGGGAGAGAGTGGGAGATAGATAGAGGGTGAGAAAGAAAGTGGGTGAGAGAGAGGGAGAGAGGTAGAGAGAGTAGTGGAGAAAGAGAAGGAGAGTGAAAGTGAGGGAGAGGGATCGAGAGAGAGGAAAAGAGAAAAAGAGGAAGAAGGAGAGAGAGGAAAAGAGAAAAAGAGGAAGAAGGAGAGAGAGGGAGAGCAAGAGGGAGAGATGAAGGATCATGTATCCTATGAAAATGCAAAATAAATAAAAATTTCCTCCATCTAGGGCCCTAAGATCAAGCCATTGAATGTGAGATGCTAGCTCCACCATTTCGACTACCTCTTGTAGCATAGATCTAAATTCCTATTTAGTAAAGTCATCTAAGTGTCCAGCCTTTATTGATGATCCTCGCAGTCCAAGTATCCACAAAAAAGCACTTAAAATTAATAAGGTGTTAGCTCCACCTTTTCAAATTTTGTGTTTCCTCTAGAAATCAATCTCGAGCAATTTTATGACAACCTTAAAAGAGAGAAAAAGAATATTTCTTGGTAGGGTTAAGGAGAAAAGAATATTTCTTGCTAGGGTTGAGGAGAAAAATATTTTCTCTTTTATTTTCTCTCTTGGCTCCGTGCCTTAGGTAATTTTTTAGGGTCGGCTAATTTTCTCACTCCTATTTTTCTTCTTATGTTGGTTAAATTTTCCCTCTCCCTCCTATATATTTATAGGAGAGTTTCTTTGTCCTTCAAGGATAAGACGAGGGGCAACTATGAGTCCATAAAGGACTCTAGGTTGTTGCTTCCTTATCCTTCAAGGTTGAGAAGTTATTTTATATGTGGACTATTTGATTATTATATTTAAAACATTCAACCTTATCCAATAAAATTAATGTTTATCCTCCCACTAAAATTATCTTTAAGCTTTTAATTAAAGAGAGAGAGGGAGAGGGGGAGAGAGAGGGAAAGAGGGATAGAAAGTAGGAGAGAGAGACAAGGATAAAGGAAGAGGGAGGGTGAGGGAGATAGAGGGAGAGGGACAGAGGGATGGGGAAGGGGAGAGAGAGGGAGTGGGAGGAAGAGAGAGGGAGAGGGGGAAAGAGAGGAGAAGAGAGAGAGAGTAGGGTATGAAGAGATAGAGGGAAGGGTGAGGTAGAGAGGGAGGGAGCAATAGTGAGGGGTAGAGTGAGAGGAGGGAACGAGAGAGGGAAAGAGGGAGAGAGAGAGGAAGGGAGAGGGAGAGGGAGATAAAAAGAAAGAGAGAGATAGGGGAGGAAGATAAAAAGGAGAAGAAGGGGGAGAGAGAGAGGGAGAGTGGGAGAGCGAGGATAGAGGAAGATAGAAGGGGATAGGGAAAGGGGCGAGAGAAAAAGAGATGGAGAGAGGAATATAGAGACGAGGAGAAAGGGCGGAGAGAGAGGGACAGAGGAAGATAGAGAGGGAAGGGAGAGAGAGGGAGAGAGAGGGAGAGAGGAGAGAGGGAAGAGAGGGAGAGGGGGAGCAAGGGCAAGAAAGGAAGAAAAAGTAGATAGGGGGAGAGAGTGATTGGGAGAGCAATAGAGGTAGAAAGGAGAGAAGAAAGGAGGGAGAGTGAGAGAGAAAGGGGGAGATTAGGGGAGGAAGAGAGTCAAAGAGAGGGAGGGAGAGCGAAAAGGGAAAGAGAAGAAGAGCAAAAGAAATTATGATGGGGAAGGAGAGGGAGGGAGAGGAGAGAGAATGAGAGAGTGAGGGGAAGAGAGGAAGAGAAAGGGGAAGAAAAAGGGAGAGTATGAAAGAGAGATGGTAAGAGAGAGAGGAAGGCAAAGAGAGAGGGAGGGAGGGAGAGGGAGAAAAGGGAGGGAGAGAGAGAGAGGAAAGAGACAGAGAGAATAGAGATAGAAAAAGAGATGAAGAGGGAGAGAGAGGGAAAGAGCAAGAGATAGTGTGATGGGGAAGGAGAGGGACGATGAGGAGAGAGAGTAAACGAGAGAGGGAGAGGGAGAAAGAGAGGGAAAGGGAGGAGAAGGAAAGAAAGAGAGAGAGGGAGTGAGAGATGGATAGATTGGGAAAGAGAGGTAAAGAGGGAGAGATGGAGAGAGAGGGAAGAAAATGAGAGAGAGGGAGGGGGAGGAAGAGAGGGAGGGAGAGGGAGGAAGAGAGGGAGGGAGAGGGAGGGAGAGAGGGAGGGAAAGAGAGATGGAGAGTGAGGGGGAGAAGGAGGGGGAGAGAAATAGGAAGATAGAGGGAGAGAGGGAAAGTGATGTATAAAGAGGGGAGAGAGAGAAAACACTGGGAGAGAAAGAGGGAGAAAATAAGAGAGGGGTCAAGAAAGATGGAGTAGGGGAGAGAGAAGGAGGGAGTAAAAAAGAAGGAAATGAGATAGAAGGAAAAAGAGGGAGAGAAAGAGGGAGAGAGAGTAGGGATGAGATGGGCAAGGAGAGAATGAGAGGGAGAGAGAAAGAGAAAAGGACAAAGAGAGTCGGAGAGTTAGAAAGAAAGAGTGTGGGATAGAGGGAATGAGAGAAAAAGGAAGAAAGAGGGATATAGTGGGAAAGAAGTAGATAGGGAGAGAGGAAGAGTGAAAAAGCAAAAGAGATACAGAGAAAGAGAGAGGGAGAGAGATAGTTAGAGAGGAATGAGAGGGAGAAAACGTGAGGGAGGTCATGAAGAGAGATAAAGAGAAAGGAGGGTAGAGAGAGAATGAGTGGAAGTAGGAGAGGGAGAGAGAGGGAGAGAGAGAATGAGGAAGAGATTAATGAGAGAGGGAGAGTGAGAGAAAGAGAGAGGGTGCAAGGATGAGAGAGAGGGCGATAATGAGGGGGAGAGAGATAAAGGTTGGGTGAGAGAGAGCGAGAGAGGGAGAGAAAAGAGCTAGGGAGATTGGTAAAGAATTAGTAAGGGTGAGAGAAGGAAGGGAGAGGGAGAGGGAGAGGGGGAAAGAGAGAGGGAAGCAAGGGAGAGGGTGAGGGAGAGAGTGGGAGAGAGAAGAGGAAATGGGAGAAAGAGGGTGGGAGAGAGAGTTAGAGGAAGAAAGAGATTGAGAGGGAGGTGGAAAGGGAGGGGCGATAGAAAGAAGGATAGAGGGGAGAGAGGGAGAGAGAGGGTGAAGGAGAGGGATAAGAGGAGAGGAGGAGACGAGGAGAGAGAGAAAGGGTAAGAGAGGGAGGGAAAGAGAGATATGAAGAGAGGGAGAGATAGAGAGACAGAGAGAGATTGGGAGAGAAAATTAGAGATAGGGGAGAGGAAGAGAGGGAGAAGGAGATAGGGTGATAAAGAGGGAGATAGAGAAGGAGGGAGAGAGAGAGAGAGATAGAGAAGGAGGGGGAGAGATCGAGAGGAAGGGGAGATAGAGAGATAGAGGGACAACCGGGAGACGAGAGAGAAGAAAGAAAGTGGGAGGCAAAGATAAAGAGAGGAAAAAGAGGGAAAGGGAGAGGGATAGAGAGAATAAAAAAGAGGGAGAGAGAGATATATTAGGGGAGAAAAGGGAGAAGAGAGAAAGAGAGGGAGGGAAATGAAAGGAGTATAAGAGAGAGAGAGAAAAGGAGGGGTAGAGGGAGGGAGAGAGGAATATAGATTGGAGGAGAGAGAGAATGAATGAGAGAGAGGGGGAGGGAGAAGGGAGAGGGAGAGAGTGGGAGGAGAGATAGAGAGATGGGGAGATAGATTGATAGGGAGAGAGATGGATTAAGAAGGAAAGTGAGAAATAGATAGGTAGAGAGAGGGAGAGAGAGAAAGAGAGAGGGAGCGAGCAAGATGGAAGGAGAGAGGGAGAGGGGGAGGAATTGCAGAGATAAAGTGAGAGGGAGAGAGGAAGGGAGAGGTAGATAGAAGAGGAAGAAAGGAGACAAAGAAAGAGAAGGAGACATAATAAGAGAGAAAGGGAGAAGGAAAGAGAGGGAGGGAAAAAGGTTGGGAGAGATGGAGAGAGGGAAAGTGAGAAAGAGATAGGGAGGGAGTGAAAGGTAGAGAGATAAAGGGAGATAGAGAGAGGGAGGGACAGGTAGAGAGAAGGTGCAAAGAGGAGAGAGAGAAAAAGAGGGAGACATAATGAAAGAGAGAGGAGAGGGAAAGAGAGGAAGGGACGGAGGGTGGGAGAAGGGAAGAGAGGGTGAGATGGGGAGAGATGGAGAGATAGGGAGAGAGAGAAAGAGATGGGGAGGGAGAGAAAAGGAGAGGGGGAGAAATAGATGAAAATAGAGAGAGGGAGAGAAAAGGATGAGAGGAAGAGAGGAGGTCAAGAAAAATTGGTAGAGAGAAGGGGAAAGAGATGGAGAGCAAGAGAGAGGGAGAATTGGATAATAAATAAGAGGGAGAGAGAGTGAGAGAGAGGCGAAAAGGGTGAAAGTGAGAGAGAGCAAGGGACAGGAAGGGACATGGAGGGAGGGAGGGAGAGAGAGAAAGGGAGAGGGAAAGAGGGAGAGGGAGAGATAAAAGGGAGAACAAGAGAGATAAAGAGGGAGAGAGAGAGGGAGAGAGAGAGAGAAAGAGAGGGAGAGGGAGAGAGAGAGGGAGGAGGAGAAAGAGGGTGAAAGAAAGTGAGAGACAGAAGGAGAGAGAGGTAGAGAGAAAGAGGAATAGAAATAGAGAAGATAGAGAAATTAGGAGAAAGGTCGAGAGAGGGAGTTGGGGAGACAAGGAGAGATAAGAGGAAGGGAGAGAAAGGGTGAGAGTTAGAAAGAGAAGGAGAGGAGAGAAAGAGAGATGGAGAGGAGAAGAGAGAGAGTAGGGAGAGAGATAGAGAGGGAAGGAGTATGAGAGTAAGAGGGAGAGAGGGGGAGAGAGGGAGATGGAGAGAGAGTGTGGAAGGGTCGGATGAAGGGAGAGAGGAAGAAAAAGGCAACGAGAGGGAAAGATAAAGAGAGGAAGAGAGGTGGAGATAAAGAGATAAAGAGAAAGAGAGAGAGTGTGAGAGTTAAAAAGGGAGTGAGAGGGAGAGAGAGTAAGGCGGGGAGAGAGAGGAGGGAGAGATTGAGGGAGGGAGGTAAAGGGAGAGAGGGAGGGAGATAGAGAGTGAGGAAGAGATTGGAGAAAGAGGGAGAGAAAGGGGAGAGAGGGTGAGAGAGAGTGGGAGAGAGTAAGAAAGATAGAGAGGGAGAGAAAACAAGGGTGGGAGAGCAAGAGAGAAATAGTGATGGGGAGGTGAAGAGATGAAAATTAGGTAGGATAGAGAGTAAGAAAAAGGGAGAGAGAGATGAAGTCAAAGAGGGGTAGAGAGATACATAGAGAGATTAGGAGGGAGAGAGATAGAGAAGGATAGATAAAAAAAGGATATAGAGGGAAAAAGGGAAGGAGAGAGAATGAGGGAGAAGAAGAGATAGGGAGAGAGAAGGAGAGGCATAGAGGGAAAAGGAGATAGAGAGGGAGAGGGATAGAAGGAGAGTGTGAGAGGGAGAGGGATAGAGGGAGAGAGAGAGAGGAGGGGAGAGAGAGGGAGAGTGAGATAATGGAATAGAGGGAGAGAAAGAGGGAGAAAGAGGGAGAGAGATGGAATAGGCGAGAGAGGGAGTGAAAGGGGGAGGGAGGGAGAGAGTATGAAAGAGAAAGTAAAGAGAAAGTAAGAAAGAGAAAGTGATAGGGAGAGATAGAGGAGGAGAGATAGAGAGGGAGGCAGTAAGAGAGTGAGAGGGAGAGAGAAAGAGAGACAATGAGAGAGAGAGGAAAGGAGAGAGGAAGAGAGAGTCAAGGGAGGGAAAGATAGAAAAGGAATGAGATAGACAGAAAGAGATGGAGAGAGATAGGGAGAGAGATTTAGAAGAGTGAGAGGGAGAGAGAGTGAAAGAGGGAGAGTGCTAGGAAATGGGAGAGAGGGAGAGAGTGCATGAGGATGAGATTGAGAGTGAGAGGGAGAGAGAGGGGGAAAGAAAGGGGGAAAGAGAGTGGGAGAGAATGAGAGTGGGAGAGAGGGAGAGAAAAACAAGGAGGGAGAGAGGGAAAGAAATAGTGAGAGCAAGAGTAAGAGATGGAAATTAGGTAGGATAAAGATAGGAAAAGAAAGGGAGACAAAGATAAAGTTAAAGAGGGGTAGAGAGAGGATGAGAGAGAGAAGGAGAAAGGAAAAGCAAGATAGTAGGAGAGAGGGATTGATATATATATATGTGTGTGTGTGTGTGTGTGTGTGTGTGTGTATAAAGATAGAGAATGTGTGTAATAGAGAGGGAGAGAGAAAGAGAGTGGGAGATAGAGAGAAAGGGAGAGAGGGAGAGTGGGACGGAGATAGGGGAGAGGGAGAAGGAGAGGGGGAGAGGAAGAAGAGAAAGACGGAGAGGGAGATAGGGAAAGGGGGAGAGAAGGGAAAGAAGATTGGAAGGGAGAGACAAGGAGAGAGAGGGAGAGAGAAAAAGAAAGGGGGATAGAATAGAGAGGGAGAGATACCGAGAGAGGAAGAGAGTAAGGGAGAAGGAGAGAGAGAGGCAAAGAAAGGGGAAGGGAGAAAGAGCGAGAGAAAGGGGGAGGGAGAGAGAGGGAGAGGAAGAAATTGACAATGAGAGAGAGATAGAGAGGTAGGTAGGAAGGGAGAGGGATAGAGTGGTAGAGACCGAGGTAAAAATAGTGAAGGAGAGGGAGAGGGAGAGAGGGATGGAAAGGCAGAGGGAGAGGGAGAGAGGAAGTGAGAAGGAGAGAGAGGAGGTGAAAGGGAGAGATTAAGAGGGAGGGAGAGATAGGGAGAGAAGGAGAGAATAGGGGAGAGAAAGAGAGAGGGGGTAGAGATCGAGGGAGTGAGAGAGAGGAAGAGGGAGAGAAGGAGAGAAAGAAAGAGATAGAAGGAGAGAAAAATGTAGATAGAGGGAAAGAGAGAGAAAGAGGGAGAGAGGAAGGGAGAGGGAGAGAGAAAAAGATAAAGGAAGAGGGAGAGAGAGAGGTAAGGAGAGAGAGGGAGAGAGGGAGTGAGATAGGAAAAGAGAGAGGGAGGGAGATAGAGAGAAATGGAGGGTAGGAGAGGGATTAAGGGAGAGACAAGGAGAGAGAGTGGGAAAGAGAGAGATAAAGGGGAGAGAAGGAGAGTTTGGGAGAGAGAGAGGGAGAGATAGGGAGAGAGAGGGAGAGAAGGAAGATTAGGAGAAAGAGTGGGAGAGAAAGATAAGGAGAGAGAGAGGAGCAGGAGAAGTTAGGAGAGAAAAGGAGAATGAAAGAAAGAGATGGAGACATGGAGAGAGGTAGAGTAGGTATGAGAGAGAGAGGAGGAGTGAAAGAGAGAGGGAAAGAGAAGGAAGGGAGAGAGGGGGAGGAGGAGACATGGAGAGTAAGAACAAGAAGGAGAGTGAGAGAAAAGGAAAGAAGGGGCGGGAGAGAAAGAGGGATAGAGAGAGTAGTAAGGAAAGAGAGAGGGAAAGATAAACAGGAGAGGGATGGAGAGAGTAGAAGAGAGAGAGAGAGGGAGAGACAATGAGGAAAGGGAAGGAAAGATATGAAATGTGGTCAAAAGAGAGAAGGAGAGAGAGTGTGTGGTAGATATAGAGGGAGAAAGTGATGTGAGAGGGAGCAAGAGGGAGAGGGAGAGAGTGTTTAAGGGACATGGAGGGAGAGAGTGGGAGAGAGAGGGCTATGAGAGGGAGCAAAAGGCAGAGGGAGAGGGAGGGAGAGATTAGGAAAGATAGTGGAAGAGAGGGAGAGATAGGGAAAGAGAGGTAGAGATAGAGAGAGAAGGAGATAGAGAAACGAAGAGAGGTAGAGATAGGGAGATTTAAGGAGAGAGAAGGGGAGAGAGATTGGGATAGAGAGGGAGAGAGGGAGAGAAGGAAGGAGAGAGACAAAGTGTGAGAGAAGGGAGAGAGTGAGTGAGAGAGAGGTAAAGATAGGGAGAGGGGATGGAGATAGAGGGAGAGAGACGGAGGGAGAGGGAGAGGGAGGTGGATGAAGAGAAAGTGGGGGAGAGAGAGGAAGGAAAGGAGGGAGGGGGAAAAAGAGAGGAAGAGAGAGGAAAAGAGGGAGAGAGGGAGGGAGAGAGGGTGTGAGTGAGGGAGAGAGGAAGTGAGAGGGAGAGGAAGAGAGGAAGTGAGAGGGAGAGGGAGAGAGAGGAAGTGAGATGGAGAGGGAGAGAGAGGGAGAGTGATGGAGAGAGATGAGAGAGAAAGAGAGGGACAAATGGAGAGGGATAGAAGGAGAGAGGGGTATAGAGAGAGGGAGGGAGAGTGAGAGATAGAGAGGGATAGAAAAAGAGTGCTCAAAATCCAACCTTGTTTGGATGGGTTCATGTTAATGTATTATTGCATCATTTATTTTAATAATAATAAAGAAGTCATTCTATTAATTATTTTTTTTTATGCTTGATAAATTCAATAGAATTAGATAGAATTCCTAATGATATGCATTTATAATAGTGATTGATCAAAAGATGTGAGACAAATAGTAATGCATATAAATGATACATTAAACACCTCTCTCCCTCTCCCTCACTTTCTCTCCTACTTTCTCTCTCTCCCTCTCCTTTGTTAGTGTTGGTGCCCAAAATCCAACTATTTTTGGATGGTTTGAGTTATTGTAATGTTGCATTCTTTATTTTGTTAATAAAAAAGTCTTTCTATTAATTCTTGTTGTTTATATTTATTAAAGAATTAGATAAAAGTTAATATGATATACATTGCATTTATGATTAATTGAAATATGTGAGATAAACATTAATGCACTTAAATGATATCATTAAATGTCCCAAGCCATAGCATTGCCAAGAATGCACATTGACTACATGCAATAAGACTTGTGAGTACTATGTTCAAGCTATAAGATAGCAGTAGGAGATCTCATACCTATTGGTATGGTGATGCCAAAGTAAGCACTTAGGCGATTAATGTTATAGAACAAATCACTAGACTTGACTCGCCAAAAAAACAAAGTTGGTTTAGTCTATAGAAATCTCATGTGAGATGGGTAAAATTGATCCTTTACTTTGAAGTCATCATTATTATATCATTAGAGGATTTATGTACTTTGACACTTGTTTTGATAAGCTTAGTCAAGTTTATTAGGTGCACTAGGAATCTAATGGAAATAGGTGAATGACTAAGATAGGACATGTCATTCCTTATATGTTAAAGGAGTTATCACATTGCACTTTGATAAATGTCTACTCAAGGAATCTATAGCCATAGTAGGAGTACACCAATAGAGCATAATTGATTTACTCTAGAACCAAAACATTTGGGAATTGAAAAAAACTTGTGTGATCGTAATAAAAAAAACTAAAAATCAAGTTCCAGATCATACTATAATAAATTGATATGAGGATTGAATTGTATGGTAACCATGCACTTAAAAGGTAATTACGGATTAATTAATCCTCCTAGAGAATTAGGTAGTAATGATACCTAGTTAGAAGCCAATCTTGATTTATGTATCAAGAGATAAAAAAAGTATCTTTTATTCTTGATACATTGTCAATATATCTAAGAGCCTATTAAGTCACTCTCATAAGTTTAAGCATTCACATAATAAAAGGGAAGTAAAGATTTTGGAAAAAGTTTCTAGTTATGAAAGTTTCGCATTTTGAAAAAAGTTTTCAAAAATGAAAAGTTTCTTGTTTTAGAAAAACGTTTCCTAAAATAGAAATTTTTCTAAAATGAAAAGTTTCTTGTTTTAGAAATCATTTTCTTAATTTGGAAGTTAGTTCTAAATTCGAAGTAAGTTACCTAAAAAGGAAATTAGTTTCCTAATTTAGATTTAAGGGTTACTTAGAAATTGTGTTCCAATATAAGCCTCTTAAAAATATATAATCCAATTTATGTGAATAGTCCAAATTAATTAGTAATTAATTGAGCGAAAAGAGTGTAAGCTAATAGGTTTAGTTTAAAAGTCCGTAAGATATTTTGGTGGAAGCATAAAATTTAATCGTATTAGATAAGGCTCAAGGTTTACAAGGATAAGATCAAAAAAAGCCCATATGCATTACAACACCTAATCCATGAAGGACTAGGAAGTTACAATCTAGAGTTCTTTTAGGAATTGTTGCCATCACTTCTTTGTCCTTAGAGGACAATGAAGCCATTTCCTCTATAAATAGAATAGAGAGGTGCAACAAAGTGAGGAGAACTTTAAAGCATACACATCGTAAAATAACCCAAATTTTTCTTTTTTTATTTATTTATTTTTATTTTTTTTGTTATTTATTTATTATTTTATTTTATTATTTTATTTTATTTTTATTTTTTTAATTTGAATTTTATTAAGGAAAAAAAGAAAAAAGAAAGAAAGAAAATGATGAAAAAAACAAAAAAAAACAAAAAAAAATTCGTTTAGGGGTGCAATTGAAGTAATTAGGGGTGTAATCGAGTCAATTAAAAAGTTTAGGCCTTAAATTGCACCTCCGGGGACTTAATTGTTGAGATTACACCGAAATTATTTCACGAGAGGGCGTAATTGCTAAAATTGAAACTCGAGGACCAAACTGGAAGTTTGGAGCGAACGACGGGATCGAAATGGAGCAAACGACTCGTCGTTCGCTCCGAGGCAGATTCTCTCCGAAAATCTTTTGGAGAATCTGCCCAAATCCTCCATGAATTTTGTGTTTTTGATTGTGTATTAATCATGGATTTTGTTGCCAAAACCAACACTAACGAGAATCAATGAGAATTTCCTGTTTTGATTTCACAATTAATCATGAATTAAAGAGGAAATTTTTTGCGGAAAATTCAAGGATTTCGTTTCAATTTTAGGAAATTTGTTGGCTATAAAACGTTTGATTTTCACGGAAAGAGGGGGATTTTTTTTGGAGGCGAACAATTCAGGTAGAGAAAGTTCGAAATCGAAAGCAAAAGATTTAATTTTAATTTCGGCGAGTCGAGTTCTTTACGGGTTTTTGGGTTACGGGTTTCGGGTTCTTATTACGGGTTTGTGTTCTTCAACCCGGAACTAGTGTAGAGCATTTTTAACTTTGATTCAAGGAAGTTTTTTGGTTCTTAAAGCGAAGGAAAGGAAATCGAGGGCGAGATATCAACCCTTTCTTCAAAAAAAAGGAAGGGGAAATGAAAAAAATAAAAATAGAGTTAGGAAGAAAAAATAAGAAGAAAAAAGGAAAAAATAGGGATGGGTGTAAAAAAAAAGTGGTGGGTTAATATTTTAGGTATAGGATTTTTTTTTATTACTTTTATTGTTCATTTATTTTTTAACTCTGTTTACATAGGATGATTTTTTTTTCTTTTATGGATTATATATTTTTTTAGCCTATTTATTTTTATTCCTTGTCGTTTTTTTATATTAATTTAGAATTGCTATTTCAATTTTTTTTATTGTCTTCTTTTCTTTAATATACATTTTTTCTTAAAACAAAATCTCAACGAAGTCTCCTATCTAATAGGGACCGATGTCATAAAAAAAAACCTAAAAATTTCGACGAAGCCTCCTATTTCATAGGGCCGACGTCATCAAAATCACTTTTAATTAAGACGTCCTCCGACACGCCGATTGTGTCGAGGCTTTTAGTGGATCCGATGTTTGAATCGACGTGTCGCCTAACAAAGGGGACCGACGATCATTTCAATATGATGCCATGCCCAAAACTAAAATTTCACTTAGTCTAAAAGAAAATAGGAGATTAAAATTTAGAAAATAGCTTGACATGGATTTTAGGAGATAATTTAGAATTAAATCGTACATGGTACCTTTTTTCGAAAAGGGCGCTTTTAGGTGATTAAATATCTTCCTAAAAGTGTAATTAACTCCTTATCTTAGGAATCTCCGAACTAGTGCTACTTTTTAGGTTTCTAGTTCCTTAAATACTAAGTGGTGACTCCAAAACTCGTAAATAATCTTGTAATTAATTAACGCCCGAACTCTTAACTTTTCTTTTGGGGGGTCCCGTCCGACGTCGCATAGCGACTCCACCGGGGACTAGAGTTAGGCCATACGTTTTGTTTTTAATTTATCTCCTATGTTTATTTTTTTGTCATTTTATTTTCTGAATTTTATTTATTTATTTATTTGTGTATATATTTAAATTTTTGTCATTTATTTCCTTTTCTTTTTGCTGCACGTTTATTTTGAATTGGGTTGAATGCTTTTTCTTTTAACTGTCGCACACACCACGAAGGAAACCCCTAAAAGCTCCGGACCCGAGCTGAACCCTAATAGGAATTAGATAGAGGGATTTGGAGGCGAGTATGACGAAAGTCTACCGATGCTCTTTCAAACTCTCGTTTAGACCGAAACTCGCCCTATGCATTGGAAATGGTGGAATAATCTTCCCCTACCTCCTACGTATAAGGTTAGAGGTTGGATTACCCCACTGGTAATTTAGGCGAGTCTAGAGACTTGAAAAATCATTAGGACTAGTCAAACTTCGCCCCAATCATAAAAAAGCTAGATCCTATCTATTAGGGTTGACTCGATTAAGACACGAATTATTATCAAGTAAATGACGATACTAACCCTTGGTTTTACGAGTTATCCTTCATATTAAATCATGACGAAGAAATCAAAAATGAGGTCAAGGATTTTAGGGTCGGATCCGAGTGGGCCCAAAACGAGAAAGGAGATTGTCCGCCTTCGAATTTCGTGTCGAAACTAAAAAAATGGTTAAGTTGGCAAACGGGATGGCCAACACGAGTCCGCTTCTCGGTTGTTGGGAGATGCTCACTTCCAAGGACCAACTTGATTTTCGAGAAAACATATGAGGACTTAGCTTAGGCTGCTCAAGATCAAGGCCCAGAATGCATGCTTTCAAGCCATGATAGGCCATTGGGATCCGGATTATCGTTGCTTCACCTTTGGGAGTGTAGACCTGTCACCTATACTTGAGGAATATGAGGCTCGCTAGCATTTCCCAAGACGGATCGTCGTCTACTTCTACGATCCGCCGAACATGGTCCATCAAATTTTGCATAGTTGATTGGGACTAACACCACTTTAGCCAAGAAGTAACTAACCCGAAGGGGTAAATCTCAAGGTTGGTTTTGGAACGTCCTTCGAGCGGAATTCATGAAGCATTTACAAGATGATGATAATCAAGTCGGACTTTGAATCTTGGCACTAGCAATATATGGACTAGTGTTGTTACCATCGACCGAAAGCAAGATCGACGTTGAGGCGATCAACGTATTTAAAAGTGTAGTATCTCCGAAGGTTAATCCCACCGCAACAATCCTAGCGAAACTCTCTCTTCATTAAATTTCTGCCGAAGAAAAGGAGATGGGCATCCGAGGTGTTGTGGGCGGTTATTGTTTGTATGGATCGTGAGCCATGTGGTGACTAGGGAAGCCTCAAGTATTTTTTACACCCCATGGCATTTGCATTCTAAGCTCGGAGAATTTTGCTTGTCATGCCCTCAACGAGTTAGGCAAGACAATATGAGCTGAATTATTCTTCGCTTTAGAGAAGTCGAATTTCATTAGAAAGCACGATATGCCTTCTTTTGGAGTTACACGACCTTTTGTGGTAAATTTCCTTGGGTGCCACTAATTGGAGCTCGTTGTTGCATCGATTCATCGTCCAAATATGTTTTTGAGGCAATTGGGGTTCGAGCAATTCATCCCAAGGACAACCGGTTTAAATGAATATTATGAGGATCCGAGGGTCTCTAAAAAGGTCTTAGAGGAGGCTAGGATTGCTTGGAGAAATAGAGGGATTGTCACTCCCGAAAGAAGAGTGGATGGAAGAACCTCACCTGGATATCCGAAATGGCAAAGCACTAGAGGGAAGGGGTACCGTGTGCCACCATTCGAGGGTCCATCTCGATTAATGAATGAGACAATGGAGGATGTTCGCCAAGAAGTGAATGCCCAACATGAGATACTCAACGAGGGCCTAAATGCTCAAGTGGTTGAACTAGCTTAAAAGAAGAGGAAGTTAGAGGAGATTCCGGATACTAAAGATCATGTGATGAAGGCTTTAGAGGAAGAAAACAAGAAGCTTCGTAGGCAACTCCAACCGACTAAGTGAGTTGTTGAAAAGCTTAGAGATGAGAAGGATAGCCTCATGGAATTTAGAGACACGACACGAGCACAAATGGCTAACCAATCGGATGTAATATGCCATTTGGGTACTCGAGTGGAGGAATTAAAAAGAAAAGATAGGTTCAACCAAGAACGACTAGTCAAATCTAGAGAGGAGCACGTCATGGCTATGCGAACAATGATAAAGGAAAGGGATGCCTTAAGAAAGGAAGGCTGCTGAGTGGGGAAGTAGGACCATGAAGTATCATTTACAAGCTCGGAATGCTAAAGACTATGCTTTGGGAATGCGAAACACTATAGAACTCCTAGCTAACGACATTCGCCTAGAAGATGAAGCAATTCAACTATTTTACGAGAAGCTCGAAGGCTCATAAATGGCATGATTTCCTATGAAGGCTTGGGTCTATGGCCAAACTTAAATAGGATTTTCTATGTAATAGGGCTTTTATCTTATTTTAATAAATCACATTTAGAATGTGATAAAGATTTGCATTGCAATAAAATTATTATTTCTATTTCATTTTTAAGGTCGTTAATAAGATAATTTCAAGATCCGAGTTACGATGAGACGGTTCCAAGATCCGATCACGATCGAAATTTGAGCAATTCATATCTCCCTAATCGCCTGAGTATCCGTGGAGTAATTTTGCCCTCGCCGAGTACTAGTTTGATCTAACCCGTCCTCGATAAGATTCTGTCATGATTTAATGTGCAACAAATAAAAGAAAGGTATTCAACCCAATTCAAAAGCATGCATTTGCATCAAGTATTTATGTATATATTCTTTGTGTATATTTTTCCAGGAATCAAACATAGGCCGCTCTCGCTCAATCCCCTCTCGCATGTCTACAAAACTCGATTTAGGGCTCGTCAATTGGAGAATGAAGAAAGATCACGATAAGAGCCAATTAGCCGACAAGAGTTTGACACGTTGAAAGAAAGTGCGGCTTGGATGACATCCCTATTAGAGCAAGCATTAAGAGAGGGAGGTAGCTTGAATCGAGGACAACCCGAAGTACAATATGCTCGTTCCGTCGCCTCATCGGTCGGGGCCTTCCAATCGAGTAACTGTTTATGTCGAAGGATCACACCCTACCGGGACATTTGCTTACCCCATAGACCCAAGAGTCCCGCAAATGCCTCCAGCAGATCTTGCGAAGAAGAAGCTCATGGGCCTAGGGTGGTGGAAGGCTTGGACGGACTCATGGCATTAGAAGAACGCTTAAGAGCAATGGAGGGGAGGATGCCTATGATCCGATTAGGGCCTCCGAAATGTGTTTGGTACCCGATGTAGTGATTCCAAGGAAGTTCAAGGTGCCGGATTTTCCCAAGTACACGGGAACCCGAGTGTCCCATGACCCACTCGAGGGTTTACCGTAGCAAGATGGAAGAAGTGGTCCACGATGAGAAGCCGCCGATCCATTTCTTTCATGAGAGCTTGGGAGGTTCAGCTTTGAGTTAGTACATGAGGTTAGAAGGGTCGAAGATTCGAAGGGGGAAGGATTTAGCGGATGTTTTTCTTAAGCGAGTATAAGTTCAACATGGAGGTAGCACCGAATAGATCGGATCTCCGAGGGATGGAGAAGGGGCCAAGAGAAACGATCAAGGAATACGCACAAAGGTGACGCGAGGTGGTCGCTCGGATTCATTCACCGTTGCCGGAATCCGAATTGATCTCAATTTTCTCAAACATATTCAAAGCGCCATACTTTGAATATCTTATTGGGAACGCCTCAACCAATTTCACCAATGTAGTGGTCATCGCCGAGAGAGTTGAATTAGCTATCAAAGCCGGAAAGATCTTTGGAGGGACGGAAAAGAGAGCAAATGTGGGGTTGAGAAAGAGAGAAGGGGAGGTTCACCAAGTCGTCTCACATGGCTTTAGAAGCAATTGGAACAATTCAAGGTCGTACACCCATCAAAGCCTATATCAAGTACAACCACTACCCTACCCCCAAACACCTTACCAAACACATCCCATAGCCACTACTTTTCCCGCAACGCAAACAAGACCCCCCATGCCAAACCAAACCTACCTACCTCATCAATCGAATCCATTGCCCCAATACTATCTAACCATACCCACCTATCAAAACAACCAATTTCCTCGCTCGATCGGACCACCCCGAGGTCCTTCCAACTACAACCAAACACCACAAAACCAAGTCCAACCGTAATAATAACTACAACAGAGAAGATTATGAACCATTACCACCTCTCCCATTCTCTTTGAAAGAATTGTTCCATCGTCTAGTCAACATTGGTCGGTGGTCCCTATCCCTGCCGAGCCCGTACGACCTCCTTTCCCATCCCGGTACAAAGACAATGAACAATGTGAGTACCACAATGGTATCACTAGCCATTCCATCGAAGATTGCCCGGCTTTCAAGAGGAAGGTGAGGTTTCTTATCAAGCATAATTGGATAAGTTTTAACGATTCCAACACACCCAACGTCAACACCAATCCACTTCCAAATCATGCTACTAGAGGAGGGAATGTAAGCATGATAACGCTTAAAGAGAGGAAGGTTGATAAAGAAGAGAGGAAGGTTAGAGTATCGATGGATAGCTTATTTTCGATGCTAACCCAAACCGGCCATCTTAGAGGGCTAGTTGGTAATCAAAATGAGAAGGGCCAAGGTCGATACTATAGATACCATCGGATGGACGGACATGATATCGATGATTGCAAGGAGTTTTGTAAAGAGGTAGAGACTATGGTAATTTTGGGCACTTTGAGATTTAAGAAAGATGGGAAAGGACCACCGGTGGGGATGATCTCACCAATAGAGGAAGAAGTTTGTAGGTATCAATCAACGGGTAATGGGCCTCCTAGAATGATTCTATCCGAGTCGAAGAATCGTCTAGCCCCGTCTTACAATACCGTAAGCCACACTTATCCGGTATTAAATACATCGTTTAATACTAGTATTGCTGGCCTCACTCGAAGTGGGAGATGTTATACCTCGGAAGAGTTGAGGAGAGCTGAAAAAGGCAAGGAAGTAATAGACCTCATTAAGGTGGGAGAAGTGAACAAGCTCGTCGATGATGAAGAAGCCATTGAATTCCTCAAGGTGATGAAAAATAGTGATTATAATATGGTAGAGCAACCGAAAAGGACACCTACCAAGATTTCTCTATTGTCACTAATCTTCAATTCAAAACCTCATCGAAAAGTGTTACAAAGGGTTTTGAATGAAGCGTATATCCCTCGGGATGTTACTTCGGATAACGTGGAGCATTTAGTGGGAAGGATTCAAGCAACCAACTACCCGTCGTTTTCTAAAGATGAGTTGGGCCTCGAAGGCACGGGACATAACAATTCGTTACATATCACGGTGAAATACAAAGACCACGTGATTGCTAAGGTGCTAATTGATAATGGGTCCGCCTTGAATGTCTTGCCTAAGATAGTTTTGGATCGATTGCTTGTGGATGCATCTCATATGTGTCCTAGTAGCATGATGGCTAGAGCGTATGATGGGTCTCCAAGACGAGTGATAGGAGACATCAACATTAACTTGGACATTGGACCCAACCAATTCCAAGTCACTATACAAGTTATTGACATATAACCCTCATAGAGTATGCTTTTGGGAAGACCATGGATCCACTCGACTGGTCGTCGTGGCATCATCGCTACACCAAAGGTTGAATTACGTGGCGAATGGCAAGTTGGTCACGATAATGACGGAAGAAGCATTACCTCCGTTTAAAAATGTATCGGTACCTTACATTGAGGTCGAAGGGAGTTGAGATGGTGATCCGCATGCTTTTAAAATCATGAACATAGATTGGGTACCCGAGCATGCTCGTATTGAGACATCCAAGAGTACCAAATGCTATAAAAATGGCGACCAAATACTTGATGAAGTATGGATTCTCAACGAGTAAAGATCTCAATGATGGCACATGGGGAGCGAGTATGTGGTGCCAATTCGGAGCATCATTTTGGGCTAGGGTTCAAGCCCACTAGAAAGGATTATCTAAGAGCTATGGAGCTGAAAAAGGAAAAGCGATTGGCTAGAATCGAGGTCGAGAGCCTTATGAAGAGAAGATGTTTATTCCTCATATTCAAGCTACCTTCCCCTACCCTACTTGCATCATCAATCGAATCAAGAAGTGGTGAACTTAGGGGCAAAAATGATTGATCTATCCATCAACTACCTAGATGAAGAGCTGGAGACGAAGAGATCGTTGGCCCCGAGATGTTAGTGGTCGTTCCTCAAGCAATGATGCTGCCACGACCGACCGCCACCGCTATGGAGGATATGCTCGTCCATCGACTTGCCGATCAAGAAATGAGCACCGGGCGAGGGGCTCAACAATTGGGAAGGGAAAGAGATTTTGCCTATATACACTATTGAGTAATTCACTCGTTTTTTGTTTTTATCTTAATCTCTCGGTTATCTAGCTCAAGGTACTAAGAAAGACTTGTGTGGAGCATTTATTTCTAGTATTAATATGAGATCATGAATTTTCTTTCCACTTTGCATCCTTTCTCTTTCCATTCCTTTTATTTTCGCATTTTTTTACTTTCGGGGATATAAGAAATGAATATCCTCTAAAAACCCAAAATCATTGCATCAAACATGTTTGGCCTAAATTTGATGAGAATTTGATTGCTATGGATGAAGAAGAAAGAGATGTGGATGAATTTGCTAAGCTTGTAGATTATCCGAACGATCAATAAAACCCCATCAAGAGGAGTTAGAAATCATTAATGTGGGGACAGAGGAGAATAGAAAAGAGCTTCAAATTGGGACTCTAATTTCAAAAAAGAAAAAGAGAGTTTGACTGCTTTCTGCATGAATATGTAGATGTGTTTGCCTGGTTGTATGAGGATATGCCTAGTCTAGATACTAGCATAGTGGTGCACGGGGTTCCAATATTACTCAATCATAAACCAATAAAGCAGAAGCTAAGGAGGATGAGGCCGGACATCCTTATGAAGGTTAAAGAAGAGGTCATCAAACAGTTTGAGGCGGGCTTTCTCAAGGTGATCAAATACCCAACTTGGGTGTCAAACATCGTGGTAGTTAGCAAGAAAAATGAGAAGATCGGAATGTGTGTTGACTTTTGAAACTTGAACAAAGCCGATCCTAAGGATGATTTCCCCTTACCCCACATCGACATGTTGGTAGACAACGCCGTAAAGAATTCCACTTACTCCTTCGTGGATGGGTTCTCGGGATACAATCGGATCAAGATGGCGAGAGGAAGATATGGAGAAGACCACTTTCATCATACCATGGGGGATCTACTCGCTATAAGGTCATGCCGTTCGGTCCGAAGAATCTCGGGGCGACTTACCAACGAGCCATGGTCACTCTTTTCCATGACATGATACATAAAGAAATTAAAGTATATGTCGGTGACATGATCGCCAAGAAAAACACCGAAGAAGATCACATTCGGACAACGAGGAAGCTCGTTCGAACGGTTAAGAAAGTACCGATTGAAGTTGAACCCCGCCAAGTGTACTTTTGGGGTCAAGTCCGGAAAATTGTTTGGTTTTGTCGTTAGTAGTAGGGGGATAGAAGTGGACCCCGATAAAGCCAAAGCCATCCAAGAAATGCCGAGCACCTCGTAGCGAAAAGGAAGTTTGAGGTTTTTTGGGCCAATTGAACTACATAGCCCGATTCATTTCTCAACTCATGGTGACATGTGAACCTATTTTTAGACTCGTTAAGAAAGAACAATCCAGGAGTTTGGGATGATGCATGCCGGCTTGCTTTTGATAAGATCAAACAATATCTATAAAACCCTCCTCTATCGGTCCCACCGAGTCCGGGTCGACCTCCGATTCCGTATCCGACGATGCAACCGAGACTGCAATGGGCCGTGTTTTGGGTCGGCATGATGACACTGGAACGAAGGAGCAAGCAATTTACTTTTTGAGTAAGAAGTTCACGAACCGTGAGTCCCGGTATAGTACCTTAAAAAAGATGTACTCGTGGCTTGGTATGGAGTGCTAGACGGTTGAGGCAATATATCGTTGTATTACACAATATGGTCGATTGCAAAAATAGATCCTCTCAAATATATCTTTGAGAAACCCTATTTATCAAGTAAAATTGCAAGATGGCAAGTGTTATTGGCGGAATATGACATTGTGTACATGACCGGAAAGTCGGTAAAAGGGAGTGCGATTGCGAACCATTTGGCGAAAAATGCAATCGATGATTATGAATCGTTAAATTTTGACTTTCCCGATGAAGATATCATGGCATTCGAAGTTGCATTGGTCAAGTCGGATGATGAGAAATGCACCATGTATTTTGATGGGGCGATGAATGTATCGGGTAATAGTGTGGGCGCCGTGCTCGATCTCGCCGGATGGTAAGCGGTATCCAATAGCTATCCGACTTTGTTTTGATTGTACCAACAATATAGTCGAGTATGAAGCTTGCATACACGGTCCGGAGGCGGCTAGAGAGAGAGGGATCACAAAGCTTGAGGTATATGGTGATTCGATGCCGATAATCTGTCACGTAAAAGGGGAATGGCAAACCAAAGATGAGAAGTCGAAGCCTTATCGGGTTTATCTTACCAAATTAGTCGAGGAGTTTGATGAAATTGAATTTACTCATAGGGAAAGGGACAAGAATCGGTTTGTCGATGCATTGGCAACTTTAGCCTCGATGACTCGACTTGATCCCGGAGTCGTGGTACAACCCATTTGCATTGAGACTAGAAATGCAGCGGCCCATTATTGTGCTATTGAGGAGGAAATAGATAGGAAGCCATGGTACCACGACATTCGGATGTTCGTTAAAAATCGAGAGTATCCTCCGGGTATCTCTAAGACGGATAAGAAAGCCTTGAGGAGGTTGGCCATGGATTTTTACTTAGACGGTGAAGTGTTGTACAAACGGAGTTTTGATGGGACATTGCTTCGGTGTCCGAATGCGATTAAGGCTAGGAGAGTGATTGAAGAGGTCCATGAGGGAATTTGTGCAACTCGTGCAAACGGTCACACTATGACCCGTTAGATACAATGATGCGGATATTTTGGTTGACAATGGAAAGGGATTGCATGGAGTATGTTCGCAAGTGCCATAAGTGTCGGGTCTATGGAGATCGGATCAATGCCCCTCCCTGTTCCACTCAATAAAATGGTATCACCTTGGCCTTTCGCCATGTGGGGTTTGGATGTCATTGGGCCCATCAATCCCAAAGCAAGCAATGGTCATCGTTTTATCTTGGTGGTAATCGACTATTTTACCAAATGGGTTAAAGTCGCTTCTTATGCCCATGTCACTCGGAAGGTGGTCCAACGGTTCATAGAGAAGAGTTTAGTTTGTCGGTATGGTTTACCGTGACACGATAATCACCGATAATGCTTAGAACTTCAATGGAAAGATGATCGAAGAATTATGCAAAAGGTAGAAGATTAAACATCCGAACTCGACACCCTATCGACCTAAGATGAATGGGGTAGTTGAAGTCGTAAACGGGAATATCAAGAAGATCGTACGGAAGATGGTGGTCACATATAGAGACCGGCATGAAAAGCTCTCATATGCCTTACATGCATATCGTACGACCGTAAGAACATCCACGGGGGCAACACCATATTCTTTGGTTTATGGGATGGACGCGGTGATGCCTTTGGAGGTCGAAATCCCTTCTCTCGGGGTACTCATGGAAACACAGTTGGAAGAAGCGGAATGGGCTTGGATCGGATATGAACAGTTAAACTTGATCGGTGAAAAGAGGTTAGCTACCATTTGTCATGCAAGAATGTATCGAAAAGGATGGCCGGTGCATACAACAAAAAGGTTCGACCAAGAGAATTTCGTGAAGGAGATCCGGTGCATAGAAAAGTCTTGTCGCTACCCAGGGAGTATAGAAGCAAGTGGTCGCCCAACTATGAAGGCCCTTATGTAGTGAGAAAAGTATTTTCGGGGGAGCACTCCTTTTGACCGGTATGGATGGGGAGAATATAGGCAAACCTGTAAATTCGATGCGGTTAAGAAATATTATGCTTGAGGATTGTTGTTTTCTTCTTAATTAAATAAAGAATGAAATTCGAAGCCAAACATGTACATTGCATTTTTCTTTTCATCTCTATTTCCTCGACCCTATAAACACATTACCTCTTTTGTCATTTCATGATCTCTATTAATATTATAAATAATGTGCAAGCCAATTAAGATAGGAGTCTTTTACTTACCAAACAATGAAGCTCGATCTTCTTGAGAAAAAAAAGAAAAAAAGAAAAAAAAGAAAAAAGAGAACCCGATGAACCTTGGAAAAACTTAGGATCTATATGCCTTTTGAATTGGAGCTACTTCAAACATATCAAGATTACTCCGGACTAGGGAAAGCAACCAAGATGTCATGACGAGAGGTAATTCGGGTGAAAAGGAATGAGTACGTCTTGTCGACACTCGAGGTTCGTCATGCAACATGCCAAAAAAAAAAATCGAGCCAAAACTTTTTTCATTGGTACATGTCCCCAAATTGCTCCTATGGCACCACCCATGAAAATGACATAGCAAATGTTTAGATTTGTAGGTCCTATCTTGATATTATTCTAAATAAAAAGGGTTCAAGAAAATAAAGCTCGTACGGATCGATACTCGTTGTCGATGGGATGAGGAAAGGCCTTCGAGGATTTTATCATACTTATATGAAACATATCCATTGAAAACTAAGTTTAAGCTTTCTATTTTTCTTCATGAAACCCAAACTAGGATCACCCCTCACACTCGGGAGGCGACGAAGAAAAAAAGATTTGAGAGGCGTGTCACCAAACAACTTGTGATCTAAGAAAATTAAAAGGGGAGTCACTACTAAAGGTGATTGGGAATGAAAGAGGAAGAAGGTCATGACCCCTCCACACGCTCAAAAAAACAAAAAAAGGGACCAAAGCTTCCACAAAAAAAAGGGATCCTACCTACTTCATTAGAGAAAAGAGTAAATCACCTCACAAACCCTAATCCTAAGTTAGGTTGGTAAGATCAAAATCAAACATGCCTCTAATCAAATCTGATTCAAAAAAAAAAAAATTAGTCCTATGTCAAGTGAACCCCGAAACACTATTTGAGCCTATTTTATCCATTTTTCCGAAAAAACCATACCTTAGCCTATGTTACGGACCAATAAAAGTCCTTTCTAACTAGAGACAAGTAACTAGTCGGACGAGTCTTAGATTCGTGAGCCCCTACAAAAGAAATTTTATCGAACGGATAGTCAAAATCGAAGCATAGGCTAGTCAAAATCATGGTTGGTGCCAATACTTGGGGGCAAACAATATCTTCTATCATCGAACTCCGTGATTTTCCATCGTTAAAGCTCAGCATTCAAACCAAAAAACCATTATCTCTATCCCCAAAACATTTGCATGACAAGTCCACGAGCCCGATGGGTTTTGTTCGACCTTTGAATCCAAAACCTCCGAATGAGATCTACCTAGCTTTCCCCATGAAGGAGAAAATTCATGAAATGGAGAAGTGTCAAACATTTCAAAAAGCATATGGAACCTCAAGTTACGAGGAAGGTCACCAAAGCGACGAATCAATTTAAGGCGACGAACAAATTCACCGTCCTCCCCATAAGCGGTCGATAGGCGGTTAATCAAGTTAGGGAGCGACCATTATTATCAATAGACCGAGAGGACTACCGTATCGCTCGTAACTTCGAAGGATGGATCAATCGGGTTCATAATAAATTAAAAACACAATTAGGGGGCGGGGCCACGGAGCTCGAGCACCGATAGCCGATCGATCGCTAATAGTTGGAAGAGACAAGTAAAACAAAGGGATTCGAGCGAGGGTGGCCCGGACTAACCGAGTATGCTAAGTTTGTTTTCGGGTACATTGCAATCCCAACGGATACAAAGGAAATGGAGAAGCAATACTCTTCAAAAAATTCACCTCGGGTATGGTCACCTCATAATAGACCACCGCCCAAGTGCGAAACCGTAAGTCGGACAACCACTTTCGGGTAAGGACAAGTTAACTCAATTCGGCGGTAAGATTGCAAAGTTTTTCTCAAACATTTAATTTTCGGGGTAGGTTGCCCTTTATAACAAGGCCGGGCATTACATATTTAATTTCGGGGTAGGTCGCCCTTAAGAATAAAGCCACGCACCACATGTTTAATTTTCACTGCATATTCAATTTCTAGGGAAGGTCGCCCTTTACAATAAGGCCACGCATCCGCATGTTGATTTTTAGGGTAGGTCGCCCTTTACAATAAGGCCATATTTTGCACGTTTAATTTTTAGGTTAGGTCGCCCTTTACAATAAGGCCACGCATCTTCACGTTTAATTTTCGGGGTAGGTCGCCCTTTACAATAAGGCCATGCATCACATATTTAATTTTCGGGGTAGGTCGCCCTTTACAATAAGGCCACGTATCTTCACGTTTAATTTTCGGGGTAAGTCGCCCTTTACAATAAGGCCATGCATCGCATATTTAATTTTTAGGGTAGGTCGCCCTTTACAATAAGGCCACGCACTGCACGTTTAATTTTCGGGGTAAGTCGCCCTTTACTAATAAGGTCGCGCATCTGCACGTTTAATTTTTAGGGTAGGTCGCCCTTTACAATAAGGCCATGATTTGCACGTTTTATTTTCAGCGTAGGTCGCCCTTTACAATAAGGAGATGCATCGCATATTTAATTTTTAGGGCGATCGCCCTTTACAATAAGGCCACGCATCGCACGTTTAATTTTCGTGGTAAGTTGCCATTTACAATAAGGCTATGCTTCGCACGTTTAATTTAGGGTAAGTCGCCCTTTACAACAAGGCCATGCACTCGCATTTTAATTTTTATAGTCATTCCATCATAGCTTTGCCTTTGGTTTAAAAAGAAACCTTTTCTTTACAAGCTTATTAAACAAAGTCGGTGTTAAGCATCATTTTCACCTAACTTTGCGCCATAAGCATTGTAAAGAGGGGGCAACTCGTAATAACCCAAATTTTTCTTATTTTATTTATTTATTTATTTTGTTATTTATTTATTATTTTATTTTATTTTATTTTATTATTATTATTTATTTTATTTTTATTTTTTGTTTTTAATTTGAATTTTATTAAGGAAAAAAAGAAAAAAGAAAGAAAGAAAATGATTGAAAAAAACAAAAAAAACAAAAAAAAATTTCCTTTAGGGGTGCAATTGAAGTAATTAGGGGTGTAATCGAGTCAATTGAAAAGTTTAGGCCTTAAATTGCACCTCCGGGGACTTAATTGTTGAGATTACACCGAAATTATTTCACGGAGGGGCGTAATTACCGAAATTGAAACTCAAGGATCAAACTCGGAAGTTTAGAGCGAACGACGAGATCGAAATGGAGCAAACGACCCGTCGTTCGCTCCAAGGCAGATTCTCTCCGAAAATCTTTAGGAGAATCCGCCCAAATCCTCCATGAATTTTGTGTTTTTGATTGTGTATTAATCATGGATTTTGTTGCCAAAACCAACACTAACAGGAATCAATGAGAATTTCCTGTTTTGATTTCACAATTAATTATGAATTAAAGAGGAAAATTTTTGGCAAAAAATTCGGGGATTTCGTTTCAATTTTAGGAAATTTGTTGGCTATAAAACGTTTGATTTTCACGAAAGAGGGGGATTTTTTTTGGAGGCGAACAATTCAGGTAGAGAGAGTTCGTAAATCGAAAGCAAAAGATTTAATTTTAATTTCCGGCAGTCGAGTTCTTTACGGGTTTCTAGGTTCTAGGTTTCTAGGTTCTTATTCTAGGTTTGTGTTCTCCAACCCGGAACTAGTGTCGAGCGTTTTTAACTTTGATTCAAGGAAGTTTTTTGGTTCTTAAAGCGAAGGAAAGGAAATCGAGGGCGAGATATCAACAAATTCGTGAGAAACAAGCATCCTTGGTGCTACGTTTCCGGATTTCTTTTCGCATTTGTCCGGGTTCGTTTTGGTGTTCTTAGGAGGATTTCCAGGTGAGCCCCCGAATTTGATTCCCTTTCTTTTTATTCTTGTTGTTAGCTTTAAATCTAGATGTTTTACTTGCTATCTTGAGTTGAAGTGCATGTGTGATTGAGTTCGTTGCTTGAGAAGGGATTTAATTTCCGGGAAATTTGAAGAACGAGAGAGAGAAATTGAAGAACGAACTAAGAACAGGAGAGAGGGAGAGTTGTTTCGTGTGTTTGATCCGTTTTTGTCCAGAGTTGATTACTCGGGCTCGTTTCGGGCTTCAGCTCGACAAAAAAAAAGGCAAAGAAAATGCGCGTGGGCTAGATTGATTTCGACCATTGACCCAGCTCGATACAAAAAAAAAAAAGAAAAAGAAAAGGGCGTTGGGTGATTTCAGCTCGACCGCACCCTTTACCAAAAAAAAAAAAAAAGGGAAATCCAGCCAAACCGAGGCAGAAAAAGAAAAGAAAAGGGGCCAGCCCATACCCTTTCTTCAAAAAAAAAAGGGGAAATGAAAAAATAAAAATAGAGTTAGGGAAGAAAAAATAAGAAGAAAAAAGGAAAAAATAGGGATGGGTGTAAAAAAAAAAAAAAAGTAAAAAAGTTGTGGGTTAATATTTTAGGTATAGGATTTTTTTTATTACTTTTATTGTTCATTTATTTTTTAACTCGTTTACATAGGATGATTTTTTTCTTTTATGATTTATATTTTTTTAGCCTATTTATTTTTATTCCTTGTCGTTTTTTTATATTAATTTAGAATTGCTATTTCAATTTTTTTTATTGTCTTCTTTTCTTTAATATACATTTTTTTTTAAAAAAAATCTCGACGAAGTCTCCTATCCGATAGGGACCGACGTCATAAAAACAAAAAACCTAAAAATTTCGATGAACCTTCCTATTTCATAGGGCTGACGTCATCAAAATCACTTTTAATTAAGACGTCCTCCGACACGCCGGTTGTGTCGAGGCTTTTAGTGGATCCGATGTTTGAATCGACGTGTCGCCCAACAAAGGGGACCGACGATCGTTTCAATATGATTCCATGCCCAAAACTAAAATTTCACTTAGTCTAAAAGAAAATAGGAGATTAAAATTTAGAAAATAGCTTGACATGGATTTTAGGAGATAATTTAGAATTAAATCGTACATGGTACCTTTTTTCGAAAAGGGCGCTTTTAGGTGATTAAATATCTTCCTAAAAGCGTAACCAACTCCTTACCTTAGGAATCTCCGAACTAGTGCTACTTTTTAGGTTCGTAGTTCCTTAAATACTAGGTGGCGACACCAAAACTCGTAAATAATCTTGTAATTAATTAACGCTCGAACTCTTAACTTTTCTTTTGGGGGTTCCGTCCGACGTTGTGTAGCGACACATCGTAAGAAAATAAAGAGAAATAATAGTTTTCTCTCTCTAAAATCATGCCAACTCTCTTCCTCTCTTTTAGGATTGTTGTAAAATATCCTAAAATAGACTCCTCGAGAGAAACATTAAGAGAGTTAGAAAAAGCTAGAGCTAGCACTCTACAACTTTTGATTACTTCTTGTGAGGGTGCTTAGACTACGTGGGTTATCCGATAGAGGTCGGACAATTGGATGACTCTTTTTCTACAAAGGCTGAATCTATACTACAAGAGGTAATCCTGTACTCATACTTTAATTCATGTATGCATGATTAGTTGATTCAACAACTTGATATTAGGAAGCTTAGATGGAGAAATTTTTTTGTTTTTTTGTACACCTCCATAAGAAGCATGATTATTCAATTGGTATCAAAGCCTTTGTTGAATCTTTAATTATATGCTTTTTTTAATTATGATTAACTACATGAATTATCATTTTCTAATTGTAAATCTAATGTTTTGATATTTTATAATTACTTAAAACTAATTTGGGACTTAGAAATAAGTAGGGGAGCACGAGGCATTATTGGACGTTGGCGCTTACACGTATAACTTAAAGGTAAGGCTAGTCGCTTGTTGGGCTTACAACAAGTCAGCCATGCCTTGCTTATGCCAAGCATCCTAGCTAAGCCGACCACAGAGTAGATACACAACGGGATAGGCATGCCTTGCACATGCAAGGCCTCCTATCTAGACTAGTTATACACTAGATGTTCAACGGACCAAGCATACCTTGTGCATGCTATGCATACTAGCTAGGACATTCATGTTCTAATCATGCGATAGACCAAGCATTCCTCATAAACACTAGGCCTTTTAGCCGGGCTAGTCATGTGAAAGATGTATGACATGCTAGTCATACGTTGGGTGCACAACATGGAAGGCATGCGTTGGGTGCATGCTAGGCCTATGGCCTAGCCAAGATGAGCCTTGTGCATGTCAAGCATGCACTTGCATGTACAAGGGTAAGGCATGCCTAGGCTAAGTGTGCAAGCATGCTAGAGGCCGGATGCTAGGTTAGGCACACTCAAGTAGACCATGCCAATTAGCATTAAGCCGATACTAGGCACTAGCCTGTAGGTAGTCGGACTAGTATGGGGCACCGGCCAATCAGCCTAGCTAAGGCTAAAGCTAGGCTTTGGCTAATGGCCAACGCCAAGCCAAATGTGTGCGAGTGCACTACGCTATTTGCTAGCACTAGGCTAGGCATATGTGAACAAGCCACGTCATAGAGTTAGTGTCGGGCCAAGCACGTGTGAACGCACCAAGCTAGTAATAGCAAGATCGCCCAACTAGGGCATGGTAGCCAATAGGCCTTCATCGCCGAAAAGCCCATGGGCCTAAAGTGGACCCAAGGCTAAAAAAATCTTAAAATATAAATTTGGAAAAATTTTAATAATTTTTTTAAAATGACCAAAAACATATATTTATAATTATGATTAAAATAAAATGTATTTCATTAGTATATCATGTATCAATGTGATTGAAGCATGGGTAATGGTATGGATGAGTCGACCTAGTTTATGGGAATGTATATTTGTAATTTTAGGTTAAATAGGGCATGCATGTCCTACCTTCTCTACCATTCTAATATATTTATCTTCTCATCTTACTCCCCATAAATGGAAATTGAGATTGCTTGTTCAAATAAATATAAAACTAGAAGATAGGATATTAGAATAGATGCAAGGAGAAGAAGCCTAGAAGTGAAGAAAATCTCAAAGCATTTGTAATAATTTTTTTATCTAGGTATTTGAAGCATTAGTCTCCTTGTGGATCTAGGGGCTAGTAGTAGAGATCCATTACCATTCATTGATCCTTGAGTCATGCATGAGATGTATGTGTTTATTATGCGATTGATAGTATACATGATATGAAGGATCATGCATCCTATGGAGGTGTGGAATAAACAAAAATTTTCCTCCATTTAAAGGCTCAAGAACAAGTCGTTGAATCTACTAACCATTCATGTATGAATATTAAGCTATAAATAAAGGATTACCTCTTGTAGCACATATCTAAATTTATTTTTTAGAAAAGCCATTCAAGTTTTTGACCTCTATTGATGATCCACATAGTCTAAGTATCTACAAAGAAGCACTCAAAATCAATGGGGTGCTAGCTTCACCTTTTCCGATTTAGTATTTCCTATAAAAATCAATCCTAGGCAATTTTGTGACAACTTTAAAGGAGAAAGAAAAAATATAGCTTGCTAGGGTTGTATAGCTTGCTAGGGTTTAAGAGAAAGCTTTTTTTCTTATTTTTCTCTCTTGGTCATGTGCCCTATTTTATTTTTAGGCTAGCAAAAATTATTCTCTCTCTCTCTTTCTCTCTCTCTCTCTCTCTTATGCCGCACATCTCCTCCTATATATAGGGAAGTGTTTCTTTCTCCTCCAAGGAAAAGGAGAGGGATAGCATTAAGTCCCTTTTAGGACTCTAGGTTGTTGCTTGCTTAGCCTCCAAGGATGAGAAGTTAATTTTACATGTGGAATATTTGATTATTATCTTTAAAATATTCAATATTCTCTAATAAGTTTCATTATCTACTAAGGTTGAGTTTATCCTCTCACCAAAATATCTTAAGGCTTTTATTTAATCCTAATGGGCCAAACCATTTTAGCTCAATTAATTTATTTGGAATATCAAAATAACTATTCATAGATTATTTTAGGCGGGGTCCACATTGGGAAACAATTTCTCAAAATACCATTTAATCTAAATTAGGAAATTCCTTTCCTTTTAGGTTCTTTATTTTTAATTTTTAAACTAATGTTGAAGTTAGGAAATTAATTCCTAAAATAGAAATGTTTTCATTTTAGGACACTTCCTAACTAAGGAAACTTTTCATTTCAATAAACTTTTGTACTTAGAAACTTTTTCCACTATCTTTGCTTCTCATTTATGATGTAAATATTTAAACTTATACATGTGACTCAATAGGCTCTAGATATGTTGACAATGTATCAAGAACAAAAGACTTCTATTTTATCTCTTGATACATAAATCAACATTAGCCTATAGTAAGGCATCATGACTACCCCATTCCCTAAAAGGATTAGTTAATCCATTATTAGCTTTTATGAGCATGGTTACCATACAATTTAGTCCTCATGTCAACTTATCATAGCGTGATCTCAAACTTGGTTTTAAGTCATGTTTGATCATGATCACATAAGTTTTCTTCGATTCCCAAATGTCTTAGCTCTTAAAGTAAACCAATTATGCTCTATTGGTGTGCTCTTACTATGGTCATAGATTTTCTAAGTAGACATTTATCGAAGTGCAATGTGATAACTCCTTTAGGATACAAGGAATGATATGTCCTATCTTAGTCATACACCTACCTTTATTAGATTCCTAGTGCACCCAATGAATCACCCACATACAACTTTTTAATAGGTTTATCGAAATGAGTGACAAAGTACATAAGTCCTCTAATGAGGCAACCGTGATGGGTTCAAGTTTAAGAACCATTTGTGCCTATCTCGTATGAGATTCTCATAGACTAAAACCAAATTGGTTCTTATGGTAAGTCATGTCTAGTGATATGTTCTCTAACATGAATCACCTAAATGCTTGTTTTGGAATCATCATGCTAATAGGTGTGAGATCTTTTACTACTATCATATAGCATGAGCATAGCACTCACAAGTCATCTCGCTTATAGTCAATGTCAATTCTTGATAATACTAAGACTCGAGACATTTAATGATATCATTTATTTACATTAATGATTGTCTCACATTTTTTATCAATCACTATTACAAATGCATATCATAAGGACTTCTATCTAATTCTACTAAATTTACAAACACAAAGTGTAAGAATTAATAGAATGACTTATTTATTATTATTAAAATAAATAATGTAATAATACATTAACTCAAGCCCATCCGAACATGATTGGATCTTGGGCACCTACATTAACAGTCTCCCACTTGCACTAGAGCCAACCAGACCACGTCTATTAATCTTGGCAATCGAGTAAGATTCTCATATTTTAACCGTGATAAATGGCTAGTCAAGGGGTCTGCTATGTTATCATCGGTGTGGACCTTTTCTATCGTTATGTCATCATGATTGATAATCTCTCTAATTAAATGGTAGTGTCGCAATAATGCTTGGACCTTTAATGAGACCACGGTTCCTTGGCTTATGCTATAGCCCCATTATTGTCATAGTACAATACTATTGGATGAACAATACTAGGAACCATTTATAGTCCAATTAGAAATTTATAAATCCAAATAGCCTCTTTAGTCGCTTCTATGGTCGTAATATATTTAGACTCGGTTGTTGAGTCGGACAATCGTTTCTTACTTGGAACTTTTCTAACTAATAGCTCCACCATTCAATTGGAAAATAAATGTTGACTGTGGTTTAAATTCATCATGGTCGCATTGAAAACTAGCATTCATGAACCCTTTCACGACTAGTTCATCTCCTCTATAGACTAGGAAACCATTCCTAGTTCTTTGTAAGTACTTTAGAGGCTCTTCATGGTAATCTAGTGTTTTTCACCGGGATTAGCTTGATATCTACTATATGTACTCAAAGCATATGAGATATCAAATCGCATATATAATATGGCATATCTTATGGATCCTATGGCTGATGCATAGGGAATATGGCTCATCCTTTCCCTTTCGTTTTATGTGTTGGGACACTTAGCCTTAGAAATTTTTATGTCATGTGACATTAGAATAAGTCCTCTCTTGGATTCTTCTATACTAAACCTTTTTAGTATTTTATCAATGTAAGTGCTTTGGAAGAGACCTAACATTCTTTGTGATATATCTCTATAGATCTTGATTCTAAGAATGTATGTTGCCTCTCTTAAGTCTTTCATGGAGAAACTCTTAGATAACTAATCTTTTATAGATTGTAACATGGTGGTATTATTGCCAATAAGAAAAATATCATTTAGATATAGTACAACAAATACAACTGAGCTCCCACTAATCTTCTTGTATATACAAGGTTCATCTTCATTTTGTTAAAAATCAAACTCTTTGATTGCTTCATCAAAATGTTGATTCCAACTCCTAGATACTTGCTTAAGTCCATAAATGGACCTTTGCAATTTGTAAATCTTATTTGCATATTCTTTGGTGACAAAACCATCATGTTGTATCATGTACACATCTTCATTTCATTTTTCATTAAGGAAAGTAGTTCGACATCCATCTACCATATTTCATAATTGTGGTATACATTAATTACAAGCATAATCTAAATGGTTTTAACCATTTCAAATGATGAGAAATTTTTTCCATAATCAACACCTTGCTTTTGATGATACCCTTTAGCCACCAATCTAGCTTTGTATGTATGTATATATCCGTCCATGTTAATATTTCTTTTAAAGATCCACTTACACTCAATAGGTTTAACACCTTCGGGGGAATCAACCAAAGTCCATACTTGGCTATTGTACATGGATTCCATTTTGGATTTCATGGCCTCATGTCATTTTTTGAATGTTTAACATTGCTTCTTCAAAGATATTAGGTTCATTCTCTTATATGAAAGACACATCTCTACGTGTTGAGACTAGAAGGTCTGTATCTTTTTGGCTCTTGACAAATCCTTTTAAACCTACAAATTTCTTATGTATTGGTTTATGGGGCGGTTACAACGCTTTGTAACTTTTATACTTGGGGTTCCTCTAATGAAGTGTCAATTTGTGAGTTTTCTCGAATCTCATCAAGTTTAACTTTCCTTTCATTGGTCTTAACATCTATGAATTCCATCTTAAGGAATACAACATGCCTAACGATGAACACTTTTTGTTCTTGTGGTTAGTAAAAGAAAAATTCATTTATTTCTTTTGGATATCCTACAAATTTATACTTTGTTGATTTGGACTCAAGCTTGTCTCCATATAAATGTTTGACATATGCTTCATAGCCCTAAATCTTAAGGAAAGATAAATTTGCTTTGTCTCCTTTCTATATCTCATATGGAGTCCGATCAACGGACTTTGTTGGAACCTTGTTCAAAATAAATGTCATAGTAAGGAGCGTATATCCCCAAAATGATATTGGGATATCAATTTGACTCATCATAGATTAGACCATGCCTAACCGTGTCTTATTTCTCCTTTCGGACACACCATTCATTTTTGGTGTTCTAGATGGGGTCCATTATGAGAGAATCCCATTCTCTTTTATATAATCTAAAAATTCAGTGCTTAAGTATTCTTCACCTTGATCTAATCTAAGTGCTTTAATACTTTTGTTAGTTTATTTCTCAACTTCAAATCTAAATCTTTGAACTTTTTAAAGGCTTCATATTTATGTCATATAGGATACACATAACTAAAATGCGATCTATCATCGGTAAAGGTTATGAAATAATTATATCCTCCTGTATCTTGAGTGAACATGGGTCAACATACATCACTATGTATGAGGCCTAACAAATCAATAGCTTTTTCACCCTTTCCACTAAAAGGGGATTTTGTCATTTTGCAAAGCAAACAAGATTCACGGACATCATAAGATTCATAATCAAACAATTCTAAATATCCATTTTTATGTAGCTTGGATATACGATTTTCATTTATATGGCCAAGTCGACAATGCCACGGATATATTTTATTTAGATCATTAGTGTTGATTCTTTTCGCTTGCATGTTATACATAAGTGTGTCTATGTTCAAATCATATAAATCGTTATTCACATCATTTTTATAAAAGGAACAACTTTTATTCTTAAATAAAAATGAAGAACAATCTTGTTCTAAACAAGAAATGGAAATGACATTCCTAATTATATTAGGAATATAATAACAATTTCTAAGTATAAGCATAAATCCGGATGGTAGTGAAACTCGTAGGTGCCTACCGCTAATAGCACAACTCTTAAACCATTACCCATGCATAAGTCAACCTCACCAAAAGCAGTCTTTCTAGCCTATTTTAGTCCTCTTAAATTTGTATAAATGTGTGCATCGCATTCGAGTATCAAATACCCATGATGTTGGATAAGAATTAAAAAATTTTACTTTAATAGCATAAATACTTAAGGTGCATTAAATTTTACTTCAATAACATAAATACTTGAGGTGCATTGAGAACTCTTCTTTTGCACCCCTTCATGGTACTCTTTATCATCTATCACATACAACATTTTTTCATGTTGGAGGATATTTCTCTCATTCCATTTCCAGTCAAGGAAGTTCATATCATTTAAGGCATTCCTTCCATTAGTCATTGATCTAATCGATGTATTGCTAGTCATACTGTGCAACGACCTTGACGGGATAGTAAAGCATACGATTTGATTAATTAAATTAGATAAAATATAAAAAAGCATACAACGTTGGAACATAATTTTTTCTCTCGCTATTTTTTTTAACTTCAATAAACTTCAATATAGGACTCGAGAAAACTTTTCATTTTGTTTTCTTAGTGGGTTAGTATTGACCTTGAGTTATCTCAATAAGCCATACATAAAGGATTAGGTAGGTAACTCCTTACTAATTACATCTAATGTAATTTCTAATTTCATTGGCATGACAACTCCTTATCTTATCACATCTTATATGAATTCCAATCCTAGTTTATAAGTTTATTGGATCTTCGATTATCTTAACAAACCCAATAACTCATTTAAATTATACCCAACGTTCTATGACATCACATGACCCATGATTTATTTCCCATGAGGAAGAAGTGACCTTGAGTTATCTTAATAAGCCAACAACGACCATGAGAGTTCCCACCTCATAACGTTGGAACACAATTAACATAATATTTTATTTGAATGATTTAATATGGATGGTCCCATCTTCACATGCATACTAAATAATAATCATATTATTCTTAATATGCATACTAGCATTGATCTAATCACATTCATATATCTTATGCATGACTCGAGGACTAGTGAATGATAATGGATTTGTAGTACTAGCCCCCTCAAGCCACAAGAAGACTAGCGAGGTCAATTACTAGTTAAAAAATTATTACAAATTCTTCATAAATGTCTTCATTCATTGGCATCTTCTCCTTATATCAATTCTAATTCTTATCTTCTACCTTATATTTATTAGAAATAAGAAACCTCGAGTTACATTCGAGGGGATTAAGATGAGAAAAAAAATACAATAAAGTAATAAAGAAGGCGGGACACGTAGGTCCTATTTATCCAAAAAACCTACAAGCATTCATTCATAAAACTAGGTTGACTCATCCATACTATTTGTCTATGCTTCAATCACATTGATACATGGCATTTTAATGAAACAATTTCATTCATAAAAAATTATAAATATATAGTTTTTTTCCTTTTATAAATTTATCAAAATTTCTTAACATTTCTTTAAATTTCAATTTTAAAACTTATTTGGACCTTAGACCCATTTTGGGTTCATAGGCTTTTTTGAAAATGTTCAAAGAATTTAGACTTAAAGTCAAGTAATGAACTAGCAAAAGTATTAAGGCATTTCGATTAGATCGAGGTGATGAATACTTAAGCAATGAATTCTAGGTCACCTAGAAAAGAATGAGATTCTCTATCAATGAACACCACATGTTAAACATGGTCCAGATCCATGATGAGCCATATTAATATCCCCATTTCATTTTGGGATAAACATTCCTTACAAAAATCTTTACCGTGAATAAGGTTCTAATAAAGTCTATTGATCGGACTCCATATGAGATATGAAAAGGAAGGAAATTATTTTTATCTTTCCTTAAGATATAGGGGCTATAAAGCATGAGCCAAATGTTTCGAAAAAGATAAGCTAAAGCCCACATTAATGAAGTGCAAATTTATGAGATATCCAAAAGAAACAAATGGATATTATCTTTCTACCATTAGAATAAAGTGTTGTTCAAGACTAGGCATGCTATATTCCTTAGGAAGGATTTATGGATGCTAGAAATAGTGAGAGGAAATTTTGAACTTAATGAGATCGAGTAGACTTAGGAATTGACACTCCACTAGCGAAACCCAAGTAGATAGACTATAAATAATGCAACTACCATCATAAACAAATACACAAGAACTTTACAAGTCTAAAATCAGTTCCTCAAAAGATAAAAGATATGATCTTCTTATCTCAACACATGGTGATGTATATCCTAAAGAGGATGACGGAGTTAAAACTTATGAAATGACAATATTAGACATTGACTCCTAGAATGACAAATAAATAAGAATGTGAAGATGGCATACCTTGATAGTTCTATTGCTAAAGAATATGCAAATAAGATTTATAAATTACAAATGTCCATTTATGGATTTAAGCATGCATTTAGGAATGAGAATCAACTTTTTGACAAAAAAAAGAAAAGAAAGATAAACCTTGTGTATACAAAAGGTTAGTGGGAGCTTACTAGTCTTGGTTATTTTAAATGAAAACAAACAAACTACTTCTTAGCTATAACATTATCATGTGGTAATATAAAAAAAATTAAGTATTCAAGAATTTATGTATGAATGACAAAGGAAAGTAGTCCACATTATAGGAGTTGAGATCTATATAAATAATCACATAAAATGTGAGGGCTCTCCCAAGGTAGGTACATTGATATGATACTAAAAGTTTTAGTATGAAAGAATCAAAGAAAGGATTTCTTCTAATGTCACATGGCTTGATGGCCAACTACATAGGTTCCTAGCATTGTTAATCCAATAGTATTATATTGTGATAATAATAGAGTCATAGCACGAGCTAAGAAATCAAGGTCTCATCAACAATCCGAGCATATAATGTGATGCTACCACCTAATTAGAGAAATTATTAGTTATGATGATACAAGGATAGAAAATTTTCACACCGATGACGACATAGCTAGTCCCTTAACTAAGCTTTGTCACAACTAAAACATAAGATCCTTACTCAATCGTTAAGAATATGAGGGACATGGTTGGTTGACTCTAGTGCAAGTGGGAGATTATTAGTATAGGTAGCTAAGATTCAACCTTATTTGGATGGTTTGAGTTATTATAATATTGTATTCTTTATTTTATTAATAAAAAAGTCTTCTTATTAATTCTTGTTGTTTATATTTATTAATAGAATTAGATAAAAGTCCATATAATATGCATTGCATTTATGATTGATCTAAAGATGTGAGACAACCATTAATAGACTAAAATGATAACATTAAATGTCTCGGGTTGTAACATTATCAAGAATGGACATTGATTATATGTGACAAGACTTGTAAGTGTTATGCTCATACTATAAGATAGCGAGTAGGAGATCTCACACCTACTGGTATGGTGATGCTAAAGTAAGTAATTAAGCGATTAATGTTAGAGAACATATCATTAGACTTGACTCACCGTGAGAACCCATTTAGTTTAGTCTATAGGAATCTCATACGAGATGGGTACAATTGGTCTTTTGACTTGAAGTCATCACAGCTTATCTCATTAAAGGATTTATATACTTTATCACTTATCTCAATGGGCATAGTCAAGAGTTGTATATGGGCAATTCATTGGATGCACTAGGAATCTAATGGAGATAGGGATGACTAAGATAGAACATATTATTCTTTGTATGCTAAAGGAGTTATCACATTGCACTTCGATAAATATTTACTCAAGGAATCGTAGCCATAATAAGGGTACATCAATAAAGCATAGTTGGTTTACTCTAGATCTAAGACATTTGGGAATCAAAGAAAATGTCTATGATCATAATTGAATAGATTAAAAACCAAGTTTGAGATCACACCATGATAGATTGACATAAGGATGGAATTGTATGGTAACCGTGCTCGCGAAGCTACTTGTGAATTAATTAATCCTCCTAGAGATTAGGTAGTCATGATGCCGTGCTAGAGGTTAATTTTGATTTATGAATCAAGAGAAAGGGAGGGAGATGGAGAGAAAGGAGAGAGAATGAGAAAGAGGGAGAAATAGAGAGTGAGAGAAAGGGAGATAGGAGAGATAATGGGAGAGAGAACAAGATAAAGAGAGAGGAGAGTGTGTGAAAGAGTGAGAGAGGGAGAGGGAGGGAGAGAGAGAGGGAGATGAGGGAGAGAAAGGGAGGAGAGAGATGGAGGGAGAGTGGGAGAGGGAGCGAGGGAAAGAGATGAAGAGAGAGGTGGAGAGAGGGGATGAGAGATAGGAGAGAGAAGAAGAGAGGGGAAGAGCGATAGAAAGAGAGAGTGAAAGGGTAAGGGAGAGAGGGGGAGAGAGAGAAGCGAGAGGAGAGAGAGGGAAAGAGTGAGAGAGTGAGAGAGAGAGAGAAGGAGGGAGATATAGATGAAGAGAAAAATGATAGAGAGAAAGAGAGTAGGAGAGAGTGGGATAGGGAAAGTGAAGAAGGGGGAGATGGAGAAAGAGAGAGAGGGAGAGAAGGTGAGAGAGAGATACAGAGAGAGAAAGTGAGAGAGGGAGAGAATAAGAGATATAGGGAGACCAAGAGATAGAGAGAGGGAGATAAAGATAGAGAGAAGGCAAAGGAGAGAAAAGGAGCAAGAGGGAGTGAGAAAGGAAGGGAGAGTGGGTAAGAGAGAGTAGGAGAGAGGGAGAATGAGAGAGAGGTTAAGAAAGAGAGAGAAAGAGGGAAAAAAGAGAGGGAGAGAGAGATAGAAGGACAAAGAGAAAGAGTGGGGGAGGGGGTGGGAGGAGGGAGAGCGAGAGAGAGGTAAAGAAAGAGAGAGGAAGAAGGGAAGGAAAGATGAAAAAGGAGAAGAGAGGGAGAGAGAGTGTGAGAGAGAGGGAGAGGGATAGAAGGATAGAGAGGATAGAGAAAAGGAAGGATAGAGGAAGAGAAAGAGAGGAAGAGGGAGTGTGTAAAAGATAAAGGGAAAGAGAGAAAGGGAAAGAGAGAGAGGGGGAGAGAGAGAGAAGAAGGGGGAAAGAGGGAGAGAAAATGGGAGGGAGAGAGGGAAAGAGAAGGAGGGAGAGAGAAAGAGAGAAAGAGAGGGGAGGGGGAGGGAGGGAAGGAGGGAGGGAGAGGGACGGAGGGTAGGAGAGAGATGAAGAACTAGGAGAGTAGGAGAGAGAGGGAGAGTGAAGGAAGAGATAGAGGGAGAGAAAGAGAGAGGAAGGGAGGGAGAGAGAAGGAGGGATAAGGTGAGAGAGGAAGAGAGAAAAAGAAAAAAGAGAGATAGAGAGGGGAGGGGGAGGGAGGGAAGGAGGGACGGAGAGGGACAGAGGGTAGGAGAGAGAGGGACAAGTGAAGGAAGAGATAGAGGGAGAGAAAGAGAGAGGAAGGGAGGGAGAGAGAAGGAGGGATAAGGTGAGAGAGGAAGAGAAAAAGGAAAAGAAAAGAGATAGTGAGGGAGAGGGAAAGATAAAGGGGGAGAGATAGAGGGGGAATGGGAGGGAGAGAGGGAGAGAGAGAGAGGGAAATGGAAAGGTGGAGAAAGAGAAGGAGAAAAAGATAGAGCGGGAGAGTATGAGAGAGAGGGAAAGAGATAGTGGGAGAGACAAAAGGAGAGAGAGGGAGACAGAGAGGGAGAGGGAAAGTGAGGAAGGGAGAGGGAACGAGGGAGATTGAGGGGGATAGATAGTGGGTGGGAGAAGGAAAGAGAGAGAGTGAGAGTAATAGAGAGAGGGAGAGCAAAAGTGAGAGAGAAAGAGATAAGAAGACCGGGTGGGATAAAGGGAGAAAGAGGGAGGGATAAGGTGAGAGTAAGAGAGGGAAAGGGAGATTGAGAGAGGAAGAGGCAGAGAAAGGAGGAGAGAGGTAGGAGAGAGAGGGAGATAGAGAGAAAGGGAGCAAAAAAGGGAGAGATGGTGAGGGAGTGGGAGAAAGAGGTGGAGAGAAATGGAGATCGAGAGAGGAAAAGAGGGGCGTGCAGAGAAAAAGAAAAGAAATAGGGAGAGAGAGGGAGTGTAAGAGAGAGAAAGAGGGAAAAGGAGAGTGAGGGGAGAGAGAGGGAGAGAGTGAGATGGGGAAATAGAGAAAGAAGCGGGATAAAAATTGAGGGAGAGGGAGGGACAAAGAGAGAGAGTGAAAAAGAGGAAGAGGGAGAAGGGAGAGAGAGAGAAAGAGCAAGAAGGTGAGAGGGAGAGAGAGAGGTAGAGAGAGGAGGGAGAAGGGTAAAGGAGGGAGAGGGAGTGGGAGTGGGGGAGAGAGAGAGAGGGAAGGAAAGAGAGAGAGGGAGAGAAGGGAGAGAGAAGGTCGAGGGAGAGATAGATAAGGGGTAAGAATAGGAGAAGTAGGGGGAGATAGAGGGAGAGGGAGAGAGAGGGGGAAAGAGAGCGAGGCGAGGAGGAGAGGGAGAGAGAGATAGGAAGAAGAAGGAAGGAAGAGAGGGAAAGGGAGAGAGGGAGAGAAGGAGAGGAAGAGAGAAAGGGAGAGGGACAAAGGAAGAGGGAGAGCAAGAGAGTAAAGGAGAGAGAGGAAGAGATGAAGAGATAGAGAGAAAGAAGGGTGATGAATGGGGAGAGAAAGAGAGAAAGAGGGGGAGCAAGAGAGGGGGAGGGAGAGGGAGAAAGATAGAGAGAGGGTGAGGGGTAGAGAAAGAGGGAGAGGGATAGGGAGAGTGAGGGAAAGAAATGGGGAGTGGTAAAGAGCGAGAGGGAGAGGGATAGATGGGGAGGGTTAGAGTGAGGGAGAGGAAAAAATTGAGATGGGAGAGAGAGATGAAGGGAGGGAAGGAGGAGAGGGAGAGAGTGAGATAAAGAGGGAGGGAGTGGAAGAGATTATGAGAGAAGGGAAGAGAGAAGGTAAGAAGAAAGAGAGAGGGAGATGGGGAGATAGGGATTCTAGAGAGAGATATGGAGAGAGATTAGTAGATAAAGGGAGATAGAGAGAAAAAGAGGAAGAGAGTGAGAGGGAGAAAGAGGGGGATAGAGAGGGAGAAAGAAGGAGAGCGAGAGGGACATATATAGGGGGAGAGAGGAAGAGAGAGGGTGAGAGTGGGAGATGAGGAGAGAATGAGAGGAAGGTTAGGAAGGAGGGAAGGAGGATGGAGGAGACGGGAGGGAGAGAGAGTGGGAAAGAGGGTGTGTGAGGTAAAGTGAGAGAGGGAGAGGAAGAGATGGAGAAGGAGGAGAGAGGAAGGGAGAGAGAAAGCAAAAGAGATGGAGAGAGTTAGAGAGAGGTAAAGAGGGTGAGGTAGAAGAGAGGGAGAGAGAGAGAGAGGTAAAGAGGGTGAGGTAGAGAGAGGGGGAGAGAGGGAGAGAGAGAGGGAGAGTATAGCGAGAGAGATTAAGGGGAGGAGAGATCGGGAGAGAGAGATAGCGAGAAAGAGGTAGAGAGGGGTAAGGAGAGAGGGAAAGGGAGGGAGAGGGAGAGAGTTATAGAGAGAAATGGAGGAAAATAGAGTAGGAGAGATAGAAAGGGAGAGAGATCGAGGGAGAGAGTTATAGAGAGAAATGGAGGAAAATAGAGTAGGAGAGATAGAAAGGGAGAGAGATCAAGGGAGAGAGAAAGAGGGATAAAAGGAGTACAAGAGAGGGAGGGAGATTGGTAAAAAGATGGAGAGAGGGAAAGAAAGAAGGGAATAGAGAAAAAGGGAGGGGAGACAAAAGGGGAGAAGGAGAGAGAGGGAGAAAGAGGGAGAGATATAAGGAGAATGAGTGAATGGGAAAGAGAGGGAGAGAGAGGGAGAGAGAAAAAGAGGGATAGAGAGAGGGAAATAGAGAGGGAGAGAGAAAAAGAGGGATAGAGAGAGGGAAATAGAGAGGGAGAGAGAAGGAGAGAGGGAAGGAGAGAGGGATAGAGAGAGGGAGAGAATGGGAGAAAAAGATAGATAGGGAGAAGGGGTAGAGGTAGGGGGAGTGAGAGAGAGGGAGAAATAGAGGGAGTGAGGGATAGAGAGGGAGATAGAAAGAGGAGGGGATTAAGAGATTAGGTGAGAAAGAGAGGGACAGAGAAGGAGCAAGAGAGGTAGAGGGAGAGAGGGATGAAGAAAGGGTCAAAGAAGGATAAGGTGGGGAAGAGAGAGGAGAGGGAGAGAGAGGGTGAAAGGGAGAGATAGAGATAAGGAAGGGGGAGAGAGAGAGGGAGAGAGTGAGGGAGAGAAAGGGAGAGAGGGCAAGGCGAAGGAAGCGGAAGAAAGAGTAAGGAAGAGAGGCGGAAAAAGGGAGAGTGAGAGAGATATATAGAGAAGGAAAGTGAGAGTGAGAGGGAGAGAGAGAGGCAGAGAGATAGAGGGGGAGAAGGGTGAAGGAGGGAGAGGGAGTGGGAGTGGCGGTGGGGGGAGAGGGAGAGGGAGAGAGGGAAGGAAAGAGAGAGAGGTAAAGAAGGGAGAGAGAAGGATGAGGGAGAGACGGATAAGGGGTAAGAATAGGAGAAGTAGGGGGAGATAGAGAGAGAGGGAGAGAGAGGAGGGAAAGAGAGCGGGGTAGGGGGAGAGGGAGAGGGAGAGAAGGAGAGGAAGAGAGATAAAGGAAGAGGGAGAGCGAGAGAGTAAAGGAGAGAGAGGAAGAGATGAAGAGATAGAGAGAAAGAAGGGTGATGAATGGGGAGAGAAAGAGAGGAAGAAGGGGGAGCGAGAGAGGGAGAGGGAGAAAGATAGAGAGAGGGTGAGGGGTAGAGAAAGAGAGAGAGTGAGGAAAGAAATAGGGAGTGGCAATGAGCGAGAGGGAGAGGGATAGATGGGGAGGGTTAGAGTGAGGGAGAGGAAAAAATTGAGATGGGAGAGAAAGATGGAGGGAGGGAAGGAGGAGAGGGAGAGAGTGAGAGAAAGAGGGAGGGAGTGGGAGAGATTATGAGATAAGGGAAGAGAGAAGGTAAGAAGAAAGAGAGAGGAGATGAGGAGATAGGGAGATAGGGAGTCTAGAGAGAGATATGGAGAAAGATTAGTAGATAAAGGGAGATAAAGAGAAAAAGAAGGAGAGAATGAGAGGGAGAAAGAGGGGGATAGAGAGGGAGAAAGAAAGGGAGCGAGAGGGACATATATAGGGGAGAGAAAGGAAGAGAGAGGGTTAGAGTGGGAGATGAGGGAGAGAATGAGAGGGAGGTTAGAAAGGAGGGAAGGAGGAAGGGGGAGACGGGAGGGAGAGAGAGAGTGGGAGAGAGGGTGTGTGAGGTAAAGTGAGAGAGGGAGAGGAAGAGATAGAGAGGGAAGGAGAGAGGAAGGGAGAGAGACAGCAAGAGAGAGATGGAGAGAGTTAGAGAGAGGTAAAGAGGGCAAGGTAGAGAGAGGGGGAGAGAGGGGGAGAGAGAGGGAGAGTATAGCGAGAGAGATTAAAAGAGGAGAGATCGGAAGAGAGAGATGGGGAGAAAGAGGTAGAGAGGGGTGAGGGGAGAGGGAGAGAGTTATAGAGAGAAAGGGAGGAAAATGGAGTAGGAGAGATAGAGAGGGAGAGAGATTGAGGGAGAGAGAAAGAGGGAGGGAGATTGGTAAAGTGATAGAGAGAGGGAAAGAAAGAAGGGAATATAGAAAAATGGAGGGGAGATAAAGGGGGAGAAGGAGAGAGAGGGAGAAAGAGGGAGAGATATAGGGAGAGTGAGTGAGTGGGAGAGAGAGAAAGAGAGGGATAGAGAGAGGGAAAGAGAGAGGGAGAGAGAAAGAGAGAGGGAGGGGGAGAGGGATAGAGAGAGGAAGAGAATGGGAGAAAGAGATAGATAGGGAGAGGGGGTAGAGGTAGGGGCATGAGAGAGAGGGAGAAATAGAGGGGGTGAGGGATAGAGAGGGAGATAGAAAGAGGAGGGGATAGAGAGACTGGGTGAGGAAGAGAGGGAGAGAGAAGGAGAAAGAGAGGTAGAGGGAAAAAGGGACGAAGAGAGGGTCAAAGAAGGATAAGGTGGGGAAGAGAGAGAGAGAGAGAGAGGGTGAAAGGAAGAGATAGAGATGAGGAAGGGAGAGAGAGAGAGGGTGAAAGGAAGAGATAGAGATGAGGAAGGGAGAGAGAGAGAGGGAGAGAGTGAGGGAGAGAGAGGGAGAGAGGGCAAGGAAGAAGGAGGGAGTAAGAAAGAGTAAGGGAGAGAGGTAGAGAGAGGGAGAGTGAGAGAGAGATATATAGAAGGAAAGAGTGAGAGTGATAGGGAGAAAGAGAAAGGGAGAGAGGGAGAGAAGGGAACATTGGAGGGAGGGAGAGAGGGGAACATTAGAGAGAGGGAGAATAGGGAGACAGAGATAAGGAGAAAGGCATATAAAGAAGGGGAGCGAAAGAGGGAGAGGGGAGAGAGAGATAGAGGAAGAGAGAGAGATATGGGGAGATAGAGTGAGAGGGAGGGAGTGAGGGAGAGAGGAAGGGAGAGAAAGAGGGGAAGAGGGAGAGAGGGAAATATTGGGAGAGGGAGAGAGAGAGGGTGAGGGAGAGAGAGAGGGGTGGGGGAGAGAGGGAGAGGGAGATAGAGAGAGATAGAGAGAGATGGGATAGAGAGATAGTGGGAGAGAGAAAAAGAGAGGGAGATAGAGAGAGAGAGGTAGAGAGGAAAAGGGAGAGAGAGAGAAAGAAAGAGAGAGAGAGAGGGATAAGGAGATAAAAGGATATAGGGAAAGAGAACGTAAGAGGGGGAGAGAGGGAATGAGAGGAAGGAGAGAGGGGAGAGAGGGGGAGAGAGATGGGGTGAGAGAGAAGAGAGGGAGTGAGAGAGGGAGGGAAATAGAGATGGAGGAAGAGTGAGAGATAGAGAGAGATGGAAAGATGGAGAGAAAAGAGAGATAGGGATAGTAAGGAAGAGAGGAAGAGAGAGAAGGGAGAGAGAATGTGATTGGGAAAGAGAGAGAGAGGGAAAGAGGGAGGGAAAAAGAGATGGAGAGAGTGGGAGAGAAAGAGTAGGAGAGAGGGAGATAAGTGATAGAGAGTGGGAGACAGGGGGAGAGATGAAAGGAGAGAGGGAGCAAAAGAGGAAGAGAGAGGGGGAGAGAAAGGGATAGAAAGGAAGAGAAGGGTAGGGAGAGAGGGAGAAGGAGAGGAAGAGAGGGATAGAGAGAAGGAGAGAGAGGGAGAGAGGGAAAGAGAGGTAGAGAGGGAGAGAGATAGAGATAGAGGTGGAGAGGGTAGAAGGAAAGGGAGAGAGAAAGGGAGAAAGAGGAAGAGAGAGAAAGAGAGAGTAGGAGAGAGAGAAAATAAGAGAGAGAAAGAGAGAAGGGTAAGAGAGAGAGGGAGAGGGAGAGAGAGAAAGAGATAAGGGAGGGAGAGAAGGAAGAGAGAGAGAGAGAAAGAGATAAGGGTAGGGAGAGAAGGAAGAGAGAGAGAGAAAGAGATAAGGGTAGGGAGAGAAGGAAGAGAGAGAGAGAAAGAGGGAGAGAGAAGGAGAGGGAGAGAGAGAAAGAGGGAGAGAGGAGGAGAGGGAGAGAGAAGGGGAGAGGAAGAGGAAGAAAGATGGAGTGAGGGAGAGAGATGAAGGGGAAAGAAAAGGGAGAGAGGGATAGAGAGAGAGAGAGAGGGAGGGAGAGTAAGAGAGGGAGGGAGGGAGATGGAGAGTGAGGGTGCAAGAGAGAGAGGAAGAGAGAGAGGTAGAGAGGTAAAGACTTAGAAAAAAGAGAAAGAGAAGGAGAGGGAGAAAGAAGGAGAGGGAGATAGAGGGAAGGAGAGAGAAGGAGAGAAAGAGAGAAAGTAAGAGAGATGATGAGATAGATAGAGGGAGAGAGGGAGTGAGAGAGGTTGGATGAAGGTAGGAGAGAGATAAAGAGAGGGAAAGAAAGGAAGGGAAAGAGTGAGAGAAAGGGAGGGAAAAGGAGAGAGAGGGGGAGGGAGAGAGGGAGAGGGAGGAGGAGAGAGGGGGAGAGAGAGAGAAAGGAAAGAGAGAGAGAGAGGTAGAGACTAAGAGAGAGGGAGACAAAGTGAGAGAGAGAGATATAAAGATTGATGAAGGGATAGAGGTTAAGAGTAAGAGAGTAAGAGAGAATGAGAGAGAAATAGATGGAGAGAAGGGGAGAGAGGGAAAGAGAGACATATAGAGAGAACGATGAAGAAAGGGATGGAGGAAGAGATAAAAAGGGAGAAAGAAGGAGACAAATAGGGAGAGAGGGAGAGAGAGAGAGCAAGAGAGTTTGAGAGGGGGAGAGAGGGAGAGAAAAAAGGGATACAGATGGATTAAGTGGAAGGGAGAGAGGGAGAGATCGAGGGATAGAGGGGTAGGGGGAGGGAGGGAGAGAGAGAGAAATGGAGAGAGGGAAAGAGAGAGCAGAAAGAGGAGGAGAGGGAGAGGGATGGAGGGAGAGAGGGGGAGAGAAAAGAGGGAGGGGAGTGGGAGATAGAGGGAGAGAGGGAGAGAGAGACAAAGAGAGGGAGAGGGAGATTTTGGTAGAAAGTGGTGATAGAGGGAGAGATAGGGAGAGAAATTGAGAGAGAGAGGGAGTGAGGGAGAGGCAAAAAGATAGAGAGAGAGATTAAGAGAGAGGTAGTGAGGGGGAGAGAGGGGATGGAGAGGGAGAAAGGAAGAGAGAGTGAGAGAAGGTGGAAAAAGAGAGAAGGTGAGAGGGAGAGAGAGGGAGGGAGAGAGATCGAGAAGGGGAGAAAGAGAGGGAAAGGGAGAAAGAGGGAGTAAATGAGAGGGAGAGCTAGAGGGAGTGAGAGGGAAAAGGGAAAGAGAAGGGGGAGAAAGAGGGTTATAGGGAGGGAGAGATAGAGAGAGAGAGGGAGAGAGAGAGATAGTAAGGGAGAAGGAGAGAAAGAGAGAGGGAGTAGAGGGTGAGGGAGAGAGAGTGAGGGAGAGAAAGTTAGAGAGAGTGAGGGAGAGAAAGTTAGAGAGAGAGAGGAAGCAAGAGGGACAGAGTAGGAGGGAGAGATATAGATAGAGGGAGAGAGAGGAAGGGAGAGGAAGAGAGAAAAAGAGTGAAAGAGAGGGAAAAAGGGCTAGAGATATAGAGGGAGGGAAAAAGAGGGAAAGGGAGGGAGGGAGGGGGAGAGAGAGAGAGAGAGAGAGAGGGAGAGAGAAAGAGAGAAATGAAGTAAGGGAAAGAGAGATAGAAAAGGAGAGAGAGGGTTTGAAGGAGAGGAAGATAAAGAGAAAGATAGAGAGGAGAGAAAGGGAGAGAGAGAGAGGGGGAGATATAGTAGGAGAAGAGGAAGAGAGAGAGGGAGTGAAAGAGAGCAAAAGAGAGGGAGAGAGGGAGAGATAGATAGAGGTAGAGGAAGGGAGAGTGGAAGATAGAGAGAGGAGAGAGATAGAGATAGAGGGGTTATGAGGGGAGATGGATAAGAGGAGAGAGAGGGAGAGATGTAGAGAGGGAGAGAGAGGGAGATGGAGTAGGAGAAAGGGTAGAGGGGAGAGAGAAAGAGAGCAAAAGAGAGGGAGAGAGAAAAAGAGTGAAAGAGAGGGAAAGAGGGTCGGAGATATAGAGGGAGGGAAAAGAGGGAAAAGGAGGGAGGGAGAAGGGAGAGAGAGAGAGAGAGAGAGAGGATAAAGAGGGAGAGAGAAAGAGAGAAATGAAGAGAGGGAAAGAGAGATAGAAGACGAGGTAGAGGGTTTGAAGGAGAGGAAGATATAGAGAAGAACATAGAGGATAGAAAAGGGAGAGAGAGAGGGAGATATAGTAGGAGAAGAGGGAGAGAGAGGGGAGAGAGAAAGAGAGCGAAAGAGAGGGAGAGATAGATAGAGGCAGAGAGAGGGAGAGAGGAAGATAGAGAGAGAGGAGAGAGATAGAGATAGAGGGGTTATAGGGTGAGAGGGATAAGAGGAGAGAGGAGAGAGAAAGGAAGAGAGAGGGAGGGAGAGAGGGATAAAAGGGGAAAAAGTGAAGGAGAGAGAGAGAGGGAGAGAAAGAAACAAAGAATGGGTAAGAGAGATAGAGAGAGGGGGAGAGAGGGAGAGAGAGAGAAAAGGAGAGGGGGAGTGAAGGAGAGGGTTAGAGAGAGTGAGTGGGAGAGGAAGTGTGAAAGAGAGAGAAAGAGAAAGACGAGGGAGAGACGAGAGAATGAAAAGGAGAGAGGGAGGGAGATAGGGAGGGAGGAAGAGAGGGAGAGAGTGAAAGCAGGAGAGAAAGGGTGAGAGAGAGAAAAAGAGTTGGAGGGAGAGGTAGAAAGAGTGAGAGAGTGAGAGAGGGAGAGAAAGGGAGAGAGAGAATCAAAGAGAGAAAGAGAGAGAGAGGAGAAAGAGAGGAAGAGAGATAGAGAGTAAGGGGAGCAAGGGAGAGAGAATGAGAGAGGGAGAGAGTGGGAGAGAAAAAGGAGGGAGAGAAGGAGAGAAAAAAGAGATAAAATGAGAGAGATAGGGAGGGGAAAGGGAGAGGGAGAGTGAGGGAGAGAGGGAGAGAGAGACAAGGAGAGAGGGAGAGAGGGAGGGAAAGAGAGAGAGGGGAGAGAGGAAGAGAGATTAAGAGAGAATGAGAGAGGGGAAAGGGGAGAGAGAGGGAGAGAAGGGAAAGGGGAGAGAGAGAGAAAGGGAGAGAGGGGGAGAGAGGTGGTAAGAAAGGAATAAAGGATCATGCATCCTATGGAGGTGCGTAATAAACAAAAATTTTCCTCCATCTAAAGGCCTATGATCTTGCTTTTAAATCAACTAACTCGTATATATACATGAATTAAAGTAATGAATAAAGAATTACTTCTTACAACACATATTTAAATTCTTTAGTAGAAAAGCCATCCAAGTATCTAACCTCTATTAATGATCCATGCAGTCTAAGGATCCACTAAGTAGTACTCAAAATTGGTAGAGTGCTAGCTTATTCTTTTTTTGTGTAGTATTTCCTGTATAAATCTAATATGTGCAATTTTGTGATATTCCAAGAGAAGAGGGTGAGTGGGTGGCATGATAGGGTTTCGGAAAAAAATATTTTCCCTTTTTTTCTTTCTTGGTTGATTCTCTCTCTCTCAAACTTACCCTTTATGCCATACCTTTCCTCCTATTTATAGGGGAGAGTTTCCTTGTCCTCCAATGACAAGGAGAGGGACAGACAAATAAGTCCTAATTGGACTTATGGTTGTTTTTTTTCCAAATCCTCAAAGGATTAGGAGCTATTTTACATATGGACTTTTTATCTTTATCTTTAAAACATTCGTCCTTATCTAATAAGATTGATGTTTATCCTCCCACCAAAATATCTTAAGGCTTTTAATTAAACCTATTAGGCCAAAACTATTATAGTATAATTAATTTATTTGAACTATCCAAATAAAAATTCTTAGATAATTTTAGGTGGCCCAAATCTGAAAATAATTTTTCAAAATACTATTTAACGTAAATTAGGAAACTCACCTCTCGTTTTAGGTTATTTACTTATAAATTTGGAACCGACTTCCAAATTAGGAAATAAATCCCAAAATTAGGAAACTTTCCATTTATGAATATTTCCATTTAAGGAAGCTTTTCATTTTAAGAAACTTTTCCATTTTTAGAAACCTTTTCCAAAATAGGAAACCTTTAAAATTAAAAAAAATTTCCAATTTCTTTGCTTTTCTTAATCATGTAAATACTTAAACTTATGTGGATGACTCAATATGCTCTTAGATATGCTTGCAATGTATCAAGAACAAAATACTCCTCTTTTATCTCTTGATACATAAATCAAGATTGGCCTTTAACAAGGAATCTTGACCACCCAATTCTATAGGAGGATTAATTAATCCATTATTACCTTTCACAAGCATGGTTACCATATAATTTAGTCCTCATGTCAACTTATCACAATCGATCTCGAACTTGGTTATCGGTCTTGTTCAATTCTCAAATGTCTTGGCTCTTAGAGTAAACCAATTGTTCTCTATTGGTGTACTCCCACTATGGTCATAGAATCCGTGAGCGGACATTCATCAAAGTACAATGTGATAACTTCTTTAATATACAAGGAATGACATGTCCTATCATAGTCATACACTTACCTCCATTAAATTCCTAGTGCTCCCAATGAATTGCCCACATGCAAAACTTTACTAGGTCCATTGAAACAAGTGTCAAAGTGTATAAATCCTCTAATGAGATAACGGTAATGACTTTAAGTCTAAAGATCAGCTTGTACCCATCTTTGATGATATTCCCATAGACTATACCAAATGGGTTCTCATGATGAGTCAAGTCCAATGATATGTTCTCTAACATAAATCACCTAAGTGCTTGCTTTGGCATCATCATAGGTGTGAGAACTTCTATTGCTATCATATTGCATGAGCATAGCACTCACAAGTCTAATCATATATACTCAATATCTATTCTTGACAATGTTATGACTTAGGACATTTAATGATATCATTTATGTGCATTAGTGTTTGTCTCACATCTTTTGATCAATCACTAATGGAAATGCAGATCATCGGGACTTCTACCTAATTCTACTAAATTAATAAATATAAAACATAAGAATTAATAGAAAGACTCGTTATTATTATTAAAATAAGTGATGCAATAATATAATAACTTAAAACCCATCCAAACATAGTTGGATCTTAGGCACCTACACTAATAAAGAAGAGAGGGAGTGAAAGATAAGGTAAGAGAGAGAGTGGGAGAGGGTAAGAGAGAGAGGAGGAGAAAGAGAAAGTGAAGAGAGAGAAATAGATAAATAGAGAGAGATAGGGAGAGAAGAAGAGAGAGAGGGGGAGAGGTAGAGAGGTAGAGGGTAAAAGAAGGAGAGAAAGAGGTTGAGAGATAGAAAAAGCATAAAAGGAAGAGGGAGAAAGAGGGAGAGAGTGAGAGAGGTAGAGAGAAAGAGAGAAAATGGGAGAGGGAGAGAGAAAGAGAGGAAGAGAAAAATGGAAAGAGAGAGAAGGAAAAGGAGGGAGAGAGGGAGAAGAGAAAGAGAGAGTAGAGAGTGGGAGAGAAGAGAGAGAGAGGGTGAGAGAGAGAAAGAGAGAGAAAGAAAGAGAGTAAGAGAAAAGGAGAAAGAGTAGGAGGGAGGGAAAGAGAAAGAGATGGAGAGAGGTAGAGATAGGCAAGGAGAGAGGGAGATAAAGTGGGAGAGGCATAGAGAGGGAGAGAGAGAGAGAGAGAGCAAAAAAGGGAGAGAGAGAGAGGAGGGAGATGGAGGGAGAGATGGAGAGCCGAGAGAGAAAGAGATAGGGAGAGTGGGAGAGAGAGAGGGAGAAGGAGATAAGGAGAAAGAAAGAGAGGGAGAGAAAGAGATAGATAGAGGGAGAGAGTGAGAGAGGGAGACAAAGAGAGTAAGGAGAAAGGGGGAGATGGAGGGAGAGGGAGATGAAGGGAAAAGGAGAGAGTAGGAGAGAGAGTAGAGAAAGAGGGAGGTAGAAGGGGAGAGGGAGAGGGTGTGAGGATGAGAGGGAGAGAGATAGAGGTAAAGGGAGGGATAGAGAGGAAGGGAGAGGGAGAAGAAGGGGAGAGATTGTGGGAGTGGGAAAGAGTTAGAAAGGAGGGAGAGAAGGAGAGAAAGGATGGGAGAGAGAGGGAGAGAGATAGGAGGGAAAGAAAGAGAGAGAGGGAGAATAGAAATAGATATAGAGAGGAGAGAGTAGGAGAGAGGTGAAAAGATGAGAGAGAGGGGGAGAGGTGAAGAAAGAGGGCAAGAGAGAAGGAGAGAGGGAAGAAAGAAAGAAGGAGAGGGAGAGAGAGGGGAGAGGTGAAGAAAGAGGGAGAGAGAGAAGGAGAGAGGGGAAGAAAGAAAGAAGGAGAGGGAGAGAGAGGGGGAGAGATAGAGGGAGAAAGAGAGAAAGAGGGAGAAAGAAAAGATGGGATGGGGGAGAAGGAGAGAAAGGGGAGAGAGGTGGAGAGAGAAAACGGGAGGGAGGAGGGAGAGAGGGAGAGAGAAAAAAACAAAGAGAGAGAGAGAAAGAGAGAGAAGAAGAGGGAAAGGGGGAGAGATAGAGAGCGGGTGAGAGGGATAAAGAAGGAGAAAGGGAGAAGAAGAGAGAAGGACAGATAGAGGGAGAGAAATAGAGAGAGACAAAAGGAGAGAGAGATTGTAGGGGAGGGGAGGTAGAGGAAGTGAGAAAAAGTGGGGGAGAGAGAGAGATCAAGAGAGACAGGGAGAGATAACGAGAGAGAAAGTGAGAGGGAGAGAGTGGGAGGGAGAGAGATAGAAAGAGAGAAAGGGGGAGAGAGATATAAATTGAGAGACAGAGTGGAAGAGAAAAAGAGTAATAGAGGAGAAGAGAGAGGGAGAAAGAGAGAGAGGGAGAGATATAGAGGGAGAAAGGGGAACTAGAAGAGAGAATGAGGGGGTAAGAGGGAGAAAAAGGAGAGAGAAAGGAGGGGAGAGAAGGAGAGAGAGAGAGGGGGTAAAAAGGGGAGAGAGGGAGAGTGAGAGAGATAGAGGGGTAAAGGCAGAGAAGAGATGGAGAGAGAGGGAGAGGAAGAAAGAGGGATATATATAGAAAGAGAGAGAAAAGAAGAGAGAGACTAAGAAAGTGTGTAGTTGAGAGAGAGGGAGAGAGAGTAAGAAGGAGGAAGAGTGAAAGAAAGGGTGATAGAGAGAGAGGGAAGGGAGAGAGGGAAAGAAAAAGATAGGGAGAGAGAGGGAGAAGGTAAGAGAGAGGGAGAGGAAGAGAGAGGAAAAGGGATGGAGAGAGAGAATGAGAGAAAAAGAGAGAGGGATAGAGAGAGAGGAAGAGAAAGAGAGGGAGAGAAGGAGAGTAGGAAAGAGAGGGAGAGGGAAAGAGAGGGAAAGAGAGGGAAAGAGAGGGAAGGAGGGAGATAATAAGAGAGACAAAGAGGGAGAGAGAGGGAGGGAGGGACAGGGAGAGAGGTAGAGAAAGTGAGGTAGAGTGGGGAGAGAGAAAGAGAGAGGTGAGGGAGAGAGAGAGATGGATAGGGAGGGAGAGAGAAGGAAAGGGTGAGGCAGAGAGAGAAATAGAGAGGGAAAGAGAGAGATTTAGAGAGAGAGAGAGAAAGAGGGAGAGAGAAAAAAGGAGAGGAGGGAGAGAGGGAGAAATGGTGAGGGATAGTACGAGAGAAAGGGAGAGAAGGATATATATGTGTGTGTGTGTATGCATATATTGGGGGGAGAGAGAAAGAGAGAAAGAGAGGAAGAGAGAGAGATGCTAGTGTAGGTGCCCAAGATCTAACCTTGTTTAGATGGTTTGACTTATTATAATATTACATTATTTATTTAATTAATTATAAAAGTGTTTCTATTAATTCTTCTCATTTATATTTTGATAGAATTAGATAGAAGTCTATATGATTTGCATTACTTTAATAATTGATCAAAAGATAGATGACAAACATTAATGCACTTAATTGATATCATTAAATATCCCAACTCTCAACATTGTCATGAATGGAATTTAACTATATACGGTAAGACTTGTGAGTGTTATCCTCATGTTATGAGATAATAATAAGAGATCTCACACCTATTGGCATGGTGATCCCAAAGCAAGTTCATAGGTGATTAATTTAGAGAACAAGTCACTAGACATAACTCGTCATGAGAATCAATTTGGTTTAGCCTATGAGACTATCATATGAGATGGGTACAATTGGTCCTTTGACTTGAAGTCATTATGATTATCTTATTAGAGGACTTATGCACTTTGACATTCATTTTGATTGGCTTAGTTAAGAGCTACATATGGGTGATTCATTGGGTGCACTAAGAATCTAATAAAGACAGGTGGATGACTAAGATAAGACATGTCATTCCTTATATGATAAAGGAGTTATCACATTACACTTTGATAAATGTTTGCTTAAGAAATCTATGGCAACAATGGAAGTATACAAATAGAGCATAGTTGGTTACTCTAGAGCTAAGACATTTGGGAATAAAAAAACTTGTGTGATCGCAATCAAATAAACTATAAATCAAGTTCGAGATCACACTATGATAATTGACATGAGGACTTAATTGTATGGTAATCATGCTCGTGAAAGGTTATTATAGATTAATTAATTTCTTAGAGAATCAAGTAGTCATGATGTCTTAGTAGAGGCCAAACTTGATTTATGTATCAAGGGACAAAAGAAGTCTCTTTTATTCTTAATACATTACCAATATATCTAGGAGCCTATCGAGTCATATACATAAGTTTAAACATTCACATAATAAAAGAGAACCAAAGATTTTGGAAAAGGTTTTCATTTTTGAAAGTTTCCTATTTTTGAAAATGTTTCCAAAAAATGAAAAGTTTCTTATTTTGTTAAAAGTTTCTAAAATGGAAATTTTCCTATTTTCAAAATTAGGTCCTAATTTGGAATTCAACTTCAAATTTGGATGTAAGATACTTAAAAAGAAAATTAGTTTTCTAATTTTGGTTTAAGGGTATTTTGAAAATTGTTTCCTAATGTGGAATTCTTAAAAAAATCTGATCCAATTTATTTGGATAGTCTAAAGTAATTGATAATTAATTATGCCAAAAGAGTTTGAGCCAATAGCCTTAATTTAAAAGCTTACAAGATATTTTGGTGAGAGGGTAAACTTGAGCCCTTTTGGATAAAGCTTAGGGTTTACAAGGATAAGATTAAACAAGCCCACACATGTTACAACTCCTTAGAGGACAAAGATGCCACCTCCTATATAAATAAAAGGGAGAGAGGCAAAAAGGAGAAGGTTAAGAAAACTCACACACATGGCAAAAAAAAAAAGAGAAAGTATTTATCTCCCTATAAAGACTAAGTTTTTGTATCCCTACTTAAAAGCTTGAGTTGTTATAAAAACCCTAATTGATTTCTCTAGAAAGCAAATTAACTTTACGAAAAGATTGGAGCTAGCACTCGGTGATTTCTATGGCTTCCTTTGTGGGTGTCTAAGCTATGTGGTTTATCGATAGAGGTCGAACACTTGGATGACTCCTTTTAGCAAAGACTAAATCTATGCTACAAGAGATATTTTTTTACTCATGCTTTGCATTTATGTATGTATGATTATTTGATTCAATAACTTGATCTTGGAATCCTTAAATGGAAATTTTTTTTCTCTTATTTGACACCACTATAGGATGCATAATCCTTCATAGGAGAGGGAGAGAGATTGAGAGGGATAGAGGGACGGGGAGAGAAGGAAAGGAGAGGGAGGGGAAAAGAGAGAGGGAGAGAGGGTGAGGGAGAGAGGGAGAGAAAGAATGGCAAAGAGAGTGGGATAGAAAGAGGGTGAGGGAAAAAGAGTAGGAGAGAGAGACGAGCGAGAAAAGAAGGAAGGAGAAACAGAGTGGAGAGAGAGGGAGAGGGATAGAGAGAAAGAAAGAGAGAGAAAAGGGAGAGATAAAAAGAAAGAGAGAGAGGGAGGGAGAGAGAGGAAGAGAGGTTGAGGGAGAGAGGAAGAGGGGAGGGAGATAGAGAAGAGTTAGAGGGAGAGAAAGAGGGAGAGAATGAGAGAGGGTGGAAAAGAGAGGTAGATTGGGAGAGAAAGAGGGGGAGTGACAGGGAAGAGATAGAGGGAGAGAAAGAGAGAGGGAGAGAGAGGGAGGAAGGGAGAGGGATAGAAGAAAAGGGAAGAATGGAGTGGGAGAGGTAGAGATGGAGAGGTAGAGAATGGGAGCAGAGAGAGAGACAGAGTGAGATATAAAGAGGAAATGAGAGAGAGATAAGAGTAGGAGAGAGAGTGAGCAAGAGAGAAGGGGAGTGAGGTAAAGGGAAATGATGGGAGAGAGGGAGGGAGGGAGGGAGGTGAGAGAGAGGGAGGGAAATAGAGAGGATAAGAGAAAGAGGGGGAAAGAGAGAAATATAGAGAGAGAGGGGGAGAGAGAGAGATAGAGAGAGATAGAGAGAGGGTGAGAGAGATGGGGAGTGAGAGAAACATAGGGAGAGGGATATAAAGAGAGGAAATATATATATATAGGGAAATGACGGGGGAGAGAGGGAGGGAAATAGAGAGGATAAGAGAGAGAGAGAGAGAGAGACATGGGAAGAGAGATAGAAAGAGAGGGAATATATATATATATATATATATATATATATATATATATATATATATATATAAGAGAAAGAGAGGGAGATAGAGAGGGAAAGAGAGGGAGAGAAGGTGGGGGAGAGAAGGAGAGGGAAAATGAAAGTGAGAGAGAGGGAAGGAGGGAGACAAGGGAGTAGGAGAGAGGGAGAGAAATATAGAAAGAGAAGAGGAGAAAGATGAAAAGAGAGAGAGAGAGGGATAGAGGGGAGAGGGAGCTCAAGAAAGATAAGGAGAGAGGAAGAGTGGGAGAGAGAGGGATAGGGATGTTCATCCTCTCTCCTTGTAACCCCCACGAGAATCCTTAATTATATATATATTATGGAATGAAATTTTGGATAATTAAATCATGAGAAATTAATAAATGAAATGTATGATTTATGTTAAAGTAAAGCAATTTTACTTGAGATTGATGGTTTAATTATTAGAGGAATCAAGTATGCAAAATCAGCTTTTTTGAGAATTAGACTTTGCCCGAATTTTGTGTGGCTTATTCATAGACCTTAGAGTCATTTTTGGGAGAAACTTAAAGAATAAAAATTGTTTATATATGTCTTAAATAAGACTCTATAAAATATTTCGATTATTAAGTTTATATAAAAAATTGTATTTCCATTTTAGTATATACTTGTTCTAGACGTAATATTGCTTGGACATATTGATCCTTAAACTTCAAAATTACATTATGACTCGTGTGTTTGGTATTTTAACCTAATGTTTTGGATATATTTTACCTTAATATGTCTAATTTCTCATATAAAAAGCATATGATTTAATTGTGTCCGAAGTGGGACGTTGTTTCTTGAGAAGAGGTTGTCTCGTAAGACGACTCCTACAAACAGATTTGAGGCGTGGGTGTGTAACTCGGAACCAAACTAGTTTAGGGAGTTAGTTAGCTTAATTACTACATGAAATAAGTTATTTTAAGGGTTTATTTAGATTAATTATTTATCTAGGACACCTAGCAACTTCATTAAATGCATTAAGCCAACTCACCCATTTTTGCCACACAAACCCGCCACCCCTCACCATGACTCACCATTTAATTTATACTTGGTTCCATTAGGTTTAAACACTTTTAACCTAATTTAATTAAAATGAAAATTTAGTATATAGATTGAGAAAGTGAGAAGATAGAAAAAATTTTGAAACTCGTACCCACCAAATTTGGGAGAGAAAACCAATTGTGAGAAAAGGGAGAGAAAATCACAACAAGAAAGAAAGAAAGAAAAGGAAAGAAAAAGGAAGGGGAAGCGAGAAAAAGAAAGGAAAGCAAAGGAAATCCTAATCACATCTAGGCTAAGTAAGTGGGTTTCTTTCGTTATTTATGCTATTTATCCGGTTTTATACAATTGGTTAAGCTTGTATTCGGGTTGTGATGTGTTGTTGGTTGTGTTTTTGTTGGTTAGTTTGCTTTATGATTGATTATTCTTATACTTGGTTGTGATGGTTGGTTGTATGGTTGCTTCTTTATGCCTTGTATATATCTTGAATGATGGGTAAATTAGTGTAATGAATGGAATTGGGTTGATCGAAGTTTGGGAGACCAATTTAGGTTGATATGAACTCGAATTGAAATAAAATGGAAAGGAAGAAAAATGGAGTTTTTGGGGTTTTATCTAGGTAATATTCGACAAATAATGGAAGAAAATGAAGTTCTTTTAATGTCTAAGATCTTACATTTTAATGGTAGATAAATTAGGTTAATTGGTCCTATAAAAATTTTTAAAATGAAAATGAAGTTAGAAAGGTGAAATCATTTGGCCAAGAAGCGTCAAAATTTAGCAACAAGGGAACATTGCGCCTAGCATGTTTTAAACTAGCCCGAAGTGTTAGACACCACATAAACCGAGCATAAAATGAATTAACAACTAGATGTACCCTATTAAATGAAAGGGAAGTCCCATGTGCGAATTAAGTCTATGGCTCGTCAAATATTAGACGTCGGCGTTTCCACCTAATTAGATGAACGTTGTGATGGGGCATATGAAAACTTGTGAACCATATTTGAAACCCTATGTGGGTTAGATATCGGGAGTGGAATAATGGTATAGGGTTTAGTACTCCTAATACCCTTAATGCAAGTAACCATGATATCATGTGCATCACATGCATTGGTGGGAACTTAATTGAGAAAGAATTAATTGATTAAGAATTGGTTCACATGGTTAGGTCTTATATTAGCGATCCAGCTTGTATGTACTCTAAGATGTGTGCCTGGATTGTTAGATGATGGACTCTCGCTAATAATGGCTATGACGAGGGATAATTCCATTGTTAGCAAAAGGTGATTCAATAATCACCTGGATTAAAAATAAAATAGACTTGCTAATACATAGGGTACCTAAAATTAAAATTGATGAGTATGGTGAGAGGTCGGAAAAGCATTGTATATCACATGCATCACCCCACTTATTGAGCTTTGGCTCACATTATTATTATTTGCATGTTATGACATGTAGCGGTGACTATGGTACCAATAAGGATGTTGTTAGACCTCCAAAAGGGCTTATATGTGACACAAACCTAAGGGGATGTTATTTTGATTGTAATTTTTAGGGTTGGGTTATCGATAGACAGTTTGATGGTATTGTAAATAAATTTTATAATTTCTTTTATTGTATTTGTTAATGTTATGTAAATTGTCTTGTAGGCATTTCATTATATGATAAGTCCTTATCGTACGAGCACATACGTGCATGGGGTTAAGTCAAGAATTGGTCATGTTATTGTGACGCGCTCCTCACCTAGTCACTTCTTTTGGGTAATTAGCACGTGGGTCGGGGAGGGGGCATCACGGGGTGGTATCGAGCTATGGTTTAGTTAACTCGGATAGAGCCCTAAGTGTCATGTGAGCTCGATGATTGGTGTGCTACTTGACGGGTAACAATTTAATTCTCGATTTTTTTATGTCTATGATTATTATTATGTGATTTTCATATCGGTATATAATTGTGTTCCGTAAATATTAATAATGGTAAATATTGTTGCTATAGATGCCGTAGTTATTCCGTACACCTCGCGCTGCTAGGACGCACCAACAACGAGCCACCCTAGCTACCTACTGGGTCGAAAGTCGAATAGCTTGACTATGACTCGGATCGGGATATAGTAACCCATGTCACTCGGGTGCATGACCCGATTCGACGAATAACATTCGCCGATGCTTCTTTCTAGTAGTACCATAGTATGGATTTTCTACGATCGACTCTACACTAGACTCTCTTATCGAGAGATCAATAATTGCTCGATGAGGTTTGGGATGGGTTGATAGATCCATTTTTTTATCAAAACTCGATCCAAGCCTTCCTTTCAATATAGGTTAGGCGGACCCATACTCGATTGATGTATAATTGGGGTTTACCTTTGCCCCTAGCTTAGGAGATAGTACGTATTGCATCGGATGACATTATTAATCGGTGAAGGGTCGAGCATTCCTTCTCATGATGCGTCTAATATGTTGGTCGGACATCATAGATAGTAACTCTATCATGTAGTGTAGTACTTATTGTGCATTTCCCGATGTAAATAAGTACACTTTTGATTGCAAATATAGCATAAAAAATTTTAGAAAGTAGAAGTGCTTGTAAATACCGTTATGTATGAAATGTTTCATATATATATATAATTTTGCACATAAGTAGATGATTTACATTATATGTTGTTTTGAATACCAAAACTAACTTGAGCATAACATGGCATGTACAAAGTCGAAACATGCCAAGAAAGTATCTAGTACGAACGGGAGGTGAAGGGACCTCCAACGACAATAATCACAATAAAAAAGATGCCTTAAATCGTATGATGGACATGATGCAATAGCAGCAATAAGTAATGCAACAATAGCAAGAAGTCCATACGGAGCGGATGAGACAACTCCCGGCCATGCATCAATAGCCCTCACCTCTGCCACCCCGACGAAAGAAATGATGCTGTGGAGAGGTTTCATAAAATGAATCCTCAAGAATTCTCTAAGAGTGTTAACCCAATGATAGAAGAGGAATGTATTAAGTCTTTAGAAGTGATATTTGAATACTTATAATTTACCAATCATGATCGAGTATCGTGTGCCATTTTTATGCCGACTAAGGATGCTCGCTCATGGTGGGAGAGTGCACGACCGACAATGGACATGCCTACCTTAACTTGGAAAGGATTTAAGGAGGTCTTCTATAAAAAATACTTTACTTGTAGATGTGAGGGCTAAAAAGATTCAAGACTTTCTAGAACTAAAGCAAGATGGAATGTCAATGGGCGAATATGTATAAAAATTTGAACAAGTGTGTAGATTCGCTCCATTCATCACTAAGGATGAAAATTTGAAAAGAAATCAATTCTTAGAAGGCTTAAACCCAAGAGTATGGAGCATGGTATGGATGTCCGCTACCCAAACCTTTCCAAAAATGGTGGATAAAGCGATGTTGGCGAGATGAAGATCAAAAGGAGATTTCCAAGGAGTTGCAACAAAAGAGGCAAGCATTTAAAATGGGGGCCTCTTCATCCGAACCACTAAGATGATTTCCACCTAGAAATTTTAATCGGGGTAGTGGATCAAAAGATGCACAAACTACTAGACTTGCATCGTATGCTCCAAGACCGAGTATTGAATAGTCAACCAAGACCAATGATGGGCAATTAGCTACGACCAGTGATGAGTAATCGGCTCCGATGCAATAGATGTGGGAGATTACATACTAGGAAATTTCGGTTAGATGTAAAAACTTGCTTTGTATGTCATAAGCCGGGACACATATCCCATAATTGCCCCTAGGTGTAGAAACATAATTCATGAAGGGTACCTACTCGGGGTTTACACAATGGCCCAAAAGGAGGTCGACAAGAGGGACACAATAATAATTTATGATAATGTCTCAATGCTTGGCTTGATCGCTTATGTTCGATTGATTCCGGTGCCACACACATATTTATATCAAACACATTAGTAAAAAGCATAGGTGTCAAACCCGAAATATTAACGAGTAGAATATGTAATAGTACTCCTTCTAGAGAACCTATGGAATCAACGAGCACTGGTTAAGCGGTGTCCCATATAGATTGAAGATACGGGCTTGGATGCCGACTTGATAGTATTGGACCTTGAAGATTTTGATTTAATTATAGGAATGGACTCGGTTAACAAGGCATGGTGCCAACATCGATTGTCGAGGTCGGAGGGTAGTATTTGACCTACCTAAAAATCGACTATTAGAGTTTAAGGCCGATACGAAGTTTCGAACTCGTACCAGTCATTTCGGCCATAAAGGCTCAAAAGATGTTGGAAAAAAGGTGTAGGGGATACTTAGCACATATGGTGGATAGTCGGGTGGAACGAAAGTCAAACCCGGGAGATATATAAGTAGTAAGGGAGTATTTAGACGTATTCCTAGAAAGTTTGACTACGTTACCACTAGAGAGGGAGATAGAATTTGAGATTGATCTAGAGCCGCGCACGACTCCAATTTTTAAAACTCCCTATAGGATGGCACCGGTTGAGTTGAAAGAGTCGAAGGTGCAACTACAAGACTTACTAGACAAGGAATGCATACGCCCTAGTTCCTCACCTTGGTAAGCTTCGATACTCGTTCGTGAAAAAGAAGGACGATAGTTAAGGCTATGTATTGACTACTATGAATTGAATCGAGTGACGATTAAGAATAAGTATCCGTTATCCCGGATTGATGATTTATTCGATCAATTACGAGGAGCAATAGTGTTTTCCAAAATAGACTTCCAATCGAGGCACATCAATTGAGGGTGAGATCGAAGACGTGAAGAAAATGATGTTCGGAATAAGATATGGATACTATAAGTTCCTAGTGATGTCGTTTATGATGACCAACATCCCGACTGAGCTTTATGAACTTGATGATCGAGTCTTCAAGGAGTTCTTGGACAAGTTTATCATCGTGTTCATTGATGATATCCTAGTCTATTCTCGAAGTGAGGAGTAGCATAAAGGATATTTAAGAATAACCTTTCGGACGTTGAGGGAGTAGCAATTGTATGCCAAATTCAAGAAATACAAATTTTGGCTAGAGCAAGTGGTTTTTTTAGGCCATATAGTAATAAAGTAGGGCATAGCGATAGATCCAAAGAAAGTAGAGGCTATCCAAAATTGATCTACCTTAAAAAACATGTCAAAGGTACGAAGCTTCTTAGGGCTAATCTGGTTATTATTGAAGATATGTGGAGGGCTTCTCTAAGATAGCTAGGCCTCTTACTAACTTGATGAAAAAGAGCATTAAGTTCCGAGTGGATGGATGTTGTGAGGAGAGTTTCCAAGAGCTGAAATGAAGGTTAGTCACAACCCTAATGTTGATCTGTTTCGTCCGAGGTCTGGAAACTTTATGTTGTATAGCGACGTTTCTAAAAAATGGGTTAGGAGCGGTGTTGATACGAAAGGGAATGTAGTCGCCTATGTGTCGTAACAATGGAAGGAATATGAACGAAATTATCCGACGTATTATCTAGAACTAGCAATGGTAGTCTTTGCCCTAAAAATCTAAAGACATTATTTATATGGGGCCAAGTGTGAGATATATACGGATCATAAAAGCTTATGATATATCTTCACACAAAAGGATCCGAACATGAGACAAATAAGGTGCTTAGAGCTGGTGAAGGATTACGACTTTATCATCAATTATCACCTAGGCAAAGCTAATGTTGTTGTCGATGCCTTAAGTAGAAAATTAGTAACAACGATGTGGGTAATCCAGCCATCAATAGTGAGAGATCTACAAAAGCTAGAATTGGAGATAATTTTGATAGGTCATGAGAGCATTTTATCGGCTTTGGTAGTGCAGCCCACTCCGTAGGATAGAATTCGGATGAGGCAACAAATAGACGATAGTTGAATGAATTGAAGGAAAATGTAAAGGTTGGAAAGTAATCTAATTTTGTGATGGATGACAAAGGCATAATTACATTTAAATGAAGATTGTATGTTCCCTCGGTGGAGGATGTGAAAGAAGAGATATTAAAAGAAGCGCACGTAACTCTCTATTCGTAAAAAGCACGAAGTTGTACCAAGACTTGCAACAAAGTTATTGGTGGCTTGGAATGAAGAAGGACGTAGCTAATTTTATGGTCAAGTATCAAATTTGTCAATAGGTAAACATAGAACACCAAGGACCCTCGGGAACGTTAAAATCGCTAGAGATTCTTGAATGGAAATAGGAGCATATAATGATGGATTTCTTCATGGGATTGCCAAGGTTGAAAAGAAGGTCGGATGCCATCCGGGTGATTGTAGATAGGTTGACCAAATCAAGCATATTTTCTTCCAATCAAAACCACCTACAATCCGAACCAAGTATGCCCAGTCGTACCTTGACAAAATTGTAAGATAACATGAGATTTTGATCTCAATTATGTCGATCAAGATCCCGCATTCACCTCCATATTTTGGAAGAGTTTGCACAAGGCCATGGGTACGAAGCTAAACTTCAAGCATGGCTTATTATCTATAAATCAATGGATAATCCGAACGAGTGATCCAGATTCTAGAAGATATGCTATGAGCATGCGTTCGGATTAGTCTAGAAAATGAGAGAGATACGTACGCTTAGCTAAATTTGCATATAACAAAAACTACCAAACGTTAATTAGGATAGCTCCTATAAGGCTTTGTATGGGCGGTGATGTAGATCTCTAGTGCATTGGGATAAGATAGGGGAAAGGAAGTTGCTATGATTAGAGTTAGTGCAATCAAACGGCCGAAGTGGTGGAAAAGATCCTCCAACGGATGAAAACAAGTGAAGAGCGAGATAGAAAAGCTATGTTGATAAGAGGAAGAAGGATCTAGAGTTTATAGTTGATGACTATGCATTCTTAAAAGTTTCACCGATGAAAGGCGTACTACGATTTGGAAAAAAGGGAAAGTTAAGTCCGTGATACATTAGACTAGTTGAAATACTAGATCGAGTAGGCGATAAGGCCTATTACTCGTTGCTACCATTATCATTAGTGCGAGTACATAATGTATTTCATGTGTCCATGCTAAGGAAGTGCTTTCGAGAGCCTAGTCGATTTTGGAGACATAACCGCCAAACCTAACCCTAGACTTAACCTATGAGGAAAAATCGATTCGGATTCTAGATAGACAGAGTTAGACGACTAAGGAATGAGGAGATTGCCTTAGTTAAAGTCTTGTGGGAGAATCATAATTTCTAGGAAGTCACATGGGATCGAGAGGAAGAAATAAGGGATAAATACTTGGAACTCTTCAAATAAGCTAATTTCGTGGATGAAATTTCTTTTAAGGGGTGAGAAATGTAACCCTCGTGAAAATCCTTAATTATATATATTATGAAATGAAATTTTGGATAATTAAACCATGAGAAATTAATGCATGAAATGTATGACGTGTGTTAAATTAAAGCAATTTTACTTGAGATTGAAGGTTTAATTATTAGAGGAATCAAGTATGCAAAATTAGTGTTTTTAAGAATTAGACTCTGTCCGAATTTTGTATGGCTTATTCATGGACCTTAGAGTGATTCCCGGGTGAATATTAAAGAATTATCTCTATCTCTCTCTCCATCCTTCTTTCCCTCCCTCCACTCTTTCTCCTTCTCTCCCTCCCTTCTCTCCCTCCCTCCCTCTCTTCCCCTCTCTCTCCATCTCTCTTGCCCTCTCATTTTCCTTATCTCTCTCCCTCTCCCTCTCTCATTCCACATCCCTATCTCTCTCTCTTTCCCCTCCCTCTCCCTCTCTCTTCTTCCCTCTCTCCCTCTATCCTACTCTCTTTATATATCTCTCTCTATATCTCCCTCTCTCCCCTCCCTTTCTCTCCATTATTCTCTTTCGCCTCTTTCCCTCACTCTCTTGCTCTCTACCCCTCTTTCTCTTCATCTCTCCCTTCCTCTCTCCCTCTCTTTGCCATTCTCTCTCCCCTCGCCTCTCTCTCACTCTCTCTCCCTCCCCCACTTCTCTCCCTTTCGTCTCACTCTCTTCCTCTCTCCCTCCCTCTATCTAACTCTAATAGGTAGGAGGGAGGAGATATAGAGAGCGAGGATGAAGGGAGGGGAGGGGCGAGAGAGAGATAAGGTGAGAGGGAGAGAGGGAAAGAGAGGAAGATATAGAGAGAGGGAGAGACAGATAGGGAGAGCGAGGAGAGGAGAACGGTTGATAAAGAGGAGATGGAGAGAGGGAGGGAGGGAGAGAGATAAGGAGAAAGAAGGGAAGGAGGGACCGAGGGATGGGTAGAGAGATAGAGATAGAGAAGGAGAGAGAGGGGGAGAGAGTGAGAGAAAGGGAGAGAGAGGGAGAGAGTGTGGGAAAGAGAGAGGAGAGAGTGAGAGAAAGGGAGAGAGGGGAGAAAGTGAGAAAAGGAGAGAAAAGTGAGTGAGAGAGGGAGAGAGAGATGAAGAAAGGGAGATAAGGACGAAAAGAGGAATGGATAGAAGGTAGGAAGGAGAGATAGAGAGGAAGAGAAAGGGAGAGGTAGAGAGGGGGATGGCAAGAGAGGAAGAGAGAAAGGGAGAGAGGGAGTGAGTGAGAGAGAGGGGGAAGAGGAAAGCAAAGGAGAGAGAGAGAGGGAGAGAGAGCGAGAGGGATAGGAGGGAGAGAGAACGAGAGAAGAGGAGGGAAAGGGAGAGAGAGGGTGAGAGGGAGGGAGAGAAAGGGAGAATGAGAGGGAGAGATGAAGATTAAGAGAGAGGGAGAGAGAGAGAAAAAGATAGAAAAGAGGAGGAGAGAAATAAGGAAGGAGAAAGCGATAGGGAAAGGGAGAGGGAAAGGAGGGGGAGGGGGAGGGAGAGGGGGAGAAAGTGAGGGAGAGAGGGAGAGTGAGTGTAAGAGAGGGGGATAGAGGGTGATAGGGAGAGAAATAGAGGAAGGGAGAGAGAGAGAAGGAAAGAGGGGGAGAGAGAGGGATGTTTAGAGGAAGATAGATAGTGTCGGGTAGGGATAGAGAGGGAGAGGGAGGAGAGATAGGGAGAGAGAGAAGGGAAAGAGAGGGATCGAGGGAGAGAGAGTGAGAGAGAGATAGAAAGAGAGAGCAAAAGAAAGGAAGAGAGAGGAAGAAGGAGAGGGAGATATGGGGGGAGAGAGGGAGAGGAAGAAAGAGAGGGAGAGATTAAGAAAGAGGGGGATGGAGAGAGATAAAGAGATGGAGGGAGAGGGAGGGAGAGAGGAGAGTCAAAGAGAGAGAGGAGAGTGAGGGAGAGAAAGGAAGATAAAGAGTGGGAGAAAGATAAGAGAGAGGAAGAGGGAGAGAAAGATAGAGAGTAGGAAGAAAGGAGAAAGAGAGAGATAGAAAGTGAGAGAAGAGGGAGAGGGAAAGCAAGGAATGCAAGGAGAGAGAGATTAGTAGAGGGAGAAAGAGGGCATGAGAGGGAAAGAGATAATGATGAAGAGAGAGGGAGAAAGGGTGACAAGGCTAGAAGGAGAGAGGGAGATGAAGAATAGAATAGAAAGGAAGAGAGGGAGAAAAAGGGAGGAAGGGAGAGAGGGGGAGAGAGAAAGAGGTAGAGAGAGGGAGAGGGAGAGGGTAAAGGTAGGGTGAGAAGGAAAGAGAGAGAAGGGGGAGAGAGGGAGAGGGAGACAGAGAGAGTAGGAGATAGAAGTAGAGAGTGAGTGATAGGAAGGGATAAAAAGGGTGAGAGAGAGCAAGAGCAAGAGAGAGGGAGAGAAAAAGAAAGGGAGGGAGGAAGGGAGGGAATAGGAGAAAGAGTAGAGAGAGGGAGAGAGGGAGAGAAAAGGGAGAGAAAGAGGGAAAGAAAACGAGGAGAGAGAGGGAAAGAGGGAGAGAGGGGGAAGGAGGGATAGAGGGAAAGGGTACAATATGGAATGAGGGGGAGAGAGAGATGGAGGGAGAAAGAGGGAGAGAGCAAGAGAGAGTAGGAGAGAGAAAGAGGTGGGAGAGTAAGTGAGGAGAAATATGTAGGAGGGAGAGGGAGAGAGGAAGGAAGAGAGAGATAAAGGGGGAGAGAGAGAGGGAAAGACAAGGTTAAAGAGAGAAAGGGAGGTAGAGAGATAGAGAAGGGGAGGGGGAGAAGGAGAGGGAGAGGGAGAGGAGAAGGAGAAGGGAAGAGGGTGAAGGGAGAGAGAGGTAGAGAGGGAAGGATAGAGGGAGAGAGAGGGAGTGAGAGAGTGAGAGATGAAAAAGGGTTAGAGAGAGAGAGAAGGAAGAAGAGTAAGGAAGAAAGGGAGAGAGAGAAAGGGAGAGAGATGAGAGAGCAAACAAGGAGAAAGGGAGCAAGAGAGAGAGGGGAAGGGGAGAGAGAAATGTAGAGGGATTGAGAAAGAGAGGGCATGAGGGAAGGAGAGAGCGAGAGGGAGAAAAAGAAGACAAAAGGGAGAGAGGAAGAGAGAGAGAGAGAGGGAGAAGGAGAGAGAAGGAGAGAAGAAGACTAGGAGAAAGAGATGGAGAGAGGAAGGGATGAGGGGAGAGTGAGAGGGAGAGTGGGGGAGAAGGATAGAAGAGGAAGGAGTAAGGGGAAGGGAGAGGGGGGAAAGAGAAGGAAAGGAGATAGAGAGGGAGGGAGAAAAAAGGAGGGAGAAGGAAAGAGGAAGAGGGATGGAGATAGGTAGAGAGGGAGATGGGGAGAGAGAGAAAGGAGGAAGGAAAGAGAAAGAGGGGAGAGAAAAGGAGAGGGAGCAGGAGAGAGAGGGAGGTAGAGAGGGAGATAAGAGAGAGGGAGACGAAGAGATGAGGGGAGAGAGAGGGAGAAAGATTAAGAGAGAAAAGGAGGAAGAAAGGGAGGGGGAGAGAGAGATGGAAGAAAAAGGTGAGGGAAATGGAGAGAAGGGGAAGGATAGAGAGAAGGGAAGGGACAGAGAGAAAGGGAGAAAGAGAAAGAGGGAGAGAGGTACGAAGGGAGAGAGATGGAGAGGGAGGGAAGAAATGGGAGAGACAGAGGGAGGGAGAAAGGGAGAGGAAGAGGGAGATAGCAAGGGACCAAGAAGGAGGGAGAGAGAAAGAGAGAGGGAAGGAGAGAAGAGAGAGTGAAAGGGGGATAGAGAGGTAGAGGGAAGGAGAGAAAGGGAGAGAAGGATGAAGGGAGAGAGAGGGAGAATGCAAGTGAGAGAGGGAGAGGGAGAAATAGAGGGTAGAGAGAGAGAGAGAAAGAGGGAGAGAGAGGAGGATGGAGAGGGAGAGGGAGAGAGAGGAGAGTGAGGGAGAGGGAGAGAGGGAGAGGGAGGTAGATAGATGGAGAAAGAAAAAGGGCTAAAAAAGAGGGAGTGAAAGGGATAGAGAGAGAAAGAGAGATTAGGAGAGAGGTAGATAGGGAGAAAGGGAGAGAGATGGAGAGAGAAGGAGAGAGAGGAAGGAAGAGAGAGGGAAAGAGAGAGGGAGAGAGGGGGAAAGGGGGGATAGAGAAGCCGAGAGGAAGAGGAGATAGAAAGAGGAGGAGAGGGAGGGAGAGGGAGAAATGGACAGAGAGGTCGAGAGAAAGGGAGAGGGGGAGAGGGAGGGAGGGAGAGAGTGAGAGGGAGAGAGGGAAAGGGAGTGTGATAGAAAAAGGTAAAGAATAGGGGGAGAGAGGGAGGGAGGGAGAGAGTGAGAGGGAGAGAGGGAAAGGGAGTGTGATAGAAAAAGGTAAAGAATGGGGGAGAGAGGGAGGGAAAGGGAGATATAAAGATAGGTGGATAAGGAGATACAAGGGGAGATAGAGAGGGAGAGATGAAAGGTGAGAGAGAGGGGGGATAGATGGAGAGGGATAAAGAGGGAGGGGAAAAGGAGAAAGGGAGGGAGAAAGTAAAAGGAAAAGGGGAAGAGAGAGGGAGATAAGGAGAAGAAGAGAAAAGGGAGAGAAAGGGGGGAGGGAGAGGGGAAGATAGGGAAAGAAGGAGAGAGAGGGGGAGAAAGTGGAAGGGAAAGAGATAGAGAGAGGAAGAATGGGGGATTAGAAGAGATGGAGAGAGGGAAGAGAGATGCAGAGAGGGAAAAGGAGAGATAGAGGGAGAGAGAGAGGGAGAGGGAGGGGGAGAGAAGGAAAAAAGGGAAAGGGAGAGGAAGAGGGAAAGAGAGCAAGAGAGGGAGAGGGAAAGAGGGGAAGGAGGGGGAGAGAGAGGGAGGGAGAAAGGGAGAAGGCAAGAAAGGGTGAGAGGGAGACAGGGAAAGAGGGAGAAAGAGGGAGAGAGGAAGGGAGAGAGGGAGAGACGGAGGGGGAGGGGAAGTGAGAGAGAGAGAGGGAGAGTAAGGGAGATAGGGAGAGAGCGAGAGGGAGAGAGGAAGGTATAGAGGGAGAGGGAAAGAAGGGATAGAAAATGGGATAGGAGAGAGAGAGAGAGGAAAGGAAAGATAGTAGAGAGAGAGGGAGAGAGAGAGAGGAAGGGAAAGATAGTGGAGAGAGAGGGAGAGGGAGAGGGAGAGATTAGGAGAGAGAAAGAGAGGGCGAGAGGGGGAGAGAGGAAGAGAGAGGGAAAGGGAGAGGGAGAGGAAGAGTGGGAGAGAGATAGAGGAGAGAGAAAAGAGAGAGAGTAAGAGAGGGAGAAGGAGATAGAGAGGGAGATAGGGGAGAAAGAGAGGTAGAGTGAGAAAGGGAGAAGGAGATAGAGAGGGAGATAGGGGAGAAAGAGAGGTAGAGTGAGAAAGGGATAGAGAGTGAGAGAGATGAGAGGAAGAGAAGAAGAGAGTGGGAGAGAGATAAGGAGAGAGGAAAGGAGAGGGAGAAAATGAAGAGAGAGGAGAGAGAGGTAGTGAAGAGGAGAGACAAAGAGATAAAGGAGAGAGAGGGAGAGGTAAAGAGAGGGAGAGAGAAAGAGTGAGGAAGGGAGTGGGAGAGAGAGTGTGTGTGTGTCAAAGAGGGAAAGTGAGGGAAGGAGGGAGAAAGAGGGAGGGAGAAATAGGGAGGGAAAGGGAGAGAGAAAGCGATTAAAGGAGGGAAAAAGAGATAGAGGAAGGGAAAAGAGGGAGGGAGAGGGATAGAGGTTCAGAAAGAGGGAGGAGGGTACAAGAGAGAGGGAGAGAGCAAGTGGGAGGGATGGAGAGGGAGAGAGGAATGGAGACGAGAGGGAGTGAAAGAGAGGGAGATAGGGGGAGAGAGAAGGAAGAAAGAGGGATGGATGAAGAGAGGATGGACAAAGTGGGAGAGAGAGGGTTGGAGAGAAAAAGAGAAAGAGAGAGGTAGAGTGAGGGAGAAAAGGATGATAAGAGAGAGAGATAAAGGAGGGAGAGGGAGAGAGAAGGAGATAGAAAGATGGAGATAAAGAGAGGGAGAGAAAGAGGGAAAGAGGCAAAGGGAGAGGAGGAGAGTGAGAGAGAGGGAGAGAAAGGGAGGGGGAGAGGATGGAAAGAGAGGGAGAGCGAGGGAGAGTAAGGGAGGGAGCAAGAGAGGGGGAGAGAGAGGGGGAGAGGAAGGATAGGGGTGGAGTGAGAAGGGGGAAAGAGGGTTAGCTACGGTTAGGAGAGAAAGGGAAGGAGGGAAAAGAAAGAGAGAGAGAGGTAGAGAGAGTGAGGGGGAGAGAGTGAGGGAGGGAGAGGGATGGAGAGAAAGAAAGAGAGAGAAAAAGGGAGAGGGAGAGGGAGAGAGAGCAAGCGAAGGAAAAGAGAGAAAGATAAGGAGAGAGAGGGTGAGAGGAAGAGAGAGAGAGGTAATAAGAGTGAGGGGGAGAGGGGGAGAAAGAGTAAAGAAGGGAAGGGAGGGAGAGAGAGGGCGAGAAAGAGAGGGAGAGGGAAAGGGAGAGGAGGGAGAGGGAGAATGAGATGAAGAGGAAGGGAGGGTCGGGAGAAGGGGGATAGTGAGAGAGGGAGAGAGGAACATATATAAAAAGAGCGAGAGAGAGGATGTGAGAGAGATTGAGGAAGGGAGAAGGAAGGAGAAAGAGGGAGGGGGAAGGGGAAAGAGAGATAGAGAAAGGAGAAGAGAGAGGGAAAGAATTATAGAGAGAGGGAGAGGGAGAGGGAGAGAGAGAAAGAGGGAGTGTGGGAGAGAGCGAGGGAGGGAAAGGTGGTAAGAGAGGGAGATAGATATGTTGAGAGATGGGCAGAGTGAGGGAAAAAGAAAGAGAGGGGGAAAGAGAGGGAGAGAGATAGATAAATGGAGAGGAAGATGTAGAGATAACAAGAGTAAGGGAGAATGAGAGTGGTAGAGAGGGAGAAGATGAAGAGGGAGAAATGAGAGAGAGGGATAAAGAGAGAAGGAGAGAGATGAAGGGAGATAGAGAGGGAGAAAAAAGGGAGAGGGAGGGAGGGAGAGACAAGGAAAGGGAGAGATAGGAAGAGGTGGATTAGAGAGATAGAAAGAGTGAGAGATGAGAGGTGAGAGAGAGAAGGGGAGAGATAGGGACAGAAGGAGAGAAGGGAAGGGAGTAGAGGAGGGGGAAAGAGGGAGAGAGAGGGAGAGAGATGGGGAGAAGAAGAGAAAGGAAGGGAGTGGGGTGGGGGAGAAAGGGGGAGAGAGGGAGAGAGGGAGAGGGATAAAGAGGGTAGGAGGGGAAAATGAGAGAGGGATGGAGAAAGCAAAAGGAAAAGGGGGAAAGAGGGAGACAAGGAGGAAAAGGGAGATGGAGAGAGGGAGAGAAAGGGGGAGAGGGAGAGGAGGAAGATAAGGAAAGAAGGAAGAGAAAGGAAGAAAGTGAGAGGGAAAGAGATAAAGAGAGGGAGAGTGGGGGATTGGAAGAGATAGAGAGAGAGGGAGAGAGGGGGAGAGAGAGATGGGGAGAGAGAAAAGGATAGATAAGAGGAGAGAGGGGGAAAGGGATGGGGAGAGAAGGAAAAGGGTGAAGGGAGAGAGCAAGAGTGAAAGAGAGCAAGAGAAGGAGAGGGAAAGAGGGAAGGAGGGGGAGAGACAGGGAGGGAGAAAGGAGGAACAAAAGAGAGAAAGAGAGAGAGGGGGAGAGGGTGAGAGAGGGTGAGAGGGAGATAGGGTGAGAGGGAGAAAGAGGGAAAGAGGAAGGGAGAGAGAGAGGGTGAGAGAGAGAGAGAGTGGAGTGGGGAGTGAGAGAGAGGGAGAATAAGGGAGATATGGAGAAAAGGAGAGGGAGAGGGAGAGGGGAAGGTAAAGAGCGAGAGGGAGAGGGAGAGGGGAAGGGAGAGAAGGGATAGAAAATGGGATATATAGAGAGAGAGTGAGAGGGAGAGCTTGGGAGAGAGGAAGAGATGGAGAGAGAGGGAGAGTGGGAGAGAGACAAAAGAAGAGAGAAACGGTGAGAGAGTAAAAGAGAGAGAGAAAGAGAGGAAGAGAGAGGGAGAAGGAGAGAAGGAGAGAGAGAGAGAGAGAAGAGAGTGGGATGGAGAGAAGGAGAGGAAATGAGGGGAAAAGGGAAGGAAGAGAGTTATGGAGATAGAGAGGGAGAAAGAGAGGGAGATGGGGAGAGAGAGAGGTAGAGTGAGAGAGGGATAGAGAGTGCGAGAGAGGGAGAGAAGAAGAGAAGAAGAGAGAGGGAGAGAGATAAGTAGAGAGGAAAGAGAGGGAGAAAGTGAAGAAAGAGATGAGAGAGAGAGAGAGAGGCGGTGAAAAGGATAGATAGAGAGATGAGGAGAGAGAGGAAGAGCTAAAGAGAGGGAGAGGGAGGGAGTGAGGGGAGTGAGGGAGGGAGGGAGGGAGTGAGAGAGAGAGAAAGTATTAAAGAGGGAAAGAAAGGGGAGGAGGGAGAGAGATGGAAGAAGAAAGAGGTAGGGAAAGGGAGAGTGTGGGAGAGATAGGAGAGAGGGGGAGAGGGAAAGATATTAAGGGAGGGAAAAAGAGAGAGGAAGGGAGAAAGAGGGAGCGAGGGGAAAGAGGTGGAGAAAGGGGGAGAGGGAGAGAGAAAGAGGGAGGGATGGAGAGGGAGAAAGGAATGGAGAGAAAGGGAGTGAAAGCAAGGGAGATAGGGGGAGAGAGGGAGGAGAGAGAGGGATGGATTAATAGAGGAAGGACAAAGTAGGAGAGAGAGAATGAGAGAGAAAGAGAGAAAGAAAGAGGAGGGGTGAGGGAGAAAGGGACGATAGGAGAGAGAGATAAAGGTGAGAGAGGGAGAAAGGGGGATAGAGGGAGACAGGGAGAGGGAAAGGGAGATAAAAAGAGGGAGAGGAAAGAGTGAGAGGGAGGGAGAGAAAGAGAGGGAGAGAGGATGGAAAGAGAGGGAGAGAGAAGGAGGAGAAAGAGAGGTAAAGGGGAGAGAGTGAGAAGGAGAGAGAAGGGAAAGAAAAGGAATGAGAGAGAGAGGGAAGAGGGAGTGAGGGGCGGGGGTAGGGAGCGAGGGAGAATGGGAGGGAGAGCGAGAAGGAGAGGGAGGGAGAGATTGAGGGAGATGTGGAGTTGGAGAGAGATAGGGAGAGGGAGAGAGAGGAAGGGAGCAAGATAGGGTGAGAGAGAGGGAGAGGGAGGGAGAAAGGGATGGAGTGAGAAGGGGAGAAAAAGGGGAAGAGAGGGATAGATAGAGTTGAGAGAGAGAGTGAAGGAGGGAAAGAGGGAGAGAGAGGTAGAGAGAGTGAGGGGAGGGAGGGAGAGAGGGAAAGAGAGGGAGAGAAAGAGAAAGCACAAGAGAGAAAGGGAGAGGGAGAAGGAGAAGGAGATTAAGAGGGAGAGAGAGGGTGAGAGGAAGGGAGAGAGGTAGTAGGAGTGAGAGGGGACGAGAGGGAGAAAGAGTAAAGAGGGTGAGGATGGGAGAGAGAGTAGAGAGGGAGAGGGAAGGAAAGAGAGGGAGAGGGAAAGGAAAGGGAAGGAAAGAGAGAGAGAAGGAAAAGGGGTAGAGGGAAAGAGGGAGGGAAATGAAGAAAGGGATGAAGAGGAAGAGAGATTGAGCAAAAGGGGAGAGACCGAGAGAGGGATATTAGGAGAGATATAGAAAGAGTGAGAGAGAGGGCATGAGAGAGATTAAGGAAGGGAAAAAGAAAGAAAGAGAGAGAGAGGAGGAGAGGGGATAGAGAGATGGAGAGAGGAGAAGAGAAAAGGAAAGAATTAAAGAGAGAGGGAGAGGGAGAGGGAGAGGGAGAGAAGAAGAGGGAGTGTGAGAAGAGGGAGAGAGAGAAAGATAGTTAGAGAAGGAGAGAGAGATATATAGAGAGAGGGGGACAGAGAGGGAAGAGGAAGAGGGGGAAAGAGAGGGATAGAGGAAGAGAGGAAAAGAAAGGGAGAGAGATAGATAAATGAAGAGGAAGAGGTAGCGATAGCAAGAGTAAGGGAAAGGGAGAGGGAGAGAGAGGGAGAGGAGAAAGAGGGAGAGGAGGAGAGAGAGAGAGAGAGAGTGAATGGGAGAGAGGGAGAGAGAGGGATAGAAGGAGGGAGAGATAAATAAACGAAAAAAGAGGAAGGGAGGGAGGAAGAGAGGGAGGGAGAGAGGAAGACAAGGAGGGAGGGAGAGAGAGAGTGGGAGAGAGATGGAGAGGGAGTAGAGAGTGGTATTGATAGAGAAGGAGATAGAGGGTTAGAGAGAGGAGGTGAGGGAGAGAGGGAGATGGAGGGGGAGAGAGGGAAAGGGGAGAGGGAGAGAGGGAAAAAAAGGGTAAGGGGGAGAGGGAGAGAGAGGAAGAGAGGGAGAGGGTGAGAGGGAGAGAGAGAGATGGGGAGGGAGAGGGAAAGGGAGGAAGAGAGGGAGAGGGAAAGGGAGGAAGAGAGGGAAAGGGTGAGAGGGAGCAAGAGGGAGAGATGGGGAGGGAGTGGGAGAGGGAGAAGGAGAGATAGTAAGGGAGAGATAAAGAGAAGAGGGAGAGAGAATGAGAGAGGGAGAGAGAGGGAAGAGAGGGATAGTAAGAGAGAGAAAAAGAAAGAGGGAGAGAAAACAAGAGGGAAAGGGAGAGGGAGAGGGAGGGAGAGGGAGGAATTAGGTGAGATGGAGACAGGGGGAGAGAGAATGAGAGAGAGGGAGAGCATGAGGGGGAGAGAGAGGAAAGAGACAGGGAGAGAGAGAGTGTGTGGGGGAGGGAGAGAGATATAGAGGGAGAGGGTGGGATTGGGAGAGGAAGGGACAAAGGGTGAGGGAGTGAGGAAGTGAGAGGGAGAGAGGAAGAGGGAGAGAAAACGAGAGAGAGAGGAGGAGGGTGATAGAATGAGGGAGGGAGATAGAGAGTAGGAGGGAAGGAAAAGGAGAGGGAGAGAGAGAGGGGGTGGGAAAAAAGTATGTGATAGAGAGAGTGGGAGTTAGAGGGAGATAGAGGGAGAAGGAGAGGGAGAGAGGTAGAGATTCAAAGGGAGAGGTAGAGAGATGGAGAGGGATCGAGGGAGGAGAGAATAAGAGTGGGAGAGATGAAGAGAGGGAGAGAGTGAAAGAGAGATAGATAGAGGAGGGGGAGAGAGAGAGGAAGGGAGTGGTAAAGAGAGGGAGGGAAAGAGGTGAAGAGAGGGGGAGGGAGAGAGATAGAAGGGGAGAAGAGGGGAAAAGGGAGGGAGAGAGAGATGAAGAGAGAGATTGGGAGTGAGAGAGATAAAGAGTGGAGAGGGAGGTAAAATAGAGGGCGAGAGGGAGAGATGGAGAATATGGGAGACACAAAGAGAGAGAAGGTGAGAGATTGAGAGAGGGAGAGGGGGAAAGAGATAAAGGGAGAGGAAAAGAGAAGGAGATGGATAAAGGGAGCAAGAGAAAATGAAAAAGAGAGAGTCGAGTGAGAGGGAGGGATAGAGTGAGAGATGTAACAAAAGCGAGGTAGAGAGGGGGACAGAGCGAGAGAGGGAAAGGGAGAGGGAGAAAGAGATAGAGGCTAGGAGAGGAAGGGGAAAGAGAGATAGAGAGCGAGAGAGAGAAAGAGAGGTAGAAGGATAAAGAAGGAAAGATGGTGAGAGGGAGAGGGAGAAAAAGAGAGATAGAGGGAGAGGTAAAAGGAGAGGAAGAGGGAGAGGAAGGCCGGGAGAGAGAGAGAGGTAGAGAGAATGAAGGAAGGAGGGATTGAAAAATGGTGTGAGAGAGGAGGGAGAGAGGTATGGAGGGAGAGAGGGAGAGTGGTAGAGAGAGTGAGAGGGAGTGAGGGAGAGAGGGAGGGAGAGAGGAAGGGAGGGAGAGAGGGGAGAAAGAGAGGAATATGGGGAGAAATAGGTAGAGGGAGAGGGAGAGATAGGGAGAGGGAGAGGGGATTAGAGAGGTAGAGAGGGAGAGAGGGGAAGAGAGAGGGAATTAGAGAGGTAGAGAGTGAGAGAGAGGGAGAGAGAGGGGAAGAGAGAGAGAGGGAAAAATTAAGACATAGGAGGAGAGATAAGGAGAGGGTAAGGGAGTTAAAGAGGTAGAGAGTGAGAGAGGGGGAGAGAAAGGCGAAGAGAGAGGCAATTAGAGAGGTAGAGAGTGAGAGAGGGGGAGAGGGGAAGAGAGAGAGGGAAAAAGTATGACATAGAGGGAGAGGGAGAGGGGGAAGAGAGGGAGAGGGAGAGGGAGAGAGGGAAATTAAGAGGGAGAGAGAAAAGGAAAAGGTGAATAGAAGGAAAGAGCAGAGAGAGACAAAGGGAGAGATGGGGAAGGAGGGGGACATAAAGAGAAGGAGAAAGAATGGGTGAGAGAAAGGGAGAAAGGGAGAAAACGTGGATGAGAGAGAAAGAGAGGGAGAAATAAAGGGAGATAGAGGGAGTAGGAGAGAGAGAGGGAGAGGTAGAGAAGGGAGAGAGAGACATAGATAGAAGGATGGAGAAGGAAGAGAGAAAGAAAGGGTTAGGGAGAGGGAGGGTGGGAGATAGAGGGGGAGGGAAAATGGGAAAAGGAGAGAGGGAGAGACAGAGGGAAGAAAAAGTGAGAGGAGAAAGAGAGAGAGGGAGACAAATAGAGGAAAAAGAGTGGGAGGGAGAAGGAGAGTTGGAAAGAAAGGGTGAAAGAGAGGGAGAGAAAGAGAAAGAGAGAGGGAAAGGGAGGGATAGAAGTACATAAGGGGAGAGGGAGAGCAAAAAAGGAGAAAAAATGGGGGAAAGACAGGGAGAGAAAGAGGGAGAGGGGAGGAGAGAGAGGAAGGGAGAGGGAGAGAGGGAGAGGGAGGAAGGAAGGAAGGGAGGGAGGGAGAGGGAGATAGATAGAGAGAAAGGGGAAGAGAGATGGAGAGACTTGTAAAGGGGGAGAGAGAAAGGGGAAGAGAGATGGAGAGACTTGTAAAGGGGGAGAGAGAAAAGGGAGAGTAAGGGTGGAAGAGAGATAGAGAGAGAAAGATAGATAAAAAGAGGGAGTGAAGGAGAGGGCGAGGGAGAGGAAGATAGGGAGAGAGAGGGAGAAGGAGACCGGGAGAGTGAGATAGAAAGAGATGGGGAAGAGAGAGAAAGAGCAAGGGGTGTGGGAGAGATATGGATAAGGAGAGAGAAGAAGAGTAGGGGAGAGAGAGGGAGAGGGAGAAAGAGAGAGGGGGAGAGGTAGATGGGGAGAGGAAGAGAAAGGGAGAAAGAGAGTGGGAGAGAGAGGGAGGGATATGGGAGAAGGAGAGGGAGAGAGAGAGGGACGAGGAAAAAGAGGATAGAGAGGAGAGGGGGAGAGGGAAAAAGAGGGAGAGGGAGAGGGAGGGGAAGGGAAAGAGTGTTAAGAGAGAGAAAAGCAGAGAGGGAGAGAGAGAGAGGGGGAGAGGGAAAGAGAAGTGGGAGAGAGAAGGGGAGAGGGAGAGTAACACTCCCACCCCGGTTCACTCTCTATTACCTAAATAGGAGTAACTAGGCGAGGTGCATCACGCTAACACGACTAGTCTTCCATTTAACCTTAGACACGTACGTGCTCATACGTTAAGGATTTATCATACCATGAAACGTATATAAAATAATTTACATAATATTAACAATACAGTGGAAGAAATTACAAAATTTATTTACAAAACAATCAAAATATTCCTTGACACCCCAACCCTAAAATTTACAAACAAAATAAAATCCTCTAAGGTTTATGTCACCATCGAGCCCTCTTGGAGGATCCGACAGCCGTCCTTATTGGTACTACGATCACCGCTACCTATCATAACATGCAAATAACAATGAGGTGAGCCGAAGCTCGGTAAGTGGGGTGATGCATGTGATATGCAATGCTTTTCCGACTTCCCATCATTCTCATCAATTTTTAATTTTGGGTACCCCGGGTATTAGCGATCTACTCTATAGGTGATTACCGAATGCTAAAAACGAAATTATCCCTCATTGTGGCCACTGCTAATTGGAATCCATCGCCTAACGAGTGTAGGTACACGAGCTTAGAGTACGCACATAGCTGGACCGCTAACCCTTTTTTCTTCAATTATGTTACCACTCCTATCCATAAACACCACTTTTCAACTATTTGATTCTTTCTCAATTCATCCCCACCAATGCATATGATGCCATGTTGCCATGTTTAACTTATTACGGGTACCAAACCTACACTATCAATTCATTCTTCACTTGACGTATGTAATTAGTAGCATTTTAAACCATTTAAAAATATACTAAGGTAACATTTTCTCTCGGAACCCAAATTGAGGCATTTCGAGTCTGAATTGGGCTTTTAAATGTTGTAGGTCAAAATTTTGGTTTGCCTAGCAAAATATTATTATTATTACTATTTTCTATCTAAAAATCCTCTTATACTTATTAGGGTGTACTCAAACCATTAATTATGGAATTGAAGGATTGGAATCCAAATCCCCATAGTTTGGTTTAAGTCGAATAGGTCTTTAAAGTGGCCAAATATTACTTTTTCATCCCAACTTACTAATGTATATCTAATTAAATTGTACTTGAGTCATTTCCCTTAATTACATAAAATGGGCCCAATCTTATTCATTTTCTTACTTAGGCCAAAGGGGTTCTTGAGTGAAACCCTAGGAATTCATTTTCCCCTCCTTTTCAATTTGTGGTTTATTGTTGGGGAGCCTCTAATCAAGTAGGCAACGTACCAACTTTTGAGCATAATGAAATACTATCCTTTTGTATTAGAAATTATACATATTTATGTATAAAATATCCAAAATTTAGGTTTAAATACCAAACACACAATTCATAACATCATTTTAAAGTTTAAGATTCAATCGTCCAACGAGTAGTTCATCCAAGCATAGTACGTACTAAAATGGGCATAACTTTTTCTATATAAATATAATAATACAAATATTTTACAAGGATTTATTCAAGGCATAGATAAATAAATTTTATTCTTTAAGGTTCACCCAAAAATCAACCTAAGGTCCTTGAATAGGAAACACCAATTTCGAACGAAACTAATCCTCAATAACACCGATTTAACCATTTAGTCCAACCCACATTAACCATGTTTTAGTCCAATTAAACTTCAGTCCAAGTCCAATCCGACTCATCATCGGATACTTGGAAATGCACTAAGAATTATAAACATGACAATTCATCACCTACACAACATCCACAAGTACAACAAGCCAAGACATCAAACGACCACCAACACAAACCAAGCTCAACAATACATCAAACAACTCAACCAATACATAACTCAAACACATTAAAATGGACATGTAAAACCATAAATAAACGCACTTACCGAGCTCGGATGCGGTTGGATTTCCTTAGATTTTCTTTCCTTCTTTTCTTTTCCTTTCATTTTTCTTTCTCTCTTTCTTATCGTTTTTTTTTCTCCCAATTTAGTGGTTTTGGTTTGCTAAAAATTCTCACTAGCTTAACCCTTTCTATATATATATATACTTACTTTCCCTTTTAAATGAATTAAGTTACAAGTATTGAAAATTAATGGGATAAGGTGTAAAAGTTATAGTTAGTCATGTAAGAGGTGGCGGGTTTGGGACAAAAAATGGGTGAGTTGGCTATTAATTCATTTAATGCATTGCTTAGATGTCTAAATAAAAATTTAGGTTAACTAAACACCCTAATTAACTTGATTCAAGTAGCTAAACATAGTTTCCTTCATGAAATTTTGGAAATTTCTTTTTTAAAACTCAAAAATTCCTTGTCCATTGTTTTCCCAAAAATTCCAGCGAGTGGTACATCAAAATGATCTATACCAAATCGACCATAACTTTATATATATAGATCTAAAAATTACAAAATGTTACAGAGCGCTAGTAGACACATAGATGAAAAACTTTTATTCTTTGACGTTTATCCAGAAATCACTCTAAGATCCCTAAATAAATCATACAAAATTCAGACAGTAATATAGTCCTCAACACACTCGATTTTGCATATTTGATTTCTTAAACATTAAACCATTAATCTCAAGCACAATAACTTTAATTTAACAAAAATCACATATTTCAATCATTAATTTCTCATGCTATAATGAGAATTATACTTACACTTAATACATGCATATATATAAATATTCTAATACGTATAGCTTTACGGTTAAGGAATTTTTTTTTACGAGGGTTACAATTCTCTCCTCCTTAAAAGAAATTTCATCCTTGAAATTGACTCATACAAATAGTTTTGGGTATTTTTCTCTCATTTCTTCTTCCTGTTCCCAAGTCAATTTTTCAAGATCATGATTTTCCCACAAAATCTTGACCGGACCAATTTCCTTATTACCGAGTCATTTCACTCGTTTATCCATGATTTGGACTAGTCTCTCCTTATATGTTAAGTCTCGTTGTGAGGTTCGACGGCTTCATCTCCAAAATCTATTTTGGTTCCCCGATACACTTAACATAGATATATGGAATACATTGTGTACCGTAGCTAATGATAGCGGTAGCGATAGTTGGTACACCTTATCGCCTATTCAACCCGATACCTCAAATGGTTCGATGTATCACGGACTCAGCTTTTTTTCATCCCAAATCAAAGTACGCCTTTCATCAATGATACTCGTAGGAATATATAGTCATCGACTTTGAATGCTAGATCCCTTCGCCTCTTATCGACATAACTCTTTTGTCAACTTTGAGCCATTTTTAATCGTTGGCGAATTTTATTCACCACATTAGTCGTTTGTTGCACCAGCTCTAGTCCCAACGAACTTCCTTTCCCCTATCTCATCCCAATGCACAGGAGATCTACATCGATGTCCATAAAAAACTTCATAGGGAGTCATCCCAATTGAAGCTTGATAGTTATTGTTATTCGCAAATTCAGCTAAACATACATATCTCTCCCATTTTTTGAACCAATCCAAAATCCATGCGCACAGCATATCCTCGAGAATCCGGATCAATCGTTTTAATTTTCCATCGGCTTGCAAATGATAAATCGTGCTCGAAGATTAGCTTCGTACACATGGCCTTGTCTAGACTCTTCCAAAATGTTGAGGTGAATCTAGGATCTCGATCCGACACAATTAAGATTGGGATCCCATGTAGTCTTACAATTTTGTCAAGATACAACTCGGGCTTACCTGGTTTCCATTATAGGTGGTTTTGATCATAAGAAAATGTGCTGATTTGGTTAATCTATCAACGTCACCTAAATGGCATCCGACCCCCTTTCCGATCTTAGCAATCCCATGATGAAATCCATAGTTGTATGCTCTTACTTTCATTCTAGAATCATCAATGGTTTTAACATTCCCGAGGGTCTTTGATGTTCGCCTTCACCTATTGACGGACTTGACACCTTGCCATAAAATTAGCTACATCTTTCTTCATTCCGTGCCACCAATAACATTGTTGCGAGTCCCGATACATCTTTTTGCTTCCTAGGTGTATCGAATAGGGAGTTACGTGCACTTCTTTTACTACTTCTTCTTTCAAATCCTCCACCGAGGGAACATATAGCCTTCCCTTCAATCTAATTACTCCTTTTTCATCAACGATAAAATTAGACTCCTTCCCATCCTTCACACTTTTCTTCCATTCCATTAACCTTTCGTCCGTTTGTTGCTCCATTTGAATTCTTTGTTGCAGGATCGACTAGACTAATAAAGCCGATAAAATGCTCTCATGGCATTTAGGAATTATCTCTAATTTTAGCTTTGTAGGTCCCTCACTATTAATAATTGAATTACCTGCATCATTGCTATCGATTTTCTCGTTTAACGCGTTAGCAACAACATTAGTCTTTCCCGGGTGGTAGTTAATTATACAGATCATAGTCATTCATTAACTCTAACCACCTCCTTTGCCTCATGTTCAGCTCCTTTTGTGTGAAGATATATTATAGGCTTTTATGATCTATATATATCTCACACTTGGCCCCATATAAATAGTGTCTCTAGATTTTTAGGGCAAAGACTATCACCACTAGCTCTAGATCATGTGTTAGATAATTCCATCCATATTCCTTCAATTGCCACGACGCATAGGCGACTACCTTCCTATTCTACATCAACATCGCTCCTAGCCCATTTTTAGAGCATCATTATACACCACAAAGTTTTCAACCTAAGATGGGACGAGTCAACACGAGAGCCATGACTAACCGTCATTTCAACTCTTGAGAGGTTTCCTCACAAGCATCCATCCACTAGAATTTAATGCTCTTTTTCATCAAGTTAGTAAGAGGCCTAGCTATCTTAGAGAAGCCTTCAATAGATCTTTGGTAATAATCGACCGATCCTAAGAAACTCTATACCTCCGTTACACTCTTCGGGGTAGGCCAATTATGAAAAGCCTCGCATTTCTTCGGATCTACCGCTATGCCCTCCTTTATTATCACATGGCCTAGAAAAGCCACTTGCTCTAGCAAAAATTCACACTTCATGAATTTGGCATACAACCGTTGGTCCCTTAGCACCTACAAGGTGACCCTTAGACGGTCCTTATGCTCCTCCTTATTTTGAGAGTAAACTAGGATATCATCGATGAATACGATGATGAACTTATCTAGGAATTCTTTAAAGACTCAATTCAGCAAGTCTATAAAAATGGCTGGAGCGTTAGTCAATCTAAACAACATTATTAGGAACTCGTAGTGTTCGTATCTTGTTCTAAATGCCATTTTTTGCCCATCTTCCGATCTCACCCTTAATCGATGATACCTCGATTGTAAGTCTATTTTGAAAAACACTAATGCTCTTGCAATTGATTGAATAAATCATCAATCCGGGATAACGGGTATTTATTCTCATTCGTCACTCGATTCAACTCTTGGTAGTCAATACATAGACTTAGACTACCATCCTTGTTTTCCGAATAGTACTAGAGCTCCCGAAGGTGAGGAACTACGACGTATAAATTCCTTATCCAAGTAAGTCTTGTAGCTGCACCTTTAACTCTTTCAATGAAACTAGGGCCATTCTATAAGGGGTCTTAGAAATCAAAGTCGTTCTTGGCTCTAGCTTAATCTCAAATTTTATCTCCCTCTCTTATGGCAACGTAGTCAAATTTTCTAAAAATACGTCCAGATACTCCCACATAACTTTTATATTGTCCGGCTTCATCTTTCGCTCTACCCGGCTATCCACTACATGTGCTAGGTGCCCCACACACCCCTTTCCTAGCATCTTTCGAGCTTTGATGGCTGAAATGATCGATGTAGTCTAAAACTTCAAATCAATCTTAAACTCTAACTATCGACTCCTAGGTAGATCAAAAGTTACCCTTTTTCCTCGACAATCTATGTTGGCACCATGCTTTGTTAGCCAATCCCTCCCCAGTATCAAATCAAAATCCCGGAGGTCCAACACTATCAAATCAACTTCTAATCTCCTATCTTCAATCTGTATCGGACACTTTTTAACCACACTTGTCGATTCCATAGTTTCACCGAAGGAATCGCTATAAGATATCCTATGGCTAATGTCTCGGGTTTGACTCTTATGCTTTTTACTAATGTATTTGATATAAGAGAATGTGTAGCACCGGGATCAATCAAAACATATATAATCAAGCCAAGGTTTGTATTCCTCCGATCCGCCTCTTTCTAGGTCATAGTGTACACCCGAGTAGGTACTCTTCCCGGTCTTGGTTTCTATACTTGAGGGTAATTATAGGACATGTGCCTTGGCTTTTGACACACGTAACATATTCCGACATTCGATATGCATTCCCTAACATAGAACCTCCCACACTTATTACACCGGGGTGGATTGCCCATCATTGATCTCGGTTGGCCGCTCGATTGTGGTCTCGGCACATAAGGTGCTTGGTCTAATGGCCTAAGTATTCCCTTGGCCACCACTTCGATCAAAATTCCTTTGTAGTTCTCGCCTTACTCGGACTAGATGATGAGGCTCTCGATCTAAACACCTACTTTTTCTGCTCGCACCTCTTTTGTAATCTCCTTCGATCTTCATTAGCTATCATCGCCTTATCCACCATTTTCGAGAAGGTATTAGCATTAGACATCTAAACCATACTTCATACTCTAGGATTTAACCCTACTAGGAATCTATTCTTTTTTATATTTTCATCCCCTGCGATGAATGGGATGAATCTACGACCTTGTTCAAACTTTTGTACATATTCACATACGGACATCCCATCTTGCTTTAATGCAAGGAATTCTTGAATTTTCTTCATCCTCACATCTACCATAAAGTATTTATTATAGAAAACCTCCTTAAATCCTTCCCATGTTAAGGTAGGTAGGTCCACTCGTTAATCATGCAATCTCTCACCATGTGCGGACATCCTTCGTCGGCATAAAAATGGCACAATACTCGCTCATCATTGGTAAATTATAGGTAATCAAAAATTGCTTCTAAAGACTTAATCCATTCCTCTACTATCATTGGGTTAACACCCTTAGAAAATTCCCGAGGGATCATCTTACGAAACCTCTCCATCGTATCATTCTTATGTCGGGGTGGTGAAGGTGGAGGTCGTTGATACATAGCCGGGAGTCGTCTCATTTGCTATATATGATCTTATTGATGTTGTTGCATTGTTTGTTGTTGCTGTTGTATCATGTCCATCATGCAACTTAAAGCATCCTATTGATTTCTATTGTGATCATTAGAGGCCCCTTCACCTTCTGCTCGTGTTGGTTCCTTTCTTGGCATGCTTGGATTTTGTACATGCCATGTTATACCCATGTTAGTTTTGGTGTTAAAAATAACATATACTATAAATCATCCATTTATGTGTGAAATTATAGATATTTATTTACGAAGCATTTCATACACAACAGTATTTATAAGCACTTCTACCTTCTAAAAGTTTTTATGCTCTATCTATAATCAAAAGTGTACCTTTTTTTTTACATCGTGAAATACACAACAAGTACTACATCACATGATCGAGTCACGATCTATTATGTCCAACCAACATATCGGATGCATTATGGGAAGGAGCACTCAACCCTCCACCGATCAATAACATCATCCGATACAATGTGTATTATCTCGCGAGTGAGGGGCAACGGTAGACCCTAGCTATACATCAACTAGGTATGGGTCCACCTAACCTATATCGGAAGGAAGGCTTGAACCAAGTCTTGATAACAAAATCAACCTATCAACCCTTTCCAAACCTCATCTAGCAACTCGCCGATCTCTTAGTAAAAGAGTACGACTTAGTGTCGGTCACAGGAAATCCATACTATGGTACTCGTTGGAAAGAAGCACCGATGAATGTTATTCATCGAATCGGATCATGCACTCGAGTGACATGGGCTACTATATCCCGATCCGGAGTCATAGTCGGGCTATTTAGTTCAACCTACTAGGTAGCTAGGGTGGCTCGTTATTGGCGCATCCTAGCAATGCATGGTGTATAAAATAAATACGACATCTACAAAAATAATAATTAACGGTATTAAGATTTTTAGAACACAATTATATCAGCATGAAAATCACATAATAATCATTCACATTAAAAAGATTAGAAATCAAATTGTTATTCATCGAGTAGTACATCGATCCTTAGGCTCGAGTCACGGTTAAGGTTCTACCCAATTAACTAAACCATAGCTTTGATACTATCTTGTAATGCCCTCATCCCGCTTCACTCTCTATTATCCAAATAGGAGTAACTAGGCGACGCGTGTCACGCCGACATGACCGATCTTCAAATTAACCTTAGACACATACGTGCTCATACATTAAGGATTTATCATACCCGAAATGTGAACAAAATAATTTACATAATATTAATAATACAAGTGGAAGAAATTATAAAATTTATATACAACACCATAAAAATGTTCCTAACACCCCAACCCTAAAATTTACAAACAAAATAAAATCCTCTAAGGTTTATATCACTCCTTAGCCCTTTTGGAGGATTCGATAGCGTCCTTATTGGTACTACAGATACCGCTACCTATCATAACATGCAAATAACAACGAGGTGAGCAAAAGCTCGGTAAGTGAGGTTATGTATGTGATATGCAATGCTTTTCTAACTTTCCATCATTCTCATTAATTTTTAATTCTAGGTACCCTGGATATTAGCGGTCTACTCTATTCCAAATAAGAAATGAAAATAAGATCATTAGTCTCTATTAAAATAATGATGAATGAATCATAGCATATCTCAACATAGTAGTGCTAGCTCATAAATACCTACCTCCAATGGTTTAACTTTTGATCCATTGTTGTTATGTAGATATTCTCCCTCGAAGCTATCTTTCTTTCTTTTCTAAGTTCCCGTATATTTTAAAAATGGAAGCACCATCTTTAGTATTATATACTCATGAGGTGGAATTTAAAAATAAAAGGATTAGCATTAATAACATAAACACCTTTGGTGGTGGTAGAACTCTTTTTTGTACCCCTTCTAGGTACTCCTTGCAATTGCACTTCCAATGCTCTTTCTTGTTATAATGAAAACAAACCGCATCCTTTGGGCTATTCCGAGCCTCGACCTTTTTCACTCCTCTAAGTAGGTGCGAGTTGAAGACTTCTTCTTCTTTTTGGGCCTTTTCTTATCATTGACTCTAACTTTTTCCTTATTAACTAGAAGTACGTAACTCTTGTTCATCTTATTAATTTCGAGCTAACATTCCATTAACATGGACAATAACTCTCCAAGAGTCTTTTGCATGAGCATCATGTTGAAGTTCATAATGAACCATTCATAGTTATTGGGCAATGATTACAATACTAGGTCAATGGATAATTCAGCATCCATTTCAACTTCAAGTTCGGCCGATCTATCGATATAGCCTATCATTTTAGTGACATGCTTTTTGACATTGGATCCTCATCCATTCTAGCTCTAAAGAGCTTTCTTATTATCTCATAGTGCTCATGCCTAGTATTATCCTCAAATAATCTCTTAAGCCTTGCTATGGTGTCAAAAGGTTTTGAGCTTCTATGTTAGCATCTATCTTTTAACATCATAGTAGCAAGCATGATGCTCTTAGTAGTGGTTGCATCATATCTATGTTTGATCCATGCTTCATGAGCTTCGACTTGAACTAGAGGAGACTCAACTGGGCGAGGTTGCTCTATCGTATAAAGAATTTTCTCATGTTAGAGGACTATCCTCGAATTCATTTTACGATTGAGGAAGTTCGAGCCATTAAAGGAATTGGTTCCATTAATGATCGATCATATTGATGTGTTGCCAATCATACTATACAATCCGATAAGATAGAGAAGCATAAGATTTAATTAATCAAATTGTATAAAACTAAACAAAGCATAAATTAAAGAAGTAAAATCTATGTTTGCTCCTACTATTTTTCCGAAGTTTTATAACCTTTATTGTAGGACTCGAAAAAATTTTTTTATTCATTTCCCTAGTGGGTTAGCATCCTATCCTCTAACATGTATTAGTCTTAAGTTATCTCAATAAGCCATACATGAATGATTAAGTAGGTAACTCCTTACCAATTACATCTAATATAATTCCTAAATCTGTTGTTATGATAATGCCTTATCTTTATCACATCTTATGTGAATTCCAATCCTTTGCTTAAAAGTTTATTAGACCTTGAGTTATCTCAATAAACCTAACAACTTATTTAAGTTAAACCCAACATTCAAGGACACGCATGACCCATGATTTGTTTCCCTCAAGGAGAAAGTGACCTTGAGTTATCTCGACAAGCCAACAATGACTAAGAGATTTCTCACCTCATAACATTAGAAAATAATTAACTTAATATTTTATTTAAAGGATTTAATATGGTTGATCTCATCCAAGCATGCATACTAAACAATAATCACATTATTCGTAATCATGCATACTAATATTGATCTCATCACATTCATACATCTCATGCATGACTCAAGGATAGTTGAATGGTAATGGATGTCTAGTACTAACCCCTTCGAGCCATAAAGAGACTAGTGGGTCAATTCCTAAGTGAAAAATTATTACAAATTCTTCATGAATGTCTTCATTGCTTGGCATCTTCTCCTTATATCTATTTTAATTCCTATCTTTTGTTTTATATTTATTAGAAATAAGAAACCTCAAGTTACATGTGAGGGGAGTAAGATGAAAAGAGAAATATAATAGAATAATAGAGAAGGTAAGACATGTAGGTTCTATTTATCTAAAAATTACAAGCATTCACTCATAAAACTAGGTCGACTCATCCATACCATTCAACTATGCTTCAATCATATTGATACATAGCATTCTAATGAAACAATTTCATTCATAAAATAATTATAAATCTATAATTTTGGTCATTTTATAAATTTATCAAGATTTTAATTTTAAAACCTTTTTAGGCCTTTGGGCTCATAGGCTTTTGGGCCTCGAGGGTTCACGAGCTTCGAAGCTTAACCATTAGGTTTATGTGCTAGTGCTTGTCTAGCCAATGGCCTGTTGCGTGGCTTGCACACTAATAGGCTAACATGCCTAACGCATACGAGTTGGCATGCAATCTAGGCTATGTGCCTAGCGCACTTCCTGCTAATCCCCTAGGCCGCACATCTAACGCATGGCCCGATAGGCAGGCTGGCTTGCACACCCGAGCATACAACGAGTTAGTAGGGCTACCACACATGTGAGCGTCAACGTCCAATGTCGACCTCATATGCCCCTACTGATTTTTATCCAAAATTCAGTTTTATTTTTAATATAAAATACCAAAAATACAAGATTTATAATCGAGCATAGCTAATTCATGCGATTAATCATAATTCACTAAGCATATAATTAAAGATTCAATGAAGGCTCGATACCAATTTAAGGATCATGCATCTTATGGAGGTATGAAATAAAAAAAAATTTCCTCTATATAAGGGACTAAGATCAACCCATTGAATCTAATAACCATACATACATTAATATTAAGCTATAAGTAAAGGATTACCTCTTGTAACGCAGATCTAAATTCCTTTTTCATAAAACCATCCAAGTGTTCGACCTCAATTGATGATATACGCAATTTAAGTCTCCATAAAGAAGCACTCAAAATCAATAGGGTGCTAGCTCCATCTTTTTTAATTTAGTATGTCCAATAGAAATCAATCTTAGGCAATTTTGTGACAAACTTAAAGGAGAAGAAAAAAGTATAACTTGCTAGGGTTTAGGAGAAAACTAGTTTCTCCTTACTTTATACTCTTGGCCTTGTACCCTCTATTATTTTTAGGGCTAGCAAAAACTCTCTCTCTCTAAAATCCTTGTGCTTGGACCACTTTTCTCTCTCCCTTTAATATATTTATAGAAGAGTTTCCTTATGCTTTAAATATAAGGAGAGTGGCTATATGAGTCCATGAAGGAACTTAGGTTATTGCGTCCTTATCCTCTAAAGATGAGGAGCTATTTTGTATGTAGACTTTTTGATCATTATCTTTAAAACATTCAACCTTATCCAATAAGGTTGATGTTTATCCTCCCATCAAAATATCTTAAGGCTTTTAGTTAAACCTAATGGGCCAAAACTATTTTAGCCCAATTAATTTATTTAGACTATCTAAATAAATATTCTCATATTATTTTGATGGGGTCCACATTAGGAACAATTTTTCAAAATACCATGTTAACCTAAATTATGAAACTCCTTTCCTTTTAGGTTCTTTATTATCAAATTTAAAACTAACTTCTAAATTAGAAAACTAATTTCTAAAACAGAAAATTTTTCATTTTAGGAAACTCCCTAATTAAGAAAACATTCCATTTTGGAAACCCTTTCCAAAGCAGAAACTTTTCTACTTGAAACATTTTTCTAATATGTTTGCTTCTCATTTATAATGTGAATACCTAAACTTATGCATGTGATTCAATAGGCTCTTCGATATGTTGGCAATGTATTAAGAATAAAAGACTCCTCTTTTATCTTTTTATACATAAATCAAGATTGGCTTTTAGCAAGGCATCTTGACTACCTAATTCTCTAGGAGGATTAGTTAATCCATTATTACCTTTCACAAGCATGGTTATCATATAATTCAATCCTCATGTCAACTTATCATAATGTGATCTCAAACTTGGTTATCAGTCTTGTTTAATTATGATCACATAAGTTTTCTTCGATTCCTAAATGTCTTAGCTCTTAGAGTAAACCAACTATGCTTTATTGGTGTACTCTACTATGGCCATAGATTTCTCAAGCGGACATTTACCGAAGTACAATGTGATAACTCCTTTACTATACAAGGAATAAAATGTCCTATCTTAGTCATACACCTATCTCTATTCAATTCATAGTGCATCTAACAAATCGCCTACTTATAACCCATTAATGGGTCTATCGAAACAAGTGTCAAAGTGCATAAGTCCTCCAATGAGATAACTATGATAACTTCAAGTCTAAGAGCCATTTGTACCCATCTCATAGGAGATTCCTATAGACTAAAATGGGTTCTCATGACAAGTCAAGTCCGAGTGATATGTTCTTTAACATAAATCACCTAAACACTTGCTTTGACATCACCAATAGATGTGAGATCTTCTACTCGCTATCATATAGTATGAGCATAGTACTCACAAGTCTATTCACATATTTTCAATGTCCATTCTTGATAATGTTATGACTTAGGACGTTTAATGATATCATTTATGTACATTAATATTTGCCTAACAACTTTCGAGTCAATCACTATTGCAAATGCTTATCATAAGGACTTTTATCTAATTCTACTAAATTTATCAACATTTAAATATAAAAATTAATAAAAATAACTTTTTTATTATTATTAAAATAAATAATGCAATAATACATTAACATAAGTCCATCCAAACAAGGTCGGATCTTGGGCACCAACAAGAATAACTCGTTCTAATTGAAGTATGCTTCAATTTCATGCTTTACAAATTGTTATGCAATTTGTATGTTGAACATTCCTTTATTTATGTGTGTGCTTCTATTTCATGCTTAATAGGAGATGTAGCTGCTTTTACTACTATGATTGGTCTAAGAGCTACTTTGATTACTTATGCTATTTTGAGCTACTTTGATTTTTTATTTTATGTTCTTCTATGTCATGCTTTAGTAGATATTCAAAGAACATGTCACTACTTTGATTCCTAATTTTCCTTTCTTTTTTGAGCTACTATGATTGGTTTTGAGCTACTTTGGTTATTGTGGTTTCACATAGGATTGCTTAACCCACTCCACCACCTCCTTTCATCTAACTTACAAGTAGAATTAATTACAACAACTATATGTTCACCCACCCCACCACCTCTTTTGATCTCTCCTTATTAGTAATATGGATTTATGGCTAATGATAGTCGTATACCCTCATTGAACATTGTGACAATATGGTCCGATTCATAGTATAGTAGCAACAATATCCAAATAGGAACATTGTTCTTATATGAAACACAAATATTTCATTTTTCTAGAATATTAAGTGTTTTATCCATTCATAACAAATGCATTATTAAAGTATGCATTTAATCTTTTGTGATAGGCATTTAACAATGGATAAGACTTGGATGAAGGAAAGAAAATGGTCGAATGGATATATAGAAGGAGTTAAGTCTTTTATGAAATTCGTGGAAGAAAATCAAGGGAAAGAGTGTGAAATTAGGTGCCTATGTACAGATTGTTTAAATTTATATGTTAAGAGTCAAAATGTGGTTTATGATGATCTATCTAAGACTTGTTCTAGTAACCATAATGATGACTTTTATAGTGGGGTGACACCTAATGATGATGAATAGGAAGATGGAATTAACGAGATGTTAAATGACTATGAAAACTTTAGAAGGAATTATATGGGAGATGACACAAATCATAGAGCAAAGTCTTTTGATAAATTATTGCATGAAGCATAATAAGAATTATATCTAGGTTGTTCAAAGTTCACCATATTGTCATGCATAGTGAAATTACTCCATTTGAAGGTGTATAATAAATGGAGCAATAAATCATTTGACATGTTACTTGACTTAGTTAAACATATTCTACCAAGTGGTGAGACATTTCCAAAATGTCATTACGAGGCAAAGAACATGTTACGTGAGTTAGGATTAGGGTATATGCCCATGCATGCTTGTAAATATGATTGTGCTTTATTTTGAAAAGAGTATGAATTGCATAAATCTTGCCCTAAATGTGGTACCTCAAAATGGAAAATCAATGATAGTTTAGGAAAAAAGATTCCTATAAAACTTTGTGACATTTCTCTTTAATGCCTAGCCTACAAAAGCTATTTATGTCTAGTAATATCGCTATAGAGATGAGATGGCATAAGGAGAACTGTGTTGATGATGGTGTGTTAAGACATCTAGTCGATGGTATGGCATGGAAAGATTTTGATGGGAAGTTTCGATGGTTTTCCCAAGATTCTTATAATGTATGGCTAGGCTAGTAATTGATGGTTTCAATCCATTTGATAATATGAGTAGCTCTTATAGCATGTGGCCAATCATTCTTATGCCGTATAACTTACCACCATGGAAATGCATGAAAGAAAACTTTTTTCATCATGTCATTGTTAATTCTAGGGCCTTATGCACTAGGAAGGGATATTAATACGTTCATGAAACCTTTAATTGATGAGTTAAAGGAATTATGGGATCTTGTTGTTAGAACATATGATGTTTCAAGTGGACAAGTTTTCCAAATACATGCTGCCATAATGTGGATAATAAATGATTTTCTTGCATATGGTAATTTATCTAGATAGAGTACAAAAGGATATTTGGCTTGTCCTGTATGTAATCAACAAACTTGTTCTCATAAGTTAAGAAGTAAAATTAGTTATATAGGATATCATATGTTTTTACCACTAGATCATAGATGGAGAAAAAGTAAAAAGTTTGATGGAAAGATTGAACGTCGAATGCCTCCTTTAGAGTTATGAGGAGAAGATGTGTTATGTCAATTAGAAAAGCTCAAAGCATCAATTTTGAAAAAAACTCAAGAAATAAAAAGAGGAAGCGTACTCTTGATGAGTTGAATTGGACCAAAAAGAGTATTCTTTTTCAATTGACATATTGGCATACACTTAAGTTAAGAAAAATTTAGATGTGATGCATATTGAGAAGAATATTTATGAGAATTTTTTAGGAACATTATTCAGTTTGGATGGGAAAAATAAAGATACATTTAAGACTAGACAAGATTTGGAGGATATGAATATAAGAAAAGAGTTACATTTGGTGAAAAAGAGTGATGGTAGATATATGGTACCAACAGGCATGTTATGTGTTATCTAAGGAGGAAGAACAACAATTTTGTGAATTTCTGAAATCGGTGAAGTTTTCGGATGGCTATGCTACAAATACTTGTCAAATATGTGAATATAAGTGATGGGAAGATATCAAGTTTGAAGAGCCATGATTACAATGTTCTTTTACAAAGATTGCTCACTATTGACATTTGTGGATGCTTATCGAAGGATGTTGCTAAAATGATATTTGAGTTAGGAGGATTTTTTTCAAACGATTATGTAATAAGACATTGAAGGTTGAAGATCTTGAGAAGATTTGAATAAATATTATTTCAATACTTTGCAAACTTGAAATGATATTTTCGCTAGCCTTTTTTGATGTAATGGTGCATTTGGCGGTTCATCTACCATACGAGGCTATTCCTGGAGGTCTAGTTCAATTTAGATGGATGTTTCCTATTGAGTGGTTAGAAATTACTTTATCTATGAGTTTTTATTTCATTCAATTGAATATAAATGATGTTTAGTTAGAATAATTATTCTTATGTATGATTATTTATGGTAGACTCGTTTGGGGTCTTTCAAAGAACTATGCGTAACAAAGCTTAGTTCAATTGTCGAGGCCTATATTATTGAAGAACGTTTGACATTTTGTTCCATGTATCTTCCTTGAATTGAAACTCAATTCAATAGGCCAAAATGAAATTATGATGTTTTAGGAGAAAGTGGCTTGTCCATTTTTTCACTTAGGCTTCGACCATTTAGAGTTGTGAAATACGTTGATATTCTAACAAAGGAGCTTGAAATATGTCATTGGTATGTCTTAAACAATTGTGTCAAGGAATTGAAATTCAAATCAATAGACTAAAATGAAATTATGATGTTTTAGGACACAATGGCTTGTCCTTTTTTCACTTAGGCTTCGATCATTTGGAGTTGTAAAATATGTTTCTATTCCAACAAAGGAGCTTTAAATATGTCATTGGAGTCGTATATTGAGTAAGTCAATTTGTAAATTTGTTGAATTATCAAATTTTATTGTCCCTAACTATCAATACTCCTTATTGACATGCAATAAAATTTTTAGTGCCCATATAGAAGAGCTTAAGGAGGAAAGTGAATTGGATGTGGAAGAAAGACATAAAACAAAGTTCTCTTTATGGTTTCAACAACATTTAAGGACCTAATTACAAAATAATAACACTTGTATAATAATTGTTTTGTTGCATGTATCATTTCACATTACCTAAATTCCTTTCTCTTGTAGATGATGCATTTATATAATGAACGATCCTAAGAAGCTAGTGAGGCATTATATTCATTATCATATGGACCTCAAGTTTATGTCAAGATATAAAATGGTTGCATCATTGATGGGGTTAGATTTCATACCAAGAATCGTGATGGACAACTTAGAAGCCAAAATAGTAGTGTGGTAGTATAAGCAAATCATTATGACAATATGGTTAGTTTTTTATAGGTTGCTTATCGATATTATAGAGTTAGACTATGTAAAAGATAAAAGAGTTATGCTTTTTAAGTGTGATTTGTTTGATCTTAGTAGAAAAAATCAAGCATACATGTAGATGGTAATTTTACAAGTGTTAATGTTTCTCAAACTTGGTGTGAAGATGAGCCTTACTTGTTAGCTTCACAAGTCAAACAAATTTTATATGTTGATGACACAAAGTTAGGAAAAAATTGACATGTAGTACAACAATTTTAGCATAGGCATGTGTTTGATGTGCTAATATTACAAGGGTAGATAAGGGTCGATGATGACCTATCGATCAATGATGAAATATATCAAGAAAATGAAATGCAAGATAGTGTAGATGTTGATATCATTGGAGTTTCAAACATAGCTTTATTGTATAGAGCTAACGTGGACTCGAAGTTACGAAAGGAAATGTTATAGAAAGTAGCAAAAGAGTTGTGCAAGAAGATGATAACTTTATTTTTGATCAAACTAAAGAAGAGGATGACACTTTAATTAATTATTATACCGATGAGGAAAACAATGGATATGATGATTGATAATTCATGTAATTGTAATTCCTCCTTTTCAATTTGTTTATTAATGTAAATTAATAATTAATTAATCTTTATTGATCTTTGTTTAACTAGGATTTTCTATGCTATGGTGTTCAACAAGTGTGTCATACAATGGTTTCGGTGTTACAACCTCACACTCGAGCCTCTAAAGTTGTAGCTGCTACTACCGTAGTAGCTAGTCCTTCATGAGTACTCGATAATGCTACATCTCTTACGACAACTAGTCCTCTTACGAGTAACTAGTCCTTCACGAGTACTTGATAATGCTGCATCTCTTATAGTAGCTAGTCCTTCATGAGTACCTCATAATGGTGTAGCAACTAGTCCTTCATGAGTAGCTCATAATGGTGCATCTTCTTCAACTAATTTGATAACCGACTCTTCACAAGATGTTCCTCAACATGAAGAAACACTACCTCCTCCCATTGTTATCCCAACATCAAATGTTAAGGTTGCCCCTTTGCCTACTCCAACAAGCAATTCAAGTTATATGTTACTCGTTATTTTCAATTGTTTGCGGGTATATATTCTTTTATGAATGACATTATTTAAAAATTATTTTACCTTTTCTCTATCATTATAGCTTCAAACTTAATCGAAGCAAAACATAGGCGCACAAGAGGTAAATGACTATAGAAGTTGAATCAATTAGTTAGCAAAAAGTTGAATGTTAATATTGACATGGATATGGGTAGACCACTTAATAGGGCTCATTCCGCTAGGTTCTCAAATCTATTGGGATTCATTTCTCGATAATTTATTCATGTGCTTGACTAAATGGAAGGACATGAACATAGCATATTTGAACCTTGCATTGGATAACCTTGATGTAAGTACTCTTTATCTCTAAATATAAAATTGGTTTGTAAGTATTCTTTGGCTCTAATATGAAATTGGTTTCTAAGAAGATCCATGAATTGAATATCCTAGTTGTAATTTTAAATTCACTTTTTTTTTCAAATTATACGGATGCATATGGAAGTGGAGGATATAGATGATGACTTTGTTAAAGTAAAAATTGAATACTTGTTGAAGAATCGGTCTAGGAATGCATGGTATGAGTTGCACAAGCATTTCAAAAAGTTTAGCTTAGTTGAGCGAGGCGAAAGAGAGTAAGCCTCATATCAAGAATTTGATAGAAGATAATTGGATAACACTTTGCAATTATTGGGCTAATCCTAATGCTAAGGTATATGTTAATTAGTCATTAGAAAACATACATTTGTTAGGTTAATCTTGATCGCCCTTTTTTGAACTATTATTTTTTTCCTTCATTATAGGCAAGATGTGATAAAAATACTAAAAATTAAAGTAAGATGAAGCTATCGCACAAGTAGGGATCAATAGCTTTTGTCGTTATTCGGAATGAAATTATAAGTGAAGTCCATATAATTGTGTAGATCAATTATGTTTTCATTTTCCAATATCATTTTAGCTTTATCTCATAATGATCATATTTGGTATCTATGAGATAAGGAGGAGAAGAAAAATGATTCGGAATGTGATAGGGTTTCCTTTTTCAAGCATACTCATTATAAGGAAGGGAAGGGTTGGTAAAATTTAGAAGTTGAATGCAATTATGTAAGCCTTTAATATTTTTGTTTCATAATTGACATGATGCACAATTCATATGATGGTATAATGAAATTCATTTGTTTGCTATAATTTGAACTATATGATCATGGTTTGACAATGAGAGTTGGCTTATATGATATTGACATGATGCACGATTGACAAATACCTCGTGGGTGATAGTTTGTTTTTTGTTTTTATGTATTAAAATAAGAACCCAAGGTCCCTCAAAAATAGAGAGATTTTCTTTTCTTTCTTTTCTTTTTTAGTTCATCTTTAACTTCTCAAGTGTCATCTATTCATATGCATCTTCAATAAAAGCAACAAAATCAAAACTAGTGCTCAATAAAAACATTCATGTTATAGGTTCTTTTTGTGATAACACTACGGATGTTGATCTATAAGTTAAATTTTTTTTCAAAATCCCTCCCTCTTCTAATGTCCTCTATCTACCAAAGAATACTCATTCGCCACTACGGATGTTAAACACATAAGCAAGAATAACATTCCCTATATTAGCTTTTCATTTTGTAGTAGCAGTAGTAAGACTTTACCATGGAAAACTTGTAGCATGCTATAAGACTTTATCATGTCGGTGATGTTAATGTATTTCTTTAACAACCTTACATCAAACATGTCTCCATTTCAAGTATATAATTGATAGTTTCTACTCATGCTTTCTTCTATAAGAATAATATTCAATTTCTTTGGAAAAATGGATATGGAACTTAGAATATTTTAGATAATATAAAGTAGACAAACTAGATAAACTACCAATAAAAACTCAAGAACAAGATCAAAGCAATCCAAATGTTTATTAACCAAAAAGGGACAAGATCGGTAATACAAGACAAATAAGTAGCAACCATCATTTAGTCATGAATAATCCATCACCAACAAAAAGGTAACTAAGAAATAACCTTGCAGTTTTAAGATAACTAAGACCTATAATCCTTGGCGGGATATTCATAACTTCATATTGATGTATTATAGCTAGCAAGCACCAAACAAACTTCACCTCAATTTCCAACAAACTACAAGCATTTCATGGCATCCGTAGTTGGTTTACACATGTGCACTTTACCCTTAGATGGCATCCGCATAGAGCTAGAAATGGTAACTCGGGAGAGATAAAAATGTCCTCGAGCAACGAACATTCTAGCGAGTCCTTATTTTGACAATATCACGGATTTTAGGAGGAAGATGGATTCGAACATGGATTCCTATACTATATATTGTGTATGAATTGCTAGTTTCATATTACATTACAAGATGGCTTCTCAGCCACATTCTTTTCCTTTAGTGCGCTCTTAATCTTGTACCTTCTTAACTTCCATAATTTCTCTGCCTTGAAATGGTACTGCGATTCTTGGCTAGTGTTATATACTTGGTATATGAAGCCTATGGATATATCCATTTTTTGGTAGAAATATTCTTTATTATGATATTTTTTTTTGTTTTGATATTTGAATTTTTAAATGTGTTGCTTGCTTTAGTTTGTTGTGTATGAATTTGTTCTCCATTCTTTAATAATAATATTATTATCATACAACCTATCTAGCTAGCTAGCTAGTACTAACTATTGCTTATTTATTAGTCTATTATATTTAGAGGATAGCTCTAATCAAATCTATTTTTTAGCATCTTTGTTTGTAAGCAAGGCCAACCTAGAATATAAAAGATTAGCTCCGATAGGCTCATTTCAAAGTAGTACATACTTGTAGTGATACATGTATCTTATTTGTAATCTTGCATGTGACGATGTCTTCTTCCTTTATTTCATTTACGCTTAGCCATCTAGGAAAAAGCAAAAGAGTGAAGAACCTTAAAAGATATTAACATTGTTTTGAATGGATTAATTTTTTTTTATAGATTCCATATTTATCATACTTTCTTTTGTTTAATTTAGGACGGGCTCACAAATTGTACAATACTATGTAGAAATGTTGAGTTTCTTTTATGACATTGGTTCTTGGACTAACTATTTTTGTATATGTGAGGACTTTAGAATTGAAATTTAAGATACTATGTCATTCACCATGCTTTGCAAGGCAACGTCGGGCGATGAGGTGAAATATAAGAAAAATGATTGAAGTTACCACCTAGTATTAGAGTTACTAGGAAACCTCATGAATGGTCTATTTTGAGTTTCGGGTAAGGGGTTTATTACGTGTAGGGAAGACCAAAAGTCACCCTACCCCGTCTTGCCTAAGGCAAGCTACATTGCATACAACCTTAGTTTGACTTCTATGAAAGTGCCCCCTTTATCGAGTGATTCAAGTCTTGGTCGATTGAAGACCTTGTCCTCGCTCCGTAATAAATGGCTAAAAATGATGAACATGAGGATATGCTAGTAGTGTGGCTCAAACGACATGAGAAACAAAACATAAAATGGGCAAATAGGTAAACAAACAAGACAATCAAAATGACGAGATAGGTAACATAGGTAGAAATAAGCAAATAATGACAAAATAGACAAATTGGCAAATAGGCAAAAATCGATAACTACACAAATTGTCAAAATCGATAAACGAGCAAATAGACAATTAGACAAAAATTGACATATAGGCAAAATAGGCAATCATAGGCGAAATAGGCAATCATAGGTAAAAATAAGCTAAAATCGGTTACATAAGCAAAAATAGGCAAAAATCGATAATTGAGGCAAAAATAAGCAAACTTAGGCAAAATAGGCAATCATAGGCGAGAAATAGGCAAACATAGGCAATCATACGCAAAAATGGGCTAAAATTGGCTACATAGGCAAAAAATAGGCTAAAATCGACAACTTAGGCAAAAATAGGTGAAAATCGACAACAAAAACGAAAGTAACGACTTTGGCTAAAATCGATAACCAAAACAAAAGCCACGACTTTGGCCAAAATTGAAAACAAAAAATGAAAGCCACGACTTTGGTTAAAATCGACAACCAAAACGAAAGCCACAACTTTGGCCAAAATCGATAATGAAAGACGAAAGCCACGACTTTGATTAAAATTGACAATGAAAACGAAAGCCACAACTTTGGCCAAAATCAAAACGAAAGATGAAAGCTACGGCTTTGGACATAATCGGTAACGAAAAATGAAAGCCACAACTTTGGTTAAAATCAACAACAAAAACGAAAGCCACGAACTTTGGTCAAAATCGACGATGAAAACAAAAGCCACGACTTTGGTTAAAATTGGCAACGGACAACAAAGCGGTGGCTTTGGCCAAAATCGACAACGAAATCGTAAACTGGCAGTTTTAGGCAAAAATAGGCTAAAATCAACAAAACGAACACACATAGGTAAAAATTGACAAGAACTCGACAATGGGACCAAAATCGGAGAAAGCACACAAAAATCAATAAAATTAATTACTTTAGCATGCTTAACAAGAACAAAATTACATAACAACATTTCAAACTTTAATGACTTAATTTTTTATACAAGTTATCATGCAATATGTGATTTTAAAATATGCATTTGAATATCAACAAATATCAACACGTTTAAACCAACGAATCATTCCATCATATTATAAAAAAAATCAAAAGTACATATCATTGCAATTCAAACGGATTACATATGAATAAACATACCAAATTACATCACATTCATTCAATTAATTACATGACATATATAACATGAAGCAAATTTAATACATGTAAAAAAGATAATAAAAGAAAATAAAGCGAGAAAAAAGTAAAAAATTACCGTAAAGAAGAAAAAGAGGCAAGGCTGATTTGCTTTATGCTCTCGAGGTTAGATCCGACCTTTTCGACCCCAATGGAGACTAATGGTTAGTCGGCTAGGGAGGAATGGTGGTCGTTGGTTGAGGCGCATTTTGGTGTGGGCTGGAGGCATTGGTAGACGTGCGGAGGCGTTGGCGAGGGCGGGCGCACGGCCGGAAAAGCGCTAGGCTAGGGCTGGTGCACATTGGCGAGGCACTAGGTGACGCTAGTGTGCGGAGTGCGCGAGGTAGGTGCTTGGGCGTGGCTTGCTTCGCCGCATGCTTGGAGCTATGCACGCGAGGAGGCGAGGTAGGATTGCTGCGTGTGAGGAAGGCGGCGCCGGCCTATAGGCGTGAAGGCCTTATGTAGCGCGGCGAGAGGTTACAAGCACCCGGATCTGCTTGTTGTGGTGTGCAAACGAGCAGGGGAGGCTTATTGTGGCATGTGGACATATGGGCATGGTGGATTTACTTGCGTGGCTTGATAGAAACTATAGGGGGAGAGCTGCTGCGTGTTGGCCGGTTCTGTGATCGTGGTTGTTGGCTAGAGAGGCTGAGGGTGGTGGGCGTTTTGTGTGGCTGCAGAGTGATGGGAGTAGTCGGCTAGGGTTTTTCTTCAAATGGTTGAACAATAGCTAGTGTTTTTTGGAAGAAAAAGGGGCTTTTATACTAGATTTTTAAGGCTTTTTTGCTAACGTCTGTTTTGGTCCTTGATTTCACACGGTAACTTTATTTTGCTTCTTTTCCCTTCTATTCTTCAATTGCACCCTTTTATATTTTTTTCCTTTCTTCCTTTTTCTTTTTTTTTCCTTTTTCTTCTTTTTTTTGAAACCCAAAATTGGGTGCTAACAATTGCCCCCTCTTTATAATGCTTACGACGTGAAGCAATTAAAATTTTGACTTTTCTTTGGCTTTGCATAATGAGCTTGTAAAGAAAATCATAGAAGGGCCTCAATCAATTGGCAAAGTCAATTCAAAGGCCTTCTCCGAACATAGGTTGACGTAGGTGACGAGTCCTCATGGTTGAACGGGTGACTCCCCTTTGGTAATCAACAAAGTATAGCAATGTACCTAAAACACAAAAATTGTTACTTGCCAAAACATCCACTTCCTTCCTAGTTGTGATCCTTCTTCATTCGTTTAAGTTCATGATTTCTAGGCTAGCTACTCTTGTGGATTTTTGTCTATGTAATCGCACGTCTTCGAATCATTTTTTTTTACCGACCCTTTATGCACATGATTGGACGAGTCATTACCAAATGCCTTATTCCTTGCCATTGCATATTGATGGGGTGTATTCTAAAATGATCGAGGCAACCTTTGATCATCGTCATCTGCTATTCACCTTCTTTTTTGTTACACAAAGAGTTAATGAAAAAGCCTTTTCATCTATCAACGGTGAATAAAATTCCTATCATTCCTATCATTTTTCCTCTTTTGTGTTATCATTTTTCATAAATAACATTAAGCATGAGATTGCATATGAGACAAAATAAAAGATTCTTGTTCATCTTTCAAGGATCGATCACCTTGTGAAAGTGGGTTATTTTGATAGATAAAGAAAAAGTTAGGAATGGTTTATATAGGGTGGGCAAGAAAGAAAAGAGAAGAAAAAGTAAAACGATTAAACTAGAAAATATTCAACATAATTTTGATTATTTCCTTTTTGCAACGAAACAAAGAAAAATCTTGCATGCTCAAGAATGATATTTACGTACAATATGAGAATTCATCGATTTCAGCAAGACCTCACCATCCATCTTCATCAAAAGGAGGGCTCCCTTAGAGAATGCTCTTTTTACCACATACGGACCCTCATAATTGGGTGCCCACTTACTTCTTTCTACCCCCAAAATCATGAGTACTCTTTTCAAGACTAAGTCCCCTTCACCAAAATTTCTTATGCGGACTTTCTTATCATACGCTTGAGCAATTCCTTTACGATACAACTATGCATGACAAATAGCCGCTAACCTTTTCTCACTAATCAAGTTCAGCTATTCATATCGATTTGGGCCCATTCGGACTCATCTAGCTCGCTTCTTTTAACACTCTCGGAGATGGTATCTCTATTTCCATAGGCAACACCGCCTCCATCCCATATACCAACGAGTATAGAGTTGCGCCGGTTGACGTTTTTATCGCCATCTTATAAGCATGTAATGCAAACGGCAACACTTTATGCCAATCTCTATATGTGACTACCATTTTCTAAATGATCTTCTTTATGTTCTTATTTGCGGCTTCCAAGGCCCCATTCATCTTGGGTCCATACGATGAAGAATTACAATGCTTGATTTTCCACTGTTCGCGTAATTCGTAATCATCTTACCATTGAAATTTTATGTATTATCCGTGATCAAGGTCTCTAGAGGCCCGTATCGATAAATGATGTCTTTCCGTATGAATCAACGGATAACTCTGCGGGTAACATGTGTGAAGGATGCTGCTTCCACCCATTTAGTGAAGTAATCAATTGCTACTTAGGATGAAGCGATGCCCATTACTAGCTTTCGGGTTTATCGGCCCAATCACATCCATTCCCCACAATGAGAATGGCTAGGGAGACACCATGTTATGGAGGGGTGCGGGAGGAGCATTTATCCGGTTTGTGTAGATTTGGCATTTGTGGCACTTACGTACGTAGTCTATGCGATCCCTTTCCATGGTAGTCCAAAAATAACCACACCTTTGAATTTGATGAGCTATCATGTGTCCGTCGGCATGGGTTCCATAAATCCCCTCGTGAACCTCTTCGATCACCTTCTTAGCTTCGATGGAATCTAAAGACCTCGGTAAAGTCCCATTGAAACTTACTTTGTATAGCACTTTGCCATCTAAGTAAAAATCCATTGCCAACCTTCGAAGTGTCTTCCTATTAGTCTTCGAAGCACACGATGGGTATTCTCGATGTTTTATGAACTATTTGATGTCTTCATACCATGGCTTTTCATCGAGCTCAACCTTGATCGGACAACATGAATGGGTCGGGGCATTTCTAACTTCAATGCATATGGTGTGAGCCTTTATACCATATGCTATCTTTATCATTGCGGCTAGTGTGGCCAAGGCATCGGCGAAGTAGTTCTTGTCTCGACCCAAATGAATGAACTCTATCTCATCAAAACGATCGACTAGCTTTGTTAAGTACTCCCGATACGGCTTCGACTTTTCATCTTTCGATCTGCCATTCTCCTCCGACTTGACGGATTATCAATAACGAATCACCATAGACATCTAACTTTTGGATCCCCATTTCTAAGGCTACTTCTAACCCATGCATGCATGCCTTATATTCTGCTATGTTGTTTGTGCATTCAAGCTGTAATTTCACGACCATTGGGAAGCTGTTTTCCATCCGAGTGAGATGAGGACCGATCCAACATCGTTTCCATTGACATTGATCGCTCTCGTCGAAATACATGGTCCATTTGCCGATTCCGGACTCGGATTCTTCATCTATGGCCATAATCGACTCATTAGGAAAGTCAAATTTCGGAGGTTCATAGTCATCGGTTGCACCATATGCTAGTTGATCGGCTATGACACACCCTTTCATTGTTTTTCTCGTCATATACACAATATCATACTCGGATAACATAACTTGCCATCTTACAATACGGCTAGATAAGTATGACTTTTCAATAATGTACTTAAGTGGATCCATCTTTGAAATCAACCACGTGGTATAATAAAGCATGTACTTGTCTAAGCCTTCTTGCACACCATACTAGGCCACAACACATCTTCTAGAGCACACTATACCGGGACTCACGGTCGGTGAACTTTTTACTCAAGTAGTAGATAGCCTACTCTTTTCTTCCCGATTCATCACACTAGCCTAGGATACAACCTACAACCACCTCTGTCATGGTTAAGTACAAAATCGGAGGCCTTTCAAAAGCTGGTGGTACCAACAACGATGGATTCTACGAGTGCTCGCTTTATTTTATCAAAGGCTAGTTGATAATCATGGTCCCATACCCCGAGATTCTTCTTTTATAATAACCAAAAGATTGGTTCACATGTCATAGACAATCGAGATATGAACCGAGCTATGTAGTTCAAACGACCCAAGAAACTTCTAATCTCCCTCTCGGATTAAGGTGCGGGCATGCTTTGGATCGCCTTAACCTTATCTAGATCGGCTCCAATTCCTCTGTTGCTTACCACAAACCCTAGTAGTTTTTTCGAATTTACACCAAATATGCACTTTGTGGGATTCAACTTCAATCCGTGCCTTCTTAGTCTCTCAAATAGCTTCCTTAATGTTAGAATATGATCTTTGCCTTCTTTTAACTTTGCAATCATATCATCTACATACACTTCAATGTCTTTATGCATCATGTCATGGAAGAGTGTGACCATGGCCCTCCGATAGGTGGCTCCTGCATTCTTCGGACCAAATGGCATAACCTTGTAGTAGAAGGTTCCCCAAGGTGTGATAAAAGTTATCTTCTCCTTGTCTTCCACAACCATTTTGATATGGTTGTATCTTGAGAAACCATCTATGAATGAATAAGTTATATTTTTCGTTGTGTTGTCCACCAAGACATCAATATAAGGAAAGGGAAAATCATCCTTCGGACTAGCTCTATTCAAATCATGAATGCCAACACACACTTGGATTCGACCATCGTTCTTCCCCATGACAACAATGTTTGACACCTACGAGGGTACTCAACCACTTCTAAAAATTCGACATCTCACTTCTTCCTTATCTCATCTTTGACTTTTAATAGAATACCTGGCCTTGTTCGTCTCAATTTTTATTTCATCGGCTTGCTCCCCGGGTTTAAAGGCGATCTGTGTTCCACTATGTCGGTGTCTAAACCCGGCATATTAGCATATGACCAAGCAAATACATTTGTATACTCCTCTAGAAGTGCAATCAATCTCTCTTTTTCGTACTCTCTATCGGGGTGGCTATTTTTAGCTCCCTCCTGTTCTCCTTGGTCCCCACATTTATTACATCCAAATCCTCTTTATGCAGTGAAGGGACCGTTCGATTGCTCAATTAGCTTAGTGAATTCTCGAATATCATTGTCATTTTATTCTTCTTCGTCCATTGCAATTAAGGTTTCATCAAAATTAGGTCATATATTTTTAGGAGAATCATTTTGGTTTTTTAAGATGTGATCATATTAATTGTCCACGAAATGAAATAAAGTGCAAATAAAAAAGAATAGAAGAAGGCAAAGGCTAAAATTTAAACAAATTTTGTGCAATCCAATAATTAATATTTTTATAACAAATAACAACGAGTAGTATACGTTTAGTATACTATAATGTTCAAAGAATAAAAAACAAAAATGATAAAAAAAATTACTCGGTCTTGAAGATTGAAGGTGCTTCTTCATCGAACCAATTGTTCAACTCTTCTACCTTAGTGAACTTGTGGATGAGTTGATCTAGATCAAAGGTCTCCCAATGTATTGATCGTGAGTCGGGCGGGATAGTTGTACTTGCACCGGCTAAGGTCGGCATTGGCTGGACTAATTGACCTCCATCATCAATTTCTTCAACCCTCGCAGTGTTCACTACCATATCTTGGAATAAGCTGATCCAAACCTAGATCCTCATCATTCACGTGAGCTATATACGAAGGCTTTGGAAATGTTACATGAATATGAGGAATATCAATTCTTTCATCGTTTGGATCATGCCCCTCGACACGAGCCCTTCTCTTTTCTCGCTTCTATTCTACCATCCTCTAGTAGTCTTTCCTAGATGGCTTAAAACCTAACCCGAAAGGGTGGTCTCCATATCTTGACTTCATATGGATCCTTGCCCTTGATGGGTCATCACTCATCTCAAATGGATGTGTCCCACACTTTATCATGCACTTAGTCGATATTTTCATAGCTTTTGATAACTTGGGCTTTCTTATCTATGAATTCTTTGGGACTAACTTGGCATTGACTACCTTGAAAGTATCTAAATCCCCATCACGCTCCCCCTCCGTCTCAATATATAAGGCTGATACATTCCGAACCACCACCATCGCTTCCTCGGCCTTTACGGTAACTAGCCTCCCATCGGCTATGTATTTCAATCATTGGTGCAACGAAGATGTAACCGCATCGGTAGAATAAAACCAAGGCCTTCCCAACAACATGCTATAGGATATCGATCACTTGTATGGTCATCCGAAACTAGTGAGGTTCAATGCTAAGATCCACATCTATATCACCATTGACCTATCGAGGCATATCGTCATATGCTCGTGTCATCATCTTACTCGACCTCATGTGAGAAGGATCAATTGGTAGGCAATCTAACACACATTTGGATAGCACATTGATTGTGGATTCATTGTCAATAAGCACCTTCGCTATCATATAGTCCTTGCACTTGATGGTAATGTATAAAGCTTTATTATGCCTAGTTCCCTCGGGTACTAGCTCATTTTCTATGAAATACGGGTAGTTGGTAGCTTGTACTCGGCCCACTAGATGCTTTATTAACTCAAAGGTGATATCTTGAGGCACATATGCCTCATTCGGAACCTTCGAAGTGCTTTACGATGAGGTTCTAAATTGAGTATTAAAGCCAATAAGGAGATACGAGCGAGGTCTTGTTTAATTACTCTACCACACCTGTACTCGCTGTGTTTCATTAGCTTTAAGAACTCCACTGCTTCTTCTTCGTTCACGGGCTCGTTTGCAATAGCATTCTAAGGAGTGGTCTCTACTCCTTTACCCTTTATTTCTCTCAATTCCTCTAGAGTAAAGCATCTTCCCGAGCATGTAACTCCTCCTATATCAAATATCCAATTAGCAGAGATCTTGATTACGGTACGTAATCCACCGACTAGAGGAGAAGGCCCATAGTTATGAGGGGTGGCTTGATAATTAACACTCTTAGGAGTAGGGACCCTCGAGATCGGCTTCATTAGACCGGTCCCATTTACTTCATATCCGACTAACTTTGACTCTTTATTTTCGAATTTAAGGTTAGAGTGTTCATCGTAGGCTCTGTCTCTCCCTTCTCTATTCTTAAGGTCTCCAAGGCCAACATGATTTGAATTTCTTGATGAAACTCATGGCGATCATCAATATCATGTCCCCTTACATCATGGAACTTACGGAATCGCTCGATATGGGTGGCGGTTTAAGGTTTGACGAGCTTCTTGTCAAAATCATTAGCCCTTAATATGTCAAACGAGGCTTGACATGGACATTCTCAAAGCCGATATTCTTTTATCACCCTCCACATGTCCTACTAATAGCATATTTACCTCTTCGGTGGCATGATTTGGAAGACGGTTGGAATTGGTATTCGGGGCATTCGGAGAATCCTTGAATGCTATCAAACCCCGATTGATCGGACTTCGTACCCTTTTCTTAAAGCTCACACAATTTTCACTATTATGACCATTAGCACCATTATGATAGTAATAGACTTCATTTGGCTTATACCAATGAGGGAATGGTGGTTGAAGTGAGGGAAGTGTCACGGGAGCTATCGACCAATGGTTATGAGGTGCTTGAAAAGATCACCGAGGGATATGGGAAGCGGTGGCAATATGTCATTAAATTACCCCGGTGGTGTTTCTTGGGATGTTTTGGTTCGATGGTCTCGGTTGATTTATGAATTACGGTGGGTTTTGCTAGCGTGTTTGAGGCGATCGTTGGGGTCAAACATGTGTTTAAGCGGTTTGGTAAGGGTTATGTGGCATTGATATGGTGGGAAGGTTGGTGTTTGGGCGGTTAGTCCAACTACATTATTTGGGAAGGTGTTTATCGAGATTCCAAACTGGACGTTTAGGTTGGCTATATTATGGGAGGTGTATTGGTTACCATTCCCCCACGAGTTGTTCCATCTCCCTCTATTGTCAAAAGACTCCCCAATCCGGTGCACCTCCGAGTCTTTCCTCTTACCAAAGTTACTTTTCTTATATCCAGATTACGAAGGGTCAATTATCCTTCCCGACTTGATAGCTTGATCTATTCGATCGACTGCGGATACTATTTCAATAAAATTATTCGACTTGTTACTCGGCAAATAGTTATAGTATGGAGCCTTGAAAGTGTTAACAAAGAGGGCAACCAACTCTCTTTCCGGAAGGGGTGGACGAATACGAGAGGCTATTTCTCTCCATCTTTGAGCATACTCCTCGATTGATTCTTTCAAGCCCTTTTTGATATCCTGTAAGCTTAATCTATCGGGGGTTATCTCCAAGTTAAACTTGTATTACCTCATGATCAAATCCACTAAATCCTTCCACTTTTGGATCTAGGTTTGATCCGAGTCAATAAACAAGTTGAGGCGGACTCGTCGAGGATCTCGGGAAAGAAGTGGATCAACGAGTTTTTCATCATATGCCACCTTGGCCATCTTATTTAGATAAGTCCTTAAGTGGGTTATAGGGCACCGACTCCTAGTGTACTTGGTAAACTCGGGCACCTTGAACTTCTTAGGAATCATCACATTCGACATTAAACACTTATCAATGCCGAGGAGCGAATCATATATGTCCGCACCTTCGATAGCTCACAAATGCTCCTCAATGGTTGTGAGCTTCTCCGCCTCCAATCCCGAGGCTATCTTCTCATTGGCTAATTCTTCGGTAATGAAATTAGGATTGGTCGTCATCGATGCTTAGCTAGCCCGAGGCAACACTAAGGTAGGTTGCACGGGGGAGAGATAAAATCACATGCCCCTCCTAGCATCCGATGATGGGCGTGGTTAATAATAACGAGTAGGCTTCCCATGGGGCATGCCGAACGATGGTGTCGGAGCGGCGAGTCTCGGTGATTGGTGGTGCCATGGTAGTGAAAACTTCGGGGATGCTAATGGCTAGTCAATTTCTCCTCGGACGGTAACTTCGGTGTCATACGATTTTGTTGACTTTGTTTCACCGGAGCAAGAAGCTTAGCAATCTCTTCCTTCGGCGTTTCCACCTCTCATTGGTGATTTTGTTCGTGTAGAGCTCTTTCTTCGTTTTCCATCCTTGTTCTCGCCCTAGTGTGGTGAATGCATGAAGGAAGTGTAGTTTTGGCGGATCAACCTCTATTTCTTTTCAAGCGAAAGGCAATAAACACTAGATGTTAATAATAGGTTAACGAAAAAAAACCAAAATGACACTCGAGATTGTATATGGAATAGCCATCTATGGGGGGTGACAAAAGAACTCGGATCATTGATTCTTTAATCCTCTTAAGTTTAAGGACGAATTTAGATTCATCGGTAACTTTTTGGGATTACAAAAATGGAACATGTCTTGATAGATGGTGGCATTGATTGCTTGGCTCTTTCAATTTTAAAGATGAATTCAGATTCATCAATAACTTTTAGGAATTCTCAAAAGAAGACTACTTCGACAAGTGGCAACATTGATCGTTAGTTAGATTCAAATCTTGATGACATATAACAAGTCTCCGCCTTCGGATTGTGGTGCCACTTTATTTTGAAGAATGACAATAAGTAACTTGATGGCCTTGGTACTAGCAAAAGTTAGCCCTCGAGTCACTTCCCATTCGAGCCATCATATTATCTTAACTTTAATTGATGAGGCTCGGAGTTTCAATTACAAATGAGTTATCGTAATTTAAAGAAAGATGTCAAAGCTTTTATTATTCAAAATGGGGAGTATGAGGGCTCCCATTAGTTCATAATACATTTTCTTTTACATAACAAGAGAAAGAAGACTCATACAATGGGAAATGAAATAAAAGAAGAAAATCGTTCACTCGACAATTCGCTCGAACTCCAAAGACCTTCCCTCTTCTAGCCATTTCAAACGGTAAATAGTCACATCTCCTCATGTAGTCGACCACTCGCTTCATTATGATTTTTCACTTTATGCTCATTGATGGCTAAGTGTAGTCGTCGAAGCGCTATAGCTTCTTTGGAGACTTTCTTTGCTTGATTGTCTAGCACGGCTAAGCTTTTGTCTCGTCCGAGTACCGACTCGAGCTAAGTGATTGTGTATGGTGGCCCAATACGAGGTCAACCTAATTAACTCCCCTCTAGATGTCAATTCTCCTTTTTGAGTGCTTGTGATTCAACTTTGTGCCTCTTCTACTTGCTTCATTGGAACTCGTCGATGGTCGCATTCGATGTCTAGAACCAGTCGCCACTTCGTATTACCTTCTCTAACCCTCTCGTATTTCTAACCCCAAATTTCTTAACTCCTACTCTACTCGCTTGTCTTATGATTACAACCTATCCATCTCGGCACATTTGGCCTCTAGTTCTGCTTGAGCCCGATGATAGTTCAATTTTCGGTATTCCTCTTCGGTAGCTATACTTTGCCAAGCTTCCAAATCCTCTCATCCTTTTTTCCTTAGCCGGATGACATGCTAATTTTTTATTCTCGACCTTGAGCCTCTTGATCTCTTTGGTGAGGTCCCGATGGTCGGTAGGGACTAATTTTGTGAATTCCTCCATTCTCCTTTTCTTCCCTTTAGATTGGCCGGGCATAAAACTTGGATCTTGTAGTGTTACCGACTCACTCCCCTCGACAGGCTAGTTTGGACATCCATTTCCCATGACTTGGTCGAGTAAGCTAATTATTTACAACCCTTCGCCCTGTTTGCTTGCCATGTGAGGTATCTCATGGTCACTACTAATTCATGATCAACCGTTCCTCCTCCCATTACTCCCGGAGTTAATCAATCCCGTAAAATTTATTTGAGGAACTCGGGAGTGGCATCCTTCTCAAGCTTTCCTTCAAACCCATTTATGCCCATGGTTCTAAGGACGACTCGTTTATAACCTAATTGTCTCGATACCATAGAGGGAGCATAATAAGTTTATCCAATTGCTCCTATTAGAGGAACCCAAGGTCGTGCTCCACGATAAGCTATGTTTGCCCTTCGATTCATCCAAACTATCTTCCATAGAAAGCCTCCGATCGACAAGCTTAAAAAAGATGAAAACCACTCTCGTTCGGACTTGTTTTTTCATTTGTCGGCCGGGAACTCTTTTAATGGTTCTTGATCGGTCCATCGGTATGTCTTGAAAATCGATTTATGGGCCATGAAATGGCTAATTACCCATACAAAAGCAGTCGAATAGAACATTTCATACTCCCTTTCCCGGACCTCCTGTAGTGACTCAATGAGGAGAAGGTTTCGACTAGAATGGTGGTGATAGGATTTATGGAGTGTTTCTCTACCTCGATTAAGACATTGGTCACATCTAGATTGATTAAATCGACCGTTGAGGGAAAAAGCACTAACCCAAAGATCATAAGTACTAGAATCTTGATCCGTTTAGAGGTAGCTCTTGGGTCCTTTAGTTTTTGCTTGAACACATCCAACCGGTTCTCAAGGTGCCATCCTTTAACATTCTTATTATCTTTACCATAAGTCATGCTTATGTCCAACCAATCCTCCACCTTTTTTTTAGAATATGATCTTCTTTGATACAAATATACCCGATGTAGAGTACGCGGTATGTTTAAAAGTTGATGATACTCCTCTAAGGTCGGGGTCATGTCTAGTCCCCCTATGGTGAAACATTTGTATGAAGGGTCCCATAAACAAGCCAAGGCCTTGAGAGCGAGCTTCGAACCGGCACCTCTAGCAACACTACAAGATTCCCATATTTAGCTCGAAACCTATACTAGTCATCGGGGCTCGGCATCTTCCAATAATCAAACGACTTTTAGGTGTCATTGATTACCGACTAAAAGTGTGTGATCTCCTTATGGTTGCTTCGAAATTCCAATCCTATGCAATCTCCCTCTATTTGTTGCAAAGCCTTAGAATTTTTGTTGAATTTAGCCACCAAATGAGTTTGGATCCGAGTTCTCTTGTCACCCATCCTAAAACATTGCGACCAGATTGGTTGGTCAAGGTTTCGACATATCTAGCTTACCTAGTGAATTTATACAAGAAAGGTGGTCTTAGGGTCCGATTCTAGCCATTACATGATTAGGTAGGATCTATCTAAGTCTCAAAGCGTCTTTTTTGGCTCGAAAGAATCGAGGCCGACCAAGTGTGAAGAGAAGCTAGTAATCATGGAGACCAAGAACACCTATTGCGACAAGTGGCGGCTTTCCAAAAGCGTTGAGGTTTCGTGAGTGCTACCCGGGATGAAACCCATCGGGGCACTAGTAATTCCTCCCTAGATCCTAAGATGAATGTAGATGCAATTAAAATTATGCAATGTGGTGTGTGCATGGGCATTATTACACATCCAATCTCAAATAAAAACAAAAATAAAATAAGGATACAAATAGAAAAAGAAACACATAAAAAAATCAAAATAAAAAACAAAAAGTAAGTAGGAATCAATAAAAATGAGCAAATAATTAGATAAATAAATAAAATAAAAATAAAATTCGAGGCAAACAATAAAACAAAATGCATAAATGTAAGCACGATAAGTAAATTACGAAATAGGCTAAAAGGCATAAGAGAATAGGCCATATCATCGGAAATCAAGCTCAAAATTGCATGCAAAGCCTAACCCTAAGTACTAGTCCCTAGCGGGGTCACCATTCTATCGTAAGGCGACGTTGGACGGTGAGGTAAAATATAGGAAAAATGATTGAAGTCGCCACTTAGTATTATAGTTACTTGGAAACCTCATGGTCGGTCTATTCGAGTTTCGGGTAAGTGGTTTATTACATGTAGGAAAGACCAAAAGTCACCCTACCCCATCTTGCCTAAGGCAAGTCGCATTGCATACAACCTTAATTTGACTTCGATTGAAGTGCCCCCTTTTCGAGTGATTTGGGACTTGGTCGGTTAAAGACCTTGTCCTTACTTTGTAATAAATAGCTACAAATGATGAACATGGGGATATGCTACTAGTTCGGCTCAAACAACATGCATGAGAAACAAAACTTACAAAAGGCAAATAGGCAAACAAATAAGATAGGAAAAATGACAAAATAGGCAACATAGATAGAAATAGGCAAATAATGACAAAATAGATAAATTGGCAAATAGGCAAAAATCGACAAACACATAAATTGGTAAAATCAAAAAAATAGGCAAATAGACAATTAGACAAAAATCAACAAATAGGCAAAATAGGCAATCATAGGCGGAAATAAGAAAAATTAGGCAATCATAGGCAAAAAATAGGCTAAAATTGGCAACATTGGTAAAAACAGGCAAAAATGGACAATTGAGGCAAAGATAGGCAAACTTAGGCAAAATAGGGAATCATAGGCAAAAATAAGCAAACTTAGGAAATCATAGGAAAAAGTAGGCTAAAATAAGCTAAATAGGTAAAAATGGGCTAAATCGGCAATGAAAGATGAAAGCCACGGCTTTGGCCAAAATTGTCAACGAAAGACGAAAGCCATAGCTTTGGTTAAAATCGACGAGTGAAAAGGAAAGCCATAACTATGGCCAAAATCGATAATGAAAGACGAAAGTCACGAGCTTTGGCCATAACCGGTAATGAAAAATGAAAGCCACGACTTTGGCCAAAATCAACAACCAAAACGAAAGCCACGAGCTTTGGCCAAAATCAACATCAAAAGACGAAAGCCTTAGCTTTGGTTAAAATCGACAACGAAAACGAAAGCCACGACTTTGGCCAAAATCGATAACACAAGATGAAAGCCACGAGCTTTGGCCAAAATCATCAATGAAAGGTGAAAGCCATAGCTTTGGTTAAAATTGGCAACGAAAACAAAAGCCACAACTTTGGCCAAAATTGGCAACGAAAGATGAAAGTCACGGCTTTGGTCATAATCGGCAACAAAAAATGAAAGCCACAGACTTTGGTTAAAATCGATACCAAAAATGAAAGCCACGAGCTTTGGCCAAAATTGACAACAAAAACGAAAGCCACGGGTTTGGTTAAAATCAACAACGAACAACAAAGCGGCGGCTTTGGCCAAAATCGACAACGAAATCTCAAATTGGCAACTTTAGGTAAAAATAGGCTAAAATGAACAAAACGAACACACATAGGCAAAAATTGACGAGAACCGACAATGGACTAAAATTAGAGAAAACGCACAAAAATCAATAAATTAATTACTTTAGCATGCTTAACAAGAACGAATTACATGGAAACATTTCAAACTTTAATGACTCGATTTTTTATACAAGTTATCATGCAAGATGCGATTTTAAAATATGCATTCGAATATCAACAAATATCAACACGTTTAAACCAACACATCATTCCATCATATCGTAAAAAAATCAAAAGTACACAACATTGCAATTCAAACGGATTACACATGAATAAATAGATCAAATTGCGTCACATTCATTCAATTAATTACATGACACATATAACGTGAAGCAAATTTAATACATGTAAAAAAGTAGAAAATTAAAAGAAAATAAAGCAAAAAAGAGTAAAAATTTATTGTAAAGAAGAAAAAGAGGCGAGCTGATTTGCTTGATGCTCTCGAGGTCGATTTGACCTTTTCGACCCCGATGAAGACTAATGGTTAGTCGAGTCGGGGAGGAAAGGTGGTTGCTCAGCGGAGGCGCTCGCCGGTATGGGCCGGAGGCACTAACGGACGTGTAGGGGCGCTAGCAAGCGGCGGCACGCACCGGCGAGCCACTAGCGAAGTGTAGGGTTGTTGTTAGGGGTAGGCGCAAGCCGGGAAAGCGTTGGACTAAGCTAGCGCACATTGGCGAGGCACTAGGCGGGCATGTGAGGCGGGCGCCGGGCGACGCCGGTGTTGGGCGTGGCTTGTTCGCTGGACACTAGAGTTGTGCACACGAGAAAGCGAGGTAGGCTCGCTCGCGTGTGAGGAAGGCGAGCACCGGCTCGTGGGCATGAAGGCCCCGTATGACATTGGCGAGAGGTTACAAGCACCCGGATGTGCTTGTTGTGGTATGCGAACGAGCGGGGGAGGTTTCTGTGGCGTGTGGATGTGTGGGCATGGTGGATCCGCTATGTGGCTCGGTAGAAGTTGTAGGGGGTTCGTTGCGTGTTGGCCGGTTCTCTAGATGTGGTTACCGGCAAGAGAGGTTGAGGGTGGTGGGCATTTTGGGTGGTCGTAGTGATGGGAGTAGTCGGTTGGGGTTTTTCTTTAAATTGGTGAACGATGAGTCGGTGTTTTTTGGAAGAAAAAAGGGCTTTTATACTAGATTTTTAGGGCTTTTTGGACAAAGTCCGTTTTGGTCCTTTATTTCACACACTAACTTTATTTTGCTTATTTTCCCTTCTATTCTTCAATTGCACCCCTATATTTTTTCTTCCTTTTTCTCTTTTTTCCCTCATTCTTTTTTTTTTTGAAACCCAAAATTGGGTGCTAACACACGAGTTGAATAATAGAATCCGGAACCTTATTTGAAAATTATCAACTTATATAACCTCTAAAAGCAAAGTAGTTGAACAATTGATCCCGGCTAGTTGTGAACCGGTTTGAAGGAAATCTCATTCAAGGTTCCTTCTTTTGGATGCTTTTTGAATTCGACACCTATTTCTTTATGACATTTGATTTTATCATTTTGCTTCTAAAATGAGCATGCTTATCTCATTGCAAAGGTCAGCCTTAGAAATTAGATTCATAAATACATTATTGATATAGCCAACAATATTCATCTATCATGCCATCATGTGTAATTTTCTCATTTAGTTCTGTTACATCTTGATTTATCATTTAGTTATGCATAGTATTGTACAATTTGGGTTTTATTTCACATTATTTTGAATGGAGTGTGATCAAAATAAACATATTAACATGGTTAACCTTAATCTTTGTTCCTTTTTTGTTCTTTCTTTTTTTACGTATCTCAAATTTTCTTACTCGGAATCGTATGATCGAATGCTAGAAAAGTCTATATCCGAAGGCAAGTAATTGAGTGCTAATGAAGTCTATGATAAAGTTCTTGGAACTTGATCGGGTTATATTAAGGAACTTGGATATGGTCCAAATACAAAGAGTAAAGTGAGCACTCCAACCTTCAAATTAAGAAGCTTATTGAATCTCTTAAAGAATGTCAAGAAAGTAATCTCAAGTTGAGTGATAAAGTTGAGGATCTCACCGCTCATTTGGAATGACAAGAAAAGATGTTCGAGTTGTTTTTTTGTAGCAAGACGCCATCAATCTGTCAATATTTTTGGATAACGTAAACAACTTGAATCATTTCTTTAATTTTTAGATACATAAGGTTTTTTTTTATGGTTTATATTGACATAGTAAAAAAAAATAATGCTTGCACTAGGGAAAGGTCCTCTCAATGCTCTAATGCCCACACCGGATATAGATCGAATTATCTCACGATGTTCTAAACCCAGCTCATGTATCGCTTTAATGGGCGAACAACCCAACCCTTGGAACATACTATAGCCACTAGGTGGTAAAGAGTCGACATCAACGTGCCAAACCTTCCCATCGATGTGAGCTCTTGGGGAAGATCGACTGTTATCCCTAGAGTAACTTTTATCCGTTAGCTCCTAAGTGATAAAAGAAAGAAGAACTCATCTTCTTTCTTTTTTATAAGATTGAATCCATTAAATTTCTAAAAAGGATTACTAATCTTTAACTTTTCGAGAAATCATTCATTAGTGGTTGTGAATGATCGATTTTTCTCAATCTTTTAGACCTCTTGGTTCGTAAGAGCAAGCCAAAAAGAGTGAGAAATAGAACCATCCGATTTGATTCATTCTCAATAGCCATGAGATGATCATCTTAAGCCGATCTTTTTTCCGACGGATGCTCTTATTACACATGTAGTCTCTAAAGGATGAGAACCAACTATGTAGCAACTACATCAAGAATTTAATTATTGTATACGTCATTAGTTCAATCTACCTACTAGAATAATTGAGTTTTGTTTTGAACTTTTTCTTATAACAACTTTTTCATTTAGGGTGATGAACTATATCTTCGGATGGTTGCTTCTAAACTTGGTTTGTGCTTGTTCTTAACACATTGGACAATTTTCATAATCTAAACATACACTCGCACATATATATATATTTCTTTCTTTATGCACACTTTGTTTCCTTTTTCTTGGTTTTTATTTATTTATTTGATTTACTATGGATGTAAATAATATTGGACATGAAATGTCGGGCTCATAACATGCTTCCAATTGGCCAAAAAAATATAATTACATTCTATGAAAACAAAATAAATTCAATTATGAAATGAAATTTATTATTTGAAATTAAAAGAAATCACGAGATGAAATTCATCCTAAAACAATACGAGCAAATGGAGACACAATTTATCGTCTCTTAAAAACGATCATTATGAACGAAATATTTCATCCCCTTTTATGCAAACATTCGTTGATGATTTTTTTCATCAATAAAAAAGGTTTCCCACTTTCGAATCTTCAACGATTTGCCAACAAAAGTGTTTCATTGTGCATGAAAATGCGAGATATTCTAAGATCAAATTAATATTCCATAAATGTTAAATACTCATAGAGGAAAGCACAATTTGTCCATAATAATGATTCTTTACGGATGATTTTCATTTTACATCCGTAAATACAATTACCTACATGAATTTTGGGATGATTTGGTTATGCATCCCAAATTATGTTAGCTGTTGAATTTTGTATGTTAGGGGATGCATATTTTTGTTGCTTATCTTTAAATTTGTTGTAGTGGGAGTGAGGAGAGAGGGAGACAGAGAGAAAGAAAAAGGGAGAGAGGAGAGAGAAAGAGAGAAAGAGAGGGAGGGAGAGGGGAAGAGAAGGAGAGGGGGAGAGAGAGATAGAGTAGGGGGAGAGATTGTGTGGGAGAGAGGAAAGGAGGGAAAAAGTGAGAGAGCAAAAGAGAGGGAGGAAGAGGGAGAAGGGAAGAGAGAGACAAAGAGAGATAGAGAGAGATAGAGAGACTATAGAGAGTGGGAGAGTGGGAGAGAGAGGGAGAGGGAGATTGAGTGAGAGAGAGAGGGAGTGAAAGTAAAGGGGAGATAGAGAGAAAAAGGGAGATGGAGTGAGGGGGAGAGAAGGATGGGGTGAGAAAATAAGATAGAGAAAGAGAGGGAGAGGAAAGGAAGAAAGGGGAAAGGAGAGGGAGAGGCATAAAGAGAGGGAGAGGGAGTAAGAGAGTGAGGGAGAGGGATAGCGGGAGAGAGAGGGAGGGAGAGATGGGGAGAGAGGAAGAGAGAAAGAGGAAAGTAGAGAAGGAGAGAGAGGTAGAAAAGGCGAGGGAGAGAGATAAGGAGGGAGAGGAAGAGAGAGAGGGAGAGAGAGGGAAGGATAGAGAGAGGGAGATAGTGGGAGTGAGGGAGAGAGTGGGATAGAGAGGGAGAGAGAGGGTGGGATAGAAGAGGGAGAGAAAGAGGAGGGCAAGAGAGTGAGAGAGTGAGGAAAAAAGGGAGAGAGAGAAATAGAGAGGAACAAAGGAATAGAAAGAGAAGGAGAGTTGGGAAGAAAGAGATTAAGAGAAGGAGAGAGGTAGAGAAAGAAAGAGAGAGAGGGAGATGGAGGGAGAGGGAGAGGGAGAGGTTAGGATTGATAGAGCTGAGGAAAGATTAATAGAGGGAGAGAGGAAGAGGGAGGGAATGGAGGGAAAGGGGGAGAGAGAGGGAGAGAGGGTGAGGGATAGAAAGAGAGGGAGAGAGAGAGGGTGTAAGAGAAAGAGAGGGATAATGAAGGGAGAGAGGGTAGGGGGAGAGAGAGTGGGAAAAAAGAGAGAATGAAATAGAGAGAAGGAGAACGAGAAAGGGATAGAGTGAGAGGGTGAGAGGGAGTGTGAGAGAGGTAGCGAGGGAGAGAGGGTGGGAGGGAGAGAGAGAGTGAGAGTGAGGGAGAGAGATAAGAGGGAGGGAAGGAGGGAGGGAGAGGGAGAGAGTAGAGGGAGAGAGAGAGATGGAGAGGGCGAGGGAGAGAAGCAAAAAGAAGGATATTGGGAAAGAGAGAGGGAGAGAGAGGGAGGAGAGAGAGAGGAAGAGTTAAGGTGAGATGAATAGAGAGGGAGCGTGAGAGGCGAGAGAGGGGAGAGGGAGAAAGAGTAGGGTGAGAGAGGGAGAGGGAGAGATAATGGAAGGGATAGAGAGGGAGAGAGAGATAGGGAGAAAAAAGGATAGAAAGAGTGAGAGATAGAGAGAGGGAGAGAGAAAGGGAGAGAGGGGGATAGAGATGGATGGAGAGAGGGAGAGGAGGGTGATAGGGAAAGGGGCTAGAGGAGAGAGATAGGGAATAAAAAGCATGAGAGAGGGAGAGAGAAAGAGAGAGAGATGTGAAGGATCATGCATCCTATGGAGGTGCGGAATAAACAAAAATTTTCCTCCATCTAAGAGCCCAAGATCAAGCCATTGAATCTACTAACAATACATGCATGAATATTAAGCTATAAATAAAGGATTACCTCTTGTAGTGTAGAGCCCAAGTATCCGGCCTCTATTGATGATCAATGAAGTTCAAGTATCTATAAAGAAGCACTCAAAATCAATGGTGTGCAAGCTCCTTCTTTTCTGTTTTATTATTTCCTATAGAAATCAATCATGGGCGATTTTTAGACAACCTTAAAGGAGAAGAAAATAGTATAGCTCGCTAGGGTTTAGGAAAAAAACTATTTTCTCCTTACTTTTCTCTCTTGGTCGTGTTCCCTAATTTATTTTTGGGTTGGTTGAATATTTTCTTTCCCTTCTTCCTTATTCATTTATGCCACACCTCTCCTCGTATATATAAGGAAAAGTTTCCTTGTCCTCCGAGGACAAAGAGAGGGGTGGAATTAAGTCCCTTTTAGGACTCTAGGTTATTACTTCCTTATCGTCTAAGGATGAAGAGTTATTTTTACATATGGACTATTTGATTATTATCTTTAAAACATTCATCCTTATCCAATAAGGTTGATGTTTATCCTTTCAACAAAATATTTTAAAGCTTTTGATTAAACCTTAATAGGCCGGAATCATTTTATCCTAATTAATTTATTTGGCCTATCCAAATAAATAATCTTAGATTATTTTAGGCGAGGTCCATATTAGGAATCAATTTTCCAAAATACCCTTTAAACTAAATAAGGAAACTCTTTTCCTTTTAGGTTCTTTTTTTCAATTTGAAATAAACTTTCAAATTAGGAAACCGATTTCTAAAATAGGAAACTTTCCATTTTAGGAAACCTCCTAATTAAGAAAACTTTCCATTTTAGGAAAATTCCCATTTTAGGAAACTTTCCATTTTGGAAACCCTTTCCAAAACAAGAAAATTTTATACTTGGAAAAATTTTCCAATCTCTTGTATTCTCATTTATAATGTGAATACTTAAATTTATACGTGTGACTTAATAAATTTATAGATATGTTGGCAATGTATCAAAAATAAAAGACTCCTCTTTCATCTCTTGATAGATAAATCAAAATTGACCTCTAGCAAGGTATTATGACTACCTAATTCTCTAAGCTGATTAGTTAATCCATTATTATCTTTCACGAGCATGATTACCATATAATTCGGTCTTTATCTCAACTTATTACAACGTGATCTCGAACTTGGTTATTATTCTTGTTCGATTATGATCACACAAGTTTTCTTCGATTCTCAAATGTCTTATCTCTTATAGTAAACCAACTATACTCTATATTTGTGTACTCCTACTATGGTCACAGATTTCTAAAATAGACTTTTATTGAAGTGCAATATGATAACTCCTTTAGCATACAAGGAATGACATGTCCTATCTTAGTCATACACCTACCTCCTGTGGATTCCTAATGCACCCAATGAATCACCCACATGTAATGCATTAATGGGTCTATAGAAATGAGTGTCAAAGTGCATAAGTCCTCCAATGAGACAACCATGATGACTTCAACTTTAAGGACCATTTGTACCCATCTCATATGAGATTCCCATAGACAAAAACCAAATGGGTTCTCACAGCGAGTCAAGTCCAGTGATATGTTGTCTAACATAATTCACCTAAATGCTTGCTTTGGCATCACCATGCCAATGGGTGTGAGACCTCCTACTGCTATCATATAACATGAGCATAGCGCTCATAAGTCCATCCGTATATTGTCAATGTCTATTCTCGACAATGCTACATATTAGAACATATAATGATAACATTTATATGCATCATTATTTGTCTCATGTCTTTCGATCAATCACTATTGCAAATGCATTTCATAAGGAGTTTTATCTAAGTTATTGAATTTATCAATGTGTAAACATAATAATTAATAGAATGGATTTCTTGTTATTATTAAAACAAATGATGCAATAAATACATTAACATGAGCCCATCAAACCATGGTTGGATCTTAGGCACCAACACTAACAAGAGCGAGATAGAGGAAGAGTGAGAGAGGTAGAGAAAGTGAGAGAGGGAGAGAAAGTGAGAGAGGGAGTGAGAGAGATAGAGAAGATAGAGAGGGATAGGGATAGAGGGTGAGAGAGACAAGAAGAGAGGGCGAGAGATTGAGAGGCAAAGGGAAAGGTAGAGAGGGATAGAGATAGAGGGTGAGAGAGACAAGAAGAGAGAGGGAGAGATGAGGAGGCAAAGGGAGAGGTAGAGAGGGAAAGTGAGGGAAAGTGAAGAGGGGGATGTAGAGAGAGAGGGAGAGAGTGAGGGAGAAAGAGATGGGGAAATAATGGGTGAGGGATAAAAAGGGAAAGAGAGGGAAGAGGGAAAGAGGGAGGAAGAAAGTGGGAGAGAGAGGGAGAGAAAAAGAGAAATAGAGAGAGGGTGAGAGAAAAAGGGATAGAGAGATGGATAAAGGGTGAGAAAAAGAGAAAGAGAGAGGGAGAGGGAGATAAAGAAAGAGAGAGGGAGAGGGAGAGAGAGATAGAGAGAGGGGGCTAAAATGGGAGAGAGAGGGATAAGGATGAAGAGGGAGAGTGAAAGGGTGAGAAAGAGAGAGGGAAGGAGAGATGGAGAGAGAAAGGGAGAGGGTGAGAGAAAGAGAGAGGATGGGAGGGAAGGAGAGAGGGAGCGAGGAAGGGAGAGGGAAAGATAAGGAGAAAGAGAGGGGGAGGGAGAGAGATGGAAAGAGAGGGAGTGAGGAGGAGGGAGAAAGAAGGAGAGAGAAAAAAGGATAGAGTGGGGATGAGAGAGAGAGGCAAGAGGGAGAGGATGGGAGAGAGTTGGAGAGAAAGGGAGAGAGGGGGAGAGAGAGCGAGAGAGGTAAAAAGGGTGAAGAGAGAAAGTGAGAGAGGGAGAGAAAGTGAGAGAGGGAGTGAGAGAGATAGAGAAGCTAGAGAGGGATAGGGATAGAGGGTGAGAGAGACAAGAAGAGAGGGGAGAGATTAAGAGGCAAAGGGAAAGGTAGAGAGGGATAGAGATAGAGGGTGCGAGAGACAAGAAGAGAGAGGGAGAGATGAGGAGGCAAAGGGAGAGGTAGAGAGGGAAAGAGAGGGAAAGTGAAGAGGGGGATGTAGAGAGAGAGGGAGAGAGTGAGGGAGAAAGAGATGGGGAAATAATGGGTGAGGGATAAAAAGGGAAAGAGAGGGAAGAGGGAGGAAGAAAGTGGGAGAGAGAGGGAGAGAAAAAGAGAAATAGAGAGAGGGTGAGAGAAAAAGGGATAGAGAGATGGATAAAGGGTGAGAGAAAGAGAAAGAGAGAGGGAGAGGGAGATAAAGAAAGAGAGAGAGAGAGGGAGAGAGAGATAGAGAGAGGGGGCTAAAATGGGAGAGAGAGGGATAGAGATGAAGAGGGAGAGTGAAAGGGTGAGAAAGAGAGAGGGAAGGAGAGATGGAGAGAGAAAGGGAGAGGGTGAGAGGAAGAGAGAGGATGGGAGGGAAGGAGAGAGGGAGCGAGGAAGGGAGAGGGAAAGATAAGGAGAGAGAGAGGGGGAGGGAGAGAGATGGAAAGAGAGGGAGTGAGGAGGAGGGAGAAAGAAGGAGAGAGAAAAAAGGATAGAGTGGGGATGAGAGAGAGAGACAAGAGGGAGAGGATGGGAGAGAGTTGGAGAGAAAGGGGGAGATAAGGAGAAAGGGAGAGAGGGGGAGAGAGAGCGAGAGAGGTAAAAAGGGTGAAGAGAGAAAGAGAGAGAGGGAAAATAGAAGGAGAGGAGAGGGAGAAGGAGAAAGAGAAAAAGAGGGTGAAGGAGAAAGAGAGAGGATATAAGGAGGGAGAGAGAGAGAGAGGGATGAAAACAAGTGAATGAGGGAGAGAGAAAGGGGGAGAGAGGGAGTGAGAGAGGGAGGGGAGGAGAGGGAAAGGAAGAGGGAGAGAAAGGAATAGAGAAAGAGAGCAAAAGGGTAGAGTTAGAGTGAAGGAGAGAAAGAGAGGCAGAGGGGAGACGAGAGGAAGAGATATGGTGAGGTGAGAGAGAAGGAGAGAGGGAGAGGGATGGGAGAGGGAGAAGGAGAGACATAAAGGTCGGAGAGAGGGAGAGGGGAAGAGAAGGGGAATGCAAGGAAGAGAGGTAGATAAGGGAGAGACCGAGGCAGAGAGAAAGGGAGAGGGGAAAGAGAGAGGACATTAGGAGGGAGAGAGGGAGGGAAAGGGAGAGAAAGAGGGAGGGAGGGAGGGAGGGAGAAAGAAGGTGAGAGAGAGGGAGAGAGATGAAGAGAGAGTAGAGATATAGAGAGAGGGAAAGAGAGAGGGATAGACAGAGAGAAGGAGAGGGAGAGTGATGGAAAGAGAAAGAGTAGGAGAGAGTGAGAGGGTGAAGAGAGAGACAATGAGAGAAAGAAAGGGAGAGAGATGGAGAGAGTGAGAGGGTGGAGAGAGAGACAATGAGAGAAAGAAAGGGAGAGAGATGGAGATGGAGAGAGGGAGAAAGAGGGAAAGAAGGATAAAGGAAGATAGAGGAAGAGAGATGAAGAGAGAAATAGAGGGAGAGAGATAAAGGTGGGAGAAAGGGAGAGAGAGTGAGAGAGAGAGAGAGGAAGAGAGGTGAAAAGCGAAGGAGAAAGAGGAAAGGGAGAGAGGGAGATAGTGGAGCGAGAAGAGGGAGTGGGGTAAAGAAATATGGCATTGGAAGGGAGAGAGGGAAAGGGAGGAAAGGAGGGAGAGGGAGAGAAAGAGAGAGGGAAGGATGGGGAGAGGGAGAGAGGGAGAGAAGGGAAGGGAGAGAGGGAGAGGAAGTAAGAGGGAGAGCGAGGGAGGAGAAAGAGATAGAGGGAAAGGGAATGAGAGAGAGAGGGATAGACAAAGAGAGGGAGAAAGGGAGAGGAAGACTGATAGAGAGAGAAAAAAGGGAGGTAGTGAATGGGTGAAGAGAGAGATAAGGAGAGAAAGAGAGGCAGAGGGAGAGAGAAGGAGAGAGAGAAAGAGGGAAATAAGGATAGAGAAAGAGAGAGGAAGAGAGATGAAAGGAAAGGTAGAGGAAAGAGGGAGAGAGTGAGGGAGAAAGAGAGAGGGAGAGATGGGGAGAAAGAGAATGGGGATAGGGAGGGAGTGAGAAAAGGATGTTAAGGGAGTGAGAGGGATAGAGAGAGAGGTAGAACAAGAAAGGGAGCAAGAGAGGGACAAAGAGGGAGAGGGGGAAAGAGAGGGATGAAGAAAGAGGGAGAGATAGAGGGAAAGAGAGGAGGAGAGGGGGAGAGTGTGGGAGAAGGGAAGAGGGAGGGTGAGGGAAAAAGATGGAGAAAGGGAGAGAGGTAGAGGGCGAGGTAGGGAGAGGGAAATAAAGGGAGAAAGAGGAAGAGGAGGGAGAGAGAGGGAGAGAAAGAGAAAGGGAGAGAGAGAGTAAGGGAGGGATGAGGAAGAGAGTGATGGAAAGAGTAAGAAAGAGGGAGAGAGAGAAAGAGAGGGAGAGGGAGAGAGGGGAGAGGGAGAGGGAGAATGGGAGAGAGATGTAAAGAGATGGAAGAAGCGAGGAGGAGATAGGGAAGAGAGGGAGATGAGGAATGTAGAAATATAGAGATAGGAAGAGAGAGAGGGAGGGAGAGAGTGACAAAGAGAAAGATAGAGAGGGGTAGAGAGAGGAGAAGAGAGAGGAGGAGAGAGAGGAGGATAGAGAGAAGGGGAAAGAGAAATAGAGAGAGGGAATGAGAGGGAGAAAGAGGGAGAGAGTGGGTGAGAGAGGGAAATAGAGGGATAAGAAGGGAGAGAGGATGAGGGAGAGAGAGAGGAAGGGGACAAGTGAGAGAGGGAGAAGAGAGGAGAGAGGGGGAGGGTGAGAAAGAGAGAGGGAGGGAGAGATAGGAAAAGAGGGAGAAAGAGAAAAACAAGTAGCGAAAGAGAGATAGAGAATGATGGAAGAGAGATAGAAAGAGGGAGAGGAGGAGAGAGAGGGAGAGAGAGAGAGGGAAAGAGGGACATAAAGGGGGAAAGAGTTGGAGAGGGAAAGAGATGGAGAAAGAAAGAGAGGACGATATAGAGAGGGTGGAGAGAGAGAGTTAGGAGGAGAGAAAAGGAGGGAGAAAGATGGAGATAGAGAAAAAGGAAGAGAGTGAGCGAGAGAGAGAAAGAGATAAAGAGGAAAAGAGAGGAAGAGAGAGAGAGAAGGAGAGGGAAAGAGAAAGGGAGAGGGAACGAGGGGGAAGAGAGGGGGAGAGATGGACATGGAGGGGGAGAAGGGAGAGAGAGGGAGAAGGAGAGAGATAGAGAGAAGAAGAGGGGGAGAGAGAGGGAGAGAAAAGAGGGGAAGAGAGCAAGAGAGAGAGTGGGATAGAGGGGGAGTGAGAGATAGAGGAAGAAAGGGAGAGATGAGAGAAAGAAGGTGAGGAAGGGAGTGGGAAAGCAAGCGAGGGACAAAAGGGGATAGATAGAGGGAGAGGGATAATGATGAGAGAGAGGGAGAAAGAGGGAGAGTTAGATAGAGAGGTAGAGGAGGAGAGAGAAAGAGATGGAGAGATATAAGGAGAGAGGGAGAGAGAGGGAGGGGGAGAGAGAAAGAGGGGGAAAGAGAGAGGGAAGGAGAGTGGGAAGGGAGAGAGAGGGGGAAAAGTGATAGAGGGGCATAAGAAGGGAAAGAAAGAGGGTATGTGAGAGAGGGGGAAAGAGAGGGAGAGGGAGAAAAAGAGAGAGAGGAGATAGAGAATGAGAGATAGAGAAAGGGAGAGGGAGACAAAGAGGGAGTGAGAGATGAGAGAGAGGGATTAGGAGAGAGGAGAGAGAGGGGAGAAGAAAAATAGAGAGAGAAAGAAAGGTAGAGGGAGAAAAAGAAGAGAGAAAGGGAGAGGGAGAGAGAGGAAGAGGGAGGGAGGGAGATGGGGGATAGGGAGAGAGAGGGAGAGAAAGAGATGGAGAGAGGAAGGGAGAGAGAGGGAGAGAGGGAAAGAGAAGGAGAGGGAGGGAGAAAGGAGATGGGAGAGAGAGAGGGAGAGAGGGAAAGGTAGGGAGAGAGAAGAGGAGAGAGGGGGAGAATGGCCGGGGAAGAGAAAAGGAGAGAGATAGAGAGAGAAAGAGAAAGGAACAAAGAGGGAGAGAGAAAGAGAGTAAGAGAGAAAAAAAGAGAGAGAGAGGAGGGGAGAGAGGGTGAGGTAGGAAGAGGAGAGGGAGGAAGGAGTGAAAGAGAGAGAGAGTGTAGGAGAATGAGGGAGAGAGAGAGGGAGAGGAAGAGAGATAGAGAGGGAGAGAGAGGAAGAGAGGTAAAGAGGGAGAGGAGAGAGGAAAATGGAGAAAGGGAGAGAGAGAGAAAGAGAAGGAAAGAAGGGGATAAGAGGTAAGAGAGGGTGAAGAGAGAGAGGGAGGAGGAAGAGAGAGGGAGAGGGAGTGAGGGGGAGAGAGGGCAAGAGAGGGATAGAGAGACGGAGAAGGAGAGAGAAAATGGGATAGAGGGAGAGTGAGAGATAGAGGAAGAAAGGTAGAGAGAAGGAGAGAGAAGGTGAGGGAGAGCGAAAACAAGCAAGGGAGAGAAAAGGATAGATAGAGGGAGATGGATAGGGAGATGAGAGAGGGAGAAAGGGGGAGAGCTAGATAGAGAGGTAGAGGGAGAGAGTGAGAAAGAGAGGGAGAAAGATAAAGAGAGGAGGTAGAGGAAGGGAGGCGAAGAGAGAAAGAAGGGGGCGAGAAAGGGAAGGAGAGAGAGAGAAAGAGGGAGTAAGAGAGATCAAGAGGGAGAAAAGGGAGAGAAAGGGAGGAAAAAGAAGAGAGAGTAGGATAGAAACGGAGAGAGAGGAGGAAGGAGTGGGAGAGAGGAGAGAAAGGGAGAGAGAGTGTGGAAAGGAGGGAGTGAGAAAGAGGGAGAGGGAAAAGAAGGAAGGAGGGAGAGAGAAAAGGAGGGAGAGGGGATGAAAGATCGAGAGAAGGAGAGGGAAGGAGAGAATGGGAGAGGGAGAGGAGTAGAGGGAGAGAGAGAGAGGAACAAGGAAAGATAGAAGGAAGGAGGGAGACAAAAAAGGAGGGAGAAGGGATGAAAGATCGAAAGAGGGAGAGGGAAGGAGAGAATGGGAGAGGAGAGAGTAGGAGGAACATGGAGAGGTGGGATAGGGAAGGAGAGGGAGAGGGAGGAGAGAGTGAGGGGAAGAGAGAGAGGGATAGAGAGGGAGGGAGAGAGATCGAGAGGGAGAAAGGGAAGAGAGAGGGAGGGAGAGAGATCGAGGGGTAGAAAGGGAGGGAGAAAGATGAGAGAGAGGATAGAAAGGGAGAGAGAGGAGGATGAGGGAGAGGGAGGGAGGATAGAGAGGGAGAGAGGAAGGGAAGGAGAGAGTGAGAAAGTGGGAGAGGGAAAGAGAATAAAGGAAGGGAGAGGGGGAGGGATAGGGAGAGGGAAGGAAGGATAGAGAAAGGGAGAGGGAGGGAGGGAGGAAGAGGGATAAAGGAGATAGGGAAAGAGGGAAGATAGAGGAAAGAGAGAGAGATAGGTAGAGGGAAAGAAAGGTAGAGAGGGAAAGGGAGAGAAAAGGAGAGAGAAGAAGAGAGAGGCAGAGATGGAGAGGGAGGGAGAGAAAGAGTGTAGGAGAGGGAAAGAGTAAGAAAAGGAGATTGTGAGAGGGAGTGTAAGGAAGGGAAGAAAGGAGAGGGGGAGAGAGAAGGGGGAAGAAAGGGAGAGAAAGGTAAAGAGGGGGAGAAAGGAGAGAGAGAGGTGAGAGAAAGAGAGGGAGGGGAGGAGAGAGGGAGATAGGGAGAGGAAGAGAGGGAGATAGCGAGAGGGAGAGAATGAGAGATAGAAAGAGGAAGAGAGAGCAAGAGATTGGGGATAAGAAAGTTATGAAGAGGGAAGGGAGAGAGAGGTATGAGGGAGAGGGAGGAAGAGAGAGAGGGACGGGGACGGGGAGTAGGAGCGAGAGAGCGATAAGGAGAGTGATAGAGAGAGAGGGATAGAGGAAAAGAGAGGGAAAGAAAGTGAGCATGAGGGAGGGAGAGATGGAGAGAGTTAGAGAGAAGGAGATAAAAGGGAAGGGAAAGAGAGAGACAGAAGGAGATAAAAGGAGAAAGAGTAAGGAGGAGATAGGGAGAGGGAGAGATGATGAGGAAAGGAGGGATTGAGGGAAAGACAAAGAGAGAGAGGGAGAGGGAGAGCAAGAGAGAGATAGATGGAGATAAAAGGGAGAGAGAGAGGGAGAGGGAGTGAGAGAGTGTGAGGAAAGGAGAGAGAGGGGGAGGGGGAGAGAGGAAGAGGGAGAAAGAGGGGTAGAGAGGGAGGAGAGAGAAGGGAGAGATTAAAAAGGAGGCAAGAAAGGAGAGAGAGGGAAGATAGGGAGAGCAAGAGCGGGTGATGGAGGTGAGGGTTAGGAGGGGGAGAGAGGGAGAGGAAAAAAGAAAGAGAGGGACATAGTGAGATAGAGTATGAGGGAGATAAAAAAAGAAAGAGGGAGTGAGATAGTGGGATAAAGATAGAGGGGGAGAGAGGGTGGGAGTAAAGGAAGGAGGCAGAGAGAGTAAGAGAGGGAGAGGAGGGAGAGGGTAATAGAGAGGGAGAGAGGGAGAGGGAGAGAGAGGTAGAGAAAGGGAGAGGGATGAAGAAAGAAAAAGAGATAGTTGGAGGGAAAAAGAAAGCGGGAGTGATGGAGAGAGAGGGAGAGAGATAGAGAGGGAGAGAGATAGAGGGGGATAGAGAGGTACAAAGGGATAGAGGGATAGAGAGAGGTGGAGAGAGAGAAGGTAGGAAGGGGAGAAAGGGAGAGGGAGAGAGAGAGGAATAGATAGAGAAAGTGAGAGGAGAGTAAGGGAGATAAAAAGAGGGAAAGAGTGGGAGAGATAGAGAGAAAGGGAGAAAGAGAGGGAGAGTAAGGGAGATAAAAAGAGGGAAAGAGTGGGAGAGATAGAGATAAAGAAAGAAGGAGAGGGAGAGCGGATAGAGTGTGAGGGAGAGGGAGGGGGTAGAGGAATAGAGGAAGAGATGGAGATAGTGTGAGGGAGAGTAAGGGAGATAAAGAGGAGAGAGAGGAAGAGAGTGGGAGAGATAGAAACAAAGGGAAATGGAGAAGGGGAGAGAGGGAGAGGAGAAAGAGGGATAGAAAGTGAAGGAGAGGGAGAGAGAGAGGGAGAGGGATGGGTAGAGGGAGAGAGGGAGAAGGAGGGAGAGAGAGTGAGGGGAGAAGGAGAGAGAGGGAGGGAGATAGAGGTAACAAGAGTCGGAGAGAGGGATATAAGAGGAGAGGAAAAGAGAGAGAAAGAGAGAGAAATTGAGGAAGAGAGAGGGAGGTGTACGAAAGAGAGGGAGAGAGGGATAAGAAGGAGAAGGAGGAGAGAGAGAGGCAATGATAGATGGAGAGAGGGATACAAAAGGAGAGGTAAGGAGAGGGAAAGAGAGAGAGAAAGAATGAGAAATTAAGGAAGAGAGAGGAATAGAGAGGGAGGTGAACAAAGGGGAGGGAGAGAGGGATAAGAAAGAGAGGGGGAGAGAGAGGGAGAGGGGGAGAGAGAGATAGAGATAGATAAAAAATGAGAGGGAAGAGTGAGAAAGAGGGAATGAAATGGGGAGAGAGAGGAGGAAGAGAGAGGGGGAGATAGAGAGGGTGAGAGAAAGAAGGATCGATATGAAGAGAGTGAATAAGGGAGAGATAAATAGAGAGAGAAAAAGGAAGAAGGGAGATATAAGGGGAGAGAGAAAAAAGGAAAAGTGAGAGAAAAGGAGATGGAAAGAGAAAAAAGGAATAAGGGGAGGGAAGGAGAGAAAGGGAGAGAGTGAAGAGAAAGTTAGGAAGAGGGAGGGAGAGATAGAGAGATAAGTAGAGGGAAGGATGGAGCTAGTGATGGAGAGAGAGATGAAGAGGGAGAGAAAGAGAGAAAGAAAGAGGGAGAGAAAGAAAGAGGGAGAGAAAGAGAGAAAGAAAGAGGGAGAGAAGACGATAGAGGAAGGGAGTGAGGGATGGAGAGTGAGAGGGCAAGGGAGAATGAAAGAGAGAGAGGGAGGGAGAAGGGTATGGAGTGTGGGAGGAAGAGAGAGGACAAGAGAGAGGGCAAGTATTGAAGGAAGGGAAAGAGAGAAATAAAGAGGGAGGGAGATAGGAGGAGAGAGGGTAAGAAGGAGAGAGAGATAATAAGAGAGAGGGAAAGAGATGGAGAGAGAAAGAGGGAGAGATAGAGAGAGGATAAGAGGCCGAGAGTGAGAGAGATGAAGGTAGAGAAGGAGAAAGAGGAAGGGTGAGAGAGAGGGTGGAATGGAGGGAAAGGGAGAGAGAGGGAGGGATTAAGAGGTAGAGAGGAGAGAAGTGAAGAGAGGGAGAGAGAAAGAAAAAGAGGGAGAGGGCGTGAAAGATGGAGAGAGAAGGAATGAGAGAGAGGGAGAGAGATAGAAGGAGAGGGAGAGAAAGGAAGAGTGGGAAGAAGAGAAGAAGAGAGGGGAGAAGGAGAGAGAGGGAGAGAGGGAAAGGGAGATTTAGAGGGAGAAAAAGGGAGGAAGAAAAGGGAGAGAAGATAAAAAAGGGATAGGGAAGGAAAAGGGAGCAAGAGGGAAAGGGAGGGAGAGAGAGAGTAAGATAGCAAGAGAGAGGGAGAGGGAGAGGGAGAGTGGGAGGAAGAGAGAGAGAGGGAGGGAGGGAAAGAGAGAAAGACATGGAGAGAGAGAGAAAAGGAGAGAGGGAGATAAGGGAGAGGGAGAGAGGTAAGGAGCATGGGAGCGAGATAGGGAGATGGAGCGAAGAAGTGGAAGAGAGATGGAGAGAAAAAGCAAAAGAGGGAGGGAGCAAGGGAGAGAGGGGGAGATACATAGAGATGGGGAGAGAGAATGAGATAGAGGGAAGGAGAGAGGTAGAGAGAGATAAAAAGAGGGAGAGAAATAGAGGCGAGAGGGAGGGAAGGAGGGAGCGAGTGGGAGGTTTAGGAGAGAGGGAGAGAATGACAAGGAGAGAGGAACAAATGGAGGGATGTAGAGAGAGAAGAGAGAGGTAGAAGGCGAGAAGGAAGGGGAAAGAGGGAGATTGTGAGAGGGGGATGGAGAGAGAGGAAGGGAGAGAGAGGAAGATAGAGATAGAGAGAGATAGAGGGAGAGGAAAGAAATAGAGGGATGAAGAGAGATAGAGACAAATAGGGGGATAAGGAAGGGAAATGAAGGAGAGAGAGGGAGGGGAGAATAAGGGAGGGATGGAGGTTATGATAGAGAGAGAAAGAGTGAGAGAGGGTGAGGGAGAGGGAGAGAAAGGGAGGGAGGAAGAGATAGGGAGAGAGAGAAAACAAGAGTAAAAGAGGAGAGATAAAGAGGGAGAAAGAGAGGGAGAGGGAGTGGGAGAATGAGGGAGGAAGCAAGAGATAGAGGGAGAGAGAGGGAGGGGATATGGTGAAAAGGAAAGGGAGATAGAGAGATAGAAAGAGGGAGAGAGAATTTAAAGATGGAGAGAGAGATAAAGAGAGAGAGGAAAATAAGGGGAGAGGTAGAGATAGAGTCGAAGAGAGGAAGGGAGAAAGGGAGAGGAAGGGAGAAAGGGAGAGGAAGGGGGAGAGTGAGACAGTGAGGGAAAAGGAGAGGAAGTGAGGAAGAGAGAGAGATAAAAAGGGGGAGAGAGAGTGATAGAGAGGGAGAGAGATGGATATATAGAGAGGGAGGAAGGGAGAGAGTGATAGAGAGGGAGAGAGATGGATATATAGAGAGGGAGGAAGGAAGAGAGAGAGAAGGAGGGAGAGGGAGAAGAGAGGGAGAGAGGAAGAGGGGAGAGACGATGGCATGGGAGAGAAGGAGAGAGAGGGAGAAAAAGAGGGAGAGAGAGGACGGGGGAGAAAGGAAGAAAGAGGAGAGAGGAAGGGAGGGAGGGAAAGAGGGAGAGGGATAGGAAGGGAGGGAGACAGGGAGAGGGACAGATAGAGTGGGAGAGAGAAAGAGGGAGAGGGATAGGAAGGGAAGGAGACAAGGAGAGGGACGAGATAGTGTGGGAGAGGAAAGGAGGGAGGGAGAGAGTGGGAGAGAGAGAGAGATGAAACGGGAGGGGGAGAGAGAGGGACATGGAGAGAGAGATGGAGAGAGGAAGAAATGGAGAGAGAAAAAGAGTGAGAGAGGGGGAGGGAGAGGGAAAATAGGAGATAGAGAGGGAGAGAGGGGGAGGGAGAGGAAGAGGAAGGAGAGGTAAAGAGGGAGAAGGAGGGAGCGGGAGGGAGAGAGAGGGATAAATAGAGAGCGGGAGGGAGAGGTAAAAAAGGAGAAGGAGGGAATGGGAGGGAGGGAGGAGAGAGAGGAGAGAGAGGAAGAGAGAAGGAGAGGTAGCAAGAGAGAAAGATAGAGAGAGACAAAGAGAGAAGTAGAGAGGGGGAGAGAGAGAGGGAGGTAAGGAGAGAGGGAAAAGAAAGAGATAGGGAGAAAGAAAAAGGGGGAAAGTGATGGAGATATGGAGGGGGAGAAAGAGAGGGAGAAAGAGAATGGGAGAGGAAGGGAGGGAGAGATAGAAAGTGAGGGAGGGAGAGAGGGAGAAAAACTAAGAGGGAGAGAAGGAGGAGGAGCAAGAGATAGAGATAGAGGGTGGTGGGATGGAGAGAGAGAGGGAGAGAGGGATGCAAGAGAGAGGGAGAGAGAGTGAGAGAATGAGAAAGGGGGAAAGAGAAAGAGAGATTGGGAAGAGAGAGAGAGGGAAAGAGGTAGAGAAAGAGGGAGGGAGGTAGAGAGGGAGAGAGAGAAAGATAGAGAGGGTGAGAGAGCAAACGAGTGTGAGAGAGAGAAAACATAAGAGAGAGAGGGAGAGAGATAGGGATGGAGAGGGAGAGGGAGAGGGAGGAGGGAGAGGGAAAGAGAGAGAGAGAGGGGGAGAGACGGAGATGGAGAGACATAAAGTGACAGATAAAGAGAGGATAAAGAGGAGGAGAGAGAGAGGAAGAGGTAGATAGAGAGGAAGAGGGAAAGAAGGAGAGAGAGGGGGAGAGGGAGATGGAAAGATAGAGAGACAAAAAGAGAGAATATAGAGAGTGGGAGAGAGGGGGAGAGAGAGAAGGAAGGGGATAAAAGGAGAGTGAGGAAGGGAGTGAGAGATAGAGAAAGAGTGGAAGGGGAAGAGAGAGGGAGAGATAGAGGGGAGAGAGATAAACGAGAGAGGGAGAGAAGGAGAGAGAAAGGGAGATAGATGGAAAGAGGGGGTAAAAGTAGAGAGAGGAGAGAGAGGGGGAGATAAGGAAAAAGAGGAGAGAGAGAAGGTGAGAGAGATATGGAGAGAGAGGGGGATGGGAGAGAAAAGGACATAAAGGTGGAGAGAGAAGAAGAGAGAGGTAGGTAAAGAGAGGGAAAGAGTGGGGGAGGGAGTGAGAGAGAAAGGGAGGGAGGGAGATAGGGGAGAAAGATGGAGAAAGGGAGGGAGAGGGAAAGAGATTGGGAAAGAGAGGTGAAGAGAGGTAGAGAAAGAGAGTAAGAGTAAAAGGGAGGGAGCAAGAGCGAGTGAGAGGGAGAGAGGGAGAGGGAAAAGAGGGTGAGAGAAAGATAGAGGGGGAGAGGGAGAAACAGAGGGAGAGGGAGAAGGAGAGGGAGACAGAGGGATAAAGGGAGGGAGAGGAAATGATTGAGCCAAAGAGGGAAAGAGAGGAAGAGGGAGAGGGAAAGAGGGATGGTGGGTGGGAGAGATGGAGATATAGAGAGGGTGAGGCAAAAGGGAGAGAGGGAAGGAGAGGGAGACAGATGAAGAGTGAGAAAGAGAGGGAGACAAAGGGATAGAGAGAGGGAAAGAGCTAGAGAGGGAGAGAGAGAGGGAAAAGGAGAGGGAGAGGAAAAGAGAGGGAGAGGGAAAGAGGGAGGGAGGGATGGTGGGTGGGAGAGATAGAGATAAATAGAGAGGATGAGGGAAAGGGGGAGAGAGAGAGAGGAAGAGGGAAGGGTTAGGCAAGCTAGAGGGAAAGAGGGAAGAGAGGGAGAGAGATAGGGAGAGAGGATGAGGGATATGAAGAAAGGGAGAGATGAAAAGAGAGGGAGAGAGATTGAATAAGTGAGAGGGATGGAGGGAGAGAGAGAAGGAGAAGGGAGAAAGAATGAGAGAGAGAGGAAGAAAGGGGGAGGGAGTGAGAGAAGGTTAGAGAGAAAGAGGGAGAGCGTGAGGGAGAGAGAGAGGGTATAGGAGGGAGAGAGAGGGAGAGAGAGTAAGAGAGATAGAGGGGGAGAGAGAGTAAGAGAGATAGAGGGGGAGAGAAAAGGGTGGGTGAAAGAGTGAGAGAGGGAGCAAGAGAAAGAGAAGGAAGGAGAGGGAGAGAGATAGAGAGAAAGAGGAAGAAAGTGATAGAGGGATAAACCGAGAGAGGAAGGGAGAAAGCAAGAGGGAAGAAAGAGAAAGAGGGAGAGAGAGAAAGGAAAGGAGTGGGGGAGGGAGAGATAAAGATAGGTAGAGAGGGGGAGAGAGAGGAAGAGGGAGGGAGAGAGAAAAAGAAAAAGGAGAGGAAGGAAAATAGAGGGAAAGAGAGAGAAGAGAAGAAAAAGTGGCGCGAGAAAAGGAGAGGGAGGGAAAGAGATGGAGAGAGAAAAGGGATAGGGGAAAGAGAGAGACTAGGAGAGGGAGATAAAAAAGGAACGAGGGAGAGAAAGAGAGCGAGAAAGCGAGAGAGAGAGAGAGGGATAGGGAGAGGGAAAGGAAGGAAAAGAGAGAGAATGAGAAAGAGAGCTAGAGATTAAGAGAGGGAGGGAGAGTGGGAGAGGGAGACAAAAAGGGAGAGAGAAGTTCAGAAGGTGGAGAGGAAGAGAGAGGGAGAGGAAGAGAGAGGGAGGGAGGGAAGGGCGATAGAGAGGAATAGGAAGAGAAGGAAGTGTAAGAGTGAGGAAGATAGAGGGGAAGAGAGATAGAGATGGAGAGATAGAGAAACAAAAAGAGTGAGAGTGAGGGAAAGAAAGGGAGAGGGAGAGAGAGAGGGAGGTAGAGAGGGAAAGAAAGAGACATAAAGGGAGGGGAGGAGTGAAGGAGAAGGAGAGAGAGAGAGAAAATGGAAGAGATATAGAGAGAGCGGAGGGAAAAGGGAGAGAGAAAGATAGAGGTAGAGAGAAAGGGAGAGAGAAATAGAGGAAAAAGTGAGAATGAGAGAAAGGGAAAAAGTCGAAGAGAGAGTAATAGAGGAAGAAAGAGAGAGTGTTAGGTAGGGAGTGAGAACATGAAAAATTAGCTTACCTTTTTTCTTTTAAATGGATGATCTTAAGGAAAAAAAATTTAAGTGATTATCAAACCACAAGGTCTTCCTTCCATTAGAAAGGGACAAAGCATCAAAAATTTTCATGCTCGTAAGGACATGCTAATTTTTCATACGATATTCAAACTAGATAGCATTGAATATGTAAAAAAGTCACCGATCATCCACATCACTATGACTCTAAATATAAAATTCTATATATGAAAGACATTATGTAATACTTGATACCAGTCCATGGTCCATCTCTCGTCTCTCTTTCTCTCCCTCTCTATCCCTCTCTTTTCTTTTGCCACCATCTTTCTCTCTCTCCCACTCCCTCTCTCTTCTTATCTCTCCCTCTCTTCATCTCTCTATCTCTTACTCTCTCCATCTCTCTCCCTCTCCCTACATCTCCCTCTTTCTCCCTCCTCTCCCCAACCCTTTCCCTCTATACCTATCTCTCCCCCTCTCTCTCTCACTCCCTTTCTCTCGTCTCTCCCTCCTCTCTCCCTCTCTTTCCCTCTCTCCCTCTCTCTCCCCCTCTCTTTCTCGTAACTCTCTCTCCCTATCTCCCTCTACCTCTACCTTTTTCTCTCTTCCTCTACCTCTTCCCTTTTCTATCCCCCTCTCTTTTTCTCTCCTCCTCTCCATCTTTCTCTTTTTCTCTCCTCCTCTCTATCTCTCTCTTCCTCTCTCCCTCGCCTCTCTCCCCTCCCCCTCTCACTCCCTCGCTCCCACTTTTTTTCTCTCTATCTCTCCCTCTCTCTCCATATTTCCCTTCCTCCTTCTCTCCCTCTTTCTCTCTCTATATTTCCCTCTTTCTTCTCTCCCTCCCTCCTCTCTCTTCCACTCTCTCCCTCTCCTTTTCCCTCTCTCCCTTTTTCACTCTCACTCTCACTCTCTCCTTTTCTATATCTCCTTCTCTCTCCCTCTCTCTTTCTCTCCCTCTCTCTCCCTCTCTCTTTCTCTCGTTCTTCCTCCTACTTCCTCTCCTCTCTTCCTCTCGCTTCCTCTCCTCTCTTCCTACCACTCCCTCTCTCTTCCTCTCCATCTCCCTCTCTCTCCCTCTCTATCTTTCTCTCTCCCTTTATCTCCCCTCTCTCTTTATCCATCTCTCTTTCCCCTCTCTTGCATCTATTGCTCCCCCTCTCTATCCCTCTCCCTCTCTCCCTATCTCCTTCTACCTCTTTCCTTTAATCTCTCACCCTCTCACCCCCTCCCTCCCTCTCTTCCTCTCTCCCCCTCTCATTCTTTCTATCCCTCTATATCCCTCTCTCTCTCTCTCTTTCCCTCCTCCTTTATCTCCTCTCTCCCTCTCTCTCGATCTCTCTATCCCTCTCTTTTTCCCTCACTCTCCCTCTCTCACCCTTTTTCTGTCCCTCCCTCTCCCTCTCCCTCTTCCTCTCTCCCTCCCCCTAGTCTCTTCCACTCTCTCTCCCTTTCTCTCCCACTCCCTCACACTCTCTCACCCTTTCTACCTCCCTCTCTCCCTCTCTCTTTCTCTTTCTCCCCCTCATCTCCCTCACTCTACGACTATTTCTCCCTCTCTCTTCTTCTCTCTCTTGCCCTCCCCACCCCCGTATGCCCCCTTTCTCCCCTCACCCTCTCTCCCCTTCACTTTCTCTCTCTCCCTAGCCCTTTCTCCCTCACTTCCTCTCTCTTTCCCTCCCTCCCACCCGCTCTCCCTTTCTCTTCCCCTCTCTCTATCCATCTCTCTTCCTCTCTCTCTCTATTTCCTCACCTTCTCTCTACCCTTCCTCTCTCGCTCCCCCTCTCCCTCTTTCTCCCTTCCTCTCCTCTCTCTTTCCCTCTCGCTTACTCTCACTCATTCCCTCTTTCCCTCTCTTCCTCTCTCCTCTCCTTCTCCTTCTCTCTCTACATCCCTCTCTACCCCTCTATCACTCTTTGTCCCTATCTCTCCCCTCTTTCCCTCTATCTCACATCCTCTCTCCTCTCTCCTTCTCTTTCTTTCTCCTCATCTCTCTCAATCCCTCCGTAAACCCTATGAAATCCCTTAATTCTATATGTTATGAAGTGAAAGTTTTAACAATTAAACCATGAGAAATTAATGCATGAAATGTATAATTTAGGTTAAATTAAAGCAATTTTACTTGAGATTGATGGTTTAATTATTAGAGGGATCCAAGTATGCAAAATCGTATTTTTGAGAATTAGATTCATGTCGAATTTTGTGTGGCTTATTAATGGATTTTAGAGTGACTTTTGGGAGAAACTTAAAAAATAAAATTTTTTTTATCTATTTCTTAAATAATATTCTTTAAAATATTTTGATAATAAGGTTTATATATAAAAATTTATGCCTATTTTAGTACATACTATTCTAGACGCAATACTCGTTGGATGATTGATCCTTAAACTTTACAAATTTGTTGTGATTCATTTGTTGGTTATTTTAACCTAAATTTTGGATATGTTGTACCTTAATATGTCTAGTTTATCATATAAAAAGCATATAGTTTAATGGTGTCCAAAATTGGGATGTTGCTCTTTGATAAGAGGCTACCCCGTCATGTGTGTGGTACAACAAGATTTAATGTGTAAGTTTGTTAATTTAACTAAAATACCTTAAGAGACTTTGTCAATTGAACTAAAATATTTTAAGGGTATTAGTTAGGTTAATTATCTATTTAGTACTTAGTTATGACACCTATGCACCCTAATTAATGAGTTAAAAGCCAGCTCACACACCTTGACTAGCTAAATCCACACAAACCCGCCACTTACTCCTTTTGTCACCCCTCACTTTACACCTTGCCATATTATTTTGGGACATTTGTATAGATATTAACTACAAGGAAATGAAGTGTGTATATATATATATATAGAAGGGAAGTATATGGCTGCTATTTTTAGTCCAAAACCGTAGCTTACAAAACAAGAGAGAAAAGCAAAGTGAGAAAGAGTGAAAACACGACAAAAGAGGAAAAGAAGAAAAGGAAAGAAGAAAGAGAAAAAAGGGAAAGCCCAAAAAATCTTTAGGAAGTTAAAGTAATGTAAGTAGGTTTTATTTATGCTTTTAATTTCGATTTTTATGTGTTTGAGTTATGTATTGGTTGATTTGTTTGTTGTATTGTTGAGCTTGGTTTGTATTGATGAATTTATGATGTATTGGCTTGATCTACTTGTGAATGTTGTGTAGGTGATGAATTGTGATGTTTACAATGCCTAGTGCATGTATAAGTATGTGTAAATGAGTTGGATTGAACTTGGACTAAAATTTAATTGGACTAAAACATGGTTAATGTGGGTTGCAATGAATGACTAAATCGGTGTTATTGAGGAGTAGTTTATGTTTCGACTTTGGTATTGCCTATTAAAGGAGCTTAGGTTAATTTTTGGGTGAATCTTAAAGAATAAAAGTTGTTTATTTATGTCTTGAATAACTCTCTGTAAAATATTTTTATTATTAGGTTTATGTAGAAAACGTTATGCCCCTTTTAGTGCGGACTATGCTAGGTGAACTAGTGCTAGGCGATTGAATCTTAAACTTCAAGATTATGTTATGAATTATGTATTTTGTATTTTAACCTAGTTTTTGGATATGTTATGAATCAATATGTATAGTTTCTAATAAACAAAGAATAGGATTTAATTATGCTTAGAAGTTGGTACGTTTCCTACTTGATTAGAGGTTGCCCTATAATAAATCACAAATTAGAAAGGAGGGAAAAATGAATTCCTAGGGTTTCACTAAAGAACCCTTTCGACCTAAGTAAGAAAGTCAATAATATTGGACCCACTTTATAAGGGCATAGGACTTAAGTACAATTTAATTAGGTATATATTAGTAAGTTGGGATGAAAAAGTAATCTTTGGCCATTTTAAGGACCTATTTGACTTAAACCCTAAACTATAGGGATTTGGATTCCAATCCTTCAATTCCATAATTAATGGTTGGAGTACACCCTAATAAGTATAAGATGACATTTAGATAGGAAAAATTGCTAGGTAAACTAAAATTTTGACCTAGAACATTTAAAAGCCCAATTCATCCCAAAATGCCCTAATTTGGGTTCGGAGAGAAAATGTCACTTTAGTATGTTTTAAACTAGTTTAAAATACTACTACTTACATACGTTAAGTGAAGGATGAATTTTACGATGAGACTTACTAAATTTAATGGGAGGAAAGTGTCTACGTCAACATAAAGTTTATGACTTGACTAATATACTCTAAAGTCAATATAGTCCTCAAGCACATTGATTTTGATATATATATATATATATATATATATGTATTTATTTTTTTATGGGGGTTACAATTATCCCCTCCTTAAAAGAAATTTCGTCCCCAAAATGGACTCTTCCAAATAGTTTCGAGTATTTATCTCCCCTCGTATGTTAAGTCTACGACGAGCTTTGATGGCTCCATCTCTAAAATTTGAGTAGGCTCTGCTATGCACTTCCTTAGCTTAGACACATGAAATACATTATGTACTCCCACTAACAATGATGGTAGCATCTATCCTTATCACATTACTAAGGATCATGCTAATTTTCCCTATATCATGCCAAGTTTATTAAATGTCCCTCCTCCTAAGGGACAGCTATAAGATATCCTATCACTAATGTCTCAAGTTTACCTTTTGATCAACCTAAATGTATAATACCGATTCAATCAAAACATAAGTAATCAATCTAAGATTGAGACCTTATCGTAATTCATCGCTACATCCCTCCGAGCAGTCTCCTCTTACATCATCGTGTAAACTCCGAATAGGTACCCTTCTCGATCCTAGTTTTAGTGCTTCGAGGGAAATTATGGGTGACGTGTCTTTGCTTGTGAAAAACATAGCAAGTTTTCCAATCTAGTCGGCACTCCCTACATGGAAATTTCCACACTTATTGCACCGGGGTTGGTTACCTATTACCGATCTTAGCCGATGACCCGATAGCAACCTAGGAATGTATGGTACCGGTCTATTGGTTTGTACATTTCCTTGACCTCCATCTTGACTAAAATGCCTAGGTAGGGATCACCTTAATGGTTCGAATGAAGAGGCTTCCGACATGAATGTCGAAGAGAAAGAGAGAGGAAGAGGGGGAGGGAGAGAGGGTAAGAGTGAGATTGAAAGAGAGGGGGAGAGAGAGAGAGGGAGAAGGAGGGAGAGGGAGAGAGGGTAAGAGAAAGTAAGAGGGAGAGAAAGAGAAGGATAATGAGGGAGAGGGAAAGAAGGAAGTAGAGGGAGAGGAAAACGAGGAAGAGAGAGGCAGAGGGAGAGACAACAAGATAGAGAGGGAGAGAGAATGGGAGAGAGGGAGGGGAGGAGGGAGAGGAGAAGAGAAGAGAAATAGAGAGGGAGAGAGAAGAAAAGATAGTGCGATGGAGAGAGAGGAAGAGAGGAAGAGGAAGGGAAAAGAGGGAGTGAGAATGAGAAAGAGGAAGAGAGAGAGAGTGAGGGAGAGGCAGAGAGAAGGAGATTGAGGGAGAGAGGATGAGGGAAGGAAGTGGGAGAGGGAGAGAGAGAGAAAATGAGAGGGAGTGCCAAAACAAACGAGAGGAAAAGAGAGATAGAGAAGAGAGAGAGAAAGAGAGAGATAGGTAGAGGGAGGGAGATAAAGAGATAGGGAGGGAGAGAAAGCCAGAGAAAGGAATAGAGAGATGGAGAGAGAGAGGAAGAGGGAGAGGGAGAGGGAGGAAGAGAGAGGGATAGAGAGATAAAGGGAGGGATAGGGAGAGAGAGGTTGAGAGAGGGAGAAATGGAAAGAGAGAGGGAGAGAGTAAAAAAGAGATGGAGAGAGAGGGAGAGAGTAAGGGAGATGAAAAGGGAGAGAAATAGAGGGAGGAAGAGAGATACATAGAGAGAGGAAGGAAAGGAGATTGAGAGAGAGAGGGAGAGAGGAGAAAGAGAGAGAGAGAGCAAGAGAGAGATAGAGAGGGGGAGAGAGAGGGAGAGTGGGGGGAGAGATTGAGGTAGATAAGGATATGGAGAGAGAGGGAAGGAGGGAGAGAGATAAATAGGGAGGGAGAGGGAGGTAAGGTAAGAGGGAGAAGGGAAGAGGAAGAGAGGGCCGGAAAGGAAGAGAGAGAGATAGAGAGGAAGAGAGAAAAAGAGAGGGATGGAGAGGGAGAGAGCGAGAGGAACAAATAGGGAAAGGTGGGAGAGGAAGATACAAAGAGTGAATGAGGGAGAGAGAGAGACTAAGAGAAAGAGAGCAAGAGAGAGGAAGAGGTAAAGAGAGTGGGAGGTAGAGCAAAGGTGAGATAGAGAGCGAGAGAGATAGAGTGAGGGAGGTAGAGAGTGGTAGAGAGAGAAAAGGAAAGAGAGAGGAAGAGGGAGAAGGAGAGGATAAGAGGGTGTGTGATGGAGGGAAGAGAGAGGGACGAATTGAGAGAGAGGAAAAGAGAGAAAGAATGAAAGGGAGAATAGGAGGGAGAGAGAGTGAGAGAGATGGATAAAGAGGGGGTAGAGGGGGACAAAAGGAGAGTGGGATATATAGAGAGGGAAGGAGAGAAAGAGAGAGCAATAGGGAGAGAGGGAGAGAGTGCGAGAAAGGGAGAGAATGGAAGGAAGGAGGGAGGGAGAGAAAGGGAGATAATGGAAGGAGGGAAGGAGGGAGGTAGAGAAAGAGGAGAGAACTAGAAGGATAAGGAGAGGAAGAGGAAGAGAAAAAATGACAATGAGGGAGTGAGAGACAGGGAGGAGAGATAAGAAGGGAGAGGGAGAGAGAGAAAATAAGAGTAAAAACAAGAGAGGGATAAAAGGGGATAGAGGGGAGATGACATAAAAGAGTGACAGAGAGAGATAGAAAGGAAGAGGGAGAATGGGAGGAGAGAAAATGAGAGAGAGGGAGAGATAGAGAAAATAAGAGTAAAAGTAAGAGAGGGAGAAAAGGGGACAGAGGGAGAGATGAAGTAAAAGAGTGAAAGAGAGAGATAAAAAGGAAGAGGAAGAATGGGAGGAGAGAAAATGAGAGAGAGGGAGAGAGAGTGAGAAAGAGAAATGGAGAGGGAGAGGGAGGGAGGGAGTAAGAGAGAAGGACATTAGGTGAGAGAGGGAGAGGGGGATAGGAAAAAGGGGAAGAGGGAGAGAGAGGGAAAGGGGAAAGAAGGAGAGAGAAAGAGTGGGAGAGGGAGAGAGAAAGTGACATAAAGAAAGATAAAGAGAGGGAGAGGGAGAGGGAGAGAGAAAGAGATAACAAGGCAGAGATAAAGAGAGCGAGAGATAGAATAGGAGTGAGAAGGAGGGAGAGACAAAATGGGAGTGAGAAGGAGAGTGATGGAAAAGTGAGGATGAGAGAGAGAGGGGGAGAGAGAAGAAGGAACTAAGGGAGATGATGAAGAAGGAGGGAGGGAACAATGGGGAGATAAAGAAGGAGAGAAAGCAAGATGAAGAGAGGGAGAGAAAGAAAGGGGGAGAAAGAGACAAATGAAAAGAGATAGGAAGGGGGAGAGGGACATAGAGGGAGTAAGAGGGAAATAGGGAGCATGGAAGAGAGACATTGGGTGAGAGAGGGACAGGGAAGGAGAGAGGGAAAGTGGGAGAAAGAAAGAGTAGGAGAGGGAGAGAGAAAGTGAGATAGAGAAAGATAGAGAGATAGAAGGGAGGGAGAGAGGGAGAGGTAGAGAGAGTGGAGGGAGAGAGTGAGATGGAGAGAGGGCGAGAGAGGAAGAGGGAGAGAGAGAAGAAGGAAAAGAGGGAGAGGAGGGAGAGAGAGAAGAAGGAAAAGAGGGAGAGGAGGGAGAGAGAGAAAGAGAAGGAGGGGAGAGAGAATGATAGAGGGAAGGAGAGGGAGATAAAGGAGAGAGGTAGTAAGAGGGAGGGGAGAAAGAGAGTAGGGGAGAGAGCGAGATAAAGAAAGTTAAGAAGGGAGAAGGGGTATAGGGGAGCGAGAGGGAGAGAGAGGGAGCAAGAGATAAGGACATTGGGTGAGAGGGAGGAAGGAAGAGAGAGTATGGGAGAGAGAGGGAGAGAAGGAGGGAGAGAGAGATGGAAGGAGGGAGGGAGAGATAGAGAAAGAGGGATGGGAGAGAGGGAGAGGGAGAGAGGTAAAGGGATCGAAGAGAGAGGGAGAGAGGAGAGAAGGAGGGAGAGAAGGAGAGGGAAGGGATAGAAGGAGAAAAAGAGTGAGAGAGAGGAAAGAAGAGGGAGAGAGAGGGAAAATGAGAGGGAGAGTGCGAGAAGGATAAAGGGGAGAGAGGGAGAGGGAGGGATAAAGCAAAAGGGAGGAAGGGAGATAAAGATGGATTGAGAGAATTAGAGAGAGAGAAGAGGAGAGAAAGGGGGAGAGGGAGAGGAAAAGAGGGGGAAAGAGGGAGGGAGAGAGATAGAGAGGGAGAGAGAGGAGAAAGGTAAAGGGAGGGAGAGAGGGAGAGAGATCGAGAGAGACAGAGAGAGAAGGAGGGGTGGGGAAAGAGGGAGAGAGAGTGAGGGAGGAAGAGAGAAAGAGAGAGAAGGAGAGATAGAAAGGGAGAAAGAGAGAGAGAAAGGGATGGAGTGGAAGGGAGGGAGAGAGAGGGAGATAGAGAGAAGGAAAGAGAATGGAGAGGGAAGAGGAAGACCGAGAGGGAGGGAGGGAGGAGAGAGAGAGAAAGAGAGAGAAGATGGGAGAGGGAGAGAGAAAGAGGAAGAGAGAGAAGATAGGGAGGGGGAGAGAGAGAGGAAGAGATAGAGACATAGTAAGAGGGTAGAAAGGAGAGATAGAGTGGGAAAGAGAGAAGGGAGAGAGAAAGAGTGAGAGAGAGTGGGAGAGGAAGAGGGAGAGAAGGAGAGAAGGAGAGATAGATGGAGAGAGGGAGAGGGAGGGATGAAAGAGGTTGAGAGAGGGTGTGAGATTGAAAATGAGAGGGGAGAGAGAGAGAGAGCAATTGAGAAAGAGAGAGAAAGGGAGAGAGTGAGAGAGAGAGAGTTATATAGAGAGAGAAAGAATCGAGAGAGGGGAGGGAGAGGGGAAGTGAGATGACTAAAGAGAAAAAGGGAGGGAGATTGTGAAAGAAGGGAGAAAGAGATAGAGAGAGGGAGAGAGAGAGAATGGGAGAGAGAAAGGGAGAGAGGGAGAGGTAGAGAGGGGGAGGGAGAGGGAAAGAAAGGGAGAAAGAGAGGGGGAGAGAGGGAGTGAGGAAGGAGAGGGAGAGATATATGGAGAAAGAGAAAGGGGGAGGAGGTAGGGATGGAGTGGAGTGGGAGAAAGAGAGGGAGAGAGAGTGGGAGAGGGTATGGGAGAGAGAAAGAGAAAAGGGATAGGGAGAGAGAGATGGTGGAGTGATGAGAGAGGGGGAGAAAGAGAGTGGGGAGAGATGGAGAGATGAGGGAGAGAGAGAGGAGAGAGTATGTAAGGAAAGAGAGAGAATAAGATGGAGAGAGGGAGAGAAAGAAAGGGAGAAAGGGAGGTAAAGAGGAAGAAATGAAGAGGGAGAAAGGGAGAGAGCGGGAGAGGGAAAGAGCAAGGGATAGGGAGAGAGTGAGAGTGTAGGAAGAGACAAAGAGAGGGAGAGAGAGGAAGTTGGGCAAATAGGGGAGACAGAGAGATATAAAGAGAGAGAGAAACGAGATAAGAAGAAAGGGGAATAGAGAGGGGGAGAGAGTGATTGAGAGATAGAGAGAGGGAAAGAGAAGAATACAGAGAAAATGAGTAGTGGGGGAGACAGGGAGAAAGAGAGGGAGAGAGAGAGGGTGATAGGGAGAGAGATAGAGGGAGATAGAGAGGGGAGAGAAAGCAAGGGAGAAAAGAGAGGGAAAGGGAGAGGAAAATAGGAAGAGTGAGAAGGAAGGAGTGAGAGAGAGGAAGAGAGAGAGAGGATGGGAGAGGGAGAGTGAGAGAGAGGGGAAGGAAGGAGAGAGGGAGAGATGAGAGACAAAGTGAGAGAGAGGAAAGAAGAGATGAAATGAGAGAGATATAAGAGGAGGGAGAAAGAGTGAGAGAGAGAGGGAGAGAAGGAGAGGTAGATGGAGAGAAGGAGAGAGAGGGGACGTGAGAGGTTGAGAAAGCGAGTGAGATTAAAAGAGGGAGGGAGAGAGAGAAAAGGAGAGAGTGAGAGAGAGAGAGGTAGAAAGAGAGAGAGAAAGAATCGAAGTGACGGAGGGAGAGGGGAAATGAGATGAATAGAGAGGGAGGGAGGTAGATTGTGAAAAGGATCGAAAAAGATGGAGAGAAGAAAAGGAAAAAAAGAATGGGAGAGAGAAAGGAGAGAGGGGGAGGTAGAGAGGGGGAGGGAGAAAGAGAGATAGGGAGAGAAGGGAGTGAGGAAAGAGAGGGAGAGATATATGGAGAGAGATGGGCAAGTGAGATGAATAAAGAGAGGGAGGGAGGAACATTGTGAAAGAAGGGGAGAAAGAGATAGAGAGAAGGAGAGGGAGAGAGAGAATGGGATAGATAAAAGGAGAGAGGGAGAGGTAGAGAGGGGGAGGGAGAGGTAGAGAGGGGGAGGGAGAGAGAGATGTCGAGAGAGGGGAGTGAGGAAAGAGAGGGAGAGATATGGAGAGAGAGGGGAAAGATGGGAGGGATGGAGTGGAATGGGAGAGAGAGATGAGAGGGAGAGAGAGAGGGAAAAGGTATGGAAGAGAGAGAGATGGTAGAGTGATAAGAGAGAGAGAGGGAGAAAGAGTGAGGGGGAGAGATGGAGAGAGAAGGGAGAGAGGGGAAAGAGTATCTAAGGAAAGAGCGAGGATAAGATGGAGAGAGGGAGAGGGAGGTAGAAAGAGAGAGAGGGGGATGGAGAGGGAGAGGGAGAGGGAAAGGGAGAAAGGAGAGAGAAGGGAGGGAAAGAGCGAGGGACAGGGAGAGAGGGAGAGTGTAGGAAGAGACAAAAAGAGAGAGAGAGAGGGAAGTTAGGCAAAGAGAGGGAGACAGAGAGATAGAGGGAGAGAGAAAGAGACAAACGAGAAAGAGAGTAGTAGAAAGGGTGAGAGAGGTAGAGAGGGAGAGAGAAGGAGAGAGAAAAGGATAGAGAAATTGAGAAAGTGAGGGAAAGAAGGAAGGATCGGGGGAGAGAAGGAGAAAGAGAGGGGAGAGGGGGCGATGGGGAGAGAGATGGAGTGAGATAGAGGGAGATAGCGAGGGAGAGAAAGCAATGGAGTGAAGAGGGATAGAAAGATAGAGTGAGTGAGAGAGAGGATGAGAGATGGAGAGGAGGAGAGAGGATGCTAGGGAGGTAAAGAGGTAGGGAGAGGGATAGAGAAAGATAAAGGGAGAGAGTGAGAGGGGGAGAGAGGGAGAGAGAGAAGGAGATCCGGAGAGAGGGAGAGTGAGGGAGAGAGAGAGAGAGGGAGAGATAGAGATGGACAGAGAGGGAGAGGGAGGGGGAAGGGTAGGAGAGAGATAGAGGGGAGAGAAAGAGATAAATAGAAAAGGGAGTAGAGATGGGGTGGGAGAGGGATAGAGAGATAGAGAGAGGGAGAGAGAGGGAGAGAGAAAAAGATAGAGAAATTGAGAAAGTGAGGGAGAGAGGGAAGGATCGAGGGAGAAAAGTAGAAAGAGAGGGGAGCGAGGATGATGGGGAGACAAATGAAGGAGAGATAGAGGGAGATAGAGAAGGGAGAGAAAGTAAGGGAGCAAAGGAGAGGGAAAAGAAGAGGAAAAGAGGAAGAGTGAGAGGGAAGGAGTGAGAGAGAGGAACGAGAGAGAGGATGGGAAAGGGAGAGCAAGAGAGCGAAAGGGGCAAAAAGAGAGGGAAAGATAGAGACAAACCGAGAGGGAGGAAAAGAGAGATAGAGTGGGAAAGAAAAAGGGAAGAGAGAAAGAGAGAGAGGGAGAGGGAGAAGGAGAGGGAGAGAAGGAGAGATAGATGGAGAGAGGGGACAAGAGAGGTTGAGAGAGGGAGTGAGATTGAAAGAGGGAGGGAGAGAGAGAGTGATTGAGAAATACAGAGAAAGGGAGAGAGTGAGGGAGAGGTATAAGGAGAGAGAGAGAAGGAATTAGAGTTGGAGAGGAAGAGATAGAGAGGGAGAGGGAAGGAGAGAGGGAGAGATAGAGATAAAGTGAGAGGGAGGAAAAGAGAGATGGAGTGGGAAAGAAAGAAGGAAGAGAGAAAGAGAGAGAGAGAGGGAGAAGAGAGGGAGAAAAAGAGAGATAGATGGAGAGAGGGAGAGAGAGGGGACGAGAGAGGTTAAGAGAGGGAGTGAGATTGAAAGAAGGGGAGAGAGAGAGCGCGATTGAGAAACAAAGAGAAAGGGATAGTGATGGAGAGGTATAAGGAGAGAGAGAGAAGGAATTAGAGTTGGAGAGGGAGAGGGGAAGTGAGATGAATAAAGAGAGGGAGGAAGGGAGATTATGAAAGAAGGGGAAAGAGATAAAGACAGAACGGAAGAGTGGTAGAGGTAGAGAGGGTATGGGGAGAGAGAGGTAGGGAGAAAGAGAGATGGGCGAGAGAGGGAGTGAGGAAGGAGAGGGAGAGATATGTGGAGAGAGAGGGGAAGGAGGTAGGGATGGAATGGAGTGGGAGAGAGAGATAGAGAGGGGGAAAGAGGGAGAGGGTATGGGGGAGAGAAAGAGATAAGGGAGAAGGAGAGAGTGGGAGAGATGGCGAGTGATGAGAGAGATAGAGAAAGAGAGAGGGGGGAGAGATAGAGAGAGGAGGGATAGAGAGGGAGAGAGTATGTAAGGAAAGAGAGAGGATAAGATGGAGAGGGAGAGAGGGATAGAGGTAGATGAAGGGAGAGAGAGAGAGGGAGAGAGAGGTAGGGGTAAGGAGAGAAGGAGAGAAAGTTAGAGGGAAATGGAGAGGGAAAGAAGGAGAGGGAGCGAAGGAAAGAGAGATAGAGAGAGAGAGAAAGAGCGGGATAGGGAGAGGGTGGAAATAGAGTGAGATTGAGTGAGGTAGGGGAGGGAGAAAGGGAGAGGGAAAGGAAGGGTTGGAGAGAGAAAAAGAGGAGGGAGAGAGTGAGAGAGAGAGAGGTAGATGGAGAGATAGAAGGAATGGGAGAGAGAGAAGGAAAGAAAAAGTAAGATGAATAGAGAGGGAGGGAGGGAGAATGGGAGAGAGAGGGAGAAGGAGCAAGTGTGGGAGAGAGAAAGAGAGAGCGGGAGAGACAAAGAGAGAATGAGAGGAAGAGATAGAGGGAGAAGTAGAGGGGGAGAGGAAGGGTGAGAGAGAGAAGGGAAAGAGAGAAGGAGAGATTGGGAGAGGAAGAGAGGGAGAAAGAGATAGAGGGAGGGATAGGAAAAGGACAGAGAAAGAGAGGAAGAGAAATGGAAAGGGAGAGAGGGTGGGTGAGAGATGGGAAGAGAGAGAGAAAAGGGGAGGGGGAGAGAAAGGTAGAGTGAGAGTGAGATAGAAAGAGATGGGGAAAGAGGGAGAGGTCAAGAGGGATATAGAGAGGGGGAGAGAGAGAATGAAAGAGAGTCGAAGAGGGATAAAGGGAAAGAAGGATAGAGAGAGGGCGAGAGGGAGGGAGAGAGAAAAGGAGAGGGAGAGTGAGAGGTAGAAATAGAGAATGTGAGAGATAAAGAGGTGAAGAGAGGGGAAGGAGAAGAAGAGAGAAAGAGAGGGAGTGAGTATAAGGAACAGAGAGAGTTAGAGAGAGGGAGAGGGAAAAGGGGAACAAAGGAGAGGAAAAGAGAAGATAGAAAGGGAAGGAGAGAGAGAGAGAGTGTGGGAGAGCTAAAGTCGGAGAGATAAAGAGGAAGATTAGGGGAAAGAGGGGGAGGGAAAGAGGGATAGAAAATAATGAAGGGAGAGCGGGGGAGAGAGAAGAGGATAAGGGGTGTGAAAGTGAGAGGAAGGAACGGGGAGATAGAGATGGAGAGAGAGAAAGAGAGAGGTAGAGTGAGAAAGATAAAGAGAGAGAGAGAGAAAGCTAGAGGAAGAATGAGGTAGATTAAGAGGGAGAGGGAGGGGGAGAGGGAGATGAGGAGGAAGAAAGGGACGGATAGAGGGAGGGAGGGAGGGGAGAGAGAGAGCGATAGGGAGAAAGAAGTTAAGAGAGGAAGAAGGGGAAGAGAGAGGAATAGAGAGAGAAAGAGATGGAGAGGGAGAGTGAGAGAGAGAGGGGGAGAGAGATATAGAGGAAGAGAGAAAAAAGAGAGGGAGGGAGTGAGAGAGAGGTTGATACGAAAGGAGGGCGAGGGTGAAAGAGGGATGGAGAGAGAGGTAGGGAGATAAAGAGTGGGAGGGAGAGGAAAGGAGAGAGAGAGGGGGAGGGAGGGATGAGGATAGCAAGATAGAGGGAGGGAGTAATTGAAGGTGAGGGGGAAAGAGAGAAAAGGAGAGAGATGTAAAGTTAGAAGGTGAGAGAGAGGAAGAGAGGGAGGGAGGAGGAGTGAGATGGAGATAGAGAGAGGGAGAGAGAATGAGAGAGAGAAAGAGAGAGGGAGAGAGAGGGAGAGCAAGGGAAAAGTAGAGAGAAGGAGAGAATGAGAGGAAGAGATAGAGGGAGTGGGAGTTGGAGTGGGAGAGGGATGGAGGAAGGGTGAGAGAGAGAGTCGGAGAGTAAGAGAGGGAGATAGATAGAGGGAGGGATATGAAGAGAGAGGGAGAAAGAGAAAAGAGAAAGCGAGAGTGAAAATAGGTGGGTGATAGATGGGGAGAGAGAGGGAGAGAAGTAGTGGGAGAGAAAAAGAGGGAGCGAGAGAGAAAGGGAGAGTGAGTGAGATAGAAAGAGATGGGAAGAGAGGGAGAGGTAAAGGTAGAGGTAGAGAGGGATACGAGAGAGGGGGAGAGAGAATGAAAAGGGTTGGAGAGGGAGAGTAGGAAGGAAGGATATGGAGAGGGAGAGAGGGAGGGAGAGGGAGAAGGGGAGGGAGAAAGGGAAGGAGAGGGAAAGGGTGAGAGAGAGGTAGAGGAAGAGTGAGAGTGAGAGAAAAGGAGAGAGAGGGAGAGAGAGAGAGAGTGAGAGATAAAGAGGAAGGAAAAGAGTAAAGAGGAGGGAGAGGGAGAGGGAGAGGGAGAGGGAGAGGGAGAGTGAGGGGGATAGTGAAATGAGGAGGGATATGTGAGAGGGAGGGAGAGTGATAGATAGATATAGAGGGAGGAGAGAAAGAGGTATGGAGGGAGAGAGGAGAGGGAAAGAGAGAGCGGTTGAGAGGGGTAGAGAGAAGGAGATAGCGAGAGAAAGAGAGAAAGAGATAGATAGAGGGAGAGAGAGGGAGATAAATTGAAAGAGTGAGGGAGAGAGTGTGTGCGTTTAAGAGAGATCGAGAGAGAGAGAGGGAGATACAGAGGGAGGAAGGAAGGGAGAGGGAGAGATAGAGGGAGGGAGACAGAGAGGAAGGGAGAAAGAGAGATGGGGAGAGAGGGAGAGGGAGGGAGAAAGAGAGATAGGGAGCGAGGGAAAGGGAGAGAGGGGAGAGAGGAGGGAGAGGGAAAGAAGATCAAGAGGGAGAGGGAGAGGTAGAGAGATAGGAGAGAGGGAGAGAGATAAAAGAGGGGGAGAAGGGAGATAAGGAGAGAGAGAGAGAGGAAAGAGTATAGAGAGAAAGAGAGAGGGTAACATAGACAGAGGAAGAGAAGGAGAGGGAGAAAGTGAGCGAGAAAGAGAGGGAGAGAGAGGTTGAAATAAAGAGGGAGAGGGAGAGGGAGAGGTAGAGAGGGATATAGAGAGTGGAGAGAGAGAATGAAAGAGAGCTAGAGAGGGAGAGTGGAAAGAAGAATATAGAGAAGGAGGGAGGGAGGGAGAGGGAGAAGGGGAGGGAGAAAAGGAAGAAGAGGGAGAGGTAGAAAGAGAAAATGTGAGAGAGGAGAAGAAGAGAGAAAGAGAGAGAATGTGAGAGATGAGGAAGGGAAGAGAGGTAGAGGAGAAGAAGAGAGAAAGAGAGAGAGTGAGAAAGAGGGAGAGGGAGAGGGGAACGAGGGAGAGGAAGAGCAAAGATAGAAAGGGAGGGATGGAGTGGGAGAGCCGGAGTATAAGGGATAAAGTGGGAGATTAGGGGAGAGTGAGAGAGGGAGATAGGGTGAGAGAGAAGAGGATAAGGGGTATAAAAGCGAGAGGGAGGAACAGATAGAGGAAGAGGGAGAGAGAGAAAGAGTGAGGTAGAAGGAGGAAGATAGAGAGGGAGAGAGAAAGGTAAAGAAGGATGAGATAGATTAAGAGGAGAAGAAGAGAGAAAGAGAGGGATAGATAAAGGGAGGGAGGGAAGAGAGAGAGAGAGTGATAATCGGATAGAGGTTGAGAGAGGAAGAAGAGGAAAAGAGAGGAGAGGGGAGTGAAAGGGAGAGGGAGGGGGAGAGAGGGAGAAAGAAAGGGAGAGAGGGGGAGAGATATATAGAGGAAGAGAGAAAAAGAGAGATGGAGGGAGGGAGAGAGAGGGGGAGAGAGAGAGGGGGAGGGAGAGGTAGGGAGAGTAAGATCGAGGGAGGGAGCAATTAAGGGAGAGTGGGAGAGAGAGAAGGAGAGAGATATAAAGTGGGAAAGGGAGAGAGAGGAAGAGAGGGAGTGAGAGGAGGAGTGAGATGGAGAGAGGGCGATGTGGGAGAGAGAAGGAGGGAGAGAGGGCAAAAGGAGAGGGAGGAAGGTATGGATGAGAGAAAAAGGGAAACTAAGAGAGGAGGGAGAGAGAGAGAGAGAGGAAGACAGAGTGATGGGAGGGAGGGAAGAGGGTTTGAGAGAGAAGGGGATAGGAGAGAGGGATAGAGAAGGAGAGAGGGAGGGGGAGAGGAGGAGGGATGAAGGAAGGGGAAAGGCAAAAGATATAGAGATAATGAGGGAGATAGAGTAGAAGATGGAGGGAGGGGGAGACATAGAGAGGGAAAGGGAGAGATAGGAGAGAGAGGGAGAGGGAGAGGGAGAGAAGGGAGAGAGGGAAAGGGAGATTGAGAGAAAGAGAAGGAAGGAGGGGAGAGAGGGAAAGATGGAGAGCGTGTGAGAGAGAAAGGGATAGAAGGGGAGAGGGAGAGAGGGAGAAGGAGGAGAGAGAGAGGGGGAGAGGGAGAGGGAATAAGGGAGAGAGGGGGAGAGGGAGAGGGAATGAGGGAGAGAGGGAGAGTGAGAGAGAGAGAGGGGGATAGGGAGAGGGAATGAGGGAGAGGGAAGAGAGAAAGAGAGAGAGTGAGAAGGAGAGAGGGATAGAGAATGGGCGAGGGAGAGTAAGAGGGAGAGTGAGAGAGGGAGACAGGGAAAGAGGGAAGTAAAGGGAGTGGGAGAGACAACGAAAGAGAGAGGGAGAGGGAGAGATGGTCATAGAGAGAGTGGAAGGGAGAGAGAGAGGAGAAAAAAGAGAAAGAGAGAGTAAGGGAGAGAGAGGAAAAGAGAGTAAGATGGAGAGAGGGGAGAGAGAGGGAGAGGAAGAGAAAATAGAGAGTGGTAATGAGAGAGGAAGAGAGAGGGAGAGGGAGGGAGAGGGAGGGAGAGAGTCAAAAAGCAAGAGTGAGATAAAGAGATTGGAATATTAGGGGAGAGAAAGGGACGGAGGGAGAGGTAAGGAAGTGGGACGGAGGGAGACGAGAGAGAATGAGAAGGAGTGTGAAAGTGAAAGGATGAAAGAGAGAGAAATAGAGAGGGAGAGGCAGAGAGAAAGAGAAAGAGAGGAAGAGGGAGAGGCAGAGGGAAAGAGAGAAAGAGAGGAAAAGGGAGGAAGATAGAGATAAAAAAATAGAGATTGTAAGGGAGACAAAGAGAGAAAAGGAGAAGGATAGGGAAAGAGGGTAGAAGAGAGGGATGGAGAGAGGGAGGAGGGAGAGAGGGAGAGACTAAGAGAGGGAGGGATATGAAGTGAGAGGTTGACAAACGGAGAAAAGGAAAGAAAGAGGGAGAGTGAAAGAGAGGGAGAGAGATAGAGAGAGACAAAGAGAGCAATAGAGAGATAGAGAGAGGGAGGAAGAGAGATGCATAGAGAGAGAAGGAGGGAGGAAGATAGGGGAGATAGGAAGATAGGGAGTGAGAGAGGGAAGGGAGAGAAGGGGAAAGAGAAGGGAGAGCAAGAGAAAGATAGAGAGGGAGAGAGAGATGGAGAGAGAGAGAAGGTGAGAGATAGATTACGAAAGAGAAGGAGATAGAGAGAGGGAGAGAAGGAGAGAGATAGAGATGGAGAGAGGGAGAAGGAGGGAGAGGGAAAGAGAAAGAGGAAGGGAGAGGGTATGGGAGAGAGGTAAAAGGGAGACATGAATAGGGAGAGAGGGAGAGAGAGGTAGAGAGTAAGAGAGAAAAAAGAGAGCATGGTGACTGGAAAGAGAAGGAGGAAGAGCTAGAGAGAGGGAGAGTAAGAGGGACGAAAAAGAGAATGAAAGGGAAAGGGAGAGGGTAAGAAAGAAGGAAAGAATGAGAGTGAGAGAGAGTGAGAGATAGAGAACAAAAGGAAGAGAAAGAGAGAGGGAGAAAGTGGGTGACGGAGAGAGGGTTAGTTAGAAAGTTGGAGAGGGAGAAGGAGAGGGCAAGAGAGTAAGAGTTAGGGAGGCATTGAGTGAGAGCAAAAAAGTGAGGAGGGAGAGGGAGAGAGGGAGGGAGGGTGAGGGGAAGAGGGAGTGGGAGAGAGGGAGAAAGGGAGAGAGAGGAAGGGAGAGAAGGAGAGATGGAGAAAGAGAGAGGGAGAGAGAGAGAGAGAGAGGGAGAGAGGGAGAGGGATAAGGAGAGAGAGGGAGTGAAGCGAGTGAGAGAGGGAGAGAGAGAGTGAGAGAGGGAGAGAGAGTGAGAGGGAGCGAGGGGGATAGAGAGAGGAAAAGAGAGGTAAAGAGGGACAAAGAAGGAAAGAGTGAAAGGGAGAAATAGAAGGAGAGAGAGTGAGAGAGGAAGAGAAAAAGAGTGAGAGGGCGGGAGTGAGATAGAGGGAAAAAGAGAGGAAGGGAGAGGGAGAGAGGGAAAATGAGAGGGAGAACCATAGAAAGGGACAAATAGGGAGAGAGGGAGGGGGAGAGAGAAAGTAAATTCATAAAAGAGAGAGATGGAAAGGGAGAGAGAGAGTGAAAGAGAGAGAGGAAGGAGAGGATGAGAGGGAGGAAGGTAGAGATAGAGAGAGGGGGAGAGAGAGGAGGGAGGTGAGAGAGAATGATAGAGAGAGGGAGGGAGAGGGAAACAAGGAGACGGAAGGAGGAGGAGAGAGTTAGAGAGAGTGAGGAGGAGAGAGAGAGTAAGAGAGTGAGAGGGAGAAAGGGAGAGAGAGGGAGGGAGGAAGAGAGAGAGGGAGAGAGAGGGAGAGAGAGGGAGGGCGAAGAGAGAGGGAGAGAGAGGGAGATGGAGGGAGGGAGAGAGAGGGAGAGAGGGGGAGAGAGTGAGTTAGAGAAAGAGAAGGAGAAGGAGAGGGAGAGGGAGAGGAAGAGAGAGAGGAAGAGAGGGAGAGAGGGCGAAAATGAGAGGGAGAGAAAGAGAGAGGGAGAGAAGGGAAGAGAGAGAAGGAGAGGAAGAGGGAGAGAAGGAAATAGAGAGGGAGAGGCAGAGAAGGATCGAGCGAGAGAGAGGAGAGGGAGAGGGAGAGGGAGAGGTAGAGAAGGATTGAGCGAGAGAAGGAGAGGGAGAGGGAAAGGTAGAGGGAGAGGGGAATAGAGAGGGATAAAGAGAAGGAGGAAGGAAGATTGGAAGAGAGGGAGAGGGATAGAGAAAGGGAGAGGCAGAGCAGAGATAGAGTGTACGAGAGAGAGGGAGGACAGAGGGAGAAGCACACTCATTGGGACCCCTAGCTCCAAAAAGTAAGAGCAAGCATACAATCTCTAGAAAGAAGAAAATGAGGAAGAAGATGTTTTTAGATTCCGACCATGGCCTAACCACCATCATCGGCCCTTATCGTCCCTCAAATTGAATAGATTCAATTAGTTTCAACAAAAGGAGATTCTACCCGAATGTCGTAGGAGAATGAGCTTTAGTCGACCCAAGTTGAAAAACTTATCTTGTTGTGAAATATAACCGAGCAGAGCTATAGGATTAGGGATAATTAACTCGGGCATCATACTAAATGGTAAGGAAATATTGTAGGAGTAGAGTATATCAATGTGGCGACCCCGCCCTAGTCCACTCTCTATTGCCCAAATAATCGAGCAGGCGCGTCACGTTGACTTAATCTAATTTGGAGCAAGCACATTTATGTACGTGCTCAAAAATTAATGACATAGTACATATGAAAAATATAAAAATTACATATCGAGTAGTGAATACCGCTAACAAAAAATAAATTCACAGATTATATAAGAGGTCATTTAATCCCCTATTGACATCATACCCCCAAATTACAAACAAAAAATAGATCTAGTGTATTTGTGTCACACATGAGCCCTTTTGAAGGATCCGACAACGTCCTTATCAGTATTATCGTATGTTTTACCTATCATGGCATGCAAGAACAAACAGGGTGAACCGAAGCTCGGCAAATAAGGTGATGCATGTGTTATACAATGTTTTTCTACCTACCCCCACTATTCTCATCAATTTAAAATGTTAAGGATACCCTAGGTATTAGTAAGTCTACTCTATTCTCGATGATTACCGAATAACCTCGGCAATCATTTACTATCAAATAACCTCAACAATCATTTACTATCGAATAACCTCAGCAACAATCAATTATTGTTGAATAACCTCGCAATCATTTACTCAGCTCAATCCATCTCCGAATGCATATGATGCATATGAAGTTACATTTACCCTATTAAACACCCTATAAATGCTAGACCCTAGACTATCAAATCATTCTCGAGATCCAATCCACATAGGGTTTTTGATATATTCCCATATCACTTCCATAATATTTCCCGAAAGGAAAATCAATTACCGTTGACTCATATTAGTCAAGTCATAAGCTTTATGTTGCATGTAGGCATTTTCCTCCCGTTAAATTTAGTAAGTCTTGTCATACAATTTGTCCTTCACTTGACGTATGTAATTATTATCATTTTAAACAATTTTAAAACATATTAAGGTGACATTTTCTCTCCGAACCTAACTTGTGGCATTTTGGGATGAATTGGGCTCTTAAATGTTCTATGTCAAAATTTCAATTTACATAACAATTTTTTCCCGTCTAAATGTACTCTTATACTTATTATGGTGTACTCAAACAATTAATTATAGAATTGAAGGATTGGAATCCTAATCCCCACGACTTAGGGTTTAAGTCGAATAGGTCCTTAAAGTGGCCAAAGATTACTTTTTCATCCTAACTTACTAATGTATACCTAATTAAATTGTACTTGAGTCCTATGCCCTTAATTACATAAAATGGGTCCAATCGTATTCATTTTCTTACTTAGGCTAAAATGGTTCTTGAGTGAAACCCTAGGAATTCATTTTCCCCTCCTTTCCAATTTGTGGTTTATTATAGGGCAACCTCTAACAAGTACTCAACGTACCAACTTTTGGGCATAATTAAATCCTATCCTTTTTTTATTAGAAATTATACATATTGATTTATAACATCAAAAAATTAGATTTAAATACCAAACACACAATTCATAACATAATTTTGAAGTTTTAGATTCAATCTCTCTAGCAGTAGTTCACCCAACACGATCCGTACTAAAATGGGCATAACTTTTTCTATATAAACCTAATAATAAAAATATTTTACGGAGAGTTATTCAAGACATAGATAAAAAAAACTTTTATTCTTTAATATTGACCCAAAAATCAACCTAAGGTCCTTGAACAGGCAATACCAAAGTTGGACAAAAACTACTCCTCAATAACACCGATTTAGCCATTCATTCGAACTCACATTAACCATGTTTTAGTCCAAGTCCAATCCAACATATTTCTACATACTTGGACATGCACTAGGCATTATAAACATCACAATTCATCACCTACATAACATTCATAAGTAGATCAAGCCAATACATCATAAATCCACCAAGCACAAACCAAGCTCAAGCAAACAACTCAACCAATACATCACTCAAACACATAAAAATGGAAATTAAAAGCATAAATAAAACCTACTTACTATAATATATGCTTCCTTAAAATATTTGCTAGATTTTCCTTCCTTTTTCTGTTTCTTTTTCTTTTCTTTTTCTTTCTTTCTTTTTTGTTCTTCTTCTCTCCCTCTCATGGTTTTCTCTCTTTTTTTCTTGGTGCTCCACAATTTTTGGCTGAAAGTTCCGGACATTTAACCCTCTCTTTCCCTTATATACTTCCACTTTTCTTCCCACTTTACAATTTCCTTGAATCAATTGGCAAAGGTGGAAAGTACTTGGTGACTAAGGAAGCAAGTGGCTAGTTTGAAGTCAAAAGGAAGGTGAGTTGGCCTTAATTCATTTATTAGGGTGGCTTAGGTGTCTAACTAAGTACTTAGGTTAACTAAACACCCTAACTAACCAATTTTAAGTAACTAAACTCATTTCTTTCCATTAAATTTCAGAAATCCCTCTCCCCGAATGCGAAATTTGCTTTCATAAAATTTCCGAGTATCCGGTAGTGGTACATCTAAACAGATCTGTACCAAATCGACCATAACTTTATTTATATAGATCTAAAAATCATGAAATTTATAGAGAGCTAGTAGAAACATAGATGAACAACTTTTATTCTTTGATTTTTACCCGAAATCACTCTAAGATCCCTAAATAAATCACATAAAGTTTGAAATTTTCCACCCCTAAAATTCAAAAAAATTTTCTTTTAACAATTCAAAAATTTTCCCAAAAATAAGTTCCAATGTTCCTAAAATTTTACAACACATTTCTCACCAATATAATGCATCCTAAATACTTAGAAATATCCTAAGGACAATTAACTTAATTATTTCGAAGTTTTTCCTCTCGAAATTCCCCTTGTAAAAGTCAAACATATTGTTATCGTAAAAACTTTTAAAACAATTCATACTATTACTTTTACTTAATATAGGCATTTTGATGAAAATTTAAACATGTATATATGTTTATAGTTAATAAATTTCATGGGAGTTACAATCAACAAAGTTTGCGGGCCTATCATATGCTAAAGTTACAATGTTTGTTGGAGGAGGGCAAGGAAATAGATCTAGTTCTTGAAAGTCTTATCCTTTAAAAGATATACCTCTTGCTCCAAGACAAACAACATATATTAACTCTAAACCAGTGTTTCTTTTCTTCAATTGAGTTGGAGTCGATAGTTACTCAATTTAATCATACCATTATCCTTTAATTTTCAACAAGATGACCATCGGTGAAAGGCATCTTCTAGCATATTCAACGGCTATGGAACCTAATAGGAGAATCGATAATTAGGTTGTTAGACCCAAGACATGTGATGGTGAAATTGGAATTAGAGGGGGATTTGAGCCATGCTCTATCTAGGGAAGATCATAAAATCATGAATTATATGTATAGGGTTTTTCGAGTGGAATGTTGAGTTTTAGTTTAGGAGGGAAAGTCCAATCATCTCTACATGGGTGAGACGTCCACACTTGCGTCTACTATATTTCAATCCATCATATTTGAAACATATTGGGGAAGGCATCGGAGGTTTTTTAAGGGTTGATGAAATAACCATGTATTTAACTCATCCTATGTATGTTCGAATTTGTTTAAAATTAGATGTTTCTCAACCATTACCCGGTAGGTTTTGGGTGGGTAGTTCCAAGAAGCACTATTTTTGGAAAAGGATTAAATATAAGAGGAACTTAATATATTACGATGGGTGTGGTCTTATAGGTTATTCGATAAGGCTTGTCGAAAGAAATTAAGGGGGCTTCAAGTATGAGGGCTATCGAAACAGTTTGGAAAGTTGGGTGATATAGGTATGAACCGGATAAAAAAGTAGCAAGAGTCTACTCAATGGGCTTAGGTGTCAAGAAAAAATATATTGACGTCTCGAGGGGAGCCGATAGGAATCCCATAAGAATATTAGAGAGAGGAGAGCATAGCATGCAAAATAAACATGACATACTACATGAGTATTCAAAAAGAGGTGTGATGGCTATACTAGATACCATGCATAGGAAGGCTAAGGCGATTATGGGTGGGGCTAAATCGAGTCAATTAACGGAATCAATAACGGCTAAAAATAATTTTATAGTATTAGAAGTGCTAGAAGACACAGAGTGTGTGGATGATGTTGTTAGTAAGCAAGTCAAGTCGGTGAAAACTTGGAAGAAAAAGGGTGAGATGTTGGGAAAAAGGGATTTGGTGGATGACCAAGAGGATATGTTACAAAATTTAAGTGACCTAAATATGAATATTAACAATTCGGACAACACCAAGGTAAAGGTAACTCTAGTAGGGTCTAAGGATGTAAATGCACCAAATGATAAGATCAAGTCCGTGAATGTAGCTTCGATAGTTTAAGTGTCACAAATAGTGAATAAGAGATGAGTAAGGAAATAAAAGGGAATGAAGGATCAATGACTAGTTCGGGGGTATTAAGTTTCATGGGAAATGGGCTTAACTCATGGAAGGCCGGATACATCATCCTATGGATCGTTGGGTAGTGGGGAATATTGTGAAGCTTGGGCAATTAGTGGGATCTAATAAGGATAAGGTGTGTGGGTTACAACATGTCAAGGTGGAAGACATTACCAAGTAAGGTTTAGAGTGTAATAAAGTAGGGTGGAAAGGATCGGTTTTAGATACGGAGCATGAATGGGAGACATATAACATTCATCATTTATATTTAGGAAGTCTAGTTGTTCAAGGAGTTGATCCGGAAAAAGTAAGGAAAATTTTAAGAAGTTTAAAAAATTAGATAGAATCAAGAAACTTCAACTACTAAACTGCAATAGAAAGACAAGGTCAACTTTTAAAGCACTAGTTTCTACCTTTATATCAATTTCATCATGTCGGTATCTTTTAGAATGTTAGAGGTATGGGAAACACCGATTCAATTAATTCTATGAAAATTTTGAAAAAATAGCATAGGTTAAAATTTTTAGCTATTATCAATCCCAAGATAGGGGGATAGAATAAATAACATAGCTTAGTCTATTAAATACAAATATTACATGCATTTTAACCTAAAAAAAATACTTATATATGGTTTTTTTGGGATGAGGACATTTCGATGACTTGTGACGTAAATCATAAACAAGTAGTTATTGTTAGTATTTTGGGTTATCGGGAGGGTGAGCTACGAGTTTCAATAGTATATGTTAGTTGTAATAGGATGGAGAGGCAAGAATTATACCCCTGGCTTATAGGTGGTGATTTTAACATTATATCAAATACCGATGAGAAGATAGGTGGTAATAGTATGGATATGCGGGGTATGCTTGACTTTAATAATTGTTGTGACATAATTGGTATATTAGATTTGGGTTACTAAGGTAGCAAATTTACTAGGTCCAATAATTAGTCAAGATTACCAAGAATTTAGGAGAGCCTAGATAGAGTTAAGGCTAATGGTTTGTATATTGCTACAAGGTCGAACCTTGTAATTGAGCACTTTGTAAGAACAATGTTAGATCATAGTCTAGTGTTAGTTTAGGTGCCATAGTAATGGGATAGAGAGAGACTTTTTTGATTTCAGCAAATGTGGATGGAACACCATAATTTTTAGGAATTTGTAAGGGACTCATGGATTATTGTAGCTTAGGGTTCACCTATGGAAATTCTTCATTAGAAGCTTAAACATTTGAGGAGTAAGTTGCACGTGTGGAATTGGGAGGTTTTGGGTAACATTCATTGAAAAATGGAAGGGTTATAAAATGAAATTTATCGGTTAGATATGGAATTGGTGTAGAGTTGGAATGATCGGTCGATTGATATTCTTCGGGATAGAAAAGCTAAATTACCTATTAATCTAGTGGGATGAGGACAAGTTGAGATAAAAAGCACAAATTAAATTGGTTGTTGAGGGAGAAAGAAACTAAATTTCTTTCATGTATGTATCAAAGATAATGTAAGGAAAATGACCTTTTGATCGTAGAAACAGGATAAGAATTTTGTGGAAGATGTGTCCGAGATAGGGATGAGGTAGTTAGCTATTTCCAGTCTTTCTTTTTGGCTAGAGAAACGAGTAAACCATGATTCTTTGTTTACAAAGGTTCCAAGGAGCATCATAGAGGACATAAATATACAACTAAGAACCAAAAATTCTAAATGCATTGATGGAATGAATGCATCTAATGCACTTAATTAGGATGGATTTACGGGACATTTTTACAAAGGATGTTAGAATGTGGTTCAATCCGAGGTTATTACGGTAGTGCAAGATTTTTTTAGGGGAGGTCAAATCCCTAAGGATATGTCTTCTTGCATCCTAGTTTTGATTCCAAAGGTGGAAAACCCGAGTTCTCTAAATGACTTGAGGTCGATAAGTCTATCCAATTTGAGCTATAAAATTAATTCAAAAATCTTAGCTAATAGGCTCAATGTAGTCCTTCCCAATTTAATTGATTTGAAACAAGCTATTTTGCTAAAGGATGAAGTATCACGGAAAATGTGGCTCTAGCCCAAGAGATGGTAGCAAGTTTAAATATGAAGGGATAACCATATTTTGAAACTGGATATGTCAAAAGCTTATGATAGGGTCAAGTGGCATTTTCTCTTAAAATTCATGCATGTGATAGGGTTTAGTTAAAATTGGTGTGACTGGGTGTACGAAGTCTCGGTAACGTGTGGTATGTAATTCGAATTTAGAGAAGGAACTTCGATTCTTTAAATCATACAAGGTTTTTCAACAAGGGGACCTTCTATCACCTCTCGTTGTTTATTTTGGTCCAAGCATATCCTTTCGGTTAACCTTAAGCAATATATGGTGGAAGGTCTAATTCGGCCATATAGGTTGCCAAGGGGACCTTTATTAAATTATTTTCTAGGTATGAGGAGTGCTCATGGAAATTATTTAATGTGGCTAAGAGTGGGTTCTAGACCCCTAAAAATATGTTAGCACAAAAAATAGCTTAGTAAAGTAGTATACGGGATGTGGTCATTTCCAATTCACATTGTAGTATTTGCATGTTCCTCTATTCACAAGTAAAATGCGTCAAGTTTACTTTCTACTACTGGAGATGAAGATTAATTAGCAATTGTTTGGTTGGAAGGTAAATTTATTATCCTTTGGTACTAGATTGACTTAACTCCGATCGGTTATCTGCAGTATACAAATTCATATGCTAGTCTGCTATCCTAGTGCCTAAGGGCACACTTTGGAGAATTGATAATTAGATGGCTAACTTTCTATAGAGCTCTTCTAAGGAAAACTCGCCATCACTAGTTCTCCCGGCGGTAGGTCTATTCAACCTTCTAAGTTGGATTGGGGATTCGTGGATTGGAGCAAGTGATGTTAGCTCTACAAGCAAAGTTAACATGATCTTATATTCTCGGATCAAGCCTTTGGGCTTGATTTTTACGAATGAGGTATTAGGATATGGGGAAGCTTTCGAAAATGTCCTCACATATTTGGAAAAGCATTTTTCCACATTTACAATCCTTGCTTTCGGTCGACCAATGGATCATAGGAAAGGTTGTAGTTTCTTTTTGGGGTCTTAACTCGGTATGGTATGATTTTAGAGTCTCCGTTACCTATAGATATAAGGCTCATGGGGAGGGAAGGATTGTAATAACTAGATGACTTCCTTTCCTTCATTCCATATTGGATCCGTGAAGAAGTGAAGCATATAAAGGTTGATGAGTTAGTAGAGGATAGATTGATTTGCACCCTCATGCAAATAGGGGACTTTAAGACTAAAGCATATTGGAATTATATCCATCATCACTCTCCTAGATGGGTATGGGCTTCTCCAATTTGGAACCTTTACATTCCAACAAGGGTGGCTATGTTTATGTGGAATGGCTTAGAGGTGCTTCGGTAGTTAACTCTCGTAATCAAGATCTACACATTCTAATAGTGTCAATTTGCTTGTCTTGCTCGAATCATAAGGCGAAACCATGTTACACTTGTTTCTAGAATCTCGAGTTATGAGGCTAGTGTGGGGGCATTTTGGAAGAATCTTTAGGTGTGAAAGTAGGTGGAATTCATTAAAGGACTATGTATAGACATGGATTTTCTTGTTCACTACTCAATCGGGTATGTGCCAAGTTGGTGTCTTTTGTTTTATCTTATAGGAGTTATGCAAAAGTCGGTGCAAAGCAAAATATGAGGATGAACCAATGATAATAGGTGATATAGTGAGATGAGTGATTGAGTAACTAAGGGATATACATAGCTTATCTATGCCAAAAAAGTCTTTGAATGTGATCATTATAAGGAAGATGTAGGATTTAGGCATCACACCAATCTCGTCAAAAACTAAGAGAGGGAAGTGGATCAAGTGGGAACTACCACCTTTTGGTAAATTTAAATTAAATGTTGATGGATTGGCTAGAGATTGGTTTTTTTTCGAGTGGTGGAGTAATAGACTTTTTAGGCTCTTTTGTCGCTGGTTTTGCACACTACTATGAGGACGGAACTAACTCGAAGGCAAAGCTATTAGCACTTAGGGATGGGTTAATTCTATGTAAGGAATTGAATCTTGACTCGGTGAGTAGTGAATTTGATTCAATGGTAACTATCAATTTTATATTAGGCACTAACAAAGTCCCTTAATTATTTACATACCTAGTTTGAGAATGTCGGGAATTAAGGAGTAATCACACATTTTAGCATATTTGGCATGAGCAAAACATGATGGTAGATTGGTTGGTCGACGAGATGATTCAACATGAGTTAGAAACTAATTTTAGTAGTTATGCACAATTATCTTTAATTGTAAAATCGGTTAATAGACTGGGTAGGATGGGATTGTTTAATTATCGAGTGTTCTCTTATCTTTAGGGGTAAGATTCCTTATCCCACTAGTTTGTTGGGTTGGGATGGATTATCCCCTCATGTACTCATTTTTCTCAAATCAGTAAAATTATTTAGGTATCCACCATAGTAAAAAAAAGTGAGAGAGAGGGATAGAAAGGGAGAGGGGATAGACAAATGGAGAGAGGGAGAGAGTAACAAAGAAGGAGAAGTGGGAGCGGAAGAGAGAGAAATGGCTAGAGAGGGATGGAGATGGAGTGAGGGGGAGAAAGATAGGGTGAGGGATAGAGAGTTATAAAAGGAGTGAGAAAGGGAGGGAGAGAGAGGCAAGGAGAGAGATAGAGAGGAAAAGGGTGGGAGAGGGAGAGTGAGAGTGAATAAAAGAGGGAAAGAGGGAGAGGGAAATAAAGAGGGTGAAAATGCAAGAGAGAGAGAAAAAGAGAGGGAGATATAAAGAGAGGGAGAGGGAGAGAAAGAGAAAGGGAGAGAGAGAGGGAATGGAGTAGAGGGAGAGGAAAAGGGGGAAAGAGAGATAAAGAGGAGGAGAGAGAGTGGAAGAGGAAGAGAGAGTTAGGGAAAGAGAGGAGGGCGAGTGAGAGAGAGAGATAGGGAAGCGAGAGTGAGTTATTGAGGGAGTGAGGGAAGAGAGAGAGATATGGAGAGGTAGAGTGAGGTAATAAGGGAGTGAGAGAACGAGAGAGAGAGAAGTAGTGAGAGAGAGAGGTAGTGAAAGAGAGAGGGAAATGGAGAATAAGGTAGAGGAAGGGGGAGATGGAGAGAGGGGGAGAGAGGGAGAGAAGGTGAAAGATATAGAGAAGGAATGAGAGAGAGTGAAGGAGAATGAGAGAGGAAGTGAGGGAGAGGGAGAGGGAAAGAGAGGGAGAGGAGAGAAAGATTGAGAGTGTTAAAGGGAGAAGGGGAGAGAGGGAAAGGATGGGAGATAGGTAGAGAGAGAAAGAGAAATAAAGAGAAGTAGAAGGAGAGATAGGGAGAGATAAGAGGAGAGAGAGAGTGAGGGAGAGGAAGGGAGAGTTAGAGAGTAGGAGAGGAAGAGAGAGACGAGAGAATGAGAGGGAGAGAGGGAGAGGGAGAGGGAGAGGGAGAGAAGGGAGAGAGGGAGAGGGAGAGAGATGCGAGATAGGGAAGAGAGGGAGGTAGAGGCGGAGGGAGAACAAGAGAGAGAGAAAGAGAGAGATGGGGAGTGAGGCGAGAGGGATGGAGAGAGAGAAGGGATGGGAGAGAGGGAAAAGAGGAAGAGAGAGAGAGAGGAAGAGAGAGGGAGAAGAAAGGGAGAGATAGATGGAGGGGAGGAGAAAAGAAGAAAGAGACGGATGGAGGGAGGGAGGGGGAGAAGGAGAGGGAGGAGGGGAAAGAGAGAGGGGAAGAGAGAATAAGGTAGAGGAAGAGGGAGATAGAGAGGGAGACGGATGGAGAGAAGGTGAAAGATAGAGAGAAGGAATAAGAGCGAGTGAAGGAGAATGAGAGACGAAGTGAGGGAGAGGGAGAGGGAAAGAGAGGGAGAGAGGGAAAGATTGAGAGTGATAGAGGGAGAAGGGGAGAGAGGGAGAGGATGGGAGATAGGTGGAGAGAGAAGAGAGGGAAAGAGGGAGAAGGAGAGATGGAGAGAAGTAGAAGGAGAGATAGGGAGAGATAAGAGGAGATAGAGAAAGAGGGAAAAGAGAGAGAGAGGGAGGGAGAGGGAGAGAGAGCTAGAGAGTATGAGAGGAAGAGAGAGGTGGAGAGAGAGATAGGGAGATAGAGAGAGTTAGTGAAGGAGTGAGAGGTAGAGAATGAGAGAAGGTGAGGTAAAGAGAAAGGAGATATAGAGGGAGAAGGAGGGAAAGATATAGAGGGAGAGGGAGAGGGAGAGGGAGAGAGAGGGCAAGAGAGAGCAAAAGGAAGAAGAGAGGGAGAGGGAGAATGAGAGGGACGGGGAGAGAAAGAGAGGGAAGAGGAGAGAGAAAGGGAGAGAGAGAGGGAGTGAAAGATAGGGAGAGAGAGGTAGATAGAGAAGAAAGGGAGCTCTAGACCTCTACCTCTATCCTTCTACCTATATCCATTTCTCCCTCTCTCCCTCGCCTTCTCTATCTCCCTCTCTACCTCTCTCTCTCTATCTCCATCTCCTTTTCTCTCTCTCTATCTCTTTTCCCTCTCCTTGTCCCCCTTCCTACCCCAATCTCTCTCCCCTACCTTCCTCTTACCCTCTTTCTCTCTCCATCTTTCTCCTCCCTCTCTATCACTTCCTTCCTCTCTCTCCCCTAATCTACTCCCCTCTATCACATTTCCATTCTTTTCCTCTCTTTCTCCCTCCCTCTCTCCCTCCTCCCTCTCTCTACCTGTCTCTTACACTCTCAATCTCCCTCTCCTCACCACCTCTCTCTTTCCCTCTCTCCCTCTCATTCAATCTCCCTCCCTCTCTCTCCTCTCTCTATCATTCTTTCTCTCCCTCTCCTTCCCCACCTCTCTCTTTCCCTTTCTCTCTTTCATTACCTATCTCTCTCTTCCCCTCTCCCACTCCCTCTCTTCTCTTCCTCTCTCTTGCTCTTTCCATCTCCCCCACTCCTCTCCCTCTCCTCCCTTTTTCCCTCCTCTTTTGCTTTTTATCCCTCCCTCTCACTATCTCTCCCTCTCTTCCTCTCTTTTTCTCCCATCTCTCCCTCCCTCTCTCTTCCCCCTCTCTTTCCCTTTTCCTCCATCTCTCCCTCTCTCTCCCCTACCTCTCTTCCCCTCCCTCTAACTCCCTCTCCCTCTTTCTCGCCCTCCCTCCCTTTGACTCTCTCTCCCTTTTTCTTTCTCTCTCCCTCCCTCTCACTCCTTTCTTTTCTCTCTCCTTGTCTCCCTCACTCCCTCTCTCCCTCTCTTTCTCCCTCTCTTCATCCTCCTATCTCTTTCTCTCCATCTATCTCTCCACCTCTATCAATCCTTCTCACCCCTTTTCTCCCATTCTCCCTCTATCCCTCCCTCCCTCTCACCCCTTTCCGATCTAGCTCTTCCCCTCTCTTTCACCCTTTTGTCCTCTCATCTTTATTGTCCATCTCTCTCTCTCCCTCCCCTCTCTCTTCCTCTCCCTCTTTCTCTTTTTCTTCCTCTCTCCTTATCTCCCTCTCCCTCTCACTCTCTCCCTTTCCGGATCTCCCATTCTTGATCCTCTCCCTCTCACTCTCTTCCTTTCCCGATCTCCCATTCTTGATCCCTCTCCCTCTCTCTCTCTCTCCATCCCTCCTTTTATCCCTCACTCTCCTTCTCTCTCCCTCTCTCTCTTTCTTTGTCCCACTTCTTCTCTCCCTCTCTTCATCTCTCCATCATTATCTCTCCCTTTCCTCCTCTCTCCCTCTATCACTCTATCCCTATCTCCAACTCTCCCTCTACAACTCTCTCTCTTCCCTCTTCTATCTCTCTCTCTCTCCTTATCCCCTATCTCTCCCTCCCCTCCCTATTCTCTCCCTCATCTCCCTCTCTCTTCCTCTCTCTCTTTCTCAACCTCCCTCTCTATATCTCTCCACTCCCTCGCCTCTCTCTCTCCACTACTCTCTCCCACTCTCTTTATCTCTTTCTTCTCTCCCTCTCTCTTCCTCTCTCGTTTTCTCTTATTCTCCCTCTCTCCTTATCTCCTTTTCCCCATCTCTCATTCTTGATCCCTCTCCCTCTCTCTCTCCCTCTCTTCTTCTATCTCCCACTCTCCTTCTCTCCCTCTCTCCCACTTCTTCTCTCCCTCTCTCCCTCCTTCTCTTCCTCTCTCCCTCATTGTCTCTCCCTCTCCTCCTTTCTCCCTCTATCACTCTATCCCTTTCTCCAACTCTCCCTATATAATTCTCTCTCTTCCTCTCCCCCTATCTCTCTCTCCTTATCCCCTATCTCTCCCTCCCTCTCCCTTTCCCTCTCTCTTCCTCTCTCTTTCTCTATCCCCCTCTTTATCTCTCTCCTCTCTCCCACTCTCCTTATCTCTCTCTCCTTCTCCCTCTCCTTCTCTCGCTCTCCCTTCCCCTTCCTCGAACCTAATCTCCCTCTCTCTCCTTCTCCCTCTCCTTCTCTCGCTCTCCCTTTCCCCTTCCTCTAACCTTATCTCCCTCTCTCTCCTTCTCTTTACCCTCTTCGCTCTCACTCCCCCTCTCTCCCTATCTCTCTCTCATTCCATTTCTCTTCCTCTCTCTTTATTCTCTCTATCCCTCTCTCTTTCTCTACCCACTCTCCCTCTTTTCCTCTCCCTCTCACTCTCTCTCCCTCTATCTCTCCCACTCTCCCTCTCTACCTCCCTCTCTCTCTCACCCTCTATCTATCTCACTATCTAACTCCCTCTCTCTCACTTTCTCTTTCTCCAACTTTATCCCTCTCATCTCCCTCTCTCTTTTTCTCTCCTTCTACCTCTCCACCTCTATAAATCCTTCTCACCCCCTCTCTCCCACTCTCCCTTTATCCCTCCCTCTCTCTTTCCCCCACCCTCTCTCTCACCTTTTCCCTATCTAGCTCTCCCCCTCTCTCTCACCCTTTTGCCCTCTCATCCTTTGTGTCCATCTCTCTCTCTCTCCCTCCCCCTCTCTCTTCCTCTCCATCTTTTCTTCTTCTCCCTCTCTCCTTATCTCCCTCTCCCTCTCACTCACTCCTTTTCCTCATCTCTCATTCTTGATCCCTCTCCCTCTCTCCTTTTATCCGCCACTCTCCTCCTCTTCCTCTCTCTCTCTCTTTCTTTCTCCCACTTCTTCTCTCTCCATCCCTCTCTTACTCTCTCCATTATTATCTCTCCCTCTCCTCGCTCTCTCCTTTTATCACTCTCTCTTTATAATTCTCTCTCTTCCCCTCCCTCTATCTCTCTATCCTCATCTCTCCCTCCCTCTCCCTCTTCTCTCTCTCTCATGTCCCTCTCTCCTCCTCTCTCTCTCTTTCTCTATCCCTCTCTCTATCTCTCTCCTCTCTCTTGCACTCTCTCCCCTACTCTCTCCCACTCTCCTTATCTCTCTCTCCCTTCCCCTTTATCTTCCTTTCCCTTTTTCTCGTATTCTCCCTCTCTCCTTACCTCACTCTCCCTCTCACTCTCTCCCTTTCCTCATCTCCCATTCCCGATCCCTCTCCATCTCCCTCTCTCTCTCTCTCTCCTTTTATCCCCCACTTCCTTCTCTCTCCTCTCTCCCACTTCTTCTCTCCCTCTCTTCATCCCTCTCTTCCTCTCTCCCTCATTGTCTCTCCCTCTCCTCCTCCGTCCTTTATTGTCTCTCCCTCTCTTCCTCTCTCCCTCTATAATTCTCTCTATTCCCCTCTCTCAATCTCTCTCTACTAATCCTCTATCTCTCCATCCCTCTCCCTTCTCTCTCTTTCTCATCTCCCACTCTCTTCCTCTCTTTGTTTCTCTATCCTCCTCTCTATCTCTTTCCTCTCTCTTGCTCTCTCTCCCCCTCTCTGTCCCACTCTCCTTATCTCTCTCTCACTCTCTCTCTCTTCTATCACTCTCCTTTTCCCCTTCCTCTAACCTTATCTTCCTCCCTCTATCCTTATCTTCCTCTCCGACCTTCTCGCTCTCATTCTCTCGCTCTCCCTTTCCCCTTCCTCTAACCTTATCTTCCTCTCTCTATCATTACCTCTCTCTCTCCTTCTCTCTCCCTTTTCCTCTCTCTCTCCCTTCCTCTCTCCATCTCCCTCTCTCTCTTTCTCTCTACTCTCTTCGCTCTCACTCCCCCTCTCTCCCTCTCTCTCTCATTCCCTCTCTCTCCCCCTCTATCTCCCTTCTCACTCTCTCCCTCTCTATCCCTCGTTCTTTCTTGCTCTCTTTCCCTCTCCCTCTTTATAACTCCCTCTCCCTTCCTCCCTCTTCCAATCATATCTCTCTCCCTCTCTCTCTCTCTTTCTCTATCCACCTCTCCCTTTCTCTTTCTCTACCCCCTCTCCCTCTCACTCTCTTTCCCTCTATCTCTCCCACTCTCCCTCTCTATCTCACTCTCTCTCCCCCTCTACCTTTCTCTCTATCTCCCTCTCTCTCCCTCCATCTCTCGTCTCACTCCATTTCTCTTTCTCTCTCTCACTATCTATCGCCTCATTCTCTCAACCACTCTCTTTATCTCTCCCTCTCCTTCTCCCTCTCTCCCTCTCTCCCTCTTCCTCTCTTACTCTCCCTTTCTCTCTCTCCCCCTCCCTTTATCTTTATCTTCCTCTCTTTCCTTATCTCCCTCTATCTTTCTCTCTCTCCCTTGCTCTATCTCCCTCTCTCCTACCTCTCTCTCCCTTCTCACTAGGTCCCTCCCTCCCTTACTCTCATGCTCACTATCTCCCTCTCTTCATTCATCCCTCCCCTATGTCTCCCCCTCCCTCTCTTACTCTATCTCTCTTGCCCTCTCTCCTTCCCTCCCTCCTCCCTCTCTCTCTCTCCCCTTACCCCGGCTCCCCCTTCTCATCCATCTCTCTCCCTTTCTCTCCCTTTCTCTCTTCTTTGCACTCTCTCGCTCTCTCTCCCTCTCTCTCTATTTCAATCAATCTACCTCTCACCATCTCACTATCTTCCTTTCTTCATCTCTATCTCTATCCCTTCCCACATTTCTCTCTCTTTCTTCCTCTCTACCTCTCTCTATCCCTTCCTCCCTCTCTATCCCCCTCTCTTCTTCCTTCTCTCTCTCCCCTCTCGCTTTTCCCTCTCTCTCAATCTTTCCCACTATCTCGCTCTCTCTCCCTCTCTTTATCTCCCTCACTCTCCTTCTCACCATCTTCTTCTCACCCTCTCCCTCTCTCTCTCCCTTCCCACGCCTCACTCTTTCTCTCTCCCCCTCTCTCTCCTTCTCTCCCTCACTCTCTCCTTTCCCTATCTCTATCTCCATCTCCCTCTTTCTCCCCTTTTAATTTTCTCTCCCCCTCTCCCCTTCTAATTTTCTCTTTGTCCCTTTCTATCTCCTAACCCCTTTCCCTCCCCCACTCTCTCCATTTCTATGTCTCTCTCCTCCTCTCCCTCTTTCTCTCTCCCTTCCTCTATCCCACTATATCTATCTCCTTCTCTCCCTAATCTCTACCCCCCTTTTATCTACATCCATCTCCCTCTCGTTCTCTCCCTCTCTCACACACATTCTCTCTCTATCATTCCCTCTCCCTTTGTCTCCTTTTCTCCCTTGCTCTATTTCTCTCTCTCTCTTTCCCTTTTATTTTATCTCCCTCTCTCCCTCTTCCTCAATCTCTTTTCCTCTTTCTCTCTCCCTCCCTCACCTCTCTTTCCCTCTCTCATCTCCCTCTCTCCCCATCTCTACCTCTCCAACTCCTTCTCTCTCTCCCTTTCCCTCTCACTCTCATACTCTTTTGCTCACTCACCCTCTCCCTCTCTCTCTTACTCTCTCTCTCCCTCTCTATCTCTCACACACTCCCTCTCATTATCTCCCTCCCTTCCCCTCTCCCTCTCCCTCCCCATCTTAACCCCCTTCTTTCTCTCTCCCCCACTCTTCTTCTCTACCTCTCTCTTCATCTCTCCATCCCTCTCTCCCTCTCTCTCTCTCTCTCTCCCTCACTCTCACTCTTTACCTCTCTCTTCATCTCTCCCTCCCTCTCTCCCTCTCTCTCTCTCTCTCTCTACTCTTTCCTTTTCTCCCTCTATCCCCCTCATTCTCTCACCCTCTCTCTTTCTCTATCTCTCTCTCTCTCTCCTTTCTCTCTCTCTCCTTCCCATCTTTCTCTCCTCCCCTCATCCCTCTATCTCGGACTCTCCTTCTATTTCTCTCTTCCTCCCACTCTCCCTCTCCCTCTCTCTATCTCCCCTTCACTCCATCTCATTATCTCTCTCTCCCTCTATATCTTTCTCTCCCTTACTCTTTCTACCTCTCCCTCCCTCCTTCGTCTCTCTCAATCTCCCTTTCTTTCTCTCCATCTATCTCTCTCTTTCTTTCTCTCTCCCTCTCCCACCCTCTCCCTGTCTCCCATCGGTTCCTCTCCCCCTCTCTCCTTCTTTCTCCCTCTCCCACTCTACCTCCCTCTTTCACTCTCTCTACTTCCCTCTCCCTCCCTCTCTCCCCCTCTCTCTCACCATTTATCTCCCTCTTTCAAGCTTACTTTATATCTCTTTCTAGCTCACTTTATCTCCCTCTCTAACCCTATCTCTATCTCTCTCTCCCCTCCCTCTTCATCCATATCACTCCCTCTCCCTCCGCCTTTCTCCCCCTCCCCGTCGCTCTCCCTCTCTCCCTATCTTATTTTCTATCCCTCTCTATCCCATTCCCTCTTCCTCCCCCACTCTCTCACTCTCTTTCCCTTCTTCTATCTTGCTTTCTTTCCCTCTTACTATCTCCCTTTCTTCCTCTCTCTATCTCCATCTCTCTCCCTCCTTTCCTCTCTCTCTCCCTCTCTCATTTTCTCTCTCTTCATCTCTCCCTCTCTCTTCCCCTTTCTCCCTCTCTCACTCCCTCTCATTCCCTCCTTTTTTTACACTCCCTCATACAATCTCCTTCTCTTCCTCTATCCCTCTCCCACTCTCTCCCCCTCCCTCCCTCCTCTCTACCACTCTCTTGTTCTCTCTTCCTCTCTCTATCTCCCTCACTTTCCCTCTCACCATCTCTCTCCCATCATCTCTCTCTATCTCCCCCTTCTACCCTTGTCTCTCTATTCTCCCCCTCTCTCCCTATTTCACTCTCTTTACCTCTCTTTCTTTCTCTCTCTCCTTTTTTCTTTCTTTTTCTACCTTAGTCTCTCTCTTCCTCCCTCCTTGCCTCCCTTTCTCCCTCTCTATCTCCCTCTGTCACTCCCTCTCAATCACTCCCATACGCACACTCTCTCTCATTCTCTATCTATCTCCCTCTCTCTCCTTCTATCTATCTCATCCTCTCTTCCTCTCACTATATCCCTCTCTTTCTCTCTTCCTCTCTCTCTCTCCCCCTCTTCTCTCATCCTCTATCCATCTTTCTCTCCTTCCTCTCACCTCTCCCTCCTCCTTCCACTCTCTCTTTCACTCTCCCTTCCTCTCTCCCCCTTTCCCTCTCTCCCCCTCTCTCTCCCCTTATCTCTCCTCCTTCATCCCTCTTTCCCTCCCTCCCTCTCTCTCTCCCTCTCCTCCTTTCACTCCTTCTCACCTTAGTCTCTTCCTCCTTCTTTCTCTCTCACTCTTCCTCTCTCTCCCTTCAACTCTTTCCTTCTCCCTCTCTCTTCCCCTCTCAATTGCTCTTTCTCCCTCTATCTATATCTCCCTCTTGCTCACTCTCCTCTCCCTCTCCCTCTCTCCCCTTCTCCCTCATTCTCCCTCTTACTCTCCTTTTCTATCCCCCTATCTATTTCCAACCATCTCCCTCTCGTTTTTTTCTTTCTCTCCCTCTATTTCTCGTCCCCCTCCCTCTCTCACCCTCTCTCAATCTCTCCTACTCTCTTTCCATCTCCCTCTCTCCCTCTTCTCACTCTCTCTCTTATTCTCTCTTCCATCTCTCTATCTTTACCTCTCTATCCATCTCTTGATTTCTCTCTCTCCCACACCCTCTCTTCCTCTCATCTCTCTCCCTACATCCTTCCCTCTTCATCTCACAATCTACCTTTCTCTCCACCACCTATCCTCATCTCTTTCTCCCCCTCTCTCTCTCTACCCCTCTCTCTCCTATCTCCCTCTCCATCTCCCCCTCTCTCCCCCTCTCTCCCTCCCTCCCTCCCTCTCTATCTCCCCTCTTTCCCCCACTCTTTCTCCCAATCGCCCTCTTTCTCTCTCCTACCCTCTCTCTCCCATTCCTTATCTCCCTCTCCTACTCTCTCCCTCCCTCTCCCTCCCTCTCTCTCTCTCCCTTTCATTCTCTCGCTCTCTCCTTTTCTTCCTCTCTAACACACTTTTTCCTTCTCCCTCTCTCTATCTCTCCCGCCCTCTCACTCTCTCCCTCCCTCTTTCTCTCACTCTCATTTCCTCCCTCCCTCTCTCTCTTTCTCCCTCTCCCTTTCCACTTTTTCTTACCCTCCTCCTCTCTCCCTTCCTCCCTCTTTCTTTCTCACGCTCCCCCTCTCTTTCCCTCCCATCTCCCTTTTCTCTCTCCCTCTCCTTCCCTCCCTTTTTCCCTTCCTCCCTCCCTCTTTGTCCCTCGGTATCCCTCTTCCTCACTCCCCCATCTCTCTTTCTCTCTTTTTCTCTCTCTCCCTCTCCCTTACTCTTTATCTATCTCTCCTACTCCCTCTCCTCTCTCTCTTTCCCCTTTCCCTCCCTCTCTACTTCTCTCTCCTTAGCTTTCTCTCTCTCCCTCCCCCTATCTTTCCCTCTCTCTCTCTTGCTCTCTCTCTCCCTCCTTCCCCACTCTCTCCCCTCTCTCCCCCTCGTTCGCACTTTCTCTCCCTCTTTCCCTCTATTGTTATTTCCCTCTCTCTCTCCTCTCCTCCCTCTCGCTCTCTACCCCTCTTTCTCCCTCTCTATCCCTCTCTCTCCCTCTCCCTCTCTCTTCCTCCCTCACTCCCTCTCTCTTACTCTCTATCTCTCCCTCCCTCTCCCTCTCCCTCCCCCTCTCCCTCTTTCCCTCCCTCTTCCTCTCTCTCTCATGCCCTCTCTCTCCCTCTCCCTCTATCCCTTTTCCCTTCTCTTCTACTCTATCTCTCTCACTCCCTCTTATTCTCTCTCTCCATATCTCTCCTTCTCTCTCTGTCCCACTCACTCCTCTCTCTCCCTCTCTCCCACTTTCCCTCCTTCTCTCTCTCTCTCCCCTCTCTTTCCCTCTCTCCCTCTCCCACTCTACCTCCATCCCTCTCTCTCCTCCTCTTCCACTCTCTCCCTGTCTCTCTTTATCTCTCTCTTTCATTCTCCTTATCTCTTTCTCCCTCTTCTTTGCTCTCTCCCTTTTTCTCTCTCTCTTTCCCTCACTCTTTCTCATTCACTCATTCTCTCTCCCTGTCTCTCTCATCGCCACTTCCCCCACTCTCTCCCCATTTCTCTTCCTCTTTCTGTCTCTCTCACCCTTTCTCTCTCCCTCCTACTCTCTCACTCACTCCCTCTCTACCCCCAATCTCCCTCACTCTCTCCCTATTCTCTCTTTCTCTCCCCCTTGTCTATCCCTCCCACTCTCTATCCTTCTCTTATATTCTCTCTCTCTCTCTCACTCTCCCTCTCTATCCATCCTCTTTCTCTCTCCTTACTCTCTCCCCCTCTCGGTCCCCTTCTCTCCCTTTCTCTCTTTGTCCCTCTCTTCCTCCCTCTCTCTCATCACCTATCCCTCTCTCTCTCTCTTACTCTCTCATTCTATCTCTCCTATTATCTCTTTCACTCCCTATCCCTTTCTCCCTCTATCTCTCCCTCTCCTACTCTTTCCCTCCCTACCTCTCTCTCCTTCTCTCCTTCTCTCCCTCCCCCTTCCCCCTCTCTTCCCTCTACCTTCCCCTCTCTCTCTCCCCCTACCTCTCTCACCCCTTTCCTTCTATTTCCCTCTTTCTCTCTTTCTCACTCTCTTTCTCTTGCTCTTTATCTCTCTCTCCTCTCCATCTCCATCCCTCCTCTCTCTCCCTATCTCTTCCTCTCTTTCTCTCCCTCCTTTTCTCTCCCTATCTCTAACTCTCCCTCTCCATTTCTCCCTATTTCTCTCCCTTTCCCCTCTCGCTTTTCTCCCTCACTCTACCCCTCCCAACCTATCTCTCCCTCTCCCTCTCCATCTTTCCCTTTCTCTCCTTCTCTCTCCCTCTCTTTCTCCCTCTTTCCTTTCCCTCTCACACCCTCTTCCTCCCTCTCCCTATGTCTCCCTCCATCCCTCTCCGTCTCCTACTACCACTCCCTCCCTCTTTTCCTCTCTCTCTCTCCCTTTCTACCTCTCCCTCCCTCTTCCTTTCTCTCTCTCCCCCTCCCTCTCCTTCTTTCTCTCACTCAACCTTCTTCTTTTCTCTCTTTCTTTCGATCTCTTTCCTTCTCCTTCTCTCTCGTATTCCTCTCTCTTTATACCTCACCCTATCGCTTCTCTCCCTCTCTCTCACTCTCCTTCATTCCATCCTCACACTCTCCCTCCCTCACTCTCCCTCCATAATCTCTCCCTCTTTATTCCTCCTTCTCCCTCTCCTTCTCCCTCTCTCTCCCCTCCCTCTTCCTCCCCCTCTCCCTCTCTCTCCACTTTTTCCTCTCTCCCTTCTTTCCCTCCCCACACCCTCTCTCCATCACTTCTTTTCTCTCTTTCTTGCTCCTTCTCTCTCTCCCTCTCAATTTATCCCTTTTCCCTTTCTCTTCTATTATATCTCTCTCCCTCCTTCCCCTTGTTTTTCTCCCTCTGTCCTTCTTTCTTTCCCTCTCCCTCTTTTTTCTCCCTCTCTTCGACTTTCTCTCCCCCTTTCTCTCTCCCCCTCTCTTTCCTTCCCTCCATCTCCCACTCTACCTCCATCTCTCTCCCTCTAACACACTCTTTCCCTCTCCTTCTCTCTCCTCTTCTTTGACTCTCTCTCACTCTCTTTATCTTCTTCTCTTCTCACTCTTCTTCATTTTCTCCCTCTTTCTCTCCCTCTTTCCCTCATTCTCTCTCCCTCTTCCTCACCCATTGTCTCCCTTCCCCTTTCTCCCTTAATCTCTCTCCCTCTCTATCCCCCTCTCCCTTTCTCTCTCTCTCTCCCTCTCTCTATCTCTCTTATTCTTTCCCTCCCTCTCTTTGCCCCTCTCTTCCTCCCTTTATCTACACCCTCTCCCTCTCTTCCTCTCTTCTTCGCTTTCTCTCCCTCACTCTCCACCTCTCTCACCCCTTCTCGCTCTCTCTCTCCCACTCTTCCTCACTACCTCTCTCTCCCTCTATCTCTCCTCACTCTCTCTATCCCTCTCTCCCTCCATCTATCTCTCCTTCTCTATCCCCGACCATCTTTTCCTTTCTCTCTCTATTCCTCTTTCCCTCTTTCCCCCTCTATCTCTCTCCCTCACTCTCTCTCCCCCTCTTCTCTCACTCCCTCTCTCTCTCCCTCTCCCCCTCCCTGTAACTCCCATGAAATTTATTAATTATAAAAATATATACATTTCTAAATATTCATAAACATGCCTATATTAAGTAAAAGTGATAATATGAATTGTTTTATAAGTTTTTACGATAAGGTATGTCCGACATAATTTAGTTAATTATCCTTAGGATATTTATAAGTATTTGGGATGCATTATATTAATGAGAAATATTTTGTAAAATATTTGGAACATTGGAACTTATTTTTGGAAAAATTTCTGAATTGTTTAAAAGAAAGTTTTTTGAATTTTAAAGGTGAAACATTCTGAATTTGTGTGATTTATTTAGTGATATTAGAGTGATTTATGGGTAAAACTCAAAGAATAAAAGTTGTTCATCTATGTGTCTAATAGCTCTTTGTAAAATTTCATAATTGTTAGATCCATATATATAAAGTTATGGTCGATTTGGTATAAACTGTTTTGATATACCATTGCTGGAATTTTTGGGAAAAGAATGGACAAGGAATTTTTGAGTTTTAAAAAAGGAAATTTCGAAAATTTCATAAAGGAAACTATGTGCAGTTACTTGAATCAAGTTAATTAGGGTGTTTAGTTAACCTAAGTTTTTAGTTAGACACCTAAGCAATGCATTAAATGAATTAATAGCCAACTCACCCATTTTTTGTCCCAAATCCGCCACCTCTCACATGACTCTCCCATAACTTTTACACCTTGTCCATTAATTTTTAACACCTATAACTTAATTCACTTAAAAGGGAAAGTAAGTATGTATATATATATATAGAGAGAGAGAGAGAGAGAGAAAGTGTTAAGCTGGTGAGAAGTTTTAGCAAACCAAAACCACCAAATTGGGAGAAGAAAAAACGGTAAGAAAGAGAGAAAGAAAAAGGAAAGGAAAGGAAATGAAAGAAAGAAAATCGAAGGAAATCCAACCACATATAAGCTATATAAGTAGGTTTATTTTTTCTTTTACATGTCCATTTTTATGTGTTTGAGTTATGTATTGATTGAGTTGTTTGTTGTATTGTTGAGCTTGGTTTGTGTTGGTGGTCGTTTGATGTCTTGGCTTACTCTACTTGTGGATGTTGTGTAGCCGATGAATTGTGATGTTTATAATGCCTAGTGCATGTCTAAGTATGTGATGATGAGTTAGATTGGACTTGGAATGAAATTTAATTGGACTAAAACATGGTTAATGTGGGTGGGAATGAATGGCAAAATCATTGTTATTGAGGAGTAGTTTCTATCCGACTTTGGTATTGCCTCGTTCAAGGACCTTGGTTGATTTCTAGGTGAATATTAAGGAAATTTTTTTTTATATATGCCTTGAATAAATCCATGTAAAATATTTTTATTATTAGGCTTATATTGAAAAGCTATGCCCATTTTAGTACGGACTATGTTGGGTGAACTATTGCTAGATAGATTGAATCTTAAACTTCACAATTATGTTATGAATTGTGTGTTTGGTATTTAAACCTAATTTTTGGATATGTTATGAAAAAATATGTCTAGTTTCTAATAAAAAAAGTATAGGATTTAATTATGCTCATAAGTTGGTACGTTGCCTACTTAATTAGAGGTCGCCCTATAATAAACTACAAATTGGACGAGGAGGGGAAAATGAATTCCTAGGGTTTTCACTCAAGAACCCTTTCGGCCTAAGTAAGAAAATGAATAAGATTAGACCCATTTTATGTAATTAATGGCATAGGACTCAAGTATAATTTAATTAGGTATACATTAGTAAGTTGGGATGAAAAATTAATCTTTGGCCACTTTAAGGACCTATTCGGCTTAAACCCTAAATTATAGGGATTTGGATTCCAATCCTTCAATTCCTTAATTAATGGTTTGATTACACCCTAATAAGTATAAGAGGATGTTTAGATAGGAAAAACAAAATAAAATAATTTGCTAGGTAAATCAAAATTTTGACCTAGAACATTTAAAAGCCCAATTCAGCCTTAAATTGCCCCAATTTGGGTTCGAAGAGAAAATGTCACCTTAGTATCTTTAAAACTCGGTTTAAAATGCTACTAATTACATACATCAAGTGAAGAACGAATTGATAGTGTAGATTTGGTACCCACAATAAGTTAAGCATGGTAACATGGCATCACGTGTATCATGTGCATTGGTGGGGATGAATTGAGAAAGAATCAAATGGTTGAAAAGTGGTGTGTATGGATAGGGGTGGTAATATAATCGAAGAAAAAGGGGTTAGCGGTCCAACTTGTATGCATACTCTAAGCCGGGTGCTCGCACTATTAGGCGATGGATTCCCATCGGCAAGTGGCTACAACGAGGGATAATTTCGTTGTTAGCATTCGGTGAGTTGGTAATCACCTATGATGATTGAATCTCTAGCGAGTAGTTGATTCTTGTCAAACAAGTAGCAGCATTTCCATCTCTTACTCAACAGGATGTTCAACGGATGATCATAATAGCTTTCTCTACTCTTGGTCTTACTAGTAAAAATGCATCTCTTTCTAACATCCGGCTTTTTGACTCGGCTTACTTCAAACCATATGACTCCATCATCCGATAATCTACTTAATATCAAAACATATGATGGCAACATGCAAATTGAGATAGCTAGTGGGGATCATATTCCCATAATTACCATCGATGATATTTCTTCCTCTTCATCAATGAAAATTGTTTTTATTGCCCTTGGTTTATCGCCTAATTTGCTTTCTATTGGACAAATGATTGAGAATAATTGCAACGTCATTTTTTCTCCTTTTGGTTGTACTCGTGCAAGAATTAGTGTCGTGGAAGACAAGAGCGGAGGGACCTAAATGGGGCGTACTTTTTCATGTTCAGACTTTATCAACCAGCCAAGCCTATGAATGTGTTTTCTTTATTTTCTTATTCCGTTCGACTCGATTACAAGTCATGGCATGTCAAATTAGGCCATCCAAATGATAGAACTCTTTTATCCATGTTAAAGTCTCGGAGTGTTAGTCAATAAAATTCCATCTCATCCTATCAAAATTGATTGTTCTAGTTGCAAAATGGGTAAAAGCAAAACTCTTCCTTTTCCTTCTCGTGAAACAAAGTCTTCTCAATGTTTTGATTTGATTCATAGTGATGTTTAGGGGATTTCACCTGTTATATCTCATGCTCAGTACAAGTATTTTGTGACATTTATTGACGATCACAGATCACTTTACTTGGATATATATCTTACGACAAAAATCGAAGTCTTTGATGCTTTTAAAAAATTCTTAGCTTTCATTGGCAATCAATTTTCAAAAAGCATCAAAATTTTTCATTCTAATTCTCGTGGGGAATACATGTCTAAAAAATTCCAAGAGTTTCTTCAACAAAAGGGAATTATTTCTCAAAGGAGTGATCCATATACACCTCGAAGAAATGGCATCGCCGAGCAAAAAACCATCACCTTTTTGATGTGGTGCGCTCTTTACTCATTGAATCTGTCGTTCCATCACAATTATGGGTCGAAGCTTTGACTACCGCAAGACATTTAATCAATCCTATTCCTACGATTGTTCTTGACAATCAAACACCATACTTCCTTCTCCATCACCAACGAACCTCAATATACACATCTCCATCCATTTAGCCGTGTTAGTTTTCTTCTCCTTCCTCCTCATGAACACACAAAACTCTCTCCTCAATCAATTAGATGTGCTTTTCTTGGACATGCAACACATCAAAAGGGTTATATGTGTTTTGATCCCACCACTCAACAAATTCAAATTTCTCGTCATGTCATATTTTTTGACCACCAGTATTTCTTTCCCTCTTATGATGTCACTTCACACATTTCTAGTCACTCCTTTCTACCAGCTTTTCGAGGATCCATCCAATCATCATAATAAAAATCCTTCTATTCCTATCATACATTTTAGGCCCGGCATTGTGTATACAAGGAGAAATGATAATGAGGTTCAAACTCGGAGACATTCTTCATGAGTCATCCGCTCAACCAGCCCTCGATATAGCTCTCTCATAACCTCCACGAGTCTTCCCTCGCCATCGGTCTCGATGTTGACTCACCACAACTTTGAAGGTTTACTCGCACCTCACATCCACCAAAAGGTATGGATATTCTTCCGACCGATATGGTTCTCACACATCTTTAGCTACAACACTATCATCTATTACTATTCCTAGATCTTACTCATAAGCTATGAAGTTTGATTGCCGAAAGAAAGCTATTCGGGAGGAACTTGATGTTTTGTAGCAAAATAACACATGGGATATTGTATCTTGTCCATCTTCAATCACTCCAATTGGTTGTAAATAGGTATTCTCTCGTCAAACTTAAATCCGATGGTTCATTTGAATGGTGTAAGGCTCGATTTGTGGCACTTGGCAATCATCAAGAATATGGGATCGATTACGAGGAAACTTTTGCTCTAGTTGCCAAGATGACTACCGTTAGTACAATCTTGGCTATCGCAGCCTTCTCGTAATTGGGAAATACATCGATGGATGTCAAAAATGCATTCCTTCATGGAGATATTAAATAAGATATCTATATGCGTCCTCCATCGGGTTTGACAATAGTTGCTACCGATGTTTGTCATTTAAAGCGCTCTTTATATGGGCTTAAGCAAGCTCCCCGCTCTTAGTTTGAGAAATTTCGATAGACTCTTCTTCATCTCTCTTTTGTGCAAAGCAAGTATGGTCCTTCCCTATTCTTGTGAAAGACTTCTCTTGGTATTGTTCTTTTACTTGTTTATGTCGATGATATTGTCATCACCGGAACCGATATTGCTGGAATTCAATAACTTAAAGCTTCTCTTCATACTTCTTTTCATATGAAAGATCTTGGGTCCCTAGATCGATGCCTAGTTGAGAGTTTAGTTTGCTTAACAATCACTTGGCTCGATATCTCATTTGCGATCAACTTAGTGAGTCGGCTTTATGGTTTCTCCATGTCATTTACATTTGGCAGCAGCTAAGTGAATTATCCGTTATCTTCTCGGGTACTTCCAACCGTGGCCTCCTTTTTCCATCTAGTTCCTCGCTTCAACTTATAGCTTATAGTGACACCGATTGGGCTAGTTGTCCCGATACATGGCGTTCTACTACCGGTTGGTGTGTATACTTAGGTGATGCATTGATCTCTTAGAAATGTAAGAAGCAAGAACGAGTTTCCAAATCCTCAACCGAAGCAAAATATCATGCAATGTCCGTAACATGTTTTGAAAGTACTTGGTTACGTGGTTTACTTTCTAAATTAGGTTACCCATAATCTAATCCTACCGCACTACATGCCGATAACACCAGTGCTAGTCAAATTGTGGCAAATCCTATCTATCGTGAACGTACCAAGCATATTGAGGTTGATCGTCATTCAATTCGAAAAGCATTCAATGCCGGTGTTATTACTTTTCCTCACATCTCTACAGCATCAACAAATTGCCGACATCCTCATAAAGCCTCTCTCTTGCTCGACATTAGTTTTTTGTTAACAAATTGATGCTATCGGACTCACCAAAGCATCAATTTGACAGGGGTGTCAATGATAGTTATTATAGTCTATCATTGTCAATCGTAATTGTCATATTATTGCTGTCATTTGCTATGTAAATATATTTCTTTCCTAAAATAGGACTCGCTATAATTACAAGATATGATTTGCTGTAATTGAGGCATATGATTTGTTGTAACATCTCTATTTAATCAAGGGAAAACTCGTAGTATAGAGATACAAACTTTTACACAAAAGTTCTGTCTTGTCACTCTCTCTCTCCCCCTCTCTCTTCTTCTCTCACTCTATCTCTCTCCCTCTCTATCCCTCTCTACATCCCTCTCCCTCTCTCCTTCTCTCACTCTATATCTCTCCCTCGATATCCATCTCTCCATCCCTCTCCCTCTCTCCTTCTCTATTCCACTCTATGTCACTCTCTCCCTCTCTCTCCCTCTCTCTCGTCTCTCTCCCTCTCTCTCCCCTCTCTACCTCTCCATCTCTCTCTCCATCTCACTCTCTATTCTTATCACTCTCTCCCTCTCTCTCCCCCTCTCTACCTCTCCATCTCTCTCTCCATCTCACTCTCTATTCTTATCACTCTCTTTCCCAATCTCTCCTTATCTCTCTCTACCTCTCTCCCTCTCTCTCTCCCTATCTCTCCCATTCTTTCTTTCCATCCATCTCTCTCCCCATCTCTTTATCCCTGTCCCTCTCTCCTACTCATTCTCTCACCCTCTTTACTTCTCTCTCTCCCTCTCTTCCTTGATCTCTTCCCCTCTTTCTCTCTCATTCCATCCCTTTCTCCCTCCCTTTATCTCTCTCCCTCCCTCCCTCCCCCCACTTCTTTCCCTCTCCCTCTCCCTCTTCCTCTATCTCTCTCCCTCTTTCTCCCTCTTTCTCCCCCTCTCATCCTTTCTCTATCCCACCCTCTCTCTCTCCTAATCTTTTCTCTTCCTCTAGACTTTTTCTCTTCCCTCTCTCCCATTCCCTATCTCTCCCTCTCTCTCTATCCCCCTCTCTCTCCCCTCCCTCTCCTTCTCACTCTCATTTACCATCTATCCCTCTACCTCTCCTTCTCTCTCCTTCGCTTTGCTTCTTAATCTCTCTCCCTCTTTTTTATCCTTTCCTCTCCTTCTCTATATCTCTCTCACTCTCTCTTCCTCTCTTTCTCTACCTTTTCACCTTCCTCTCTCTCCCTTCCCTCTCTAGCTCTCTACCCCTCCCATCTCTCTCTCCCTCTCCTTATCTCCCTACTTCTCTCTCTTTCTCCCTCACTCTCATTCTATCTTCCTCTCTCCCTCTCTCTCCCTCTCTCTCTTTCCTTGTCTCTCCCTCTCTTACTCTTCCTTTCTCTTACTTCCTCTCTCTCCCTCCCTTCCCCTCTCTCTTTCCCTTCTTTTTCTCTTTCCTTCCCCCTCCCTCTCTTTCTCACCCCTACTTTTTCCTAACTCTTTCTCTCTTACCCTCTCTCCCACCTTACTCTCTATTTTTTCGCTTCCTCTCTCCCTCCCTTTCCCTTTCTCTTCACTCGCCTCTCCCTCTCTCTCCCTTACTCTCTCTCTCCCTTTCTCTCCCCCTCTCCCTTTGCCTCTATCTCTGCCTCCTCCTTCTATTCTTTCTTCATCTCTCTCCCTTTCTCTATCCCTCTTCCTTTTTATCTCTTTCTCTCTTCCTTTACCTTTCTCTCTTTCCTCCCTCTCCCTCCCTCCCCCTCTCTCCTCCTCTCTTTTTCTCTTGCTCTCTCTCCCTCCCTCTTTCTCCCTCTCTTCCTTTACCTCCCTTTCTCTCCCCCTTTCCTTTCTCTCTTATCTTTTCTCTTCCCCCACCCTTTCTTTCCCTCCCATTCTTTCCCTTTCTCCCTCTCCCTCTCCCTCTCCCTCTCCCTCTCCCTCTCTCCCCCACTCCCTTTCTTCCTCCCCCTCTCCCTTTTTCTCCCTTTCTCCTCTCCCTCTCTCTCCCACTCCCTTTATGCCTCCCTCTCTCCCTCTTTCTCACTTTCTCTCTACTACTCCCTCTATCTTCCTTTCCTTCTCTCTTCCTCTATCTTCCTCTCTTTTTCCTTCTCCCTCTCTCTCCCTCCCTCTCTATCTCTCCCTTCCCTCTCTCTCCCTCTCTCTTCCTACCTCTCCCTCTCTCTCCCTCTCTCTTCCTACCTCTCCCTCTCTCTCCCTCTCTCTTCCTACCTCTCCCTCTCTCTCCCTCTCTCCCTCCTTCTCCCTATCTCTCCTTCTCTCTTATACTCTCCCTATCCCTCTCCCTTCCTCTCTCTCCTTCTCTCTCTTGCTCTCCCTCTCTTTTAATCTCTCCCTTTCTCTTCCACTCTTTACCTCCCTCTCTCCTTCTCCTTCTCTCTCTCCCATACTCTCTTACTATCTCTCTCCCTCTCTCTCTCCCTCACTCCCTTTCACTCTTCTCTCCCCCTCCCTCTCTCCTTCCCTTCGTAATTCTCACTCTCTCCTTCTCCTCCTCTCTCCCCTCTCTCTCCCTCACTCTCTATCTCTCCCTCTCTCTTTTTCTCTCCTCCTCTCCCTCTCTCCCTTTCTCTCCCTCTCATTATCTCTCTCTTTTTCCTCTCTCTTTATCTCTCTCCTCTCTCCTTTTCGCTCCCTCCCTCTCCCTTTCTCTGCGTCCCTCTCTCCACCTTTCTCCCCCTCTCTTACCCTCACCCATTTTCTCTCTCTCTCCCTTCCCTCCCCTCCCACTCCCTCTCTCCATCTCTCTCTTCTTTCTCTCTCCCTCCTCTTTATGTCTTTTTCTTTTTCCTTTTCTTTCCCTCTCTCTCTCTCTCTTCCTCCCTCCCTTTCTCTCCTTTTTCTCCCTCTTTATCTCTCTCTCCCTCTCCATCTCTCTCCCTCCCTCTCTATCCCTCTCTCTCCTTCTCTCTCCCTCTCTCCTCCCTCTTCCTCACCCTCTCTATCCCACCTTCTCCCTTTCTCCCTCTCTTCTCTCCCTCTCCCTCTCTCTTCTTCTCTCTCCATCTCTCTTTCCCTCTCCCTCTCTCTCTTCCTCTCTCCCTCTCCCTCTCCCTCTCCCTCTCCCTCCCTCTTCCCCTCTCTCCCTCTCCCTCTCCCTATCCCTCTCCCTCCCTCTTCCCCTCCCTCTTTCCCACCCTCTCACTCTCTCCCTCTCCATTTCCCTCTCTCTCCCCCTTTTGAATGATCATGCATCATATGGAGGTGTAGAATATAACAAAAACTTTTCCTCCATCTAAGGCTCCTAAGATCAAGCTGTAGAATCAACTAATTATACATACAAAAATTAAAGCATAAGTAAAGAATTATCTCTTTTAGTGCAGATTTACCCTTTGTAGAAAATAACCATCCAAGCATCCGACCTCCATCGATAATCCATACAGCCTAAGCACCCACACAAAAAGCACTCAAAAGTTATAGAGTGATAGCTCTTTTTTTCAAACTTGTTTAATATTTTCTCCTTAGAAATCTATTCAAGCATATTTTCCGACAACCCTAATTGAGAAGGAGACAGGTATTGTGTTTTTAGGAGGGAGAAAACTATTTTCTCCTTTCCTATAATGCCATGTGTGCCAAGCCAAAAGTCTCCTCTTTGCCGCACCTCTCCTTTTATTTTTAGTGGGAGTGTCTTCCTTGTCCTCTAAGGATAAGGAAGTGGTGGCAACAAGTCCAAAAATGACTTTAGGTTATTGCTTCCTAGTCATCCAAGGATTAGGAGTTGTAATGCATGTGGGCTTTTTGATCTTATCCTTTTAAACCGTGATCCCTATTCAATATGATTCATGTTTATCCTCCTACCAAAATATCTCGCAGGCTTTTAAATTAAACATACTAGCCTAATTAATTACTAATTAATTTAGACTATCCAATTGAATTGAGGTAGATATTTGTAGGAGGTCCACATTAGGAAATAATTTTTCAAATTACCCTTAAACCTAAATTAGGAAACTAATTTTCTTTTTACATAACTTATTTCCAAATTTGGAACCGACTTCCAAATTAGGTGACTTCTAAAATAGAAAATTTTCCATTTTAGGAAACTTTCTATTTTTGAAATTAGAAACTTTCAAAATTAAAAACCTTTTCCAAAATATTTACTTCCCTTTCATTATGTGAATGCTTAAACTTATGTGTGTGACTCAATAGGCTCCTAGACATGTTGGCAATGTATCAAGAATAAAAGACACCTCGTTTATATTTTGATACATAAATCAAGATTGGCATCTAACAAGATGTCATGACTACCAAATTCTCTAAGAGTATTAAATAATCTATAATTACTTTTCATGAGCATGGTTGCCATACAATTCAAACCTCATGTTAATTTATCATAGTTGTCTCAAACTTAGTTATTAGTCTATTTGATTATGATTGTACAATTTTTCTTTAATTCCTAAATGTCTTAACTCTTAGAGTAAACCAACTATGCTCTATTGGTGTACTTCTACTATGGCCACAGCATTTCTTAAGCAAACATTTATCGAAGTACAATGTGATAACTCCTTTAGCACATAAGGAATGACATGTCCTATCTTAGTGCACCTAATGAATCGCCCACCTATAATCCTTTATTAGGTCCATCAAAATAAGTGTCAAAGTACAAAAGTCCTCTAATGAGATAATTGTGATGAATTCAAGTCAAAGGACTAGTTGTGCCCATGTCTAATGAGATTCCCATAGACTAAACCAAATGGGTTCTCATGGCGAGTCAAGTTTAGTGATATGTTCTTTAACATTAATCACCTATGTGCTTGTTTTGGCATCACCATGGTAATAGGTATAAGATCTTCAACTACTATCTTATAGTATGAGCATAGCACTCATAAGTCTTATTGAATATAGTCAATGTCCATTCTTGATAATGCTATGACTTAGGATATTTAATAATATCATTTAAGTGCATTAATGTTTGCCTCACATCTTTTGATCAATCATTAATGCAATGCAAATCATATAGACTTATATCTAATTCTATTCGATAAATATAAATAATAAGAATTAATATAAAGAGTTATTTTATTAACAAAATAAATAATGTAATATTATAATAAGTTAACCTATCCAAACAAGATTGGATCCATGGGACCTACACTAACACCTCTTTCTCCCTCTATTCCTCCCTCTCTCTCTTCTCCCTCCCTCTTTCCCTCCCTCGTTGTCCCTCCTTCTCTCTCCTCTCTCTCTTTCCCTCCCTCTCTCTCCCTCCCTCTCTCTCCCTCTCTCTTTTCCCTCTCTTTTGCTCCCTCTCTCTCTCTCCCCTTTCCTCTATCTACCTCTCTCCCTCTTTCTCTCTCTCCATCTCCATCTCACTCTCTCTCACTTTCTCCCTCACTCTCTTCCCTTTCCCTCTCTCCCTCTCCCTCCATTTCTCCCTCTCTTTCACTCTCTCTATCTCCTTCTCCCTCTCCATCTCCCTCTCCCTCTCTCTCTTTCTCTCTTCCCTCTCCCTCTTTTCCCTTTCCCTCTCTCCCTCTTCCTATATCTCTTACTCTCTCTCTCTCCCTCTCCTTTTCTCCCTCTTTCTACCTCTCTTCCTCTCTCCTCCAATTTGTCTATCTCTATCCCTCTCTCTCTCTCACTCTTTTCCCTCATTCTCCCTCCCCTTCTCTCTTCTTCACTCCTTCCTCTCTCTCCCTCTCTCTCTGTATTGCTATCTCTCTCCATCTTTCTCTCTCTCTCTTGCTCTCTCTCCCTCTCTCTTCATCTCCCTTTCTCTATTGTCTCTCTACTCTCTCTTCCCTTCCCTCTCTCTTACTTTCTCCCTCTCTCCCCCTCTCTCTCCTTACCTTTCCCTCTCTCCTTGGAATGTTTAGCTCGGCTTATATTCTTCAACATAGAAAAGCTAAATTAGCTCAATTAATCTAGTGGGATGAGCACATGTTTAGATAAAAAGCATGAATTAAATAGGTTGTTAAGGGGGATAAAAATATAAATTTCTTTCATGCATGTATTAAAGTCAATGTGAGGATGATGACCTTCCGACTATAGAAATAGGATAGGACTTTTGTGGATGATGTGTCCGAGATATGGGAAAAGGCGATTAGCTATTTTCAATTTATTTTTTATTGGACCAATAATAAACCATGATTCTTTGTTTACAAGGGTTCCAAGGATCATCACAGGGGACATAAATGTATAGCTAACTGTGTGTTTCATTAGAACCAAAAATTCTAAATGCCATTGATGGATCGAATACATCTAGTGTACCTAGTTGGGATGGGTTTACTAGACAATTTTACAAAGGATGCTAGAATGTGGTTTGTTTTGAGGTTATTACAAGTAGTGCAGCATTTTTTCAAGAGAGGTCGATCCCTAGGAATATGTCTTCTTGCATCCTAGTCTTGATTCGAAAGGTGGAAACTTCAAGTTCCCTAAGTGACTTTAAGCTAATAAGTCTATCTAATTTCAGTTGCAAAATTATTTTGAAAATATTAGCTAATAGGTTGAGTGTAGTCCGTCCTAGGTTAATTGATCCGGAACAAGATGGTTTTGTTAAAGGATAGAGCATCATAAAAAATATGGCTCGGCCCAAAAGATGGTAAGCAGGTTTAAATATGAAGGTTCATGGGGATAACCATATTTTTAAACTAGATTATCAAAAGCTTATGATAGGGTTAAGTGGCATTTTCTCTTAAAAGTCATGCATGTGATGGGATTTAGTGAAAATTAGTCTAACTTGGTGTATAAAAGTCTTAGTAACGTGTGGTATACAATTCAGCATTCAAGGAAGGAACTTCAAATTCTTTAAATCATATAGGGGCATTCAAGCAAATGGACCCTCTATCACCTCTTCTATTTATTTTGGTCCAACTAGTCCTTTCGATTAACCTTAAACAATTTATGGTGGAAGTTCTAATTCGACCATATAGGTTGCCAAGGGGAGCTTTATTAATTCCTCATCGGTTTTATACAAATAACATGTTGTTGTTCATGAATGGATCAAAATGGTCTTTGACACAATCGAGGGGTTTGTTTTGCGTAGTATGAGGAGTGTTGCAGTGCAATTCCTTAATATGGCTAAGGGTATTTTCTACAACCCCAAAAATATGTTAGCACAAAAAATAGCTTTAGTTAAACAATATACGGGATGTGGTCATTTCCACTTCCCATTATAGTATTTAGGTGTTCCTCTCTTCACAAGTAGAATGCATCAAGTTTAGTTTCTACCAATGGAGATGAAGATTAAGTAGCGATAATATGGTTGGAAGGCAAATTTATTATCCTTTGGTGCAAGATTGGCTTTACTCTAATTAGTTATTAGTAGTATTCCAATTCATGTGTTAGCTACTATCCTCGTGCCTAAGGGCACACTTCGGATAATTGAGAGTCAAATTGCTAACTTTTTATGGAGCTCTTCCGGGGAAAATCACCATCAATAGGTCTCCTAGAGGTAGGTCGTTCTCTTTTGAGGAAGGTGGATTAGAGCAAGTGATGGTAGCTTGGTCCTATATACGGGAATCAAGCCTTTTAGGCTTGATTTTTGCATGTTAGGTATGGGGACATGAGGAAGCTTTCAAAGAGGTCCTCACATATTTGGAAAAGCATTTTTCCACACTTACAATCCTTGCTTTTGGTCGCCTAATGGATCATAGGAAAGGTCGCAGCCTTCTTTTGGGGTGCTAACTAGTGTGGTGTGGTTTTAGAGTCTCCGTTACCTATAGATATAAGGCTTACAAGTGACGAAAGGTTTATAAGAACTAGATGGCTTCCTTTCTTTCATTCCATGTTAGATTAGTGAAGAAGTGAAATGTATAAAGATTGATGAGTCGAGTAGAGGATAGATTGATTTGTACCCTCATGCAATCGGGGGACTTTATTGGAATTATATCCATCATCACTATCCTAGATAGGCATGGGCTTCTTAGATTTGGAACCCTTACATTCCAACAAGGGTGGATATGTTTATGTGGAATGGTTTAGAGGTGCTTTGGTAGTTGACTCTCGTGTTCGGGTTCTAAACATTCCAATAGTGTTAATTTGCCCGTGTTGCTTGAATCAAAAGATAGGAACCATGTCGCACTTGTTTCTAGAATCTCATGTTGCGAGGCAAGTGTGGGGGCATTTTGGAAGAATCTTTGGGTGTTGTGGTAGGTGGAATTCATAAGAGGAGTGTGCATAGACGTGGATGTCCTCGTTCCCTACTCGGTTAGGTATGTGCCTTATTGGTGTCTTCTATTTTCTCTTGTGGGAGTTTTGGAAAAGTAAGTGTAAAGCAAAATATGAAGATGAGCCAATGATAGTAGGTGATATATTAATACAAGTGATTGAGAATGTTTGCGATATGTTGAGCTTATTTGTGGCAAAAAAGCCTTTAAATGTGATTGGTATAAAGAAGATGCAAGAGTTAGCCATCATGCCAATCCTATCAAAAGCTAGGTGAGGGAAGTGGATCAAGTGGAACCATAACCTTTTTGTAAATTTAAATTACATGTTGATGGATCGACTAGAGATGGATTTTATGTAGGTGGCCGAGTAATAGGGGACTTTTTAGGCTCCTTTATCATTGGCTTTGCACACTACTATATGGAACTACCTCGAAGGCGGAGCTGCTAGCATCGAAGGATGGGTTAGTTCTATGTAAGGAACTAAACCTTGACTCAATGGCTATTGAATCCGATTTAATGGTAACTATCAATATTATATTAGGTACTAATAAGGTGCCTTGGTTATTGACATACCTGGTCCAAGAATGTTAGAAATTAAGGAGTAATCGCACATTTCAACATATTTGGTGAGAGAAAAACATTGTGGTAGATAGGTTGGCTTATCGGGTGATTCAACATGAGTTAGAAACTGATTTTAGTAGTCATGTACAATTATCTTTAAATGTAAAATTGGTTAATAGACAGGATAGGATGGGATTCTTTAATTATAGAGTGTCTTCCAGTCTTTAGGGGCAAGGCTTCCTTGTCCCCCTAGTTTGTTAAGTTAGGTCGGATTGTCTTCCCATGTACTCATTTTTCTTAAATTAATAAAATTATCAAGGTATGACCCTATTCAAAAAAAAGTGAGGGGGAGAGAGGGTGAGAAAGGGAACGAGAAAAGGAGAGGGGGAGAGAGAGGGAAAGAGGAAGAAAGAGAGAGGGAAAGAGATGAAGAGAGGGAGAGGAAGAGAGTGGGAGAGAAGGGGAGAGGGAGATGAATAAGGAGAGAAGGAGAGGGAGAGAAAGAAAGAGGGAGAGAGAGAGAGAGAGAGGGTGATGAATAAAGAAAAATATAGTGTGAGGGAGCAAGAGAGATGAAGAAAGATAGGGAGAGAATGAGAGAGGGGGCGAGAGAGAGAGGGAGAGATAAAGGGAGGGAGAGAGGGAGTGAGGGGGAGGGAAAGAGTAAGAGAGGGAGAGAAGGATGAAGGGAGAGGGAGAGAGAAGGAGGTCGAGGGAGAGGGAGAGAGAGGAAGGGTGAGGGAGATAGAGAGAGAGGTGAGAGGGAGAGAGGCGAGGCAAGAGAGGAGGAGAGAGAAAGAGTAGGGGATAAAGATAGACAGTGGTACGAGGAAAGGGAAAGGAGGGTGAGGGAGAGAAGGGAGGGAGTGAGAGAGAGAGGTAGAGTAAAAGAGGGTGCGAGAGAGGGAGGGAGGGAGAGCGAGAGAGAGAGATGGAGGGAGGAAGATAGAGAGGATGAGAGAGGGGGAGAGAGAAAGGGAGAGAGGGGTAGAGGAAAAGAGTTGGGAAAAGAGGCGGAGGGAGGGGGAGAGAGAGGGAGAGGGAAGGAGAGGGAGACAAAAAGGGAGAGGAATGTAAGTGAGAGGAGGGAGAGAGAAAGGGATGAAGAGAGGGAGAGGGAGAAGGAAAAGAGGGAAAGAAAGGGATGGAGGGAGAGAGGAAGAGAGGAAGAGAGGAAAGGACCGAGAAAGAGGGGTAGAGAGGGAGGGAGTGGGAGGGAGAGAGGAAGGGAGAAAGGGAGAGAAGTGAAAAGTAGGGGGATAGAGAAGGGGTGGAAGAGAGAGGAAGAAAGGGAGAGAGAGTGAAAGGTAGGAGGAGAGAAAGGAGGATGGAAGAGAGAGGGAGAGTGAGGGATAAGGAGAGAGGGGGCTAAAGAGTGGGAATGAGAGAGAGGGAGATTAGGAAAGAGGGACGAGCAAGAGAGGGAGTGAGTGGGAGGGAGGAAAGGGAGAGAGTGAGAGAGAGAGGGAGAGTGGAAGGTAGAGAGAGGAAAGGAGTGAGAGTCGAATAAGGAAGGAGAGGGAGAGGCGAGGGGAGAGGAGAGAGAAGGAAGGTGTTAGAGGGAAAGGGGAAGGGAGAAAATGGGGAGAGCGAGGGGGAGGGCGAGAGGGAGAGGAAGAGAAAGCCAAGGTGATGGAGAGAGAGAGAGAAAGAGGGAGATAAGGAGAGAAAGAGCGATAGGGAGAGATTAGGAAAGAGAGGGAGAAAGAAGGGGATATAGGGAGGGGGAAGGAGAGGGAGAGATAAAAGGAGTAAGAAGAGAGAGAGAGAGAGATAGAGATAAAGAGAGTGAGAGGGGGAGAGATGGAGAGAAGAGAGTGAGTGAAGGAGAGAGAGAGGGAGAGAGATGAAGAGAGGGGGAGAGAGAGGGAGAAGAGAGTAAAAAGAGGGAGAGATGGGGAGAGAGGGAGAGATAGGGAGAGAGATAAGGATAGAGAGGGTGAAAGCTAAAGGGAGAAAGGGAGGGAGGGAGAGAGGAGAGAATGGGTGAGAAAGGGAGAGGGAGATAGAGGGGGAGGGAAAGAGGGGAAGAAGGGAGAGGGAGAGGGGAGAAAGAAAGAGGGAGGGGAGGGAGAGGGAGAGGGGGAGAGAGAAAGAAAGAGAGAGGGAGGAGGGAGGGAGAGGGAGAGAGGGAGGGAGAGAGAGAGGTAAGAGGGAGGGAGAGAGGGGGATAAAATAGAAGAGAGACATAGAGGGAGAGAGGGAGAGTGAGAGAGGGAGGGAGAGTGGGAGAGGGGTGAACAATAAAGCAAGAGAGGGATAAAGAAAATGAGAGAGAGAGAGAGAGAAGGAGAATGAAAGGTGGACAAAGAGGGAGAGAGAAAGTGAGATAGAGCAAGTAAGGGAGATGGTGAGGGAGAGAGGGAAGGAGAAAGAGGGAGAGAGGGAGGGTGAGAGGGAAAGGGAAAGGGAGAGAGAGGGAGGGAGAAGGAGTGAGAGAGAGAGGGACAGAGGGAGAGAGAGAAAAAGAGAGGGAGAGAGATAAGGAGAGGAGAAGAGAGAGGGAGAGTGAGAGGAAGAGAGGGAGATGGAGAGGGTGTGGGATAGGGAAGGAGAGAGAGAGGAGAGAGAGGTTAAGCGAGAGGGAGAGAGGGAGAGAGGGGGAGGTAGAGAGACTACTAGTAAGAAGGGAGGGAGAGGTAGAAAGAGGAAAGAGGGAGATAAAGAGAAAGGAGAGAGAAGAGGAGAAAAGGAGAGGGAAAAGTAGAGAGAAAAAGAGAGACAAAGAGGGAGAAAAAGTGGGATAGGGGAGAGAGGGAGAGAGAGAAGGAGAGAGGGAGGGAGAGGGAAGTAGAGAGGGAGGGGGAAAGGGGAGGGAGAAAGGGGATAAGAGAGAGAGGGATAGAGAGAAAGGGAGAGAGAGGGGGAGATGGAGAAGAAGAGAGAGGAAGAGAGAGGGAGAGAGAGAAGGGGAGTGTGAAGGAGAGAGGAAGAGAGAAGGAGAGTGAAAGAGGGGGAGAAGGAGAGGGAGAGAGGAAGGGAGCGAGACGGGATAGAGAGGAAGAGAGGGGGAGGGAGGGAGAGAGTGATAGAAAAAGGAAAGGAGAGAGAAAAAAGAGGGTGAGAGAGTTTGATAGGGAGAGAGAGGGGGAGGGATAAGGAGGAGAGAGAGAGTAAGAGAGATATAGAGAGAGGAAGGGGGAAGTGAGAGAGAAAGAGAGAGGGAGAGATAAAGAGAGAGAAGGAGAAAGAGGGTGAGATAGAGAGAGGTAGGTAGAGAGAGGGAGGGAAGAAAAGTGAGAACGAGGAGGTAGAGAAGAGGAGAGAGAGAGAGAGAGGGAAAGATGGGAAAAAGTGATAGAGAGAAGAGGAGAGGAAGGAGGGAGAGAGAAGAAGAGGGAAATATAGTTTGATATGGAGGGAGAGGAGGGATAGGGAGGAGAGAGATCAAGAGAGATATAGGGAGAGGTAAGGGGAGAAAGTGAGAGAGAGGGGGAGAGAGGGAGGTAAAGATGGAGAGAGAGGAAGAGATAGGATGGGAGAAGGAGAGAGAGATAGAAAGATGGAGAAAGAGAAAGAGAAAGAGGGGGAGATGAAGAGAGGGAGGTAGAGAGAGGGAGAGGGAAAGGGAGAACGTAGAGGTAGAGAAAAGGAAAAAAGGAGAGAGAGGGAGAGAAAGGGACAGGGGGAAGGAGAGGGAGAGAGAGGGACTAGGAGAGAGGGAGAGGGAGAGGGAGAGGGGAAGCGAAGGAGAAGGAAAAGTGAGTGAGGGAGAGAGGAAGAGGGTTAGTGGGAGGAAGAGAGAGGGAGTGAGAGAGGGAAAAGGAAAGGGTGTCGGAGAGAGAAAGAGGGGTAGAGAGAGGGAGAGGGTTAGGAGGAGAGATAGATAGAGGGAGAGGGAGGTAGATAGGACAAAGGAAGGGATGAGAGAGGGAGAGCGAGAGAAGAGAGAGAGATAGAGTGTAAGAGAGAGAGGCAGAGAAGGAGAGTGTGAGATGGAAAGGGAGAAGTAGAGACTATGGGGGAGTAAGAGAATGAGAGGAAGAGGGGGAGGGAGAGAGGGAAAGAAAGAGTGGGAAAGATAGCGATTAGGGAAAGGGAGAGAAAGAGATAGGGAAAGAGATAGGGAAAGGGAGAGATAGGGATAGAGGGAGAGGGGGAGAAAGAGGTAGGGAGAGAGATAGGGCAAGAGAGAGATAGAAAAGAGAGAGGGAGTAGGAGAGTGAGAGTGAGAGAAAGAGGGGTAAGAGAGAGAGAGAGGGATAGAGATGGAAAGAAAGGGAGGGAGAGAGGGGAAAAGAGAAGATAAAGAGTTGGAAAGAGAGAGGGAGAGAGAGGCAGAGGGTGAGAGAGTGGGGTGGGAGAGGGAGAGAAAAGGAGAAGGGGGAGAGAAAGATTGAGAGAGATGGAGAGAGCACAGAGATGGAGAGAGGGACGAAGAAGAGAGTGAAAGAGAGAATGGGAGGGAGGTAAGGAGAGGAGAGAGGGAGGGAGAGAAGTAGAGAGGGAGAGATAAGGAGAGAGGGAGAGAGGGGAAAATTAAGGGAAAGATGGGGAGAGAGAGAGGGAGAAGAGGAGAGCAAGATAGAGGGATAGAGTAGGAAGGAGGGAGAGGAGAGAGGGAAAGAGGGGAGAGAAAGGGGGTAGGGGAGAGATAATCATAGAGATGGAAAGAGAGAGAGTGGGTGAGGGAAAAGAGAGGGGGAGAGAGAGATGGAGAGACATTGAAGAAAGAAAGAGAGAGTGAGAGAGGGAAAGGGAGGGAGAGAGAGTGAGGGAGTGGGAGAGGGGAAGAGAGAGGCTTAGTGAGTTAAAGGGAGAAAGGTCGAGTGAGAGAGTGAGTGAGAGGGAAAAGGAGGGTATAAGTGGGGTAGAGAGGGAGAGAAAGGGAGAGAAAATGAGAGGTAGAGGGAGAGGAGAGGAGAGAGAGATGGAGATGGATAGAGAAAGAGAGGGAGAGGGAGAGATAGGGAGAGAGGGAGAAAAAGCAAGAGGAGGGAGGGGGAGAAACGGAGAGAGAGGGAGAGAAGGATCGGGAGAGACCGAAGGAGATAAGGAGAGTGTGGAAGAGGGAGGGAGAGAGAGAGAGGAAGAGAGAGTGAGAGGGAGAGAAAGATTGAGAGATAGAGGGAGATAGAGTGAGGGAAAGAGAGAGAGAAAGAGGGAGAGAAAGAGAGGAAAGAGGGAAGGAGGGGAGAGAGGGGGAGAGGGAGAGGAGTAGAGAGGGAGAGTGATAGAGAGAGAGCAAAAGAGAGAAGGTGAGATGCGAGAGAGACCGAGGGGGAGGGAAAAGAGAGAGGGAAAGTGATAGAGATAGAGCAAAAAGAGAGAAGGTGAGATGCAAAGAGAGACCGAGGGGGAGGGAAAAGAGAGAGAGGGAGGGAAAAGAGAGAGAGGGAGGAAGGAGAGAAAGAGAGAGGGAGGGAGTGGGAGATAGAGCTTGAGAGAGGAAAAGAGAGAGAAGAGAGAGAGAGGGAGATTGAGGGCTGAAAGCAAAGGGAGAGAGAGGGAGAGGGATAGAGAGAGTGTGGGATAGAGGAAGACAAGGAGAGGGAGAGAGTGGGAGAGGGAGAGGGAAAGAAAGTGAGAGGGAGAGTGGGGGAGCGGGAGAGAGGGAGAGTGAGAGAGTGAGAGAGAGGGACTAAGAAGGAGAGAGATAAAGAGAAGGAGAGAGAGGTACGAAGAGTGATGGAGAGAGAAGAGAGGGAAAAGGGGAGAGAGAGTGAGAGAGAGAGGGGTGAAAGATGGAGAGAAAGAGAGGAGAGAGGGAAAGAGAGAGAGAGAGTGAGAGGGAGGGAGAGATCAAAGAGGGTAAGGGAGAGGGAAAAAGGAGAGAAAGAGAGGGAGAGGGAGAGAGATAGGGAGAGTAAGAGGGAAGGAAAGGGAAAGGGAAAGATAACGGGAGAGAGAGCCGGAGGTTAGGGGAGAGGAAGGGAGAGGAAGCGAGAGGGAGAGGAATAAAGAGGGAGTGAGGGATAGAGAAATACATAGAGAGGGAGAGAGAAAGGAGAGAGGGAATGAAGGGGAGAGAGAGGGAGCGAGAGTGGGAGAGCTAAAGAGAGGAAGATAGGGAGAGAAAGAGAGATAAAGAGAGGGAGAGAGGAAGTGTGAGATAAAGAGAAAAGGAGACAGAGAGAGGGAGAGGGAGAGAGAGAGGAAGGGAGGGAGAAAGGAAAAAGGGAGAGGGAGAGGGAGAGGGAGGGAGGGAGAAAGGAAAAAGGGAGAGGGAGAGAGTGATAGGAGGGGAGAGGGAAAGAGGAGATGGAGAGAGAGGGAGGTCGGGAGAGAGGGTGAAGGGAGAGGGAGAGAGGCGAAAGAGAGGGAGAAGCGAGAAAGAGAGAGGGGAGGGGGAGAGAGGGAGAGAGGAGATGGAGGGAGATAGAAAGAGATAGGGGAGAGATATGAATAGAGGGAGAGAGGAAGAGAGTGAAGGAGGGAGAGTGAGGGAGAGAAGGAAGACAATAGGCAGAGAGAGGTAGAGAGATTCATGAAGGGAGGGAGAGAGATTAGGAAGAGAGGGAGGGAGGGAATGAGGAAGAGGGATAGAAGAAGAGAGACAAAGAGGGGGTGAGGGAGAGAGGGGGAGAAGGAGAGAGAGAGAGGAAGAGTGGGAGATGGAGAGAGATGAAGAGAGAGAGGGATAGAGGATAGGAATTAGAAAGAGGGATGGAGTGAGGGAGGGGAGAGGCGGGGAGAGAGCGAGATAGAGAGAGGGAGGGAGAGATGGGGAAAGAGAGGGAGAGAGAGGGAGAAAGAAGGAAAGAGGGAGAGGGAGAGAGAGAGAGAAAAAGGGAAATATAGAAGGAGAAAGGGTGAGGGAGATGAAAAGAGATAGTGGGAAAGAGAGGGAGAGAGATGGAGAGAGATGGAGAGAGTAAGGGAGAACAAAAGGAACGAAAGAGAGGGGGAAGGAGAGAGGAAGAAAGGTAGGGAAAAAGAGTCGAAAAGGGAGAGGGCGAGAGAGAAGGCAAGAAAGGGAGAGAGGCAGAGAGAGAGAGAGGGAGAGAGAGAGCAAGAGAGGGAGAGCAAAAGGTAGGAGAGAGAGGGAGCGTAATAAAAAGTGAGGGAGAGGGAGAGAGAAATATGTATAGAGAATGAGAGAGAGATGAGGGGGAGAGAGATAAGGAAATAAATACAATGAGAAGGGAAAGAGATTCAAAGGGAAAAAGGAAGAGGGAGAGATGGTTAGAGAGATAGAGTGAGATAGAGAGAGAAAGGAAGATCGAGAGAGAGATATGGTGAGAGTTAGGAAGGGGTAGAAGAAGGGAGAGAAAGGATGGGTAGGCGAGAGGAGGAGAGAGGGATAGAGAGAGGGAGAGAGTGGGAGAGAGGGAAAGATAGAGAAAGGGGGAGAGAAAAGGAGAGGGAAAGATAAAGGGAGAGGGATAGAGAAAGAATGAGATAAAGAGTGTCAAAGGGAGAGAGATGGTGAGAGAGTAAGGGAGAGGGAAAGAGAAAGGAAGAGAGGAAGAGGAATAAAGAAAGAGAATGGGAGAGGGGGAGAGGGAGAGAAAAGGGAGGGAGAGAGAGTGGGAGAGAAGAAAGAGAGTGAGGGAGGGAGAAAGGGAGAAAGAGTGGGTGGTAGAGGGAAAGGATGAGAGAATGGGAGAAGGGGGAGAGAGCAGGAGAAGGAAAGAAAGAGAGACTCTTCCCTTCTCCTCTCTCTCCCTCTCTATTTCCCTCTCTCTCCCTCCCTATCTCTCACTCTCTTTTATCTATCCCGCTTTCCCTCCCTCCCTATATCTCTATTTCCTCCTCTTTTCCTCTCTTTCTCTCCCCTCTTCCTCTCCCTCTCCCTCTCTCTTTCCCTCCTCCTCTCCCTCTCACTTTCCCTCCCCTCTCCCTCTCTCTCCCTATATTCTTTATCCTTCTCACTCTCATTTTCTCCCATCTATCTCTCTTTTTCTTTCTCTCTCCCCTTTCTCCCCTCTCTTTTTCCTTGATTCTCCCCCTCTCCCTCCCTCCCTCCCTCTCCCTCACTCATTTTACTTCTCTCCCTCTCCTTACCTCCCTTCCTTCTTCTCCCTCTATCTCCCTCTCCCACTCCCCTTCTATCTATCTCCCTCTATCTCCCTCTCCCACTCCCCTTCTATCTATCTCCCTCCCACTCATTCCTTCCCTTTCCTTATCTCTCTCTCTCTTCTTCTCTATCTCTATCCCTCTCTCTCCCTCCCTTTCTATACCCTCTCTCATCCTCACTCCCTCTTCATCCTAATCTCTCTCCCTCTCTCCCCCTCTCTTACCTCTTCTCTCTCTCCCACTCTATTTCCCTCTTTCTTCCTCTCTTCATCCCTCTATCTCTACCCTTCTCTTGCTCTCTTTCTCTTCTCCCTCCCATTCCCTCTCCCTTTCTCTCTTTATCTCCCTCCCCTTCCTCTCTCTCCCTCCTATACTCTTCCTCCCTCTCCCTCTCTCCCGATCTCTCTCCCTCTCTCTCCTCTACCTCTCTTTCTCTCTCCCTCTCTTTCTCCCTCTCTCTCCCTCTCTCCCTCCCACTCTCTCTCTATCTTTCTCCCTTTATCCCTCTCTCTCCCTCTCTCTCTTTTATTCTATCTCTTTCTCTCTCCCTCTCTCTCCTTTTCTCCCTTCTCTCCCTCTCTATCTCCCTCCTCTCTCTCCCCTTTCCTCTCTCGCTCTCCCCTACCATTATCTCTTTATCTCTTCCTCCCTCACTCTTTCCCACTCTTCCCCTCTCCCTCACTCTCTCCCTTCTCCCTTTTTCTCTCTCTCCCTCTCTTTCCTTCTATATTCCTTTATCCCTCTCTTTCCCTCCATATCCCTCTCTCCCAATCTCCTTCTCTCCCTTTCTTTTCCTCTCTATCTCTCCCTTTCTTTTCCTCTCTATCTCTCCCTTCCTCCTTCTCTCTCTCTCACTCTCTTTCTCCCTCTCTCTTTTCCTCACTCTTCCTTTCTCCCCCTCTCTCTTCCTCTCCCTTTATCCTTTTTTATCTCCCACTCTCACCCTCCCAATCTCTCTCTCACCCAATCTCTCTCTCTCTCTCCCTCTCCCTCCATCTCTCCCTCTCTCTCCTTTCTCCTTATCTCTCTCACTTAATCTCTCTCTTTCTCTCTATTTTTTCTCTCTCCCTCTCTCTTCCTCCTCTCATTCTCTCCCTCTCTATCTCACTCTTCCTTTTCTCTCTCCCTCTTTATCCCAATCTGTCCCCTTCTCTCTTTTTGTCCCTCCCTCCCTCTTCCATTATTTCCTTCTCTCCCTCCCTCTTTATCCCAATCTCTCCCCTTCTCCCTTTCTATCCCTCCCTCCCTCTTCCTCTCTCCTCCTCTCTAGTCTCCCTCTTTCCCTCCCCATCTCTCTCTCCTAATCTCCCTCTCTCCCTCTCTCTCCCTCTCTCTACCTCTTTCTCCCTCTCCTTCCCTCCTTTCTCTTCCTCTCTCCTTCTTTCTCTCCCTCTCTCTTTTGTCACTCACTCCCTCTCCTTCTCTCCCCACCTTTCTCTTCGTACCTCTCTTTTCATCTATCTCTCTCTTCACCCTAATCTCTCGTTCTTTCTCTCTCTATCTCTCTCTCTCACTCTCTTATTCTTCCTCATTCCTACTCTCTCTCTCTCTTCCTATATCCCTCTTTCTCTCTCTCACCTCCTCCCTCTCTCCCTCTCTCTCCTCTACCTCTCTTTCTCTCTCCCTCTCTTTCTCCCTCTCTCCCTCCCACTCTCTCTCTATCTTTCTCCCTTTATCCCTCTCTCTCCCTCTCTCTCTTTTATTCTATCTCTTTCTCTCTCCCTCTCTCTCCTTTTCTCCCCTTCTCTCCCTCTCTATCTCCCTCCTCTCTCTCCCCTTTCCTCTCTCGCTCTCCCCTACCATTATCTCTTTATCTCTTCCTCCCTCACTCTTTCCCAGTCTTCCCCTCTCCCTCACTCTCTCCCTTCTCCCTTTCTCTCTCTCTCCCTCTCTTTCCTTCTATATTCCTTTATCCCTCTCTTTCCCTCCATATCCCTCTCTCCCAATCTCCTTCTCTCCCTTTCTTTTCCTCTCTATCTCTCCCTTTCTTTTCCTCTCTATCTCTCCCTTCCTCCTTCTCTCTCTCTCTCACTCTCTTTCTCCCTCTCTCTTTTCCTCACTCTTCCTTTCTCCCCCTCTCTCTCTTCCTCTCCCTTTATCCTTTTTTATCTCCCACTCTCACCCTCCCAATCTCTCTCTCACCCAATCTCTCTCTCTCTCTCCTCTCCCTCCATCTCTCCCTCTCTCTCCTTTCTCCTTATCTCTCTCACTTAATCTCTCTCTTTCTCTCTATTTTTTCTCTCTCCCTCTCTCTTCCTCCTCTCATTCTCTCCCTCTCTATCTCACTCTTCCTTTTCTCTCTCCCTCTTTATCCCAATCTGTCCCCTTCTCTCTTTTTGTCCCTCCCTCCCTCTTCCATTATTTCCTTCTCTCCCTCCCTCTTTATCCCAATCTCTCCCCTTCTCCCTTTCTATCCCTCCCTCCCTCTTCCTCTCTCCTCCTCTCTAGTCTCCCTCTTTCCCTCCCCATCTCTCTCTCCTAATCTCCCTCTATCCCTCTCTCTCCCTCTCTCTACCTCTTTCTCCCTCTCCTTCCCTCCTCTCTCTTCCTCTCTCCTTCTTTCTCTCCCTCTCTCTTTTGTCACTCACTCCCTCTCCTTCTCTCCCCACCTTTCTCTTCGTACCTCTCTTTTCATCTATCTCTCTCTTCACCCTAATCTCTCCCTCTTTCTCTCTCTATCTCTCTCTCTCACTCTCTTATTCTCCCTCACTCCTACTCTCTCTCTCTCCTTCCTATATCCCTCTTTCTCTCTCTCACCTCCTCCTCTCTCCCTTCCTCTCCCTCTTCCTCTCTCCATATCTCCCTCTCTCTTCGTCTCTCACTATCTCTCTCACTTTTGCTCCTTCTCCACCCTCTACCCTTTTGTCTTCCTCTCTCTCCCTACTCTCCCTCTCCTTATGTGTCTCCCTCTCCCTCTATCTACATCTCTCTCCCTCTCTCCTTCACCCCTCTCTCCCCTACCTCTCTCTCCTAATATCTCTCTCCTCTTCTCTCTCTCCTTCACTCTTACTCTCTTTCTCCCAACCCTCCCTCTTTCTCCCTCACTCTCACCCCTCTATCTCCCTATCCGTCACCCCTCTCTCTCACTCCCTCTCTTTCCCTCTCTTTGTCTCTCCTTATTCCTCTCCTTTTTGTCCCTCTATCTCTCTTCTTGTTTCTCTACCTCTCCCTCCCTCCCTCCCTCCCTCTTTCTCCATAGTAAGTACACATATGGTAAGTCTTCAATATTTCTCAATGACAAGTACTTATTCATCTCTTTTCTCCTACACCATAAGTAACAAAGTTGACGATGCCAATAAGTGTAATCCATGCAATGCATGTAATGTCTTTTATGTATGTAATGCCTTTTAAAATCATTTTTGTGCCTTTTAAAATTCATTTTCCTCTTCAAATGCACCTCGCCTATTAGTGTATATAATCGACCCTTTTTTAAAATAACAAATGTTAAAACTTCACAAAAGCATTAGGTACCTTCCCATAACATTTTCCATTACATGATAAGAGTATACAATAGATCATTCCCTTAGCATGTCCTCATTTTCCTTTACATTCTAAGAGTATACACTAGATCATGCCCTTAGCAAGTGCTTATTTTCCTTCACATGCCAAGAGTGTATACCGGATCATTCTTTTGATGTGTCTTTATTTTCCTTTGCATGCTAAGAGTATACACTAGATCATTCCCTTAGCATGCTCTTTTCCTCAAGAGAGGGTGATCATTATTCCTCCATAACCTCAAGAAGATACTCAGCCATTCCCTTTTGAAAACCTTTCATTTTCCTTTTCCTTATCCTTTCATCAAAATCATGAATGTAAAACCTCTTTCATGATTATGATGTGCACATGCATTTAAATAAAATGAAATGAATTTAAAATAAACCTCAACATGAATAATTTTAAATCATCAAGAACATGTAATATAAATAAAAAAATCCAATACATCTTCCATATAAAATAAGTATGCAAGTAAACATGGACAATTAATAAACATAATTCATGTCTTAAACACATGTTATGGCTGAATGTTTAAGCAACATAATCCATCCATTTTTCACATGATTATGATCATTTTTCATTCCATATTATACCTCTAAACCTCAAAATTAACATTATCCTTAAATTAACCTCTCCTCGCCCTTGTATTTCATTCTTGGTTGAAACATGGCCAATGGAAGAACAACTTTCATTTATTTATTTTTCCTCAAGTTTTCACCTCTAACCTCTTAACCTAATAAACTTTTCATCATTTTAACATCAAATAGGTTAAGTAAATCAAACAATCAAAACTTTAGTCTTGGCCAAATTGTATAACAAAATGGCCAAGTTTCAAGTTTTCTAGTTCAATATCATTAACAACTTTTGAGCATATCATAAGACACTTTGTAAACAAGAGGTCATAAAACAACTTGTTTATTCATATTTTAAAGATAATCAACCAACTTGTTCCAAGAAAAAGACAACCTCAAGATGCACTCTTTCAATCTAATTAATCATCTATTCATCATAATTCCAACATGAACAACACATAAACATTGTCAAAATCATCCAATTCAACAACAACATGGCAATTCTCAACAATCTAACTATTAATCCATAAATAATTAAAATCCAATTTAACATCAATTACACATCAAAAACACTATCTTCTTATGGTTTAGAGAGGATTACACTTACCTTACTTGAAGTTTGGCCAATCTTCCTCTTTTCCTTGGTTCTTTGCTTGTCTCTTCTCTTCAAAGTTTTGGACAAAGTGGAACTTTTTGACCTTCATTTATTTTTCTCCCAAAATAATTTTAGGATGACTTTAGGGTGTTTCAAGGTTCCCTAAAATGGTTTGGTGTGTTGGTTTGGTGGTTTCTCTCTTGGTTGAACTCCTCTCTCTTTGGTGTGGCTTGTTTCCTCCAATTTTCCAACCTCTCCTTCCATCGTATTTTTCCATATTTATAGCCAAGGTTTTCCCTTTAAATTAAGCCAAGTGTGTCACATTTATATTAATCTTAAGGTTGGTTATTAATGTCATCTCTTGATATTTCTTGATTTTTCTCTTTTTCCCTCCTTTTCCTTTAGATTTTTCTCTTCCTCTCTTCTCATCTCTTCATCGACTTTGCTCTTCTCTTTTTCTCTCCATTTTTAGAGATTATCAGCTGGAATTAGTCTCTCAAAATTAATTATTAAGTCCTCTAAAGTGTCACCATTTTACACTTTAGTTCCTAACTATTAAATCTTTATAATTGAACCCTCCAATTTTAGTCCATAAGTACACAATTTCCCTTAAATTGACCCTTATATTAGAACTTTTCCATGGGTAATTTAAGTCCCTAAAGTTTCTTAATCATTTCAATCAAGTACCTAAAATTTTAATTTTTTTATTATGCTCTAAGGTTTTGCAATTGCGTCTTTAGGTTAAACATAACCATGTCGGTTAAGGGTACCAATCTCTAATTCTAGCCTCACTCATTCTATTAACCTTCCTTTTAATCATACTTGTGTTTATTTCACTCTAAATTAAATTTTAAACTTTATTCCTCACATTTAATAAACATCCTTTTATTAATTAAATAAAATATCTTTATATTTAAGGAGGATTTTAGGTCATAGATATATATACTCTCTCTCTCTCACACACACCCATTTTCCCTCTATCTCTCTCCCTACCTCCCTCCCTCTCCCTCCTCCCTCCCTCCCTCCCTCAACCCCTCTCCCTTTCTCCATATCTTCCTCTTTCTCTCCCTCTCTCTCTCTCTCCCACCCTCCTTCTCCCTCCCTCCCTCCCTCCCTCCCCCTCTCTCTACCTCTCTATCCCTTTTCTCCCTCTCCCCTCTCTATCTCTCTCTCCCTTTCCTTCTCTCCTTTTCTCCCCCTCTATCTCCTTCTCCATCTCCCTCTCTTTCCCTTTCCCTCTCTCTCTCCTTCTTACCCCTCTCTCCCTCCCTTCCTCTATCTCTCTCTCTCTTTCTCTCTCTCCATTTCTTTCTCTCGTTCTCCTCCTTTTCTCCTCTTCCTTTCTCCCTCCCTCTCTCTCCTTCTCTCTCCCTCCTTCTCCCTTTGTCCCTCTCTTCCTCTCTTTCTCACCTTTTCCCTTACTAACTCTCTCCCACTCAATCTCTCCCTCTCTCTCTTCCTCACTTTTAGTCTCTCTCCTCTCCTCCTCTCCCCGACCCTTCTCTCTCTCTCTCCCACTTTCTTAGTCTCTTTCTCCTCTCCTTCTCTATCTACCCTTTTCTCTCTCTCCTCTTTCTCTTTCTCCCTTTCTCTTCCTATCTTCGCTCTCTCCTTCTCTCTCTAATTCTCTCCCTATCTCCCACTCTCTATTCTGTCTCTCCCTCCTCCCTACCCCTTCTTCTCTCTCCCATGCTCTCCCCATCTCTATCTCCCTCTCTTTATCTCTCTCCCTCTCCCTCTCAACCTCTCTCCCACTTTATCTCTCTTTCTCTTCCTCTCTACCTCTCCCTTCCTCTTCCTCTTCCTCTCCCTCTCTCTCCTTTTTCTCCCCCTTCTCTTTCTCCCCCTTTCTCTCTCTCCTAAACTCCCTCTCTCTACCTCTTTCCCGCTCTATCCCTCTCCCTCTCTCTCCCTCTCTCTAACTCTCTTTACCTCTCTCGTCTCTCCCTTCTTCTCTCTTCCTTTCTCCCTCTCTCTACCCCTCTCCCTCTCCTTGTCCCTCCTTCCATCCCTATCCTTTTTCTCCCTTTCCACTTTCTTCCTCTTCTCCTCACTCTCTCCCTCTCTAACTCTCTCACCTAATTCATCTCTCTTCATCTCCCACTCTGTCTTTCTCTCCCACTCTCTCAATCCCTCGCTCTCTCTCTCCCCCTCTCCTTTGCTCTATCCCTCTCCCTATCCCTCTCTCCTTATCTACCTCTCCCTCTCTCTCCTTTTCTCCCTCCTCCTCTCTCCCTCCCCCTCTTTCCCTTTCCATCCATCTCCCTCCCTCTCCCATCCTCTCTTCCATTCTCTCTCCCTCTCTCTCATTGCCTCTCCCCTTCTCCCTCGCTCTCCCCTTATCTCTCTTTACCTTTCTCTCCCTCTCTCATTCCCTCTCTCCCTCTCACTCTCCCTATCTCCTTCCCTCTCTCCCTCTCTCCCTCTCTCTATCTCTCCCTCTCCCTATCCCTCTCTTTCCCTCTTTCTCCCACTCTTTCACCCCCCATCCCTCTCTCTTATTTCTCTCATCCTCTCTATATCCTTCTCTCTCTCCCTCTCTACCTCTCTCTCTTTTTCCCTTTCTCCCCCTTTCTTTCCCTCCCAACCTCTCTATTAGTATACTCCCACTCGTGGCTAAAGATTCCTTGAGTAGAAATCCATCAAAGTACAATGTGATAACCGCATTAGCATATAAGGAATGACATGTTCTATCTTAGTCATCCACCTATCTCCATTAAATTCTAAGAACCTAACAAAATCACCCACATGCAGCTCTTGACCGAGCCCATCAAAACAAGTGTCAAATATATAAATGCTCTAATGAGATAACCATAATGACTTCAAGTCAAAGGACTAGTTGTACCCATCTCATATGAGATTTCTATAGACTAAACCAAATGGGTTATTATAACGAGTAATATACACCGATATGTTCTCTAACATTAATCACCTAAATGCTTACTTTGGTATCATAATGCCAATAGGTGTGAGATATCCTACTTTTATCTTATCGCATATAGTCGGTGTCCATTCTTGAAAACGTAATGACTTGAGATATTTAATGATATTATTTTAGTGCATTAATGTTTATCTCGGATCTTTCATTCAATCAATAATATAAGGCATATCATATAAACTTTTATCCAATTCTATCAAAATATCAACAATAAGAATTAATTGAAAGACCTCTTTTATTAATTAAATAATGAATGCAATATTATAATAAGTCAAACCATCCAAACAAGGTTTGATCTTAGACACCTACATTAACACCTCTCTCCTACCCTCTCCCTCCCTCTTTCTTTTCCTCTCACCCCTCCCTTCCTTTCTCTCCCTCTCCCTCTCCTCTCTCCCACTTTATCTCCTTTTCTCTCTCTTTCTCCTTCTATCTCTCCCACTCTCTCCCTCTCTTTCTCTCTCACCCTCTCTATTTCCCTATCTCTCACCCCCTCACTGCTTCTCCCCTATCTCCTTCCCTCTCCTTCTTTCTCCCTCCTTCTCTCCTACTCTCTCCTATATTCTCTCCCTCTCCTTCTCTCTCCATCTTCACCCTTCATCTCTCCCCTTTCCTCTCCCTCCCTCTCCTTCCCTTTCTCCTTCTCTATCCTTCTCTCCCTTTTTTCTCTCCTTTACTCTCCCTCTCTTTTAACCTCTCTCCATTAATCTCTCTCTCTATATCCCTCTCCCTCACTCTCCCCCTCTCCCTCTCATCGTCTCACTCTCTCTCTCCCATTCTCTCTCACCCTCTCTCTATCTTCCTCTCTTCCTCTCTACCCTTATATATAACTTTTTCTCTTTCCTTTCACCACTATCTCTCTCTATCGCTCTCCTTCTATCCCTATCTCTCCCCCTTCTCTCTCGCCCTCTTGCCCTATTTCCCCCTCTCTTTCTACCCCTCTCCCTCCCTCTCTCCATCTCCCACTCTCTCCCCCTTTCTCATCCACTCTTGCTCTCTCTCCCTCTCCTTCCCTCCTTATCTCTCTCTTCCACTCTTTACATCTTTCGCCTACCTTCCAATCTCTCTATCCCACTCTCTATCTATACCCCTCACTCCCTCTCTCTCTCCTCTCTCCCACTCGTCCCTCTTTCTTCTCTTTCTCCCTCTCTTTTCTTCTCTATCACTCTTTTCCCCTCACTCCCTTTCTATTTCCCTATTTCTCTCTCCCTCTCTCTCCTTCTTCCACCTCCTATTTTCCTTTCTCTTCCTCTCTCTCCCTCTCTATCCCCCTTTCTCCCTCTTTTTCTCTACCTCTATCCTTTTCTTTCTCCCTCTCACTTTATGTCTCTCACTCTTTCTCTCTATCTTTGTCTATTCCTCTATCTCTCCCTCCCTCTCTCCCTCTCTCTATCTCTCCCTCTTTCCCTTATTCTCTCCTTCTCATCGCTCCTATTCTCTCTTTATCTCTCCCTCTCCCTCTCTCCATTACTCCCTTTCCCTCTCACCTTCTCTCCTTCTCCCTCTCTTCGACTCTATATATCTCTCTCTCCTTCCCTCCCTCTCACCCTCTCTCCCTCTCTGCCCCTCTTTCTCTCTCTCCTAGTCCTTATCTCCCTCTCTCCCTCTCTCTTCATCTCTCTCTCTTTCTATCATCACCCTTCTTTTCTCTCTCCCTCTCCCTTTCTTACTTTTCATCTCTCTCCATTTGTCTCTCCAACTCCCTCTTCAACTCTCTATCTCTCCCTCTCTTTCCCTCTCCTTCCCTCTCTCACACTTTATCTCTCCTCTCTCTCTCCTTACCTTTCTCTCTTTCTCTATCGCCCTCTCTCTCACCCTCCCTCCTCTCTCCTCCTACTCTCTTTTTCTCCATATCCCTCCGCCTCCCTCCCTTTCATCTTCTTTCTTCCCTTCTCTTCCTCCCTCCCTCTTCCTCCTTCTCCCTCTCCCTCTCTCACTCTTTCTCTTATTTTGTCCCTTTATCCCTCTATCTCTCACTCTTTTTCTTATTTTGCCCCTCTCTCCATCTCTTTCCTCCCTCCCCGTCCCTCTAACTCTCTACCTTTTTCTCTCTCCCCTCTCCCTCTCCTTCCCTCTCTATCTCTCTCTAACTCTATCTTTCCTTTTTTTCTCCTCTTTCTCCCTCTATCCCTCCCTTTCTCTCTTCCTCTCACCCTTCCCTTCCTCTCTCTCTTCCTCTCACCCATCCCTTCCTCTCTCTGCCCTCTCCCTCTCCTCTCTCCCACTCTATCTCTCTTTCTCTCTCCTTTTCCTTTTATCTCTCCCACTCTCTCCCTCTCTCTCACCCCTTCCCTCTCTCCCTCTCTGTTTCCATCTCTCTCTCACCCCCTCACCTCTCTCCCCTCCCTTTTTCCCTCTCCTTCTCTCTCCTTCTCTCTTTCCTATATTCTCTTTCTCTCTCCCACTCTCACCCTTCCTTTCTCCCTCTCTTTCCCCCTCCCTCTCCCATTCGCCTCCCTCTCTCTCCCTTTCTCCTTCTCTATCCCTCTCTCCCTCTTTTTCTCTCCCTCCCTTTCTCTCCCTCCCTTTCCCTCTCTTTTAAACTCTCTCCATCGATCTCCCTCTCTTTACATCCCCCACTCCCTCTCCCTCTAATCGTCTCTCACTCTCTCTCCCATTCTCTCTTACCCTCTCTCCATCTCCCTCTTTTCCCTTCTACCCCTATATACCTTTTTCTCTTTCCTTCCCCCATTATCTCTCTATCCCTCTCCTTCTCTCCCCCTTTGTCCCCTTCTCTCTCTTCCCCTTCTCTTCTATCTTCTTACCCTCTTTCCCTCCCCTCTCTCTCCCTCTCTCCCTCTCTCCATCTCCCCTCTCTCTCCCTCTCTCCCTCTCTCCATCTCCCACTCTCTCTTCCTCTCTCCCCCTCTCTCGCTCTCTCTTTCCCTCTCCTTTCCTCTTTATCTTTCTCTTCCACTCTTTATGTCTCTCTCCCTCATTCTAATCACTCTATTCCACTCTCTATCCATACCCCTCACCCCCTCTCTCCCTCCTCTCTCCCATTCTCTCTTTTTTGTGCTCTCGCTTCCTCTCTCTTCCTCTCCCTCCCTCCCTCTTTCTCTCTCCCTCTCTCTCCCCCTTCCTCCCCCTCTTTTCTTCTCCTCCTCTCCCCCTCTCTTTCTTTCCCTCATTCTCTTTTTTCTCCCTCTCACTCTATATCTCTCCCTCTTTCTCTCTATCCTTGTCTATCCCTCCCTCTCTCCCTCTCTCTCTCTCTCAATCTCTCCCTCTTTCTCTCCCACTCTCTCTCAATCTCTCCCTCTTTCTCTCCCACTCTCTCTTTGTCTCTTCCTCTCCCTCTCACCTTCTTTCCCTCTCTCTCTCTCCGACTCTATCTATCTCTCTTTCCCTCCCTCCCTCCTACCCTCTCTCCTTCTCTCTCTCTCCCCTTATCTCTCTTAGTCCTTATCTCCCTCTCTCTATCTCTCTCTTTCCATCCTTACCCTTCTTTTCTCTCTCCCTCTTCTTTTCTTACTTTCCCTCCCTCTCTCAACCTCTTTCTCCCTCTTTAGCCCTCTCTCCACCCCTATTTTCTTTCTTCCTCCCCCTCTCTCAATCTCTCTCTCTTTCTCTCTCTAACTCCCTTTTCAACTCTCCCTCTCATTCTCTTTCTCCCTTTCTCACCCTCTCTGTCGCCCTCCCTCTTCTCTCTCCTTCCCTCTCTCCTTCTACTCTCCTCTCCATATCCCTCCATCTCCCTCCTTTTCTCCTTCTTTCTCCCCTTCCCTCTATCTCCCTTTCTCCCTCCCTTTCTCTCCCTCTCTCACTCCTTCTCTTATTTTTTCCCTTATCCCTCTCTCTCGTACTCCTTTTCTTGTTTTGTCCCTCTCTCCCTCTCTTTCCTTACCTCCCTCTCCCTATATCTCTCTCCCTTTTTCTGTGTCCCTCTCTCCCTCTCTCTCCCTCTCCCTTCCTCCCTTCCTTTCTATCTCTCTCTAACTCTCTCTCTTTCTCTCTCTCATCTCTCAAACTCTCTCTTGCCCTCCCTCTCTTTCCCCCTCTCCCACTCTTTTTCTCTCTCCTTTTTTGCCTCTCTCAATCTCTCTTTCTCTTTCTTCCCTCTCCTTCGCCTCCTCCTCTTCTTTTCCATCTCTTCATCCCTCTCTTCCTCTCTCTCTCCCTTGTTAAAAAGAAATAGAGAGAGGGAAATAAGGAGAGAGAGTGGAAAATAGGGAGAGAGGAAGAGTGAGAGAGAGGGAGAGAGAGGAGGAGAGGTAGAGAGAAGAAGTGAAAGATAAAGGGAGAGAAGTAGAGAGCAAAAGGGAGAGAGGAAAAACATAAGGAAAGAGAGAAAGAGGAAGAGGGAGAGAGAGAAAAAGATAAAGAGGGAGAGAGTGGGAGAGGGAGAGATGGAGAGAGAATGAGAGGGAGAGGGTGGGAGAGATAGGAAGGGAGGGGGAAAGGGAGATGGAGAGAGGAAGGGCTAAAGAGAGAAAGAGAGTGAGAGAAAGAGAGAGGGAGAGGGAGAGAGGGAGGGTGAGAAAGTAGGAGATAGAGAGAGAGAGAAAGAGAGAGAGGGAGAGAGAAAAAGTGAGAGAGGATGGGATAGGATGGGAGAGAAAGAGAGAAAAACGGAGAGAGGAAAAGAAAGAGAGTGAGGGAAAGGGAAAGAGACCGAGAGAAGGAATGAGGGAGAGAGAGGAAGAGAGGGGGATATTGAGGGAGAGAGGGATTGAGAAAGATGAGAAGAAAGAAAGAGAGGGAGAGAGAGAGAGAGGTAGGGAGATAGAAGGAGGGAGGAAAGAGGGGGAGAGATAGGGACAAAGAGTGAGAGAGGGACAAAGCGAGGGATGTAGAGAGGGAGAGACAGGGAGATAGAAAGAGAGAGAAAGAGGAAGAGAGTGGGAGAGATGGAGAGGGAGAGAAGGAGAGGAAGAGAGAAAGAGAGAGAGAGCGAGGGAAAGAGGGGTGGAATAATCGATGTAAGAGGGGGAGAGAGAAGGAGAGAGAGGGAGGGATGGAGATGAGGGAGAGAGGGGCTGGAGAGGGAGGAGAGCGATAAAAGGAGGGAGAGAGGGAGAAAGAGAGAGAGAGGGAGAGAGGGGAGAGGGAGAGAGAGGGAGAGGATGAGGGAGAAAGAGAGGAGAGGAAGTGGAGAGAGAGAGAGGGAAAGAGAGAGGGAGATAAAGAAATGGAGAGAAAGGGAAATATGGGGAGACGAGAGAAGGGGAGAGATAGAGAGAAAAGAGTGGAGCGAGGGGGTTAGAGGGAGAAAGGGAGAGAGAGGGAAATATGGGGAGAGAGAAAGGGGGAGAGATAGAGAGAAAGAGAGTGAAGCGAGGGGTTAGAGGGAGAAAGGGAGAGAGAGTGAGAGGAAAGAGAGGGAGAGGAAGAGAGAGGGAAGGGGGACGGATAGAGAGAGAAAGAGAGAGGAGAGTTTGGAAGAGTTAGAAAAGAGAGGGAAAGAGCGAGAGGAGAGAGAAAAATGGAGAGAGAGGGATAGAGAGAGGGGAGAGAGAGAGATGGAAAATGGGTTGGTATCAAGTATTACATAATATCTTTCATATGTAAAATTTTATATGTAGAGTCATGGTGATGTAGACTATCGGTTCCTTTTTAACATATTCAATACTATCTCGGTTTGAGTACTGCAAAAAAAATTAATATGTCCTTACTATATGAAACTTTTTTATGCTTTATCCGTTCTTAATGAAAGAAAGACCTCGTGGTTTTAAAATCATTGAAACGTTTTTCCTCAAAATCATCCATTTAAAAGAAAAAAGACATGCTAATTCGTCTCTCTCCCTCCCTCTCTCCCTCTCTAAACTTTCTTTTTTCTCTCACTCTCGCTCTATCCCTTTCTCCCTCTCTCTCCTTCTCTTTTTCTCCCTCTCTCAGCCTACCTATTTCTCTCACTCCTCTCTCTCTTTTTCTCTCACTCCAACTCTCCATCTCCCACTCCCTCTTTCCATCTCCCTCTCCTTCTCTCCTTACATATCTCTATCTTCCCCTTTCACGCTCAATCTCTCTCTCCACCCCTCCAGCTTCCTCTCTTTCCCTTCCCTTCTCTCTCTTTCTCCTTCTATCTCCCTCCTTATCCCTCCCTCTCTCTCCATCTCCCTTTCCTTCTCTCTATCTCCCTCTCCCTCTCTTCTTACATATCTCTACCTCGCCCTCTCTCTCAATCTCTCTCTATCTTTCTAGCTTCCTCTCCTCCTCTCCTTCTCTCTCTCCCTCTCTCCCTCCCTCTAACTCTATCTCTCCCTCTTTCCCTCTCTCTGTATTTCTCTCATCCTCCCTCCCTCACTCTCTCCCTCCTTCCTTCTCTTTTCCTCTCCCCTTCCCTCCCTCTTTGCCTCTCTCTCCTCTCTCCCGTCTCTCTCTCCCTTTCTTTCCCCCTCTCTCCTCTTATCCCTCCCTTTCTCTCCCTTTCTCCCTCTCAATCTTTCTCCCTCTCTCTTTGTCTCTCCCACTCTCTCCTCCCTCTCCCTCTCCCTCTCCCTCCTTATCCAACCCTCTCTCTATATTCCTCTAGCTCTCTCCCTCTCTATTTCTTCCTCTCTCTCTTCTCCTCCCTCTCCCTCTGTCTTCCCCTCTCGATCTTTCTCCCTCCCACTATATCCCTCTCTCTTTGTCTATCCCACTCTCTCCTCCCTCTCCCTCTCCCTCCTTATCCAAACCTCTCTCCATATTCCTCTAGCTCTCTCCCTCTCTATTTCTTCCTCTCTCTTCCCCTCCCTCTCTTTCTGTCTTCCCCTCTCCCTCTCTCCTCCTCCCTTTCTTCCTTCTCTCCCTTCTATCCTTCTCTCTTTCCCTCTCTCTCTTCCCTCTCCCCCTCCCTCTCCCTCTCCCTCTCCTTCTCTCCCCTCCCTTATCTCTCTCTCTCTCTCTCCCTGTCTCTCTCCCTCTCTCTCCCTCTCTCCCTTCCTTCCTCCCTCCCTCTCCCCCTTTATCTACCTCATACTCTCTACCTCTCTCTTCCCCTCTCGCTCTCTTCCTCTCTCTATCCTCCTCTCTCTCCCTCTCCCACTAGCTTCTCCCTTTCTTTCTCTCTACCTTTTCTCTCCCTTATCTTCTCTCCCCCTCTCTTTTCTTTCCCTCCCTTACTTTCCCCTTATCTCCCTACCATCCCTCTCCGCTTTCCCACTCTCTCTCCACTCCCTCTCTCCCACTATATCCTCTTTTCTTTCTCCCACTTCCTCTCTCTCTCTCTTCTTCTCTCTCCTTTTCCCTCTCTCTTACTCCCTCTCACCCTTTCTCTCCCTCTCTCTATCTCTCTTCTCCTCTCTTATACTCTTCCTCTCCCTTTCCCTACCTCATTGTCCTTCTCTCTCTCACATACTCTCTCTTTTGCTTTGTCCCCCTCTTTTCCTCTCTACCTCCCTCTCTCCCTCTCTCTTTGTCTTACTATCTCTCTCCCTCCTTTCCCACCCTCCCTTCCTATCTCTCTCCCTCCCTCTCCATCTCTTCCTCTCTCTTTCTCTCTCCCTTTCTGTCTCTTTCTCCTTCTCTCTCTCTCTTTTTCTCTCCCACTCCTAATCTCTCTCTTCCCTCTCTCTTCCCTCCTTCCCTATCTCTCTCCTCTCTCGCTCTCCCTCATTTCCTCTCCCTCTCTCCCCCTCTCTCCCTCCCTCTCTCTCTCCTTCTCTCCCTCTTCCTCTCTCTCCTCCCTCCCTATTCTCTCTCCCTCCTTCCTTCTCTTTCCTCTCCCTTTTCTTTCTCTCTCCTTCCCTCTCTCTCCCTATCTCTCCTTTTTCTCTCTCTCTCCTTCTCACTCCCTCTCTTTTGCTTCCTCTCTCTCACTCTCCCTCTCATGCTTCTTCTTCTCTCTCTCCCATCTCTCTCTCTTTCCATCCTTTCTTTCTCTCTTTCCTTCTCCCTCCCTCCCTCTCCTCCCTCTATCTCTCTCTCCCCATCTTTTCTTTTCTCACCATCTTTTCTCTCATTCCCCTTCTCTCTCTCATTCTCTCCTCCTCTCTCTCTCCCTCTCTCTTTTGTCCTATCTATTCCTTACTCTCACTCTCACTCTCTTGCTTCTTGTCTAACTCTCCCTCTCTCCCTCCCCTCTCTCTCTCCTTTCCTTCTCTTTCTCCCTCCCTCCCTCCCTCCCTCCCTCACTTCCCCACTCTCTCCCTATCTTTTCCTTTCTTATCATCTCTTTCTCTCCCTCTCACTCTCTTTCCTTCTCACTTCCTATCTCTCTTTTCCTCTCTCTTCCTCCTTTTCCCTATCACTCTACTCTCTTCCTCTCAATCTCTTTATCCCTCACTCTCTATCTTTTTCTCTCCCTATCTCCTTTTTCCTTTGTCTGCCCCTTCTTTTCCTTATATGTCTCTCTCTTCCTGTACTTCCCTTCCCTCTCCCTCTCCCTCTCTCACACCCCCTCTCTCCCACTCTCTTCTCTTTGTCTCTCCCTCTCTCTCCCTCTCTCCCTCTCCCCCTCCTTTCCTCCCTCCCTCTCTCTCTCCCTCTGTCTATCCCTTACTGTCTCCCTCTCTCTTCCTTTTTCCTCTCTTCCTCTCTTTCCCACTTCCACTAGCTTGCTCCCTCTCTTTCTCTCTACCTTTCCTCTTTCTTATCTTCTCTCCTGCCTCTCTTTTTCTTTCCCTCCCTTACTTTCCCCTTATCTCCCTCCCTCTCCCTCTCTCCCACTCTCGCCCTTTTCTTTCTCCCACTTCCTCTCTCTTCCTCTCCCTCTCCTTCTCCCTCTCTCCCTCTTTCTCCCTCTCTCTCTCTCCCTTACTCTCCCTCTCTCTCCTTCTCTCTTCTACTATCCCTTTCCCTCTCCCTAACTCATTCTCCATCTCTCTCTCACATTCCCTCTCTTTTGCTCTCTCCCCCTCTCTTCCTCTCTCTACCTCCCTCTCTCCCTCTCACTCTCTTTCCCTATATTTCTCCCTCCTTCTTTCCCACCCTCCCTTCCTATCTCTCTCCCTCTCTCTCACCCTCTCTCGGTAACTCTCACTCTCTCCTATCCCTCTCTCTCCATTCCTCTCCATCTCTCCCTCTCTTTTTCTCTCATTTTCTACCTTTTTCTCCCTCTCCTTATCCCCTTTCCTAATTTTTTCTCCCTCTCCCCCTCTTCCTTTCTCTTCCTCTCTTTATCTCTCTCTTCCCTCTTTCCCTATCTCTCTCCTCCCTCCCTCTTCCTCTCCCTCTTTCCCTCTCCCTCTCTCTGTATTTCTCTCTCTCCCTCCCTCTCCCTCCCTCCTTCTCTTTCCCTCTCCCTCTTTCTCTCTCCTTCCTACATTCTCTCCCTCTCTCTCCTCTCTCTTTCTCCCTCTTCCTCCTCTCTCTCCCTTTCTTTCCATATCTCTCCTCTTTCTCCCTCCCTTTCTCTCCCTTTTCTCCCTCTCGATCTCTCTCCTCCCACTCTATCTCTCTCTCTTAGTCTCTCCTCCCTCTCCCTCTCCCTTTCCCTACCTATCCAACCCTCTCTCCATTTTCCTCTTACTCTCTCCCTCTCTATCTCTTCCTCTTACTTCCTTTCTCTCTCCCTCTCTTTTCCTCTCTCCTTCTTTCTCCTTCTCTTCCTTTCTCCTTCTCTCTTGCTCCCGCCTCCTCTCTCTCTCCCTCTTTTTTCTCTCGTTTCCCTCTCCCTCTCTCCCCTCTCTCCTTCTCCCTTTCCCTCCCCCTATCTCCCTCTCTCTCCTTCTTTCTCTCACTCTAACTCCCTCTTCCTCTCTCTCTCTCCATCTCCCACTCCCTATCTCAATACATATCTCTCTCTTCCCCCTCTCTTAATCTCTCTCTTTCCATTCCTCAATCTCCCTCTCTCCTTTTCCCTCTCTCTCCTTTCCCCTCTCCCTCCCTATCTCTCTCTCTCCCTCCCTCTACCTGCCTCTCTCTCCCTCCCTCTCTTATCTTTCTTACTCTTTTCCTCTCCCTCTCTCTCCCACACTGAATCTCTCTCTTACTCCTAAACTCCCTTCTCTCTCCTTTTCCTATCTCTCCCTCCCTCTCCCACTCTTTTCCTCTCTCTCCCTCTTTCTATCTCACTCTTTCCTTCTCCCTCACCCTCTCTCCCTCCCTTTCCCCTAATCCCTTTATCTTTATCTCCTCCTCTCTCCCTCCCTATATCTCCTATTCCCAATCCCCCTCTCTCTTTCCCTCGACCTCCCACTCTCTCTCCCATTCCCAATCCCCTCTCTCTCTCCCTCCCTCTACCTCTCACATTCTCTCTACCTCCCACTTTCTCTTTCCCTCTCTCTTTCTTCTTCACTCCCTCCCTCTCCCCCTCTCTCTCCCCTTTTATTTCCATCTCTCTCTCTCCCCCTTTATCCTTTTATATTTCTCTCCCTCTTTCTGTCTCTCCCTCTCTCCCTCTATCTTCCTCTCCCTCTCCCTCTCTTTAAACCTCTCTCTCTACCTCTCTCTCTCGGTCTCTCTTTTTTACCTAAAATTTCTCACTCTCTCCCCCACATCCCTCCTTCTCTCCCTCTCCCTCCCTCCATTTCTCCCTCTCACTCTCTTTATGTCCTTCTCCCTCTCTCTCAACCTCTCTCTCCCTCTTTATATTTCCCACTCCCTCTCTCTCCCACTCTTTCTTTCCCTCTCTCTCTACTTTTCTCACTCGGTTTCTTTCCCTCTCTCATTCTCTCTCTCACTCTCTCTCACTTCCCCCTCTCTCCCACTTCATCTCAACCTCTCTCCCTCTCTCTCCCTTTTTATCTCACACTCTCTCTCCTTATGTCTCTCTCTCCTCATCTCTCTATCCTTGTCCCTCTCTCCCACCCTCCCTCCCTCTCCCTCTCTACCTCTCTCTTCCTCTTTTCCTCTATCTCTCTCTTACTTTCTTTCTCATTCCCTCCCTTTCTTCCTCTCTATATCTACTTCCCTCTCTCTTTTCTCTCTCTCTCCCTCCCTCTCCCTTCTTCCCATTCTCGCTCTCTCTATCTCCATTCTCGCTCTCTCTATCTCCATCTCTCCCCCTCTCTCTCACCCTCTCCCTCTCACTCTCTACCACTTCATGCACCTCCCTTTCTCCATCCCTCACTCTCTCTTCCTTTTCATCCCTTCCCCTCTCTATCTCCCTCTCTTTATCCCCCATCTCTCTCCTCTTCGTTCCTCTTTATACCTCGGTCTCTCTTCTAATCCTTTTCTCTCCTCTTACGTTCCTCACTCTATGCCTCCCTCTCTCTCTCTTTCCTAATCCCTTTCTCTCCCTCCCTCTTCTCTCTCCCCCTCTCCTATTCCTTCTCTATCTCCCATTAGCTCTATCTTTTCCTCTCTCTCTCCCTCTCTCACTCAACCTCTTTCACTTCCTCTCTCTCCCTCCCTCCTCCTCTCTCTCCTTCCTTTCTCTTTCTCTTTCTTTCTCCCTCCCTCCCTCTCTCTCTCCCTTTCCCTCCCTCCCTTACCCTCTCGCTCACTATCTCCTCCCCTACCTCTTTCTCCCTTCCTCTCACTCTCTCCTACTCCCTCCCTCTCTTTTTTCCCTCTCACTCTCACGATCTCGCCTCCCTCTCCCTCTTTCCCTCTCCCTTTCCCTCTCTCTCTCTCTCCTTCACTCTCTCCCTCTCTACTTATCTCTCTTTCCTTTTCTCGTCTCTCTATCTCTCTTCCTCTTTCTCTCCCTTTGTCCCTCCCTCTCTCCTTCTCCTACTCTCTACCTCTCTCTCCTTCTCTCTTCTACTATCCCTTTCCCTCTCCCTAACTCATTCTCCATCTCTCTCTCACACTCCCTCTCTTTTGCTCTCTCCCCCTCTCTTCCTCTCTCTACCTCCCTCTCTCCCTCTCACTCTCTTTCCCTATCTTTCTCCCTCCTTCTTTCCCACCCTCCCTTCCTATCTCTCTCCCTCTCTCTCACCCTCTCTCGGTAACTCTCACTCTCTCCTATCCCTCTCTCTCCATTCCTCTCCATCTCTCCCTCTCTTTTTCTCTCATTTTCTACCTTTTTCTCCCTCTCCCTATCCCCTTTCCTAATTTTTCTCCCTCTCCCCCTCTTCCTTTCTCTTCCTCTCTTTATCTCTCTCTTCCCTCTTTCCCTATCTCTCTCCCGCCTCCCTCTTCCTCTCCCTCTTTACCTCTCCCTCTCTCTGTATTTCTCTCTCTCTCCCTCCCTCTCCCTCCCTCCTTCTCTTTCCCTCTCCCTCTTTCTCTCTCCTTCCTACATTCTCTCCCTCTCTCTCCTCTCTCTTTCTCCCTCTTCCTTTTCTCTCTCCCTTTCTTTCCATATCTCTCCTCTTTCTCCCTCCCTTTCTCTCTCTTTTCTCCCTCTCGATCTCTCTCCCTCCCACTCTATCTCTCTCTCTTAGTCTCTCCTCCCTCTCCCTCTCCCTTTCCCTACCTATCCAACCCTCTCTCCATCTTCCTCTTACTCTCTCCCTCTCTATCTCTTCCTCTCTCTTCCTTTCTCTCTCCCTCTCTTTTCCTCTCTCCTTCTTTCTCCTTCTCTTCCTTTCTCCTTCTCTCTTGCTCCCTCCTCCTCTCTCTCTCCCTCTTTTTTCTCTGTTTCCCTCTCCCTCTCTCCCCCTTTCTCCTTCTCCCTTTCCCTCCCCCTATCTCCCTTTCTCTTCTTCTTTCTCTCACTCTAACTCCCTCTTCCTCTCTCTCTCCATCTCCCTCTCCCTATCTCAATACATATCTCTCTTTTCCCCCTCTCTTAATCTCTCTCTTTCCATTCCTCAATCTCCCTCTCTCCTTTTCCCTCTCTCTCCTTTCCCCTCTCCCTCCCTATCTCTCTCTCTCCCTCCCTCTACCTGCCTCTCTCTCCCTCCCTCTCTTATCTTTCTTACTCTTTTCCTCTCCCTCTCTCTCCCACACTGAATCTCTCTCTTACTCCTAGACTCCCCTTCTCTCTCCTTTTCTCTATCTCTCCCTCCCTCTCCCACTCTTTTCCTCTCTCTCCCTCTTTTTATCTCACTCTTTCCTTCTCCCTTACCCTCTCTCCCTCCCTTTCCCCTAATCCCTTTATCTTTATCTCCTCCTCTCTCCCTCCCTATATCTCCTATTCCCAATCCTCCCTCTCTCTTTCCCTCGACCTCCCACTCTCTCTCCCATTCCCAATCCCCTCTCTCTCTCCCTCCCTCTACCTCTCACATTCTCTCTACCTCCCACTTTCTCTTTCCCTCTCTCTTTCTTCTTCACTCCCTCCCTCTCCCCCTCTCTCTCCCTTTTATTTCCATCTCTCTCTCTCCCCCTTTATCCTTTTATATTTCTCTCCCTCTTTCTGTCTCTCCCTCTCTCCCTCTATCTTCCTCTCCCTCTCCCTCTCTTTAAACCTCTCTCTCTACCTCTCTCTCTCGGTCTCTCCTTTTTACCTAAAATTTCTCACTCTCTCCCCCCATCCCTCCTTCTCTCCCTCTCCCTCCCTCCATTTCTCCCTCTCACTCTCTTTATGTCCTTCTCCCTCTCTCTCAACCTCTCTCTCCCTCTTTATATTTCCCACTCCCTCTCTCTCCCACTCTCTCTTTCCCTCTCTCTCTACTTTTCTCACTCAGTTTCTTTCCCTCTCTCATTCTCTCTCTCACTCTCTCTCACTTCCCCCTCTCTCCCACTTCATCTCAACCTCTCTCCCTCTCTCTCCCTTTTTATCTCACTCTCTCTCTCCTTATGTCTCTCTCTGCTCATCTCTCTATCCTTGTCCCTCTCTCCCACCCTCCCTCCCTCTCCCTCTCTACCTCTCTCTTCCTCTTTTCCTCTATCTCTCTCTTACTTTCTTTCTCATTCCCTCCCTTTCTTCCTCTCTCTATCTACTTCCCTCTCTCTCTTCTCTCTCTCTCCCTCCCTCTCCCTTCTTCCCATTCTCGCTCTCTCTATCTCCATCTCTCCCCCTCTCTCTCACCCTCTCCCTCTCACTCTCTACCACTTCATGCACCTCCCTTTCTCCATCCCTCACTCTCTCTTCCTTTTCCTCCCTTCCCCCTTTCTATCTCCCTCTCTTTATCCCCCATCTCTCTCCTCTTCCGTTCCTCTTTATACCTCGCTCTCTCTTCTAATGCTTTTCTCTCCTCTTCCGTTCCTCACTCTATGCCTCCCTCTCTCTCTCTTTCCTAATCCCTTTCTCTCCCTCCCCTCTTCTCTCTCCCCTCTCCTATTCCTTCTCTATCTCCCATTAGCTCTATCTTTTCCTCTCTCTCTCCCTCTCTCACTCAACCTCTTTAACTTCCTCTCTCTCCCTCCCTCCTCCTCTCTCTCCTTCCTTTCTCTTTCTCTTTCTTTCTCCCTCCCTCCCTCTCTCTCTCCCTTTCCCTCCCTCCCTTACCCTCTCGCTCACTATCTCCTCCCCCTACCTCTTTCTCCCTTCCTCTCACTCTCTCCTACTCCCTCCCTCTCCTTTTTTCCCTCTCACTCTCCGATACTCCCTCACTCTCCCTCTTTCCCTCTCCCTTTCCCTCTCTCTCTCTCCTTCACTCTCTCCCTCTCTACTTATCTCTCTTTCCTTTTCTCGTCTCTCTATCTCTCTTCCTCTTTCTCTCCCTTTGTCCCTCCCTCTCTCCTTCTCCTACTCTCTACCTCTCTCTCTCTCTCTTTCCTCTCTCTCACACTTCCTTCCTATCTCCCCCAGCACTCTCTCCCTCTATCTCTCTCCCTCTTGCTCACTCTTCTTTTCTTTGTCCCCCATCACTCTCTCCCTTTATCCCTCTCTCTCTCCTTTTTTCATCCATCTCTCTCCTTCTTCCTTCCTCTATCCCTCTCTCCATTTCTCTCTCCCTTTCCCTTCTCTCTCTCTCTTTCCCTCTCTCCTTCTCTCCCTTTTTCCCTCTCTGCTACCCTCCCTTTCTCCATCCCTCTCTTCAACCCTCTCCCTTTCCCTTTCTCCCCTATTCAATCACTCTATCCCATACCTCCCACTCTCTCTCTCTCTCCCTCTCTCCCACTCCTACCTAATGTCTCTCTCTTCCCCTCTCTCTCCCTCTCTTCCTCACTCTCCTTTGCCTTTTCTAAATTTTATCTCCCTCTCTGCACCTCTCTTCCTCACTCTCTTTTGCCCTTCCCGAATTCTACCTCCTCCTCTCTCTCCCTCTCTCTCATGCCTTTAACCTTTTTCTCCCTCTATCCCTATATATCACTCCTTCACCCTTCCTTTGTCCTTTCTTCCTCTCAATATCCCTCTTCCCCACTCTTGTTGCCTCTCTCATTCTCTCCATCCCTCCCTTTCTCTCCCCTATCTCCTTCCTCTCTCTCTCCCTCCCTCTCCTCTACACTATTCCACTCTCCCTCTCTCTCTCTCTTACCCTTTCTCCCCTCTACTCTTTCACTCTCCCTCTCTCCCCCTCTCCCACTCGCATCCTCTCTCCCACTCCTTCTCCCTTTTTCTCTTTATATCTCTCACTCTCCCTCCCTTTCCATCTCCCTCTCGTGCTCTATCCTTCTCTTTTATCTCCCTTTCCTTATATCCATTTCCTTCTTTGATGCTTTCTCTCTCCCTCTCTCTCTTTTGCTCTCTCTACCTCCTTGTCTCTCTCTATCTCTTGCTCGCTCTACTACTCTCTCTAGCTCCCCTACTCTCTCTTTCTCTCCATCTCTCCTTGTCTCCCTCTCTCCTTCTCTTTCCTCTCACTTTCTCTCTCTCTCTCTTTCTCTTTTATCTTTATCCCTCTCTTGCTCTTCCTCTCTCCATCACCCTTATTTTGTACCTCTCCCTCTCTTTCTCTCTCTCTAGCTCTCTCCCTCTATATCCCCCTCTTTCCCTCTTTTCCCTCTCCCTCTCGCCCTTTCCTATGCTCTCTCCTTCTCTCTCCCTTACCCTCGATCTCTCCCGCTCTCCTACTTTCCCTCTTTCTCTCTCCTCCTCCTCTCTTGCTCTCTCTCATTCTCTTATTCTTCCTCACTCTTTCCCCCATTTCCCTCTCTCCCTCTCCCTCTCTCCTTCTCTCTCCTTAACATGTTCTCCCTTTTCTTCTCCCTCTCCTACTCTCTCCCTCTTACCCACTCCTATGATCTCTCCATCTCTCTATCTCTCTCCCTCTCTCCATCCCTCAATCTCTACCTCTCTCCCCATATCTCACTCTATCTCCTCCTCTCTCCCCCCTTTCTCACTCTCTCCATCTCTCTCCATCTCTTTCCCATTCTCTCTTCCCCTCGCTCCCTCTCTCTATCTCTCCTCTCTCTCACTCTCACTGTCTTTCTAGATCCCTCACCCGGTTTTCTCTCTCCCTCTCTTCCTCTCTCTATATCCATCTCACTCCCTCTACCTTTTCCTCCATCTCTATCTCCCTCTCCCTCTCTCTCCCCCTCTCCCTCACTCCCTCCCTCCCTCATGCTCTCCCTCTCTCCCCATATATCCCACTCTCTCCCTCTCCCTCTTACTTCTTTTCCGCCCTCCCTCTCTTTTTTTGTCTCCCTCTTACCTCACTCTCTCCCTCTCTTTCTCCCTCTACCTCTACCTCAACATCCTTCCCACTCCTCTCTCCCTCCCTTTCTCCCTCTATCTCTACCTCTCCATCCCTCCCTCCCCCTCTCTACCTCTCTCTCCTTCCCTCCCCATCTCTCTCCCTCCTTCCTCCATCTCTCCCTCTTTTCACCTCTCTCTCTTTTTCTCTCTATTGCTCTCTTCCTCTCTCTCCATCCCTCCCTCTCCCTCTCTACCTCTCTCTCTCCTTCTCCCACTCTATCTCTCTCCCTACCCTCTCACACTCTCTCCCCCTCTCATCCTCTCTCTCATTTCCTCTCACCCTCCCTCTCCCTCATCCAAAATTTTCCTCCCCTTCTCCCTCTCTCTCCCATTCTCTCTCTCTTTCTCGATCCCTCTACCTCCCTTCCTCTCGTCCCTATCTCTCCCCCTCTCTCTCTTTCTCCTTCACTCTCAATCTATATCTCTCTCTCCCTCTCTTCCTCTCTCTTCTTCTCCCTCCCTCTCTTTTCCCCTCTCTTCCTCTCTCTTCTTCTCCCTCGCTCTCTTTTCCCCTCTCTCTCCCTCTCTCCCCTTTTTTTCTCTTCCTCCCAACATCTTTCTTTCTCCTTCTCTTTCCTCTTTCTTTCTCATACTCTCTATTTTCTTCTCCCTTCCAATCCCAACCTCTCTCTCCTTATCTCTCTCACCTACCTGTCTTTCTCCCTCTCTTTCTCTCTCCCCTTCTCCCTTAATCCCTCCCTCATGCTCTCCCTCTCTCCTCATCTATCCTACTCTCTCCGTCTCCCCCTTTCTCCTTTTGTCTCCCTCTCGCCCTCCCTCTCTCCCTCCCTTTATCCCTCTCTCTCTATCTTTCCATCCATCTCCCTTCCCTCCCTATCTTTCTCCCTCTCTCCCTCCATCGCTTCCTCTTTTGCCTCTCTCTCTCCCTCTTTCTTGCTCTCTTTCTCTCTCTCCATCCTTTTATCTCTCCCTTCTTCTTTACTTCTCACCTTATCTCTCTCCCTCTATATCTCTCCCTCTTCCTAAAGGATCATACATCCTATGAAGGTGCGGAATAAAAAAAAATTTCCTCCATCTAAGGGCGCAAGATCATGCTTCGTTGAATCAACTAATCATACATACATGAATAATATGGTAAAAGTAAAGGATTACCTCTTGTATCATAGATCTAAATTTCTTTTCGTTGATTAGCTATGCAATTGTCCATCCTCTATTGATGATCCACGTAGCCCAAATATCCACAAAAAAGCACTCAAAATTGACGAGGTGCTAGCTCCACCTTTTTTGATTAATTTTTTCCACTAGAAATCAATCCTAGACAACTTTGCGATAACCTTATTCAAGGAGGAAAGAGTATGGCTTGCTAGGGTTTAGGAGAAAACTATTTTCTCTTTTTTTCTCTATTGGCCGTGTGCCCTAGTTTGGTATTATGGTTGGTCAAATTTTGCTATATATTTTTTCTAGCTTGGTCGAATCTCATTGTATACATTCCTCTCCTTTTTGCTGCACCTCTCCTCCTATTTATAGAGGAAGAGTTTCCTTGTACTCCAAGGACAATGAAAGGGCGGCCTAATTCCCTAATTAGGATTCTAGGTTATTGCATCCTTATCCTCCAAGGTTAAGGAGTTATTTTACATGTGGACTACTTAATGTTTATTTTTAAAAAACAATCAACCTTATCCATTAAGGTTAATGTTTATCCTTCTACCAAAATGATCTTAAGGCTTTTAATTAAACCTAATGGGCTAAAACTATTTTAGCCCAATTAATTTATTTTAACTATTGAAATAAATATTCTTATATTATTTTGGTGGGGTCACATTAGAGAGTAATTTTCTAAAATACCCTTTAACCTAAATTAGGAAACTCCTTTCCTTTTTAGGTTCTTTATTTCCAAATTTAAAACTAACTTCCAAATTAGGAAACCAATTTCTAAAATAGGAAACTTTCATTTTGGGAAACTTTCCATCTTGGAAACTTTCTATTTTCCATTTTAGGAAACTTTCCATTTTAAGAGACTTTTCATTTTTGAAACTCTTTCCAAAATATAAAACTTTCATAATTGAAAACCTTTTCTAATATCTTTGCTTCTCATTTGTAATGTGAATACTTGAACTTATACATGTGACTCAATAGTCTCCTAGATATGTTGGTAATGTGCCAAGAATAAAAGAATCCTCTTTCATCTCTTGATACATAAATCAAGATTGACCTCTAGCAAGGCATCATGACTACCTAATTCTCTAGGAGGATTATTTAATCCATTATTACCTTTCATGAGCATAGTTACCATATAATTTAGTCCTCATGTCAACTTATTACGGTGTTATCTCAAACATGGTTATTAGTCTTATTTGATTATGATCACACAAGTTTTCTTCGATTCCCAAATGTCTTGGCTCTTAGAGTAAACCAACTATGCTTTGTTGGTGTACTCCTATCTGTGGCCACAAATTTCTTGAGGAGAAATTTATCAAAGTGCAATGTGAAAACTCCTTTAGTATACAAGGAATGACATGTCCTATCTTAGCCATACACCTATCTCCATTGGATTCCTAGTGCACCCAACGAATCACCTAAGTGCAACCCATTAATGGGTCCATCAAAATGAGTGTCAAAGTGCATAAGTCCTCCAATAAGATAACGGTGATGACTTCAAGTCCGAGGGCCATTTGTACGCATCTCGTATGAGATTCTCATAGACTTAAACCAAATGGGTTCTCATGGTAAGTCAAATATAGTGACATGTTCTCTAACATAAATCACACGAGTGCTTGCTTTGGCATCACCATGCCAATAGGTGTGAGATCTCCTACTGCTATCATATAACATGAGCATAGCACTCATAAGTCTATCCGTATATTGCTAATGTCCATTCTTGATGATGCTACAACTTAGGATATTTAATGATATATTTATGTTCATTAGTGTTTGTCTCACATCTTTCGATCAATCACTATCCATGTATATCATAAGGACTTTTATTTAATTCTACTTGAATTTATCAATATGTAAACATAAGAATTAGTAGAATTACTTCTTTATTATTATTAAAATAAATGATGTAATAACATATTAACATAAGTCCATCCAAACATGGTTGGATCTTAGGCACTAACACTAACATCTCCCTCACTCTCTCTCCTTCTCTCTCACTCTTAATCTCTATCTCTCTCTCCCTCTTTCCCTCTCTCTCTTTATCTCTCCCTCCCAATATCTTTCTCTCTTTCTCACACACTCTCTTTTTCTTCTCTCTCGCTCTCTCTCCCTCCCTCTCTTTCCTTCCCTTTCACCCTCTCTCTATCTTTCTCTCTCCCTCCCTTCCTCCCTCTCTCCCTCTTTATCTATCTCTCCCTTTTCTCTCCCTCCCTCCCTCTCTCCCTTTTTCTCTCCCTTCCTCTCTCTTTTTATCTCTCTCTCACAATCTCCCTCTTTATCCCACTCTCTCTTTCCCTCTCCCTCTCCCTCTATCTCTCTTTCTCTCTCTCCTTCTCCCTCTTCTAATCCCTCTCCCTCTCTTCTTCTTCTCTCTCCCTCTTTCCCTCTCTCCCTCCCTCTCCCTCTCTATTCCTACATCTCTCTCTCCCTCTCTTTCTCCCTCTCTCCCTCCCTCCATCTCACCCTCTCCTTATCCCCCTCTCTATCTCCCTCACCCTCTCTCCCTCTCTCTATATCTCACCCTTTCTAAATCTTTATCCCTCTCTTTATCTCTTTCCATATCTCCTCTTTCCTTTTTTCCCCCACTATCTCTCTCCCTCTCTCTCTCTCTCTCTTTCTCTCCTAATCTCTCTCCCTCTCTACCCTTCTATATCCCCCTCCCTCCTTCTATCTCTCTCTTACCCTCTCTCTCTCTCCCTCCCTATCTCCCCTCATAATCTCCCCCTATTCCCCCTCCCTCTTCTATCCTTATTTCTCTCTACCTTTCTCTCCCTCATTCTCTCTCCCTCTCCTACCCTCCCTCTCTCTCTCTCTCTCACTCTCCATCTCACTCCCTCCCTCCTTCTCTCTCTCCTTCACTTTCTCTTCCACTCTCCTTATCTCTCCCTTTGTCCCTTTTTTCTTCCTCTTTCTCCTTATCCCTCTCCCTCTTTTCCGCCCTCCTACTATCTCTCTCCCCATTTCTCTCCCTCTCTCTCTCCTAATCTCTCTCCCTTTCTCCCTTCCCTCCCTCTCTTTCACCTTCCCTCCCTCTCTTTCACTTTCCCTCCCTCTTTCTCTGTCTCCCCTCTCCTCCCTTCCTCTCTCTCCTTCACTCTCTCTCCCACTCTCCTTATCTCTCCCTCTATCCCTTTTTTCTTCCTCTTTCTCCTTGCCTCTCTCCCTCTTTTCTCGCCCTCCTACTATCTCTCTCCCTATTTCTCTCCCTCTCCTTCTCCTAATCTCTCTCCCTTTCTCCCTTTTTTCCCTCTCTTTCACCTTACCTCCCTCTCTTTCACCTTCCCTCCCTCTTTCTCTCGTCTCCCTCTCCTCCCTCCCTCTCTCTTTATCTCTCTCCCCCTCATCCATTCTCCCTTTCCCACTCTCTTCTTCCCACTCTCCCTCTCCCTATCTTCCTCTCTCTCTTAACTCTCCCTCTCTCCCTCTATCTTTATTTGTCTCTCCCTCTCACTCCCTCTCCCTCACCTACTCTTCCTATCTCCTTCTCCCTTGTCATCCCTCCCTTACTCTCTCTCTCTAACACTCCCTCTCCCTCCCTCCTTCTCTCTCTATCTCTCACACTCTCTCCCTTTCTCACTCTCCCTCTATCTTTCTCCCTCTTTCCCTTCCTCTCGCACTCTCTCTACCTTTCTCCCCCTTTTTTCTCTCACTCTCTCCCTCCCTCTCTCCCTCTCCCTCTCTCTCCCTCTCCGATCTCCTACCCTCTCACTCCAATGTCCCTCTCTCTCTCACCCTCTCTTTATCTCTCCCTCTCTCTTCCCTCTCTCTCCCTCCCTCTCTCATTCTTCCTCCTTACACCTATCTTTATTTCTTTTTCCCTCTCTATTCCTCTCCTCCTTTCGTTTTTCTCTTTCACTCTACCTTTCCCTCTACCCCCTCTTTTTCTCCATCTCTTACTTTATTCTCTCTCCCTTATTACCTTCGTCTCTCTCTCCCTCCCTCCATCCCTCTCTCCCCTCTCTCTCCCTTTCCCCCTCTCTTCCTCTCCTTCGCTTTCCCTCCTTCTTTCTATCTCCCACTCTCTCTCACCCTCTCTTACTCCCCCTTTCCAATCCTTATTTCTCTCTCCCTCTCTCTCCCTATCCAACCCTCACCCTCTCCCTCACTATCTCCCTTAATCTCTCCCTATCCCTCCCTCCTTCTCTCTCTTACACTCTCCCTCCTACCTTGTATCTCTCTCTCCCTCTCCATCTCTCTCCTTTCTTTTTCTTTCCCTCTCTCCCTCTTTCCCTTCCTCTCTATCTCTTTATCTCTTCCTCCCTCTCTTTATTTCTCTCTCACTCTCCCTTTCCCTCCCTCTCCCCTCTCTTCTTTCTTCTCTCCCTTTCTCCCTCTCTTCCCTATCTTCCTCTCCTTTCACTCTCCCAATCTCCCTCCCTCATTTTCCCCTCCTCTCTCCCCCTTTCTCCTTCTTTACCTACCTCTTTGTCTTCCTCTCCTCCCTTCCTCTCCCTCTCCTTCTCTCCCTCTCTTGATCTCCTACTCTCTCTCTCTTTTCTCTCTCTTCCTCCCTCCTTTTATCCTTATCTATTTCTCCTTCTTTCTCCCTCTCTATCCCTCACCCTCTTTTCCCCTCTCCCTCCCTCTTTCTCTTACTCTTACTTCCCTCTCCTCTTTCTCCCCCTCTCTATCTCCCTCCCTTCCTCCCTCTTCATCTCTTTCTCCTTCTATCTCTCCCTTCTCTTCATCTCCCTCTCTCCCTCTACCCCTTTCTCCCTCTCCCTCTCCCTCTCCCTCTCCTTCTCTCTCCCTTACCTTTTTTCCCTCTCTCCCTCTCTCTCTCTCCCTCCCTCTCTTTCTCTCCCTATCCTTTTCTCCTTTCTCTTTTCCCTCTCTCACTGTCTCCCCCTCTCCTCTATATCTCTCCCTTGCTCTTTCCTTCTCTCTCACTCTCTCTCCTTCTCTCTCCCTCTCTCTCACTCCCTCTCCCTTCCTTTCTCTCTTTCTCTCTCTTTCCCTCCCTCTCTCTTTATCTCTCTCCTTCTCCCTCCCTCTATCTCCCTCTATAGACTTTCTTCCTCTCTCTTCCTCCCTCACCCTCTCTCTTTCTCTCCCTCTCTCTCCCTTCCTCTCTCTCCCTCTCTCTCTCCCTCTCTCCCTCTCTCTCCTTGTCTCCTAAGAGAGAGTGAGCAAGACAATGGAAGAGTGAGAGGGCAAGATAGATATAGAGAGAAAGGGAGAGAGAGGGAGGGGACAAGGGGAGAGGGAAAAGAAGGAGAGAGAGAGGGAAGGGAGAGAGCGAGAGGGAGAGAAGGAGTGGGAGAGTGACGAGGGAGGGAGAGGAGAGAGGGAGGGAGGGTGGAGAGAGGAGGAGATAGAGAGGGGGAAGGAGAATGGGATAGAGAAAGAGAGGGGAGAGAGAGTGAAAGAGTGTTATCACCCAATTTTTCTTAAAAAAATAAAATATGCAAAAAATAAAAATGAAAATAGAAAAAAAGGGCTAAAAAAATACAATTGAGGGGTGTAATTAAAAACAAGAGAGAAAAAAGACCAAAATAAAACAAGTTGGTTAGATGGAGGACCAAGCTAAATTTAAGCCAAAAAAACTCTAAAAAATTAGTATAAACCACTTTTTGTCTAAAAGTTGGCAACCACTCTCTCTAAACACAATAAAGATTCTAGCCGACTCTTTATAAAAAAAAAAAAAAAACCTTTGAACAGACTCCTTCCCTTCATAAGAAACTCAAGTCAACCCTCCCTCTCTAAAAATTTTGCTCGGACCCAATTTGCACCATCAAAGCCAATTGCCCAACCCCCTTCCTCCCGTTGATCTAGCCACCCTAGCCACTCCAAATCGAACTAATAGCCTACTAAGACTTTAGCCGACCAATCTATAGCAACCCACGTCACCAACAATCCTTGTTCCAACCACTCGATTCAGACTTGATATAGTCTAATCTTTTCAATCCGCACATCCAACTAGTAATCTAGTTAGTCCAATCCAATCGGTAACTTGATCTAGCATGACCGGTAGCCACCCGATGCTCGGTCCGTCCTACTCCACCATCGTTCGAGCATTTCCACCACTTCCCGACTCGATCTTCTCCATCGACGTCCAACAATCACTACCATACATTCCAGGTAGTGTCCCAAGATCTCTAGCTACTCAAGCTAGTCGGCAGCAGCCCTCTAGCCTAACCTAGTGGCTCGATCCACCCACAATAGCCAAGTTCACCCCGACCTAGTCTAGTAGTTATAGCGGCCTAGTTCGAAGTCACAATAGCTCTAATCTAGTAGCTATTCGATCAATAGCCATTCGATCCGAGATCTAACAATGGGTAGTCATCCTTTTTTTCTAGTTGACTTAATAATCGGTCTCCATCGGTATTGAAAGGGTTGGAACCGACCCTAATTCAACGATCAAATTTATTCGACCTTTTCATAGTAAATTTTTAAATCCTTTTTATTTAATTTGTATTTAATTTAAATCATGTGATTTGACTATAAATTAATAAAATTATTGTTGTTGTTTTGTAACTTTGAGTCGCTGCTATGGTTGTGTAATGATTGTTGCTATGTTTATATGGTTTGATTAATGTGTTTATTATTCTAGAAATATTTGGTTGTTACTTGTATAATGTCTTGCTCTAGTTCCAACATCATTTTTGGATTGTTTTAGCTAATGGTAACGTTAAATCATCATATGTTAATTTTATCTAAGAAATGCAATTTTAGGTTATGCCAATCTAAGCCTTGTTGTTTGGTCACTTTTGGTAAATAACAATTAATTTCAACGTTGTTGCTAATTCACCTAAAAAAATGTGACTTTTAAGCTACGTAAGTTTGAATCTTATCTTGGATCATTTTTGCCCATTACAATGATTAATTGATATTGTGTCGATTTTTGCCTAAAGAATGTGATGGTTGAGTTGTGTTGGTTTGAATTGTGTTCGCGAATCATTGTTGCAATTTGTGATGATTAATTTGATATTATGTCAATTTTATTCAAAAAAATACAATATTCAAGGCGGTGTTGATCCGAACCTTGTTTTTGATTTGTTTTTATCAATTTTAATGATTTTTGTCAATTTTGCTTAATGATCATAACTTTTGAAGTTCGATTGGTCTTAATCTTATTTTTGAATCATTTTCATTAGCTTCAATGATTTTTATCAATTTTGTCATTTTTACCAATCTTGCCAAGTTTGTCACTTTTACTTGTTTTTTATAGCCTTTGCTAATGTTTTCCCTTTTTTGCCTAATTGTCTATTTGTCGATTTGCCAATTTTACCAATTTTACGTAATTGGCCATTTACATAATTGCCTATTTTGTTGATTTAGCAATTTTGCCTATTTTTCCTAATTACCTATTTGCCTAATTGACAATTTTGTCGATTTATTGATTTTTTCTATTTTGCCTATTTATCGATTTGTCAATTTTGTCAATTTTTCCCGATCACTTGTTTGTCGATTTTGCCTATTTTTTTTATTATGTTTCTTACTCGTATATTTTTTCCTACTCTACCTACCTTGGCTTTTTTTGTCTATTTACCAATTTTTAAGCATGTTTTCATGCATGCCATTGAAATCACATTAGTTACATAACACTACATCCATCATGTTTTTTCATTTTTTAGCTATTCATTATGGAGTGAGAACGAGGTCCCCGATCGGCCAAGTCCCAAATCACTCGATCGGTGGGCAAATGTTTGAAAAATAGGTATAGACTTTCATTATTAAAAAATCAAAAATCAAATCAATGTTGTATGCAATGGAGATTTCCTTAGGCAAAACAAGGTAAGGTGATTTTTAATCTTTCTTACACGTAATAAATCCCTTATTAAGAACTCCAAACAGACTAGTCATGGTTTTCTTAGTAACCATAATACCGAGTGGTGATTACAATCTTTTTTGCCCATTTTCCATATTTTTGCCCCAATTTGGTTATCCCACCCCAATGTTGCCCTACGATAGAATGGCGACTCCACTAGGGACATACTTAGGTTTTGGCTTTGCATGTTATTTCGAATTTGATTTTTGACAATATGATGAACTTTTATGCCTATATGTCCATTTGTGCAATTTATCTATCTTATTTAAATTCATGTCTTTTTGTCATTGTTTGCCTTGCATTTTTGTTTCTCGCTTTTTTATTTATTTTATTTTTACTATTAGTTGTGTCTTTGTTTTTATGCTTGAGACTAAATAAGGAATAATGCTTATGCACACACTACACTCATCATTGCGTTTCATGTTTATCATACACTTGCCTCAAGACTTAAGGAGGTAGTAGTGGTGCCCTAATGGGTTTCGTTTTTGATAAACACTAAAAATATCTTAACTTTTTCTCTCTAATTGTTTGTCGTGTGATGGGTAATCGATGATTTTTCACACTTACCAATCATCATCGTTAGTAGCTCCGAGTGATTTTATTATGATTCACCGGATCCTATTTGAGACTTAGATAGATACTATCCAAGTTCATGTAAAGATTAGACCAAAATTTTAGGATCATCGGTTCAAGGTAAAGTCACTAGGCAAGTCGGATGTATTGAAACCTTGATCTTGCAATTGGGTCATAATGTTTCAAGAGGGTGATAAGAGGATTTAAGTTCGGTTTTTGCAATGTCTAAATACATAAGCGGTTTTGAAGCTCGGTCAAAATATGTCAAAGGTTACCGATGCAACCCAATTTCATCTTTAAACCAATTTGGGATAAATTTAAAGTCAAAGAATTAATGATTGGATCCTCTTATCAACCTCACATGAAACTACTTTATATTCGGTCTTCGGTGTCATTTTATTTTTAATATATTGTTTAAATCTTGTATTTATTGTCTTTTATCTAAGCAAAAAACATAGGTCGACTTGCCAAAACTATACTTCCCTCGTGCATTCACCATACGAGAGTAGGAAAAAAGATGAAAAATGAAGAAAGAGCTCTACTTGAGTAAAATCATCAAATGGAGATAGAGGTACTAAAGAGAGAGGTCTGCTAGGCTTACTTGCTTTATTGGAACAAAGACAACAAAATAAAATATCTTCAAAAATTATCGTCCATATAGAAGTTGATCAATCATCAATTTTCCTAGAAGTGTTCACTAGTCATCATCGATCACTCGGACTATTGTTTTGCCTCATTTAAAGCTTGCTAGTACTTCTAATCATACTAACTATCCTACATTAAGGAGCATGTATGAGTTTGCTCCTAGAGCTCCGAGCCTTGTTCTTATGTTGCCTCGAAGCTGTCTAAGCATCAATAACAACAATGACTAATTTCATCATTGAAGTGTTGGCCAAGGAAAAGATAGCTTTAGCACTCAAAACTAAGAAGCTTAAAACCATTGAGGAACATTTGAGATCTATCTAAGGTGAAGACATGTACAATCTCCTCCTTAGTGTAGATAAATATCTAATTTGAATGTGGTGATTCCTTGAAATTTTAAGGTACTCGAACTTGCCAAGTACACTAGGAGTCAATATCTTAGGACCCACCTAAGGATCTATCCGAATAAGATAATGGATGTGGCATATGATAAAAAGCTATTGATCCATTTCTTTCTCGAGAGTCTTGATGGGTCTACTCTTAGATAGTTTATTGACTTAGACTAGACCAAGATAAAAAAGTGAAAGGATTTGATAGATGTATTCATAAGGTAATATAAATTTAATTTAGAGATAACACTCGATAGATCTAATCTATAGTCTATGGAAAAAGGCTAGAAGGAATCGTTAGGGAGTATGCTCAACGATGGTGAGAAATAGCTTATTGTATTCGTCCTACCCTTATTGAGAGAGAATTGGTTACCTTTTTTGCCAATACTTTCAAGGCTTTGTATTTGAATATTTTTTGAGTAATGAGTAAAACAATATTGTTGAGATAGTATCCATTATCGATTGGATTGAATAAGCCATTAAGTTAGGAAGGATAGTCGACCCTTCAATATCCGAGCATATGAAAAGTAACTTTAGCTAGAGAAAAGACCTAGAGGTACATCAAATTAGAGGATCTTCTTTCATTACTAGAGGGCAATGAAATAAATCTTAGAGGAATAACAATTGGTTTATCGATCGAAACAATATGCCAAACCCAACTACATAGTCATGATTCTTACAAATGTCAATCCGACCAATGTAACGGATCGACAGACCTAAACACCAACCTTCCCACAAAACCAAATGTCATGTAATCGTCATCAAATACCAAATAATCTCTATCAAACCACTCAAACACTTACCTTACCCTAACTTCAACCCCAAACACATTACCAAAGCCCACATTAATTCATCAACCAACCAAGATCATCCAATCAAAAATCTCTAAGGAATACTAATAAGGGCTAATTCAATAATATATTATCATCACTTTCCATATCCCTTGGTAATCTCTTTCAAGCACTTGGTGATCGTTGGCCAAATAACTCCTATGACACTCACATCACCGCAATCACCATTCCCCGATTGGTATAAGCCAAATGAAGTTTGTGTATATCATAGTGGTGCCAATGGTCATAATATTGAGAATTGTGTGACCTTTAAGAAAAAAGGTGCAAAATTTGATTGATCAAGACTTAATTGTATTTAAAGATTCCTTAAATCTCCTAAACATTAATTCCAATCCTTTTTCAAATCATGCCTCTACTAGTGGAGTGAACATGCTATCATTGGATGATACAAAATTAGCTAAGGAGAGGAGCTAAGCAATTAATTTAATGAAGGAGTGCCTATTGTTTCCAATAGTGGTTCTCTTATTATGATTATCTTTACCTTTTTGTCATTACAACTCATAAGTACATTGTTCGAACCTTTTATCATGTTTTCATAATAATGTTATTTTATGGGGTTGTATAAATTTGTGTCATCTCTACCGCTTCTTTCCATTCATCTTACTTGATTTTCTCTTTAGAACATCTAATATGGTCACTAATTGATTGTGCTAAAAAATTATTAGCCTAACTCTAATAGCATTGAACAAAGAAAAGTGTTGTGATTTTCTTGGATTGAGCAGTTTCTTTGAATACAAGAGAAATTCTACCATCTTAGCATGGTTTATTATTAATTTGAAGTTGAGAGATTTTTATTTGAAAGTATCATTCACTATTTTATGCCATCCAATTCAAAAGAAGTAAAATGGTAAATCCATTCAACCTATCTAAAAAATTAGTCAATTTTCAAAACATGTCATGTAAATGCTAGGGGTAATTCTTTTTATCAAAACCAAAAATGTCTTTTCCTAAAGAGCCTTTTGTACGAAAACCTTTCCTATGATAATATAATAATTCCTTAAATAAGAAGCCAAATGATTTGATGTCTTAAATGATGATAAATGATGCACGATCGAGTCATGATACCATTTGATCTTTCATTTCTTCTTCACAAATAATGATTTTCAAATTAAACTAAAGCCTATCAACTTAAGTGATTTATACTAGATATAAAGAAAGGCTATTTTTGATATGTACTTCATAAACAAACTTTACCCTTCATCATCCCACTTTAAGCCTTTGATAATTTCTTTCGATAAAAACCTAGATTGGGATCACCCGTCACCTTGTGGGAATTTAGAGGTGTGTGAAATCAATGATGTTCGCCTAAAAAATTAGAGATTTGGCTCACAAAAATTGAGAAGAGCCTTGATGATTATTCTAGAATAATGGGGGCAAATAAAAAATAAAAAATAATAACAAAATGGCACTAAATGAAAGAAAATGTTATCTAAATGGCCCCTGTTGTGATTTAGAGCTAGAAAAGGTCGTGGCATCCCAAAAATGATATGGGTGAATATGAAAGGAGAACTAAGATTAAAAGATGAGATCAATCATTAAAATGGTGAAGTCGGTATGGCTAAGCCTAAAATAATTTTGATGGGTGATCACGTGATCTTAAGTTTTTATACCCTCAAACATCTTTTGAGTCTTTTTATATCTTTTTATTCATGAGCTAAAGCCATAGCCTACATTATGTGCCTTCAAAAGCCCTTTCGATCGAGGATGACTTGCTTTGTGTTGATAAGTTTTAACATTAAAAATGAGAAATAAAATTTGCTTGTGCATCACCAATCATCATTCATGGTATTGGATTATTATTTTTTCCATTAAATACTTAGGGGAAAGGAACAAACAAAATGAAGATCTTTTTAGACAAATCTATGCATTTGAGGATAATTTTCTTAAAAAGCCTTTAAGCTCAAGAAGTTGCTCTAGCCTACTTGAAAAGCCTCCGAGTAAAAAAAAAAAAAAAAACATTTGAGTGTACCTTTCTTGAAAAGCACTTGATTTTGTGACCTCCATTTACACTTGTCTTTCCAAAAAAAGGTTTCGAAGCCTTCAATATGAACCAAATACATTCCACTCACTAAACCTAAAAAGGATCACCTTAAGGATCGTATCATGACATTTGCATGTTATATTTTGGCTTTCAACCATATGAGTCAAATATTTTCTTGAATGAGATTGCATTCTTGTAAACATCTCTTTAATTTCTTTTGAGTAATTCAACTTGCTTCAATGAAAATTATTCAAACATATGACTTTATCCATGAAAGTCAAAATAATTAAAAATTGAGTCTTATAAAAAAACATCAAAATCAAAATCAAATTAAATCGACTTCACTTTTATCTATAGCAACAAAAAAATCATCTAAGTTATGGAAAAAATTCATTATAACAATCATTTCAAATTCACTTATCTTATTCTTGCTTTGCCCAACATAACATGATTAGCTCTTCTATCTTTTAAAATGGCACAATTTCTACAAATATGAACAGTCCATACAAAGTATTTTCTTTGGTCAAATGCGTGACCTCGGGATTGACATCACTTATGAAATATAGCGATGCAACAAATAGATAAGTGATAACATGATGAGAGCTTTACTCGGGCTTGGTAGACAAGAAGGCTTTCTTTGTGAAACCTAGCATAAGATCCTTTTTAATGAATTAAGAACATCGATGATGAAAACTATCTCCATGATTTCTACGTCAAAATTTTTGATATGTATTGATAGAAGCCCAAACACTTGGAGGTAATACTCTAAGAGGATGAAAGGATAAACAACATGAATGACATGAACGATAGCTAGGTTAGAAATTTTAAAAAGGGATGTCATCAAAAGACATATGATTAAGCAAACAAAAATCTATGAGTATCCGACTCTAGAAGCCAAAAGCCTATTCAAATAGCAATGGATTGTAGCTGAGAGGGAAGTTTATGTTTCAGCAATGATAACTAATATTTCTTCGAAGACAAAAAGATAAGTCACTTACTTTCCCATGCATTACAAGGGAAGGTCACTTTCTTGACTCGGGGATAGTTCCTTGTGTTAATCTATGTTTTGAGAAAAGTCCTTCATAATTGACCAATGACTAAAAGGAAGTCAATCATCATTTGAACTTGTCAATTAAACTATTTGGTATGTTCTATTTGCTTGCCATTTTTTATGATTTTCCTTACAAGTTTACTAAATGAAGCCAAAAAAAGCCGGTTTTTCAATGGGTCCGTGTCATACACATTGTAAAGAGGGGACAATTGTTAGCACCCAATTTTTCTTTAAAAAAGAAAAAAAAAAGAACTAAAAAGATACAATCAAGGGGTGTAATTGAAAACAAGAGAGGAAAAGGACCAAAATAAAGGAAGTTGGCAAGATGAGGGGCCAATCTAAATTATAGCTAAAAAACACTAAAAATTAGTGTAAAAGTCACGTTTTTCTCTAAAAGTTGGTAGCCACTCTCTCCTTAGAAAAACCTAGATTTCAACTAGCTTTCCATCAAAAAAATCTTTGATTAGCCCTTCCCTCCCTAAGAAACTTCGATCGGGCATCCCTCTTTAAAAAAGTCAAGTCGGACCCAATTTCCTCCACCAAAGCCAACTGCTCGACCCTCTTCCTCTAACTAGTCTAGCCACTATAAACCAAACCAACACCCTACCAAAACTCCAACTAGTCGATCCGCAGCAGCCCATGTAGCCGACAATCCCTACTCGGGCCATCGATCTAACTGGTTCGACCTCAATCGGTAGCTCAATCCAGCATGACAAGCGGCCACTTGATGCTTAGCCTATCTTGCTCCATCATTATCCGACCTTTTCGCTATCGCCTACCTTGATCTCCTCCACCAATGTCCAATAATCACTACCACCCATTCTAGTTGTGCTCGGCATCTCTAACTACCTAAGTCAATCGACAATGACCCTTTAGCTTGACTTAGTGGCCGATCGACCCACGATAACCTAGCTCAACCTAGCCTAGTTTAGTCCAATCCAGCGAGTTATAGCAACCTAGTCTAGTAGTCATAGTAACTCCAATCCAATAAATATTCCATCATTAGCCATTCGATCTAGATCCGACAATAGGTAGTCATCCCTCTTTCTTGATTGACTAATAATGAATCTTCATTAATATTGAAATGGTTAAAACTAACCCCAATTTGATGGTTAAATTTATTCGACCTATTCACGATAAATTGTTTAATCCTTTTAATTTAATTTATCTTAAATTTAATTCATATAATTTGACTATAAATTAATTAAATTATCTGTTAAGGTTTTGCAACTTTGAGTCATTATTATGGTTGTGTAATCATTGTTTACATGGTTTGATTGATGTGTTTATTATTTTGTAAATATTTGGTTGTTACTATATAATGTCTTTTGTTAATCCGCACCTCGTTTTTAGATTGTTTTGGCTAATGGTAACATTAAATCATTTGCATGCTAATTTTATCTTAGAAATACAATTTTAGGTTATGCTATTCGAACCCCATTGTTTGGTCACTTTGGTAAATAATGATTAATTTCGACGTTGTTGCCAATTCACCTAAAAAATGTGACTTTTGAATTGCGTTAGTTTGAGTCTCATCTTGGATCGTTTTTGCCCATTGCAACGATTAATCGATATTGTGTCAATTTTTACTTAAAGAACACAATTCTTGAGTTGTGTTGGTTTGAATCTTGTTTGTGAACTGTTGTTACAATTTGTGATGATTAATTTGATATCGCATCAATTTTTGAAGTCTAGTTTGTCTTAATATTATTTTTAAATCATTTTCATCAATTTCAATAATTTTTATCAATTTGTCATTTTTATCGATCTTGCCAAGTTTGCCACTTTTATTGTTTTTTATAACCTTTACCAATTTTTGCCTTTATTTTTTTTTTTGCCTAATCACCTATTTGTCAATTTTGCTAATTTTACCTAATTGCCTATTTTCTCGATTTGCCTATTTTGCCTAGTTGCCTATTTGCCAATTTTGTCAATTTATTGATTTTATCTATTTTGCCTATTTGTCAATTTGCTAATTTTGTCAATTTTGCATTTTTTTCTATGTTGCTTACTTGCATATTTTTGCCTACTCTGCTTATCTTGGCTTTTTTTGCCTATTTGCTAAATTTTAAGCCTTGTTTTCATGCATGCCATTCGAGTCAAATTAGTCACATATCATTATATCCATCATGTCTTTTCATTTTTAGCTATTCATTATGGAATGAGGATGAGATCTTTGATCGATCAAGTTCTAAATCACTCGACTACTCGGGTAAATATTTAAAAAATAGGTATAGACTTTCATTATTAAAAAATCGAAGTAAGATCAATGTCGTATGCAACACGACTTGCCTTAGGCGAGGATAGGATAAGGTGATTTTTTATTTTTCCTACACATAATAAACTCCCTATCTAGAGCATGAAACAAACCGGTCATAGGGTTTCTTTATAACCATAACACTAGGTGATGACTCCAATCATTTTTACCCATTTTTTATATTTTTGCCCAAATTCATCATCCTTGCCCCAACATCACCTTATGACACGAGAGAGTGGAAGAGGAAGAGGAGAGGAGAGAGAAAGATAATTGAGGGAGAGGGAGGGAGAGAGATGGAAAAGGAGGGAGAAAGAGGGACATAGGGAGAGGAAGGAAGAGCGAGAGAGAGGAAGAGTAAGGGTGAGAGAGAGAAGAGGGAGAGAAAGGGAGAGATAAAGAGTGGAAAAAGGGAGATATGGAGAGAGAGAGAGAAAGGGAGCTGAGAGGAGGAGAGAGAGTTAGATAGACAAAAAGAGGGAAGAGTGGCAAAGAGGTAGAAGAAGGGATATGGATGGAGAGATGGAGAGAGGGGAGAGGGAGAGGGAGAAAAAGAAGTAGGAGAGAGAGAGGGGGAAAGATAGGGAGAGAGAGAGAAGAGAGATAGAGAGGGAGAGATAGAGAAAGAGAGGGAGAGATGGTGAGAAAGAGAGAGAGAGAGAGTGAGAGATAAAGAGAGATAGAAAGAGATAGAAAGATAGGAGAGATATGAGGATAGAAGAAAAAATGATAAAGGGAGAGTAGGAGAGAGTGAAGTAGAGAGAGGGGAGAGAGAGAAGGAGAGAAGGAGGGAGAGGGGGAGAGTGAGGGAGGGAGGGAGGGAGAGAGAGAGTGGGGTAGAAAAGGGAAGAGGGAGAGAGAGAGTGGGGTAGAAAGGGGAAGAGGGAGAGAGAGCAAATAGGGAGATAGAGAGGGAGGGAAAGATAGGAAGATAAGGGGTAGAAAGAGGGAAAGGGAGTGAGTGAGAGGGCAAGATAGAGAGATAGAGAGAAAGAAAGGGAAAGGGAGAGAAAGATAGAGAGAAAGAGAAAGAGAGTAGGAAAGGGAGGGGGAAAGAGGGAGAGAGGGAAGGGAGAGGGAGGGAAAGTAGGATGGAGAGGGAGGGAGAGTGCTATAGAGAGAGTTAGAGGGAGAAGGGAAGAGAGAGGTAAATAGTGAAGAGAGAGGCAATGTTAGAGAGGCAAGAAAGAGAAGGAGAGCTGGAGAGAGTGTGGGAGAGTAGAGAAGGAGAGAGTGGGAGAAAGGAGGAGGGCGAGTGGGAGAAAGGGAGAGAGAAAGAGGAAGAGTGGTAGAGTAGAGAGAGGTATAGGGAGAGAGGGCAAGATAGAGAGAGGGAGAGAAAGAGAGGAAGGAGAGAGAGAAAGTGATATGATGAAAGAAAAAGAAAGAGGGAGGGAGCAAGAGAGATGAAGAAAAATAAGGAGGGAGAGAGAGGTTGTAAAAGAGAGGGATATTGGGTAAGTGAGAGGGAGCGAGAGGAGAAGGGAGAGAGGGAGGGAGAGGGAGAGAGGGAGGGAGTGGGAGAGGGAGAGGGAGAGTGAAAGTAAGATGGAGGGAGAGAGAGAATGATAAAGAGAGAGGGAGAGGGAGAGAGATAAAAAGGGAGAGAGAGTGAAGGAGAGAGATGGAATGGGAAAAATAGAGAGAGAAGGATAGAGAAAGGGAGAGGAGGAGGGAGAGAGAGATAGAAGAAGGGATAGAGAGACGAAGATAGAGAAGGGAGAGAGAGGAAAAGGGAGAGAACAAAAGGAAGAAGGAGAGAGATGAAGAGAGAGAGAGAAGGGAGAGAGGGAGAAGAGGGAGAGGGAGTAAGGGAAAGAGGGAGGGAAAGGGGAGCGGGGAGAGAGGGAGAGGGAGAGGTAAAGAGGGAGAAAGGGAGGGGGAGAGAAATAGGGATGGAGAAAAAATGAGAGAGTATGAGGGAGAGAGAGGGAGAGAGGGAGAAAGAGAGATATGAAGAAAGTGATAGAGAGGGTGAGGGAGAAGGAGAAAAGGAGGGAGAGAAGAAAAGGGGAGAGAGAGGGGAGAGACGGGGAGTGAAGGGGGAGAGATGGAGAGAAATAGATAAAGAGGGAGTGAGGAAGATATAAGAAGATAGGGAGGTTGAAAGGGAGAGGAGGGGGAGAGAGAGGGTCCAAAAGGAGAGAGATAGATCAAGAAGGAGAGACATAAAGATAGACAAGGAAAGAGGGAGGGAGAGGGAGAGAGGGAGATAATGAAAGAGAATGAAAGGGCAAGAGAGTGGGAGATAAAGGGTGAGAGGGAAAGAGAGAAAGGGTGGGAGAGGGAGAGGGAGGGAGAGGGAGAGGCGGGGATGAAGAGAAGGGGTGTGAGGGAGAGAGGAGAGAAAGAGGGAGAGGGAGTAAGGGTAGAGTTGGAAATAGAATGAGATATAGAGGAAAGAGAGAGAGGGAGAGAGGAGAGAGAGTGGGAGAGTAGAGATGGAGAGAGAGGGAGAGAGAAGAGGGCGAGTGGGAGAGAGGGATAGAGGAAAAGGAAGAGTGGTAGTGTAGACGAGAGGTAGAAAGAGAGAAATAGAGAGAGGTGGAGAGAGAAAGGGAGATGATGAAAGAAAAATTAAGAGGGAAGGAGTGAGCGAGATGAAGTAAAATAGGGAGGGAGAGGGGGACATGGTAGGAGCGAGAGGGAGAGAGAGGGTGTAAGAGATAGGGACATTAGGTGAGAGAGAGGGGAGAGGGAGAGTGAAAGTGAGATGGAGGGAGACGAGAGAGTGTGATAAGGAGAGAGAGGGAGGAGGAGAGGGAGAGAGATAACAAGAAAGAGAGTGAGGGAAAGAGATGGAATGGGAGAATAGAGAGAGATAGAGCAAGAGAGAAAGGGAAAGGAGGAGGGAGAGAGAGATAAAGATAGAGAAGGGAGAGAGAAGGAGAGGAATAAGGAGAGAGATAAAGAGAGAGGGAGAGAGAGAGGGTAAGAGCAAGAGAGAGATGGAAAGAGAGGGAGGGGGAGAGGGAGAGAGAGAGTGGAGGATAAAGAGGAGGAGAGGGAGAGGGAAAGGAGGAAAAAAGGAGTGAGAGGGAGGGAGTATGAGAGAGGAAGAGAGAGAGAGGAAAGGAGAAGGAGCGAGAGGGAAAATGAGAGGGAGAGTGAGAGAGAAGGACAAAGAGGGCAAGAAGGAGAGGGAGAGACCAAAAAAAGGATGAGAGAGAGATAAAGATGGAGTGAGGGAACGGGAGATAGAAAAGAGAGAGAGAGAAAGAAAGTGAGAGAGAGGGAGGGAGAGAGAGAGGGGAGAGGGGGAGAGGTAGCGAGGAGGGAGAGAGAGGAGAGGTAGAGAGAGGGAGAGATTGAGAGGAAGAGAAAAAAGAGAGTGAGGGGAGAGAGAAAGAATAAGAGAGTGACAAGGAGAGAGGGAGAGATAGTTAGGGAGAGAGAGATAGCAAGGGAGAGAGGGGTACGAGAAAGGTAAAGAGAGGAAGGGAGGGAGAGAAAGGAAGATAGAGAGAGGAAGAGAAGAGAGGAAGGGAGAGGGAAAATAAGAGGCGGATGGGGAGAGAGAGAAGGGATAGGATAAAGAGAGAAAGAGAAAGAAATAGATAGAGGGAGAGAAGGAAAGGGAAAGGAAAAGGGAGAGGGTAGGACTAAGAGGGAGAGAGAGAGTGAGAGGGAGCGAGATATGGGGAGAGAGAAAGAGAGATAGAGGGAGAGGAGGATGATAAGGAGAGAAGGAGAAAGAAATAGAGAGAGGGAGAGAAAGAAAGAGAAGGGAAAGGAAGAGGGTGAGAATGAGAGGGAGTGAGAGATGGGGAGAGAGAATGAGAGATAGAGGGAGAGGGAGAGTGAGAAGAGAGAAAGAGAGGAAGGGTGAGAGAGAGAAAGGGAAAGAGAGACGAAAAGCAAGGCGAGAGATAGAGAGAGGGAGAAAGGGAGAGAGGGAGAGAGAGGGAGAGAGTGAGAGGGAGGGTGGGCAAGAGAGGGAGAGAGAAAGAAGGAGAGAAGAGAGGGAGAGAGAAAGAGGAACGAAGAAGAAGGGAAGGAAAGGAAGAGAGGAAAAGGGAGAGAGGGGGAGAGAGGGAGGGAAAGGGAGACGAAGAGGGGAGATGAAGAGGGAGAAAAGTAAAGGGAGAGATGGCAAGATAAAAAGTGGGAAAGAAAGAGGGAGAGGGGGAGAGGGAGACGAAGAAAGAAAAATAAGGAGAGAGGGATCGAGATAGAAAAAGAAAGATAGGGAGGGAGAAGGGGCATGATGGGAGCAAGAGGGAGAGATATGGAGCAAGAGAGATGGACATTGGGCGAGAGAGCGAGGGGGAGAGGGAGAGGGAGGAAGAGGGAGAGAGGTAGGGAGAAAAAGAGAATGGCAGAGGGAGAGAGAAAATGAGATGGAGGAAGAGAGAGATTTAGAGAGAGAGAGAACTAGAAAGAGAGGGAGAGGGAGAGGGAGAATAGAAGAAGGGAGAGAGATAAAGAGGGATCGAGAATGAGGGAGAAAGTTAGGGAGGGAGAAAGGGAGAGAGAAAGATAGATAGAGAAAAAGAGAGGAGAAGGGAGAGAGATGGAGGAGGGAGAGATGTGGAGATAGAGAGAGAAGAGAGACATAGAGAGGAATATGAAAAGCGAGGGAGAGAGAGGGTGAGAGCAAAAGAGAGGGAAGGAGGGAGAGGGAGTAGGGGACAGAGAGAAGGAGAAAAAGAGTGAGAAAGAAAGAGTAAGAGAGAGGAAGAGCAAGAGGAAAGGAGAGGGAGAGAGAGGGAAAATAAGAGGGAGAGCAAGAGAGTGGGATAAAAAGGGAGAGAGGGAGAGGGAGCGATAAAGCAAAAGGGAGGAAGGGAGAGATAAAGATGGAGTTAGAAAAGTAGAAAGAGGGAAGAGGAGAGAAAGGGAGAGAGGGAGATAGTGAGAGAGAGGGAGGGAGAGGGAGAGAAAGAGAGTGAGAAAGAAGGAGGAAGAGAGAAGGGAAGAGGTTGAGAGATGGAAAGGGAGAGGGGAGAGGGGATGAAGAGAGGAAGGGAGAGGGAGAGGTAGAGATGGAGGGAGAGAGAGAAAATGAGTAGGAGTGAGAGGGAGATATAGTGGGAGAGATGGAAAGAAAGGGAAGGAATGAGGTAGTGAGAGAAAGGAAAAGATAGGAAGAGAGAGTGAGAAGGGATAGAGTGAGGGAATGAGAGAGAGGGAGAGAGCGAGGATGGGGAGAGGGAGTGAGAAGGAGGAAGTAAGAGAGAGGGAGAGAAGGAAAGGGAGGGGGAGGAAAAGGGAAATGGAGAGGGAGAGGGAGAGGGAAAGGGAGAGAAGGAAAGGGAGGAGGAGGAAAAGAGAAATGGAGAGGGAGAGGGAGAGGGAAAGGGAGAGAAGGATAGAGAGATTGAGAGAGGGAGAAAGGGGGAGAGGGAGAGGGTGGAGAAGGAGTGATATTAAGAGAAGGAGGGAGAGAGAGAAAGGGAGAGGTAGAGAGATTGAGAGAGGGAGAAAGGGGGAGAGGGAGAGGGTGGAGAAGGAGTGAGATTAAGAGAAAGAGGGAGAGAGAGAAAGGGAGAGGTAGAGAGAGTGAGAGAGGGAGAGAGAGAGTAGGAGAGAGAGGGAGAGGGAAAAGAGGGGGAGAGAGTGAGAGAGCGAAAGAGAGAAAGGGAGAGACTATGAGAGAGAGAGGTAGAAAGAGAGAGACTAGGAATGGAAGAGGGAGAGGGATAGGGAGAGGGGAAGTGAGATGAATAGAGAGGGGGAGGGAGGGAGGTTATAGAGAGGAAAAGAAAGAGAGGAAGAAGGAGAGAGAGTCGTAGAGAGAAAGTGAGAGAGGGATAGAAAAAGGGAAAGCGAGGCACATATCGAGAGAGGGAGAGAGGAAAAGACAAAGAGGGAGTGAGAGGAAAAGCGATATGGGGAGGGAGAAGGAGTGATAGAGGGAGAGAAAGAACAAAAAGAGAGGGAGAGAGGAAGGGTGAGAGAGAGAAGGAAAGAGAGAGGGAGATAAAGAGAGGGAAAAAGGGAGAGAGAGATAGAGAGTGAGTGAGAGGGAGGGAGAGGGAGATAGTGAAAGGGAGAGAGGGAAGAGGGAGAGAGAATGAAGAATAAAAGGAGAGGGGAAGGAGAGGAAGAGAGGAAGAGGTCGAGAGCAAGAGAGAAGGAAAAAAATAGAGATGAGGAGGGAGAAAGGTAAAAGGGGGTAAGAAGAAGGGGGAGAGTGATAGCGACCCAATCGTGCCATTCAAGAATGTTTACTTCGGACGCAAGAAGAAGCTCAACAAGGGCGACATATGATGGGTTGATGGGCCCTGTTGGTTTTGTATTTCGGTATTGATATTAATTGTTATTCTTCGCTAGCTTAGGTGTCGGTTATTTTGTCTATTATGAATTTCTAGAAGGCAATTCGTTATGCCGGCGATCATTTATAGGAGGGGCGAGGAATGTTTAGGGGAAATCATTATGTATCGATTTGGTGACCTAGTGTCGGGGAGAGAAGGAGAACCTCTCTAACGTCCTTTGGCACCATTCTTATCTCCCATACATAATCATCAATATGTCTATCCTCATCCTTCTTCTATTATTTCTCTATTTCCCATATATCCATAGCATAAACCCTAGTTTCTTATCTATATTGCATTCGATCTTATCAATTTGGTATCGAGCCCATAGCTCCCGGGCGTGGGTAATGCCAAAACCGGAATGGAAGCAAGAGTAGATAAATTGGAATTTGATGTAAAATAAATTCCCGACATGAAAACCCGATTGATCGAGCTCACCTTAACCATCACTTCTATTGCGCAATAGTTGCAACGAATGGAATTGAAGCCGAATGCTTCGAAACCGAGCACCTACTCACCCGAGTCGAGTCCAATGCAACCAGATTTGGGGTAGCTACATCTATAGAGACGGATCCCGTTGTGCTTCCACCGACGACTAGACGCGAAAGAGATTGATCGCGAGAAATTTCCACGAAAGCTGGAGCTCCCCGTGTTCGACGGAGAGGAACCGAGGCTTTATATTTTTTGAGCGTAAAGGTACTTCTCCATTAATAGGCTTATCGAGGTTGAGAAACTTGAAGTTGCGGGGGTGTGCTTTAAGGGAGAGGCTCGAAGCATGGTTGCGGTTCGAGGAAAGAGATATTCCATTCGCTTCCTAGGTGGAGTTAAAGTCTCAAATGCTACACGAGTTCACGGGCTTAAAGAAGCAAGCATGCTACACTTGTTTCTTCGTGGTGAGGCGGGAAGGGACCATGTTAGAATATCATGCCCAGCTTGAGTTTACGGTGACGACAGTGGGCAAGTTGGAGGAAGCCACACTCTCGACTGTCTTCGTTAATGGGCTGAAAGAAAAGATATGGGATGAGTTATTGGTGGTTAATCCTAATGGGCTGAAAGACACTATGGAGGTGACATCTAGGATTGAGGCCAAGAATCTATTGCTCGATCACGGAACCCGCTCGAAGCCCACAAAAGAGCCCCTTCAAGACAACCAAAAGCCGATGACAAAACCATTTTTTGGACCCTATTAAAACCCCTCCCCATGAACCCAAATCCACCCCCCACTAACAAAATAAACCTTCCTTGGCTCTAGCTCCCGGATCCGATCCGAAACCCAACCTACCTACCCCTCCTCAACCTCGAGTAAGGAGGCTTACGAGCAATAGAGGCTCAAGCTCATCGTGAACAAGGGCTCGTTATCGATGTGATGAGAAGTGGCATATGGGTCATAGGTGTCGCAACAAGGAGTTACATGTGTTATTGGTCGAGAAGATGACGGCGATGGAGTCCCTTCCAATGAAGAAGTGTTGTTGTTGAGTGAGGTGGAAGGAGTGGAGCCGTCACTTAATTCCGTGGTGGGACTATCCGAACCATGGACATTGCGGCTGAAAGGAGAGGTGCATGAGGTACCAATTGTTATGTTGATCGATTGTGGGGCTACTCATAATTTCACCTCAACAAAATTGGTGGAGAAGTTAAAAATACCGGTTTCGAATACGGCGAGTATGGAGTCCTTATCGGATCGGAAGTAAGTCGCCTGAAATGGAATCGCAGGGGAGTTATGCCGAAGCTTCGGGAGTTGACGGTTGTGGAGGATTTCCCGCCCTCGAAGTTGGGATGTTCCGATCTAATCCCGGGGTGCAATGGCTATCCACATTAGGGGTAACCATAATGACCGAAGGCATTTAACAATGACCTTCGAGTTGGGTGGGCAAACGGTGGTGTTAAAGGGTGACTCGAGCCTAAGTAAGGCCATGGTGTCACCGAAGTGGCTAGTGAAAACATTGAATCGGGAAGGAGAGGGGATTCCGGTGGAATTATGCCATATTGATGCATCCGAAGGGGGTGGAGATGAGGACACTAAGCCGGCGGTGTGGCTCTTGCTAGAGGAATTTACGGATGTATTTCGGACCCCTACGGGACTCCCACCTCCAAGGAGCCGGGACCGTGCTATCATACTATGTGAAAGTATTGAACCGATCAATGTGAGGCCCTATCGCTATCCTCGGATTCGGAAAAAGAGATTGAGAAGTTGGTATATGAAACACGACCTAGTGTTAGCCCTTTTTCTAGCCCAAGCATCGTTGGTTCGTAAGAAAGATGGTAGTTGGCAATTTTGTGTCGACTATCGAGCCTTGAATAAGGCCATAGTTCCTAATCGGTTTCCCATACCTAACATTGATGAGCTATTGGATGAGCTCATTGGAGCAAAGGTGTTCTCCAAGCTGGACTTGAAATCGAGTTACCATCAAATTTGCATCCAGACCGGGGGACATGCATAAGACTACATTTCGAACACATGAGGGGCACTATGAGTTCCTAGTAATGCCTTTCGGGCTCACAAATGTTTCGATGACTTTTCAATTACCGATGAACAGTATCTTCAAGGGCTTTTTGAGGAGGTATGTCCTTGTCTTCTTTGATGACATATTAGTTTATAACCGCTCTTTAGAAGAACATGTATCACACTCGAAGAACGTACTAACCATCTTACGTGACCATCGACTGTTTGCCAACCAAAAAAAAATGTTGTTTTTGGAAGACACAATTGGAGTATCTTGGTCACATAATTTTAGGTGATGCGATAGCCGCCGACCGGAGAAAGTTAAAGCAATGGAGGAGTGGCCGATTCCTACTACCCTTAAAGAGTTACGTGGGTTTTTGGGGCTCACAAACTACTATCGACGATTCGTTCGTGGGTATGGCAAACTAGCGGCTCCTCTTACTCATCTATTGAAAAAAGATAGTTTTTTATGGACCAATGAGGCTATACAAGTCGTGCTGAATTTGAAGGCGACGAATGAAACAAGTCTCGATCTTAGCCTCGCTCGATTTCGAGACCCCTTTTGAAATTGAGGCCGATGCTTCAAGAATCGGGTTAGGGGCGGTGTTAGTCCAAAACGGAAGACCTCTCGCTTTTTCGGTCAAGCTTTAGCCGGAAGAGCAAGATACAAGTCGATCCATGAGCGGGAACTCATGGCGATAGTGCTTGCTATACAAAAGTGGCGGCACTACCTCCTTGGAAGGCATTTCGTGGTGCGAACGGACCGGCGTAGTCTAAAGCACCTCTTAGAACAATGAATGGTCGCTCCCGAATATCAAAAATGGTTGATTAAATTGATGAGGTATGACTTTGTGATACATTACGGACCGAGGGTGGAGAACCGAGCGACAGATGCTCTATCTCGTATCCACGAAGCAATCGAGCTCTAAGCCCTATCCATTCCTACCATCTTGGAGTAGGATCAAGTCAAGACAGAGGTGCAGTAGGAGCCGGTGTTGGGGACATATGTCGAGTTGTTAGAAGCCGATCTTGAAGCCAAACCGGGTTGGAGCCTCGAGAATGGGCCGTTGTGCTTCAACAAGCGCATTGTCCTACCACGAACTTCTCCATTGATTCCAAAACTCCTAGCTGAATTTCATGACAGCCCTATTAGGGGACATGGTGGATTTCTTAAAACGTACAAGCGTGTGTCGGCGAAATTATGTTAGGACGGCCTCGAGGCCGATGTTAAAAAGTTTGTATCGAGTGCTATGTCCGCCAGTAGAACAAGTACCAAACCCCGTCACCTACCGGTCTCCTACAACCCTTGCCCATTCCGAAGCTATATGGGAGGATATTACGATGGACTTTGTGGAGGGGCTACCTAAGTCTCATGGGTACGACTCTATACTTGTTGTTGTTGATCGATTGAGCAAATATGCTCACTTCATTTTGTTGAGACACCCTTACACGACGAAAAGGGTGGTCGAAGACTTTGTAGTGAATGTGCTAAAGCTGCATGGATTTTCGAGATCCATCGTCTTTGGGAGAGAGGGAAGAGGATAGAGTGAGAGAGAGAGGGGGAGAAGGAGAGGAAGAGAGGGAGAGAGAGGTAAAGAGAGAGAAATAGAGATAGAGAAAGAGGGAGAGAGAAAGAGAGAGGTAGATAGAGGGAGACGGAGAGAGGAGGAGGAGGGATAGAGAGAGAGGGAGAGGGAGAGAGAGAGGAAATGAGTAAGAGCGAGAGAGTGAGAGAGTTGGAGAGAGGGAGAGATAAGAAGGGAGAGAAAAAGAGAGAAATGAAGGGAGTGAGGGAGTGAGAGAAAGGAAGAGAGAGAGGAGGAGAGAGTGATAGGGAATGGAGAGAGACGCAAGAGAAAGGAAGAGAGATAGGATGGGTAGAGGGAGTGAGATGGAGAGAGAGAGTAAGGGAGAGGGAAAGAGAGGGGGAGAAAGGGTGGGAGGGAGAGAGGGAGAGATAAAGAGAAAGTAAGGGAGAGGAAAAGAGAAAATGAGAGGGAGAGGGAGAAAGAGAAGGAGAGGGAGAGGGGGAGAGAGAGGGAGAGGGAGAGAAGTAGAGATAGATTGAGAGAGGGAGAGAGAGGGAAAGGGAGAGTGTGGGATAGGGAGTGAAATTGAGAGAAGGAGAGAGAGAAAGGGAGAGTAAGAGGGGAAAAAGTGAGGGAGAGGTAAGAGAGCAAAAAAGAAAAAGGGAGAGTGTGAGAGAGAGAGAGAGAGAGGTAGAAGGAGAGAGAGAACGAATGGGAAAGGAAGAGGGAGAGGGGAAGTGAGATGAATAAAGAGAGGAAGGGAGCAAGATTGGAGAAAGGAGGAGAAAGAGAGGTAGAGCGAGAGAGATTTGAAGAGAGAAAGGGAGAGAAAGAGAGAGCGAGGGATAGATAGAGAGGGAGTGAGAGAGAGAGGGTGGAGAGAGAGAGGAGAGAGTGAGAGATGGAGAGAGATGGGGAGAAAGGAGGAGAGATAGTGAGAGAGAGGAAGGGAGAAGGAGAGGGAGAGAAAAGGGGGCGAGAGAAAGGGATTGAGAGAGAGGGAAAGGGTGGGAGAGGAAAGGAAAGGGAGAGAGGAAAGAAAGATAGAGGGAGGGATAGGGAGAGCAAGAGAGATAAAGAGAAAGGGATAGAAAGGGGTGGGTGATAGATGGGCGAGAGAGGGACGGAGGTAGAAGGAGAGAGAGAGTGGGAGTGAGATAGAAAGAGATAGGGAGGGAGATAGAGAGTTGGATAGAGAGAAGGGGAGATAGTGGGAGAGGTAGAGGGAGAAAAAGAATAAAGAGAGTGCAAGGTAGAGAGAAAGAGAGAAAGAGGAAGGGAGAGAGAGAGGGAGAGAAGAAAAGAGAGAAAGACAGGGAGATGGAGATGGGAGAGAAAGGTAGTGAGATAAAGGGTGAGAAGAATATGGAGATAGAGGGAGAGAGGGAAGATAGAAGGATGGATGAAGAGAGGGAGGGAGGGAGAGTTTAAGGGTGAGGGGACAGAGAGGGAAAGAGGGCAAAAGGAAGAGGGAAATGGAGTGACATAGTGAGAGGAAAAGGACAGAGAGAGGGAGGGTGAGACAGAGGTAAAAAGAGAGAGGGATAGAGGGAGGGAGAGAAAGGGAGAGAGGAGAGAGAGGAGAGGTGAGAGAAGGGAGAAAAAGGGAGAGAGGTGGGGAGGGAGGGAGAAGGAGAGAGGGGGAGTGAGTGGGAGATGGATAGAGGGAAAGTGGGAGAGAGGGAGAGAGGGGATAAGGAGGGAGACAAAGAGATATAGAGAGAGGGGGAGGGAAGAAGAGATGGAGTGGAAAGGTAAAGAGGGAGAGAGAGGAAAAAGGATAGAGAAAGACACAAGGGAGAGGGGAGAGAGATGGTAAAGGATAGGAGATGGAGAGGGAGAGGGAGAGAGAAAGAGATAAGGAGAGGGGAGAGAGATGGTAAAGGGTTGGGATAAGGAGAGTGAGAGTGAAAGGGGTAGAGAGGAGGGAGGGAGTACATAGGGAAGAAGAGAGAGGAAAAGGAGAGAGAAAGACACAAGGGAGAGGGGAGAGAGATGGTAAAGAGATAGGAGAGGGAGAGGGAGTGGGAGAGAGAAAGAGATAAGGAGAGGGGGAGAGAGATGGTAAAGGGTTGGGAGAAGGAGAGTGAGAGTGAAAGGGATAGAGAGGAGGGAGGAAGTACATAGGGAAGAAGAGAGAGGGTAAGATAGAGAGAGGGAGATAAGGAGAGGGAGAAAAGGGAGTAGAGAGAAGGGGATAGAGAGAGTAGTAGAGAGGGAGGTAGAGGGGGAGAGACCGAGAAATGGAGAGGGAGAGGGAGAAAGGGAGGGAAAGGGAGAGAGGGAGGGGTAGAGAGGGTGGAGGGGAGAGAAGGGGAGAGTGAGAAGTTAGGGAGAGAGAGGAAAAGAGAGAGGGAGGGATAGAGAGAGATAGAGGGAGAGAAAGAGAAAAAGAGAGAAAAAGGAGAAAAGACGGGCAGAGCGAGGGATAAAGATAGATAGAGGGAGAGAGTGGAAATAGAAGGAGAGAGAGAAATCAAGAGAGTGAGGGAGAGAAGGATAAAGAGGGAGAAGAGAAGGGAGAGAGAGGGAGAGGGGAGAGAAAGATTGAGAGATAGAGAGGGGGAGAGAGGAATAGAGAGGAGGAGAGAGGAATAGAGAGAATGAGAGAGGGGGAAAAGAGGGAGGAAAAGAGAGAGGGAGAGAGTGAAGGGTGAGATGAAGGGAAAAGAGGGAGAGAGAAAGAGAGATATAAGGGGAGAGAAGTAAAGCTAAAGTGAGAGGGAGTGAGGGAGGAGATATGGGGAGAGAGAGGGAGAGAGAGTGAAGAAAAAGGATTGAGAGAGGGGGTGCGTGAGAGATTGAGAGAGGGAGAGGGAGATAGAGAGGGAAAGAGAGAAAAAGTGAGAGGGAGAGAGAATGAGAGTGGGAGTGCAATTGAAAGAGTGAAACAAAGAGGGAAAAAGGGATAGAGAGGGTGAGAGAGAGTTGGAGGCGAGAAAGAAAGGGAGAGAGGGAGAGAGAAAGAGGGAAGTAAAGGGAGAGGGTGAGATGGAGGGAGAGAGAGGGAGATGGAGAAATGGTGAGGGAAAGAGAGGGGGAAGGATAGATAGAGAGGGAGAGGGAGAGAGAGGGAGAATGATAGACAGAGGGAGAGAGAGAAATGGAGAGATAGAGAAGGAGAGTGAGAGGGAGAGGAAAGAGGGAGAGGTATGAGGGAGGGAGGGAGGGAGAGAGAGGAAGGAAGAGGCATGAAGGGAAAAGAGAGGGAGAGAGAGAGGGTAGAGAAAAAGAAAAAGAGGGAAAGGGAGAGGGAGAGCAAAAGAGTGAGTGGGAGAGAGTGAGGTAGATGAAGAGAGAGAGGGAAAATGAGAGGGAGAGCGAGAGCGAGGGACGGAAGGGGAGAGAGGGAGAGACAAAGCAAAAGGGTGAAAGATAGAGATGTAGAGAGAGATAGAAGGGATAGGGGAGTGTAACGCCCCCGCCTCAATCATATTTCTACTAGCCAAGTAGAGTACTGGACGAAGTACGTTATGCCGACATACCCTAAACTCTAAGTAGTTCTCTTATAATATTCTTAAAACTTTAACAACACATTACGTATATAACTCCTTAAGATAAAATTTACATAATATAATTAAATAAATTAATAAAAAATTACAGTAATATTCAATTTCTCACGAACTCCATACCCCAAATTTATAGACAAAATAAAAACTAATATATGGTGCCTCACATGAACCGAGTTAGGAGGAGCCGATCACATCCGTACCAACTTGTCCTTTTCCGTCACGACATAAAAATAACAACGGGGTGAGCCGAAGCTCAATAAGTTGGGTGATGCACATGATATGCAATGAAGTTTTTGTTTCCCATTCTACCTATCCATTTTTAATTTGGGTACCCTAGGTATTAGCAAGTCCATGCGTTCCATCTCTCGGTGATCGTATTATCATCTACCGCTTTATTACTCTTTCTCGATGATCTTAATATCACCTACTACTCACAATGGAATTATCCCTCGTTGTAGCACATGGTTAGTGAAATTATCCCTCGCTTAACGATGTTAGTAAATAGAGCTCGCACTATGGATTCCTTGCTATTACCCATTCCACTCAATTCGGTTACCAAACCGTGTCATTTCATGACTCAATGATTTTTCTTAATTTATTCCACCCCCAATGCACATAATGCACGTGATGACATGTTTAATCAAATTCAACCAAAATCGGGTACCAACCCTTCTTTCTCAAGCTATACTCACGGTTCAACCAACACTCGAGATTCACCTATCGCTCACATACCAATCATGGTACTCATAGCGGGAACACAACCTCCGCTCATTAATATTGTTCATTAATTTTATTAATATTTAAAAGAAGGTCCAAATCTTTTCCTTATTTCCTCTCTAAAAGAATAAATTTTCTTTATAATTTTCAAATCCCTTTTATTTCTATCCAAGCCCATTTCCTTTAGTCTAAGCCCATCTACTTTAAAACCAAGTCTTTTGATTTTAGTCCAAGTTCATTTAATTTATTCCAGTGCCCATTAACTTTATCCAGGTTTCTTAACTTAATCTGAAGTCCATTGATCTGTATCCAATTCCATTTTATTTTATCTACACCCATAAATTTTGTCCAAGTCTAATTATTGAGTTTTAGGGTTTACTACCTGGCAACTCCTAATCGAGTAAATAATTTTCAAATTTTAGAACATAATTAAATCTTACCCATTTTATTGTAGATACTAGACATATTTATTTATAACATATCTAAAAATTAGGTCTAAATACTAAGTACACAATTAATTACAAATTTTGAAACTTAAGGAGCAATCGCCTAGTAGTAGTTTGTCTAGAGTTGTTTGTACTAAATCGTGTATAACTCTTTATACACGAATCTAACAACCAAGAAATTCTTCAAGGAAGTTACCTAAAACATAGATAAAAAAATTGTATTCTTTAAGTTTTACCCAGAAATCAACCTAAAAGCCTTGAACATGCACCCCAAAATTCGGACAGAATTTACTCCTCATCAACACTAATTTATTAGTTCATTCCAAGCCAACTTTAAACATGTTTTAGTTCACTTAAATTTAGTCTAAGTCCAATCCAACCCATCACCACATACTTGGACATTTTTCAAAACATCATAAACATTAGAAATCGTCACAACAAGGCATCCATACATAGATTCATCCCAAACATCAAGCATATAACCATTGAAAATTATTACAAACCATGAAATAAACACTAAATAACTTTTAAAAAATAATTTAAGAAATTAATCAACCAAAAAATGGAACCTACTTACCTAGTTTAGGTTTGATTAAAATTTCCTTAGCTCTTTTCCTTTCTTTTTTCCCTTTCTCTTTTTCTTTCCTTTCTTTCCTCTCTTTTGCCGTGTTTCACTCCCTCACAATTGGTTTCTCCCTCTTTTTGTGGTAATCTACGGTTTTCAATCCCAAAATTAGCCATATATCACACTTTTGGAGCTTATATACTAGCTTTCATTTCAATTATTTCATGGTCCAAGTGTCTTAAAATAATGAACCAAGGTGGAAATTAAATGGTGATTAGGGAGGGTATGTGGCTTGTTTAGCTTAAAAGAAATGAGTCATCAACTTTAATTAATAAGTGAGTCTAGGTGTCTAACTTGGTCCCAGCTAACTCATTCCAAAATTGGTTTATATATATATAATTATGAAATTTCTATTTTGGGATTTTCGAATTCTTTTTCGAAATTTCAAGTAGAGTACATTTAAAAATGACCCTCACCATAATGGACATAAGTCTGAATGTATAGGTCCAAAAATTATGAACGTTTATAGAGAGATAGTAAACACATAGAGGAACAACTTTCATTTTTTGAGGTTTACCTAGAAATCATTGCAAGGTCCTCAAATAAATCATGCAAACGTCGGACAGAATTTAGCTCTACATTTCAAAAACTTTCTTTTAATTAATTCAGAAATTTTCTCAAATAAAATCCCAATGTTTCTAAAATTGTAAAATAAATTTCTTATCATTATCATGCATTCCAAGCACTTAGAAATACCCCAACGAGATATTTACCTAAATTATCCGAAATGTTTCCTTCGTTATTTCGACGTAATCGTCGAACATACCGTCATAAAAAAAACTCTTTTGTCCATACTATTACTTATACTCTATCTAAACATGTTTAGAAACATTTTAACATGTGTAAAAATTTTATGGTGGTTACAGGGAGAGAGAGTAAGAGAGAGAGGAGGGGGAGAGGAAGAGCAAAAGGGAGGAAGAGATAGAGAGAGGGAGAGATAAATTATGAGAAAGAGGGACAAAGGGAGAGGGAGGGGGAGGGAGAGAGGCAAAGAGATTGAGGTGGAAAGAGAAAGAAAGAGAAAGGAAGGGAGAGGGAGAAAGAAGGAAAATGAGGAGAGCAAGAGAGAGGGAGGGATAGAGATAAAGTAAGAGGGAGGAAAAGAGAGATGGAGAGGGAGAGAGAGAAGGAGAGTGAGGTAATGAGAGAGTGAGAGAGAAGGGGAGAGAAAGGGAAAGGGAGAGGGGGAGGGAGAGGGGAAGAGAAGGGTAAAAGATGAAGAGGGGGAGGGGGAAAGAGATGGAGGTAGAGATAAGGAGAGAGAGAAGAAGGAAGAGAAAAAGAGGGAGAGAGAGGAAGAGAGGGAGGCAGACAGAGATAGAGAGAGGGTAAGGGAGAGAGGGGGAAAATGTGAGGGAGACAGGGGAGAAAAAGAGTGAGAGGGAGGGAGTGAGAGAGAGAAAGAGAGAAAGGAAGGGAGAGGGGAGGGAGAGAGCGAAAATGAGAGGGAGATAGGGACAAAGGGAGAGAGATGGAGAGGGAGATACAAAGCGAAGGAAGGAAGATATAGATAAAGATGGTGCAAAAGAAGGGAAAAGAGAGGGAAAGAGATTGAGGGAGGTAGAGGGAGAGGAAGAGATGGAGAGAGAGGGAGGAAATATTAGATGGAGAGAGGGAGAGAATGGGTGAGGTAGAAGGACGGAAAGAGAGAGAGAAGAAAAGGGAGGGAGAGAGTGAGAGAGAGAGAAGAAGTAAGGGAGAGAGATAAATAGGAAGAGAGAATGAGGGAGAAAGTTAGAGATGGAGAAAAAGAGAGAGAAAGATAAATGGAGAAAAGAAGAGGACGAGGGAGAGAGATATAGAGATAGAGAAAGGAGAGAGAGAGAGGAATATGAAGAGGGAGCGAGAGAGAGGGTGAGAGCAAAAGAGAGGGAAGGAGGGAGAGAGAGTAGGAGAAAAAGAGTGACAAAGAAGGAGTAAGAGAGAGGGAGAGCGAAAGGAAAGGAGAGAGAGAGAGATGGAGAGTGAGGTAAGGATAGAGTGAGAGAGAGGGAGAGAGATGGGGAGAGAGAGGGAAAGGGAGAGGGGGAGGGAGAGGGGAAGAGAAAGGAGAAAGATAAAGAGGGGGAGGGGAGAGAGAGGGAGGGAGAAAGGGATAAAGAGGGATAACAAGGCAAAAATAGAGAGAAGGAGAGATAGAGAGGGGGTGAGAGGGAGAAAGAGGGAGAGAGTGGGAGGGAAAAAGAGAGAGGGAGAGACAAAGTGGGAATGATAGGGAGAGAGACTACGAAAGAGCAAGAGGGAGAGAGATTAGGGAGGGTAAGATGGAGAAAGGGTGAGTGAGGGGGAGAGAGAGAGGGAGAGACGGATTGAGAGATAAGGAGAGAGAAAAGAAAAAGAGAAAAAGAGGGAGAGAGAGGAAGAGAGGGAGGCAGAAAGAGATAGAGAGGGAGAGAGGGAAAGGGAGAGATGGTAAGATAGATAGAGGGAGAGAAAGAGAGAGGGAGCGAGAGGGAGATGAATAAAGAAAAATATAGAGGGAGGGAGCAAGAGAGATAAAGAAAGATAAGGAGGGGAGGGGATATAGAAGGAGCAAGAGGGAGAGAGAGGGAGCAAGAGGGAGGGAGAGGGGGAGAGAGGAGAGAATGGAGAAGGAAGAGAAGGAATGAGGGACAAAGAGAGAGAGGGAGAGGGAGAGAGAATGTGAGATGGAGAGATAGAGAGAGGGACAGGGAGAGAGAAAGTGAGATGGAGGAAGAGAGAGAAAGAATGTAATAGAGAGGGAAAAGAGAGGGAGAGAGATAAAGAGGAAGAAAGAGTGAGGGAGACAGAGGAGAGAATGAGAAAGAGTGAGAGGGAGAGAGAAATGAAAGGAATGAGAGAGAGATAGAGAGAGACAGAGAGATAGAGAGAGGGTAAGGGAGAGGGAAAGGGATTGGAAGAGAGGGAGGGAGAGAGGGAGGGAGAGAGTAAGAGAGAGAGAGGGAGAAAAAGAGAGTAGGGAGAGAATGAGAAGGAGAGGGAGAGGGAGAAGAGGTGAAAAAGAGTTAGGGAGAGGTGGAGGGAATGAGAGAGGGATAGAGAGATAGGGAGATAGAGAGAGGGTAAGGGAGAGGGGGAAATGTGAGGGAGACAGGGGGAGAAAAAGAGTGAGAGGGAGGGAGCGAGAGAGAGGAAGGGAGATGGGGAGGGAGAGAGGGAAAATGAGAGGGATATATGGGTAAAGAGGGAGACAGGGATAAAGGGAGAGAGAGGGAAAATGAGAGGGATATATAGACAAAGAGGGAGAGAGGGAAAATGAGAGGGAGACAAGGACAAAGGGAGAGAGAGGGAGAGGGAGATACAAAGTAGAAGGGAGGAAGACACGGATAAAGATGGTGCGAGAAGAAGGGAAAGAGAGGGAGAGGGAGAGAAAGAGATGGAGAGAGAGGGAGGAAGAGATAGATGGAGAGAGGGAGAGAAGGGGTGAGGTAGAAGGATGAAAACAGAAAGAAAAGAAAGGGGAGGGAGAGAGTGAGAGAGAGGGAGGGATAAGAGAGAGAGATAAAGAGGAAGAGAGAATGAGGGAGAAAGTTAGAGAGGGAGAAAGGGAGAGAGAAAGACAAATAGAGAAAAGGAGAGGAGTAGGGAGAGAGAGATGAAGGGAGAGAGATATGAAGATAGAGAGAGGAGAGAGAGAGAAGGGAATATAAAGAGTGGGGAGAGAGAGGGTGAGAGCGAAAGAGAGGGAAGGAGGGAGAGAGAGAAGGAGAAAAAGAGTGAGAAAGGAGTAGGAGAGACGAAGAGTGAGAAGAAAGGAGAAGGAGAGGTAGGGAGAGAAAGTTTGAGAAGAATATGGAGGTAGGGGAGAGAGGGGAGATAGAAGGATGGTTGGAGAGAGGGAGGGAGGGAGAGTTTAAGGGTAAAGGGAGGGAAAGGGAAAGAGGGCAAAAGGAAGAGGGAAATGGAGTGACATAGTGAGAGGAAGAGGATAGAGAGAGGGAGGGTGAGATAGAGGCAAAAAGAGAGAGGGATAGAGGGAGGGAGAGAAAGTGAGAGAGGAGAGAGAGAAAGAGAGAGAGAGGGGAGATAATGGGAGAGACATGAAGAGGGAAAGAGAGGGAGGGAGAGGGAGATGGAGAGAGGGAAAATGGGAGAAAGGGAGAGAGGGATAGAGAGAGGGGGTAAGGAGGGAGACAAAGATATATAGACAGAGAGGGGGAGGGAAGGAGAGATGGAGTGGAAAAGGAGAGAGGGAGAGAGAAGGAGAGGGAGAGATAAAGATATAAGGGAGAGGGGAGAGAGATGGTAAAGAGATAGGAGATGGAGAGGGAGAGAGAAAGAGATAAGGAGAGGGAGAGAGAGATGGTAAAGCGATGGGAGTAGGAGACCGAGAGTGAGAGGGGTAGAGAGGAGAGAGGAAGTATAAAGGGAAAAGAGAGAGGGTAAGATGGAGAGAGGGAGAGAAGGAGAGAGAGAAAAAGCAGAAAGAGAGGGGGACAGAGAGAGTAGTAGAGAAGAGGACAGAGAGAGTAGTAGAGGGGAGGTAGAAAGGGGAGAGAGTAAGAAATGGAGATGGAAAGTGAGAAAGGGAGAGAAAGGGAGAGGGAGGGGAAGAGAGGATGGAGGGAGAGAAAGAGACAGAAAGAATGGGGAGCAAAGAGGGGCAGAGAGAGGGACAAAGATAGATAGAGGGAAAGAGTAAGAAGAGAAGGAGAGAGAAATCAAGAGAGAGTGAGGGGAAGAAGGATGGAGAGGGAGAAGGAGAAGGGGAGAGAAAGGGAGAAGGGGAGAGTTAGGTAGCAGAGAGGGATAGAGAGGAGGAGAGAGAGAGTGGATGATGTTAGGGGAAAAGAGGGAGGAAGAGAGAGGGAGAGAGTGAGAGGGTGAGATAAAGAGGAAGAGAGGGAGAGAGAGAGAGACAGGGGGAGAAAAGTAAAGCTAAAGTGAGAGAGAGAGTGAGGGAGGAGATATGGGGAGAGAGAGGGAGAGGGAGAAGTAGAGAGTGAGAGAGAAATAGGGAGATGGATAGAGGGAGAGAGTGGGAAGGGAATGGAGAGAGAGAGTGGGAGATAGAGATAAAAGAAGAGAGAGGGAAAAGAGTGAAGAAAAAAAGGATTGAGGGAGGGGGTGTGTGAGAGATGGAGAAAGGGAGAGGGAGATAGAGAGGGAGAGAGAGAAAGAGTGGGAGTGCAATTGAAAGAGTGAGACAAAGAGGGAAAAAGGGATAAAGAGGGTGAGAGAGAGTAGGAGAGAGAGCAAGAAAGGGAGAGAGAGAGAGAAAGAGGGAAGTAAAGGGAGAGAGCGAGATTGAGGGAGAGAGAGGGAGAGGGAGAAATGATGAGAGAGAGAGAGGGAGAAGGATAGATAGAGAGAGAGAGAGGAAGAAATGGTGAGGGAGAGTGAGGGAGAATGATGGATAGACAGGGAGAGAGAGAAAGGGAGAGATAGAGAAGGAGAGAAGAGGGAGATCGGAGAGGGAGGGATAGAAAGAGAGGGGGTGAAGGAGTGAGAGAGAGAGATAGAGAGGGGGTATGAGGGAGGGAGGGAGAGAGAGAGATGGAGGAAGAGGTAGGGAGGGAAAGAGAAGGGGAGAGAGGGTAGCAAAAAGAAATAGAGGGAAAGAGAGAGGAAGAGCAAAAGAGTGAGGGGAGAGAGTAAGGTAGAGAAAGAGAGAGAGGATTGCAGAAGGAGAGAGAGGGAAAATGAGAGGGAGAGCGAGAGCATGGGGCAAAAAAAGAGAGAGGGAGAGATAAAACAAAAGGGTGAAAGATAGAGACGGAGAGAGAGAGAAGGGATAGGGGAGAGAGAGTAAGAGAGAGAGAAAGGGGGAGAGGAAGAGCAAGAGGGAGGGAGAGATAGAGAGAGGGAGAGAGGGGGAAGAGCTAGAAGGAGGAAAAGGGAGATATAAATTATGAGAGAGAGGGACAAAGAGAGAGGGAGGGGAGAGGAAGAGAGGCGAAGAGATTGAGGGGAAAGAGAGAGAAAGAGAAAGGAAGGGAGAGGGAGAAAGAGGGAAAATGAGGGGGAGAGCAAGAGAAAGGGAGGGATAGAGACAAAGTAAGAGGGAGGAAAAGAGAGATGAAGAGGGAGAGAGTGAAGGAGAGGGACGTAGGGAGAGAGTGAGAGAGGGGGAGAGAGAGGGAAAGGGAAAAGGGAGGGAGAGGGGAAGAGAAGGGAGAAAGATAAATAGAGGGAGTGGGAGAGAGAGGGAGGGAGAAAGGGATAGAGAGGGAGAATAAGGTAAAAATAGAGAGAAGGAGAGATAGAGAGGGAGTGAGAGGGAGAGAGTGAGAGGGAAAAAAGAGCGGGAGAGGTAAAGTGGGAGGAGAGGGAGAGAGACTAGGAGAGAGCAAGAGGGAGAGAGATTAGGATAGAGTAAGATGGAGAGAGGGTGAGTGAGGGGGAGAGGGAGAGGGAGAGGGAGAGATAAAGAGAGAGAGAAGAAGGGAGGGAAAAAGAGGGAGAGAGAGGAAAAGAGGGAGGCAAACAGAGATAGAGAGGGAGAGAGGGGAAGGGAGAGATGGTAAGTAGACAAAGGGAGAGAAAGAGGAGGGAGTAAGAGGGATATGAATAAACAAAAATATAGAGGGAGGAAGCAAGAGAGACAAAGAAAGATAGGGAGGGAGAGGGTGATATAGGGGGAAGCGAGAGGGAGAGAGAGGGAGCGAGAGGGAGGAAGAGGAGGAGGGAGGAGAGGATGGGAAAGGGAGAGAAGGAACGAGGGATAAAGAGAGAGAGAGAGGGAGAGAGAAACTGATATGGAGGAAGAGAGAGATGTAGAGGGAGAGAGAAGAAATGTAAGAGAGAGGGGAAAAGAGGGAGAGTGGGAGGAAGGGAGAGAGATAAAGAGGAAGAGAGAGTGAGGAAGAAAGAGGGAGAGAGTAAGAGAGATCGAGAGAGGGAGAGAGAGGGAGAGGTGAAGGGAGAGAGAGATACGGGGAATGAGAGAGAGATAAGAGACATAGGGAGATAGAGAGAGGGTAAGGGAGAGAGGGAAAGAGATTGAAGGATAGAGAAGGAGAGAGGGAGGGAAAAGTAGGAGAGAGAGAGGAACAAAAAAAGAGTGAGGGAGAGAATGAGAAGGAGAGGGAGAGGGAGAAGAGGAGAAAAAGAGTGAGGGAGAGGTGGAGAGGGGAGAGAGAGATGGAAGGAATGGGAGAGAGATAGAGAGATAAGGCGATAGATAGAAGGTTAAGGGAGAGAGGGAGAGAGAGATGGGGGAAATGAGAAGGAGACAAAGGGAGAAAAAAGTGAGAGGAGGGAGTGAGTGAGAGGAAGAGAGAGAGGAAGGAAGAGAGAGAGGGAGAGAGGGAAAATGAGAGGGAGAGAGGGACAAAGGGGGAGAGTGGGAGAGGGAGATACAAAGCGAAGGGAGGAAGACGAGAGATAAAGATGGTGTAGAAGAAAGTAAAAGAAAGGGAAAGAGAGTGAGAGAGGGAGAGGGAGAGGGAGAGGAAGACATGGAGAGAGGGAGAGAAGGGGTGAGGTAGAAGGACAAAAAGAGAGAGAGAAGAAAGGGTAGGGAGAGAATGAGAGAGAGGGAGGGAGTAAGGGAGAGAGATAAAGAGGAAGAGAGAATAAGGAGGAGAGAGGTAGGAGGAGGGAGATAAAGATAGGAGAGGGAGATACAAAGTAAAAGGGGGAAGATAGAGATAAAGATGGTGTGAGAGAAAGGGAAAGAGAGGGAGAAAGAGGGAGAGAGAGAGAGGGAGAAAGAGGGAGAGGGAGAGGAAGAGGAAGAGGAAGAGAGAGGGAGGGAGGGAGGGAGAGAGAGATGGAGAGAGGGAGACAGGGGAAGGGGGAGAGAGAAAAGGGGGAAGGAGAGAGAAGAGAGAGAGTAGGAGAGAGAGAGATAAGTAGGGAGAGATAGGTAGAGAGAGGGAGGGAGGGAGAAAGAGGGAGATAAAGAGAGAAAGAAGGAGAGAGAGAGTGAGGGGAGGGAGTGAGAGAGAGAAAGAGAGAGAGAGAGGAAGGAAAGGAGGATAAAGAGGGAGAGCAAGAGAGAGGGTGAGAGAGGGATAGGGAGGGGAGAGAAGGAGAGATATAGATAAAGTCGGAGAGAGGAAAAGAAAGATGGAGAGGGTGAGAGAGAAAAATAGAGAGGAAGAGAGTGAGAGAGAGGGAGAAGAATAGGGAGAGGGAGAGAGGGAGAGAAAGAGAGAGAGCTTGAGAGAGTTAGAGAGAGGGGGAAGAAGAGGGAGAGGGAGAGAGGGAGAGGGAGAGAAGGAGAGAAGCTTGAGAGAGGGGGAGAGAAGGGAGAGGGACCGAGATTAAGAGAGACAGAGAAAGAGAGAGGGAGAGGGAAAGAGGTAAAGAGAAAAAGGGAGAGAGAGGAGAGAGTGAGAGACAGAAATGGAGAAAGTGAGAGGAGAGGTAGAAGGAGAGAAAGAAGGAATGGTAGAGGGAGAGGAAGGGGGAAGTGAGATGAATAGAGAGAGGAAGATTGGGAGAGTGAGGGAGAGAGATGGAGAAAGGGAGAGGGAGAGAGAGAGTAGGAGAGGGAAAAGGAGAGAGGAGAGAAGAGGGAGAGCTAGGGTAGATAGAGAGAGGGAAAGATAGAAAAGGAGTGAGAGAGGGAGAGAGAGGGGGAGAGAGTGAGAGGGAAAGACAGAGGGAGAGGGAGATAAATAAAGAAAGGAAGAGCGAGAGGTGAGAGAGAGAGGGAGAGAGTTGGTGTGGGAGAGAGAGATAGAGAAGGATATAAAGTGTGAGATGGAGAAAGAGATAGAGGAAGAGAATGGGATAGAGTGAGAGGGTGAGATATAAGGAAAGGGGGTGGTGGTAGAGAGGGAGAGAAAAAGGGAGAGTAAGAGAAAGGGACAAGAAGAGTGATATCGAAAGAGCAAGGGAGAGAGGGAGAGGGAGAGGGAGGAGAGATAGGGAGATAAGAGAGAGAGAGAAAAAGGGAGAGAAGGAGAGAGAAAGGGAGAGATGGAGGGAGGGAGAGGGAGTGGAGAGAGGGAAGGAGAGGGAGAGGGAGAGGGCGAGAGGGAGAGGGAAAGGGAGAGTGAAAGGGAGAGAAGGGGAGAGAGATAAAGAGGGAGAACGAGCATAAGAGTAAAAAAGAAGCATAGAAGGGGGAGGAAGGGAGAGAAGGGAGAGGGAGAGAGGGAGAAAGATGGAGAGGGAAAAGGATAGAAGGGGAGAGAGGGGAGGGAGACCTAGAGAGATATAGATGGAGGGAGAGAGGGTGAGAAAGGGAGAGATGAAGAAGGAGTGAGACAGAGAGGAACTAAGAGAGAGAGATAGATTGAGAGGAATAGGGAGTGAGAGAGTAAGATCAAGAGAAAGGAAGGGATGGAGAGAGAGGGAGAGAGCATGAGATGGAGAAAGGGAGAGGGAGAGGGGGATAGAAAGGGAGGGAGGGAATGAATGGGAGAGAAGGAAGAAGCGAGAGATGAGGGAGAGGTAGAGAGAGAGAGAGAAAGGGTGGGAGAGGTATACAAATAGAGAGAGGGAATGAGAGGTGGGGAGAGAGTGATAGAGTGAGGGAGCAATTGAGAGAGAGGGAAAGAGAGAGGGAGAGAGTTTGAGGTAGGTAGGGATAAAGGAAGGGAAGGAGAGAGGGAGAGAGAGAGACAGATAGAGTAGGAGAAAGAGAGAGGGAGAGAGAGTTTGGGATGGGGAGAGAGGGAGTGAGAGGGAGAGAGATAGAGAGGGCGAGAAGGAGAGTAGGAGTGAGAGAGATGAAGGGAAAGAGAGAGGGATTTATAGTGATAGGGAGAGAGGGAGAGACAGGGAGATAGAGAAAATGAGAACTAGAGAAAGGAGGGGAGGGAGAGAGAGGTAGAGGGAGACATGGAGAGAGGGACAGAGAGAGAGGAGGATAGGGGGAGAGAAAAAGAGAGAGATCTAGAGTGGGAAAAAAGGAGAGAAAAAGAGGGAGGGAAAGGATGAGTGAGAGGGATGTAGGAGAGAGGGGGAGTAAGAGAGAGTGAGAGAGTGCAAGAGAGGGGGAGAGAAAGAGGGAGAGTGAAAGACAAGGAAGAGAGAGAAAAAATGGATAAGGAGTAGAGGGAGAAGGGTGGAGAGAGAGGGAGGGAGAGAGGTAGAGAGAGGAAGAGAGGAAAAGAGAGGGAGAGGAAGAGGAAGAGGGGGGAGATATAGATATAATGAGGGAGGCTGATTGAGAGATGGAGGGAGGGAGGTAGGGAGAGACAAAGAGAGGGAAAGAGAAAGGGAAAGGGAGAAAGTGAGAGATGATGGAGAGAGAGTGTGTGTGAAAGAGGAAGGGAGGAGGAGAGGGAGGGGGAGAGAGAGGGAAAGAGTGTGTAAGAGAGGGGATGAGGGGGAGAGGGGATAAAAGGGAGAAGGAGAGAGGGAGAGAAAGGAGAGGGAGAGAGGGAGAGGGAGAGAGGGAGAGGGAGAGTGAGAGAGGAAAGGGAGAGGGAGAGGGAGAGAGAGAGAAAGAGGGGGAGAGGGAGCATAAAAGAGAGAAGGAGAGGGATAGGGAGAGAGAGGGAGAGGGACAGAGGGATAGAGAGTGGGTGAGAAAGAACAAAAAATAGAGCAAGAGAGGGAGATAGGGGAGGGACTGAGAGTGAAAGAGGGAAGTAAAGGGGGAGAGAGGAAGAGGGAGAGAAAGGGAGAGAGAGAAGGGAGAGAGGGAGAAGGAGAGGGAGAAAAAAGGAGGAAAGAAAGAAAAGGAGGGAGAGAGAGGATGAGAGAGTGAGATAGAGTGAGGGAGAGAGAGAGAGAGAGGGAGAGGAAGGGAGAAAAGAAAGTGGGAACAAGAGAGATAAAGAGAGAGGGAGGGAGAGAGGGAAAGGAAGGGAGAAAAGAGAGGGGGAACAAGAGAGATAAAGAGAGAGGGAAGGAGAAGGAGAGAGTAGGAGAGGGAGAGAGTAGGAGAATGAGAGTAGGGGGAGAGAGAGGGATATTGGGGGAAAGAGGGAGAAGAAAGGAAGGGGCAAAGAGGGAGAGAGAGAAAGAGAGGGAGTGTGAAAGTGAAAGGATGGAATAGAGATATAGAGAGGGAGAGAGAAAGTCAAAGAGAGGCAAAGGGAGGAAGGTATAGATATAGAAAGGGAGAGAAAGCCGAAGAGGAAGAGTAAGATAGAGATGGAGAGAGAGGGAGAGGGAGAGGGAGAGAGGGAGGAAGAAAAAGGGATAAAGTGAGGGTAGGAGTAGGGGTGAGAGAGAGGGGATAGGGAGAGAGAGGCCGAGAGAGGGAGAAGGGGAAAGATAGAGGAAGAAAGGGAGAGAAAGAGATAGAGAAGAGGAGAGATAGAAAGAGGGAGAGAATGAGAGAGATAGAGAGAGGGAGAGGGAGAGAGGGAGAGAGGGAGATATTGAGAAAAAGAAGCAAATAGAGAGGGAGAGAGGGAGGTGGGGGTAGAGGGATCGAGAGATGGAAGGAGAGGGAGATAGAGATGAAGAGAAAAAAATAGAAAGGGAGGGAAAGAGGGAGAGGGAGAGAGAGGGAAAGGGAGTGGGAGAGAGGGAGAAGCAAGGTAGGAGAGGGAGAAAGGGAGAAAGGGGGAGAATAAGATGGATAGAGAGAGTGCAAGATAGAGACCAAGAGGTAAAGGAAGAGGTAGAGAGGGAGATAGAGATAGGGTGAGGTAAAGAGTGGGAGAGAGAAAGAGAGAGGGAGAGGGATAAAAAGGGAGAGTGAGTGAAGGAGTGAGCAAGTGAGGGAGGGAGGGAGAGATGGGGAGGGAGAAATGGAAGGGACGAGAAGAGAGAGGGAAAAGGAAAGAGAGCGAGATCAAGAGAGATTGAGAGGGAAAGGGAGAGAGGGAGAGAAAGATGAAGAGATAGGGAGAGGGAGAGGGAGAGGGGGAGGAAGAGACAGGGAGCGAGAGCGGGTAGAGAGTGAGAAGGTTAATGGGAGGGAGAAAGAGAAATTAAAAGGGGTTGGGAGGGAGAGAAAGGAAGTGAGAGAGGGAAAGGGAGAGGGGAGAGAAGAAGGGAGATAAAGTGAGAGAGACAGAGGGAGATTAGGGAAATGAGAGTGTTAGAGAAAGGGAGAGACGAAGGGAAAGAGAGAGGGGGAGATAGAGAAGAAGAGCATGAGAGTGTGATAGAGAGGGAGAGGGAGAGGGAGCAGAGACATAAAGAAAGAGGGAGAGAGAAAGAACAAGAGGGTGGAGAAAGAGAGGAAGATAAAGGGGGAGAAGGAGGGAGAGATGGTGAGAGAGGGGGAGGTAGAGAGAATGAGGGAGATAGAGAGAGGGAGATAGAGAAGTGAGGGAGAGAGAGAGGAGCGAAAAGGGGAGAAAGTGAGAGAAAGAGAGTGGAAAGGGAGAGAGAGGAGAGAGAAGGAGAGGGAGAAAGGGAGCGAGAGAGAAAAAGTAAGAGAGAGGGAGAGAGAAAGAGAGGAAGATAAAGGGGGAGAGGAGGGAGATATGATGAAAGAGAGGGAGGTAGAGCGACCGAGGGAGATAGAGAGAGGGAGATAGAGAAGTGGGAGGGAGAGAGGAGCGAGAAGGGGAGAAAGGAGGAGAAAGGGAGTGGAAAGAGGAGAGAGAGAAGAGAGCAGGAGAGGGAGAAAGAGAGGGAGAGAGAAAAAGTAAGAGAGAGGGGGAAGAGGGAAGGAGGGTGAAGAAGGGAGAGAGGGGAGGGAGATAGAGGGAGGGAGATAGAGAAAGGGATAGAGAGAGTGGGAGAGAAAGGAGAGAGAGAGGGAGAAGGAAAGAGGGAGGGAGAGAGAGGGAGAAAGAGAGAAAGCAAAGGAGAGGGCTAAAGGGAGGGAGAGACAAAGAGGGAGATGGGGAGAGAGGGAAAGGGAAAGGCAAAGGGGAGAGAGAAGGGAGAGAGAGTGAAAAGGAAAGGGAGTGGAAGAGGGTGATGGAGAGAGAGATAAGATATAGAGGGCGAGAGAGAGAGGGAGAGAGAGGTAAAGATAGAGATAGGGAGAGAAGAGAGAGATGGAGAGGAAGAGAGTAAGGGAGAATGAAAGATGAGAGAAAGATAGTGTAAGAAAGGGAAGGACTATAGGAGAGTACGAAATGGTAAGGGAGAAGTAGAGACCATGGGGAGAGAGTAGGAGAGGGAAAAGTGAGAGGAAGAGAGAGAGGGAAGACAATGACGAAGAGAGAGGGGGATAAAGAGATGGTAGAGTGAGGGAGAGATAGAGGGAGAGAGAAAGAGTAAGAAGGTGGAGAAAGAGAGGATGATAAAGAGGGAGAAGGAGGGAGAGATGGTGAGAGAGAGGTAGGTAGAGACAAGTGGGAGGGAGAGAGAGAGGAGCGATAAGGGGAGAAAGGGGGAGAAAGGGAGTGGAAAAGGGAGAGAGAGGACAGAGAAGGAGAGGGAGAAAAGGAGGGAGAGAGAAAAAGTAAGAGAGAGAGGGAGAGGGGAGGAGGGCGAAGAAGGAAGAGAGGGGTGAGGGAGATAGAGGGAGGGAGATGGAGAAAGGGATAGAGAGAGTGGGAAAGAGAGGGAGAAGGGGGAGAGAGAGAGGGAGAGGGAAAGAGGGAGGGTAGAGAGAGGGAGAAAGAGAGAAAGAGAAGGAGAGGGCTAAAGGGATCGAGAGACAAGGAGGGAGAGGGGGAGAGAGGGAAAGGGAAAGGCGAGGGGGAGAGAGAGGGAGAGAGAGAGAAAGGGAAAGGGAGTGGAAGAGGGCAAGGGAGAGAGAGATGAAGATAGAGAGAGTGGAAGAAAGAGAGAGGTAAAAATAGAGATAAGAAGAGAAGAGAGAGAGGGAGAGGGATAGAGTAAGGGAGAGTGAAAGATGAGAGAAAGATAGTGTAAGAAAGGGATAGAGTGAAGGAGAAGAGGAAATGGTAAGGGAGAAGTAGAGACCATAGGGGAGAGAGAAGGAGAGGGAGAAAGTGAGAGGGAGAGGGAAAAAGGAAGAGAGAGAGAGAAAAGAGAGGGGGACAAAAAGATAGGTAGGGTGAGGGAGAGATAGAGGGAGTGAGGGAGCAAGAGGGAGAGAGAGGGAGAGATGAGTGAGAGAGGAAGAGAAGAAGGAAGATAGAGAGGGGAGATGGAGAGAGGAGATAAGAGGGAGGGAGGGAAAGGAGAAGATGGAAAAAGAGGGAGTGAGAGAGAGAGAAGGGAGAATGAGATAGAGCCAAAGAGGGAGAAAGAGGAAAGAGAAGTGAAGAAAGAGAGAAATGGATAGAGAGAAATGGATAGAGAGGAAAAGAGGGATAGAAAGAGGGAGAGAGAGAGTGGAAGATGGAAAATAGAGAGGCAGAGGGTGTGAGAGAAAGTGAGAGTGGGAGAGAGATTGTAAGAGATAGAAAAAATAAGAGGGGAGAGGGGAGAGGGATAGTAAGAGGGAGAGGGAGAGATGGAAAGGGAGGGAGATAGAGTGGGAGAGGGGGAAAAGAGAGGGAGAGGGAGAAAGAGGGGAGAGAGAGTAGGAGAGGAAGAGAGAGAAAGAAAGAGTTAGACAAGATGGGAGGGAGAGAGCGAGGGAGAGATAGGGGAAGAAAGAGGGAGGGAGAGGTAAGGGAGAGATAGGGAGAGAGAGTGAGGGAGAGATGTTAGGAGAGAGAGGGAGAGAGGAGAGAGAGGGAAATAGTGGGAGGGAGAGAGGGAGAGAGGTATCGAGAGAAAAAGTGAGAGGGCGAGGGAGGGTGAGGGAGAGAGAGTGGAGAGAGAGAGGGAAAGAGAGATAGAGGGAAAAAATGAAGAGGGAGAGGGCTAGTAGAGGGAGAGAAAGGGAGAGGGAGAGGGATAAAGAGAGAGGGAAAGATATAGGGTGAGGGATGGAGGGAGACGGAAAGATATAGGGTGAGAGGGGGAGAGATGTAGAGGAGGTAGAGATTTGGAGAGATAAAGATAGGTAGAGGGAGAGAGAGAGAGAGGGAGAGATGTTGGTAGAGAGGGAGAAAGGGAGGGAAGGGAGAGAGAGGGATATAGGGAGAGGGAGGGAGGGAGAGATGTTGGTAGAAAGGGAGAAGGGAGGGAGGGGGAGAGAGGGGGCCATAAGGAGAGGGAGGGAGGGAGAGATGTTGGTAGAGAGAGAGACAGGGAGGGATGGGGAGAGAAGGGGACATAGGGAGAGGGAGAGGGAGAGACAGAGGTAGTGGAAAGAGAATGAGAGAGGGGTAGAAAGAGGGAGGGGAGAGAGGGAGAGAGAAAAGACGAAGAGAGAGATAAAGAGAGAATCGGAGGGGAGGGAGATAGATAATGAGAGGGAAGAAGAGGGAGAAATGAGATAAAGGGAGAGAGGGAGAGAGAGAAATAGAGGCAGAGAGAGGGTGATAGAGGTAGTGGGAGAGGGAGAGATAGCAGGGAGATAGGGAGAGATATTGAAGAGAAAGAAAAAGAGAGAGAGGGAGAGGGAGATAGATAGAGATGTAGATAGAGGGGAGGAAAGGGGAGAGGGGTAGAAAGGGAGAGGGAGAGAGGGAGAGAGGATGGAGGGAGAGAAAAGGAGAGGAAGAGAGGGAAGAGAAAGAGGGAGAAAGAGTGAGAGAGAAGTAGAGGAAAGAAGAGGGAATAAGAGAGAGAGAAGGAGAGAGAGGAGTAGAGAGAAGAGGGGAGAGAGAGATAGGGAGAAAGAGTGAAAGAGGAGCAAGATGGGAAGAGAGGGGGAAAGAGGTAGAAAGGGACATAGAGGGAAGAAGAGAGAGGAGGAGAGAAGGGGAGGGATAGAGAGAGGGAGAGGGAGAAGGATGGCGAGAGAGGGAGAGGGAGAGAAAGGGAGGTAGAGGGAGGGAGAGAGAAGATAGAGAGAGATAGGGAGGGAGAGGGAGGGAAGGGGAGTTAAGGTGAGTGTAGGAGAGAGAGATAGAAGGGAAAAAGACAAAGGGGGAGAGAAAGAGGGATAGGGAGAGAGGGAGAAGGAGAGACATAAAGGAAGTGGGGGGATAGAGAAAGTGGGAGAGATTGAGGTAGAAGGAAAGAGAGAGAGAAGGCAAGAGGGAGAGGGAGCGAAGGAGACCAAGCGGAGGGAGAGGGATCGAGAGGGAGCAAGAAAGAGGGTGAGAGATAGGAGAAAATGAAGGAAAGGGAGAGACAATGAAAGAGATAGAAGAGAGGGAATGATAGGGGAGAGAGAGAAATGGGAGAGAGAAATAGAATATGAGATAGAGAAACAGAGTGGAGGGCGAAGAGAGAGATTGGAAGAGAGAGGGAGAAAGAAAGAAAGGGAGGGAGGAAGGGAAGGAGGGGAGAGAGAAAGATTGAAAGAGGTAGAGGGAGCAAGAGAGAGAGAAGAGGGAGATAGGGTGAGGAGGAGAGGGGAAGAGAGTGAGAAGGAGGGAAAGATTAGGAGAGAGAGATGGAAGAAGAGAGGGAGAGAGAAGGAAAGAAGGAAAGGGGGAGAGAGATGGAGAGAGCAATAGATGGGGGAGAGGGAGAGAGGGTAGAGAGGGTGGGAGAGAGAGAAAGAGAGAGTGAGATAGGGGAGAGAAGGAGAGTGATAGTGAGGTAGAGATAGTGGAAGAGAGGAAGAGGGATAGGGAGAGGGAGGGAGGAAGAGGGATAGGGAGATAGGTAGGGAAAGATAGAGGGAGAAGGAGGGAGATAAAGGGTAGAGAGAGGGATAGGGAGGAGAGGTGGGAAAGGGAGAAACAGAGGGATGGTGAAGAGAGAGGGGTAGATAGAGGGATAGATGAGAGAGAGGGAGAGAGTAGAGAGAGAGACGAGGGAGAGAGTAGAAGAGAGAGATGAGGGACAGAGACAGAGGGGGAGAAAAAGGAGAGTGATTGTAGAGAAAAGGAGAGAGGGAGGGAGAGAAAGTAAGAGGGAGATGGAGGGAGGGAGAAAGGGACAGAGAGGGAGAAGGAAAGTGTGGAACCCCCTTCCCGGCACACTAGATAATTACCCAAAGAGGAGTGGCTAGGCGAGGAGCGTGTCACGCCGACACAACCAATTCCCGACCTAACCCCAACACGTAAGTGCTCATACATTAAGGACTAATTATATAATGAAACGCATACAAGATAATTTACATCATATTAAAAAATACAACAGAAGAAATTAAAAAATTTATTTACAATACCATCATAATATTTATCGATACCCAACCCTAAAAATTACAATCAAAAGAAATTTCGAGTACACTTGTGTCACACGTGAGCCTTTTGGAGGACTCGGTAGCATCCTTACTACTTTGACTCTTTCCCGTCATAACATGAAAACAATAATGGCGTGAGCCAAAGTTCGATAAGTAGGGTGATGCACATGATATGCAATGATGTCCTATTTCCCATTCTATCCATCGATTTTATTCTAGGTACCCTAGGTATTAGCAAGACCATGCGTTATATCTCTTAGTGATCGTGTTATCACCTATTGCTCTATTATCCTCTCGGTGATCCCATTGTCACCTACTCGCTCACAACGAAATTATCCCTCATTATAACACATGATTAGCGAAATTATCCCTCGCTTAACGATATTAGTAATAGAGCATGCATATGGTTTCATGCTATTACCCATTCCATTCAATTCGGTTACCAAACCGCATTATCTCACGACTCAATGATTTTTCTCGATTTCATACCACCCTCGAATGCACGTGATACACATGGTATTATGTTTAACACATTCAACTAATTATGCTATCAACCTTTTCTTCTCGTACCATTCTCGTGTCCCAATGCACACTTGGGACTTCACGGTGTTTCATATACCATTCAAAGTATTCAAAATGAGAATACAAATTCCATTCATTGGTATTATTCATTTCATAAATGTACTTCATACTTATGAGTTTTTCTTCTCGTGTACCTAGCAAGTCTAGGCTCGGATTTCTAGTGTATTACTTAGTTTACAAGACCTAGGTTAATCCTAAGGATTTATGGGTGACATACATAAGCTGAACTCTTGTTTAATTCGAACCTTTAATCTTAGTAGTCGAAGTTGACTCATAATGGGTCTAAGTCTTAATTCTGGTTTTTCTTGAATTCTCTTTTTCCCTTACTTCATTATGGTCTAACCTACTTACATTGCTTTAACTTCCTAAATATTGTTTAGGCTTTCCTCTTTTTTTTTTTCTTTTGTTTCTTCTTTCCCTTTTTCCTTTCTTCTTTTGCCGTGTTCACTCTTTCTCACTTTGATTTTCTACCTTGTTTTGTAAGCTATGGTTTGGAATAAAAAATAACAGCCATATACTCCACTTCTATATATATATACACTTCTTTTCCCTATATTTAATAGGTATACAAGTGTCCCAAAATAATATGGCAAAGTGTAAGGTGAGGGGTGACAAAAAGGGAGCAAGTTGCGGGTTTGGCTAGTCAAGGTGTGTACCGGCTTTTAACTCATTAATTAGGATGCTTAGGTATCCTAGCTAGATATTAACCAGATAATTAACCTAAATAATACCCTTAAACTAGTTTAGTTCCATTGAAAAAGTCTCTTAAGGTAGTTTAGTTCAAGTAACAAACTTACACATTAAATCTGGTTGCACCACGTACATGATAGGGTAGCCTCTTATCAAAGAGCAATATCCCACTTTTGGACACCATTAAATCCTATGATTTTTATTCAAGAAACAGAACATATTAATGTAAAACATATCCAAAAATTAGATTAAAATACCTAACACACAAGTCACAATGAAATTTTAAAGTTTAAGGATCAATTTGTCCAAGAAGTATTACGTCAAGAATAACATGTACTAAAATAGGTATAACCTTTTATATATAAACATAATAATCTAAATATTTTATAGTGTGTTATTCATGACATAGATAAATAACTTTTATTCTTTAAGGTTCACCCAAAAATCACAATAAAGTCCATTAATAAGCCACACAAGATTCGTAAAGAATCTAATTCTCAAAAACACCGATTTTGCATAATGGATTCCTCTAATAGTTAAACCATCAATCTCAAGTAAAATTGCTTTAATTTAACACAAATCATACATTTCACGGATTAATTTCTCATGGTGTAATTTTCCAAAATTTCATTCCATAATATATATAATTAAGGATTTTCACTGGGGTTACATTTCTCTCCCCTTAAAAGAAACTTCGTCCACGAAATTGGCTTATTCGAATAACTCTCGATATTTATCTCTCGTTTCCTCCTCCTACTCCCAAATCATTTCCTTGAGGTCATGATTTTCTCATAAAACTTTAACTAGACTAATCTCCTTATTCCTTAGTTGTCTAACTCCGTCTATCCGTAATCCGAACCGATCTTTCCACGGAGGTCAAGTCCGGGTCAAGTTTGGTGGTTTTGTCTCCAAAATTTGACACGGCTCTCCTATGCACTTTCTTAGAATGGACATATAAAATACATTATGTACTCTCACTAACGATGATGGTAGTAACACGCAATAGGCCTTATCGCCTACTCGATCCAAGTATTTCAAATGGTCCTATGTATCGCGTACTTAACTTCCTCTTTTTCCCTAATCATAGTACACCCTTCATTGGTGAAACTTTTAAGAATACATAGTCACCGATTCTAAACTTCGGATCCTTCTTCCTCTTATCGACATAGCTTTTTTGTTTACTCGAGTCGTTTTCATCCATTAGCAGATCTTTTTCACCACTTCGCTCATTTGTTGCACCAGCTTCGGTCCCAACAACTTCGTTTCCCCTATCTCATCCCAATGTATGGGAGATCTACATCACCGTCCATACAAGGCTTCATAAGGAGCCATCCCAATTGAAGCCGGGTAACTATTGTTATATGCAAATTCAACTAAGCGTATGTATTTCTCTCATTTTTTGGACCAATCCGAATGCATGCTCGTAACATATCTTAAAGAATCCAGATTACTCACTTAGATTATCCATCGATTTATGAATGATATGTGGTGCCGAAGCTTAGCTTTGTTCCTATGGCCTTTGTAGACTCTTCCAAAATGCGGACGTGAACCTAGGATCTAAATATGACATAATTGAGATTGAAATCCTATGTAGCCTTATAATTTCATCAACATACAAATGTGTATACTCGGTTCGCATTATAGGTGGTTTTGATCGAAAGAAAGTGTGCCGATTTGGTCGGCTTATCGATTATCACCCAAATGGCATCCGACCCCTTTTCGATCTTGGCAATCCCATAACAAAATCCATACTTACATGCTCCCATTTTTATTCTGGAATTGCCAATGGTTTTAACATTCTTGCAGTGTCTTTAGTGTTCCACCTTCACTTATTGACGGACTTGATACCTTGCCACAAAATTAGCTACATCTTTCTTCATTCCAGGCCACCAATAACTTTGTCGCAGGTCCCGATACATCTTCGTGCTTCCTAGCCGTATCGAATAAGGGGTTGTGTACGCTTCTTTTAATATCTCTTCCTTCACATCCTCCACCGAGGGAACACATAACCTCCCTTTAAATCTAATGACGCCTTTGTCATCCACCATAAAATCGATTCCTTCTCTACCTCTATGTTTTTCTTCAATTCATTTAGCTTTTCGTCCGCTTAGTGCCCCATCCGAATTCTTTTCTCGCAGTCAACCGGACTAATAAAGCCGATAAAATGCTCGGTGGCCTATTGGAATTATATCCAGCTCTATCTTTTATAGATCTCTCATTATCGATGACTCGGAGTGCTCGTATTGTTGCTATTGATTTTTTACTTAAGGCATCGGTAACAACATTAGCTTTGCATAAGTGATAATTGATTATACAAGCAAAGTCCTTTACCAGCTCTAACCACCTTTTGTTTCATGTTCAACTCTTTCTCGTATGAAGATATATCGTAAGCTTTTATAATCCGTATATATCTCACACTTTGCTCCATACAAGTAATGTCTCTAGATTCTTAAGGCAAAAACTATCATCGCTACTTCTAGATCATGCGTCGAATAATTTCTTTCATATTCTTTCAATTATCGCGATGCATAGGCTATTACAATTCTATTCCGCATCAATATCGCTCCTAGCCTATTCTTGGAAGCATCACTATAAACCACGAAATCTTCATCTTCGTAGGGAATAGTTAGCACTAAGGCCATGACTAACCTTTGCTTCAATTCTTGGAAGCTTTTCTCATAGGCATCATCCATCTATTGGAACTTAACACTTTTTCTCATTAAATTAGTAAGAGGCCTAGCGATTTTAGAGAAGCCCTCCATAAATCTCTCGATAGTAACCAACTAGCCCTAAGAAGCTACATACCTCCGTCACGTTTTTTAGGGTGGGCCAATTCTAGATAGCCTCTACCTTCTTTGGATCCACCACTATGCCTTCCCGGGTCATCACGTGACCTAGAAAAGCTACTCGCTCTTCTCAAAATTCACATTTCTTGAATTTGATGTATAGCCGTCGCTCCCTTGGCATCTATAGGGTGGCTCTTAGATACTCACTATGCTCTTTCTTATTTCGAGAGTAAACCATGATATCATTGATGAATATGATGATAAACTTGTCTAGGAATTCTTTAAAGACTTGATTCATCAAGTCCATGAAAGCTACTGGGGTGTTAGTCAACCCAAATGGCATTACTAGAAATTCGTAGTGGCCGTATCTCATCTTAAACATCGCTTTCTTCACATCTTTCGATTTTACACTCACCGATCGTATCCCGATTATAAATCTATCTTGGAAAACACCGCCGCACCTTGTAATTGATTGAACAAATCATCAATCTGGGTAACGGGTACTTATTTTTAATCATCACCCAGTTCAACTCTCGGTAGTCAATGTATAGCCGCGGACTACCATCTTTCATTTTCACAAACAATACCGGAGCTCCCTAAGGTGAGGAACTAGGGCGTATAAATCCCTTACCCAGTAAGTCCCGTAGCTCGCACCTTCCACTTTTTCAATTCAACCGAGGTCATTCTATAGGGTGTCTTAGAAATTGGAGTCATGCTCGGCTCTAGCTCAATCTCAAATTCTATCTCCCTCTCCAATGGCAACATAGTTAAACTTTCTAAAAATACGTCCGGATACTCCCTCATGATTTCTATATCATCCGGCTTCAACTTTTGCTCTACCCGGTTATCCACCACGTGTGCTAGCTACCCCGTACACCCTTTTCTTAGCATTCTTCGAGCATTTATGGTCAAGATGATCGATATGGCTCGAAACTTAATATCGACCTTAAACTCTAATGGTTGATCTCTAATTAGATAAAAAAATACTCTCCTCCCTCGACAATCGATGGTGGTATCATGCCTCATTAACCAATCCATTCCCAAAATCAAACCAAAATCTTGAAGGTCTAATATGATCAAATCGCCTTCTAAACTCCTATCCTCAATCTGGATTGTACTCTACTTGACTAGGCTCGTTAACTTTATAAATTGTCTAGAAATGACTACTATCGTGTATCTTATTGGCAATGTCTCGTGTTTCACACCTAGGCTTTCTACTAATGTTTTCGATTTGAATGAATGTGTTACACCAAAATCAATTAAAACACAAGCAATCAAGCCAAGGATGTAGACATCTTGCATATTACTACCATGTCCCTCTTGTTAGCCACTTCCCGGGTCATTGTATAAACCCGTGCAGTAACTCCTCCAAGTCCCGGTTTTTGTATTTGAGGACAGCTAGAGGCTATGTGCCCTTACTTGTGACAAACACAACGGACCCTCGAATCTAGTTGGCACTCTTCCATATGGAATCTTCCACATTTATTACACCGAGATTGATTACCCATTGTTGGCCTCACTCGATTCCCCGATAGTGGCCTCGGGGCATAAGGTGATGGTCCGGCAGCTCGATCATTTTCTAGACCACCGGCTTGATTGAAATTTCCGAGCAAAGCTTGTCTTTGTGGTCCGGAGGAAAAGGCTTTAGGTCGAAATGATTTTTTTCTCTCGTTGAACTTCCTTTGCAATTTCCTTCTAATTTTTATCTACCAACATTGCTTTATCTACCATTTTCAAAAAAGTGTTGGCGGCGGACATTCGTACCATGCTTCGAACCCTTGGGCTCGACTTCGTTAAAAACTAATTCTTCTTCAAGTTGTCATCCCTTGCAATGAATGGGATGAATCGACATCCTTGCTTAAATCTCCATATGTATTCACCTACGAACATCCCATCATGCTTTAGTTTTAGGATTTCTTGGATTTTCTTAGCCCTCATGTCCGTCGTAAAGTATTTATTATGGAAGACCTCCTTAAATCCTTCCTGTGTTAAGGTGGGCATGTCCATTGTCAATCATGCGCTCTCCCACCATGTGTAGGTATCCTTAGTCAAGCATAAAAATAGCACACGATACTCGTTCATTATTGGTAAATTATAAGTATTCAAATATCACTTCTAAATACTTAATCCATTCCTCCACTATCATTGGGTTAACACCCCCGTAGAATTCCCGGGGACTCATTTTATGAAACCTCTCCACGAGGTCATTCCTATCGTCGGGGTGACGGAGGTGGGGCTCGTTGATTCATAGCTAGGAGTCGTCTCATTTGCTCCGTATGGTCTTGTTACTCGTTGTTGCATTACTTATTGTTGTTACTATATCATGTCTATCATACGACTTAAAGCGTCCCGTTGATTTCTATTATGATCATTGGAGGCCCCTTCACCTCCCCGCTCATGTCGGCTCCTTTTTGGGTATGCTTTGACTTTGTACATGTTATGTTATGCTCATGTTAGTTTTGGTATCAAAATCAACATATAATGTAAATCATCTAGGTACGTATGAGATTATACATATGTATCATATATATTAAGCACTTTGTACAAAATAGGCATTTAAAAGCATTTCCCTTCCTAAGGGTTTTTGTACTATTGATAACCAAAAAGTTGCTCCTATCTAAATCAAAAACCATACAAAAATTAATATGTTGCACATTATATCTTCCTTATAGTATGTCTAACGTGGCACATTAATGTATCGGATGCATCGTGGAAAGGCGCCCTCTACCCACCACTAGTTGATAACATTGATCGATGCGTTAGGTGCTATCTCATGAGCAATACCTATAGGTAGACCAATTTAGAAATGAGTTGGGTAAGGGTTCATATAACTTACAATGATAGGAAAGTTCGGATTAGGTTTTGAAAGGAATTACGATCTATTTGACTCACCCATACCTCATCTAGCAACTCGCCGGTCCCTCGACAGAGATTCTAACATTTGGTCGTCCTCATAAAATCTAGGTTGTTCTAATTCTCAAATATGGCATTAGTAAATACTATCTCGCTGAATCAAGTCATGTACTCTAGTGACATGAGTCACTATATCTTGATCTACCATCATGGTGAGGTTATTTAGTTCCACCCAATAAGTGGCTAGAGAGACCCTCCGTCCACAGTGTCCTAGCAACTTGGGGAACATGTCATACATATGGCATCTACAATGAAAATAATTATGATCGTCATTAATTTTCAGGTTATGATAAATACTAGGCCAAAAACATACAACCATGACATACATTTATTAACCAAATAAAAATAATGAATCAATCTTTTATCGTCCAAGAGCATACTAGTCCTTAGGCTCATGTGACACTTAAGACACTACCCAACCTATGAAACCAAGGCTCTAATACCACCATGTGGCACCCCCTCCCCGACTCATTAGCTAATTACCCAAAAAAGAGTGGCTAGGCGAGGAGCATGTGACGCCGACATGACCAATTCTCGACTTAAAACCAATATGTATGTGCTTATATATTAAAGACCGATCATATAATGAAACGCGTACAAGAAAATTTACATAATATTAATAAATACAGCAAAAGAAATTACAAAATTAATTAACAATACCATAAGAATGTTTATTGATACCCCATCCCTAAAAATTATAATCAAAAGAAATTTCAGTAAACTTGTGTCACACGTGAGCCTTTTTGGAGGACCCGTATCATCTTTACTACTTTGACTCCTTGTCATAACATGAAAACAACAATGGCATGAGCCGAAGCTCAATAACTAGGATGATGCATGTATATGCAATAAAGTTCTATTTCCCATTCTATCCATCGATTTTAATCCGAGTCCCCTAGGGATTAGCAAGACCATACGTTATATCTCTCGGTGATCGTGTTATCACCTACTACTCTATTACCCTCTCGGTGATCCTATTACCACCTACCGCTCACAATAAAATTATCCTTCATTGTAGCACACGGTTAGCAAAATTAGTCCTCGATTAACGATGTTAGTAATAGAGCATGCACACGGTTTTATGTCGTTACCCATTCCATTCAATTCGATTACCAAACCGCATTATATCATGACTCAATGATTTTTCTCAATTTCATACCACCCCCAAATGCACGTGATGCACATGGTATTATGTTTAACACATTCAACCGATTATGCTATTAACCTTTTCTTCTCAAATCATTCTTGTGTCCTAACGCATAGTCGGGACTTTACAGGTGTTTCATATACCATCCAAAGTATTCAAAACGAGAATACAAATTCCATTCATTGGTATTATTCATTTCATAAATCTCTTTTATACTTACGAGTTTTCCTTCTCGTGTACCTAGCAAGTCTAGGCTCGGGTTTCCAAGTGTATTGCTTAGTTTACAAGATCGGTTAATCCTAAGGATTTATGCGTGACATACTTAAGCTGAACTCTTATTTAATCCAAACCTTTAATCTTATGAGTTGAAGTTGACTCATAATGGGTCTAAGTCTTAATTCGGTTTTTCTTGAATTCTCTTTTTCCCTTCATTTATATATTATAGTATAGCTAAATCTTTACATATGAGGTTGGAATAGGATTCCTTTTCTAACCCTAGTTTTGGTATTCATGACCGAATTTAACCCTTTAAGGGGCTTGGGTCTCTTTTTGGTTTTTCCTTGGGTTCTCACCCCTTTAATATTTCATTTTACATTTGTTGAAATGTACTTTAACCCTTAGTTATAAAATCGAAGGTGAGAACCTAAATCCCTAAAATTTATGGGTCTAGGTCGAATGTTCCCTTAAGTGGTTAAAGGTTTCCCCACTTAATCTAACTTACTAATTGGTCTCTACTTGAGTTCACATTTAATTCTTGATCTTTAATTACATAAAAGGTTCAATGTTAGCCGTTTTCTCTCCTAGGCCGAATAGTCCAAACTGAGCAAGACATTATTTTTCCATCTCTAGGTCAATTCCTTTTATACTAACTTACCAAACCATACTTAGAAGGGTTACCAAGGAGATCTAAACCTTAAGGTCCACAAAAGAAACCAAATTTACCCATCAAGTATCCAATTTACATAATGAAGTCCAAAACCTTATTTTTCTTTTAGTTAGGCCGATTGGATTTTAAGGTGGCCATGGATTGCCTCTTATGTATAGTAAATTTATTTCCACCCTAAACTATTAACCCATATCTAATTGGGTCACCATGATATCTTAGGCCCTTAATTTCCTAAAAAGATCCATTCTTTCCCAATTTTTCCCACCTAGCCAAATGGTTTTAGCCTAGGGAAACTTTAGAAGTGTATTTCTTTTCTTTCGAAGTCAAGCTCATCAAATCTAGTTTAGCTCCAATCAATTCGGTCCATAGCCTTTTTCTTTTTTTCTTTTTCATTCCAAACTATCCACACATTTAAACAAATCAAACAAAATTTGCATAACAATATAAACACATAGATCTATCACAATTTATCAAACCCTAACACCAACACAAAATAACCATAGCAACCCATTGCAAAAATTATTACAAACACATGAAATAAACACCTAAAAAGATACCTTAAAGCATAAAATAAACTAAAAATGAAACATACTTACTTTGCTTTAATGTTCTAAAGATTTTTTACGCTTTCCCTTTTTTTTTCTTTTGTTTCTTCTTTCCTTTTTTCATTTCCTCATTTGTCGTGTTCACTCTTTCTCACTTTGATTTTCTCTCTTGTTTCGTAAGCTATGGTTTGGACAAAAAAATAACAGCCATATACTCCACTTCTATAGATGTATATACTTCATTTCCTTGTAGTTAATAGGTGTACAAGTTTCCCAAAATAAAATGGCAAAGTGTAAAGTGAGGGGTGACAAAAAGGGAGCAAGTGGCGGGTTTGGCTAGTCAAGGTGTGTTTTGGCTTTTAACTCATTAATTAGGGTGCTTAGGTGTCCTAACTAGGTACTAAATAGATAATTAACCTAAATAATACCCTTAAACTAGTTTAGTTCCATTGACAAAGTCTCTTAAGGTAGTTTAGTTCAAGTAATAAACTTACACATTAAATCCGATTGTACCACATACATGATAGTGCAGCCATCAAAAAGCAACGTCCCACTTCTCGACACCATTATATCCTATGCTTTTTATATGAGAAACATATTAAGGTAAAAAATATCAAAATATTAGGTTAAAATAACCAACACACAATTCACAACAAAATTTTAAAGTTTAAGGATCAATCTGTCTAGCAGTATTGCATATAGAACAAGTATGTACTAAAATAGGCATAACGTTTTATATATAAACCTAATAATCAAAATATTTTACAGAGTGTTATTTAAGACATAGAGAAACAACTTTTAATCTTTAAGGTGCACCCATAAATCAATCTAAAGTCCATTAATAAGCCACACAAGATTCAGACATAATCTAATTCTCAAAAACACCGATTTTGCATACTAGATTCCTCTAATAATTAAACCATCAATCTCAAGTAAAATTGCTTTAATTTTAAAAAAATCACACATTTCATGGATTAATTTCTCATGGCCTAATTGTCCAAAATTTCATTCCATAATATATATAATTAAGGATTTTCATGGGGTTTACGAAAAAGGGATAGATAAGGAGAGAAAGGGAGAGAGAGGGAGAGAGAGAGGGAGAGTGAGGGAGAGAGTGAGAGAGAGAGAAAGGGGGAGAGATAGAGAAAGAGGAAGGAAGGGAACAATAAGTAGAGAAGGGGGAGAGAGTGGGAGGTAGAACAAAAGAGAGAGGGAGAGTAAGTGGGAGAGAGAATAGGCGAGAAAGGGGGAAATAGAGAGGAAGAGAGAGTGAATGAGAGGGAAAGTAAGGAGGAGAGAGAGAGGGAGAGAGGGTGGGAGGGAGAGAGTGAAAGAGAGATGGAGAGGGTGGGAGAGAGAGGGAGAGAGTGGGAGGGAGAGAAAGATGGAGATAAAGGGAGGTAGGGAAAAAGAGGGGGAGGGAGAGATTAGGAGAGAAGGGGAGAGGGAGAGAAAATAAGGGAGAGAGAGGGGGGAAAGAGGGAGAGAAATAGAGCGAGCAAGAGAGAGACAAAGAAAGACAACAGAGAGATAGAGGGAGAGAGAGGCAGAGAGAGAAAGAAAAAGAGAAAGAGAGAGATAGGGAGAGGTAGGAAGAGAGAAAGGAGAGTGAGAGAAGGGAGATAGAGATGTGTGGGGGAGAGGGAGAGATAGAGGGGAAAGGAAGGGAGGGAGCTAGAGACAGGAAGAGGGAGAGAGAGATAGAGGGAGAGAAGGTAGGAGAGAGAGGGAGAGAGGGAGAGAGGGAGGAACGGGGTAGGAGAGAGAGGGAGAAAGGGAAAAAAAGGGAGAGAAGGAAAAAGAGAATGAGAGTGTTTGGAAGAGAGAGAGATAGAAAAGGAGCAAGATAAGAAGAGGGAGAGTGTTTGGAAGAGAGAGGAGAAAGAATGAGAAGGGGATGGTGAGAAAGGAGATAGAGAAGAAGGGAGAGAGAGGAACGGAGAAGGAGTGGGAGAGAAATAGAAAGCATAGGAAAGAGGGAGAGAGAAAAAAGGATAGAGGGAGAGAGTGAGAGGGAGAGAGAGAGGAGGGAGAGGGAGAGAAAGAGAGGGAAAGGAGGTGAGAGATGGAGAGAGACCAAGGGACAAAGAGGGGGAAAGAGAGAAAAAGGAAAGAAAGGGAGAGAGATGGTGAGAGAAAGAGAGGGAGACAGCGAGAGGGAGAGAGAGAAAGAGAAGGAGAGAGGGGGAGAGTGAAGCATAGAGGGAGAGGGAGAGGGAAAGCAATGGAGGGTGAGGGTGAGAAAAAGAGGTAGAAAAGGAGGGAGTTAGAGAGAGGGAGAGATAGACAGGGGGAGAGAGGGAGAGGGAGGGGTAGAGTGAGGGGAAGAGAGGGAAAGGTGGGGAAAGAGGGAGGTAGATTTAGAAAAGGAGAAAGGGAGGGGAGAGAGAGGAAGGGAGAGAGAGAGTGAGAGACAAAAATAAATAGTGAGGGAAATAAAGAGAGTGGGGGAGAGATAGGTGGATATAGAGAGGAAAAGCTTGTAAAGTGGGAGAGTGGGAGAGAGGCCGAGAGAGGGGAGGGAAAGAGAGGGATAAATAGATAGAGAAAGAGGGAGAGAGGGGGCTGAAGGGAGGGAGGGAAAAAAGGAGAAAGAGAAAAAGAAAGAGGGAGAGAGATGGCGAGGGAGAAAGAGAAGGAGGATAGAGGGAGAAAGAGAAGGAGGATAGAGGGAGAGGGAGAGGGATACAAAGGGAGAAGGATTGAGAGTTAGGGAGAGAGGGGGCAATAAAGGGAGGAAAAGAAAAGGAGTGAGATAGAGAGAGGGACAGGTAGAGATGGAGAGGAGAAGAGAAAGAGAGGAAGAGAGAGGGAGAGGGAGAGAGATAAGGAGAGACAGAGGGAGAAAGAGAGGGGGAGGGAGGCAGAGAGAGAGTGGGAGATGGAAAGAGAGGTAGAGAGATGAAAGGAGGGAAAAAGAGAGAGAAAGAATGGGGGAGAGAGGGAGAGGGTGGGAAAGGGAGAAAGAGTGAGGGAGAGGGGGTTAGAAGAGGAAGAGAGAGGGACAAGGATAGAGGAAGAGGGAGATAGTGAGATGGAATGTGAGGGGGATGATAAGAGGGAGAGAGAGCAAGAGAGTCGGATAAAGAGAGGGAGAGAGAGAAAGGGCAAGAGGGAGGGAGGGAGAGTAAGGGAGGGAGGGCGAGAGAAGGAGGAGAGAGAGGGAGGAGCGAAAGAGAGAGGGGGAGAGAGAGAGGGATAGATAGAGAGGTGGAGAGGGAGTGGGTAGGAGGCGAAGAGGGAGGGAGAGGGAGACAAGAAGAGATTAAGATAGGGAGATGAAGGGTAAGGCAGGTAAAGAGAAGGAAAGAAAGGGAGAGAGTGGGAGAGATGGAGAGAAAGGGAGAGGGAGAGGAGGGAGAGATGGAGAGGGAGAGGGAGAGGGAGGGAGCTAGAATGGGAGAGGGAGAAAGAGATATAAGGAGGGAGAGGGAGGGAGGGAGAGGTATGAGAGATTGAGAGAGAGAGAGGGAAGGAGATAAAGGGAAAGGGAAAAGAGAAAGAAAGAGAGGGAGATTAGGGAAGATAGATGGGGTGAGAGAGGAGGAGGGAGATGGAGAGCAAGAGAGAAGGAGAGAGAGGAGGAGAGAGGGTTAGAGAGGGAGTGGGAGAGAAAGAGTGTGAAGGAGGGGGAGAGAGAGTTGAAGGGAGATAAAAGAGGAGAGAGAAGGGATGGTGAGAGAGAGAGAGAGAGGAAATAGAGAGATATAATGGGAGTAGGGAGAAAGGCGAGAGAGAGGGAGAGAAAAGGAAGGAGAGAGGATAGGAAGGGGAGAGAGATAGAGGGAGAGAGAAATAAGGAGAAAGAGAGAGAGTGAGAGAAATAGGCAGATAGGGAGAGAAAAAGTAAGAAAAGTGGGAGAAAGGGCGAGAAGGGGAGAGGGACGAGAGAAGGATAGAGATAGAAAGGGAGGTAGAGAGGGGTGAGAGGAAACGAGAGAAAAAAAGAAAATGAGAAAAGAAGAGAGAGAGAGGGACAGAGTGAGGGAGGGAGGGAGGGGAGAGAAAAAGATTGAAGGAGGTAGAGGGAGAGGGAGATAGAGGAGAGGGAGATAGGGTGAGGAAGAGAGGGGGAGAGAGGGAGAAGGAGGGAAAGATCGAGGAGAGAGAGATGGGAGAAGAGAGGGAGAGAGAAGGAAGAAGGAAGGGGAGAGAGAGATGGAGAGAGCGATGGATAGGGGGAGAGGGTAGAAAGGGTAAGGGAGAGAGAAAGGGAGAGAGTGAGGTGAGGGAGAAAAGGAGAGAGTGATAGTGAGGTGGAGATAGAGGATCGGAGGGAGAGGGAGAGGGAGAGGGATAGGAAGAAAGAGGGAGGAAGAGGGATAGGGAGACAGGGAGGGAGAGATAGAGGGAGAAGGAGGGAGATAAAGGGTAGAGAGAGGAAGAGGGAGAGAGAGGGTGGGATAGAGAGAAAGAGAGGGAGGGTGAAGAGAGAGAGGGATAGATGAGAGAGAGGGAGATAGCATAAGAGAGAGAGAGGAGGGAGAGAGATAGAAGGGGAGAAAAAAGAGAGTGATTGGAGATAGAGGGAGAGAGGGAGGGAGAGAAAGTGAGAGAGAGAGAGGGAGGGAGGGAGAAAGTGAGAGAGAGAGGGAAGGAAAGTGTGGCACCCCTCTCCAGCTCACTAGCTAATTACCCAAAAAGGAGTGGCTAGGTGAGGAGTGTGTCACACCGACATGACCAATTCCCGACTTAACCCCAACACGTATGTGCTCGGACATTAAGGACTAATTATATAATGAAATGCATGCAAGACAATTTACATAATATTAACAAATACGATTAAAGAAATTACAAAATTTATTTATAATAGCATCATAATGTTTATCGATACCCCAACCCCAAAAATTACAATCAAAAGAAATTTCAGTACACTCGTGTCACAAGTGAGCCTTTTGGAGGACCCGGTAGCATCCTTACTACTTTGACTCTTTCCCGTTATAACATGAAAACAATAATGGTGTGAGCTAAAGCTTAGTAAGTAAGATAATGCACGTGATATGCAATGAAGTCCTATTTCCCATTCTATCAATCAATTTTAATTTAGGTACCCTAGGTATTATCAAGATCGTGCCTTATATCTCTCGGTGATCGTGTTATCACCAATTGCTCTATTACCCTCTTAGTGATCCCATTATCACCTACTCGCTCACAATGAAATTATTCCTCGTTCTAGCACATGGTTAGCGGAATTATCCCTCACTTAACGATGTTAGTAATAGAGCATGCACATGGTTTCATGTTGTTTCCCATTCCATTCAATTCGGTTACCAAACAACATTATCTCATGGCTCAATGATTTTTCTCAATTTCATACCATCCCCAACCGTACGTGATGCGGATGATATTATTTTTAACACATTCAACTAATTATGCCATCAATCTTTTCTTTTTAGACCATTTTCGTTTCCCGACACACACTTAGGACTTTATGGTATTTCACATACCATTCAAAGTATTCAAAATGAGAATACAAATTCCATTCATTGGTATTATTCATTTCATAAATCTACTTCATCCTTATGAGTCTTCCTTCTCGTGTACCTAGCAAGTCTAGGCTCAAATTTCTAGTGTATTACTTAGTTTACAAGACCAGTTAATCCTAAGGATTTATGTGTGACATACTTAAGCTAAACTCTTATTTAATTCGAACCTTTAATCTTAGTAGTCGAAGTTCACTCATAATGGGTCTAAGTCTTAATTCGGTTTTTCTTGAATTCTCTTTTTCCTTTACATCATTCTAGTCATAACCTACTTACATTGCTTTAACTTCCTAAAGATTGTTTAGGCTTTCCCCTTTTTTTCTTCTCGTTTCTTCTTTCCCTTTTTCCTTTCCTCTTTTGCCGTGTTCACTCGTTTCTCACTTTGATTTTCTCTCTTCTTTTGTAAGCTATGGTTTGGACTAAAAAATAGCAGCCATATACTTTACTTCTATATATATATATATGCACTTCATTTCCATGTAGTTAATAGGTATAAAAGTGGCAAAGTGTAAATTGAGGGGTGACAAAAAGGGAGCAAGTGGCGGGTTTAGCTAGTCAAGGTGTGTGTTGGCTTTTAACTCATTAATTAGGGTGCTTAGGTGTCCTATCTAGGTACTAACTAGATAATCAACCTAAATAATACCCTTAAACTAGTTTAGTTCCATTGACAAAGTCTCTTAAGGTAGTTTAGTTCAAGTAACAAACTAAAACATTAAATCTGGTTGTACCACGTACATGATAGGGCATCCTCTTATCAAAGAGCAACATCCCACTTTTAGACACCATTAAATCCTATTCTTTTTATATGAGAAACTAGACATATTAAAGTATAAAATATCCATAAATTAGTTTAAAATACCAAACAAACAAGTCACAATGAAATTTTAAAGTTTAAGGATTCATTTGTCCAAGTAATATTACGTCAAGAATAGCATGTACTAAAATAGGCATAACTTTTTATATATAAACCGAGTAATCTAAATATTTTATAGATCGTTATTCATGACATAAATAAATAACTTTTATTCTTTAAGTTTTACCCAAAAATTGCACTAAAATCCATTAATAAGCCACACAAGATTCAAAAAGAATCTAATTCTCAAAAACACCGATTTTGCATACTCGGATTCCTCTAATAATTAAACCATCAATCTCAAGTAAAATTGCTTTAATTTAACAAAAATCATGCATTTCATGGATTAATTTCTCATGGTGTAATTTCCTAAAATTTCATTCCGTAATATATATAAATTAAGGATTTTCATGGGGGTTACATTTCTCTCCCCTTTAAAAGAAATTTTATCCATAAAATTAGCTTATTTAAATAAATCTGGGTATTTATCTCTCATTTCCTCCTCCCGCTCCCAATCTCATTTCCTTGAGGTCATGATTTTCCCATAAAAATTTAACTAGACTAATCTCCTTATTCCTTAGTTATCTAACCCGTCTATCCGTAATCAAAATCGGTCTTTCCTCAAAGGTCAAGTCCGGGGTCGAGTTTGGCGGTTCTGTCTCCAAAATTTGACTTGGCTCTCTTATGCACTTCCTTAGCATCGACACATAAAATACATTATGTACTCCCACTAACAATGATCGTAGTAATAGGCGATAGGCCTTATTGCCTATCCGATTTAGTATTTCAAATGGTCCTATGTATCGCGGACTTAGTTTCCCTTTTTTTCCAAATTGTCATACACCCTTCATTGGTGAAACTTTTAAGAATGCATAGTCACCGATTATAAAATTCATATCCTTCTTCCTCTTATCGGTGTAGCTTTTTTGTCTACTATGAGTTGTTTTCATCCGTTGGCGTATCTTTTCCACCACTTCGATCATTTTGCTCGCACCAACTCCGGTCCTAGCAACTTCCTTTCCCCTATCTCATCCCAATGCACAAGAGATCTACATTATCGCCCATATAAGGCTTCATATGGAGCCATCCTAGTTAAGCCGGGTAACTATTGTTATATCCAAATTCAGCTAAGCGTATGTATTTCTCCCATTTTTTGGACCAATCCATAACGCATGCTCGTAACATATCTTCAAGAATTTGGATTACTCACTCGGATTGTCCATCGATTTATGGATGATATACGGTGATGAAGTTTATCTTTGTTCATATGGCCTTGTGCGGACTCTTTCAAAATGCAAATGTGAACCTAGGATCTCGATATGACACAATTGAGATCGAAATCCCATGTAGTCTTCTAATTTTATCAAGATACAAATGGATGAACTGGTTCAAATTATAGGTGGTTTTGACTAGAAGAAAGTGTGCTGATTTGGTCAGTCTATCGATGATCACCCAAATGGCATCCGACCCCTTTCCGATCTTGGCAATCCCATAACAAAATCCACACTTACATGCTCCCACTTCCCTTCCGGAATTGCCAATGGTTTTAAAATTCTTATAGATTTTTAGTGTTCCACCCTTTCTTGTTGATAGACTTGACACTTGCCACAAAATTAGCTATGTTTTTCTTCATTCCGAGCCACCAATAACTTTGTCGCAAGGCTCGATACATCTTCTTGCTTCCTAGGTGTATCGAATAAGGAGTTGGGTGCGCTAACTTTAATATCTCTTCCTTCACATCCTCCACCAAGGGAACATATAACCTCCCTTTAAATCTAATGATGCCTTTATCATCCACCATAAAATTGAATTCCTTCGCTACCTCTATGTTTTTCTTCAATTCATTCAGCTTTTCGTCCGCTTGTTGCCCCATCCGAATTCTTTCCTACGAGTTGGTCGGACTAATAAAGCCGATAAAATGCTCTAGCGGCCTACTCGGAATTATCTCTAGTTTGAGCTTTTGTAGATCTATAATTATCGATGACCGGAGTGCTCACTTTGTTGCTACCGATTTTCTACTTAAGGCATCGGCAACAACATTAGCTTTGCATGGGTGATATTGATTATACAATCATAGCCCTTTACCGACTCTAACCACCGTCTTTGTCTCATGTTTAGCTCCTTTTGCGTGAGGATATATCGTAAGCTTTTATGATTCTTATATATCTCATATTTTTCTCCATGCAAGTAATGTCTCTAGATTTTTAAGGCAAAAACTATTACCGTTACTTCTAGATCATGCATTAGATAATTTCGTTCATATTCCTTCAATTATCGCGATACATTGGCTACTACTCTTCTATTCTACATCAATATCGCTACTAACCCATTCTTGGAAGCGTCATTGTAAACCACAAAATCTTCATCATTGGATGAAATAGTTAGCACTAGTAGTCGTGACTAACCTTTGCTTCAATTCTTGGAAGGTTTTCCCACGAGCATCCATCCATTAGAACTTAACGATGTTTTTCATCAAATTAGTAAAAGGCCTAGTGATGTTAGAGAAGCCCTCCATAAATCTCCGATAGTAGCTAGCTAGCCCTAAAAAGCTTAGTACCTTCATCACGTTCTTTAGTGTAGGCTAGTTCTAGATAGCCTTTACTTTCTTTAGATCCATTGCTATACCTTCCTTTGTCATCATGTGACGTAGAAAAGCTACCCGCTCTTACCTAAATTCACATTTCTTGAATTTGATGCATAGTTGTTGCTCCCTTGGCATATGTAGGGTGGCTCTTAGATACTCCCTATGCTCTCCCTTACTTCGAGAGTAAACTAGGATATCATCGATGAATACGATGATAAACTTGTCTAGGAATTCTTTAAAGACTCAATTCATCAAGTCCATGAAAGCGGCTAGAGCGTTAGTCAACCCAAATCGCATTACTAGGAATTCGTAGTGGCGGTATCTCATCTTGAACGTCATCTTCATCATATCCTTCGATTTTACCCTCAGCTCGGTGGTATCCCAATTGTAAATCTATCTTGAAGAACATCATTGCACCTTGTAATTGATCGAACAAATCATCAATCCGAGTAACGGTACATATTTTTAATTATCACCTAGTTCAATTCTCGATAGTCAATGCATAGCCGTAGACTATCGTCTTTCTTTTTCACAAACAATACTAGAGCTCCCCAATGTGAGGAACTAGGGCATATAAATCCCTTATTCGGCAAGTCCTATAGCCGCACCTTTAAATCATTCAATTCAACTCGGGGTCATTCTATGGGGGTCTTAGAAATGGGAGTCATGCCCGGTTCTAGCTCAATCTCAAATTCTATCTCCCTCTCTAGTGGCAATGTAGTCAAAATTTTTAGAAATACGTCCGGATACTCCCGCACGACTTCTATATCATCCAAACTTTGACTTTCACTTTGCTTGGTTATCCACCACATGTGCTAGATACCTCGTACACCCTTTTCTTAGCATTCTTCGAGCCTTTATAGCCAAGATGATCGGTATGGATCGAAACATCATATCAGCCTTAAACTCTAATGTTTGATCTCCAAGTAGATCAAAAACTACTCTCCTTCCTCAATAATTGATGGTCGCATCATGCCTCATTAACCATTCCATTCCTAAAATCAAATCAAAATCTTGGAGGTCCAATACGATCAAATCAACTTCCAAATACCTATCCTCAATCTGGATTAGACACTACTTGACTAGGCTCGTTAACCTCATAAATTTTCCAAAAGGGACTATTATCGTGTATCCTATTGCCAATGTCTCGGGTTTCACACCTAGGCTTTCTAGGGATGTTTTCGATTTAAATGAATGTGTGGCACCGAATCAATTAAAACATAAGCAATCAACCCAAGGATGTAAACATTATCACATATATCTATCATGTCCCTCTTGTCGACTCCTCCGGGCCATTGTATAAACCCATGTAGTAACTCTTCTTGGTCCCGGTTTCGTATCCGAGGAAAGTTAGAGGCTATGTGCCCTCGCTTGTGAAAAACATAACGTACCTTCAAATCCGGTCGCACTCCCTCATGTGGAATCTTCCATATTTATTGCATCGAGATTGATTACCCATTATTGGCCTCAGTCGATGCCCCGAGAGTGGTCTCGGGGTATAAGGTGTGGTCCGGTATCCCGTGCATTCCTAGACCACCGGCTCGATTGAAATTTCTAGCCAAAGCTTGTGTTTGTAGTCCGGAGGAAGAGGCTCGGGTTGAAATGATTCTCTCCTCTCGTTGAACTTCCTTTGCAATTTCCTTCGATCTTCATTTGCCAACATTGCTTTATCTACTATTTTTAGAAAAGTGTTGGTGGTAGAAATTCGTATCATGCTTCGAACTCTTGGGCTCAACTCTATTAAAAACTCGATTCTTCTTCAAGTTGTCATCCCCTACAATGAATGGGATGAATTGACATCCTTGCTCAAATCTCCATACATATTCACCTAAGGATATCCTATCTCTCTTTAGTTTTCGAATTCTTGGATTTTCTTAGCCCTCACGTCTATCGTAAAGTATTTATTATAGAAGACCTCCTTAAATCCTTCCCAAGTTAAGGTAGGATGTCCACTCGTCAATCATGTGCTCTCCCACCATGTGTAGGCATCCTTAGTCGGCATAAAAATAGCACACGATTCTTGTTCATTATTGGTAAATTGCAAGTATTCAAATATCACTTCTAAATACTTAATCAATTCCTCCGCTATCATTGGGTTAACACCCTCGAAGAATTCCCGGGACTCATTTTATGAAACCTCTCCACCGCATCATTCCTATGCCGAGGTGGCAAGTGTGGGGGCTATTGATTCATAGCCGAGAGTCGTCTCATTTGCTCCGCATGGTCTTGTTGCTTGTTGTCACATTGCTTGTTGTTGTTGCTGCATCATGTCTATCATATGACTTAAAGCGTCCCGTTATTTTTGGTATCGAAGTGAACATATAGTGTAAATCATCTAGGTACGTATGAGATTATACATATGTATCATATATATTAAGCACTTCGTACAAAATGGGCATTTACAAGCATTTCCCTTTCTAAGGGTTTCGAACTATTGATAACCAAAAAGGTGCTCCTATCTACATCAAAAATCATACGAAAATTACTATGTTGCACATTGTATCTTCCTTGTAGTATGTCTAATGCCGCACATTAACATATCAAACGTATAGGGAAAGGCGCCCTCTATCTAAGCACTCGACTGATAGCATTGATCCATGCGATAAGTGCTATCTCACGAGCAATACCTATAGGTAGACCATATTTATACATGAGTCGGGTAAGGGTTTATATAACTTACACCAGTAAGAAAGCTCGGATCGGGTTTTGATAGGAATTTTGATCTATTTGACTCGCCTAGATCTCATCTAACAATTACCGGTCTTTTAGCAGGAGAGTTCGGCGTTTGGTCATCCTCATAAAATCTAGGTCGCAGTCATCGCTCAAATATGGCATGAGCAAATACTATCTCGCTGAATCGAGTCATGTACTCTAGTGACATGAGTCACTATATCTCGATTTTTGATCATAGTGAGGTTATTTAGTTCCACCCAATAAGTGGCTAGAGAGACCCTCCGTCTACGGTGTCCTAGCGACTTGGGGAACACATCGTATATATGGCATCTATAATGAAAATAATTACGATCATCATTAATTTCTAGGTTATGATCAATATTAAGTCCAAACATACAACCATGATATACATTTATTAACCAAATAAAAATAATGAATCAGCCTTTTACAATCCATGAGCGTATCGGTCCTCAAGCTCATGTGACACTTAAGACACTACCCGACCTATGAAACCAAGGTTCCGATACCACTCTATGGCACCCCCTCACCGACTCATTAGCTAATTGCCCAAAAAGGAGTGGCTAGGCGAGGAGCGTGTCATACCGACATGACTAATTCCCGACTTAACCCCAACACGTATATGCTCATAAATTAAGGATCGATCATATAATGAAACGAGTATAAGACAATTTACATAATATTAACAAATATAACAAAAGAAATTACAAAATTTATTTACAATACGATTAGAATGTTTATCGATACCCCAACCCCAAAAATTACGATTAAAAGAAATTTTGATACACTTGTGTCACACGTCGGCCTTTTTAGAGGTCATGATAGCATCCTTATTACTTTGACTCTTTCCTGTTGTGACGCCCCCACCCTAGTCATATTTCTACTACCCAAGTAGAGTATCGGACGAAGCGCGTTACGCCGACATACCCTAAACTCTAAGTAGTTCACTTATGATATTCTTAAAACTTTAACAAGACATTACGTATATAACTCCTTAAGATAAAATTTACATAACATGATTAAATACATTAATAAAACATTACAAGTAACATTCAATTTCTCACGAACTCCATACCCCAAATTTAAAGACAAAATAAAAACTAATATATGGTGCCTCACATGAGCCGGTTAGGAGGAGCCAGCCGCATCCGTACCAACTTGTCCTTATCTTGTCATGACATAAAAATAACAACGGGGTGAGCCGAAGCTCGTAAGTGGGGTAATGCACGTGATATGTAATGTTGTTTTGACTTCCTACCATACTCATAAATTTTAATCTTGGGTACCTTGGGTATTAGCTAGTCTACTCTATTTATCATCCAGGTGGTCCGCATATCACCTTCTCGCTACAATGGAATTATCCCTCATTGTAACTACTTTTAGTGGGAATCCATCGTCTAACAGAGTGCAAGCACACGACTTGATTTCATCCAAATGATCCTTGGATCATCTTTTGTTACAACAAAATTATCCCTCGTTGTAACTATTATTAGCGAGAATCCATCGTCTAATAGCACATGCACACAGACTTAGAGTACTAGACTACTAATACCCATTTATTCCAATTAGGTTATCGGACCTAGATGTATAAACCATTTCCCAATCAATTGACTTGTCTTAAACCGCCTACTATGCACATGATACACGTGATGTTATGTTTATCGTGTTAAACGTACTAGGGGCACCAACCTTACACTATAAATTCTTTCCCCATACGAGGTTCGGTTCTAGATATTTTCATTGGTCTAACCCACATAGGGTTCCCGTAGGTCCGACCCACATAGGGTCTCCTTAGGTCCAACCCACACAGGGTTTTCATATATTTCCATACCATTCCTACACTATATTCCTTCAAGGAGAGCCCATCACTACCGACTAGTAATAGTCTAGCCACCAATTTTCTTTTGCATGTGGGCACGCTTTCTCGGTTATTTTTGGTGAGATTCGTCATTTCACTTGATTTATGTGGCCACTGATTTTAAGGGTTGCTTTGTGGCATACCAAGGTAAAATTCTATTCTAGGTACTATTAAATCATTACTCATAAGACTAGATGGTTGGGACTAACTAATTCATACGTACCAAATTAGGATTTCTTTCCTAACCCTAGCTTGGGTATTTATAGCTGAATTTTATCCCCAATGGGCATAGGTCATGAATTCGATTTTACTCTTGAATTCTTACCTCTTAGTATTTTATTCTACACTTGTTTAAATGTAATTTAACTCTTAATCACAAGGTTGGAAGGTCATAAAGTCCTAAAAATAGCCTAAGGTTTCCCTTCCATTTTTATTAAATCTATTCCACTCTAGCTTATTCTTTTGCACTTAATTGGATTGCTAGTGGTTGTAGGCCTTAAACTTCATAAAAGAAATCCAATTGTGCTCACTTTGGGATTCCTAGGCCGAATGGGTTTCTAAGAAAGCCCTAAGCATTCCTTTATTTCTCTTCCAATTTCTTCATCCCCATTTTCGATCCAAGTCCTTAAATATTTTTTTATCCCACAATCATCAACACATGATAAAATATACACTAGGCATGATAGACTTCAAGGAGCACATAGAGACAATATAACCAATAAATTCAAACCAAGCCAATACAAATCAAACCATAACAATAAAAGCAATAACTTAATTAAATACATGAATTAAATTCATAGAAAAAACAAGCATGAAGTAAAACCCACTTGCCTAGCTTAGATGTGGTTAGGTTTCCTTAGCTTTTCTTCCTTTTTTTTCTTTTCCTTTCCCTTCCTTTCTATCCTCATGTTTTTTTTCTTTCTTTTCTTTCTTGCCTTTTCTCTCCCAATTTTTAGTACCTACGAGTTACTAAAATTTCTCACCATTTTAACACTTGCTATATATATATAATTACTTCACTTCAGCTACAAGTGTTAGAAATTAATAGGATAAGGTGTAAAAGTTATGGGTGAGTCATGAGGAAAGGTGGTCGCTTTGGGACCATAATGGGTGAGTTAGCCTTAAATTCATTTACTGCATTTGCTTAGGTGTCCGCATAAAATTTAGACTAATTAAACTCACTAATTAAATTAATTCAAGTAACTAAACCTACTTTCTTTCATAAAAAATTTGGAAATTTCCATTTCTAAAATTCAAAATTTCTTTTTTCCCAAAATTCCGTAAGTGTTACCTCCTAACCCATCTATACTAACATGTTCACAACGCTTTCTATATATATATCCAAAAATTATGAAATTTTATAGAGAGCTAGTAGACACATAGAAGAACAACTTTTATTCTTTAAGAGTTTCTTAAAAATCAATCTACCATCATCAAATAAATCTCACAAGATTTGGGCATATTTTTCTCCTAAAATTCCAGCAAAATGCATTCCAAATCAACCCTCACCATAATGGATATAACTCTTAATGTATAGGTCTAAAAATTATAGATGTTTATACAGGCCTATTCAACACATAGATGAACAACTCTAATTCTTTAAGGTTTACCTAAAAATCACCCTAAAGACAAATAATTCACACAAAACTCGGGTAGAATATAGTCCTTAAAACACTCGATTTTGCATATTTGATTTCTTTAATAATTAAACCATTAATCTTAAGCACAATAACTTTAATTTAACATAAATCACATATTTCAAGCATTAATTTCTCATGATGAAATGAGAATTATACTTACTCTTAATATACATATATATAGAATTATTCTAATACACGTAGCGTTACGGATAAGGGTTTTTACGGGGGTTACAATTCTCCCCTCCTTAAAAGAAATTTCATCCTCGAAATTGATTCACTTGAATAACTCGGGGTATTTATTTTTCATTTCTTGCTCACATTCCCAAGTCATTTCTTCGAGGTTATGGTTTTCCCACAAAACTTTAACTAGCCCGATCTCCTTATTTTTCAACTTGTTTGACCCATCGATCGAGAATCCGGATTGGTCTCTCTTCGTATGTTAAATCTAGAGTAAGATTCAATGGCTCTATATTCAAAATTTGACTCGGCTCTCTAATGCACTTCATTAGCATAGACACATGAAATACATTGTGTACTCCTACTAAGGATGGTGGTAGCAATATGCGATACGCTTTATCTCCTACTCGCTCCGAGTATCTCAAACGGTCCTATACACCACGGGTTTAACTTTCCCTTTTTCCCAAACTGTAGTACACCCTTCATTGGTTAGACCCTTAAAAATACATAATCACCGACCACGAACTCTAGATCCTTCCTTCGTTTATTCGTGTAACTTTTTTATCCGCTTTGAGTCGCTTTCATCCATTGGCGAATCCGGTCTACTACTTCGTACTGTCCGTTGTACCAATTCTAGTCCTAGCAACCTTCTTTCTCTTATTTCATCCCAATGCACGAGAGATCTACATCGTCATCCATACAAAGCCTCAAAGGGAGCCATCCCAATTGAAGCTTGGTAACTATTATTATATGCAAATTCAACTAAGCGTATGTATTTCTCCCACTTTCCGAGTTCAATCTAGAACGCACGCTTGTAGCATGTCTTCAAGAATCTGGATTACACGTTCGGATTGTCCGTCGGGTTATGGATGATAAGCCATGCTGAAATTGAGTTTGGTGCCCATGGCTTTATGCGGACTCTTCCAAAATACGGAGGTGAATCTAGGATCTTGATCTAACACAGTTGAGATCGAAATCCCATGTAGTCTCACAATTTCATCCGGATACAATTTGGCATATTGGTTTAGATCATATGTTGTTTTGATAGGACGAAAGTGTGTTGATTTGGTCAACTCTGTCTATGACTACCCATATGGCATTTGACCCTCATCTAATCTTGGCAATCCAATGACAAAGTCCATAGTGACATGCTCCCACTTCCATTCTAGAATTGCTAATGGCTTTTAACATTCTCGATGCTCTTAGGTGCTTCACCTTCACTTGTTGGCAAGTTTGACACCTCGCCACAAAGTCAACTACATCTTTCTCCATTGCATGCCACCAATAATACTATCTTAAATCCTAATACATTTTCGTACTCCCGGGTGTATTGAATATGGAGTTGTGTGTGCTTCCTTTAGTATCTCATCTTTTATGTCCTCCACTATAAGAACACACAGACCTTCGTTTGAATTTAATCATTCTTTTATCATCCATCGTAAAATCAAGCTCGCTCCAACCTCTATAGTTTTCTTCAATTCCTTCGACTTTTCATCCTTTTGCGACTCAATTTGAATTATTTCTTACGAGCATCGATCGAATTAATAGTGCCGATAGCACGAGCTCGTGACCTATAGGAACTATTATTAGTCCCGAGTGCTTGTAGGTCCTTCATTATAGGCGTCCGGGTCACCCACACCATAGCGATCGATTTCATGCTCAAGGCATCGGCAATAACGAGTGGCTTTACTTGGATAGTAGTTGATTATACAATCATAGTCCTTTACTAGCTCTAACCACCTTCTTTGTCTCATGCTCAGCTCCTTTTGTGTGGAGATGTATCGTAATCTCTTATGATCCGTGTATATCTCACACTTTACCCCGTATAAATAACGTCTCTAGATTTTTAAGGCAAATACCACTACCGCTAATTCTAGTTTATGTGTCGGGTAGTTTCGCTTGTACTCCTTTAATTTTCATGATGCATAGGCTATTACTCTCCCATTTTGCATCAATACCGCTCCTAATCCATGTTTGGAGGCATCCATATAAACTATGAAAGTTTCATCCTCGGACGAAATGGTTAGCACTTGGAGCGATGACTAGCCATCGTGGTAGCTCTTGGAAGCTCTCCTCACAAGCATCCGTCCATTGGAATTTGGTGCTTTTTTTCATCAATTTAGTAAGAGGCCTAGCTATTTTTGAGAAGCCTTCCATAAATCTTTGGTAATAACTCCGTCAATCCTAAGAAGCTTTGTACCTCCATTACGCTCTTCGGGGTAGGCCAATACTGCATAGCCTCTACTTTCTTTGAGTCTACCACGATGCCTTCCTTCGTCACCACATGGCCTAGAAAAGCCACTTGCTCTAGCTAGAATTCACACTTCTTGAATTTGGCATACAACTCGTCGCTCCCTTAGCGTATTCAAGGTGGCCCTTAGATGTTCCCTATGCTCCTTCGCACTTCGAGAGTAAACCAAGATATCATCAATGAATATGATGATAAACTTATCCAGGAACCCTTTGAAGACTCGATTCATCAAGTCCATGAAAGCAACTCGGGGTGTTCGTCAACCCAAATGGCATAACTAAAAACTTGTAGTGATCGTATCTCGTTACGAACGTTGTCTTCTTCACGTCTTTCGGTCTCACCCTCAATTGGTGATATCCAGATTGTAAGTCTATTTTAGAGAACACCATCCCCCCTTGTAATTGGTCAAATAAATCATCAATCTGGGGCAATGGGTACTTATTTTTAATGATCACCCAGTTTAGTTCCCGATAGTCGATATATAGCCTTAGACTTCTATCCTTCTTTTTCACGAACAAGATCTGGAGCTCCCAAAGGTGAGGAACTAGGACGTATAAAGTCTTTGTCTAGTAAGTCCTATAATTGTACCTTCAATTCCTTTAGCTCGACTGGAGCCATTCTATAGGGGGTTTTTGAAATCGGAGCCGTACTTGGCTCTAGTTTAATCTCAAACTCTATCTCCCTCTCTAGTGGTAGCATTGTCAAACTCTTTGGAAACACATATATATATTCTCGTACAATCTCTATATTTTTCGGTTTCAACTTTTGCTCCACCTAGCTATCCACCACATGTTTCTAAGTACCCCATACATCCTTTTCCTAGCATTTTTTGAGCTTTAATAGCAGAAATGATCGATGCCATTCGAAGCTTTAAATCGCGCCTTAAACTCTAACTGTCGACTTTCGAGTAGATCAAAAGTTACCCTTTTTCCTCGACGAGTCTATGTTGGCACCATGCTTTATCAGCCAGTCCATCCCTAGGATCAAATCAAAATCTTAAAGGTCTAGCACTATCGGATCGGCTTCTAATCTCCTATCTTCAATATGTATCGGATACTTTTTAACCACACTTGATGATTCCATAGTGTCACCGAAGGAACCGTTATAAGATATCCTACGGCTAATGTCTCCGGTTTGACTCCTAGGCTTTTCACTAATGTGTTTGATATAAAAGAATGCATGGCACCAGAATCAATCAAAACATATGCAATTAAGCTAAGAATTGAGATGTTATCGTGAATTACGGTTATATCCCTCTAATCTACCTCTTCTGGGTCATAGTGTACACTCGAGCAGGTACTCTTCTTAGTCATGGTTTTTGTACTTGTGGGCAATTGTAGGACATGTTCCACGACTTTTGACACACGTAGCATACCCGGTTGTCCGATCTACATTCCCCGATATGGAACCTTCCACACTTTCTACATTGGGGCGGATTGCCTATCATTGACCTCGGTTGGCTTCTCGGTGGTGGTCTCGAAACATATGATGCTTGGTCCGGTGGCTTGAGAGTTTCTTGGACCACCACTTTGGTTGAATTTCCTAGGCAAAACTCATCTCACTAGTCCGGATGAAGAGGCTCCAAATCTAAACCCTTGCCTCTTTTGCTCGTAAGTCTCTCGAAATCTCCTTCCGATCTTTGTCGCCTATCATCTCCTTATCCACCATTTCGAGAAGGTATTAGCAGTCGACATCCGCACCATACTTCGCACTCTTGGGTTTAACCTTGTCAAGAATCTGTTTCTTTTTAGATTTTCATGTCTAGTAGTAAATGGGACAAATCTACACCTTTGTTCAAACTTTCGTACAAATTCACAAACCGACATCCCATCTTGCTTTAAACCCGGAAAGTCTTAAATCTTCTTGGCCCTCACGTCTATGTGAGAAAGTATTTATTATAAAAGACCTCCTCAAATCCTTCCCAAGTTAAAGTTAAATCTTCTTGGCCCTCATTTCTTATTGGTTCGGGCTATTATCGTTGGAGGTCCCTTCACCTCCGGCTCGTATAGGGTTCTTTCTTGGCGGCATAATTTATCTTTATATACACATTAAGTTCACATTAGTTTTAGTGTGAATTTTAGCATTTAATGCTAATCATTCATGCTCATATGAAATTATACATTTTTTATACATAATAAGCATCTCATACACCTCTACTAGGTTTTCGTGCTATATTTACAATCAAAAGCACTCCTATTTACATTATAGAACATACAAAAGACACCGCGTCATGTGATGAGATCCGTATTAACTTATTTATTGGACACATCGAGGAAAAGAACCCCTCTAGTAACCACCGATCAATGTGGTTTTCCATTCCACATGGACTATCTCACGAGCAATGGGTTAGGGTAGCCCCATCCGTACATCGACCGAATGAGGGATCATCCGGCCCGGGTTGGTAGAAAGGTCCGAATTAGAGCCCGATAAGAGTGTTGGTCTATCATGTCTTCCTAAACTTCGTCTAACAATCATTGGTCTCCCGATGGGAGAGTTCGACATAGAGTTGTCCGAAGGAAGTTTGAGCTAAAATATCGATTAAATGAGGCATCGACGAATGTGATTCGCCGAAGTAGGTCGTGAAATTGCATAATATGCGCCACCGAGTCCTGTTTTGGAACCATAGTGAGGTTATTTAGCTCGGACCTAAACATAGCTAGAGTCGCCCGTTGCCATCACGTTCTAGGCACGCTTGGTACTCGATACAAAGCCGGCATCTATAGTGATAGGATTTGTTGTTAATAATAATTTCAAACAAAATTTTATACACATTACACAATAAAAACATACATAGTTTAAGAGAACCAAAAATTTAAAATTACCCATCCAAGAGCGAGATCGGTCCTCGAGCTCATGTGGCACTTACGAGTTCTACCTAACTCCCTAAACCATTGCTCCGATACCATCTCGCGACGCCCCCACCCCGATCATATTTCTACTACCCAAATAGGGTACTCGACGAAGCACGTTACGCTTACACTATAAATTCTTTCCCCATACGAGGGTTCGGTTCTATATATTTTCATTGGTCTAACCCACATAGGGTTCCCGTAGATTTGACCCACACGGGGTCTCCTTAGGTCTAACAAACATAGGGTTTTCATACATTTTCATACCATTCCTACACCGTATTCCTTCAATGAGGGCACATCATTGTCGACTAGTAATAGTCTAGCCGCCAATTTCCTTTTATGCGTGGGCACTCTTTCTTAGTTATTTTCGGTGAGATTCATCATTTCACTTGATTTATGTGGCCACCGATTTTAAGGGTTGCTTTATGGCATACCAAGGTAAAATTCTATTCTAGGTACTATTAAATCATTACTTATAAGATCGAATGGTTGTGACTAACTAATCCGTACGTACCAAATTAGGATTTCATTCCTAACTCTAGCTTGGGTATTTATAGCCAAATTTTGTCCCCAATGGGCCTAGGTCATGAATTTGATTTTACTCTTGAATTCTTACTTCTTAGTATTTTATTTTACATTTGTTTAAATGTAATTTAACTCTTAATCACAAGGTTGGAAGGTCATAAAGTCCTAAAAATAGTCTAAGGTTTCCCTTCCATTTTTATTAAATCTCTTCCACTCTAGCTTATTATTTTGCACTTAATTGGATTGCTAGCGATTGTAGGCCTTAAAATTCATAAAAGAAATCCAATTGTGCTCATTTTGGGATTCCTAGGCCGAATGGGTTTCTAAGAAAGCCCTAAGCATTCCTTTATTTCTCTTCCAATTTCTTCATCCCCATTTTCGGTCCAAGTCCTTAAATTTTTTTTATCCCATAATCATCAACACATGATAAAATATACACTAGGCATGATAGAGTTCAAGGAGCACATAGAGACAATATAACCAATAAATTCAAACCAAGCCATCCACACCAAGCCAATACAAATCAAACCATAACAATACAAGCAATAACTTAATTAAATACATGAATTAAATTCATAGAAAGAACAAGCATGAAGTAAAACCCACTTACCTAGCTTAGATGTGGTTAGGTTTTCTTAGGTTTTCTTCTTTTTTTCTTTTCCTTTCTCTTCCTTTCTCTCCTCACGTTTTTTGTTCTTTTCTTTTCTTTCTTGCCTCTTCTCTCCCAATTTTTGGTACCCACGGGTTGCTAAAATTTTTCTCACCATTTAAACACTTGCTATATATATATACTTACTTCCCATCAGCCATAAGTGTTAGAAATTAATGGGACAAGGTGTAAAAGTTATGGGCGAGTCATGGAGAAAGGCGGCTACTTTCGGACCATAATGGGTAAGTTGGCCTTAAATTCATTTATTACATTTGCTTAGGTGTCTACATAAAATTGAGACTAATTAAACTCGATAATTAACTTAATTCAAGTAACTAAACCTACATTATTTCATAAAAAATTCAGAAATTTCCATTTTTAAAATTTGGAATTTCTTTTTTCCAAAAATTCCAGCAGTTGTTACCTCCTAACCCATCTATACAAAAATGTGCATAACTCTTTCGTTATATCCAAAAATTATGAACGTTTATAGAGATCTAGTAGACACATAGAAGAAAAAATTTTATTCTTAAGTTTGTCTCAAAAATCAATCTAACATCATCAAATAAATCTCACAAGATTTGGGCGCATTCTTCTCCCGAAATTCTAGCGGAATGCATTTTGAAACAACCCTCGCCATAATGGATATAACTCTTAATGTATAGGTCAAAAAATTATAACATTTTATACCGATCTATTCAACACATAGATGAACAACTCTCATTCCTTAAGGTTTACCCAAAAATCACCCTAAAATCCTCAAATAATTCACACAAAACTCGAGCAGAATATAGTCCTTAAAACACTAATTTTGCATATTTGATTTCTTTAATAATTAAATCATTAACTTAAGCACAATAACTTTAATTTAACATAAATCACATTTTTCAAGCATTAATTTCTTATGATGAAATGAGAATTATACTTACTCTTAATATATGTATATATAGAATTATTCTAATAGACGTCGCATTACGGATAAGGGTTTTTATGGGGGTTACACTCGTCATAACATGAAAACAACAATGGCATTAGTCGAAGCTTAGTAAGTAGGGTGATGCACGTATATGCAATGAAGTTCTATTTCCCATTCTATCCATCGATTTTAATCCGAGTACCCTAGAGATTAGCAAGACCATGCATTATATCTCTCGGTAATCGTGTTATCACCTACTCGCTCTATTACCTTCTCGGTGATCACATTACACCTACTACTCATAATGAAATTATCCCTCATTCTAGCACATGGTTAACGGAATTATTCCTCACTTAATGGTGTTAGTAATAGACCACGCATATGGTTTCATGTTGTTATCCTTCCATTCAATTCGGTTACCAAACCGCATTATCTCATGACTCAATGATTTTTTCTCGATTTCATACCACCCCCGAATACACGTGATGCACATGGTATTATGTTTAAAACATTCAACTAAGTATGATGTCAACCTTTTCTTCTCAAACCATTCTCATGTCCTAATGCACACTCGGGACTTCATGGTGTTTCATATACCATTCAAAGTATTCGAAACAAGAATACAAATTCCATTCATTGGTATTATTCATTTCATAAATCTTCTTTCATACATATAAGTTTTCGTTCTCGTTTACATAGCAAGTCTAGGCTCAAATTTCCAATGTATTACTTAGTTTACAAGATCATTTAATCCTAAGGATTTATGTGTCACATACTTAAGCTGAACTCTTGTTTAATCCGAACCTTTAATCTTAGTAGTCAAAGTTGACTCATAATGGGTCTAAGTCTTAATTCTGGTTTTTCTTGAATTCTCTTTTTCCCTTACTTCATTCTGGTCTAAACCTACTTACATTGCTTTAACTTCCTAAAGATTATTTAGGCTTTCCTTTTTTTTTCTTTTGTTTCTTCTTTCCCTTTTTCCTTTCTTCTTTTGTCGTGTTCACTCTTTCTCACTTTGATTTTCTCTCCGGCTTTGTAAGCTATGCTTTGGACTAAAAAATAGCAGCCATAGACTCCACTTCTATATATATATACACTTTATTTCCTTATATTTAACAGGTATGCAAGTGTCCCAAAATAATATGGCAAATTGTAAAATAAGGGGTGACAAAAGGGAGTAAGTGGCGAGTTTGGCTAGTCAAGGTGTGTGCAAGCTTTTAACTCACTAATTAGGATGCTTAGGTGTCCTAGCTAGGTACTAACTAGATAATTAACCTAAATAATACCCTTAAACTAGTTTAGTTCCATTGAAAAAGTCTCTTAAGGTAGTTTAGTTCAAGTAACAAACTTACACATTAAATCAGGTTATACCATAAACATGACAAGGCGACCTCTTATCAAAGAGAAACGTCCCACTTCGGACACCATTAAATCCTATGCTTTTTATATGAGTAACTAGAAATATTAAAGTACAACATATCAAAAATTAGGTTAAAATAACCAACACACAAGTCAAAACGAAATTTTAAAGTTTGAGGATCAATCTATCTAGCGAGTATTACGTCTAGAATAGCATGTACTAAAATAGGCATAACTTTTTATATATATAAATAATAATCTAAATATTTTGTAGTGTGTTATTCACAACATAGATAAAAAACTTTTTTTTCCTTAAGGTTCACCTAAAAATCACACTAAAGTCCATTAATAAGCCACAAAAGATTAAGAAAGAATCTAATTCTCAAAAACACCGATTTTACATACTAGATTCCTCTAATAATTAAACCTTCAATCTCAAGTAAAATTACTTTAATTTATCACAAATCATGCATTTCACAGATTAATTTCTCATGGTGTAATTTTCCAAAATTTTATTCCATAATATATATAATTAAGGATTTTCACGGAGGTTACATTTCTCTCCCCTTTAAAAGAAATTTCATCCACGAAATTGGCTTATTCAAATAACTCGGGTATTTACCTCTCGTTTCCTTTTCCCACTCCCATGTCATTTCCTCGAGGTCATGATTTTCTCATAAAACTTTGACTATACTAATCTGCTTATTCCTTAGTTGTCTAACTCTGTCTATCTAGAATATGATCCGATCTTCCCTCGGAGGTCAAGTCCGGGGTTAGGTTTGGCGGTTATGTCTCTAAAATTTGACTCGGCTCCCCTATTCACTTCCTTAGCATGGACACATGAAATACATTATGTACTCCCGCTAACAATGATGGTAGTAACGGACGATAGGCCTTCTCACCTACTTGATCTAGTATTTCAAATGGTCCTATGTATGGCGAGACTTAACTTCCCTTTTTCCCAAATCGTAGTACACCCTTCATTGGTGAAACTTTTGAGAATACATAGTCACCGATTATAAACTTTAGATCCTTCTTCCTCTTATCGGTGTGGCTTTTTTATCTACTCGAGTCGTTTTCAACCGTTGGCGGATCTTTTCCAACACTTCGACTCGTTTGTCGCATCGACTTTGGTCTCAACAACTTCCTTTCCCCTATCTCATCCCAATGCATGGGAGATCTACATCACTACCCATAGAAGGCTTCATAGGGAGCCATCCCAATTGAAGCTAGGTAACTATTGTTATATGGAAATTCAGCTAAGCGTACATATTTTCCCATTTTTTAGACCAATCCGAACGCATGCTCGTAACATATCTTCAAGAATCCGGATTACTCGCTCGGATTATCCATCAATTTGTGAATGATATATGATGCGAAGTTTAGCCTTATTCCCGTGGTCTTGTATGGACTCTTCCAAAATACGGATGTGAACCTAGGATCTCAATATAATATAATTGAGATCGGAATCCCATGTAGTCTTATAATTTTGTCAAGGTATAAATGGGCATACTAGTTCGGATTGTAGGTGGTTTTGATCGAAAAAAAGTGCATTAATTTGGTCGATCTATCGATAATCACAAAAATGGCATTTGACCCCCTTTCTAATATTGGCAATCTCATAATAAAATCCATATTTACATGCTCCCACTTTCATTCCGGAATTGCCAATGGTTTTAACATTCTTGTGGGTCTTTAGTGTTCCGCCTTCACTTGTTGATAGACTTGACACCTTGCCACAAAATTAGCTACGTCTTTCTTCATTCCAAGCCACCAATAACTTTGTCGCGAGTCCCGATACATATTCGTGCATCCTAGGTGTATCAAATAAAGAGTTGCATGTGCTTCTTTTAATATCTCTTCCTTCACATTCTCTACCGAGGGAACACATAACCTCCCTTTCAATCTAATGATGCCTTTTTCATTCACCATAAAATGGGATTCCTTCTCTACCTCTATGTTTTTCTTCAATTCATTCAGCTTTTCGTCCGCTTGTTGCCCTATCCGAATTGTTTCCTACGGAGCCGATTAGACTAATAAAGTCGATAAAATGCTCGGTGGCCTACCGGAATTATCTCCAATTCTAGCTTTTATAGATCTCTCATTATTGATGAATGGAGTGCTCGCATTTTTGCTATCGATTTTCTACTAAAGGAATCAACAACAACATTAGCTTTGCATGGGTGATAATTGATTATACAATCATAGTCCTTTACCGATTATAACCACCTTCTTTGTCTCAAGTTCAGCTCCTTCGCATGAAGATATATCGTAAGCTTTTATGATCCGTATATATCTCAAACTTTGCTCTATATAAGTAATATCTCTAGATTTTTAAGGCAAAAACTATCGCCGCTAGTTCTAGATCATGTGTTGGATAATTTCATTCATATTTCTTCAATTGCTACGACGAATAGGCTACTAATCTTCTATTCCGCAACAATACCACTCCTAGCCCATTCTTGGAAGCATTATTGTAAACCACAAAATCTTCATCTTCGGATGAAATAGTTAGCATTAGGGCCGTGACTAACCTTTGCTTCAATTCTTGGAAGCTTTTCTCATAAGCATCCATCAATTGGAACTTAACGCTCCTTTTCATTAAAGTAGTAAGATGCCTAGCGATCTTAGAGAAGCCCTCCATAAATCTCCGATAGTAACCGACTAGCCCTAAGAAGATTCGTACCTCCGTCACGTTCTTTAGGGTAGGCTAGTTCTAGCTAGCCTCTAGCTTCTCCGGATCCACCGCTAAGCCTTCCTTTGTCATCACGTGACCTAGAAAAGCTACTTACTCTTTCCAAAATTCACATTTCTTGAATTTGACGTATAGTTCTTGCTCTCTTAGAGTCCGTAAGGTGGCTCTTAGATACTCCCTATAGTCTTCCTTATTTCGAGAGTAAACTAGGATATCCTTGATGAATATGGTGATAAACTTATCTATGAATTCTTTAAAGACTTAATTCATCAAGTCAATGAAAGCGACTAGGGCGTTAGTCAACCTAAATGGCATTACTACGAATTCGTTGTGGCCGTATCTCATCTTGAATGTCATCTTCATCATATCCTTTGATTTTACCCTCGATTTGGTGGTATCCTAATTGCAAATCCATCTTGGAGAACATCGTTGCACCTTGTGATTGATCGAACAAATCATTAATCCGGGTAACGGGTACTTATTTTTAATCATCACCTAGTTCCATTCTCGATAGTCAATGTATAGCCATAGACTACTCGTCTCTCTTTTCGAAACAACACCGAAGCTCCCTAAAGTGAGGAACTAGGGCATATAGATCCCTTACCCGGTAAGTCTTATACCCGCACCTTCAACTCTTTCAATTCAACCGAGGTCATTCTATGGGGGTCTTAGAAATTGGAGTCATGCCCGGTTCTAACTCAATCTCAAATTCTATCTCCCTCACCGATGGCAATGTAGTCAAACTTTCTAGAAATACATCCGAGATACTCCCGAACTACTTCTATATCATCCGAGCTTTGACTTTTGCTCTACCCGGTTATCTACCACATATGCTAGATACCTCGTACACCCTTTTCTTAGCATTCTTTGAGGCTTTATGGTCGAGATGATTGGAATGGCTTGAAACTTTATATAGCCTTAAACTCCTAATGGTTGATCTCCAAGTAGATCAAAAACTACTCTCCTTCCTCGACAATCGATGGTGACATCATGCCTCATTAACCAATCCATTCCAAAAATCAAATCAAAATCTTGTAGCTCCAATACGATCAAATCGGCTTCCAAACTCCTATCCTCAATCTAGATTGGACACTACTTGCCTAGGCTCGTTAACTCCATAAATTGTCCGGAAAGGACTACTATCGGGTATCCTATTGCCAATGTCTCGGGTTTCACACCTAGGCTTTCTACTAATGTTTTCGATTTGAATGAATGTGTGGCATCGGAATCAATTAAAACATAAGCAATCAACCCAAGGATGTAGACATTATCGCATATTACTATCGTGTCCCTCTTGTCGGACTCTTCTGGGTCATTGTATAAACTTGTGTAGTAACTCTTCTCGGTCCTAGTTTCTATATCCGAGGATAGTTAGAGGCTATGTGCTCTTGCTTGTGGCAAACATAATAGACCCTCAAATCTAGTCAAAACTCCCTCATGTGGAATCTTCAATATTTATTGGACCAAGATTGATTACGCATTATTGGCCTCGACTGATGCCTTGATAGTGGCCTTGGGGCATAAGATGATGGTCCAGTAGCCCGTGCATTTCTGGACCACTAGTTCAATTGAAATTTCTATGCAAAGCTTGTCTTTGTGGTCCGGAGGAAGAGGCTCTAGGTCAAAATGATTGTCTCCTCTCGCTGAACTTTATTTGTAATTTCCTTTTGATCTTTATCTAACAACATTGCTTTATCTATCATTTTCGGAAAAGTGTTGGTGAAAGACATTCGTACCATGCTTCAAACTCTTGGGCTCGACCTTGTTAAAAACTAATTCTTCTTCAAGTTTTCATCCCCTGCAATGAATGGGATGAATCAACATCCTTGCTCAAATCTCCATACGTATTCACCTACGAACATCCCATCTTACTTTAGTTCTCAAAATTCTTGGATTTTCTTAGCCCTCACGTCCGTTGTAAATTATTTATTATAGAAGACCTCCTTAAATCCTTTCCAACTTAAGGTAGGTATGTTCACTCGTCAATCATGCGATCTCCCACCATGTGCGAGCATCTTTAGTCGGCATAAAAATAGCACGGGATTGTCGTTCATTGTTGGTAAATTGCAAGTATTCAAATATCACTTATAAATACTTAATCCATTCATCTGCTATCATTGGTTTAACATCCCCGGAGAATTCCTAGGGACTTATTTTACGAAACCTCTCCACCACGTCATTCCTATGTCGAGGTGACGGAGGTGGGGTCTGTTGATTCATAGCTAGGAGCTATCTCATTTGTTCCTCATGGTCTTCTTATTGTTATCGTATTGCTTGTTGTTATTGTTGCTGCATCATGTCTATCATATGACTTAAAACGTCCTGTTAGTTTTGGTATTGAAATCAACATATAATGTAAATCATCTAGGTATGTACGAGATTATACATATGTATCATATATATTAAGCACTTCATACAAAATAGACATTTACAAGCATTTCTCTTTCTAAGGGTTTCCATACTATTGACAACTAAAAAGGTGCTCCTATCTACATCAAAAATCATATGAAAATTACTATGTTGCACATTGCATCTTCCTTGTAGTATGTCTAATGTTGCATATTAACATATCAAATGTGTTAGGGAAAGGTGCCCTCTACCCAAGCACCGGTTGATAGCATTGATCGATGCGGTAAATGCTATCTCACGAGCAATACCTATAGGTAGACCACATTTATACATGAGTCGGGTAAGAGTTCGTATAACTTACACCGATAAGAAAGCTCGGATCGAGGTTTCGATAGGAATTATGATCTATTTGACTCGTCCGGACCTCATCTAGTAACTACCGGTCCATCAACGGGAGACTTCGGTGTTTGGCCATCCTCATAAAATCTAAGTTGCGATACTCGCTCAAATGTGGCATGAGCAAATAGGATATGTTGAATTAGGTCATGTACTCTAGTGACATGAGTTATTATATATTGATCCGTCATCATGGTGAGGTTATTTAGTTCCACCTAATAAGTGGCTAGACGGACCCTCCGTCTACGAGTCCTAGCAACTTTGGGAACACGTCGTACATATGGCATCTATAATGAAAATAATTATAATCATCATTAATTTGTAGGTTATGATCAATATTAAGTTAAAAACATACAACCATGATATAAATTTATTAACCATATAAAAATAATGAATGAGTCTTTTATCGTCCAGGAGCGTACCGGTCCTTAGGCTCATATGACACTTAAGACACTACCCGACCTATGAAACCAAGGCTCGATACCACCCTATGGCACCCCCTCCCTAACTCATTAGCTAATTACCCAAAAAGGAGTGGTTAGGCAAGGATCGTGTCACGTTGACATGACTAATTCCTAACTTAACCCCAACACGTATGTGCTCATACATTAAGGATCGATCATATAATGAAACGTGTACAAGACAATTTACATAATATTAACAAATATAGTAAAGGAAATTGCAAAATTTATTTACAATACCATTAGAATGTTTATCGATACCCTAACCCTAAAAATTACAATAAAAAGAAATTTTGATACACTTGTGTCACACGTGAGCCTTTTTGGAGGACCCGATAGCATCCTTACTACTTTGACTCTTTCCTGTCATAACATGAAAACAAGCAATGGCATTAGTCGAAACTCGGTAAGTAGGGTGATGCACGTGATATGCAATGAAGTTCTATTTCCCATTCTATCCATCGATTTTAATCCAGGTACCCGAGGATTAGCAAGACCATGCGTTATATCTCTTAGTGATTGTGTTATTACCTACTCGCTCTATTACCCTCTCGGTGATCCCATTATCACCTATCGCTCACAATGAAATTATCCCTCATTGTAGCACACATTTACCGAATTATTCCTCACTTAATGGTGTTAGTAATAGAGCACGCACATGGTTTCATGTTGTTACCCATTTCATTTAATTCGGTTACCATACTTGTATTATCTCATGACTTAATGATTTTTCTCGATTTCATACCACCCCCGAATGCACGTGATGCATATGGTATTATGTTTAAAACATTCAACTAATTATGCTATCAACCTTTTCATCTCAAACCATTCTCTTGTCCCAATGCACACTTGGGACTTCATGGTGTTTCATATACCATTCAAAGTATTCAAAATGAGAATACAAATTCCATTCATTGGTATTATTCATTTCATAAATCTACTTCATACTTTGAGTTTTCCTTCTTGTGTACCTAGCAAGTCTAGGCTCGGATTTCTAGTGTTTTACTTAGTTTACAAGACTCGTTTAATCCTAAGGATTTATGTGTGACATACTTAAGCTGAACTCTTGTTTAATCCGAACCTTTAATCTTAGTAGTCGAAGTTGACTCATAATGAGTCTAAGTCTTAATCTTGGTTTTTCTTGAATTCTCTTTTTCCCTTACTTCATTCCGGTCTAAACCTACATACATTGTTTTAACTTCCTAAAGATTGTTTAGGCTTTCCCCCTTTTTTTTTCTTTTTTTTTATTTCCCTTTTTCCTTTCCTCTTTTTGCGGTGTTCACTCTTTCTCACTTTGATTTTGTCTTTTGTTTTGTAAGCTATGGTTTGGACTAAAAACAAAAAAGAAGCCATATACTGCACTTTTATATATATATATATATATATATATATATACACTTCATTTCCTTATAGTTAATAGGTATACAAGTGTCCCAAAATAATATGGCAAAGTGTAAAGTGAGGGGTGACAAAAAGGGAGCAAGTGGCGGGTTTGGCTAGTCAAGGTGTGTCTTGGCTTTTAATTCATTAATTAGGGTGCTTAGGTGTCCTAGCTAGGTGATAACTAGATAATTAACCTAAATAATACCCTTAAACTAGTTTAGTTTCATTGAAAAACTCTCTTAAGGTAGTTTAGTTCAAGTAACAAACTTACAAATTAAATCTGTTTATACCACGGACATGACAGGGCAACCTCTTATCAAAGAGCAACGTCCCACTTCTGAACATCATTAAATCCTATGCTTTTTATATGATAAAGTAGACATATTAAAGTAAACAATATCAAAAAATTAGGTTAAAATACCCAACACACAAGTCAAAAAAAAAAATTAAAGTTTAAGGATCAATCTGTCCAACGGTATTATATCTAGAATAGCATGTAATAAAATAGGCATAACTTTTTATATATAAACCTAATAATCTAAATATTTTATAGAGTTTTATTCATAACATCGATAAATAACTTTTATTCTTTAAGGTTAACCTAGAAATCACACTAAAGTCCATTAATAAGCCACACAAGATTCGAAAGAATCTAATTCTCAAAAATAGTGATTTTGCATACTAGATTCCTCCAATAATTAAACCATCAATCTTAAGTAAAATTGCTTTAATTTAGCACAAATCATATATTTCATGGATAAATTTCTCATGGAGTAATTTTCACCAATTTCATTCTATAATATATATAATTAAGGATTTTCACGGGGAGTTACATTTCTCTCCCCTTAAAAGAAATTTTGTCCACAAAATTGGCTTATTCGAATAACTGCGGGTATTTATCTCTCATTTCATCCTTCCACTCACAAGTAATTTCCTTGAGGTCATGATTGTCCCATAAAACTTTAACTAGACTAATCTTCTTATTCCTTAGTTGTCTAACCTCTCTATCCGGAATCCGAATCGGTCTTTCCTCGGAGGTCAAGTCTAGGGTTAGGTTTGGCGATTCTATCTCCAAAATTTGACTCGGCTTTCCTATGCACTTTCTTAGCATGGACACATGAAATACATTATGTACTCCTACTAACGATGATGGTAGTAATAGGCAATAGGCCTTATTGCCTACTCGATCCGATATTTCAAAAGGTCCTATGTATCGCGGACTTAACTTCGCCTTTTTCCCAAATCATAGTACGCCCTTCATTGGTGAAACTTTTAAGAATACATAGTCACCGATTATGAAGTTCAAATTGTTCCTCCTTTTATCGACATAGCTTTTTTGTCTACTCGAGTTGTTTTCACCCATTGGTGGATCTTTTCCAAGCACTTCGGTCATTTGTTGCACCAGCTTCGGTCCTAGCAACTTTCTTTCCCCTATCTCATCCCAATGCATAGGAGATCTACATCACCACCCATACAAGGCTTCATAGGGAGCCATCCTAATTGAAGGCCGGGTAACTATTGTTATATGCAAACTCGGCTAAGCGTACGTATTTCTCTCATTTTTTGGACCAATCCGGAATGCATGATGACAACATATCTTTAAGAATCCGGATTACTTGCTCGGATTGTCCATCGATTTATGAATAATATGTGGTGTTGAAGTTTAGCTTTGTTCCCATGGCCTTCAGTAGACTCTTCCAAGTGCGGATGTGAATCTAGGATCTCAATATGACATAATTGAGATTGGAATCCCATGTAGTCTTATAATTTCATCAAGATACAAATGGCGTACTTGGTTTAGATTATAGGTGGTTTTGATAGGAAAAAAGTGTGCTGATTTGGTCGATCTATCGATGATCACCCAAATGGCATTTGACCCCCTTTCGATCTTGGCAATCCCATAATAAAATCCATACTTACATGCTCTCACTTCCATTCCGGAATTGCCAATGGTTTTAACATTCCTATGGGTCTTTAGTGTTTTGCCTTCACTTGTTGATAGACTTGACACCTTGCCATAAAATTAGCTACGTCTTTCTTCATTCCGGGCCACTAATAACTTTATCATAAGTCTCGATACATCTTCGTGCTTCCTAGGTGTATCGAATAAGGAGTTGCGAGTGCTTCTTTTAATATATCTTCCTTCACATCCTCCATCGAGGGAACACATAACCTCCTTTTAAATCTATTGATGACTTTGTCATCCATCATAAAATCGAATTCCTTCTCTACCTTTATGTTTTTCTTCAATTCATTCAGCTTTTCGTCTACTTATTGCCCCATATGAATTCTTTCCTGTAGAGTCGGTTGGACTAATAAAGTTGATAAAATGCTTTGGTGGCCTACTAGAATTATCTTCGGTTCTAGCTTTGTAGATCTCTCATTATCGATGATTGGAGTGCTCACATTGTTTCTACCAATTTTTTACTTAAGGCATTGGCAACAACATTAGCTTTGCATGGGTGATAATTGATTATACAATCATAGTCCTTTACCAGCTCTAACCACCTTATTTGTCTCATGTTCGGCTCCTTCGCATGAAGATATATCATAAGCTTTCATGATCCGTATATATCTCACACTTTGCTCCATATGAGTAATGTCTCTAGATTTTTAAGGCAAAAACTACCACCACTAGTTCTAGATCATGCATTGGATAATTTCGTTCATATTCCTTCGGTTGTTGTGACGTATAGGCTACTACTCTTCTATTCCGCATCAATATCGCTCCTAGCCCATTCTTAGAAGCATCACTCGTAAACCATGAAATCTTCATCTTCGGATGGAATAGTTAACACCGTGGTCGTGACTAACCTTTGCTTCAATCTTGGAAGCTTTTCTCATAGGCATCCGTCCATTATAGCTTAACACTCTTTTTTCATTAAATTAGTAAGAGGCCTAGCGATCTTAAAGAAGCCCTCCATAAATCTCCGATAGTAACCAGCTAGCCCTAAGAAGCTTCGTACCTCCATCATGTTTTTTAGGGTAGGCCATTTCTAGATAGCCTCTACCTTCTTTGGATCCACCACTATGCCTTTTTTTGTCATCATTTGACCTAGAAAAGCTACTCGCTCTTGCCAAAATTCACATTTCTAGAATTTGATGTATAGCTCGTTGCTCCCTTAGTGTCTACAAGGTGGCTCTTAGATACCCTCTATGCTCTTCCTTACTTTAAGAGTAAACCGGGATATCATCGATGAATACGATGATAAATTTATCTAGGAATTCTTTAAACACTTGATTCATCAAGTCCATAAAAGCAGCTAGGGCATTAGTCAACCTAAACGAGCATTACTAGGAATTCGTAGTGGCCGTATCTCGTCTTGAACGTCGTCTTCTTCACATCCTTCAATTTTACTCTCGGCTAGTGGTATCCCAATTGCAAATCTATCTTAGAGAACACCATCGCACCTTGTAATTGATCGAACAAATCATCAATCTAGGTAACGGGTACTTATTTTTAATCATCACCTAGTTCAATTCTCGATAGTCAATGTATAGCCGTAGACTACCATCTTTCTTTTTCATAAACAATACTAGAGCTCCCCAAGGTGAGGACCTAGGGCGTATAAATCCCTTATCCGAGTAAGTCCTATAGCTGCACCTTCAACTCTTTCAATTCAACCGAGGTCATTCTATAGGGGGTCTTGGAAATTGGAGTCGTGCTCGGTTCTAGCTCAATCTCAAATTCTATCTCCCTTTTCGATGGCAACATAGTCAAACTATCTAGAAATACATCTAGATACTCCCACATAACTTCTATCATTCGGCTTTAACTTTCGCTCTTCCCGGTTATCCACCATGTGTGCTAGATACCCCGTACACCCTTTTCTTAGCATTCTTCAAGCCTTTATGGCCGAGATGATCGGTATGGCTCGAAAATTTATATCAGCCTTAAACTCTAATGGTTGATCTCCATTTAAATCAAAAACTACTCTCCTCCCTCGATAATCGATGATGGCATCATGCCATATTAACCAATCCATTCCCAAAATCAAATCAAAATCTTGGAGCTCCAATACGATCAAATCGGCTTCCAAACCTTTATCCTCAATCTAGATTGGACACTACTTGACTAGGGTTGTTAACTCCATAAATTGTCTAGAAGGGACTACTATCGTGTATTTTATTGCCAATGTCTCGGGTTTCACACCTCCTCTTGGGTCATTGTATAAACTTATGCGGTAACTCTTCCCGATCTTAGTTTCGTATCCGAGGATAGTTAGAGGCTATGTGCCCTTGCTTGTGACAAACATAACGGACCCTTAAATCTAGTTGACGCTTCCCCATATGGAATCTTCCACATTTATTACATCAAGATTCATTACCCATTTTTGGCTTCAGCTGATTCCTTGATAGTGGCCTCGGGGCATAAGGTGATGGTCCGGCGGCCCATTCATTTCCTAGACCACCAATTCAATTGAAATTTCTAGGCAAAGCCTATCTTTGTGGTTTAGAGGAAGAGGTTATAGGTTGAAATGATTGTCTCCTCTACCGAGCTTCCTTTGCAATTTCCTTCTAATCTTCATCTATTAACATTGCTTTATCTACCATTTTTAGAAAAGTGTTGGCGACGGACATTCATACCATGCTTGGAACTCTTGGGCTTTACCTTGTTAAAAGCTGATTCTTCTTCAAGTTGTCATCCCATATAATGAATGGGATGAATCGACATCCTTACTCAAATCTCCATACGTATTCACTTATGGACATCCCATCTTGCTTTAGTTTAAGGAATTCTTGGATTTTCTTAGCCCTCACATCGATCATAAAGTATTTATTGTAAAATACCTCCTTAAATCTTTCCCAAGTTAAGGTAGGCATGTCCACTCGTCAATCATTCGCTCTCCCATCATGTACGGGCATCCTTAGTCGGCATAAAAATAGCACACGATACTCGCTCATTGTTGGTAACTTGTAAGTATTCAAATATCACTTCTCAACACTTAATCCATTCCTTCGCTATCATTGGGTTAACACCCCCGGAGAATTCCTAAGGACTCATTTTACGAAACCTCTCCACCGCATCATTCCTATGCTGAGGTGGCAGAGGTGAGGGCGTTGATTCATAGCCAAGAGTCTGTCTCATTTGCTCCGTATGGTCTTATTACTCGTTATCGCACTCGTTTATTATTGTTACTATATCATATCTATCATATGACTTAAAACGTCATGTTGATTTCTATTATGATCATTTGAGCTCCCTTCACCTCTTGCTCGTGTCTGGCTCCTTTCTTGGTATGCTTTAACTTTGTATTTGCCATGTTATGCTCATATTAGTTTTGGTATCAAAATCAACATATAATGTAAATAATCTAGGTACATAAGAGATTATACATATGTATCATATATATTAAGCACTTCATACAAAACATGCATTTACAAGCATTTCGCTTCCTAAGGGTTTTCGTACTATTGACAACCGGAAAGGTGCTCCTATCTACATCAAAAATCATACAAAAATTACTATGTTACACATTATATCTTTCTTGTAGTATGTCTAACGTGGCACATTAATGTATCGGATGCATCGATGAAAGGCGTCCTCTACCCACCAATAGTTGATAGCATTGATCGATGCGGTAAGTGCTATCTCACGAGCAATACCTATAGGTACACCACATTTATACATGAGTCGGGTAAGGGTTCGCATAAATTACATTGGTAGGAAAGCTCGGATCGGGTTTCGATAGGAATTGCGATCTATTTGAATCACCTAGACCTCATCTAGTAACCGTTGGTCCCTCAACAGGAGAGTCCAATGTTTGGTCATCCTCATAAAATCTAGGCTATTATACTTCTCAAACGTGGCATCGGCAAATACTATTTACTGAATCGGGTCATGTACTCTAGTGATATGAGTCATTATATCTTGATCTCGCCGTCATGGTGAGGTTATTTAGTTCCACCCAATAAGTGGCTAAAGAGACCATCTGTCCGTGGGTCCTAGCAACTTGGGGAACACATTGTACAAATGGCATCTACAATAAAAAATAATTACGATCGTCATTAATTTCTCGGTTATGATCACTACTAAGTCAAAAAGATACAACCATGACATACATTTATTAACCAAATAAAAATAATGAATCGGTCTTTTACCATCCAGGAGTGTACTGGTCCTCGGGCTCATGTGACACTTACGACACTACCCAACCTATGAAACCAAGGCTCGATACCACCCCGTGGCACCCCATCCCCGACTCATTAGCTAATTACCCAAAAAGGAGTGGCTAGGCGAGGAGCGTGTCACGCTAACATGACCAATTTCGACTTAACCCCAACACGTATGTGCTCATACATTAAGGATCGATTATATAATGAAATGCGTATAAGAAAATTTACATAATATTAACAAATACAGTAAAAGAAATTATAAAATTAATTTATAATACCATCGAATGTTTATCGATACCCCAACCCCAAAAACTACAACCAAAAGAAATTTATGTACACTTGTGTCACACGTGAGCCTTTTTGGAAGACCCGGTAGCATCCTTACTACTTTGACTCTTTCCTGTCATAACATGAAAATAACAATGGCATGAGCCGAAGCTCGATAAGTAGGGTGATGCATTTGATATGCAATGAAGTTCTATTTCCCATTCTATCCATCGATTTTAATCTAAGTACCCTAGGGATTAGCAAGACCATGCGTTATATCTCTCGGTGATCGTGTTATCACCTACTATTCTATTACCCTCTCGGTGATCCCATTATCACCTACTATTCACAATAGAATTATCCCTCGTTATAGCACACGATATACGGAATTATTCCTCCCTTAATGGTGTTAGTAATAGAGCACGCACATGGTTTCATGTTGTTACCCATTCCATTCAATTTGGTTACCAAACCGTATTTTCTCATGAATCAATGATTTTTCTAAATTTCATACCACCCCCGAATGTACGTGATGCATATGGTACTATGTTTAACACATTTAACTAATTATGCTATCAAACGTTTCTTCTCGAACCGTTCTCGTGTTCCGTTACACACTCGAGACTTCACGGGTGTTTCATATACCATTCAAAGTCTTCAAAACGAGAATACAAATTTCATTCGTTGGTATTATTCATTTCATAAATCTACTTTATACTTATGAGTTTTCCTTCTCATGTACCTTGCAAGTCTAGGCTCGGATTTCCAATGTATTACTTAGTTTACAAGATCGGTTAATCCTAAGGATTTACGTGTGACATACTTAAGCTGAACTCTTGTTTAATCCGAACCTTTAATCTTAGTAGTCGAAGTTGACTCATAATGGATCTTATTCTTAATTCTAGTTTTTCTTGAATTCTCTTTTTCCCTTACTTCATTTATATATATTACTTGTACGACTAAATCTTTACGAATGAGGTTGGAATAGGATTTCTTTCCTAACCATAGTTTTGGTATTCATGATCGAATTTAAGTCTTTATTGGGGTTGGGTCTCTTTTTCATTTTTCCTTGGGTTCTCACCCCTTTAATATTTCATTTTACATTTGTTGAAATGTACTTTAACCCTTAGTTATAAAATCGGAATGTGAGAACCTAAATCCCTAAATTTTATGGATCTAGGCCAAATGTGTCCTTAAGTGGTTAAAGGTTTCCCCACTTAATCTAACTTACTAATTGATCTCTACTTGATTTCACATTTGATTCTTGATCTTTAATTACACAAAAGGATTCAATGTTAGTCATTTTCTCTCTTAGGCCGAATGGTCCAAAATGAGCAAGAAATTGTTTTTCCATCTCTAGGTCAATTCCTTTTATACTAACTTACCAAACCATACTTAGAAGGGTTACTAAAAAGATCTAAACCTTAAGGCCCACAAAAGAAACCAAATTTAGCCATCAAGTATCCAATTTACATAATGAAGTCCAAAACCTTATTTTTCTTTTAGTTGGGCCGATTAGATTTTAAGGTGGCCATGGATTGCCTTTTATGTCTAGTAAATTTATTTCCACCCTAAACTACTAAACCATACCTAGTTGGGTCACCATGATATCTTAGGCCCTTAATTTCCCAAAAAGGTCCATTCTTTCCCAATTTCCCCCACTTGGCCGAATGGTTTTAGCCTAGGGAAACACTAGAAGTGTATTTCTTTTCTTTCGAAATCAAGCTCATCAAATCTAGTTTAGCTTCAATCAATTCGGTCCATACCCTTTTTCTGTTTTTTCTTTTTCATTCCAAACCATCCACACATTTAAACACATCAAACAAAATTTGCATCACAATACAAACACATAGATCTATCACAATTTATCAAACCCTAACACCAACACAAATAACCATAGCAACCCATTGCAAAAATTATTACAAACCCATTAAATAAACACTTAAAAAGATAACTTAAAGCATAAAATAAACTAAAAATGAAACCTACTTACTTTGCTTTAACTTCCTAAAGACTTTTTAGGCTTTCCCTTTTTTATTTTCTTTCTTATTTCCCTTTTTCCTTTCCTCTTTTGTCGTGTTCACTCTTTCTCACTTTGATTTTCTCTCTTGTTTTGTAAGCTACGGTTTGGACTAAAAAATAGGTGCCATATACTCCACTTATATATATATATATATATATATATATATATATATACACTTCATTTCCTTGTAGTTAATAGGTGTACAAGTGTCCCAAAATAATATGGCAAAGTGTAAAATGAGGGGTGAAAAAAAGGGAGCAAGTGGCGGGTTTGGCTAGTCAAGGTGTGTGCTGGCTTTTAACTCATTAACTAGGGTGCTTAGGAGTCCTAAATAGGTAATAAATAAATAATTAACCTAAATAATACCCTTAAACTAGTTTAGTTCCATTGAGAAAGTCTCTTAAGGTAGTTTAGTTCAAGTAACAAACTTACACATTAAATCTAGTTGTACCACATACATGATAGGGCAGCTATCAAAGAGCAACGTCCCACTTCTAGACACCATTAAATCCTGTGCTTTTTATATGAGAAACTAGACATATTAAGGTACAAAATATCCAAAAATTAGGTTAAAATACCCAACACACAAGTCACAACAAAATTTTAAAGTTTAAGGATCAATCTGTCCAACAGTATTGCATCCGAAATAGTATGTACTAAAATACGCATAACATTTTATATATAAATCTAAAATCGAAATAGTTTACAGAGTGTTATTTAAGACATGGATAAAAAACTTTTATTCTTTAAGGTGTACCCAAAAATCACTCTAAAGTCCATTAAAAAGCCACACACGATTCGGACTGAATCTAATTCTCAAAAGCACTAATTTTACATACTTGGATTCCTCTAATAATTAAACCATCAATCTCAAGTAAAATTGATTTAATTTGACATGAACAATACATTTCATGGATTAATTTCTCATGGTCTAATTGTCCAAAATTTCATTCCACAATATATATAATTAAGGATTTTCATGAGGTTTACGGAAAGAGGGATAGATAGGGTGAGAGAGGGAGAGAGAGGGGAGAGGGGGAGAGAGATAAAGGGGAGAGATAGAGAAAGAGGAAGGGAGGGAGCAAGAAAGAGAGAGGGGGAGAGAGAGTGGGAGGTAGAACAAAAGAGCGAGGGAGAGTGAGTGGGAGAGAGAATAGGAGAGAAAGGGGGAAATAGAGAGGAAGAGAGAGTAAGTGAGAGGGAAAGTAAGGAGGAGAGAGAGAGGGAGAGAGAGTAGGAGGGAGAGGTAGTAGGAAAGAGGGAGAAGGGAGAGAGAGGGGGAGAGAGGGATAAAGAGATAAAGAGGGAGTGAGAGAGAAAGGTAGAGAGGGGGTGAGGGAGCGAGGGAGAAAAAGAGAGAGGGATATGGAGAGAGTGGGAGAGAGAAAAAGGGAGAGATGGAAAGGAAGAGAGGGAGAGAGGGAAAGAGAAGTATAGGGAGAGGAGAGGGAATGATATAAAGAGGGAGATAGAAGGAGAGGGAAAGAGATAGAGAGGGAGATAGAGGGAGAGGGATAAAGAGAAGGAGGGAGAGGGAGAGAAAGAGAGAAAGGGAGAGAGAAGGAGTAGGGGAGAAAGAGATGAGGGGAGAGAGGGAAAGAGAAGAAGAGAGTGGGAGGGGAGAGAGGGAGAGGAGATATGGGGAAAGAGAGAGGGGTAGGGAGTAAGGGAGATAGAGAAAGGAAAAGGGGAGAGAGAGGTATGAGAGAGATAGAGGTGGATAAAGAGAGAGAGGGAGAGAGAAATAAAGAGGGAGAGAGATAGAGGGGGATAAAGAGATAAAAGTGGAGAGAGATAGAGGGAGAGAGATATAGGGAGAGAGAGAGGGAGAGAGAAAAGGAGGGAGGGAGGGAGGAAGTTGAGAGAGGGAGAGAGAGATAGAGTGAGAAGGAGAGAGAGGAAAAAGGGGAAGGAGGGAGGGAGAGAGAGGGAGGGAGGGAGGGAGGCGAGGATATATTAAGAGGGAGGGAGAGAGGGAGAAAGAGAGGTAAAGAGGGAGAGAGAGGGAGAGAGGGAGAGGGAGAGAGAGGGAGAGAGGGAGAGGGAGAGGGAGGGAAAGGGAGATGGAGAGGGAGAGAAATAGGGAGGGATAGGAAAAGAAGGAGGGAGAGAGATGAAGAGGAAGAGGGAGAGGGAGAGGAAGAGAGAGAGGGAGAGATAGAGTGAAGGAGAGAGAGAGATAGTGAGGGATAGAGGGAGGGATGAAAGTGTAAGAGAGTAAAGAGAGAGAGTGAGAGAGAGAGGGAAGAAGAGGGAGAGAGAGGGAGAAAGGATGTTGAAAAGGAGAGATAGGGAGATAGAGAGAGGTAGAAAGAGTGGGAGAGTGGGAGAGGGAGCGAGGAGAGGGAGCGAGGAGTAGAAGAGAGAGGATTGTAAAAGAGAGGGGAGATAGAGGGAGAAAGGGAGAGCGAAAGGGGGTAAAGGGGAGAGAGGGAGAAAGGGAGAGATAGAGAGATATAGAGAGAGAAGGAGAGAGAGAGGGAGAGATAGAGAGGGGGTGAGGGAGAGAGAGGGAGTCGGAGAGTGAGGGAGAGGGATAGTGGGAGAGAGAGGGAGAGGGATAGTGGGAGAGAGAGGGAGAAAGAGGGGGAGAGAGAGGGAGAATGGGAGAGATAAAGGGGAATAGAGAAGGAGATAGTGAGAGGAAGATATCAATAGAATGGAGAGAGAGAAAAGGGAACGAGGAAAAAAGTGAGGGAGGGAGGGAAAGGGGAGACGGGGAGAGTGATATAGAGGGTAGGAGAGTGTGGGGATAGAGAGGGAGACTAGGAGAGAGGGAGAAAGAGAGTGGGAGAGAGAGGGGGAAGAGAGAAGAAGTAAGGGGGATAAATAGATGTAGAGAGAGAGAGGGGAGAAAGAGAGAAAGAAAGAGAAAAAGAGAGAGGGAGAGGGAGGAAAAAGGGAGGGAGGGGGATAGAAGTGTAGAAAGAGGGGGAGAGAGGGAGAGGGAGGGAATGAGAGAGGGATGGAGGGAGAAAGAGAGAGAGGGAGAGAGGAACGATAGGTAGAGGGAGAGGGAGAGGGCGAGGGAAAGGAAGGGAGGGAGGTAGAGAGGGAGATAAGGAAAAAGAAAAGGAGAAGAGAAAGAGGAAAGGAGGAGAAAGCAAGAGAATGAGAGCGAGAGAGAGAGGGAGAGGTAGAAAAAGAGGAGAATAATGGACAGAAAGAGAGAGAGAGAGAGGGAGGAGATAAGGAAAAATAGGGAGGGAGAAAAGGAAGGAGAGAAAGAGGGAGGGATAAAGGGCAAGAGGGTTAAAAGGGGGGTGGAGAGTGAGAGAGAGAAGGAAGCGAGAGAGAGTGATAGGGAGAGAGAGAAAGAGAAAAAGAGTGAGAGAGAGGGTGAGAGAGTGAGGGGGAGAGAGAGAAAGAGGTAGAGTGAGAGACGGGGAGAAAGAGAGGAGAAATAGTGAGAGAGATAGAGAGAGAAAGAGATGGAGATAGATAAAAGGGAGATTGAGAGAGGTAAAGAGAGGGAGAGAGTTGAAAAGTGAGTTTGTGTGTTAGAGAGGGAGAGGAAGAAGGGAGGGAGAGTGGGAGAGATAAGGGGAGACAGGGGGAGGAGGGAGGGAGAGAAGAGAGAAAGGAAAAGAGGGAGGAAGGGAGAGAGCGAGGAGAGAGGGAGAAAGAGGGAGAAAGAATGGGAGGGATGAGAGAGGGAGGGAGGGAGAAAGAATGGGAGGGATGAGAGAGGGAGGGAGGGAGAAAGAGAGAGGGAGAGAGGAGAGAGAGAAAAAGAGGGAGAGAGGGTGAAAAAGAGACAAATAGTGGGAGAGAGAGATAGGGAGGGAGAGAGAGGAAGAGATAGATTAGGATAGAGGGATAGAGAGATAGAGAAGTAGAGAGAGTGAGAGAGAGGGAGAGGCAAAGAGAGGAAATGGGAGAGAGAGGGAAAGAGGAAGAAAGAAAAAGGAAGAGAGGAAGAGAGAGGGAGAGGGAGAGGGAAAGGGGGAGAGAGAGAGGGAGAGGGTAGGGAGAGCAAAGGAGAGCGAAAGAGAGATTGAATAAGGGAGAGAGAGAGATTGTGAGGGATAAAGGAATGGAGGGAAAGAGTGAGAGAGTGAAAGAGAGGGAGGGAGGGAGAGGGAAAGGGAGAGAAAGGGAGAGAGAGAGGGATAGGGAGAGCAAAAAAGAGGGAAAGAGAGATAGAGTAACGGAGAGAGAGAGATTGTGAGGGATAAAGGAATGGAGGGAAAGAGTGAGACGAGTGAAAGAGAGGGAGGGAGAGGGAGAGAGAGAGATTAAGAGAGAGAAAGAGTGGGAGATAGAGAGATGTAGAGAGAGTAGGAGAGTGGGAGAGAGAGGGAGAGGGAGAGAGAGAGATTAAGAGAGAGGAAGAGTGGGAGATAGAGAGATGTAGAGAGAGTAGGAGAGTGGGAGAGAGAGGGAGAGGGATTTAAAATTAATGTGGAGATCGAGGGAGAAAGGGAGAGGGATGAGGGGGAGAGATGGATGGAGTGAAAATTAAGAGAGAGGAAGAGAGGGAAAGGGAGAGGGAGAAAGGTGGAAGGGATTGGTGAAAGAGGGAGAGAGAGGGAGAGGGATAGTGGGAAAAAAGGGAGGGAGAGAGAGGGAGAGAGCGAGAAAGAGAGGGCAATAGAGAAGGATAGAGAGGGAAAGAGTGTGAGGGACAATAGGGAAAGAGAGATAAGGAGAGAAAGAGAAAGAAAGAGGGAGAGGGAAAGAGGAAGAGAGTAAAAGGGAGAAAGAAAGAAAGAGACGGGGGAGAGAGGGACCGAGAGGGAAGAGAGAGGGAGGGAGAGATATAAAGAGGGAGAGGGAGGGAATGGGAGGGGAGACGAGAGAGGGTGAAGAGAGAGAGAGGGAACGAGAGAAAAGGAAAAGGAAAGGGGGAGAGAGGGGGAGATGCGAAGAAAGAGAGAGGGAGAGGGAGAAAGAGAAGGAGAGAGGGAGAGAGTTAGAGTGAGAGAGAGAGTGTGAAAGAGAGGGAGAGAGAGGGAGGGAAAAAGAGAGGGAGAGAGAGAAAGGGTGAGAGAGTTAGAAGGAGAGAAAAAAGAGGGAGGGAGAGAAAAAGATAGGTAGAGAGGAAGAGAAAGGGAGGGAGAGATGAAAAGGGGAATAGAAAAGAAAGAGAGTTAGAGAGAGAGTATGTGAGAGAAGGAGAGAGGAAGAGAAAGAAGAAGAAAGAGGGAGATAGAGGGAGAGGGAGAGAGGGAGGTTATGATTGATAGAGCTTGGGAGAGATCAACAAGGGAGAGAGGGAGAGAGAGAAAGAGAGAGGGAGAGAGGAGTAGAAGAGAAACGAGAGATAAAGAGAGAGAGAGTAATGGAGAGATAAAAGGAGAGAGGAGGGAGGGAGGAAAAGGGGGAGAGAGGGGGAGGGAGGGAGGGAGGGAAAAGGGGAGAAAGAGAGGGTAGAGAAAAAGAGGGAGAGAAGAAAAGAGGGAAAAGGAGAGAAGGAGAGGGAAAGGGAGAGCGAGAGAGGGGGTGAGAGAGGGAGAGGGATAAATGGAGGTAGAAAGGGTAAGAGAAAGAGAGGGAGAGGGAAAAAGAGAGGGAAAGAGAGAGGGAGAGAAAGAGCGAGGGAGAGAGAGTGTAAGGGAGAGAGAGAAGGAGAGTGAGAGAGAGATGAGAGGGAGGGAGAGATAGTACGAGGGAGAAAGAGAGTGAGAGAGAGAGATGAGAGGGAGGGAGAGATAGTGCGAGGGAGAATGAGAGAGTGGAGGGGGAGAGAGGGAGAGAGGGAGAGGGATAAGAGAGAGGGAAGCAAAAAGAAGGAAAGTTGGAAGAGAAAGGGTGATGGAGGGGGAGAAAGAGAATTAGGGTGAGACAGGATAGATAGAGTGGGAGTGAGAGGGGGAAAGAGGGGGAGAGAGGGAGAAAAAGTAAAAGAGATAGAGGGAGAGGCAAAGGGAGTGGGTTGGATAGCGAGGGGGAGAGAGAGAAAGAGAGATAGAAGGAGGGAGAGATGTAGAGAGGGGAGAAGAAGGGAGAAAGGGGGATAAAGATGGATGGGGAGAGAGAGAGGGTGATAGAGAAAAGAGGTGGATGAGAGAGATAGGGGATAAAAACATGAGAGAGGAAGAGAGAGGGAGAGAGAAAGAGAGAGATAAAGGAAGAGTGAGAGAGGGAGAGAGGGAGGGAGAGACATAAAGGTGTAGATCAAGAGCAAAGGAGATAGAGGGAGAGAAAGACATGAAGAGAGAGGTAGAGAGGGAGAGATTAGGAGGGAAAAGGAGAGCTAGAGAGGGATGGAGAGGGAGAGCAGAGAGGGGATGGAGAGAGGGAGAGAGAGAAAAGGAGAAAGAGATGGAGAAAGCGTGGGAGAGGGACAAAGATGAGGAAAAGAGTAGGAGAGAGAGGGTAAGAGAGAAAAGGGGGAGAGAGAGAGAGAGATAATGGGTAAGAGGAAGAGAGAGAGGGAGAGGGAGAGAGAGAAAATGAGAGGGAAGTGAGAGGGAAAGAGGGAGAGAGGGAGATAAAGGGAGAGAGAAAGAGAGAGAGAGAGAGAGAGAGAGAGGAGATAAAGGGAGACAAAAAAGAGTGAGAGAGGGAGAGAGAGAGAGGGAGAGAAAGAGGGAGATAGAAGGGAAGAGGGAGGGAGACACATGAGGTGCGGATCAAGAGCAAAAAAGATATAAGGAGAGAGAGACATGAAGAGAGAGGTAGAGAGGGAGAGATTATGAGGGAAAAGGAGAGTTAGAGAGGGATGGAGAGGGAAAACAGAGAAGGGATGAAGAGAGGAAGAGAGAGAGAAAGGAGAAAGAGATAGAGAAAGAGTAGGAGAGGGACAAAGATGAGGAAACGAGTAGGAGAGAGAGGATGAGATACAAAAAGGGGAGAGAGAGAGGGATAATGGGTGAGAGGAAGAGAGAGGGAGAAGAGAGGGTGATAAAGGGAGAGAGGGAGAGGTAGAGAGAAAAGGAGAGGGGAAGTGAGAGGGAAAGGGAAAGAGGGAGAGATAGTTAGAAAAGGAAAGAAAAAGAGGGAGAGTGGAAGTGAGAAGGAAAGGGAGAGAGCGACATATAGTTAGGAAAGGAAAGAAAAGAGGGAGAGTGGAAGTGAGAGGGAAAGGGAGGGAGGGAGAGAGTTAGAAAAAGAGAAAAAAAGGAGAGGGAGTTGGAGAGGGAGAGGGAGATAGCAAGGGAGGGAGAGAGAGGGAGCATAGGTAGAGGGAGAGACGAAGGGAATGTTAGAGTAGAGGTAAGGAGGGAGATGGAGAGATAGGAGAGATGGAGAGACAGAGGTAGAGGGAGAGAGGGAGATCTCACCTTTCTTCCTCTCTTTATTTCCCTCTCGCTCTTTCCCTCTCTTTCACCCTCTCTCTCACTCTCCATCTCTCCCTCTTCTCTCCTTTTCTCCCCTTCCTCTCTCTCTCTCTTGTTCCCTCTCCTATACTCTCCCTCTCTCTTTCTCTTTCCCTCTCCCTCTCTCTCCTTTTCTCTTTTCCTTCTCTCCCTTCTCTCCCCTCTCTCCCTCTCTCCCTATCTCTCTCTCCCATCCTCTCTTTTCTTTTCCCTCTTTCCCACTCTCCCTCTTCTCTTCCTTTCTCCCTCTTTCGCTCTTCTTTTCTTCCCATTCTCTCTCTCCATCTCCCTCTCCTTCTCCTTCTCTCTCATTCTTTCGCACTCCATCTACTTCCTCTCTCGCTCTCTCTCCTCTTCCCTCTCTCTCCCACTCTCCGACCCTCTCCTTCTACTTCTCCATCTCTCTCCCCCAATCTTCCCCTCTCTCCCTCTTTTCCCTCTCTCTCCCACTCTCTATCAACCTTAACCTCTATATTTCCTTCTTCCTCTCAATCTATCTCCTTCTCCCTCTCTCTCTCTCTCTCTATGTACCACTCTCCCTTTTGCTCTCTCTTCCCCTCTCTTTCTCTTGCTCTCTCCATCTCCCTCTCCATCTCCCCCTTTGCTCTCTCTTCCCCTCTCTTTCTCTTGCTCTCTCCATCTCCCTCTCCATCTCCCCTTTTTCTCCCTCTCTCTTTCTATGTCCCTCTCTCTATTGCTCTCTCTCTGTCTCTCCTTTTCCCTATCTCTCCCTCTATCTTACCCTTTCCCCCTCTCTTTCTGTCTCTCTCCCTCTATCTCTCTCTCCCCCTCTTATTCTCCCTCTCCTTCTCTCCCTCTCTCTCCCTTTCTCCCTCTTCTCCCTTCCTCTCTCCCTCTCCCTTTCTCTCTCCCTCTTTCTCCCTTCCTCTCTCTCTCTCTCTCCCTTTCCATCTCCTTCTCCCTCCCTCCCTCTATGTATCTATCTCTTTCTCTCACCACCTCTTTATCTCCCCTCCTTTCTCCCTCTTTCTCTCCCTCCTCCTTTCTCCCTTTCTCTCTCTCAATACCTATCACCCACTCTCCCTCCCTCTCTCACTTTCCCTTCCTCTCTCTCTCTTAGTCCCTTTCTCACTCCCTATCTCTCTCTCTCTCTTTCTCCCTCTCTCACTCCCTTTCTCACTTTTTATCTCTCCCCCTTCTTCTCTCTCTCTCTCTCCCTCTCTCCACCTCTAACCCTAGCCATCGCCCTATCTCACCATTTCTCTCTTTCTCTCTAACCTTCTCTTAATCTCCCTCTCACTCCCTCGCTCCATCTACCTCTCTCTCTTTATCTCTCTTCTATCTCACCCTCTATCTCTCCCTCCCTCTTTCTATTTCTCTCCTACTCTCGCTCTTTCTTGGTCTCTATCTCCCTCTCCCTTTGTTCTTTCTCTCTCTTACCCTTTTTTACTCTGCCTCTCTCCCTCTCCCTGCTTCTCTCTCTTCTTTCTCTCCACTCCTCTCTCCCTTTCTCTTTACCCTTGTCGCTCACTATCTCTCCTTTTCTCTCTCTCCCTCTCTCCCTCTCCATTTCTCCCTCTCCCTTCCTCTCCCTCTTCTTTCACTCTTACTCACATTTTCTCCCCTTTCTCCCTCTCTCACCCTCCCTCTTTCTCTCCCTCTCTCTATCTCCCCCTCTCTTTCTCCAGCTTGCTCTCTACTACTATAGGAATCGCTTTTACTTTCTTTTCCTATAGTTACTAAGATGTTTCAATTTGCTAGGTTATCTCTTGCTCGCCCATGGATTCAACATCAGTTTGAAAGACTCACCTCTTTAGGAATCTTTGAATTTATGCTTATTTTCAACTCCTTGAAGCATTTCATCACGTACTACACCCTTCCTTGTCTCCGGGCCCTTAGGTATCTACCGCAAGCCTTTTCTTCTTTGAATCTCATCCTTAACATTACCTCTCTCTCTCCCTCCTTCCCTCCCACCCTCTATCTCTCTCTCTATCCCTCTTTCCCTCTCTCTCCCTTTCCCTCTCTCTATCTATATCTCTCCTTCTCTATCTATTTCCCCACCTTCTCTCCATCTCTCCTCCTCTCACTCCTTTCACTCTTCTCTATCCCTCTGTCCCTTTTTCTCTCTTTCTCTCTCACCCTCATTCTCTCTCGTACCCTCTCCCTCTCTCCCTCCCTTCTTCTCTCCCTCTCTCTTCCTCTCTATATCCCTTTCTCACTCTCTATCCCTATCTCTCCCCCTCTTTCCCTATCTCTCTCTCTCTCCTAACTTCTCTCTCTTCTTATCCTTCTTTCTCCTCATCTCTCTCAATCCCACTCTCACTCTCCCTCTCCTTCAATCTCCCCTCTTTCCCCCTTTCTCCCCTTTTTCCTTACTCTCTTTCTTTTACTCTCTCATTTTCCCTCCTTATCCGCCCCTTTCTCTCTCCCACTTTCTCACCTTCCCTCCCTCCCTCCATTTCAATCTCTCCCTCTCTCTTTCTCTCTATACCTCCCTCTCTCCCTCCCACTCCCCCTCCCTCTCTATCTCTCCTTCACTCCCTCTCTCTTACACTCCTTCTCTCTCCATCTCCCTCTCACTCCCTCTCCTTTTTCTTCTCCCTCTCTCCCTCCCTCTCCCTTACTCCCTCGCTCTCTCTCTTCGTCACTCAATCACTCCCTTCCCTCTCTCTCTTTCTTCTTCCCTTTCCCTCTCTCCCTCTCTCTTCCCCTCTCTCTCCCTCTAACCCTCTCCCTCTCCCTCTCTCCCTCTCTCCCTCTTTATCTGTCCCCCTCTCTCGCCTAGTCCATCTTTTTCTCTCCCTCTCTCTTTTTCTTATCTTCTTCCTCTCTCCCTACCCATTCTCTCTCTCTCACCTACTCCTCACTCCCTTTCTTTCTCCCACCCTCTCTCCTCATCTCTATCCCTTTCCTTTTTCTTCCTCTCTCCCTCTTTCTCATCATTTGTCTCTCTCACTATCTCACTAGCTCTCTCTTACTCTTTCTCTCTCTTTCTTCATCTCTCTCTCTCACCCTCTACCTCTCTCTCGATCTCCATCTCTCCCTTTATATATCCCTCTCTCCATCTCTCTCCCTCCTTCTATTTTTCTCTCTCACTATCTCTCTCCTCCTTTATTTCTCCCTCTCCCAATCTCATTCTCTCTCATTCTCTCTCCCCATCTCTCTCTCCCCCTCTCCCTCTCTCCCTCCCTCTCTCCCTCTCTCCCTCCCTCTCCCCTCCCACACTCTCTCTCTCATTCTCTCATTCTCTCCCCCTCTCTCCCTCTCTCTCTCTTTGTCTCCCATTTCTCTATCCCTCTCTCTCTTTGCCTATGTCTCTCTAGCACACTTTTTCTACCTCCCTCTCTCCCTCTATTCATCTCACTTTCCCTCTTTCTCCATCTTTCTCTTCTCTTTCTCTCATTCTCTCCCTCTTTCTATCTCTCTCTCTTTTTCTCTCCCTTCTTTCTCTCTCCCTTGCTTTCCCTCGCTCCTCCTCTCAATCTCTCCCTCTCACTATGTCCCTCTCACTCCCTCCCCCTTATCTCCTTCCCATTTTCCATTTGCCTCTCTCCCTCCCTCTCGTTACCTTTCTCTCTCTCGATTCTCTCCTTCTCTCTCTCCCTCTCTCTTCACGCTCTCCCTTTTTCCTTATCTCTCTCTCTCTCTCCCTCTCGCCCCTTATCTCTCTCTATCTCCCTCTTCCTCAATCTCTCTCTCCCTCTCTCTATCTCTCTAGCTCTTTCCCCTCTCTCTTCCTCTCCCACTCCTCCTCTCACTCTCCCTTCCTTTCTCCCACCTATCTTTGTCTCCCTCTTTCTCTCGTCCCTATCTTTCTTTGCCTATCTCTTTCTAGCATACTCTACCTATCCCCCTCTCTACCTCTATTCCTCACACTTTTCCTCACTCTCCCTCTCTCTCTTTTCTCTCTCTTATTGTCTCCCTCTTTCTGTCTCTCTCTTTCTCTCACCCTCTTTCTCTATCCCTAGTCGTCCCCTACTCCCTCCCTCTCAATCTCTCCCTCTCACTATGTCCCTCTTACTCCCTCCCCCTTATCTCCTCCCTTATTTCCATCTCCCTTTCTCCTTTCCTCTCGCTACATTTCTCTCTCTCCATCACTCTCCCTTTTTCCTTATCTTCCTCCCTCCCTCTTGACCCTCATATCTCTTTATCTCCCTCTTTCTCGACCTCTCTCTCCCTTTGCCCCTCTCACTCACCCTCCCTCTCTCCCCCTCTCTCTCGTTACCTGTCTCTTTCTCCCTCTCCGTCTCCCTCCCTCTCACTCCCTCTCTCTACCACACACACTCCCTCTCTTTTTCACCCTTTCCCTACTCTCTCCCTCTTTCTCTCTCCCTCTCCCTCCCTCTTTCTCACTCTATCCCTTTCTATGTCTCTCTCTATGTCTCTTTTATTATCTCCTTTCCTCCCTCTCTCCCTCTCTCCCTATCTTTATAAAACCATTTCTCCTTCTCCCTCTTTAGGTCTCTCTTCTCTTTTTCTCTCTCTCCTCTCCCTTTCCATCTCTCTCTATCTTCTCTCCCTCTCCCTCCCTCTCTCGTCGTTGTCTCTCTTCGACTCTCTCTCCCTCATTCTCTCACACTCTCTAACTCTCCCAATCTCTCTCCCTCTCCCTCTCTATCCCTCTCTTATCTCTATCTCTCCCACTTTCTCCCTCTCTCTCCCTCTCTCCCACCCTCCTTCTCTCTCTCCCCCTCAATCTCACTCTACCTCTCCCTTCCTACCTCTATCTCTCTCTCTCTCTCTATCCTTTCCCTCTTTCTCCCTCTCTCCTTTTTCTCTCCCTATCTCTCTCCATCCCTCCTTTATCCCTCTCTCCCTCTCTCTCTCCTCCATTCCTCCTTCTCTTTCTTTCTATCACTTTCCCTTTCCCTCCCTCCCTAGCTCTCACTCTACCTTTCTTCCTCTCTCCCTCTCTACCTCTTTTCTCTTGCACTCTTTATCTCCCTCCCTCTCACTCCCTCTCTCCCCTCCCACACTCCCTCTCTTTCTCACCATCTCCCTCCTCCTCTTTCCTTCTCACTCTATCCCTCTCTATGTCTCTCTCCATCTCTTTCTTACTATCTCCTTCCCTCCCTCCCTACCTCTCCTAAAACCATTTCTCCCTCTCCTTTAGGGTCTCTCCTCTCTTTTCACTCTCTCCCCTCCCTCTCAATCTCTTTTTATCTTTTCTCCCTCTCCCTGTCTTTTTTGCTTATCTTTGTTCCCCCTCTCTCTCCCTTTCTCTCACACTCTCTCCCTCTTTTTCCCTTTCTCTCTCATCCCTCTCCCTATCTCTCTTCCCTTTCTTACTCTCTCCCTCCCTTCCTCTCTCCCTCGTCCCACTCTCTCTTTATCTCCTACCTCTCTCCTTCACCTTGTCTCTTTCTTCCTCATCCCATTTTTTTTATCTCTAGCTCTTCTTCTCGTGTGCTCTCTCTCCCATCACCCTCCCTATCCCACTCTCTCCCTCTCCATTCCCTCTCTCTCACTCCTTATCTCCCTTTTATCTCTTCTCTCTCCCTATTTCTCCCTTTCTCTCTCCCCTCATCCCCATCTTTTTCTATCCTTCCCTCTATCTCTCCCTCTCCTTACCTTTCTCTCTCTTTTTCTATTCCTCTCTATCTCTTCTTCCTCCCTCCCTCCCTCACTCACTCTATCTCTTTCTCCCTCCCTCACTCTCCATCTCTCTCCCTCCCTCCCTCCATCTCTCCCTCTCTCTTTCTCTGTCTTTCTCCCTCCTTCTTTCTTTTCCTCCTCTCTCTTTCCCTCTCCCTCCCTTCCTCCAACTCTCTCTCCCCCACCCTCTCGCCCCTCCCTCCCTCCCTCTCTCTCTTTCCTTCCCTTTCTACCACTCCCCTTCCTCGATGCCTCTCTCCCGCTCTATCTCCCTCTTTCTTGACCTTCCTATGTTTCTCTCTATCTCCCTCTCTCTATCTCTCCCTCTCTTCCTTTTCCCCCTCTCAACCACCCCCTCCCCTTGTCTCCCTCTCCCTCTCTCCCTTTATCTCTCTTTCCTTCTTTCTCTCCCACTCTCCCTTCCTCCATCCCTCACCCTCTCCCTTTCTTAACTCCCTCTCCCTCACCCTCTTAGCCTCTCTCGTCCATCTCCCTCCCCTTCCTTCTCCCACTCTATCCCCCTCACACTTTCCCTCTCTCCCTCTCCCTCTCTCTTTATTTCACTCCTTCCCTCCCTCTATATCTCTATCTCCTACAATCTCTCCCTCCCTCCCTCACCATCCTACCCTCTCTATCCCTCCCTTTCCATCTCTCCCTCCCTCCCTTCCTCCTCTCGATCTCTCCCTCCCTCCCTTCCTTCCTCTCCATCTCTCCCTCCCTCCCTTCCTTCCTCCCTCTCCATCTCCCCCTCCCTCCCTCCCTTCCTTCCTCTCCATCTTCTAAGGAGGGCAACATAGGGAGAGAGAAGAAGAGGGAAAGGGAGAGAGGGTGAAGTTGGGAAGGAGAACAATAGGGGAGAGAAAAAGAGGGGGAAGGGAAAGAGGGTGAATTTAGGAAGAAGAGGGAGAAGGGGAGTGAGAGGGAGAGAAAGTGTGAGATAGAGAGCGATAAGGAGAGGGAGAGGTAGATAGAGGGAGAGAGTGGGAGATGGATGGAGGTGAGAAAGAAAGTGGGTGAGAGAGGGAGGGAGGTCGAGAGTAGTGGAGAAAGAGAAGAAGAGTGAAAGTGAGGGGGAGGGATCGAGAGAGATGAAAATAAAAAAGGAGGGAAAAGGAGAGAGAGGGAGAGATAAAGGATCATGCATCATATGAAAGTGCGGAATAAATAAAAAGTCCTCCATCTAGGGCCCCAAGATCAAACTCGTTGAATATGAGGTGCTAGCTCTACCATTTCGATTACCTCTTGTAGCACGAGATCTAAATCCCTGTTTAGTAATGTCGTCCAAGTGTCTAACCTCTATTGATGATCCACGCAGTCCAAGTATCCATAAAAAAGCACTTAAAATTAATGGGGTGTTAGCTTCACTTTTTCGATTTTGTATTTCCTCTAGAAATCATTCCCAGGCAATTTTATGATAACCTTAAAAGAGAGGAAAAGAATATTTCTTGGTAAGGTTTAGGAGAAAAGAATATTTATTGCTAGGTTTAAGGAGAAAACTATTTTCTCCCTTATTTTCTCTCATGGTCGTGTGCACTAGGTAATTTTTTAGGTTGGCCAAATTTTCTCTCTCCCATTTTTCTTCTTATGTTGGTCGAATTTCCCTTTTCCCTCCTATATATTTATAAGAGACTTTCTTTGTCCTTCAAGGAAAAGAAGAGGGGCAACTTTGAGTCAATAAAGGACTCTAGGTTGTTGCTTCTTATCCTCCGAGGTTGAGGAGTTATTTTATATGTGGACTATTTGATTATTATATTTAAAAAATTCAACCTTATCGAATAAAATTGATGTTTATCCTTCCACCAAAATTATCTTTAAGCATTTAATAAAAAGAGAGAGGGAGAAGGGGAGATTGAGGGAGGGAGAGAGGGTGAGGGAGAGGGAGAGGGAGAGGGAGAGAGGGATAGAGGACGAGGGAGGATGAGGGAGATGGAGAGAGGGATAGAGGACGAGGGAGGGTGAGGGAGATGGAGAGAGAGAATGAAAAGGGAGAGAGGTATGGGGAGGGCGAGAGAGAGGGAGTGGGACGAAGAGAGAGGGAGAGGGGGAAAGAGAGGAGGGAGAGAGAGTGGGGCACAAAGAGATGGAAGGAAGGGTGAGGTAGAGAGGGAGGGAGCAAGAGTGTGGGGTACGAGTGAGAGGAGGGAGAAAGAGAGGGAGAGGGGAAGAGGGAGAGGGAGATAAAAAGAGAGAGAGAAAGATGGGGGAGGAAGATAGAAAGGAGAAGAGGGGGTGAGAGAGAGGGAGAGTGAGAGAGTAGGATAGAGGAAAGAGAAAGAGCATAGAGGGATAGAGATATTAAGAAAAAGAGAGAGGAAGAGACAAGGAGAGGGAGAGAGAGGGAGAAAGGGAGAGGGTGAAAAGGCGAAATAGAATGAGAGATATAAAGAGAGAGAAAGAGAGCTAAAGAGGGAGAGTGAGGGAATAGAGGGAGAGTGAGAATGAGATTGAAAAAGAGAGGGGGAGAGAGACAGAGAGTGGGAGATGGATAGAGGTGAGAAAGAAAGTGGGTGAGAGAGAGGTAGAGAGAGTAGTGGAGAAAAAGAAGGAGAGTGAAAGTGAGAGGGAGGGATCGAGAGAGAGGAAAAGAAAAAGGGAGGGAGAAGGAGAGAGAGGGAGAGCAAGAGGGAGCAATGAAAGATCATGAATCCAATGCAAGCACGAAGAAATAAAAATTTCCTCCATCTAGGGTCCCGGATCAAGCCATTGAATATGAGGTGCTAGCTCTACCATTTCGATTACCACTTGTAGCACGAGATATAAATTCATGTTTAGTAAAGTCATCCAAGTATCTAGCCTCTATTGATGATCCATGCAGTCCAAGTACCCATAAAAAAACACTCAAAATTAATGGGGTGTTAGCTCTACCTTTTATGATTTTGTAGTTCCTCTAAAAATCAATCCAAGGCAATTTTGTGACAACCTTAAAAGAGAGGGAAAGAATATTTCTTTGTAGGGTTGAGGAGAAAAGAATATTTCTTGCTAGGGTTGAGGAGAAAACTATTTTCTCCTTTATTTTCTCTCTTGCCCGTGTGCCTTAGGTAATTTTTTAAGTTGGCCGAATTTTCTCTCTCCTATTTTTCTTCTTATTTTGGTCGAATTTCCCCTCTCCCTCCTATATATTTATAGGAGAGTTTCGTTGTCCTTCGGGGAAAAGAAGAAGGGCAACTATGAGTCCATAAAGGACTTTAGGTTGTTGCTTTCTTATCCTCCAAGGTTGAAGAGTTATTTTATATGTGGACTATTTGATTATTATATTTAAAACATTCAAACTTATCCAATAAAATTGGTGTTTATCCTTCTACCAAAATTATCTTTAAACTTTTAATTAAAGAGAGAAGGAGAAGGAGAGATTGAGGGAGGGAGAGAGGGTGACCGAGAGATTGAGGGAGGTATAGAGGAAGAGGGAGGGTGAGGGAGATAGAGAGAGGAAGGGAAAGGAGAAAGGGTGAGGGAGAGAGGGTGAGGGAGAGGGAGAGAGGGATTGAGGAAGAGGGAGGGTAAGGGAGATGGAGAGAGAGGAGGGAAAAGGAGAGAGGGATGGGGAGGGAGAGAGAGAGGGATAGGGAGGGAGGGAGAGGGAGATAGGGGAAAGAGAGGAGGAAGGAGAGAGAGTAGGGTACAAATAGATGGAGGGAAGAGTGAGTTGGAGAAGGAGGGAGCAAGAGTGAGGGGTAGAGTGAGAGGAGGGAGCGAGAGAGGGAAAGGGGAGAGAGAGGGAGGAAGAGGGAACGAGAGATAAAAGGAGAGAGACAGATGAGGGGAGGAAGATAGAAAGGAGAAAAGGGGTGAGAGAGAGGGAGAGTGAGATATAGAGGGGGAAAGAGAAGGAGCATAGAGGGATAGAGAGATTGAGAAGAAGAGAAAGGAGGAGATAATGAGAGGGAGAGAGAAGATGTTTGGGAGGTAAAGAGGAAAAGAGAGGTAGAAAAAGAGAGAGTGAAAGGGTGAGATAGAAAGAGAGAGATGAAGAGAGAGAACGAGAGCTAAAGAGGGAGAGTGAGGGAGAGAGAGGGAGAGATAGAGATAAAGGTTTAGGGAGAGATAAAGATAGAGGAAGGAGAGAAAGAGGGAGAGAGGGAGGGTCTAAGAGAGAGGGGGAGAGAGAGGGATAGACATTGAGAGAGTAAAGGAGAGAGAGAGAGGTGAAGGATGGGAAAGGGAGAGAGGGTGATAGAGAGAGGAAGTGAAAGGGATAGAGAGAGGGATAGACATTGAGAGAGTAAAGGAGAGAGAGAGAGGTGAAGGATGGGAAAGGGAGAGAGGGTGATAGAGAGAGGAAGTGAAAGGGATAGAGAGAGGCGTGGGTATGAGAGGGAGACGGGGGGAGAGAGGGAGAGAGAGGGTATAGAGGGAGAGCGAGAATGAGATTGAAAGTGAGAGGGGAAGAGAGAGAGGGAGAGAGTGGGAGTTAGATAAAGGTGAGAAAGAAAGTGGGTGAGGGAGAGGGAGAGAGGTAGAGATAGTAGTAGAGAAAGAGAAAGAGAGTGAAAGCGAGGGGGAGGGATCAAGAGAGAGGACAAGAAAAAGAGAGGGAGAAGGAGAGAGAGGGAGAGTAAGAGGGAGAGATGAAGGATCATGAATCCTATGGAAGCACGAAGAAATAAAAATTTCCTCCATCTAGTGGCCCTAAGATCAAGCCGTTGAATATGAGGTCCTAGCTCTACCATTTCGATTGCCTCTTGTATCACATATCTAAATTCTTGTTTAGTAAAGTCTTTCAAGTGTCCGACTCTATTGATGATCCATGCAGTCCAAGTACTCATAAAAAAGCAATCAAAATTAATTGGGTGTTAGCTTCAACTTTTTTGATTTTGTAGTTCCTCTAAAAATCAATCCCGAGCAATTTTGTGACAACCTTAAAAAAGAGGGAAAGAATAATTTCTTGAAAAGATTAAGGAGAAAGGAATATTTCTTGCTAGGGTTGAGGAGAAAACTATTTTCTCCTTTATTTTCTCTCTTGGCCGTGTGCCTTAGGTAATTTTTTAAGTCGGCTGAATTTTCTCTCTCTTATTTTTCTTCTTATTTTGTTCAAATTTCCCTTCTCCCTCCTATATATTTATAGGAGAGTTTCTTTGTCCTTCAAGGAAAAGAAGAGGGGCAACTATGAGTCCATAAAGGACTTTAGGTTATTGCTTCCTTATCCTCCAAGGTTGAAGAGTTATTTTATATGTAGACTATTTGATTATTATATTTAAAACATTCAACATTATCCAATAAAATTGGTGTTTATCCTTCCACCAAAATTATCTTTAAACCTTTAATTAAAGAAAGATAGGGAGAAGGAGAGATTGAGGGAGGGAGAGAGGGTGAGAGAGAGATTGAGGGAGGGATAGAGGAAAAGGGAGGGTGAGGGAGATGGAGAGAGAGGAAGGAAAGGGAGAGAGGGTGAGGGATAGAGGGAGAGAAGGTAAGGGAGAGGGAGAGAGGGATAGAGGAAGAGGGAGGGTAAGGGAGATGGAGAGAGAGGAGGGAAAAGGAGAGTGGGATGGGGAGGGAGGGAGAGAGGGAGTGGGAGGAAGAGAGAGGGAGAGTGGGCAAAGAGAGGAGGAGGGAGAGAGAATGGGGTACGAAGAGATGGAGGGAAGGGTGAGGTGGAGAAGGAGGGAGCAAGAGTGAGGGGTATAGTGAGAGGAGGGAGTGAGAGAGGGAGAGGGGAGAGAGAGGGAGGAAGAGGGAGAGAGAGATAAAAAGAGAGAGAGATGGGGGGAGGAAGATAGAAAGGAGAAGGGGGTGAAAGAGAGGGAGAGTGGGAGAGCGAGGATGGAGGAAGGTATAGAGGGGGAAGAGAAGGAGCATAGAGTGATTGAGAGATGAAGAAGAAGAGAGAGAAAGAGATAAGGAGAGGGAGAAAGAGGACATTGAGGAGGTAAAGAGGGAGAGACAGAGAGAAAGGGAGAGAGTGAAAGGGCAAGAGAGAAAGAGAGTTAAAGAGGGAGAGGGAGGTAGAGAGATAGGGATAGAGAGGGAGAGATAAAGATAGAGGGAGAGGGAGAGGGAGAGAGGGAGGGTGACAGAGAGAGAGAGGAAAAGAGATGGAGAGAGGTCGAGGAAGGGAGAGGTTGATAGAGAGAGGGCATGGCCGAGAGAGGGAGAGAGAGGGGGAGAAAGGGAGAGCGAGAATGAGATTGAAAGAGAGAAGAGGAGAGAGAAAAAGAGAGAGAAGGAAAGGGAGAGAGGGTCGAGTGAGACACAATGATATAGAGAGGGAGATAGAGAGAGTAAGTGGGAGAGAGAGCAAGGGAGATAGGGAGTGGGAGAGAGGGTAAGAGGGAGAAAGAAGATGGAATGAGGGGAGAGAGGGAGAGAGATGGAGAGGAAGGCAAAGAAAGAGAGAGGGAGGGATAGGGAGAGAGAGGGGGCAATAGGGGAGAGAGGAGGAGAGGGAAAGGGAGAGAGGGTGAAGTTGGGAAGGAGAGCAATAGAGGGAGAGAGAAAGAGGGGGAAAGGGAAAGAGGGTGAAGTTAGGAAGAAGAGGGAGAGAAGGAGTGAGAGGGAAAGAGAGCGTGAGATAGAGAGCGAGAGGGAGAGGGAGAGGTAAATAGAGGGAGAGAGTTACGGATGGATAGAGGTGAGAAAGAAAGTGGGTGAGAGAGAGGAAGAGAGGTAGAGAGATAGTGGAGAAAGAAAAGGAGAGTGAAAGTGAGGAGGAGGGATTGAGAGAGAGGAAAATAAAAAACGAGGGACAAAGAGAGAGGAAGAGCAAGAGGGAGAAATAATGGATCATGCATCCTATGTAAGTGCAGAAAAAATAAAAATTTCCTCCATATAGGGCCCCAAGATCAAGCCGTTGAATGTGAGGTGCTAGCTCTACCATTTCTTATTACCTCTTGTAGCACGGATCTAAATTCCCGTTTAGTAAAGTCATCCAAGTGTCTAGCCTCTATCGGTGATCCACGAAGTCCAAGTATCCATAGAAAAGCACTCAAAATTAATAGGGTGTTAGCTCCACCTTTTTTGATTTTGTATTTCCTCTAGAAATCAATCTCGGGCAATTTCATGATAACCTTAAAAGAGAGGGAAAGAATATTTCTTGCTAGGGTCGAGGAGAAAACTATTTTCTCCTTTATTTTCTCTCTTGTCCCGTGCTCTAGGTTATTTTTTAGGCTAGCCAAATTTTCTCTCTCCTATTTTTCTTCTTATGTTTGTCGAATTTCCCTCTCCCTCTTATATATTTATAGGAGAGTTTCTTTATCCTTCAAGGAAAACAAGAGGGGCAACCATGAGTCCATAAAGGACTTTAGGTCGTTGCTTCCTTATCCTCCAAGGTTGAAGAGTTATTTTATATGTGGACTATTTGATTATTATATTTAAAACATTCAACCTTATCGAATAAAATTAATGTTTATCCTTCCACCAAAATTATCTTTAAGCTTTTAATTAGAGAGAGAGGGTGAGGGAGAGATTGAGAGAGGGTGAGGGAGAGATTGAGGGAGATGGAGAGAGAGGAGGGAAAGGGAGAGAAGGATGGGGAGGGGAGAGAGAGAGAGTGGAGGAAGAGAGAGAGAGAGAGAAAAGAGAGGAGAGAGAGAGAGTGGGGTATGAAGAGATGGAGGGAAGGGTGAGGTAGAGAGGGAGGGAGGAAGAGTGAGGGGGTAGTGTGAGAGGAGGGAGCGAGAGAGGGAGAGGGGGAGAGAGGGCGGGAGGAAGAGGGAAAGGGAGATAAAAAGAGAGTGAGAGATGGGGGAAGGAAGATAGAAAGGAGAAGATGGGGTGAGAGAGGGAGAGTGGGAGAGTAGGATAATGGAAGATATAGAGGTGGGAAGAGAAGGAGCATAGAGGGATAGAGAGATTGAGAAGAAGAGAGAGGAGGAGACAAGGAGGGGGAGAGAGGATGTTTGGGAGGCAAAGAGGGAGAGAGAGGGAGAAAGGGAGAGAGTGAAAGGTCAAGATAGAAGGAGAGAGATTAAGAGAGAGAAAGATAGCTAATGAGGGATAATGCGAAAGAGAGAGATAGGGATAGAGAGGGAGAGATAGAGATAAAGGTTGAGGGAGAGATAGAGACAAAGGGAGAAGGAGAGGGAGAGAAGGAGGTTGAGAGAGAGGGAGGGAAGAGAGAGGGATAGACAAGTGAGAGAGGAAAAGAGAAGGAGAGAGGTCTAGGAAGGGAGAGGGAGAGAGGGTGATAGAGAGAGGAAGTGAAAGGGATAGAGAGAGGGCGTGGGTGAGAGAGGGGGAGAGAAAGGGAAAGAAGGAGAGAGGGGGAGAGAGGGAGAGCAATAATGAGATTGAAAGAGAGAGGAGAAGAGAGAGAGGGAGAGAGAAGGAGAGGGAGAGAGGGTGAGAGTGACACATAATGAGATAGAGAGGGAGATAGAGAGAGGGAGTGGGAGAGAGAGCGAGGGAAAGAAAGAGTGGGAGAGAGGGTAAGAGGGAGAAAAGTAGATGGAAAGAGGGAGAGAGAGAGGGGGAAAAGAGAGAGGGAGGGACAAGGAGAAAGAGAGGGGGCAACAGGGGGGAGAGAGAAGGATGGGGAAAGGGACAGAGGGTGAAGTTGGGAAGGAGAGCAATAGGGGAGAGAGAAGGAGGGGGAAAGGGAGAGAGGTTGAAGTTGGGAAGAAAAGGGAGAGGGGGTGAAAGGGAGGGAGAGCATGAGATAGAGAGACAGAGGGGAGGGGGAGGTAAATAGAGGGAGAGAGTGGGAGATGGGTAGAGGTGAGAAAGAAAGTGGGTGAGAGAGAGGGGGAGAGGTAGAGAGAGTAGTGGAGAAACGAAGGAGAGTGAAAGTGAAGGGGAGGAATTGAGAGAGAGGAAAAGAAAAGAGGAGGGAGAAGGAGAGAGAGGGAGAGCAAGAGGGAGAGATAAAGGATCATGCATCCTATGAAAGTGCGGAATAAATAAAAATTTCCTCCATATAGGGCCCCAAGATCAAGTCGTTGAATGTGAGGGCTAGCTATACCATTTTTTATTACCTCTTGTAGCACGGATCTAAATTCCTGTTTAGTAAAGTAGTCCAAGTGTCCAGCCTCTATTGATGATCCACACAATCCAAGTACCCATAAAAAAGCACTCAAAATTAATGGGGTGTTAGCTCTACCTTTTCGATTTTGTATTTCCTCTAGAAATCAATCCCGAGCAATTTTATGACAACCTAAAAGAGAGGGAAAGAATATTTCTTGGTAGCGTTGAGGAGAAAAGAATATTTTTTGCTAGGGTTGAGGAGAAAACTATTTTATCTTTTATTTTCTCTCTTGGTTGTATCCCTAGGTAATTTTTTAGGCCAACCAAATTTTTTCTCTCCTATTTTTCTTCTTATGTTGGTCGAATTTCCCTTTCCCTCCTATATATTTATATATATAGGGAGAGGGAGAGAGGGAGGGTGAGGGAGATGGAGAGAGGGATAGAGGAAGAGGGAGAGTGAGGGAGATGGAGAGAGAGGAGGGAAAGGGAGAGAGAGATGGAGTGGGAGGAAGAGAGAGGGAGAGGGGGAAAGAAAGGAAGAGGGAGAGAGAGTGTGGTATGAAGAGATGGAGGGAAGGGTGAGGTAGAAAGGGGGAGCAAGAGTGAGGGATAGAGTGAGAGGAGGGAGTGAGAAGGGGAGAGGGGGAGAGAGAGGGGGAAGAGGGAGAGGGAGATAAAGAGAGAGAGAGATAGGGGGATGAAGGTAGAAAGGAGAAGAGGGGGTGTGAGAGAGAGTGGGAGAGCAGGATAGAGGAAGATACAATGGGATAGGGAAAGGAGAGAGAGAGAGAGATGGAGAGAAGAACATAGAGGCGATAAGAAAGGGGGAGATAGGGATAGGGGGATAGAGGAAGATAGAGGGGGAGAGGGAGAGAGAGGGAGAGAGGAGAGAGGGAGAGAAAGGGAGAGGGAGAGCAAGAGCAAGAAGGAGAGGGAAAAGGAGATCGGGGGAGAGAGAGATTGGGAGAGCAATAGAGGGAGAATGGAGAGAAGAAAGGAGGAAGAGTGAGAGAGAAAAGGGGGATTGGGGTAGGTAGAGAGTCAAAGAGAGGGAGGGAAAGAGAAAAAGGGAGAGAGAGGAAGGGTGAAATAAATTATGATGGGGAAGGATAGAGAGGGAGAGAAGAGAAAATGAAAGAGAAGGGGAAAGAGAGGGAGAGAAAGGGGAAAAAGAGGGAGAGTATGAAAGAGAGATGGTAAGAGAGAGAGGAAGGCCAAGAGAGAGGGAGGAAGGGGGAAGGAGATTAGGGAGGGAGAGAGAGGGAAAGAGATAGAGAGAATAGAGAGAGAGGGAGATAGAGAGGGAGAGAGAGGGAAGAGCAAGAGAAGGTGTGATGAGGAAGGAGAGGGAGGGTGAGGAGAGAGTAAAAGAGAGAGGGAGAGGGAGAAAGAGAGAGAAAGGAAAGAGAAGGAAAGAAAGAGAGAGAGGGAGCGAGAGAGGGAGAGATTAGGAAAGAGAGGTAAAGAGGGAGAGATAGGGGAGAGAGGGAAGAAAGGAAGAGAGGGAAAGAGAGGAAGAGAGGGAGGGAGAGGGAGTGGGAGAGGGGAGAGTGATTGGGAGGGAGATAGGGAGAGAGAGGGAGAGAGAGGAAGAGAGGGAGTGGGAGAGGGGGAGAGTGATTGGAAGGGAGATATGGAGAGAGAGGGAGAGAAAGAGAGAGGGAGAGGAAGGGGGAGAAGGAGGGAGAGGGAGGGGGAGAAGGAGGGGAGAGAAAAGGAAGAGAGAGGGAGAGGGAAAGTGATGGATGAAGAGGGGAGAGAGAGGAAAAATGGGAGAGAAAGAGGGAGAAAATAAGAGAAAGAAATGAGATAGAGGGAAAGAAGAGAGAGAGAGAGTGGGGGCAAGAGAGGCAAGGAGCAAATGAGAGGGAGACAGAAGAGAAAGCGACAAAGAGAGTCGGAGAGTTAGAAAGGAAGAGTATGGGATAGAGGGAATGAGAGAAAAAGGAAGAGAGAGGGATAAAGAGGGAAGGAAGTAGATAGGGAGAGAGGAAGAATGAAAGAGATAGAGAGAAAGAGAGAGGGAGAGAGATAGTTAGAGAGGGAATGAGAGGGAGAAAGAGTAAGGGAGTTAGATGAAGAGAGATAGAGAGAATAAGAGGGGAGAGAGAGAGAATGAATGGAAGTAGGAGAGGGGGATAGAGGGAGAGAGAGAGTAAGGAAAAGATTAAGGAGAGGGGGAGAGTGAGATAAAGAGAGATGGTGCAAGGGTGAGAGAGAGGGCGAGAGTGGGGGAGAGAGAGACAAAGGTTGGGTGAGAGAGAGAGAGGGTGAGGGGAGAGAGAGCAAGAGTAAGAGAGAGGGCAAGAGAGGGAGAGAAAAGAGCTGGGGAGATTGGTAAAGAATTAGTGAGGGTGACAGAGGAGAGAGAGAGGGAGAGGGGAAGAGAGAGCGAAAGCAAGAGAGAGAGGGTGAGGGAGAGAGTGGGAGAGAGAAGTGGAAAGGGGAGAGAGGGGGAGGGAGAGAGAGTTAGAGGAAGAGAGAGATTGAGAGGGATGTGGAAAGGGAGGGGTGATAGAAAGAGGGATGAGGGGGAGAGAGGGAGAAAGAGGGTAAAGAAGAGGAACAAGAGGAGAGAAGGAGGAGAGAGAGGAAGGGTGAGACAGAGAGGGAAAGAGAGATGGAGTCAAGGAGAGATTAGGAGGGAGATAGGGAGAGAGAAAGAGAGGGGGGAAAGAGATAGGGTGACAGAGAGGGAGGGAGGGAGGGAGAGAGAGGAAGATAGAGAGAAGGGGAGGGAGAGATCGGGAGGAAAGGGAGAGGGGGAGACGGATGGAGAAAGTGGGAGACAGAGAGAAGACAGAAAGAGGGAGGGCAACATAAATAGAGGAAATGAGAGGGAGATGAAGAGGGAGATAGAGAGAAGAAGAAAAATTAAGAGAGATATATATTAGGGGAGAAAGAGGGAGAAGAGAGAAAGAGAGGGAGGGAAAGGAAGGGAGTATAAGAGAGAGAGAGAGAAGGAGGGGTAGAGGGAGGGAGAGAGGAATAGAGATTGAAGGAGAGAGAGAGTGAAAGAGAGATAGAGGGAGGGAGAAGAGATAGGGAGAGAGTGGGAGGAGAGACAGAGAGATTGGGAGACAGACTGATAGGGAGAGAGATGGATTAAGAAGGAAAGAGAGAAATTAGATGGGCAGAGAGAGGGAGAGAGAGAGAGAGAGGGAGCGAGATGGAAGGAGAGAGGGATAGGGGAGGAATGGGAGACAAAAAGGAGAGGGAGAGAGGTAGGGAGAGGTAGAGAGAAGGGGAAGAGAGGAGAGAGAGAAAGAGAGGGAGACATAATGAGAGAGAAAGGGAGAGGGAAAGAGAGGGAGGGATAAAGGTTTGGAGAGATAGAGAGAGGGAAAGTGAGAAAGAGATAGGGGAGGGAGTGAAAGGGAGAGATAGAAAGGTAAAGAGAAGAGGCAAAGAGGAGAGAGAGAAATTAAGGGGGGAAATATATGAAAAGAGAGAGGGAAAGAGGGGAAGAGAGGGAGAGAGGGAGAGAAGAGGATGAGGGGGAGATAGGAGGTCAAGAAAAATTAGTAAAAGGAAGGGAGAGAGATGGAGGGCTAGAGAGAGGGAGAGTTGGATAGAAAATAAGAGGGAAAGATATTGAGAGGGAGGCAAAGAAGGTGAAAGTGAGAGAGAGTGAGGGAGAGGAAGGGACATGGAGGAAGGGAGGTAGAGAGAGAAAGGGAGAGGGGAAGAGGGAGAGGGAGAGATAAAAGGGAGAACGAGAGAGATAAAGAGAGAGAGAGGGAGAGAGGGAGGAGGAGAAAGAGGGTGAGAGAAAGTAAGGGACAGAATGAGAGAGAGAGAGGAATAAAAGGAGAGAAAGAGAGTGAAATTAGGAGAAAGGTAGAGAGAGGGAGTGAGGGAGAGATAAGAGGGAGGAGAGAGGGAGAGTGGGACAAAGATAGGGGAGAGGGAGAGGGGGAGAGGGAGAAGAGAAAGAAGGAGAGGGAGATAGGGAAAAGGGAGAGAATGGAAAGAGGGGAATATAATGGAAGGAAGAGACAAGGGGAGAGAGGGAGAGAGAAAAAGAAAGGGGGAGAGAAGAGAGAGGGGAGGGGGAAGGGAGGGAGAGAGGGAGGGAGAGTGAGAGAAAGGAAGAGGGAGAGAGAGGGAGAGGAAGAGAGTGACAATGAGAGAGAGATAGAGAGGCAGGTAGGAAAGGAGATGGATAGAGAGATAGAGAATGAGGTAGAGATAGTGAAAGACAGGGAGAGGAAGATGGAGAGGGAGATAGGGAGTGAAAAGGAGAGGGAGAGGGAGAGAGGAAGTGAGAAGGAGAGAGAGGAAGTGAGAAGGATAGATTGAGAGAGAGGGAGAGATAGGGAGAGAATGAGAGAATAGGGAGAGAAAGAGAGAGGGAGTAGAGATCGAGGGAGTGAGATTGAGGAAGAGGGAGAGAAGGAGAGAAAGAAAGAGATGAAGGGAGAGGAAAAGGCGGATAGAGGGAAGAGGGAGAGAGGAAAGGAAAGGGAGAGAGGGAGAGGGAAAGAGATAAAGTAAGAGGGAGAGAGAGAGGTAGGGAGAGAGGGAGTGAGATAGGAAAAGATCGAAGGAGAGAGAGCAAGGGAGGGTAGGAGAGGGATTGGGGAGAGAGAGGGAGAGGGAGAGGGAAAGAGAGAGAGAGATAAGGGGAGATAGGGAGTGTTTGGGAGAGAGAGGGAGAGAAGGAAGATTAGGAGATAGAGTTGGAGAGACAAATGAGGAGAGAGAGAGGGAGTTAGAGAGGTTAGGAGAGAAAGGGAGAAAGAAAGAGAGAGGGAGAGATAGAGAGAGATAGAGTATGAGTGAGAGAGAGAGGAGGAGTGAGGGAAAGAGGAGTGAAAGAGAGAGGGAACGAGGTAGAGGGAGTGAAAGAGAGAGGGAGAGAGGGAAAGAGAAGGGAGGGAGAGATAGGGAGGAGGGGAGACAGGGAGAGTAAGAACAAGTAGGAGAGTGAGGGAAAAGGAAAAAGGGTGCAGGAGAGAAAGAGGGATAGAGAGAGTGGTAGGAAAAAGAATGGGGGAGATAAACAAGAGAGGAATAGAGAGATTAGAAAGGAGAGAGAGAGAGGGGGGAGACAACGAGGAGAGGGAGGGAGAGATAGGAAGGGTGGTAAAGAGAGAAGGGGAAAGAAATTAGGAGAGAGTGAGGGAGAGAGAGAATGAGGTAGATATAGGGGGAGAGATTGATATGAGAGGGAGCAAGGGGTAGAGGGAGAGAGTTTTTAAAGGATAGGAAGGGAGAGACTAGGAGAGAAAGGGATATGAGAAGGAGCAAAGGGTAGAGGGGAGAGTGTTTGAGGGGGAGGGAGGGAGAGATTAGGAAAGATAATGGAAGAAAGGGAGAGATAGGGAGAGAGAGGTAGAGATAGGGAGAAAGAAGGAGATAGATAAAGGGAGAGAGGTAGAGATAGGTAGATCTAAGGAGAGAGAGAAGAGGAGAGAAAAGGAGAGAGGGAGAGAAGGAAGGAGAGGGATAGAGTGAGGGAGAGAGAGGTAAAGATAGGGAGAGAGAGATAGAGATAGAGGGAGAGAGTCGAAGGGAGAGGGAGAGGGAGATAGATGGAGAGATAGTGGGAGAGAGAGAGGGAGGAAAGGATGGAGTGGGAGAACGAGAAGAGGAGCGAGGGAGAGAGAGAAAAAGAGAGAGGAAAAGAGGGAGTGAGTGAGGGAGAGAGAAAATGAGAGGAGAGGGAGAGAGAGATTGGGAGGAGGAGAGAGAGGGAGTGAGATGGGGAGAGAAAGAGATTGAGAGTTAGGGAGTGAGATGAGAAAGAGAGGGACGAGAGGAAGAGCGATAGAGGGAGAGAGGGTATAGAGAGAGGGAAAGGGAGAGAGAGAGGGGAAAAAGGAGAGGGAGAGTGAGAGATAGAGAGGGATAGAAAAAGAGTGGGAGAGAAAAGGAGGAGGGAAGTGAGGGAGAGAGAGAAAGAAAAAGAAAGAGAGAGGGAGAAAGGTGGACAAAAAGAGAGAGAGATAGCAAGGGGAGAGAAGGAGAGAGGAAGTAGAGTGAGAGGGTAAGAAAGAGGTAGAAAGGAGAGAGAAAAGATGGAGAGAGCAAGAGAGTAGGAGAGAGAGAGGGAGAGAGAAGGAGATAGAGAGCGAGAAAAAGGAGTAAGAGGGAAAGATAAAAAGAGGGAGAGAGGAAGAAAGGAAGAGAAAAAAGAAGGAGAGAAGCCGAGGGGAGGGAGAGAGAGTTAGAGAGGGAATTAGAGGGAGAAAAATAAGGTAGAGAGGAGGAGAGAGAGAGATAGGGAGAGAGGGAAAAGAGAAAGGGATTGAGAGAGAGGGAGAGGGAGAGAGAGGGAGAGAAGGGGAGAGAGGGGGAGAGAGAGGTAGAGACGAGTTAGGAAGATATTAGGGGAGAGAGAGGGAGAGAGGAAGATATTAGGAGAGAGAAAGAGGGACGAGAGAGGGGAGAGAGCAAGATTGAGAGAGAGAGAGAGAGAGTGAGGAGGGAGAGAAAAAAGAGAGGGAGAGAGGTAGTAAAAAAATGACAAAGAATGAAAGATGGAAATAAGTAGGAGAGAGAGAGGGATAGAGATAAAGTCAAGGAGAGAGGAAAAGGACGAGAGAAGGAGAGAAGCAAGTGAGAGAGAGTTAGAGAGTGGGAGAGAGAGAGAGGGAGAAGTAGAGAGAGAAAAATGGGAGAGAGTGAGAAAAAGAGGGAGAGAGAAATATATGGTGGGAGAGATACTAAGAGAGGGGAGGGAGAGGGAGATATAAAGGGAGAAAGGTAGATAGGGAGAGGGTAAGGAGGTGAGAGATTGAGGGAGGGAGAGATAGGGGGAGAGAGAGAGAGAAAGGGAGGGAGAGAGAGGAGGGGGAGAGAGGAGAGAAAGAGAAAGAGATAAGAAGGGATGTAGAGAGGAAGAGGGATAGAGAGAGTGGGAGGGGAGAGAAAGTGTTTGTGAGGCGAGAGAAAAAAGAGAAAGAGAGAGAGAAAAGAGTAAAGGAGAGGGAAAGGGAAAGAGGAAGAGAGGGAGAGGGAGAGAGAGGAAGAGAGAAGGAGAGAGACAGGGGGAGGAAGAGAAGGGGGAAAAGAGATGAGGTCAAAGAGATGGGGAGAGAGGAAAGAGAGGGAGTGGGAGATAATGGGGGAGAAAGAGAGGGAGCAAGTGGGTAGGTGAGAAAGATAGGGAGGGAGAAAAAGGGAAAGATAGGAAGGAAAAGTGAGAGAGGGAGAGGGGGAGAGAGATGGAGTGAGAGATAAAAAAGGGAGAAGGTGAAAGAGGGAGAGATAAGAATATATTAGGGAAGAGAGAGATAGATAGAGAGAAAGAAAGGGAAGGAATGGGGGAGAGAGGGAGATAAGGAGGGGCGAGTTAGAAGGAGAGAGGGAGAGGGAGAGAGATTAATAAAGAGAAAGGTAGATAAAGAAGGAGAGAGAGAAAGAGAGAGAAGGAGAAGAAGAGAGAGAGAGAGGTAGAGACGGAAGAGGTGAGAGAGAGAGGGAGAGAGAGCTATGAAGAGAGGGAGAGTGAGAGAGAAGAAGAGAAATAGAGATGGGAAGAGAGTGAGAGAGATGGAAAAAGGGAGAGATTAGGAGAGGGAGGAAACGGGGAGAGATAAGGAGATAGAGAGAGGGAGAAAGGGAGAGAATGTGAGGGAGAAGAAGAGATTAGGAGAGAGGGAGGGAGAGGGAGGGAGAGAGAAAGAGAGAGAGAGGGGGAGAGAGAGGGGGAGAGACAAAGAGGGTATGAGAGAAATATATAGAGGGAGAGGGTAAGAGGGAGAGAGATTAAGAGGGAGTTAAGAAGGTACATTGACGGAAGGAGAGAAGGAGAGAGAGAAAAAGAGAGGGATGTAGGCGAGAGAGAGGAAGGGAAAAGGGAGAGAAAAAGAGGAAGAGGGTGAGAGAGAGGAAAAGTGAGATATAAAAGGGGGAGAAAGGAGGTAGGAGAGAGTGGGGGAGAAAAGGAGAGAGAAGAGGGATAGAGGGAGAGAGTAAGAAAGAGTAGAGGAGAGAGAGAGCGAGAGATATAGTGAGAGGGGGACGAGAGAGAGATAGAGAGGGAAGGAGTATAGGAGTGAGAGTGAGAGGGAAAGAGTGAGACGGGGAGAGAATAGGAGAGGAAGAGAGAGAGAGAGGATAAAGAGAAAGATGATGAGAGAAGTAAAATGTGGCACCCCTCTCCGGTTCACTAGCTAATTACCCAAAAAGAGTGGCTAGGCGAGGAGCGTGTCACACTAACATGAGCAATTCCTAACTTAACCCAAATACATATGTGCTTTACATTAAGGGCTTATCATATAATGAAATACGTACAAGAAAATTTACATAATATTAACAAATAGAGCGAAAGAAATTATAAAATTTATTTGTAATTCCATCGAATGTTTATCGATACCCTAACCCTAAAAATTATAATCAAAAGAAAATTTGGCACACTTGTCTCATACGTGAGCCTTTTTGGAGGACCCGGTAGCATCCTCACTACTTTAGGTCTTTCCTTTATAACATGAAAACAACAATGGCATGAGTCGAAGCTCAATAAGTAGGGTGATGCATGTGATATGCAATGAAGTTCTATTTCCCATTCTACCCATCAATTTTAATCTAGTTACCCTAGGTATTAGTAAGACCGTGTGTTATATCTCTCGATGATCATGTTATCACCTACTACTCTATTACCCTCCTAGTGATCTTATTGTCACCTACGCTCACAATGAAATTACCCCTCATTGTAGCACACGGTGAGCGGAATTATCCCTCGCCTAACGGTGTTAGTAATAGAGCATGCATATGGTTTCATGCTATTACCCATTCCATTCAATTTGGTTACCAAACTGCATTACCTCACGACTCAATGATTTTTCTCAATTTCATACCACCCCCGAATGCATCCGATGCACATGGTATTATGTTTAACACATTTAACTAATTACGCTATCAACATTTTCTTCTAAGACCATTCCTGTGTCCCGATGCACACTTAGGACTTCACAAGTGTTTCATGTACCATTCAAAGTATTCAAAATGAGAATACAAATTCCATTCATTGGTATCATTCATTGCATAAATCTACTTCGTACTTATGAGTTTTTCCTTCTCGTGTACCTAGCAAGTCTAGGCTTGGATTTCCAATGTATTACTTAGTTTACAAGACCGAGTTAATCCTAAAGATTTATGTGTGACATACTTAAGCTAAACTCTTGTTTAATCCAAACCTTTAATCTTAGTAGTTGAAGTGGACTCATAATGGGTCTACGTCTTAATTTCGATTTTTCTTGAATTCTCTTTTTCCTTACTTCATTTATATGTATTGTAGAACAGTTAAATCCTTACACATGAGGTTAGAATAGGATTCCTTTTCTAACCCTAATTTTTGTATTCATGATTAAATTTAATTATTAATGGGCCTAGGTCTCTTTTTGGTTTTTCCTTGGGTCCTCACCCCTTCAATATTTCATTTTACGTTGGTTTCAATGTACTTTAACCCTTAGTTATAAAATCGAAGGTGAGAACCTAAAACCCTAAAATTTATGGGTCTAAGCAGAATGTGTCCTCAAATGATTAAAGGTTTCCCCATTTAATCTAACTTACTAATTGGTTTCTTCTTGAGTTCACATTTAATTCTTTATTTTTAATTACACAAAAGGATTCAATGTTAGTCATTTTCTCTCCTAGGCCGAATGGTCCAAAATGAGTAAGAAATTATTTTTCCATCTCTAGGTCAATTCCATTTATACCAACTTACCAAACCATACTTAGAAGGGTTACCAAGGAGATCTAAACCTTAAGGTCCACAAAGGAAACTAGATTTAGCCATCAAGTATCCAATTTACCTAATGAAGTCAAAAACACTATTTTTCTTTTAGTTGGGCCGATTGGGTTTTAAGGTGGCCATGGATTACTTTTTATGTCTAGTAAATTTATTTTCACCCTAAAATATTAACCCATTCCTAATTGGGTCACCATGATATCTTAGGCCCTTAATTTCTCAAAAAGATCCATTCTTTCCTAATTTTCACCACTTGGTCGAATGGTTTTAGCCTAGGGAAACTCTAGAAGTGTATTTCTTTCCTTTCTAAGTCAAGCTCATGAAATCTAGTTTAGCTTCAATCAATTCAATCCATACCCTTTTTCCTTTTTTCTTTTTCATTCCAAACCATCCACACATTTAAACACATCAAACAAAATTTGCATCACAACACAAACACATAGATCTATCACAATTTATCAAACCCTAACACCAAAACAAACAACCATAGCAACCCATTGTAAAGATTATTCCAAACCCATGAAATAAAAACTTCAAAAGATAACTTAAAACATAAAATAAACTAAAAATGAAAGCTACTTATATAGCTTTAACTTCATAAAGATTTTTTAGGCTTTCCCATTTTTCTTCCTTTTCTTTCTTATTTCACTTTTTCATTTCCTCTTTTGCCGTGTTCAATCTATCTCACTTTGATTTTCTATCTCGTTTTGTAAGCTACGGTTTGAACTAAAAAATAGCAGCCATATACTCCACTTATATATATATATATATATATATATCCTTATAGTTAATAGGTATACAAGTGTCCCAAAATAATATGGCAAAGTGTAAAGTGAGGGGTGACAAAAAGGGAGCAAGTGGTCGGCTTGGCTAGTCAAGGTGTGTGCTTGGTTTTAAGTCATTAATTAGGGCGCTTAGGTGTCCTAACTAGGTACTAACTAGATATTTAACCTTAACAATACCCTTAAAATATTTTAGTTCCATTGACAAATTCTCTTAAAGTAGTTTATTTCAAGTAACAAACTTACACATTAAATATGGTTCTACCACATACATGACGAGGCGACCTCTTATCAAAGAGCAACGTCCCACTTCTAGACACCATTAAATCCTATTATTTTTTATATCAGAAATTAGAAATATTAATGTACAACATATCTAAAAATTAGGTTAAAATAGCCAAAACACAAGTCATAAAGAAATTTTAAAGTTCAAGGATCAATCAGTCCAATAGTATTGCGCCTAGAATACTATGTACTAAAATAGGCATAACGTTTTACATAGAAACCTAATAATCAAATAGTTTAAAGAGTGTTATTTAAGACATAGATAAACAACTTTTATTTTTAGGGTTCACCCATAAATCAATCTAAAGTCCATTAATAAGCCACACAAGATTCGGATAGAATCTAATTCTCAAAAACACCGATTTTACATACTTGGATTCCTCTAATAATTAAACCATCAATCTCAAGTAAAATTTCTTTAATTTAGCACAAATGATACATTTCATGCATTAATTTCTCATGGTTTAATTTTCTAGAATTTCATTCCATAATATATATAATTAAGGACTTTCACGAGGGTTACATTTCTCTCCCCTTAAAACAAATTTAGTTAACGAAATTGGCTTATTCGAATAACTGCGGGTATTTATCTCTCATTTCCTCTTCTTGATCCCGTGTCATTTCCTCAAGGTCATGATTTTCTCACTAAAGTTTAACTAGACTAACTCCTTATTCCTTAGTTGTCTAACTCGCCTATCCGAATCTTAATCGGTCTTTCCTCATAGGTTAAGTCCGGGGTTAGGTTTGGTGGCTCTGTCTCCAAAATTTAGCTAGGCTCTCCAACACACTTTCTTAGCATAGATACATGAAATACATTATGCACTCCTACTAAAGATAGCGACAACGAACGAGTGATAGGCCTTATCGCCTACTCGATCTAGTATTTCAAATGGTCCTATGTATCATGGACTTAACTTGCCTTTTTTTCCCAAATCGTAGTAAGCCCTTCATCGATGAAACTTTTAAGAATACATAGTCACCGACTATAAACTCCGAATCCTTCCTCCTCTTATTAGCATAGCTTTTCCGTGTACTCCGAGCTATTTTCATCCATTGGTGGATCTTATCCACCACTTTAATCGTTCGTTGCACCAACTCGGTCCCAAAAACTTCCTTTCCCCTATTTCATCCCAATGCACAAGAGATCTACATTACCGCCGATGCAAGGCTTCATAGGGATCCATCCCAATTGAAGCTTGATAACTATTGTTATATGCAAATTTAGCTAAGCATATGTATTTCTCCCATTTTCCGAACCAATCCAAAATGCATGCTCACAACATATCTTCAAGAATCTAGATTACTCGCTCGAATAATCCATCGGTTAATGGATGATATGTAGTGCTAAAGTTTAGCTTTATTCCATAGCCTTGTTCGGACTCTTCCAAAATGCAAATGTGAACCTACGATCTTGATCTAACACAATTGACATTGGAATCCTATGTGGTCTTACAATTTCGTCAAGATACAACTGGACGTACTTGGTTCGGATTATAGGTGGTTTTGATCGAAAGAAAGTGTGCTAATTTGGTCGATCTATCGATGATCACCCAAATCGCATCCGACCCCCTTTCGATCTTGGCAATCCCATAACGAAATCCATACTTAGATGCTCCCACTTCCATTCCGGAATTGCTAATGGTTTTAACATTCGGTGGGTCTTTGGTGTTTCGCCTTCACCTATTGACGGACTTGACACCTTGCCATAAAATTAACTATGTCTTTCTTCATTCCAATCCACCAATAACTTTTTTGCGAGTCCTGGTACATCTTTGTGCTTCCCGAGTGTATCGAATATGGAGTTGAGTGTGCTTCTTTTAATATCTCTTCCTTCACATCCTCCACCGAGGGATCACATAACCTCTCTTTAAATCTAATGACGCCTTTGTCATGCACCACAAAATTGAATTCCTTCTCTACCTCTATGTTTTTCTTCAATTCATTCGACTTTCCGTCTACTTGTTGCCTCATCTAAATTCTTTCCTACGAGTCGATCTGGACTAATAAAGCTAATAAAATGCTTTGGTGGCCTACTAGAATTATCTCCAATTCTAGCTTTTATAGATCTCTCATTATCAACGAGTCTGTAGTGCTCGCATTATTGCTATCGATTTTCTACTTAAGGCATCAACAACAACATTAGCTTTGCTCGATTGATAATTGATTATACAATCATAGTCATTTACCATCTCTAACCACCTTCTTTGTCTCATGTTCAGCTCCTTCGTGTGAAGATATATCATAAGCTTTTATGATCCGTATATATATCACACTCGCTCTATATAAGTAATGTCTCTAGATTTTTAAGGCAAAAACTACCACTCGCTAGTTTCGGATCATGCGTCGGATAATTTCGTTCATATTTCTTCAATTATCGTGACTTATAGGCTACTACTCTTCTATTCCGCATCAACACTCGCTCCTATCTCATTCTTGGAAGTGTCACCGTAAACTACGAAATCTCCATCTTCGGATAGAATAGTTAGCACTAGGGTCGTGACAAACATGTGCTTCAATTCTTGGAAGCTTTTCTCACGAGCATCCGTCCATTGGAAATTAACGCTCTTTTTCATCAAATTAGTAAGAGGCCTAGCTATCTTAGAGAAGCCCTCCATAAATCTTTGATAGTAACCGACTAGCCCTAAGAAGCTTCGTACCTCCGTCATGTTCTTTAAGGTAGGCTAGTTGTAGATAGCCTTTACCTTGTTAGGATCCATCGTTATGCCTTCCTTTGTCACCACATGACCTAGAAAAGCTACTCGGTCTAGCCAAAATTCACATTTCTTGAATTTGGTGTATAGCTGTTGCTCCCTTAGCGTTTGTAAGGTGACTCTTAGATGCTCCCTATGCTCTTCCTTACTTTAAGAGTAAACCGGGATATCATCAATGAATACGATGATAAACATGTCTAAGAATTCTTTAAAAACTCAATTCATCAAGTCCATGAAAGCGATTGGGGTGTTAGTCAACCCAAACTACATTACTAGGAATCTATAGTGGTCGTATCTCGTCCCGAATGTTGTCTTCTTCACATCCTCCGATTTTACCCTCGACTGGTGGTATCCCGATTGTAGATGTATCTTGGATAACATCATCACACCTTGTAATTGATTGAAAAAATCATCAATCCGGGGTAATGGGTACTTATTTTTAATCGTCACTCGGTTCAATTTACGGTAGTCAATGCATAGCTATAGATTATCGTCTTTCTTTTTTCACGAATAATACTGGAGCTCCCCAAGGTGAGGAGCTAGGGCATATAAATCCCTTATCCGGTAAGTCCCGTAGCCGCACCTTCAACTCTTTTAATTCAAATGGGGCCATTTTATAGGGGTCTTAGAAATTAGAGTCATGCCCGGCTCCGACTTAATCTCAAATTCTTTCTCCCTCTCTAGTGGCAACATAGTCAAACTTTTTTAAAAATACGTTCGGATACTCTTGCACGACTTCTATATCATTTGGCTTTAACTTTTGCTCTACTCGGCTATCCACTACGTGTGCTAGATACCCCGTACACCCTTTTCCTAGCATTCTTCGAACCTCTATGGCCAAGATGATCATTATGGCTTGAAACTTCATATCGGCTTTAAACTTTCATGATTGATCTCTAGGTAAATCAAAAGCTACTCTCCTCCCTCGATAATCGATGATGGCACGATGTCTCATTAACCAATCCATTCCCAAAATCAAATCAAAATATTGGAGATCTAATACAATCAAATCATCTTCCAAAATCTTATCCTCAATCCGGATAGACAACTCGCTTAACTAGGCTCATTGACTCTATAAATTCTTCGAAAGGGACTACTATCAAGTATCCTATTGCCAATGTCTCGGGTTTCACACCTAGGCTTTCTACTAATATTTTTGATATGAATGAATGTGTGGCACTAGAATAAATTAAAACAATAGCAATCAATCCAAGGATGTAGACATTATCGCATATTACTATCATGTCCCTCTTGTTAGCCTCCTCCTGGATCATTATTTAAACCCATACAAGTACTCTTCCCGGTCTTGGTTTCTATATCCGAGGACGATTCATGAGCTATGTGCCCTTACTTGTGACAAGCATAACAAACCCTCAAATCTAGTTGGCACTCCCCCATGTTGAATCTTTCACATTTATTACATCGAGATTGATTACCCATTATTGGCCTTAGTCGATTCCCTAATAGTGGCCTCGGGACATAAGGTGATGGTCCGACGGCCCGTGCATTTCTTGGACCACTAGTTTGATTGAAATTTTGAGCCAAAGCTCATCATTGTGGTCTAGAGGAAGAGGCTCGGGTCGAAATGATTGCCTCCTCTACTGAACTTCCTTTGCAATTTCCTTCTAATCTTCATCTTCCAATATTGCTTTATCTCGCCATTTTTAAAAAAGTGTTGGCGGCAAACATCGTACCATACTTCGAACTCTTGGGCTCAGCTCTATTAAAAATCAATTCTTCTTTATGTTATCATCCCCTATAATGAATTGGATGAATCGACATCCTTGCTCAAATCTCTATACATATTCACCTACGGACATCCCATCTTGCTTTAGTTCTAGGAATTCTTAGTCGGCATAAAAATAGCACACGATACTCGCTCATTAGTAGTAAATTGCACGTATTCGAATATTGCTTCTAAAGACTTAATCCATATCTCTATTATCATTAGGCTAACACCCCGGGAGAATTTACGGGGACTCATTTTATGACACCTCTCCACTGCGTCATTTCTATGCTAGGTGGTAGAGGTGGGGGTCGTTGATGCATAGCCGGGAGTTGTCTCATTTGCTCCACATGGTCTTATTGTTGTTGTCGCATTGCTTGTTGTTGTTATCGCATCATATCTATCATACGACTTGAAGCATCCTATTGATTTCTATTATGATCATTGGAGGTCCCTTCATGTTTATCTCATGTCGGCTCCTTTCTTGGCATGCTTTGACTTTGTACATGCCATGTTATGCCGATTTTAGTTTTGGTATTAGAAACAACATATAATGTAAATCATTCACTTATGTGCAAAATTATAGATATTTATATATGAAGCATTTCGTACACAACGGGGATTTACAAGCACTTCTACCTTTTACAAATTTTTATGCTTTATTTACAATCAAAACTCGTACTTATTTACATCGGGAAATGCACAACAAGTACTACATCATGTGATAGAGTTATGATCTATTATTTCCAACCAACGTATCGGATGCATCATAGGAAGGAGTGCTCGACCCTCCATCGATCAATAACATCATCCGATTCAATGCGTACTATCTCATAAGCGAGGGACATTGGTAGACCCCAACTATACATCAATCAAATACGGGTCCGCTAACTTGTACCAAAAAGAAGGCTCGGACTAGGTCTTGATAACAAAATTGACCTATCAACCCTTCCTAAACCTCATCAAGCAACTATTGATCTCTCGCTAAGAGGGTCCAAGCATAGAGTTAGTAGTAGGAAACCCATACTACAATAATACTAGAAAGAAGCATCAACAAATGTTATTCATCGAATCGGGTCATGCACCCGAGTACATGAGCTACTATATCCCGATCTAGGGTCATAGCCGAGTCGTTTAGTTCGACCCGATAGGTAGCTAGGGTGGCCTCGTTGTTGGCGAGTCCTAGTATCGCAGGGTGTACAAAATAAATATGGCATCTATAGCAACAATAATTACCAATATTAATATTTCTAGAACATAATTATATGCCAGTATGAAAATCACATAATAATAATCATAATCATACACATTGTGAAAAAAACAATCAAGAATCAAATTGTTACCCGTCGAGTAACACATCGGTCCTTAGGCTCGGGTGATACTTAAGAGTTTACCCAATTAACTAAACCATGGCTTTGATACCACCCTACGACACCCCTCCCCGGCTCACTAGCTAATTCCCTAAAAAGGAGTGGCTAGGTGAGGGGCGTGTCATACCGACACGACCAATTCTCGACTTAACCCCAACATGTATGTGCTCATACATTAAGGACTTATCATATAATAAAACACATACAAGAAAATTTACATAATATTAACAAATACAATAAAATAAATCACAAAATTTACTTACAATTCTATTAGAATGTTTATCAATACCCTAACCCCAAACATTACAATCAAAAGAAATTTTGATACACTTGTGTCACCCGTGATCCTTTTTGGAGGACCCGATAACATTCTTACTACTTTGACTCTTTCCTATCATAACATGAAAAGAACAATGGCGTGAGCCGAAGCTCGGTAAGTAGGGTGATGCACATGATATGCAATGAAGTTCTACTTCCCATTCTACCCATCAATTTTAATTCTAGTACCCTAGGTATTAGCAAGACCATGCATTATATCTCTTAGTGATCGAATTAGCACTCTATCGCTCTATTACCCTCTCAATGATCTCATTATCACCTACCGCTCATAATGGAATTATCCATCGTTGTAGCACATGGTTAGCGAATTATCCCTCGCTTATCGGTGTTAGTAATAGAGCACGCACATGGTTTCATGTTATTACCCATTCCATTCAATTCGGTTACCAAACCGCATTATCTCATGACTTAATGATTTTTCTCGATTTCATACCACCCTCGGATGCATATGATGCATATGGTATTATGTTTAACACATTCAACTAATTACGCTATCAATATTTTCTTCTCGGACCATTCTCATGTCCCGACGCACACTTGGGACTTCATAGGTGTTTCATGTACCATTCAAAGTATTCAAAACGAGAATACAAATTCCATTCATTGGTGTCATTCATTACATAAATCTACTTAATACTTATGAGTTTTTTCTTCTCGTGTACCTAGCAAGTCTAGGCTCGAATTTCCAATGTATTACTTTGTTTACAAGACTAGTTAATCCTAAGGATTTATGTGTGACATACTTCAGCTAAACTCTTGTTTAATCCGAACCTTTAATCTTAGTACTCGAAATTGACTCATAATGGGTCTGGGTCTTAATTTTGACTTTTCTTGAATTCTATTTTTCCCTTACTTCATTTATATGTATTGTAGTACAGTTCAATCCTTAAGCATGAGGTTAGAATAGGATTCCTTTTCTAACCCTAGTTTTGGTATTCATGATCGAATTTAATTCTTAATGGGCCTAGGTCTCTTTTTGGTTTTTCCTTGGGTCCTCACCCCTTCAATAATTCATTTTACATTTGTTTAAATGGACTTTAACCCTTAGTTATAAAATCGAAGGTGAGAACCCAAATCGCTAAAATTTATGAGTCTAGCCCGAATGTGTCCTTAAGTGGTTAAAGGCTTCCCCATTTAATCTCACTTACTAATTGGTTTCTACTTGAGTTCACATTTAATTCTTGATCTTTCATTACATAAAAGGATTCAATGTTAGTCATTTTCTCTCCTAGGCCGAATGGTCCAAAATGAGCAAGAAATTGTTTTTCCATCTCTAGGTCAATTTCTTTTATACTAACTTACCAAACCATACTTAGAAGGGTTACCAAGGAGATCTAAACCTTAAGGTCCACAAAGGAAACCAAATTGAGCCACCAAGTATCCAATTTACCTAATGAAGTCCAAAACTCTATTTTTCTTTTAGTTGGGCCAATTGGTTTTTAAGGTGGCCATGGATTACTTTTTATATCTAGTAAATTTATTTCCACTCTAAACTGTTAACCCATTCCTAATTGGGTCACGATGATATCTTAGGCCCTTAATTTCCCAAAAAGATCCATTCTTTCCCAATTTTCACCACTTGGCCGAATGATTTTAGCATAAGAAAACTCTAGAAGTGTATTTCTTTATTTTCCAAGTCAAGCTCATCAAATCTAGTTTAGCTTCAATCAATTTGGTCTATACCCTTTTTCTTTTTTTTTTTTTCATTCCAAACCATGCACACATTTAAACACATCAAACAAAATTTGCATTACAACAAAAACACATAGATCTATCACAATTTATCAAACCCTAACACCAACACAAACAACCATAGCAACCCATTGCAAAAATTATTACAAACCCATGAAATAAACACTTAAAAAGATAACTTAAAACATAAAATAAACTAAAAATGAAACCTACTTACATTGATTTAACTTTCTAATTATTTTTTAGGCTTTCCCCTTCTTTTTTCTTTCCTTTCCTCTTTTCCTTGTTCATTTCCTCTTTTGTCGTGTTCACTCTTTCTCACTTTGATTTTCTCTCTTGTTTTGTAAGCTACGGTTTGGGCTAAAAAATAGCAGCCATAAACTCCACTTCTATATATATATATACTTTATTTACTTATAGTTAATAGGTATACAAATGTCCCAAAATAATATGGCAAAGTGAAAAGTGAGGGGTGACAAAAAGGGAGCAAGTAGCGGGTTTGGCTAGTGAAGGTGTGTGCTGGCTTTTAACTCATTAATTAGGGTGCTTAGGTGTCCTAACTAGGTACTAACTAGATAATTAACCTAGCCAATACCCTTAAATTAGTTTAGTTCCATTGGAAAAGTCTCTTTAAGGTAGTTTATTTCAAGTAACAAACTTACACATTAAATCTGGTTATACCACATACATGATAGGGCAGCCTCTTATCAAAGAGCAAGGTCCTACTTCTGGACACCATTAAATCCTATGCTTTTTATATGAGAAAATAGACATGTTAAGGTACAACATATCCAAAAATTAGGTTAAAATAGCAACACACATGTCATAAAGAAAGTTTAAAGTTTTAGGATCAATCTGTTCAGCAGTATTGCGTCTAGAACAGTATCTACTAAAATAGGCATAACATTTTATATATAGACCAAATAATAAAAATAGTTTACAGAGTGTTATTTAAGACATATATAAACAACTTTTATTCTTTAAGGTTCACCCATAAATCACTCTGAAGTCCGTTAATACGCCACACAAGATTCGGACATAATCTAATTCTCAAAAACACCGATTTTGCGTATTGGATTCCTATAATAATTAAACCATCAATCTCAAGTAAAATTGATTTAATTTAACACAAATCATACATTTCATGCATTAATTTCTCATGGTGTAATTTTCCAAAATTTCATTCCATGGAAAAGAATGCGAGAGAGTGGGAAAAGAGGTATAAGGAAATATAAGGAGGGAGAGATACTAAGAGAGGGAGAGGGAGAGAGAGAGGGGGAGGGGGAGAGGGAGCAAAATAGGGGGAGGGAGAGAGAGGGAAGGAAAGGGGAGGGAGACAGAGGAAGAGTGAGAAAGAGAGAAAGCAAGAGTGTAAGACTGAAAGGGATGGAAAGAGGGAGAGGGATAGAGAGTGTGTGAGGTAGAGAAAGGGAAAGAAGGAGAGAGGGAGAGAGACAGAGAGAGTGTCGGAGATTAAGAGAGAGAGGAAGAAAGGGAGAGATGAGGAGAGAGAGAAAGAGGGAGAGGGGAGAGGAAGAGAAAGGGGGAAAGAGATAAGGTTAAAGAGAGGGAGAGAGGAAGGGAGGAAGGGAGAGGAGGAAGGAGGAAGAGGGAGAGAGAGGAAGGGAGACGAAGAGGGAGAGGGAGATAGAGGGGGAGAGAGAAAGGGAGTAATTAGATGAGAGAGAGAGGGGGTGAGAGAGAAGGAGGGAGAAAAAGGGAATGAGAGGAAGCAAAAATGGGAGAGAGAGGAAAAGGGAGAGGGATAGGGAGAGAGAGTGAGAGAGAAAGGGAAGGAGAGACAAAGAGATATATTAGGAAAGAGAGAGAAGGATAAAGAGAAATACGGGGAAGGAATGGGTGAGAGTGGGAAGAGAGAGAGGGAGAGAAGGATGGGGAGTTGGAAGGAGAGAGGGAGAGGGAGAGAGGTAGATAAAGGAGAGAGAGAAATAATGGGAGAGAGGAAGAGAGGGGAGAGAGGGAGAGATAAATGGGGTAAGAGAGAGCTATGAAGAGAGGGAGAGTAGGAGAGAGGGAGAGTGAGAAAGAGGAAGAGAAAGAGAGATGAAGAGAGAGTAAGCGAGGGAAAGAGGGGGAGATTAAGAGAGACAAACAAAATAAAGAGGGAGAGATAAAGAGAGAGATGGACAAAAAAAGGTACGGATAAGGGGAGAGAGAGGGAGGGAGAGGAAGAGATTGGGAGAGAGGGAGAGAGAGAGAGAAATGGAGAGGGAAAGAGGGAGAGACATATGGAAGGAGATAGGGAGATAGATGGAGAGAGGGAGAGAAAGAGAGAGTGGAAGGAAGAGGGATATAGGGGAGAGAGAGAGAGAGGAAGAGAAAAAGGGAGAGGGAAATGAGGGATAAAGAAGGAGAGAGAGGAGGTAGAGAGATAGAGGAACATATGGAGAGAAAGAGAGAGAAAAAGGGAGAGAGGTAAAGAGAGGGAGTGAGGGACGAAGAAAAGAGAGGGAGGGAAGGAGTGAGAAAAAGAGAAGAGAAAGAGAGAGAGGGAGATATAGAGGGAGAGAGGGAGAGAGAGAGGGAGAGAGATAGAGAGGGAGTAAGAGAGTGAGAGGGAGAGAGGGTGAGAATAGGAGAGGAAGAGAGAGAGAGGATAAAGAGAAAGAGGAATAGATAAGCGGGGGAGGGAAAGAGAATGGGAGGTAAAGAGGTATAGTGAAAGAGATTGAGAGAAAAAGAGATGGAGAGGGAAAGGGAGAAAGGGGAAGAGAGCGAGGGAGGGAAAGAGGGAAAGAGTGGGAGATGAGGCAGCGAGTGAGGTAGAAAGGGAGAGAAGGAGGGAGAGAGAAGGAGAGAGAGGGTAAAGAAGAGATTAAAAGAGAGAAAGAGAGAGAAAGGAGAGGGGGAGAGAGATAGAGTTAGAGAGGGGTAGAGAAAAAGAGAGAGAGAGAGCGTGAGAGAGAGGGAGAGAGAGGAAATATAAGAGAGTGAGAGGGATATATATATATATATATTGGAAGAGAGAGAGTGAGTGAGAGGGAGAGAGAAAGACAAGGAGATGAAGATGGATACAGGAAGATTGGGAGAGGGATAAAGGGAGAGAAGGAAAAAAAGAGATAGGGAAAGAGAGAGAGGGGAGAGAGCAAGAGAGAGAGGGGAGAGAGCAAGAGAGAGAGGGAGGGACGAGAGACGAGGGGAGAGAAGGGGGAAAGATTGGTAGAGAGAGAAGGAGTGAGAGGGAGAGAGTTAGAGAGGGGGAGAGAGAGTGAGGGAGGAAGGGAAAGGTAGAGAGAGGAGAGAGAAAGATAGAGGGGAGAGAGGGAGAGAGAAGGGGAGAGGGAGAAAGAGGGAGAGAGAAGGGAGGGAGAAAGAGGGACAAAGAGGGAAAGATAGAGAAAAGGAGAGAGGAAGAGAGAAAAGATAAAGAGAGAGGGAAAGATAAGGGGAGAGATAGAGAGAGGGAGATAATAGGATTAGGAGAGAGAGGGAAATGTAGAGAAAGGGAGAGAGGAAGAGAGAAAGAAATGGAGAGAAAAAAGGGAATAAGAGGGTGAAAGGTAGATAAAGTGGGGGAGAGAGAGGGTGAAAGAGAGGGGGAAAAGGGAGGGAAATATATATAGGAAGAGAGAGAATGATTGAGAGAGAGAGAGAAAGAGATGGAGAGAAAGGGAGTGGGAGATAGGGAGGAAAAGGGAGGGAGAGAGAGATGTAGAAAGAGAAGGGAAGGGAGATAGGGAGAGAAGGAGAAAGAGGGAAAGATAGAGAGAGGGAGAGAGGAGGAGAGAAAGAGATGGAGAGAAAAAAAGGGAATAAGTGGTGAGGGATAGATAGTGGGAGAGAGGGAGGGAGGGAGAGAGAGAGGGGGAGGGAGGGAGAAAGGGTGATAGAAGGAGAGAGAAGGAGATTGAGAAAGGGATGGAGAGGGAGAAAGAGGGAGGGGAGAGAGAGAGGTAGAGGGAGAAGTAGAAGAAGAGAGGGAGAAGGATGGAGAGAGAAGGGAGAGAGAGGGAGAGGGAAGCATAAGGATAGAGAATGGGAAAGAGGTAGAGAGGGAGGGAGAGAGATGGAGTAAGAGGGTGAAGGAGAGGGAGATAGAGTAAGAGAGTGTGAGAGGTAAGTAGAGGGAGAGAAAGGGCAAGAGGGAGGGAAGGAAGGGATAAGGGGAAAGAGAGGCGGAATGAGTGAGGGAGAGAGAGAGGGAGAAGCAAAGAGGGATAGGGATAGAGAGAGAGAGATGGAGAGAAAGAGAAAGAGAGAAGGAGAGAAAGAGAGAGAGAGTAGGGTAGAGAGAGGGAGAGAGAGGAAGAGGGAGAGAGGGGGAAAGGGGGAGAATGAGAGGGAAAGATAGGGATGAAGATAATGCATCCTATGGATGTGCGAAATAAGCAAAAAAATTTCTCCATCTAAGGGCCTAAGATTAAGTCGTTGAATCTACTAACCATACATGTATGAATAGTAAGCTATAAATAAAGGATTTTCTATTGTAGCATAGATCTAAATTCCTTTTTCAAAAAATTCAACCAAACTTTTGGCCTCTATTGATGATCCACACGATCCAATTATCCACAAAGAACCACTCAAAATCAATATGGTGCTAGCTCTACCTTTTTTGATTTAGTATTTCTTATAGAAATCAATCCCAAGCAATTTCGCAATAACCTTAAAGGAGAAGGAAAGAGTATAGCTCACTAAGGTTTAGGAGAAAACTGGTTTCTCCTTATTTTTCTCTCTTGGTTGTGTGCCCTATTTTATTTTTAGGCTAGATGAAATTATTCTTTTCTTCCCTTTTATTTATTTTTTTGGCAAAATTTTCTCTCTCCTTTCTTCACCATTCTTTATGTCACTTCTCTCTTCCTATTTATTAGGGGAGAGTTTCCTTGTCATGCAAGGACAAGGAGAGGGGTCGCAAATAAGTCCTAATTGGCTTATGGTTGTTGTTTCCTTATCTCCAAGGATGAAGAGTTATTTTGCATGTGGACTTTTGATCATTATCTTCAAAACATGCATCCTTATTCTAGGAAAAGGAGAGGGATGGCAAATAAGTCCTAATTGGCTTATGGTTGTTTTTTCCTTATCTCCAAGGATGAAAAGTTATTTTGCATGTAGACTTTTGATCATTATCTTCAAAACATTCATCTTTATTCGATAAGGTTAATGTTTATCCTTTCACCAAAATATCTTAAGGCTTTTAATTAAACCTTATCGAGCCAAAACCATTTGAGCTCAATTAATTTGTTTGGACTATTTAAATAAATAATCTTATATTATTTTAGGTGGGTCCATATTATGAAATATTTTTTCAAAATACCCTTTAACCTAAATTAGGAAACTCCTTTCCTTTTAGGTTCTTTATTTCTAAATTTGAAACTAACTTCCAAATTAAGAAATCGATTTCTAATTAGAAAAATTTTCATTTTTGGAAACTTCCTAATTATAGAAACTTTCCATTTTAGGAAACTTCCCATTTAAGAAAACTTTTCATTTTGGAAACCCTTTACAAAATAGGAAACTTTTATGCTCGATAAATTTTTCCAATATCTTGGCTTCTCATTTATAATGTGAATACTGAAACTTATGCATTTGACTCAATAAGCTCCTAGATATGTTGTCAATATTTCAAGAATAAAAGACTCCTTTTTTATCTCTTGATACATAAATCGAGATTGGCCTTTAGCAAGGCCCATGAATACCCAATTCTCTAGGAGGATTAGTTAATCCATTATTACCTTTCACGAGCATGGTTACCATACAATTCAGTCCTTATGTCAAGTTATCATAGTGTGATCTCAAACTTGGTTATTAGTCTTATTCGATTATGATCACACAAGTTTTCTTCAATTCCTAAATATCTTAGCTCTTAGAAGAAACCAAGTATGCTCTACTAGTGTACTCCTATTGTGACTACGGATTTCTCGAGTAGAAATTTATCGAGGTGCAATATGATAACTCCTTTAGCAAATAAAGAATGACATATCCTATCTTAGTCATACACCTATCTCCATTGGATTCTTAGTGCAACCCATTAATGAGTCCATCGAAACGAGTGTCAAAGTACATAAGTCCTCCAATGAGATAACCATGACAACTTCAAGTCGAAAGACTATTTGTACATATCTAGTATGAGATTCCCATTAACAAAAATCATATGAATTCTCATGGCAAGTCAATTTCAATGATATGTTCTCCAACATAAATCACTCGAATGCTTGCTTTGGCATTACTATGCCAATAGGTGTGAGATCTCCTACTGCTATCATATAGCATGAGCATAACACTCATAAGTCTATTCGCATATTGTGAATGTCTATTCTTGATAATGCTACGAATTGGGATGTTTAATGATATCATTTATATGCATTAGTGTTTGTCTCATATCTTTTGATCAATCACTATTTCAATTGCATATCATAAGGATTTCTATCTAATTCTATTGAATTTATCAACATAAAAATATAAGAATTAATAGAATGACTTTTTTATTATTAAAATAAATGATGCAATGATATATTAACTTGAGCCCATCCAAACATGGTTAGATATTTAGGCACCAACACTAACAATCTACTTACACTAGAGCCAACCATCCATGTATCTCAATCTTGATGATTGAGTGAGAGTCATATGTTTTACTTGTGATAAAGGCTTAGTACTGGGGTCGGCTATGTTATTTAGTGTGGTCCTTTTCTATCCCCATGACATTTTATCTCTATAATCAAGTGATAGCTTTATAGTACATGCTTAGACTCGTTGATGAGACCTTGGTTCCTTAACTTGTGTTATGGATGTTTTGTTATTGATCATTAAGCTATATGACATTGAAACAAAATATTCTTTGATTGTTCCATACTAAAGCTTTTAGTATCATGTCATAGTAACTACCTAGGGAGACTCCTCACATTCTAAGTGGTCTATCTCTATAGATCTATACTCATATGTCATCCTTAGAAAATTTCTTCTAGATTCCTTAATCTCTTGTTTGCAACATGATATTACAAGCTGAGGTGTAATTTTGTGTCGAATAACCATGACTACTAGACTCCTACTAACTTCTTATATACATAAATTTTATCTTTGTTTTTGATGAATAATCAAACTCTTTGATCATTCCATAAAATGTCGACTTTTATTCCTAAAGGCATACTTAAGTCTAGTAATGAACCTTAGCATTTTGCAATCTTATTTGCATGTTCTTGGGAATTGTAGGGTGGGTCATCTACATATCTTTTTCATTTTTCTTTTCTAGGAATCAATGTCTAACATTGCTATTTCAAAGGTATTAGCTTCATCATCTCTTTTTGGGGCTCACATCATCATGTGTTAAGATGAATTTGTTTTGCACTTTTGAAGTTTTTGTGTTTTGTTTGTGAGAGAGTTACAACCCTTTGTAATCCTTCTACACTAGGATTCCTTTATTTAAAGTGTCAATTTGTGAGTCTACTCGATCTTATTGTGTTTGAATTTTCTCTCACTATTTCTAGCATCCATAAATTCTTTCCCAATGAATATAGTATGCTCGGTAAGGAACAACACTTCGTTCTAGTGATAAGATCTTGATATCCTTGTCTTGCATTGGATATCTCACAATTTAGCACTTTATTGATTTTAGGCTTTATTTTTGTCTTTGTCAAACCCTTTGATAGACACTTTATAGCCTCTAATTCTAAGGAAAGATTAATTCATTTTCATTCCTTTTCTATATCTTATATGTAGTAGGTTTAATTCGAATCCTATTCATTTTAAAGGTCTGCGATAAGAAGTATTCATTGATAATTAGGGATATGAATTAACTCATTATGGACTTATCATGTCTAACATGTGATGTCCATAGAGAATTTCATTCTCTTTTAGGTGACCTAATATTTTAGCATTCAAGTATTCATTTCCTTTATCTAATCAATATGCTTTAATACTCTTGCTAGTTCGTTACATGACTTTTCAAGTCTAAACCTTAAACATTTTAAATGCTTTGGACTTATGTCTTCTAACCATAATATGATCCATTATCATTAAAGGTTATATGACAAGCATATTCTCCTCTTGCTTTGGTGAACATAGACCCATATACATCTCTATGCATAAGGCTTTTTTATTAATTAATAATTCTTTCTCCTTTTCAACTAAAAAGGGATATATGTCTCTTTACCAAGTAAACAAGTTTCCTTAGATATCATAAAATGATTCTAAATATCCTTTGTATAAGTAGGTTGGATATGGGATTCTTGCTTATATGACTAAGTTTGATGTTGCTTATCGATTAATGTTTATTTAGATCATTTGAGTGTTCTTGTATTTATGTTATAGACTTGGGAGTTATGTTTAACACATATGATCATTATCAAGATATTTTCATAAAAACTCATCTTTAAAAATAACCATTATTCTTAGAAATGAAATACTTATTCCAAACAAGAAATGGAAATAAGATTTTTAGTCTCTACTAAAATAATAGTGATTGAGTCTTAGCACATCCCAACATGGTAGTGCTAGCCCATAAATACCTACATCTAATGGTCCAACTCTTGATCCATTGTTATTATGTAGATATTCTCCCTTCAACCTATCTTCCTTCCTTTTTTAAGCTCCTATACATTTCAAAAATGTAACCACCACCTTTAGTATCATATACTCATAAGGTGGAATTTAGAAATAAAGGATTAGCATTAATAATATAAATACCCGAGGTGGTGGTAGAACTCTTCTTTTGCCCCCTTCTAGGTACTCCTTATAGTTACTCTTCCAATGCCCTTTCTTGTTGTAATGAAAGCAGAATACATCCTTTGGGCTATTCTAAGCCTCGACCTTTTTCACTCCTCTAGTAGGCGCAATTGAAGACTTCTTCTTCTTCTTAGGCTTTTTCTTACCCTTTATTGTGCCTTTTCTCTAATTAACTAAAACTATAAATCTTTTGTTCTTCTTGTTAATTTTGAGCTAAGCTTCCCTTAGCATGGACAATAACTCTCTAAGAGTATTTTACATGTGCATCATGTTGAAGTTCATAATGAACTATCCAAAGTTGTTGGGAAACAATTGCAATACTAGGTTAATGAATAATTCAACATCCATTCCAACTTCAAGTTTGGCTAGTCTATCAATATAACCTATCATTTTAGTGATATGCTTTTCGACGTTGGATCCCTCATCCATTTTGTCTCTAAATAGCTTCCTTGCTATCTCATAGTGCTCATGCCTAGTATTCTCCTCAAATAAGCTCTTGAGCTTTGCTATGATGTCAAAAGCTTGTGACCTTCGTGTTGATCCCTATGTTCCAATGTCATAGTAGCAAGTATCATGCTTTGAGCAGTGATCACATCATCTCTAATTTGATCCATACTTCATGAGCCTTAGCTTGAACCGGAGGAGGCTCAACTAGGAGAGCTTTCTCTATCGTATAGAGAATTTTCTCACGTTGGAGAACTATTCTCAAATTCATTTCCCGATTAAGGAAGTTTATGCCATTAAAGGCATTGCTTCCATCAATGATCGATCGTATCGATGTGTTGCCAACCATACTCGTGCAATCTAACATGATAGAAAGTGTTGACTTAGTTAATTAAATTGCATAAAACAAAGCAAAACATAAATTAAAAAAAGTAAAATCTATGTTTGCTCTTAACTTCTATAACCTTCAATATAGGACTCGAGAAAACTTTTCAATTCATTTTCCTTGTGGGTTAGGATCCCATCCTCTAACATGTATTAGCCTTAAATTATCTCAATGAACAATACATGAAGGATTAGGTAGGTAACTCCTTACCAATTACATATAATGTAATTCCAAATTTCTTTGGTATGATAACTCCTTGTCTTTATCATATCTTATATCAATACCAATCCTTGCTTATAAGTTTATTAGACCTTGATTTATCTCAAATAAATCCAATAACTTATTTAAGTTAGACTCAACATTCGGGGACATCACATGGCCCATGATTTATTTCCCTTGAGGAAGAAGTTCTTGAGTTATCTCAACAAGCCAATAATGACTAAGAGAGTTCCCGCCTCATAACATTGGAAAGCAATTAACTTAATATTTTATTTAAAGGATTTAATATACTTGGTCTCATCCTAGCATGCATACTAAACAATAATCACATTATTCCTAATCATGCATACTAATATTAATCTCATCACAATCATACATCTCATGGATGACTCAAGGACCGATGAATGATAATGGATTTCTATTACTAGCCCCCTTGAGCTAAAAGAAGACTAGTGGGCCATTTGTAGATGAAAAATTATCATAAATTCTTCATGAATGTTTTCATTCAATGATGTTTTCTTCTTATATCTATTCTAATTCCTATCTTCTACTTTACATTTATTATAAATAAGAAACTTGAAATATATTCAAGGGGAGTAAGATAAGAAGAGAAATATAATAGAGTAATAGAGAAGGCGGGGCATGGAAGTCCTATTTATGCAAAAAATAACAAGTATTCATTCATAAAACTAGGTCGACTCTTTTATACCATTCACCCATGCTTCATTTACATTAATACATGGCATTCTAATGAAATAATTTAATTCATAAAACAATTCTAAATCTATATTTTTGATCATTTTCTAAATTTATCAAAATTTCTCTAAATTTCAATTTTAAAATCTTTTTGGGCCTTGTGCCTACTTTGTGCTCTTAGGCTTTTAGGCCTTGAGGGTTCACGGGCTTCGAAGCCCAAACCATTAAGTTTGCATGCTCATGTACGTCCGCCTACGACCACCAACCTTGAGTAATATCACCCGGCCAATGGCCCATTGCCTATCGGGCGGTAGGCCGGCCTACTTCGAGCTTAGAACGCGGCTGGTAGGCCGGTATGTCTAGTGCGTGTGGCACGGCACACAACCTAGCTTGTGTGCCTAGCTTACGGTTGGATTGGTCAGCAAGCCTACCTACCGTGCACCCAACATGTGGACTGGTAGGCCAACATGCTTGCCTAGTTGCATAGCGGTTAGTAGGGTTATTGCGCACGCGAGCATCGAGGTCCAACATCAACCTCCCGTTCCCCTACTAATTTTTACAAAAAATTCAATTTTATTTTTATATAAAATACCAAAAACACAAGATTTATACTCAAACATAGCTAATTCATGCAGTTAAACATAATCAACCAAGCATACAATTAAAGATTCAATGGAGGCTCGATACCAATAGAAGGATCATACATCCTATGGAGGTGTGGAATAAAAAAAAGTTCCTCCATCTAAGGCTCCAAGATCAAGCCGTTGAATTACTAACCATACATGTATGAATATTAAGCTATAAATAAAGGATTACCTCTTATAGCATATATCTAAATTCCTTTTTCAAAAATGTCATCTAAATGTCCGACCTCCATTGATGATCCACGTAGTCCAAGTATCCACAAAGAAGCACTCAAAATCAATGGGGTGCTAGCGTCACGTTTTCTAATTTAGTATTTCCTATAGAAATCAATCTTGAGCAATTTTATGACAACCTTAAGGGAGAAGGAAAGAGTATAGCTAGCTAGGGTTTAGGAGAAAACTATTTTCTCCTTATTTTTCTATCTTGGCCGTGTGTCCTATTTTATTTTTAGGTTGGCCAAAATTATTCATTTCTTCCCTTTCCTTTATTTTTTGGCGGAATTTTCTCTCTCCTTTCTTCATCATTCTTTATGTTGCATCTCCCCTCCTATTTATAGGGGGACGGTTTCCTTGTCCTCTAAGGACAAGGAGAGGAGTGACAAATAAGTCCTAATTGGACTTATGGTTATTGCTTCCTTATCCTCTAAGGATGAGAAGTTATTTTACATATGGAGTTTTGATCATTATCTTTAAAAAATTCATCCTTATCTAATAAGGTTGATGTTTATCCTTCCACCAAAATATCTTAAAGCTTTTAACTAAACCTTAATGGGCTAAAACCATTTTAGCCTAATTAATTTATTTTTACTATTCAAATAAATAATCTTAGATTATTTTAAGCGGGTCCACATTAGGAAATAACTTTTCAAAATACCCTTTAACCTAAATTAGGAAACGCTCCTTTTAATTTATTTATTTCCAAAATTGAAACTAACTTCCAAATTAGGAAATCGATCTCTAACTAGAAAACTTTTCATTTTAGAAAACTTCCTCATTAAAGAAACTTCCCATTTAAGGAATTTTGCATTTTGGAAACCCTTTCTAAAATAAGAAAATTTTATACTTAGACACTTTTTCTAATATCTCAACTCAATAGGCTCTTAGATATGTTGGCAATATATCAAGAACAAACGACTCCTCTTTTATCTCTTGATACATAAATCAAGATTAGCCTCTAATAAGGCATCATGACTACCCAATTCTCTAGGAGGATTAGTTAATCTATTATTAACTTTCACGAGCATGATTATCATATAATTCGAGTCCTCATGTCACATTATCATAAAGTGATCTCAAACTTGATTATCAATCTTATTTAATTATGATCACATAAGTTTTCTTCGATTCTCAAATATCTTAGCTCTTAGAGAAAACCAACTATGCTCTGCTAGTGTACTCCTATTGTGACTACAGATTTCTTAAGCGAGAAATTTATCAAAGTGTAATATGATAACTCCTTTATCAAACAAGGAATGACATATCCTATCTTAGTAATACACCTACCTCTATTGGTTTCCTAGTACACCCAATGAATCACCCATGTGTAACCCATTAATGAGAGAACCGTGATGACTTTAAGTCTAAGGACCATTTATACCCATCTTGTATGAGATTTCTATAGGTAATAACCAAATGAGTTCTCATGGCGAGTCAAGTCCAGCGATATATTATCTAACATAAATCACCCGAATACTTGCTTTGGCATCACCATACCAATAGGTGTGAGATCTCCTACTACTATCATATATTATGAGCATAGCACTCGAAGTCTATCCGTATATTGTCAATGTCCATTCTTGATAATGCTACAACTTAGGACGTTTAATGTATCATTTATATGCATTAGTATTTGTCTCAAATCTTTTAATCAATCACTATTGCAAATGCATATCATTAGGAATTCTATCTAATTCTACTGAATTTATCAAGCATATAAAAATAAGAATTAATAGAATGAATTTTTTTTATTATTAAAATAAATGATGCAATAATACATTAACATGAACCCATCCAAACATGGTTGCATTTTGGGCACCAACACTAACAAGGGAGAGGGAGAGAGATAAAGTAGGAGAGAAACCGAGGGAGAGGGAGAGAGATGTTAATGTAGGTGCTCAAAATCCAACCTTGTTTGGATGGTTTGAGTTATTGTAATGTTGCATTCTTTATTTTTTGAATAAAAAAATCTTTCTATTAATTCTTGTTGTTTATATTTATTAAGGAATTAGATAAAGGTTGATATGATATACATTGCATTTATGATTAATTGAAAGATGTGACATAAACATTAATGCACTTAAATGATATCATTAAATGTCCCAAGTCCTAGCATTACCAAGAATGGACATGGACTACATGCGATAAGACTTGTGAATACTATGCTCAAGCTATAAGATAGCAGTAGGAGATCTCATGCCTATTGGTATGGTGATGCCAAAATAAGCACTTAGGCGATTAATGTTATAGAATAAACACTAGACTTGACTCACCTAAAGAACAAAGTTGGTTTAGTCTATAGGAATCTCATACGGGATGGGTAAAATTGATCCTTTGATGTGAAGTCATCATTATTATCTCATTAGAGGATTTATGTACTTTGACACTTGTTTCGACAAGCTTAGTCAAGTTTATTAGGTACATTAGGAATCTAATGGAGATAGGTGGATGACTAAGATAGGACATGTCATTCCTTATATGCTAAAGGAGTTATCACATTGCACTTCGATAAATGTCTACTCAAGGCATCTATGGTCATAGTAGGAGTACACCAATAGAGCATAATTGATTTACTCTAGAACCAAAATATTTAGGAATTGAAAAAAACTTGTGTGATCATAATCGAAAAGACTAAAAATCAAGTTGGAGATCATACTATGATAAATTGATATGAGGATTGAATTGTATGGTAACCATGCACTTAAAAGGTAATTACGGATTAATTAATCCTTGTAGAGAATTAGGTAGTAATGATACCTAGCTAGAGGCCAATCTTGAATTATGTATCAAGAGATAAAAGAGGTGTCTTTTATTCTTGATACATTGTCAATATATCTAACATCTTATTAAGTCACTCTCATAAGTTTAAGCATTCACATAATAAAAGAGAAGCAAAGATTTTGGAAAATGTTTCTAGTTGTGAAATTTCCTATTTTGAAAAAAGTTTTCAAAAATAGAAAGTTTTTTGTTTTGGAAAAAGTTTCCTAAAATAGAAATGTTTCTAAAATGGAAAGTTTTCTATTTTAGAAATCATTTTCTTAATTTGGAAGTTAGTTCTAAATTTAGAAGTAAGTTACCTAAAAAGAAAATTAGTTTCCTAATTTAGGTTTAAGGGTTATTTGGAAATTGTGTCCTAATATAGGCATCATAAAAATATCTAATCCAATTTATTTGAATAGTCCAAATTAATTAGTAATTAATTGAGCCAAAAAAGTTTAGCCCAAAAAGGTTTAATTTCAAAGTCCGTAAGATATTTTAGTGGAAGCATAAACTTGAGTCGTATTAGATAAGGCTCAAGGTTTACAAGGATAAGATCAAAAAAGAGCATATGCATTGCAACACCTAATCCATGAAGGACTAGGAAGTTACAATCTAGAGTCCCTTTAGGAATTGTTGCCGGCACGTCTTTGTCCTTATAGGGCAAGGAAGCCACTTCCTCTATAAATAGAAGAGAGAGGTGCAACAAAGTGAGGAGAACTTTTAGAGCATACACATTGTGAGAAAATAAAGAGGAAAAATAGTTTTCTCTCGCTAAAATCACGCCAACTCTATTCCTCTCTTTTACAATTGTTGTAAAACATCCCAAAATAGACTTCTAAGGAGAAAATTAAGCAATTCGGAAAAAGCTAGAGCTAGCACTCTATAACTATTGATTGCTTCTTGTGAGGGTGCTTAGACTACGTAGGTTATCAATAGAGGTCAAACACTTGGATGACTCTTTTTCTACAAAGGCTTAATCTACACTACAAGAGGTAACCCTTTACTCATACTTTAGATGGAGAAAAATTTTTGTCTTTTCCTACACCTCCATAAGAAGCATGATCCTTCAATTGGTATCAAAGCCTTTGTTGAATGTTTAATTATATGGTTAGTTAATTATGATTAACTACATGAATTATCATTTCCTAATTGTAAATCTAATGTTTCGATATTTTATAATTACTTAAAACTAATTTGGGACTTAGTAATAAATAGGGCGATGCGAGGCCATTATTGGACATTGGCGCTTACATGCATAAATTTGAGGTAAGGCTAGTCGCTTGTTGGGCTTACAAAAAGCTAGCCATGCCTTGCCTATGCCAAGCATCGTGGCTAAGTAAGTCACATAGTAGATACACAATAGGCTAGGCGTGCCTCGCACATGCCGAGCCTCTTAGCTAGACCAGTCATGCATTGGATGTTCAACAAACCAAGCATACCTTGTGCATGGTAGGCCTACTAACTAGGATAGTCATGTGCTGATCATGCGATAGACCGGGCATTCCTCATGAACACTAGGCCTTTTAGCCGGGCTAGTCATGTGCAAGTTGCATGACATGCTACTCATGCATTGGGTGCGCAACATGGAAGGCATGTGTTAGGTGCATGCTAGGCCTATGGCTTAGCCAAGATGAGCCTTGTGCATGTTAGGTATGCACTAGCATGTACTAGGGTAAGGCATTCCTAGGCCAAGTGTGCAAGCATGCTAGAGGCCGGACGCTAGGTTAAGCATACTCAAGCAAACCATGCCAATTAGCATTAAGCCGATACTAGGCATTGGCTCGTGGATAGCCGGACTAGTGTGGGGCACCGGCCAATCAGCTAGCTAAGGCTAAAGCTAGGCTTTGGCTAATGGCTAATGCCAAGCCAAATGTGTGCGAGTGCACTAAGCTAGTTGCTAGCACTAGGTTAGGCATGTGTGAACAAGCTAGGCCATAGAGCTAGTGTCGGGGCAAGCACTTGTGAGTGCACCAAGCTAGTAGTAGCAACACCGGCCAACTAGGGCATGGTAGCCAATGGGCCTTTAAGGCCCAAAAGCCCATAGGCCTAAAGTGGACCTAAGGCTCAAAAAGTCTTAAAATATAAATTTAGAAAAAAATTAATAATTTTTTTTTAAAATAACCAAAAACATAGATTTATAATTATGATTAAACATGAAATGTGTTTCATTAGTATGTCATGTATCAATGTGATTGCGAGCATGGGTAATGGTATGGATGAGTCGACCTAGTTTATGGGAATGTATGTTTGTAATTTTAGGTTAAATAGGGCTCGCATGTCTTACCTTCTCCATCATTCCGATGTATTTATCTTCTCATCTTACTCCCCATGAATGGAAATTGAGGTTGCTTGTTCAAATAAATATAAAAGTAGAAGATAGGATATTAGATTAGATGCAAGGAGAAAAAGCCAAAAAGTGAAGACAATCTCAAAGCATTTGTATAATTTTTTATCTAGGTATTTGAACCATTAGTCTCCTTGTAGTTCAAGGGGGCTAGTAGTAGAGATCCATTACAATTCATTGATCCTTGAGTCATGCATGGCAAAGGTGGGTAGCATCATGGGAATTTTACTTACAGCATAATTTACCCTCCCTCATGACTATTAATTTATGTGGCTTATTAGGGATGAAGTACACCATCTTTCAATAGAGAGGGATATAAATAAATGTAATGTTATAACTATACATTAATAAAATTATCATGGCTATGTTCACTCCAACCTTTAATAACTATGTCTGATATAGTTTCTCCTAACCTCTTATTTATATTTGAACCTTTAACATTATATATCTCTATAGGTGTTGATAATACCATGATGGCAAATTGTCATCACCTAGATATATCATAATTAATAATAGGTTCATAAATAATATACCAATAGTATGATATGATTATTAAATTGGATACCAATGAATTATGTCTTTAGATAGCATTGAAGGCTATATGGATTATCAACCTACTCTATCCAAATATCTTTTAAGGCCTATAAACATGATAGCTGAATCACTGGACTCATTAGTGTGATAAGTTGATCACTTTATAATTATCAAACTAGAGAGAATAGGAGTGAGAGAGAGTGAGAGAATTGACATAGCTCATGGTATGATTGTTATAAAGATATAACTATAGTTGAATAAAACTATATAGGCCTAATTTAGTTAGCCATTATAGGAGATTATAGGCCCTAGATCACATTCCCCTTGATAGGAATTATAATTGCACTTAGATGGACATTGCACTTATTAACAATAATTTATGTCTCTAATAAATTCATCAATAATCCATCCTATAATGGGAAATATTTCATACCTATCTTTAGATCAAGATTGTTCCTCTCCCTTGCTATCCATTACATGTAAAATCAGTTATATTTTTGGCCACATCATAAAAGCCACATTTGATACCAATGAGGTTAACCCTATGTCCAAAATGTACATACTATATATATCAGTAAGGGCTTAAACTCTAGCTAGGGATTACCAATTTAGTTGTTTACCAAAGGTTATCTTGATTACACCCATTCAACCTAATAGTCAATCTTTAAGAGTAACTCAAATCATCGATTGTTATCAACTATAATGTTTTCTAATTTATCCTTATATGAATAGAGTAATTACATTCTATTAATGCGATCATATATTTAATATACTATTAAAGATTGACTACTAGGTTGATTACTAATAGAGAAAATATCAAAAAATCTTTTGATTAATCGTAATTATTAACAATAATTTATGTCTCTAATAAATTCACCAACAATTTATCCTATAATCGAAAATATTTAGATCAAGATTGTTAAAATAGTCATGTTGGGCTTAATATAAGGGCTCGAATTATATAGGTTAAAGTAGGGTAAATATAGGAACCTTTAATCAAGAAAAGGGTATGCCTTGTTAAATAGCTTACAACAATTATATATTACTATTAGGGTTATCTATTATAAGATGGTTCCCTAACCTTATATCTAAGGTAATGTGCTAGTAGTCCATATATAGAGGTTGGAGTGAATGTCAAAAGGAATATATTAGGCTATATACTTATATAATTAACTAGTGGGCCAAAATAGGTAATACTATAAGATATGGACTATATTAGCTTAAACAAAGTGGTTCGTAAATAGGGCATTATGTGGTATTAATGATATAGTAGTTAGGGTTAATACAACACTTGTTAATGTAAATAGTTGTATGATCAAATTGTTCCATGGAGGATATGAGAGGATTCTTCACCTTCCATACTCTCGATAATAATATACCATTATTCATAATGCTAAATGAGTCCACTCAACCTTTCTATATGAACATGATTCACCTGATTTATAATAGTACAAACATATACATAGTGTAGTCGATTTATAATATTAGGTTAAATATCGATGTGGTTAACCTAATTGCCCATACTATTGGATATAAAATATTTGACCATCTCGTTGCTCTATGTATGTGTTTATACTATGACAAATCGGGGAAAAATAGGAAACTATATGGCCCAACTAGCAACGAATATTCATGATAATTAAAATGGCTCGAAATACTTAGTGTTTCATATTTTGCCCTCGATTGATCTACAATATTAATATCCTAGATAATTTTATATAACAGAGATTAAATATTTAATTAGGAGGTAATATTGCTATGTTATCTCTTCAAAATTATTTTCACGATCATAGGGATAATTGTGAGTCATAGGTACCACATTAGGTCATAGTAATAGACTATTATCATGAATATCTATCACTAATTGGGATAATCTATTTTGATAGGTTGGGTATTTAGTCTATTATTAGGATAAGGGACCTCTATTAAACTAAATTAGTGGTTTTATATTCCCTTACTAACATCAAATTCACTTATTTTTTATCACAAGCAAATAGTAGGTGAATAGTCATTTGTATTGAAAATACCTCGATATTGGTATCTAGGGATATATTCACGCTATAATTAAAATAGGTTCCCTTAGTCCTCTTTATATGGTCACACATTAACTAATTATAGTTAATCTTAGTTTGATGTTGGGGTGACGAAATATAGGGAATCCTTGTGTGAATATAGGCCAATAATTATAGGTAGACCACTATATTAGATTGGAGGGTAATATCTCCATCTAATATAATATGTATGGATTTAGCAATACGTTCATATAATAAGGTCCCTAATGATTTATGACCAATAATAGAGGTTTAATATCCCTATATTATAATTAGGTTGTTTGCTAATTAATATACCATAATGCAATGGATCATTCTAGGTTACTTTGATGACCATTAATAAAGACCAATGCCAATGGGAGAATAAACTAATGGTGGTAGGATGAGGTTATTATAGTAAAATGTACTCTCTAGGTTACTTTGATGACCATTAATATAGACCAACGCCAATAGGAGAATAAACTAATGGTGGTAGGATGAGGTTATTACAGTAAAATATACTCTCATGCTAATGGGAGTTAACTAATTACCTTATTCTAATTAAGGTAACCATACTACGAACGAATTTCCAATATTCATAATGATCTTCATCCTACCAACATTAGTTTATTCTTTTACCACTTATCATATTAATGGACCATTCTCTATTAGGGAAAATTATACTATTCTTATGAAGTATTGCTTTAATATAACAGTTATATTACACATGTTGAATGTAAGGGCATAAGGTTTTACTAATTTGTAGAATTACTAGCTATAATGGTCAAGGTCTGATTGAAATTATGTATATTTGAAGGACGATAGGCACTAGAATATTAGGTCCCCACTATCTCTAGTAATCCTATAGTTAGTAAATAGTAGTATGGGAACATCCTAGTATATTGAATCGTCTCCAGGAAGATTAATTCCTATTAACCTCTTAGATGGACCAATCGAAAACCTTATCTATAGGATTGGGACCTAACTATCATTTGTATATATAATTTCAACTATGTTCTTATTAACATGTTTAATTAGAATATAGTTAATTGTAGTATAATATAGTACACCATTATAGCTTATCACCTAATAACTAAGCGTGATAAAATGTGTCAACTAATTATATTGGAAGGTTTCTGATTATGTGAACACTAATAGGGATATTAATACGAGTGACTTTAGTATATTGGCATTACTCTATTAATACAGGATTAAGTTAAATAACTAATTTAGCTTTCCCTATAGGCTATGCTATATCAACCTTATCATGAGAATCAAGGGATTAAACTCAATTATAAACTATTATTTGGCCATAATTATCGTGTAAAATAGGGGTTATACGAGAAAAGATTACTAGCCCATATAGTTACCCTAACAAGGTATTATACTATGAAATATAAGTAATATACATCATTAGATAAATTTCTCGGCTTTGTCACTAGTATATTAACATTAGTCTCCATTCAATCGGTACATAATATCGATATAGCTATAATAGTTATCTAGGAGATGTATATGAAATATAGTCATATATACCCCTAGTTAAACTATATATTTTATACTAACTCGATATTATGAATTAATATCAAAGCATACCTAAAATATAGTGAACGTAAAATATCCATTACTTATTCAATAGTATTATTATGGCCTAATATCTATGTATAATTAACCTATTATTGGAAAACTAATGGTCATAAAGGTAGTTATCACGTTATGGATACCATTTGTTGTGTAATCCAATATATTAATGTTTACATAAATAAAACTATCAATATGTGTACCCATTCATTATCTTCTATTAAACATACTTACGTCCTATATTAACATGGTATATTATTAGCTATCCCAGATATTAATTGGATAACATACTAAATGTTTAATATCTCATGTTACACTTAAGATTATAATATGCCAAGATTAAGAGGGACATAATAGTAGAATGTTCACTTATGATACATTAGTGAATATGTTCTTAGTCTATTATAGTTAACCATTAATATCAATTGGTTATTTGAACTCAATTAAGGAGACATTAAATTAAGGGAAATATGAGTTTTTAATCTCTGTTAAGGAGAGAACAAGGGGGTGAGGGGTGACTATTAATAAAATGTATAAATGTTAACTATAAAAAGGATTTATAATATGGCCTAGAATGTCTAATCTTCTATATCTAATCTCCCGGTATCATATGCTTATATTGATAGTTAAAGACATAACTTATTAATAATAAAGGGAGGAGATGATTATTGCTTATTAGAGTACAATATCCCATATATACCCTTGGGTAATATATTAACCTCTTATAAAAGTCATATCCCATATATATACCCTTGGGTAATATATTTATGTTGATTACCTCATTAATGATAAAATCTTATTCCTATGACCATGATGTATACTAATCCAATGAGTTGATATGGATGTACGTATCATTGGAAAGTGGATATATATAAAGTACCCTAACACTATTTAAAACAAATTACCCTTATGGTCCCCATAAAGTAACTCTCATAACATATTATTTAATTAGGTTGAGAATAGGACTCGATTCCACTCAAATAATCCTATTGTTATATTATATATAGTATGGTAATATTAATAACATATAAGGCCAAATAATCTTAAAGATCACCTTTAATTATCAAGTGATCAGATAATGTACCTCCCAAGCCATTATCACAAAGGGACCTAATGACCTATATTGGCAAGGGACCTTATCTTCTTCCATGTTAATAAAAGTACTTTAGAGGTTCATATATCTTTTAGTATAATTATAAGATGGACAAAATCGGTCTCATCCATGTGGATTGTGTACCCTCTTCATTATAACAACTCTACGAGATAATCATAACAATCCTTAGGGAGTAATGATATGCATAATTTAGTTACCATCATTAAGAATAGGATTTATCCACTAAGAGGCATTCCATAGTTGTTATCAAACCATCCTTAAGGTATTACTCATGAAACTAAGTAATACTATTAGTGATTTATCATAATAGAACGGAACTCAAAAGGGTATTAGTATTATCTAAGGAGAATAATATTAGGGGTATACATTAAGACTCGTATTGGTAATACCTAATGTAAAATATTTAGGTATAATTGGTAAGCCAATTCATGCATAAACTATACTGGACCATCAATGACCAAATAAAAACACATTGTAATTTCTCATGGGCACATCCTTATCCGAATAGCTATATGTTCAAGGGTATATTTATAACCCAAGTATAATATTGTAACCAGCCCTTACAATGGAGAGAATATATTATCAAAATCAAAGAAGGTTTATCCAATTTGATCATTAGTCTTTATAATCAAATTTATTCTTACCGATATAGCGATTACTATATATGTAGAATGAGGTTAATATTGGGTTGGGATATTAATCAATTATAACGTAATATTGATAACTATAACTAGTATATGACCCTTTGTAAGGGGGCTAAGATAAACTCCATAAATTATATATCTTATCCACTTTATGCATTAACAAGGTGTTTTAATTTAGGACATAATCATTTATAGCTAGTATCATAAACGAGGACCCAATTAGTGTGGATACTAAAATAAACTCCATCCTACATGTATTTATAGTGATTTACCTTAAATCATAATTGTTAAAGGGCCCAATATGGCTTATCCCCGAGGCCCAATAAGAGACCTAATGTAAGCATCAACCATATCAACCATTTTATACACCTAATTAGCATGGAGTTATTCATGTAGATTATGGACACTAAGGGAGAGAAACTTATATACAATTCTCTAGTATCTCATAGTTAAGAGTTATATACCCATTAATTATAGCCCCTTAAATGCATATGATATTAATATCATAAAGAACCACATCTTTAAACTGTCCTTATTGATCGCATTATAAACTTAATAGGCTAAGGGATTGAACCATAGTTAATATAGGATTGGTACTTGAGTTAGTATATATAATCTTCACCCTAACTATATGATTATTAATATGGATATAAGTTTCTCTCCCTTTAGTGTCCATAATCTGCATGAATAACTCCACACTAATTAGTTGTATATAATGGTTGATGTGGTTGATGATTACATTAGGTCTCTTATTGGGCCTAGGGCATAACCCATATTGGGCCCTTTAATAGTTATGATTTAGTTTTTTTAACTAAAATATCTTTAATTACCTCTGATATTAAATAGGGACCTATGCATAGTTTAGTTAAACATATGTCGGTAGAGATCGACTAATTACTATTCGATCAATAACTATCAAGGTATGTGTAAGTTATGAGGTTGGTCACTAAGGTCCGTACATAATATGTATGGCATACTAGGTTTAACTCTTACTTAGAAATCTAAATAGACTATTTTTCTATATAATCCATATGTTTAACTAAACTATCTTAATGGCCCTAATTGGTATATTAGTTATGACCATAATGTTATCCTAATCCGCATGAATTCCCGATCTCTCACAAGATTTATCTCACTATTACCCATCTTATGAGAGTTATTACCACTTTTATCACTATAATCCATTTCCAAAAGGAATAACTGGGGATATAATACCTTAGGTTTGTTAGAGGACTTCTCCATCAATAGCTTATTCTAATACAAGGAGTATAGTCCACATTATAGTGATAAAAGTATAATAGTTTATTCGACTCAACCAACTATTCTACTTAGATAGGAATAGCCTATTGAAGGTATCGTAATATATTGATGAAATATTTACTAAATCTCAAAGGGATATAAAAGTTGATGGGGAGTATATTCCCAAATGAATAACTAATGGTCCCTATATAATAAACCCTAATTATGGGATAGTTGGTTGAGAGAATTAGTTGGTACTAACATTAGATAGATGGTTAATCTCCTTGATGTGAGTACCAACTATTATGATAGGCACAAATAATACCCTCGATATTAGTGATCACTAATAAGCCATCAAGTATTTATAAGTACTTTTTATGACCTAGCCATATTTGTAGGTATTATCATATAGTAGTAATGAACCTTAGCTTGGTCTGTAATGGCATAATATGGAATTTTAGGAGGGTTTATATTGGTATATAATGGTCAACTCTTTGAAGATTATTTTAATGGACATCGACCATGTATAATTATTTTATAGTATTACTAGGCTTATTCAAAAAATTATAGTGGTTGCCATATACTGATATGTAACTCCCTCTAATTTTAATTAGTGATAATAAAGAGATTCAAGGTTGTATTAATGGAAACCAAGGAGCCAAATTGGCCAGCAAGGTAGCATCTCCAAGGGAGATCCAAAATGGCGAGTTTGCAAGTCCAAGATTTGATCCATCACACAACAAAGATTGTCTAATAATGTGAGCAAGGGAGATCCAAGGTGGTGAGTTTACAAGTCCAAGATTTGATCCATTACACAAAAATGATGGTCTAATGATGTGAGCTTGGGCTAAGAAGCTTAAAGAAGCTCTCCATGGGTTGATTCAAGAGTGTTGGGCAGAATATAATTCCAAGGGATCAAGTGAGCATTATGGCGTCATCTTAAGAGAAGGGGGATCTAAGACTTGTCAATCTAATCTAAGTCCAAGATTAGAATCCTTAAACCATATTGGGCTTATTTTTGTTATATCTAGCTTAATTATAATTAGAACTAATTAATTAAGTTAGATTGGGCTCAATGTTGTAAGCCTTATTATTTTCGTATTCTTTTCAATCTATTAGGGTTTGTTTCTGTTCTCCTTAGGTGGAAAGGATGTGTAGAGTCCTTTAGGGTTAAGAGTGGCATGTTTAGCCTATCTAAAGGCTGGTTTAGTTTTGTTTTAGAGGAACACAATAATTTTGAGAGTTAATAAATTTGAGAGGATTTTCTTGCCTTTGTTCTTTTGAGAACTAAATATGACTTATCAAGAATTGCAACCCTTATGGTATCATTGAACTTATCATCCTCTATAAGGTGTGGCATTCTTCACTTCATTGCAATATAGCTTCGGTTCTTACCTCCTTCTAGGCAACGAGTTGGGTTCTACTTATTATAAGTTGATCGAATGCATTCTTGGGGTTATCTAGAGATAAAGGTGTTTGGGTCTCTTGTATTTATACATTCGATTCACATCAATTGGTAATGATGAGAATAAGGAAAGTCAAGGTTGTATTAATGGAAACCAAGGAGTCAAATTGGCCAGCAAGGTGGGGTCTCCAAGAGAGATCCAAGATGGCGAGTTTACAAGTCTAATATTTGATTCATTGCACAATAAAGATGGTCTAATGATGTGAGCTAGGGCTAAAAAGCTTAAACAAGCTCTTCATGGACTGATTCAAGAATGTTGGGAAAAATGCAATTCCAAGGGGCCAAGGGAGCATTGTGGCGTCATCTTAGGAGAGGTGGGGGATCTAAGACTTGTCAATCTGATCCAAGTCTAAGATTGGACTCCTTAAATCATATTGTGCCTATTTTTATTATATCTAACTTAATTATAATTAGAACTAATTAATTAAGTCGACTTTAGGCCTAATGTTGTGAGCTCTATTATTTTTGTATTCTTTTAGATCCATTAGGGCTTGTTTCTATTCTTTTTAGGTAGAAAGGACGTGTAGAGTCATTTTAGGGTTAGGAGTGGCGTGTTTAGCCTATTTAAAGGCTGATTTAGTTTTGTTTCGGAAGAACATAATAATTTTGAGAAGATTTTCTTCTTTTATTTTTTCGATAACTAAATCTGACTTATCAAGGATTGCAACCCTTATAGCATGTTTGAACTTATCATCCTCCATAGGGTGCGACATTCTTTACTCTATTGCAACATAGCTTCGATTCTTGCCTCCTTATAGGCAATGGGTCGGGTTACGTTTATTATAACCCGATTGGGCATGTTCTCGAGGTTGTTTAGCAACAAAGGTGTTTGGGTCTCTCGTCTTTATATGTGGGGTTCATATTAGTTGGTTTCAAAATCTAGGTTATGCAAAGCTGTGTTAGTTATCCATAGTCCTTACGTCTTTTATTTCATATCTATCTTATTTTCTTTATTGTGTCTTCCTTGTTATTCTTCCATACCTTTTCTTGTTTGAGTCTTGTGTTCCTTTACTTGATAAATGGAGTCTTATATAAAAAAAAAGGAGAAAAAGAGGAAAAAGTTTGATTTGTAGTTAACTTCATTGTTCAATATAAATTAGGTTTTTGTCATTATCTTTTGTTCTATTTCATGTCTTTGTAGTTTCATTTCCAAATTGAGTCGGCTTCAATTAAAACAACATTAAAATAAGTCTAATTTGTTTTATCTCGTTGTGTCTCATTTGTTATTGTCTTGTTTAAATTCAATTCAAGTCAATTCTAGTATCATTCTTAGTGTTCAAAAACTTAAAATTCTTATTTGAATTGGTTTATCAATTCTTTGTTTCGAATCTATTTGAAATCCGATCCTTGGAAAGTGACGTTGTTGAGTCACTAGCAATTAGTTAGTTCTTGTGTGGTTTTGATTAGTTTGCAAAAGAACCAAAGGAGTGACTTAGAGTGGTAAAAGGCTAATAGATTGTGGACATATTAAAGAAAAAGCTAAAAGAGAGTAAAACACGAGTGTTGAGTGGCATGAATTTGAGTGAAACATGTGAGGGAGTGTGTGTGACGAATTTTTATTACTAACAAATTTTATGTAGGTTTTAAACATGTCAAAAGATAAAAATCCTAAGGGAGAGGGTGAAGTGATTGTTGGTAATGATGTTTGTGGTAAGTCATTGGTAATTATGCACGTTTTAAGCATGTAAGTGAAAAGTGAGGAGGAGGCATCGAGAGATAATATTTTTCACACCCGATGTCATGTCATCAATAATAAGGTCTGTCATTTGATAATAGATAGGAGTGGTTATGTCAATATTGCTAGTCTTGAGTTAGTCAAAAAATTAAGTTTACCTATAATTGAACATCTTAGACCATATACATTGCAATGGGTAAATGAGTGTGGATAGGTTAAGGTAAACAAACAAGTGATGGTGTCTTTTTCTATTGGGAGATACAATGATGAGGTTTTATGCGATGTTGTGCCAATGAGAGTTGGTCATATTTTGCTAGGAAAACCTTGGCAAATTATTAGAAAAGTGACATATAATGAGTTTAGCAACAACTATTCATTTGAAATGAGGGAACAAAAAGTAACACATGTTCCATTGTCACCTAAGCAAGTTTATGAGGACCAAATGAGCACTGAAACAAGAAATTGAGAGAAAAAAGTTACGAGCACTTAAACTTTCATTCATAACAATGGCTATGCTAGTGCTGATTTTATGGGTGTTGTGAGCACTCAAATTTTTAGTCATAATGATGATTATGTTGCTACCAATTAAGAGTTAACCAAAGGTGATTACAAGCCCAAAGCCGAGGTATCCAAATTCAATCTTAATTTAAGAGAACTAGTGCTTGAGGAGAAGTTAGAGAGTATTAAATGAGAAGAGTCTATGTTCATTATAGATTTGGTGAAACAACAAGAAGAGCCAAAAGAGGATGAGTTTGATAATTTTGTGGTTGTGCAAAAGGAGGAAACAATGAGAAGATTATGGACGTTCAAGAGAATATACCATATTGAATTTGTCCTTCGAAGGAGAAGAATGACAACAAAATCAAATCTGAATTTTTTTGGCCATTATTTGTTTGTATTTTGTAGGTTGGGTAGCGTTTTTGATACTTTGTCATTACAAAGTTTGAGGCAAGTGTTCTCCAATCAAGGGAGTATGATGAGCATTAAGAAAAAGAATTGAGGATGAATCTTTTTGAGGAACAGTGGGAATGATGAGAATAAAGAAAGTCAAGGTTGTATTAATGGAAACCAAGGAGCCAAATTGGTCAGCAAGGTCGCATCTCCAAGAGAGATCTAAGATGGCGAGTTTACAAGTCCAAGATTTGATCCATTACACAATAAAGATGGTCTAATGATGTGAGCTACGGCTAAGAAGCTTAAAGAAGCTCTCTATGGGCTGATTCAAGATTATTGGGTAGAATGCAATTCCAAAGGGCCAAAGGAGCATTATGTCATCATCTTAAAAGAGAAGGGGGATCCAAGACTTGTCAATCCGATCCAAGTCAAAGATTGGATTCCTTAAATCATATTGGGCCTATTTTTTTATATCTAATTTAATTATAATTAGAAGTAATTAATTAGGTCGATTTGGGCTCAATGTTGTAAGCCCTATTGTTTTTGTATTCTTTTAAATTTATTAGGGTTTGTTTCATGTTCTCCTTAGGTGGCAAGGACGTATAGAGTCCTTCTAGGGTTAGGAGTGGCGTGTTTAGCCTATTTAAAGGTTGGTTTAGTTTTGTTTTAGAAGAACATAATAATTTTATGAGTTAATAAATTTGAGAGGATTTTCGTCCTTTGTTCTTTCAAGAACTAAATCTAGACTTATCAAGGATTGTAACCCTTGTGGTGTCTTTGAACTTATCATCCTTCATAGAATGTGGTGTTCTTCACTCCATTACGACATAACTTCGGTTCTTGCCTCCTTATAGAAAACGAGTTGGGTTTCGCTTGTTATAACTCGATTGGGCATATTCTTGGGGTTGTCTAACAACAAAGGTGTTTTGGTCTCTTATCTTTATACGTGGTTCACATCATTAATGCTATAATATTAGGTTAGAGTCGGGAATATATATATATATATGAACGGCCAATTATGGAATGGTATTATAGGTATAATCATCTCCATATAAGAACTAAGAGGAATGTGTTGGGAATTTTATACATTAGGGGATATCTCAACAATCTATATCTCAAATATATATGATTATAGTCATATAGGTTATCCATAAATATATTCCCCCTAATGAATATATTAGCTTTGTAAACTAGGGATATTATATAGAAGATAAGTATCCTTATAAGCACTCAATCATTATATTATAATACTATTAGTAGTATATTCTCAGTTTAAAAGACATACTTTCGGTATATTATGGATTAGTATTGTAATACCTTCATAAATCATAGATAAAAGGCATGGGATGTTATAACTATAGTTGTTCATGTGGTAATGAGGGGATATCCCATTACAATGGTGATTATATTTATATTATGTCCCATAATTTAGTCGAATATAAATGGGATCATCCCTTGGTTATAACAATAATAACTCTACAGACTTGACTAGAGTAATATCGAGTGATTACACCTAAGAGCCCATGGTAAATATCATAATTATAGTGTCGATAATATGTATCCCAATGAACCTAGAAAAATTATAATAATCCTTATATTGAGTATATCCATGCCTAAGTACATGTTTTCTCTAATTATAGGTTAAGCCATCCCTATATTTCTACTTAGGGATTATTATAATTTATTATATCGAGCAAGTTAATTTCTATTATCCTCTTAACATACTAATCTATGAATTCTAATCCCTAACCTATATTATATCTAATAGGTTATCCGATAATTTGCTTTTATATTGATTTGGTTAACTTAACCATATGCTTAAGTCTATAATTATTTTACTAGAGGTATCAGTTTAAACTAGCTAGTAATCTTACAACTTAGTAAAATACCCTATACCCTTACATTCAGCATGTGTAATATAACTATTATATTAAGGTAATATTTCATAAGAATAGGCTTAAACATGAATAGTTTTTGGCTTTATTCTTCATAAACATTGTTCCATGCTCACATGGAGTTATGATCTCAATATCATAACCTATCATATTATTGATAGGTATTGATTACAATACCCCTAATAAATTATCAGGTTATCACATATGATACCACGAATAGGATACTAATGTAGTCTTATCATTTTAGAATATAATCTTGGTACCAATATCCCCTATGTAACTACAACTAGATATGATATTCATTCTTATTGGTAAAAATACTTATGATACTCATAATATATTGTCTCCAGATTATATATAGTTTATCTAATTAACCTAGAAATGATGACTATACACATTATGATGATAAGGTAATTAAGGATGAAATATAGTTAACCAAGGAAGTTATACCTTCGATTAGCCATGACAGTTATACCCTTTGAATATTAGGGTAAACTCCTCTTTGTAATCTAGTATCTATTTAGCTAATTACATATGATCATTAACTTATATATTTGATTCTATTATAGTTTATGAAAGGCTTTTCCTTAATAAGCCAATTAGTCTAGGAATATTATGTTATACCCTTAATATATGAATTTGGACTAACTAATCAAATTGCTAGAAGTATATATGCATCAACTATGTACCTAAATACCATATCTCGCTCTCCTTCAATATTACACTTGTATATTGGAGGATACCTATAATGAATGGGTATTATAATATAACATACTAATACCTTTTGATATGGGCTAACATCGAGGTCTAGTCAATAAAGGGCTAGATTGGAATTTTACCTAATTGGACTATTTATACATTAAGGTAATAAACCATAAAATGATTGTTGATTACTACCCACTAGGATAAGTATACTTAATGATCATGATGAACTATCCTTAAAACTCTTCATTATACCTATAGGGAATAAGCTATTTAATAGGGTATCCCAATAATCATGATATTACCATTTAAACATTTTCCCTTACTATTTATGAACAATACTATTGGGGTCAGCCATACTATTAATTGTAGGAACCATTATATGATGAGTAATATCATCCACTATATTTCAAAACCAAATAATTTCGATTCCCCTATAAAAACTCTATATTTTAACTAATTGTTATAATCAGACAATTGGTAATAGTGCCTCACGTAGTAACATATATAGGGATCATTTTATCCAATGTGAACATATTACCATTTAACTAACCCTAAACGATCAATTAATCATAGTCACCAATAGAGTTTAACTCTATGTTATTCCTATAATAGAGTATACCTCAATAATACATATATCATCTATCTCTTCAATATAGGTACCACCAATATAGGTATCTCCAATAGGTATCCTATAATTCACTATCCGGAGATAACAATTATCCTTAAGGATATAATGATGAATTAATCGAACAAGTTGGACAATAATTAATGTCTCTCCAATATATTGACTATTTATATCCCTAAGGATAATTGTTATCTCCATTAATAGTTTTTGCCTTTATCTTTAACCTAAGGATAATTGTTATCTCTAGATATTTAAGGACCCATAGTACATGAATTAATCAAGTACAATTATCCCTATGTCTTGATAATATCAGTACAATTAATATATTAGACATTAATTATTGTCCAACTTGTTCATCCATACTATTAGGGACTAAATATTATAGGGAAATAAAATGTGGAGTCTATTTAACTAGATTATCATAATATTAGGTTAACTAATATTATGTTTCAATCAATACCTATTATGGACCTATTTGTGCAATCATTGTATAATTACAAATACATGAGTTTATATTGCTATCAACCTATTCTCTTTAGATAATCTAGGTATTATTAACGTAGAGTGAATTTGGTTATAATATAGATCATTAAGCCACTCTTAATATAAGCTCTTATTAGGGACTATGGTGATAGCCTATTAATTATGAGCATAACCAATTATACGTCATAACCTAGATTTAATGGAAAGCCTGGATGGGAAAGGTTATTCATGATAGTGAAATTGGTTATGCTAATTAGCCTAAAGATATTATCATATTAATGTACCCTAATAATAAATAAGCAGAGGAATTAAATCCCTAATAATTGAAATATTATTGCCAAATCTTTAATTGGACTCTAGGGGACCTCATAAAGAGATGATTGACAATATAGTACCATAGGTCCCATTCTAATATATTAACTATATCGATATTATCAAGGCATATGGATAATATATTGCCAATCATGTTAATCATAGTATCCGATTGATTAGATAATAGTTTATGGATTAATCGAACTAATAGTTTATTGCGATGCCCAAATATTAGGTTGATTGAACAAGTTGGACAATAATTAATTAGATAATAGTATCAAGTTATTAGGGAAAACTTATGCTAATAATAGTTGGTTACTAGCATTATGTCTCTCCAATATATTGACCATTTATATCATTATCATGGCTATCCTCATGAAATGTTTAGTACTATGATATCTTAATCCATTTTTTGCCATAGATTTCGTTAGTAGTATAAGGTTTATACCCATTGTATAAACTACATGGTAAATTATCCCTAGGGATTAACCTTATTAATTGTTTAGGCAAAATTATTATACTTTTAGGTTATGACGAGAATTATAATTGACACTAGTAAGGTTGATATATGTGTAATAAATAATTATTATGATTAATTTGGGTTAACTTAACCTTAGTATTGTAATTGATATTAAATAGTTAACTCTGAATTTTACTATAATTAATAGTAATCGATACCCTAAGGATGAATTAATCAAACAAGTTGGACAATAATTAATGTCTCTCCAATTTATTGACCATTTATATCCCTTAGGATAATTGTTATCTCCATTAATAGTTTTTACCTTTATCTTTACCCTAAAAGATAACTACCCCAATATCTAGGACTAATTGGGATATTAAGGTATCATCATTATATCTCTCTCCCTCTTTCCTCCTTTATCTCTCTCTCCAAAATTATGTTACTACATGACAAGGTATACGTTAGTACAATCCTATAACTCAATGTGATTATGGCCCTAACCTATATGGATAAAACAAACTAAATCCAATGAAATTACCAACTCGTGATTATATCTAATAAGAGTGGTTATACCATTAATAATCCATAAACTACTATATCTTCTAACTGGTATGATTTATCACCTATATAAATTGACCCATATGTTAATATAGGGAATGAACCTCCTAGAGGGTACAATCTTATAATATTAGTTAACACAAAAATGACCCAATTTCATTTTCATAGATATGAGGATATTATCATATGGAATACTATAATTGTCATTTATACTTAAATATTAATTATGTTTCTCCATGAGGGTCATTGAACCGATAATATGTATACCATTGGTATCCCCATGAGGGATAATATATTACTATTGATAGGCTGACCCCAATATAGTGTAATAACATTATACTAATGAGTTGATAATATTGGATACTAATACCTTCATGATGAACTATCCTTAAAGCTCTCCATTATACCTATTGGGAATAAGCTATTTAATAGGGTGTCCTAGTAATCATGATTAAGTATGTTTAGGCTATCTTTGTACTAATAGTTTATCTCTAAAGATAAATTGGTTGCATAGTAGTAACCCTATTATTACACTTATCTAATAGATTATAGCTAAAACATATGATAATCCTATTAAGGTTTATATTGATTATTAGGCCATTATATTAACCTAACTAATTTAGATAAGATTAAACCTTATAGCTTATACCGTATAATGAAATAAGTTAATGGTCTTCTCCAATATGATTGAGGGATGAGAAACCCTCTATGAATAACATAAAAGCTATGTTAACTAGATTTAGTGGGATATATTCCACATTATGTTAAAATTTAATATTGGATACCCTCTAGATCAATATAGCCATCTTTCAATATAGAGATGAAAAGAATGTCAGATGATTTTAGTTATCATGAATTTGGCTTGGTACCTATAATGTGACTAGGATAATATCTCAGTATTTAAGTATAATTATGGTAATAAACCCTATTGGTCTAGATATACAATAACTTGTTAATATTATAGGGTTATTTGGATAATTTTATGATTATTATACCAATGGGGCAATGATTATACCATTGAAATTATGTCTCTTCATGAGGGGTCAAACTATGATATTAAGTTAACTAATATTACCTATTGGGAATAAGATAGCTTAAACATACCTAATCATGATTATTAGGATACCTAATAGTATGGATGAATAGATAATTACTCTATAGTATGGATGAACAAGTTAGGTCTATATAATCAATATTGGAACCCAATTAATGTCTAATATATTAATTGTACTGATGACCATTTACATCCATACTATTATCCCCTCACTCACGTAAGTAATATCAGTACTATATGGGCTTAAACTATACATGTAGTAATCTTTTAAAGGGTTACTCTATGTATTAGTACAACTAATATTAACTCTTTTTTAATAGTATATTATTTCCCTATACTATTATCCTAATAGTAATAATATCTAGATCATATCATGGTGAAAATATATGGTAATTTTTCTAATAGGGTAAACATTGTAAGGTATCCTATAATTCGCTTTATAGGAATAGGGTCAAACTATTAATTAGTAAATGGTCAATATAGGTATCATCTCTCTCCCTCTTAATATTAATCACAATTATAAATATGGGTAAACTATATGTGGTCCAACTTGTTTTAGGAACCATTAGTATGGGTAATCATCCATACTAATGGATTATAGTAAGATATACTATTGGATATATGTTTAGGCCATAATGGAAACAATATATTTGTCATTATATAGTTATCAAATATCCACTCCAATATAATCCCTAATATATAAACTCCATGGGCTAATTATAATTGTCGTAATTGGGCCTATAATTGAAATACCAATTAGTGTTAGATATTATCACCTCATTAAAATCCCCTAATACTTACTTGAATACCAATAATGTAGGTAATATAATCCAATTACCAATACTTAGATATAGATAGTAATCATATATGAAAATAGTCCTTGGTAATAGTCTTTAAATCTAGGGTGATACCTTCCAAACACGCCATCTCGGGATGAATAAACCATTTAGGGTTTATCTATCTAGTCATATCATATGACTATGTGTGCTAATGATATCCCTAATATATAGGCATAATATGGGGATAATAGTGATACACCTATTAAGGTTATATCATCAAAGGTTATATTTCTCTTGGAATGGTGCCCTTTATTACTATACCATAGGGTTATGATTTATCATAACTTGTCTAAATAGAGAATAGGGTATAATTATTAGGCTACCAAATAATAACTAATAAAATAATATCATATGGCCTTATTAACCCTTGATTTACTAATTCATTGTACCCTATTCACTATTATAAGTATTCATGAAGAGGTTAATGATAATATACTAGGTAAAAGGTATATATCGGTTGCAAGGTAAAGAGAGGGAATCTAAACAATTACATGCACTTTTTATATAAAATTCCTTTGGTTTGAATCGTAGCCTCTATTAATAAATATAGTCATAATAACTATCCTAATTGACATAATCAATAATAATATAAATCTTGATTATGTGTATATCTAAATGGGTAGAAAACAATAGCCGTAAATAATATCTCCCTCTCCCCAAGCTATAGCTTGTAGGGAACTTTTTACCATCATTGTCCCTTATTAACAATCAAAGTTTATTATGACTAATTGGAGTTTAAAAAACTCCCTCTCCCTCTATACCCTCTCTCACTATTAATTATTGCTCTTATTTCTATTAAGAGGGCTCTTAGCCGATGGCTATAATCGAAGACATGTAAAGGCTCTTACAAGGGGATATTGGTTAATCTCTCCCCATCTACTATTGCAAATCCTCAATAAGGAGAGAGGGGATTATTAGGTTAGGAATGGTCATAAGTTAATGGATTTAAACCTTCTAATGGACCATATAGGAATGATGTGTTACTCAACATAAGTTCTTATTATAATTCAATAAGATTGAGAGACAAAGGTAGACCTATAAGTAAAAATGAATAAATGAGGTTGTTTTGTTTGTGGTCGCATAATGGTATTTTCATTTAAATAGGTTATTCAAATGGACTTGAAATAGAGGAAATGAATTATGATAAGAACTATATCTGTAGTCATTACTAAGGGAGATGGCCTTATAATTAACATCATAATAACTAAGGGAGATGGGCATATAAGAGAGATCCTTTAGAGCTTAGCAAGGCTTGGAATCAACTATGTCTCACATCTTTCGATAATTATCCCAAATAAACCTCTTAATACTATTGTATGTTAAGACCTACTCCTAGATAAACAAGTTTTATCTTACCATCCAAGGGACATGGATGGTTGGCTCTAGTGTAAACATTCATTCCACTAGGTAGGCAAATGAAAAAGATGTATGCCCAAGTGAAACTAAATAATAGATCGATATATAAGATCCTATATTAATATTGGAAGATAGAGTGAACACTAAATAATCCTATGAATTATTGTTAAATGTTTAGTATTTGTATATAATCTAATTAATGAGCACAATATTTCATGATTACTAATGACCATCTAGTATTCACCGAGTGCTAGAATGGTTATACAAATTAATATTTGATAAAATTTCCCTCTTGTAATGGAAGCTCCTTACAAAAATAATTGTAACCCCCTATCCCTATAGGGGACTACGTTGGCAATAGTTTATCTAGATATTATTTGGATAGCTTCTAGTGAAGTGAAGATGACTAAGTGAATTATAATCATTTATTAATAACCTTTATAAATAATAATTATATACACATAGGGAAATTTTTCCTACCTCGACCTTACTATTGGTTGAACTCAAGGTTTCTTAATTTGTTATTGAAAGGCTAGTGTTTAGGCCTCTTTCTCTTGACCTCTCTCTATCACAAGTTTGTAGGGCTCCAATACCCTTACAATAGGAAAACCTTTTCATGTAATCGATATCATATAATGACAATCTAACCTTCAATAATATTGATTATCAATGTCTTTATCTAGGATACTAGTTACAATTAGAGGGAGAGGTATATCTTAATATAAGGAGGGACAGTTATAGATGAAGTATCCATGATTATTTGTCATATTAATTGGTCATAGAGGGACATGAGAAAGATTGGTCCATTAGATATTACTTCATTATGATTTTATTTAGGTAAGATATAACTCCATAATTATCCCTCCCGAAAGATAATCTTTATATAGTCTTATATTTGAGTGAATTATAAGATATTAACTTATTAGGGAGGGACATGCTAGGTGACCGGCCTAGGGCCTAAAAATGTATCTTATTGTCACATAACCTTTAATGATAGTGCATTGGTAACTCAATGGAGGGGATGAAAACATAGATGGCTTCATGATAGAAGGTGATTATAATTTGAGAAATTATTTTAAAATTAATTTAGGTATGTGTCACATGTGTGGGGCCCTCTATCTAAATTATCATTGCCATGCGGGTTCCACAATGAGAGAGGCCCAAGAGGGCCCCATCTAGCTTAGTTATTTATATAACTTTTACAAAACGAGTGAATCAACCCCAATCATTAGAGAGGTTAATTCTCTCCCCCCCTCCATGACATAACTAGATATAATGTTGGCAATAGATTTTTGTAAAATCAATGTTAAATTATATCTCCTCCACTCTCTCGTTATAAAAGGAGATAGATATATGCATTTCGACAACAAATCTTCACCTTCTTGATGTTGGTAATTATTCCCTTCTTTGCTAAATATTGCGCTTATATGGGTGTGTGTGTGTGTATATATATATATATATATATATATACACCTATATATTATCGCTTAACATCCTCTCTCCCTCCCTCTACCTCCCACTATCAATATAATATTATGATTTTAAGTGTTATTACAATTAGTAACTATTAGTATCTATTGTAACTTTCAATTATATGATGATAAAATATTATAGCGATAGTATGTATATATATATATTAGGAGGAACATTTTTAAGGATTAGGTTTAATTGATAAGTCTCTTAATAGTAGAGACTTAACCTCTCCTCAAATACTACCCTATCGTATTGGAGATGAAGATGATATTAACCCCTTATCTTTTGCAAGTTATCGAACATTATAGACAACAATGTTCCTTTCAATTAGTAGGTTAATATTATCCAAGATTATATTGATTCACATGGTATTCAAACATGCAATTTATTAATAAATGAATAAGAAATATTATGACTATTTAATGTACAAATTATAATCAATATGGTTCCATGACATTATAATAGTTGTAACTAAGTCCAAACTAGATGGATTATAAATAATTTAAATAATCAAGTCGAAAATATCTATTGGTAGACACTTGGAAAATTCAATCCTCACATAGAGATACTAATGACTCAACTTTGCCAAGAAGATAGCTTCAAGGGAAAATATCTACATGACTACAATGGATCGAGAGTTAGACTATTAGATGTAGGTATTTATAAGCTAGCACTACCATGTAGGAAAGTGCTAAGACTCAATCATTATTATTTTAGAAGAGACTAAAGATCTTATTTCCATTTCTTATTCTAAAAGTACCTATTGAGACTATCATAGTTTGGACCTAATTAATTATGAGCTATATTTCAAAATTCAATAAGTATAGCTTTGCAATAGGATATGACTAATTAGTTAATTTAAAGCAAGTACTTATTGTCATTGAATTTTAATTACTTGGATATTTACTCTTTGATTATCTATCATATAAGGATAGAAGCTAACCTTGCTTCTTCTCTCTCCTATTTGATCTAAGTAGGGTGGGACTATAATAGCTCGAGGGACGAGTGGTGAGAGAAATCATATAGAAAAGAAATGTATCAACTTTTGCAAACCTTATGAATTGGGACTTAAGAATAGTTAAATGACCCTCGATGTATTGATTTCATAAGGACTAATACCTTAAAGACATTTGCAACATATATTTATCCCAAAAAGGAATCAATTTGTTCCTTTATATTTAACATTCATGTACAATTGTAAATTTTAACATTCGGAGTGGTGCTATCTTAAGAGAGGAGGGGACCGTTACTTAATAAAATTATATCTATTATTATTTACATACCAATCACGCCAATGTCTATGCTCTTCATAAAAATAGATTGATAGTATAATATTATATTAATTACCCCATATTACCTACCATACTAGTTACCTAATTTATTAGTTAGTATAATATATATATGTTGAACGAAAGAGAAGAGATGAGCCCTTAAGGAAGACATCGCTTACCTTTATAATATTATAACATCTTTCTCGAATAATATAATCATATAAGAAAATTAATAAGATATGGGCTCCACATACGGATTTAAGCCTCTAATTAGTACTAAAAAGGTGTACTAACACATAAGAGGTGCTCTCACACATCTCCCTAAACTCAAGAAATGAGTAATATTATGAATGAAGGAGTAATCATAGCTCTTCAATATATAACAGACATATCTCCCCAATCCTAGCTTGATGGCTAGAGAACCTATGAACAAGAAGGAAGAAATCTCAAAAAGCCAAATCAAATTAGAAGGATATGGACACCACACTCCATAAAGGATAGAAAGGGAGTGATAAGTCACTCGAATGCTAATTAGACTCTTGATAGGTTCTAAAATTTAGTTATAGAAAGAACTAAGGTGTGAATTTCTCACAAAGGTTGATTTGATTCAAAGATTGATTAAAAACGAAATTACATATTGTTTTTACATAAATAGGCTACTGGAAATTCAAAAAGACAAAGTTGATTAAAGTTACATTAGATCTAACAAAGCTTTGAATAAGACTCCCTAAATTTGGAAGAAAACTCCTTGAATTCAGCATCTAGAATTTTAACACCAAAGCTTGATTTTGTTAACTTGAAAATAATGGTGACTTTGGCTTAGAAGATGGGCTGATTCCATAGTTCTCACTTAACAATCTCGACCCAAAACATCAAGATAAGAAAGGTCGATTAGATTGGACTTTAAGTATGAAACTTTTGGCCCAATAGCATGGATCATATTCACAAGGCACAATTGATGCTCTTCAAGCCTAGTGATGGAGAAATCAACCCATTGATATTGAATAAGCCCATTTAAGGACTCGTGAAACTGTTTGGCACTAGCCCTTCGATTGGGCCCAAAATGAAACAACCCATCTCCTTGTTGATGTTAACATTGAGATTTGAGTAATCCATATTCGTATCATTCCCTCACTCTTTAAAAAGATTTTTCCTTGAATGTTACCTTGTGGGTAACAAATGACGATATCAATTATAAAAGAATTAAAGTAACCATGATTTAGGTGGCTAACAACCCAATTGACATATTCAAATATTTTGTATCCAATGTAATCAAAGCTAAGCTTTAATGAACTAGACCTTCTACTATATGAATTGTCAACACTAAGAAAATCAATTATAAGACCATTACTCTCATCCGACACTTTAATGGCAACAGCATCACACTCAATTATTCCTTCATTGATGACCTCGTTAATGTCCTTATCTTTGACTTCAACACCGTTAGAAAGTACAGCAACATTAGTGACTTCATTGTCAAAAATTTTGATGTCTATAACATTGTTAAGTACAACGACTTTGTCAACACTTTTGCTAAATTTTGAAGTGCTTTTGACACCTATAAATTCAACCTCATGAACGTCTTTATTGGCAACAACAACTTTAAAATTTTTAGATTTTGATTCTTCATCATGTTGCTAGAACTTTTTAGAAGAAGTTTTAACCACATCAACCTCTATGTTGATACTATGATCTTTGGAATTTGTAACTTCAATTGCCTCATTTTGTTGCTAGCACTCGCCTCTTCTTCACAAAGTTTGATCATTCATCTCATAAGTCTAATTTTAATTTAGAGAGCCTCAAATGGATCCTTTGGTATTGGTCGTTCCATATCTCGTAATTCTAGTTGCCATAAATCATGTCGAATTTGCTTATTGAATTATGATTATGAAGACATGATTTTTTTAACACCCAAAGAAGTATGGATTTGGATAGTTTAAACAACAAGAATACAAAATTGAAATTTCAAACAAACAATAGCTTTAGATAGGATTGAATTTAAATAATGACGAGGAGTTCAATCTATAAAGCTAGATTTTTTGATAGAATTGATTGATCAGAAGATAACCGAACAAAAGACTCTAGGACTGATTTTTTTAACGATTTGGTCCTAATGAACTGAATCGATACACAAGAATTTGGACTTTAGAGCTATTGATTTTGAATAAATTTGACAATGAAAACAAGGTAAACACAAATAATTTAGCGCACACAAAGACTTTCTTTTGAGCTACCGATTTCAAACCAAATGATACAGATTTGATACTGCCTTTTTTTCTTTGTTTTTTCATGGTAGAATATATCACAATAACTCTTTTTGGTAGCCTCATGACGTTTTCAATGATTTGGAATTGGAAGAGAAAATTTTTGAATTGAAGAAGAAGATCAGCCTTAGTTTAACTAGACGAATAATGATTTTAGACAAACTGGATAGAATTAAATCAAACCAGACCTTCGTTTTTTTTTTTTTTAGAAATTTGAAGTTGAGTCAATTTGGATAAAATGAAACTACAAAGACATGAAATAGAACAAAAGATACCAAAAAAAAAAAGAACCTAATTTATAGCTAAGCTTTGATACCAACTAATGTGAACTCGCCTAACTCAATGGTTAGAAAACCTAAGAACAAGAAGGAAGAAATCCTAAAAGGCTAAATCAGATTGGAAGGATATGGATGCCACACTCCAAAAAGGGTAGAAAGAAAGTGATAAACTTTGAAATTCAGTTCTAGAAAGAACTAAGGTGTTAATTTTCTCACACAAGTTGATTTGATTCAAAGATTGATTAAAAATGAAATTGCATATTACTTTTACATAAATAGACTATTGGAAATTCAAAAAGACAAAGTTAATTAAAGTTACATTGGATCTAATAAAGCTTTGAATAAGACTCCTTGAATTTGGAAGAAAACTCCTTGAATTTAGCATCTAGAATTTAGGCCCCAAAGCTTGATTTTGTTTGACTTGAAAATAATGGTGACTATGGCTTGGAAGTAGGCCGATTCTATAGTTGTCACTTGATAATCTCGACCTAAAACATCAAGACAAGAAAGTTTGACTAGATTGGACTTTAAGTCCGAAACTTTTAGCCCAATAGCATGGATCGGATTCACAAGGCCTAATTGATGTTCTTTAAGCCTAGTGATGGAGAAATCAACCCATTGATATTGAATAAGCCCATTTAAGTACTCATGAAACTTCTTAGCCCCAACCATTGTGATTGGGCCCAAAATGAACATCTCCTTATCGATGATAACATTAAGATTTGAGCAACCCATGTTTATATCAACAAATTTTATAAACATAAGAATGGATATGCTTGGACCATCACTAGTTTTAGATAAACATCCATCGGGGGAGAGTTAACTAATTCGGGTCCAATATGTTATACTTGCCCTAAACTTTTATTATTTTATAAAAGTCATATGCATGAACATAGAGAGGAATGAAGAATCATGCATCCTATGGAGGTGCATAATAAACAAAAAAAACTTTCTCCATCTAAGGCCCCAAGATTAAGCCATTAAATCTACTAACTATACATACATGAATAATAAGCTATAAGTAAAGGATTACCTCTTATAGCACAAATTTAAATTCCTTTTTAAAAAAGCCATCCAAGTGTCCAGCCTCTATTGATGATCCATGCAGTCTAAGTATCCATAAAGAAGCACTTAAAATAATTAGGGTGCTAGCTCCACCATTTTTTATTTAGTATTTCCTCTAGAAATCAATCCTAGGAAATTTTATGACAACCTTAAAGGTGAAGGAAAGAGTATCTCGTGCTAGGGTTTAGGAGAAAACTATTTTCTTCTTATTTTTCTCTCTTGGCCATGTGCCCTACTTAATTTTTAGGGCTAGCCGAAACTTTGCTCCCTTTTTTTTTCTTTCTTTGGTCAAATGTTGCCTTTTTCTTTCACCTTGGTCAAATACTCTTTTGGGTTGATTCACCTCTCCATGCCGCACCTCTCCTCCTATATATAGGGGAGAATTTCCTTGTCCTCTAAGGACAAGGAGAGGGCTGACCACAATTCCATTTAGAACTCTAGGTTGTTACTTCCTTATCCCTCAAGGATAAGGAGTTATTTTATATGTGAACTATTTGATTATTATCTTTAACAACATTCAACCTTATCTAATAAGGTTGATATTTATCCTTCCATCGAAAATTATCTCAAAGCTCTTAATTAAATCTAATGGGCCAAAACTATTTTAGCCTAATTAATTTATTTGAACTATTCAAATAAATATTCTTATATTATTTTGATGGGGTCCACATTAGGAATCAATTTTCCAAAATACCCTTTAATCTAAATTAAGAAAATCCTTTGCCATTTAGGTTCTTTATTTCCAAATTTGAAAATCACTTCTAAATTAGAAAATCGATTTCTAAAATGGAAAACTTTCCATTTTTGGAAACTCACTTCTAAATTAGAAAATTGATTTCTAAAATGGAAAACTTTCCATTCTTGGAAACTCTTTCCAAAATAGAAAACTTTCATAATTGGAAACATTTTCCAATATCTTTACTTCTTATTTATAATGTGAATACTTAAACTTATGCATGTGACTCAATAAGCTCCTAGATATGTTTACAATGTATCAAGAATAAAAGACTCCTCTTTTATCTCTTGATACATAAATCAAGATTGGCCTTTAGTAAGGCATCATGACTACCCAATTCTCTGGGATGATTAGTTAATCTATTATTACCTTTCACGAGCATAGTTACCATATAATTCAGTCCTCATGTCAACTTATCACAATGTGATCTCGAACTTGGTTATTAGTCTTGTTTGATTATCATCATACAAGTTTTCTTCGATTCCCAAATGTCTTAGCTCTTAGAATAAACAAACTATGCTCTATTGGTATACTCCTATTGTGGCCACAGCATTTCTTGAGCAGATATTCATTTAAGTATAATGTGATAACTCCTTTAGTATACAAGGAATGACATGTCCTATCTTAGTTATACACCTACCTCCATTGGATTCCTAGTGCACCCAATGAATCGCCCATATGCAACTAATTAATGGTTCCATCGAAATGAGTGTCCAAGTACATAAGTCCTCCAATAAGATAATTATGATGAGTTCAAGTCTAAGGACCATTTGTACCCATCTCGTATGAGATTCCCATAGATAAAAATCAAATGGGTTCTCATGGAGAGTCAAGTCTAGTGATATGTTCTCTAACATAAATTACCTAAATGCTTGCTTTGGTATCACCATGCCAATAGGTGTAAGATCTCCTACTACTATCATATAGCATAAGCATAGCACTCACAAGTCTATCCGCATGTTATCAATGTCCATTCTTGACATTGCTACGACTTGGGATGTTTAATGATATCATTTATATGTATTAGTGTTTGTCTCACATCTTTCAATCAATCACTATTGTAAATGCATATCATAAAGACTTCTATCAAATTCTACTAAATTTATCAACATGTACACATAAGAATTAATAGAATGACTTCTTTATTATTATTAAAATAAATGATGTAATAATACACTAACTAAGCCCATCCAACCATGGTTACATCTTGGGCACCAATGCTAATAAGGAAAATGTACTTTATGGATACAATATTCACCCCATCACCCAAATCAATAAATCAAGGTGTTTACCATAGATTTAACAATAATTATGTATTTGATCCATATCTTTTCCACAACTATAATGTTAAAATACTATTTATGGAGTGCTAGAATAAGAGGTTTAACACTATATGGAATCCTTCGTCTTTCCTTTAAGCAGCATTATATATCACTTCATTTGTGTCTAACCTTTGTCAATGACTCTATTAATATTCCTTCATCTTTCCCTCTCTTTATCATATCAATGTAATTATAGGAATAACACTCTTCCCCATCTCCCTCTCTCTAACATTGCTAAGAAAGGAGGTTTGATCTCTCATTTGAACTCCTATATATATGACTAAGATAGGTTGTTAATTCAAGTCAAATATGATGAATCACATTGATATTTAAATTAGCCGACCATATGGTGAGACAATTTATAATAATGGAGTCTAAATGATAGATGGTCTCATGAGAGAGTGGTTATGTTAAAGTAAATTACCAAACTTGTATAATATCATTATCAAATCCTTAGTCAAATTTTCATGGATTCAGATTGAAAACTTTCCCTTGTATAATGATGGACTAATATAAACCTATTTACTACCTCTCCGTAAGATTCTCTAGGGGTTTTAATATTTCTTTTGATTAATCATCCTACTTTGACTATTTCCTCCTAGGATAGACACTATTCACACATAGAAAAGTCAAATAATTAACTTTTCCAAGTATCTATTACTTTCAAGTTAGCATGTACTAATTTATATAGTGGAACAACATAATTAAATTTAATAGGGAGGGAGAGAGGGGCCTATATGCAATAAATGGTTTAAATTAGGTATAAGTCAACACACACATAGGGAATAATATAGGCATATCCACTGAAATATAATTCTTAATTATAGAATATGGATATTTATAGACATGAGGCAATACTATATGGTACTATCAACCTTAAGTGGTTCTTTTAAAAGAATACCAATTTCAATCATAATATTCATTAAAGATATTAGTTAATAATATGCTTAAACATAAAATACCTTTCCTTTAGGTTATGGCGATTAGCCTCCTAAAATTTCTAACTAAGATAGATCACCTAATTTCTCTCTCTCTCCGTCCCTCCCTCCCTCTCGTCTCTCTCTCCCTCCTCCCTCTTTTTATTTATTAGCTAATCATCGATAGTCTATCTCTCTCCCCTCTTTATTTTATAGCCAATTGTGTGAATCATATATAAGGTATAATGCAATTTTCATCCTTTCCCATCTCTTAAAAATCACCTCTAATCATTTTCCCATTTAGAGAGGGAGAGGAGGGAGACCATTTACAAATGATAGAGCGGCCTTCCCTCTCCGAGAGGAGTAAGATGAGAAGCCCCTTATCCTAATAGAATTATAATACCATAAGACTACAATCATATAATCATATAACTTTGAGATACAATTACAATACCATAAGACTATAATCATATAACTTCGAGTCTATATGATCATTTAAACTTGCTTAAACAAGTTACTATTACCAAGTAGATTACTCTATTTTAAAAAGTGGATGACCAAGTGAAATGAATTAGTTAATTCATTTCTCTCTCTCCGACTCTCTCTTTCCCTTCCTCTCTCCTCCTCCCTCTCCCTCTATCCTTATCCCTCTCTCCCTTTCTCCCTCTCCCTCTTCCTCTTCATTTTAATACCCATATATCCAATGCTCTTCATAAAGACTATTGAGGGAGTGCCATTATATTAGGAGCGGAACTTTATATAAACTAAAAGTTCATAGAGGGAAAGAAGAGGAATTATTTAGCAATTAGAGTGGAGAGGGACTACTATGGACAAATATTTTCCCTCTTTATTAGAGTATATCAATTATGGTGAATTACCATTGTCACTAATGACAATGAGGGTCCTCCTATAATGTCATCCGAATGCCCTTGCTCACTAGCATTGATTCTCTTAAGAAAGAATTAAAACTTGTCTTGACATAACCAGATTTGTTATTACAAGTCCATCAAAATGTTAGCCAGCATCAATTCCTTTTAGGGGCTATATATTAAGATTATCTAATTCTACATTATAATATTATACAAGGGATAATAGGTTGGCAAATATCTTTGATGATACATATAAGGGAAGAGCTACATTGTTTATACATTATTGTTATCCCTATCATAGGACAAAGAAATGGTCTAACTTTATTATTATAAGGTCATCAATCTATAGCCGAGGATAATAATATTTATATTTGGTCATCCTAATAATTCTCCTAAAGTGACCTTTTAGAGGAATTTAATATTATATAGAATTATAATTGTAACCTATGTTGGTATATTGAGTGTAAACCATTTCTATTAACCAGTGGGTGGAAAAGGGCTTCTACCAATTCCTAATATACTAAATTGATATTAAATAGTCAAAAAGTCATAAATCATAGAGCTAGATGTAGTATTATACTATTCTACTAAAGAATACAGGGAGAGAAGGGAGATAATTCTATATAATTGTCAATATTATGCTCCACTATAATGAAGTGATTGGTGGATAATGAATACGCATGGTACATGACACAAGATATAGATTTTGATGTTGACCAAGAATCGGGTTTATAATTAAAGAGTAAATAGAGGCCAATGAATGTACGTCCTTATATGAACTAAAGCCTCCCTTTTCAATGAACACCATAGATAATCTCCCTCTCTCCCTCTCTCATAATGAATTAATCCCCCATTTTGTTGTGTAAGATGATTGATGGAGGAGATAATTGCTTATTTACCATTATTAAGCAATCTAATATTGGCCAACTTATTATGATAATATTTAAAAGGGTGGATCACTTTGATATTAGGTAATAGGAGGGGATCCACAAAGTTAAATGATGCAAACTTCACAATAATAGAATATTATACCCAAGAAATGCATTCTTAGGGTACTTTATTTGATCTACTTATACTTTGTATTTTCATATTAAGGTGTATTCCATAGAGGTAAAAGCTCCTACATGCTTACGGTAGAATAGCATAAATTGTGTATTATTCTATAATCCAATTAATTTGGGTAGTTAAAAGCCCATAAATTTCCCATTGGTTAATAGAAAAATGCAATAGTAATTTATAAGGACCCATAATCTCCTCTATTTGTCCAAATGACTAAAAAAGTAATCAACCAAGTCTATTTAGATAATCGTCGACAACCTTTATCGTTAAAAGGAGCCGACTAAAACTTCTAAAAGTTATATCCAACTCCTGCTCGAATCACCTTATTGGCTAATTTATCTCTTTTAATAATAGATAATGTTGGACTATGTTAACAGTTGGTTTCCCTTTAATAAAATACTCGATTTCATCGACCCTAATTCATTCTAAGCTGAGTTAAATTAGTCTATTATCCCTCCTACAAATAAATAGCTTATACTTCACTAATTAAGCTCCTTCTCTAGGGGTTTATATCTCCCTTATTCCTTATCCTATTCTAAATAGTCTAAATCGGTATAGGGATATTTGTTAGGAGGGAGAGGGAGAGGGAGAGAGAGAGGGAGACTAATAGGTTGTGCTATAATGTCCTATACTAAGTCTACACAGGTTCTCGTTGGTCATCCACCTTAGGCCATTAAAATTATCCGTCACCTATAAAACACTCCCATCCTTTCAAAATGTTATTTCTATTTTCCCTAGGAGGGGTGAAAAGAGGATTCCTAGGTGGGAGAAAGGCAAAAGATTATATCTAGAATAACTTAAATTGGTCGATGTCGAATGAGTTTGGATGGTGAGTGTAATGCCTATGTAGGAAGTCTTTCTCGAGAACTTTGATCTCCTCCACCTATCATAATATTCCAATTGTAAATTATATTGTTTATGGTGTTGAAATGGAAGAATTGAAAAATGATCACTTTGTGGAGAATTTTGTCCTAAGTTAGACCTAGTTTACAAAATGCATGTAGATAATCTAACCGAATCGTACGAACTTTATCAAATATTACTTACCCTTTAGAGGCTAAACATTCAAGCCGGGATAATATTGACAACCAATACTAATCAAAACGAAAAAAATTGAGATAGATTATTTTGACCCTAATGTTATCAAGGTGATCACATACTCGACCCCTTTCCTAGAGCACTTCTTCTATGAGGCCATTATCAATTCCTCCACAGTCGAGGCCATTCTCAATTCCCTTGACAAAGGAGGGCCGAGTATGTATAGACATGTAAATTTAGATGCTTGGCACGTGATAAGCAAGACATGCCTCGCCCATACCAAGTCTTCTATTAATTCTTATGTTTTATATTTATAGCTATAATAGAATTAGATAAAAGTTCTTATAATATATATTTGCATTCTCATAAATATTTATCTAAGAGTGACTATTTAGTTTGGGTATGATTAGTTATAAGTTTAAATTATTGTGATAACGTTTGTGGTATGACTTGGTTTAAAATATAAAATATGTAGGGTAATTTCCTTACTAAGAAAAAGACTATATATTGGAAGACAAACCTTATAATAGATTCCTATGACAATTTTCAAATATCATAATAATGGGGTAGTTTCCCAAGTTAGCGAAATATCCTATTAAGGTAGGGGGACCAATATTAGTTGTTTGTATCCTTGAAAGGAGAGAATAGCTAACCTATTTATTTTACTATTGTTGTACAAGTTTCGAATAAGGGCCAACCCGTTTATCTCCCTACCTATAGTCCTTATTTTACAACATGGTATATTTCAATAACCATTATGGTTATAAAAATATTTACCATGCTAGTTTATATTCAACCTAAACTACTTACTATTTCCTATCTAATATATTAATATGATATAACAATTTTTAAGAAAGGTACCAAGTTAACTACTATTTAAGGTCAACATCATATAAAATTGGTACTTAACATGAATCATATATACACATTACATACATGTACATTTAATAAAATATAGCATATAATATCGATTTATAATATCATTGTTACCTGATTTAATTGCCCATTCCCTTATAAATCGATACGACCTATTGTATAATTTGTATATATGATAGATGGAATATCCCTCTCGTCTAATATGGTGGCTAAGGGATAAATTATGTCATGTCAATCCGATCTTAGTGATATGCATATGTAAACATGGCCCCCTCATATTATGGAATAACCAAAGATGTGCAAGTTAGCTATTTATAGGTGAGTAGAATTAAGTAACAAAGTAATTATCCCATAATTTAACTAATGGGTATAGGGTTCCTCTATAATAGGCTTCAGGTTTGGGAAACATACTATGTAATTAGTTAATAACTTTTCATGGTAGACCAAGTCCTAAGCAAAAGGTCCTCCAACATACTATCAAAAAATGCATCTAAAAAATGAGTATACAAATAAGATATCTCCATCTTTATTTAAAATAACTAAGGTGGTATTACTTTTCTACGATGATCCTAACAAAACAATATCACTAGGCCATACGTTGGTACCTATATGATCAATAAAAAGTAATTTCCCCTACTAACCTTGTTAATCATAATCTTTTGCTCATATCTTTTACGATTACCTATTAAAATTATCTTAATAAAGTAATCCTTAGTCAATAACATGGAGTCGTTGGTTTCTATTATGAGTTCATATAACTAAGGACTATTAGTCCTTATATTTCATAACTAGTTTATGTTAATCTACCCATATAAACATTGACAAAATTAGGAGATTATCACTCCCTAATATAATGATTAACATTTGAGTTAACCTACCCATAATTAAAAGACTCTTTTGATAATCTCCTAATATCTTACTATTGGTCTATTAACTTATAGAATTGCTTAAAACTAATGTGTATAGGTTGAGTAGGTTATGAGGAATTCACAAGGAAATATTATCAAACATATAATCGGGCCTAGATTCGAGGGAGATTTTTTATCCCTAACAATTAGGCCTTATTTCATAATATAGTGATTATATTATCCTCCATAGCTAGGGAGGAGAGGAGAAAGATTATCCTTACATTAAGACAAGTCCCATGATATGTTAGCATAATTTATATACCCTTAATAGCATATCTTGATGTACCATTCATAAACTATTGAACTAATATTATTATTTGAATTAATGGACCATATCATAGGATAACTCAATTGCTATCATACTAGTTATTTCAATTAATACTCGGCATAAGATTAACAAAAATCATAACTTTTACATAATATGTTAAATATTGAACTTAATATTATGCCATGGATTAGGAATAGCATTTGGTCTCTAGATAGTATTAGTCCACTATAGTTGAGGGATAGTTATTTCCTAATCTTAAGCAAAAGGGACATGAATTAATGCTCAAGATAATTAGCAAAGAGTAATATCCAATGACATAAATATCAAGTGGTTAGCTTGATATTAGACAATCAGAATGAGTTAATTATGGCTAATGAGGATACCTAAACACATGTTATGAGTTGGGTACTTGGTTAATAGATTGACTGATCATGGGATACTACCAAAAAGAGTGTACTCTATTTTTCAATAGAGAGCTAAACCATAACAATATCTAGGGGATATAGTGATTTAATCATATTTAATATAAGGGCTAATGATCACGATTAGGAAAGGTATTTACTCAATAGTTAGCATGTTAATTGGGCTCTTTCAAATCTAACAAATACCATATAACATTCCTAATTTGGAATATACAATTAGTAATCATCCACAAATCTCTATTATTATGAGTTACCAATATTAAAGAGGAATATCACGCTATTTATGTCAATGGTGATATTTTTGCTAGGTTCGTTACCTCTCCTTGGTAACTTAGATTATGGTTTGTAACTTAGATATCCTTTTGAACATCTGCTAGCAATTATCCCATAACAATAATGATATCACCAATGTTAGATCTGTATACATTAAATATTCGAACATTAATAGGTATATTGCTTAATATGTATTAGGGAGATGTTCAAAATAAAATGTGATCACCCTTATTATTCCATACTCGCATTAATATTAGGAACATTAATCGCTTTCCCCTATTAGTAACTTATTTACCAAGTGACTACCACTCCGATCCACTAATTTGCCTAACTTATACGGTAAGAAGATTGGTATTACCCATATTCACTAATGGGCCTATATTATATGAATATGCCAATAATCACCCCTAAGCATAATATCCTTTTTAGTTACCATGTTTAAGGGTGAATAGTATAGGAAAAGATTCTTAATAGTAGCTAATCACTATGAATAAGGGTACTAGTTAATTGATTAATAGTATGGTATAAATCAATATACTAGCCCTCTTAGTGAATTAATTTCTATAGGGCTAAATTGCCTTCATAATTTCTATCATTTCTCCCAATTTATTGGGAGAAAAGGAGAGTAGGGCTAGTCTATCGTACTAGTTATAATCATACCCATACATGGATGGTTATCATTAATCTTTGAAGATTACTATGGTTTTAATTATCACCTAAAATTACATATCAAACGATATGGACTAAGTTTATAGTAAGGTTAATATCCACCCTTGATTATAGGCTCAAACTCGCATAGTTTTGATTGAGTACTTTATAATGTCTATAACATTATGGCTTACCAATTGGATTGCCTCGTGTTTAACTCTTTGGTATACAATAAGATTATAATAAGGAAAGTGCCATGGTTGTAGGATGGTAAATAGTTTTAACATGTATCTTGTTCATCGACTAATAATTGCTAATTTAGACTCGGATTAATATTTAAGGTATCATTAAGCTTATTACAACTCTCTATGGACCAATCATATTCATACCTATTGGCTATGATTATCTATGTTTTTGAATTTCTATAATTGGATTATAAATATAGTAGGCAATATTCTCTATATATCGAGTCATCATGAAACATATAGCCTAGTATATGCCACGGTGAACTATAACGCAACATAGTTTTACTTGTTTTAAGATTACCAACAACCTAATAATGGTCAAATATTTTATAGGCCATAAGGTTTGTATATGATAACAATTATATCAGAATTATATATGATACCTATTAGGGACATCTCGTGATTATAATTGAACAATCCTAGGATGGATATTTTTTAAATAACTTCAAGTAGCCAATGGAGTATATTTATCCTTGGAAGTGCCCCTAGTAAGAGAATTGGTTAATACTAGAGTCTCATTCTAAGCATTAAATAGTCGTAATAAGATAACTCTTTTGGTGAGTTATAGACATGGAATAACCATAATGGTCACCACCCATGTTAGGTTAAACCATATAAACACTTATTCTCTATACTAGAAGGAGCTCTCCCAATTCACCGTATCGGTGAATTGGGTGAATCCTCTAGGAGAATAATATGGACCTAGTCCCATAACATGCTCATAATGACTTAAAATGTGATAACCTTAATTGTAACCTAGCCAACGATACTAACCATTTTGGTTTAGCTATTTTGCATGGAGAGATATATGGTTATTAACCTACTATTTTCTCAATTTATAAGTGAATTACCAATAGTTATAGGGTTAACTACAATGAATCTTTAAGGTCAATTTGCTTGATATTAGCATAGGTGGGATTACTAGTTAGTCCTTATTGGGTAATCAATTAACGAGATAAAATCTCTTTATCCTAATATAAAACTAATATTCCATGAATAACTATAACTATTAATAGACATACTTATTAAGGTCAATACTTCATAACAAATTAATAGGCATAATTGTTGGTAACATAATTGGATATTTTGTTAAACTTGATAGAGGTTGTCCATCTTATTATTCGGGTTAGGATGGTATTTTAGATAATGGAATATTATTGTAGGGCTAATATCCTATCCTAGTATTATTTTAGAGTGGTTATAGCATGAAGGCAAAATACCATCCTTTGGTAGCTAATTATTGCACAAAATATTGTTAATATATAGAATAACCAATATTCTCTCTCTCTCACTAGTCATAACCACATAATAGTGATATTGAATGTTTGGCTAATCCTTGGATATATAAATAACCAAGAATTGGCCCTCGGTTTAGTCCTATACTAATGGATATAGCTTGGTTGGATAACACGATCCAAATTTACCATTAGGAGAAAAGTGCCTAGTCATGTCCGAAAGCATTGGGAATTATATAATCCAACTATTAATGGGTAATATCATCCTATGCAAATAGTTGCCTTAATTAGCTACCTCAATTTGGATATACAATTTGGAAATGGGCTCTCTCTAACATGCTCATGGACGCTAGGCGTCCTCTTAATTACCATAGTTAAAAAGGCTACAATTCTATAATTTTAAATCAACCTTATCTGAGTATTCATCCCGATTCATCCTTGGTAATTTGGGTAATATAGTAATCATACTAATTCTAGTACCATATCCCTCTCCTTCGTCGATATTTTTGGCTAATGGATCCTAAATAAGGTTTATGTATCTATTTACACATATAATTCGGAATATCCTACTTTGATACCTATGTTATCACTAATTCTCATTACAAATGTTAGAACTAATAATTTGAGTACTATACTTGGGAATATATCACTATAATATGATGATTGTTATATGGACACATAATATTTTTTATTCTTTTGACCATCATTATCCCTTGTACATCTTCCTATCAATTAATAATAACATAGTTATCAAAGTAGGATATTCCAAATTATATGTGTAAATAGATACATATACCCTATTTGGGATGCATTCTTACCGATGTCGATCTAGGTTAATGAAATATCGGATATCCATATGGAGATGTTCATCCGAATTATGATTTAAAGGCCAACATAAAAGTCGAGGATTTATATTAGCCTATAGGCCTAACATAACTTACTCTAATTGGATATAGTACTTATTTACTATGCTCTATATATAGTACTGTGAGAACGCTTGACAATAATTGGTCCCCACTATAATTAGTCAATATGGGTAATAGACATTTCATTATTTCCTAAACGAGGTATATCAACATATTATATAGAATAATTATATTATAGGGAAATGGGAGCCAAACAAGTATTCTCCTAGGGGTTGTTATGGGCCTTGATTGGGTAATTTGGTATTTAAAGTAAATGATAATATGTTTGGCTAGTATGTTTACAATGAAAAATAGTTACACAAGAATATCGAGCTGGTGGAAAATGTGAAAGTACATTAGGGTATATATTATTTTAGATAATATGATATATCCATTATGATAGAAGTCCACAAATTATTGACATCATAATGCATTTGAGTTGTTTAGTAATATTTATAAGTAGGTGGAAAGAGGGAGTTAAATAACCCATAATGGTCATCTACCAAACTTATATCATGATTAGAAAATTAATCATAAAAACTCATCTTAGAGGCTACATTGATATAAAGGCTATTTATATATCGGTTCTAATAAATAACTTAGAAGATAGCTAGGTATTATGGATAATAGCTCTCGTGAAATTATGGATAAATTATGGTCCCTATTACTTGATGGGAGAGAGTGAATGAATAAACATATTAAGTTGATGTATCATTGTTATGATGCATGACCACTCTCTCTCTATTTACCACTCACGACTTGAGAGATATTAGAGCAAGAGAAATTAGCATGAGCTGAACTTATCAATTTCCCAATTATAGATTGTAGGTCATTGGTAGGTAGCCCTCATATCAATTTTGGGAGTATAGGATAATGGAGAATATCGATGGTCATTGTCATTAAATTATTAAGGTTTTACAAGTCTATATTTTATTGATCAAACTATTATAATAAAGTTTTTATTAGTTTGATAACTTCTTTTTAATAGGAATATAACAAACCATATGTGGAATATCTATCCAAGGAGAACCATTACGTTAGGTGTACTCCAATAAATTAGTTCAATAACTTACTATAGTTCATATTAATCTCATATTGATTGAGTTATCAAAGACCTGATACTAATACTCAACTATTTGCATCATATTATTCCCTAAGACCCATAAATTAATTATGGATTAACTATATATTTAAATTAGGGTTTTTTATCCTTAGGAATTCTAGTTCCCTTCAATGATAGGGTTCCACTACTAATAGAAATGGAACCTGACAAGAGGGTCACATGGTGGCTAGTCTACTAATGGTACCAAAATCTCCTTTGGAGTTAACTTAAGGATATCCTAAGCAAATTAATCTTGACCATCACATGTTCCATTTCTATTTAGGGAGATACCCTCTATGGAAATGGCCTATTCCATTTAGAGTATTGCTATTGGTCCTCATAAAATATTAAGTTTATTTTTAACCTTTGACCTTCTTGTCTAATATATGAGTTATCATTTAGAAGGGATCCGAGAATTGATAGGTCAAAATAACGAAAGGAGAGGAACTATCCTCTTTACATACAATGATTTAATGTTAGGTAGGATGGTGAACCAATTAAGGGAGGTTTGCCATAGATAAATTTGATTAAACCAATTCAAACTAGATGTTTCAAGATAGGTGTTATGTCAATCCCAAAATGATATACGCCTAAATTCATATATCAATTTAGGAGGCGGGTATCAATTTATGAGGGCCTAGATTAGAGGGACAATTATTAATGATATAATAGCTTTTGGACTAATTACCATTCAACTCTTAGAGTAGGTAACCAAAATAAATGCCTCTCCTTTTGCTATAGTGAATTGGGAGAAATACGTATTTTACGACCTTCTAATCTAGTGCGAGAGAGGGAGAATATTCCAATTCCTTATGAAATAGGGACCCAATCGTATAATATTTCCCCTCTCTCTATATCCCATATACATTAATTGTTGGGAAACATTTAATCTCATGTGATCTTCTATTGACCTTAACCCTTCATAAAAGAAGCACATTAATACGTGTCCTCCCTCTAAACCTAGCTCTATTGATATTATATTCTAAATTATTAATTCACTTATAGAGGACCCAAATTAACAGTAATACTATTTTTGGGATAAGTAACTTAGAGTGATAATGTCAAGGGATATCCAAGATATAAATATTTTGTGCTAACAAGGTACTTTTGGTCATTTATTTATGTTTATCATTAAGACAAATATTTGTAGAATGTCAACCGAGTTAGGAACATTGGTTTATGATCGACCATACTCAATTTCTTGATTAATGAGTAATCAAGAAAAGGCCTTAATAAGTAATATTAGGGTTATTACCTAACTAAAAGTGAGATGAAACTATATAGCTCATGCTTGAAGACACTATTGGGTTATAGGGATACCTTTGATATACCAAATCTATAATAGGGCTAATTTAGTTAAATTTCTCCCCTACATTATAATTGACATGATAACATAAGGGATACTATAATAGTTATTATAGAAGGGTTTGACATATTAACCCTCTTATCGGCGTTAATAAATTCAATTTATAACTATAGGAACTTACTATGTGAGGTAGATTACGCCTAAAAGTAGCTCCATTTGGTAAAATAATGTCAAACCTATGGAGAGACAATGTAAACATACTAGCAGATTCCTCCTAGGAGAATAGATGGAGAGGGGAAGGGGGAGAGATCATGGATAAGGAAGTTCTCCTCTCCAACTATATCTTTATTTATGATACCATATTGAATTTTATAATGCAAATGCAATAGATGTGTAAATATCCTTATTGCTATGGGGTATATCAACAGTAGTTAAAAGCGTAATCCTACAAGTAGGAGATAATAATCCCCTTTCATTATCCCGCCCAAAATATTAGAACATCTCGTGATTATAATACTCGAGTATTATAATCACTATATTTATAATCCATAGAATCACAGGATTATGGCCAATTATCTTACCCCATAAGGGTTTATAAGATATGGGTACCTATAATTACTAGAACCTTGAGTTATTGATATTGTGCTAATCTGGAGATCATAACCATTATTTAATTCTAGTCTATAATTAAGATAGATTGATAATCTCTAAGGGTATTCTTGAATAGGTTACTGTAATGGATAATTTTGATTGAGTAATCCCTTGAGTTGTTTAACAATCAATTGTTATAAAGGATGATTATTTATAATATATGATCAGTAAACCCCATTTTGTTTCAAGTTAGTTGAACTATTATTAATTGGGAGTTGCAAATCATAGGAGGATTAGTTATAGATGTTAACATTATGGCTTGAAGTGTGGACATACTCATTGTGTATAAGTATGCACATATAGGATAACCTATATTTTTTGATAATTGAGAGAGAGAGAGTAAGGTATCCTTAAGCATAATGTTAACTTCTATAATCTCTCACGATGAGTATGTCCACACTTCATCTATATCTAACATATCTATAAACCAAGGTGTATTTTAATATATTCTGCATGTAATTCAAAGAGATTATTAACTTACTTGGGAGTCCAAACTCAATTATTATAAAGGCCTATTTTAATGTAGGCTTAAAATTAAACAAAACCTTATAAAAGTAGGCTTGCCTTTTTTAGAATTGAGAGGAGTAAATAGGATAGGTTATTATGGAAACTATAATATTCTCTTAAGTGGGATGATAATAGAGTATATTTATAATGACCCAATATCTCTTCCCTACTCTTAATAACCAGATTACAAGTATAATTTAGTGGTAGATAATACCCTTTTTATTGTATATTATATTTAAATCGATGGAATTAATCATAATATACGAGTTAATCTATTTAAATAGTTTAGCAATAATTTGGAATATAATGCATGTTTCTACCACTAAATTATATTTAGGGTATAGTTAGTAGAATATAGTATTCAAAAATAGAGTTAATCCTATGAATACTATTATGAATATAATATCCTTCCCTTTATTATATTCCTACTCATATATCCTTATGCCATCCGTTTGTCGGGATGTGTGGATATATACATGATTCCATGCTTTTTTATCGCCCTAATGGGATATCATCCATATAGGTAATTAATATGCAACAAATAGTATCCCAATCTCTACATCTTTCAAGGTAAAAATAATATTGATCCCATGATACTTACCGTAAATTATCAAAGAGGTATCCCAAAACTATATCGTCATCCCCTTATTTTAGATATCATGGTCTCTCCATAGACGTATTTAACAAAAAACAAAAAACATTAATATTGTTATGGATAGCATTAGGATTGGGATGAATTAATATCACCCTAAAATTAAGTTATAATAGTATAAAAAATATCCGACCATTTACTACCAACTTAAATATTTTGACCTTAGGGTGGTGACTAATAATCTAATTTTGGTAATATCAATTGTTTATAGGAATCTATGTTTGAACCATAACTTATTCTCATTAACAAAATTCTATATTATTGACTAGAATAATTATCCGAGAGGATAATAAAACTTTGTTTGAGCCTAAGTAATTAATTGTAAGACCTCTTTATAGATTAATGAACATATAGAGATTATACAATATAGATATTCGAATAAGTATGGACTATATATAAATCAGAAAATGTTATAGGAGGGGCATAGTTATTGATTAGTAATACATATTATCCTATATTTATGAGCTTAGGATAAGTGTATTAGGGGATAGATATTAACACTTGCCTTTAGGATGAGACTTGTAGGTCCAACTTTTAAAGTTTACTCCCCGATATATATATATATATATATCGATTAATGGTAACCCACTATAAAATAATCCTATCTTTATTCCATACCTCATTCACCTAGGTACGAGGGCCATTTTTACTTACACATGTTTTTATCTAAATGATTGATATTATACTATCATAGATCCTCTTTCAATATGGATACAATATGTTAATAGTATGGACCTTGTATGGAGAAGACATAGTGATTCTTGATAACCTATTCATGAATTGACTATGATACAGTAGAGTCCATATCATCTTAACCAATAACTCCTCCGATATAATATCTTCTTGTCATATCTATATATATTATCCTTGATAGTATACTATCGATCAATTATGCTAAAGACTATTATGCCCTTTAGTTATGATACAATTGAGGTTATGTAACTAGGAAAAGATTGCAAAAATGTAAGGCACCCTATTCATATAAACATGAATACGCCTTTTCTTAAGTACTTGATTTTATAAATGTTGGTAATACCTAATTTTGTATGGATAGTTTAGGAGAACTATCCCTATAAGTTTATAGAAGGTTCCCATCTTCATATGGAAAGATAAGTTCTAACTCGTCCAAAATACATTATTTAGCTATATATTATCATGTCGGAGATTAGTGCATTTATAGTAAGAATAGGTTGTAATCGAGTACCTTCATAATACATGGTTGCTAGTATAAAAGGAGATATGTGAATTATGATTTAGGGATAGTTAAGTTAAAATGCTTAGAGACATGCCTTGATATTACCCCATTTCTACTAGTTGTAAAACTTTTGGTAGGTTATTTAAGGTATAGTTGTAACATATGCATTTATATGAGTGTATTTTGTTTATAATCAACTCCTACTCAAGGTAAAGGCTTATGAACAATGATCTGATAAAGTTTACTAAGCATTATAACCTAATTGCCCATACTATTGGATATAAAATATTTGACCATTTCGTTGCTCTATGTATATGTTTGTACTATTATAAATCAAGTGAGAATATATCATTCCCTTGCTTTATATATCTATCAATGTATATTTAACCAATATATGAATTGTGCACTCGTAAGGTTAATGTATCAAAGCATGGATGATATAAATTCTTTCGAAATGTATTAACCCCACTCATAATATGATGAGTGTTAATTCAACTGTGTGCATTAGTCCCTTAACTATCAAATAGGAGTTGATTTTGTTCGGTGGATAATACAATTAGTGTGGTATAGTTATAGATTACACATCTCGTTAATTTAGGATACATGTAGCTTTTTCATATTAGTCATTGGGCTATATCAACATGCAATCAATTAAATTAATCCTTATTCTATTCTCTCCCCTCGAGAACTTATTGCCAAATAATATCCATGTATACATACGGAAGTCCATGATTTGATAAGTATATTACTTGATTCAACCAAGAATAGGTTAATTGGATATGTTGTCAATTCGAATGACATTATATGAGAAATTATTAGAAGGTTTCATATATATCATAATAGAGGTGGATATTAGAGTATCATCTAATTGGTTAGTAATGGGTAGTATCCATTATAGAATACCTTAGATTTTAAGCAAACTCATAAATAGATAATAGGGCAAACATATTAGTCTAGAGGTTATCTTGATATCAATAGTTTTATGCTCAAGTATGATATTACCTTAGTATAATTATCATCCATGTTAATTCACCAATAATCTTAATAAGGACATTCTATGATCAATTATTTGATATTAAGGGGATTATGATATGCGAACCTTCGATTAGAATGATATTGTTCTTACGAGGCAATAAATTTATCCCTAATAATCTAGCATATATTGTAATTGGTAAGCCATAATTGAGGACTAATATTACTCATTTATGGGGTGTATTATGTCACTAGTGTATTTTTAACATCAACCTATCTAAAGCAAAACATGGATATGATTATACTAAAGGCTGTAACATTATGGATAATGTTTCAAAGGAGGCCTACACATCAAGTAGGGTAGTTAATGATTTTCTTAAATACTATAAACCCTTCATAATATAACCATAGAGATATAATATCAATCAAAATAGTTAATACGGAAATATGATTTACATTCATATTTAGCTCGAACAATATACATCCGATTATTAGGGAGGGTACCTATTCTCCAATCTATTCAATGAGTACATGAAAAATAAGGGCCCTCTGTTATGTTGGCTATTAGTAATAAATGACCATGGATTAACAAACTCATGTATGGACAGGAAATTATAAGCCAATGGTCTATTCATGATAATAAATACTTAGATTAATAGTCGATATTAACTATAGGCTAAATTGGTCCACTCATAGTAATATACCCGACTAGGAATAACCCATACACTAATAGGTATCAAAATTTGGGTTCTCAAATTTAACCCTTACGAGATATATGAGTTGACATAGTAAAGGGTACTATTCTAAGAGGAAGATATGGATATTATCCATAATTGTAGATAACGATTCTTTAGTTTATCCCTATTTTTTCTACTCGATATAAACTAAAGAATATTGGGTAATATAAATAGGATGTGCTAAGGAATGCGTTACTATAAAATTTGTAGATAACGATTCATAGTAAAGGATACTATTCCAAGAGGAAGATAAGGATAATATCTACAATCAAATATTATAAGACATAAGGAATATTGGGTAATATAATTAGGATATGCTAAGGAATTTATGAGGACCTATAGTCATGACATAAACTTATGATAATGGAACAATTCCTGAGAGGCTCTAATAACTAAATTCCATATTATTGAGTTGATATATCCATGTAATATCCCAAAGAATATCAATTATTGACTATACCAATTATGACGTCGTAGTAATTTCGAATGGAGAGAGATAGGGTACTTATGCATCACGGTGATAAATTCAATCATATTCTATTTGAAAGGACAATCTATTGATAATATAGGGAGATGCTTAGAATTCATCTCTTTGGATACTAGGGAGATATTTAAATAAGGTCTATTATAATACTCTCCCTAAACAATGCTTTAGTATTCAACCTAGTGCCAATTAGAATGGAATATACTAAATTAATCCTCTTCAAATTAATAGATAACATTGAGCACAACAAGGAAGTAGATATTTAATTATATATCCATAATATAACTTGCTAGCGAGGGGGATATTAGAGTTAAATTCAATAGGGGAATCCCTCATTGTGGCCCTTACTCAATATAATGCTTATGAACCACGCTAATTATATTTCCCATCTACGAGGGTTATAAAGCCTCATAGATGGGGTATATGTAGAAAGATAAGGGTTAATCAATTAATCCCTTTAAAGATATCTCTTATAGATGGACGTATATAGGTCCTTATTAATTAACGGTTTAGGAGAACTATCTCCATAAGTTTATAGAAGGTACTTGTCTTCGTATGGAAAGATAAGTTCTAATTACCCCAAATACTTTTTTATAGAGGTATTTCACCTTATAAATATCTCACCATAAATATTCAATGAATCAATATTCTTATATGAGTACTTTTATAGAGTCTTGTCCGAAAGGACAATCTATTGATAACATAGGGAGATGCTTAGAATTCATCTCTTTGGACACTAGAGAGATATTTGAATAAGGTATATTATAATAATCTCCCTAAACAATGCCTTAGTATTCAACCTAGTGTCAATTAGAATGGAGTATACTAAATTAATCCTCTTCAAATAAATAGATAACATTGAGCATAATATGGAAGCAGATATTTAATCATATATCCATCATATAACTTCGTTAGTGAGGGGGATATTAAAGTTGAATACAATAGGAGAATACCTCCTTGTAGCCTTTACTCAATATAATGCTTAACCTATCTAAGGTCCGTTCTTCTATTAATGTTATGGTCTTTATTATGAACCTATCCAATATAAGCTCCATATTCGAACAAAAGCATTTGATAGCAACTATAACAATACCCTTATTTAATTGGGCTAATCTCTATACCCTCCGAGGGAAAGATAGCTCATGCTTGAAGAATCTTGTCATTCAAATGCATTTTCTTTATGCTAAATCTATCATCCTAATAGAGTAGTATTCATTATAGTTTATATCGGTTAAACTATTATCTGCTTAATAGCCATGAATTATCTTTTACGTACATACTCATCTTTAAATTAGGAGTGATGCCCACTCATGTACCTTTATGATTTCTTCTCCTTTTGTCATCACCTATTATGATAAGACACCAATTGAGGAATAGGGATTGAACTAATCTTATGATATATCATTATTCGACTAAAACATTTATGTTACAAATCGGATATTATCACCATGAGCCAATAAGACCTAACTCCTCATATAAAGTGATGCCTCCGGAGATGAACATTTAATTATCACCCTAGATGTAACTTATTGATGGCCTTATTTAGTCTATATTTGGTTATTTGACATATTATAGTAACCTCTAAAAGAAATATAATTCCAAGGGAGGAGTTAATTTTTATCCTATTTTAGTTAGAGAGAATAGATTGGTCTATAAACTATAGGATTGATTAAATGCGGACTCTTAGTTTAGTTACCATATACCTTTATCAAAACATAGGTATTCATCCATAAATTATTTCTATATTGCACTCCTTGGAAAAATCTAATATCCTTCGTATCAGCTCTTAATTATGGCAATTAAACTCTAATAAGATTAACATGATGTAGGGGGATATGTATATATCATTAGAATATATTTTTGGTCCTAATTTAATAGGATGTTTAATAGTCAAGTGTAATATAAAGGATATAAAAGACATAAACATTAGTATAAAGAGCTTAAGTATGGAATTAAATTCAATAATCTAGTCCTCTCTCTAATAACTCTATCGTTCCATTATCATATGTTAGCTAATATTATAACTCGTATGTGAAATGAAGGTTCATAAGATGAATTTATGGTACACGAACAAAAAATATACAAAGATGTTCATTAATATTCACTTTGGAGTGTCATATCATAATATATCTACTGTATATATGTCTTTAACTATAATTAACCCTATCCTCCTAATATGGTTAATTATATAGATACTCCACAATGGAGTTTGCGTTCAACCAATCTACCTAACCAATGGACATCGGCTTTTAGATGGCTTTAATAAACCTATTCAAGCTACAAGGGTTATTACACGTTGGAGCATCTTTTTTAGGAGGGGTGTTTAGGATGTTACCCACCCTTTATCAATGAATGAGTAAAAATATGGATTCACCTCTAATAAAGTATTATACCAACTTTGATAATATTGACATAATGATGTATTATCATCTAACTTATAGAATATGTATAATAAGTCGATCAATATTCCCTCTCGATTACCTATACCACAAAACTAGATTACCTTTAACACTCATGGTTGAATAGTTTATCCTATATTACTTCTCATTGATGAGTTAATATCCTCTCATTAATATATCCTATATTACTTCCATGGTTAAAGGTTCCATGTATTAATCTATAGTTTAACATATGACCATAATATCATAGCTCACGAGTATTCGTTAAACTAGTAAATATATAACCCTATCCTAATATCGTTAAATATGATAGGGTAATTAACCATGATATTACTCATAACACTAATGAACTTATTATGTAACATATTAGGAAAATTATGGTCATAGGTTAATACAAGCCTATCTCTTTGTAATGATATTGTTAGACCCAATATTCCTTTAGCATAGGCTAATAAATATTAGTTATATTAATTCGTAATAGAAACCCACGACTCCATGTTATTGAATAAGGATTCCTTTGACATTAATAGGTATCATACATTTCTATAAGTGCATATTCCATATTAGGCATATCAATATCTTAAACCCTTCTCAAAACATAACTAATAGGCTAGGGCAATCTCAATTATAGTTTCAATATTACAATATAATATATCAAGTTTAGAAAACATAGGTATTACTTGTATTATCATTTAGGAATTATGATTACATCATGTTACTCGGTTACATAGGTAAATGTGATTATTAGTACCTTCTATGGAAGTATACTCATGACAATTATAGACATTGAACCTATTAGTATAAGTTACATTTTCTTAATAATTACCATAATTGAAAGGTATGATAATATGCTATACAATAATTCTAGTCAAAAAACATGTTTATGTGAGGGTACCTTTATAAGGGCACACCCTTATCCGACTACTATGTAAATAGGATTTAGTATATTATTAGTTGATCGATATTATACTATCATGGATAATATATTTAGATATGGTAGGAAGATATATCGGAGGATTTATTGGTTAAAATGATATGGACTATAGTGTACTATAATCATTCATTTGGCTATTTAACTATGGATTTTAAGTATATGAGGGCAATTAACCTAAAACATAGTTAGGTCACCCGTATGCCAAATGGCTATATAGTACTATTATGATTTGAGGGTCATCAATAGGTCCTATTATGTCAATTTTGGTTTCAAGGGACATAGAGGTGGAGAAAAATGGGTGCGGATATATCAAAATGCTAGTTAGGTACCCATTATATGGTATAGCTATTGGGTTATTATGGGTCCCCATTGTTATGTAAATGTACTTTCCATGGGAGTCCAATTTAATATGAATAATCTACTCTCATAGTTGTTCATAATATTGATGAGTATTAAAAATGGCCCTAAACCCCTTAAAAATGTCTCTAAGGATACCCTTAAGTTTACCTAACTGAAAAATATTTACCATGTTAGTGCCCATGTTACCTAACTAGGGTTATTCCCACTTGTCTTTATGATTTTGATAATACATGTGGTCATAATAGAAGGGATAGATCATATATATCCTGAATAAGCATTATAAGGTTTTTTAGGGATATTATTGAAGAGGAGCTATTTGAGTAGGTCAAATAGCAAGCTCTAATGTTAGGTAAACTTATCCCCTAGCAAATTGCACCAAATGTAGTATATTAATCGATGGAATTTAATAGGAGGTCCTCTTATCTAAGGTAATGTTCATACTCCAGCATATAGATACTTTGCCAATGTTCTATCATAGACCTATTATTCTAGGAGGTATGGGTCTTTATCAATAAATGATATGGCCAAATTATAACTCTCCCACTTATTAGAGAATGGTTTATAATCTTCCTACCAATAATCACTTTATAGGTTATAATTAATATTTTCTACCATAATATAGAATATTAATGGCAAGTCTTACAAATTTAACTATACTAATACTAGGCCATCGTAAGTGCCTAGTCCATATCGCCATCTTAAACTCATCTCTCTAGGTTAGAATTTTAATATTATTTACTATTCCCACTTGTCGACCAATGAAATAGAGTTAATTGATTCCCGCATGAACTCTTAATGACTTGGGTATATTATGACTAAGTATATAAGAATGATAATTGAAGGTATAGCCTATCTTCGACATAATAATCGATATATGGAGATCTATGTATAATAAAGTTCCCCTCATGAGTTAATAAAGATGCATTGGCCTTATATTAAGGTCGATATGAATAATATACCCATTGGGCATGACATTTATATTGATATCTAATATTAGCATGTGGAGAGAGAGGACTATATATATGTAAGGAATTATAATACTCATGAGGATCCAATATAGGTTATTGAGGATATCATTAATTACGTCTAACATCGCCTACCAATATATATGCATTTCATTGAGGATATCTTTTACTTGATATGTGCATCAATATAATTAACTCCTAGAGATATCATATTTATAAAATCAGATTAATGATGGTGAACGAGTTTAATGACGGGCTACCACGTCAATTATAATCTACCAAACCACGATAAGTTTTTCATATGAGGAAAGTTTAGCTCCAATGGGTACTCTTATTGTAACTTTCAAATATTGATTAACGTATAGACAAATGTAGATCCTAGAATTTCTATGATAGGTTACCCTAATATTCTTATTGTAAGAAATGGTATAGGTTGCCATAGATTGCACCAAAATCTCATAATACCAACTTAATATGTAGGATCTACGTTTTATCATTTAGGATTTGTGATTATATCTTGTTATTGGTTACATAGGTAAACGTGATTATTAGTACCTTATACGAAAGTATACTCATGATAATTATAGATAATGTGGTATAAGTTACCCTTACTTAATAACTACCATAATTGAAAGCTATGATAATATGCTATACGACAATTCTTGTCAAAAAACATATTTGTGCGAGGGTACCTTTATAAGGGCGCACCCTTATCCGATTACTATGTAAATAAGATTTAGTATATTGTTAGTCGATCAATATTATACTATCACTGATAATATATTTAGATATGGTAGGAAGATATTATATCAGAGGAGTTATTGATTAAGGAGATATGGACTACGGTGTATCATGATCAATTCGTTAATAGTTTATCAAGACTACCACTTCGATCACCAAGAGGGATTGCCTCCTTATAGATACACTCCTTTATATTCATTTGTCTTATGAATATAATCTCCAAGCAAAGGCATCACCATTTTATCATAAGTGAGTATAAATTCACTTATAAAGGTATCTTTAGGGCATGTCCTTTCATGAGATGGAGAGATTGAGTTATCAAACTATCTAAGCCACCATGATGAATGTCTTCCATATGAATTTATTAGAGCATGATAAGGCCTTCTATAGAGAAGACATAGTGATTCTTGATAAACTATTCAAGAATTTATCATGATACATTATAGTCCATATCATCTAAACCAATAACTCCTCTGATATAATATCTTCCTACCATATCTCCCATATATATTGTGTACTACATGTCTTAAGAATGGCACTCCTTAACGATTATGTAATTGTTTCAATTAGGAATATGCCAATTACCATATAATAATAGCTATCTTTTTGGCAAATTTCAGCCTAAAATGAAGATTAGACTCATGTTGATCTTAGGTCAATCCTATATTTCTATCTAATTCGTGTATGAGACACTAGATTCTATCAACAAGGGTATGCTATAGTGGGATATGCCACATTAATATTTCCCACCACACTGGTACAATATATTAACCTTATAGAACTTAACCTATGATCAATAAAAGAATATCCACCGATATGATATCTTACGGGGTTAATATAGATTACCCTCTCTATCATTCTCTCCCTTTATGAACCTCTTAACTATTTTATTCATAAATAATAGTTACATTCATGAGGAGACATTACCTAACCTCATAGATTATTTCACTCCATCATAATTAATAGTCTTATATTTGTATAGAGAGGCTCCCTCTATTAAGCATAGTTAGAATGATCATTGATTATAACTTAAAATAATATTGATCGTAAAGGGACATATATATATATATACTAGATTGCTACTTATAAATAGCAATACCATGTGTCCAATATCATTTAGAGATATTATATATCGGTAAGTCATATTTAGGATTAAACTCTATTAGTGATTGATAATGAACTCAAAAGACTACATAGAGGATTATAATAAATCATCTTTGTACTCAAAATAGAGCACATTACTTGGCCAAAGGGAATAACACTTACTCTTACTTGAGAGATCACCTATCGTGAGTGATCATACATTTATAAATGATCATTAGATATTACTTAATAGATTAATAGGCATAATTGCTAGTATAAATAACCAATTATCATTTTTTATCCATTGGTAACTAATATCTCTAAGTATCATAATACACCCCTTCATATAATTATATGATACTATTTCACACTACCTATGACCTCTTTGGGAGACGCTCATTTACTTAGTATATTTGGTAATCAATTAACTAGGGTATATACAACATAATGATATGGCATTATAAAAGGTTATGATGAATTCACAAAGAGGTATTATCGGACATATAATCTCTAGAATGGTCGAGGGATACCTTTACCCAAGAATAATCCTTCTTTAATTTATACCTATATTACTTAACCTTTATAGCCTACTCATCGAATTATCCTACCATGCTTAGACTATCCTTGATGTATTTTAATAAATAACTAGAGAGTATATATGTTATAAAGGAATGAACATGGAGATAATCAATAAATTATAATGTGTAAGATACCCTATAGGATAGTCTAAAGCATAAATAACCTCTTAGCTTAAATGGTAGGCCAATTACCTATATTGCATAAGTTAGGGTTTAATCATTCTACCTTATTAAAGATTAAATATATCCAATGAATATTTTCCTATTTGATAGGTAATTAAACAGATTATACAAAGTAGAGACTAAATTGAGTAAATATATTTAGTTGAATCAATACCCTTGAAAAATAAAGGGTGAATCAATCCATGTTACATTTAACCAATAGTTTATATTTGATCATAGTGTATCACTTTAGGCTAATAGTTGAACATTCAACTCAATATGCATGTTCATTTTGATTAATATGCCAATAATGGTGTTAATATTATTCTCACTATAAGTGAATAGTAACTAGGAAACTAATTGGCCGGAGGGAATAACCACTTACTCTTATTTGAGAGATCACCTAGCGTGAGTGATCATACATTTATAAAGGACCATTAGATATTACTTTACAGATTAATAGGCATAATTGCTAGTATAAATAACCAATTATTGTTATTTATCCATTGGTAACTGGTATTTCCCCTAACTATAAAAGGTTTTATTGTCGACTTTCCCTAGTAAGAGAATTACCTCCAAGATGTTCACTCCAACCTCTATATATGGAGGTATCATAGCTCCATGTATTGTTATCACTCCCCATCAATAACAATTCAACTAATCTAAAACAAAGCGGGGCTTACTGAGATCATATATTATAAATAATCATCCTTTATAACATTTAAATCCCTATATTATTCTCCCTCCATCTTAAAAGGGAATCAATACCTATTCTTGGAGTGAAGATCTTAGGTAATGGATTTAAACTACTCTTTTTATGTTACTCTATTTATGTGTTTGTACTATTTTAAATCCGATGAGAATATATCATTCCCTTACTTTATATATCTATCAATATATATTTAACTAATATATGAATTGTGCACTCGAAGGGTTAATGTATCAAAGCATGGATGATATAAATTCTTTTGAAATGTATTAACCCCACTCATAATGTGATGAGTGTTAATTCAAATGTGAGCATTAATCCCCTAACAAAATAAGAGTTGATTTTTTTTTTCAATCGATAATACAATTAGCATTGTATAGTTATAGATTACGCATCTCTTAATTTTGAATACATATAGCTTTTTCATATTTAGTCATTGGGCTATATCAACATGGAATCAATTAAATTAATCCTTATTCTAACCTCTCCCCACGGGAACTTATTACCAACTAATATCCATGTACACATATAGAAATTTGATAAGCATATCACTTTTAAGTAATAATTATTACTTATGAGCCACTCTTAAGGATACTAACCTTTTTCATTATTATAATCTCTCCCCACGAAATTCTCATTTTAATCATTAATCTCATAAAAATTTCATGAGAGATAAGTTAATATAGTTGGATGATTATAGCTAATTGAGGGTCCCTTGCATTATAGTTAAATATTGCTAATATTTTAATAATATTCACTCAACTCTGTGAGCCTATGATATTCTTCCCAATTTGGGGTAATTTCATTAGCTATTTTATTTATGAGGAATGTTAAAGAAATAGGCTATTATAAATGGCTTATTTAGTGAAGTGTGGAGTGAATTCTCTACCCCTAAGCTAAGTTAGTAGGGAGTTATTTAATCATTTAAGATGGGTTAAATTTTGTTAATGTTATTATGTCTCCATTTCCAGGTTTTAGCTAAGAACATTGGTAATTGAATAGGCGCTTCTAATAATTAACGTTTTTATAATCTTAGTTGATTTATGTAATATTATTACTAATGGATTAACTTATAGAATTGGCTAATAACCTACAATATCAAGTATACCTAAAAGTCAGGAATATAATTAGAATGTGTAATAACATTGCTATGAACCAAATTATATTGAACATAAAGGAATGAACATATACTACTTGATTGAGAAACGGTAATTCACAACTAAGGAGTAACATTCGTAGAACGGGGCTATTTGTAAGGGAAGGGTAAAGGTGTATTAATGAAAATATTTATCCCTTTCTAATAAATATTAATTAATAGACTTACATATTTTATGACCATACACTACTTTTGTCTATACGAATATCAATATTAGCATTAATAGAAAGGGATAACGTCAAAATAATTGTATATTTTGATGGAATGTTACTAATGGTGTAGAATACTACTAATGTGTATTTATTTGGCCTCATTGTTGATTATTTATAAGGTATATCTAAAATTAGATAATAGTGCCCTATAATTAATGGAAAGTGTACTATAACATGGTAATATAGTATAGTTCAATTGATTCTTTATCTCAATCGGGTAATATAACATGTCCGTTTTTCCGGGAGCCTAATTGATAGAAGGAAAAGAGGGAGTGAAGGATAAATATCTGAGATTTTATACTTAAATGGAGATTACTAAGAGGGTATAGAAAAAGGCCTATTCTTCCTGTGGAGAGTTGATTAACATATATTATCCCAATATATTATCCAATATGATAATTCACATATCTCCTTCTTTACTATGAACTTATTTATGTAAACTAGTGCCAATTATATATCCTTAAACTAAATATTAAGTTGGCATTTTGAGATTTTGGTGTAATCTATGGCAGCCTATACTAAATTCTTATGATTCCACAACTATTCCAATGAGACTTCTAAAATAAACAAATATAGGAAGATACATTATATAATCCCATAGAGAGCACATATATATAACGAAGAGACCTATTCATACTACAATGAGGCACTAATAGAGGTTGATTAAAATGATGAGGGAGTGCAATTATTCATCGGAATAATTGCATTACCAAAATGTACATTCAATCTTTAGAGCCTCGTCATATAGAGTACATAAAAATGTCAATATTTTTTGAATAAATATATATTATAATATAGCCTAATATATTAGTGCCTCATTGTAATAGTTTAACAATGGTATACTTATAATATTATTAATAACCCCATATCAAGCTACTAAATATTAGGGCCATTTAGTACATATACGTAAGAAATGATAATAATATAAGTATAATCTGATTGGCTACCCAACTAACGTGTCTACAAATTAATGGGGAAAAATACTAGGGTGAGAAAACTATATAATATTAGTATGAGCTATCTCACCATAATTGTATATTATAACTAGGTGGTATCATCCTCAACTCGGGATGAACCATAGGTATATTATAGGTCACCTAATTAACTATAATACTTCATAAGGATGATTATTTCTCACCGTAGAATGTACCTGATTGGCTATATATTGGTCATACCCTATCATTCTAATATTTGTGGGCCCTAATAACCATTAAAGTATTAAGGATCATGATGCAATTTTCTAGATAACTAACTATGTTAATTCATAGACATTATAATATTTGTTAAACTAAGATATGGCTAATGAGACATTAGAGGTAATATACTAAGGTTTAACCAAATGTCTCTTTACATACGAGTACATTTCCCCCTTAAAAACTCTACTATAATTATATCTATTATGCCCAATGTATATTGTGTTGACCAATAACGAGAGGATCCATAGGTTAAATTAGGTAGAGAAAAATTGTGTTTATTATATTGTATATATTCTTGATATCATCAAGAAGTAAAAATATTATGGATGCTCTTAAAAGGGAGGATTATTCTACCACAAGCTTACAATACACCTCAAAATTGAATTATAGGGCCATAAAGACAGATGTTGTACTACACTAGTTCCTTATAGCTAATCAAGAATCCCATAGGGATACTATTAGATTAGTCATACTAGAATTAGTGCCATGGGTTGGTTTAGAGGTATAACATAATATAGTAGATAAATAGTCAATTTTTCCCTAAGATTGGTTATCCTAATGTAGTACAACATTTGCCTAATGAATAATCTCGCCCCATCCATAGAGTATGTACTAGAGGAACTTATTTGTCAATTTATATTATGTGGAGTGATAATCCCAAATATTACCAATTGGATCCCTAATATTCACCTATTAAGGATATTATCATTAATCTCTTATTTTGTCAAACTAGATCATCTATTGTAATGATAGTTAAAGATACTTGCCATTAGTATTAAATATTAGGGACCTCATTTTGATAATTATCATAACTATATTTATGGTGAATACCTGATTGTCCCAAATGTTTTGACCTTGCTAAGTCATGTGAATATCCAATTTCGGGATGTATCACCATGAGTTTCTCCATCTACCTATAGTAAACCCTATAAGGTATATATCACTTTCGAGATATACCTTATTTAAAGAGATGACCTATTCACCATAAAATTCGGCATATATTGAGATAACGACAAAACGTTTTTCATTCTTTCCCCTCTACCACTTTATTGTATATATACTAGGAATAACAATTCTCTATTACAATATTCTTAGGCCCTCATAACAGTTTCTCTCAACCTATTATTGAGATACATAGATATTATGCTAGTGATATCTCCCTAGTCCTTCTTAGCATGGCCTCCATTAGCCTGGGGTTGCATCATCCCTCTAGGCTAATATATGACCATATCACCAATTTGTGTTATTAAAGTATTGGCATAATAACTGTATGAATGTGCTAATTATGACTATTATGGTAATATTGACTCCAAGTAACATGCTAGGTGATCGATAAGAAATATTTATAACCATTTGATCATTAAGGGAACATTCTTAGAGATAGGGTGGGATAACATATAGACCCAAACATCATCATTCCCCCTCTTGCCAATGTAGAAACATTCCTTATTTGTATTATCAATGATAAACCATCAAAAAATCTTCTCTCTAAGTTTTAATTATTCATCCATAACTTAAACTTGTGGTAAATGTTATCCTTTTGGATTTTGATTCACTCATGCGTATAGTTATTATAACATTATCGATAACTATATTAGTGGAAATTAAGATGATATATCTAATTAAATTATTGATATTAATTTATAGTTATCCTAAAGTAAGACATCATTAACCAAACTAATCGACAGCCATAGTGATATCATGGAGTCAAAACCATATCGCTTATCCCTCTCTCTCTCCTCCTCTTTCATTCACTCATTTACCTTCCTCCTCTCCCTCTCACTCCTCTCTCCCTCCCTCTACCTCTCCCTCTCCCAATAATCTTTAGTTGAAAGATGAGACTTCCTTTCTTCATGGCATAATTTCTTACCTATTAAGTGGTTATTAATCTATCATAGGAGAGGGAGAGGGAGAGGAGAGAGAGAGAGAGGAGTGAGAGGGAGAGGAGGGAGGTAAATGAGTGAATGAAAATGAGAGAGAGAGAGAGAGAGAGAGAGAGAGTGGATAGAGAGAGAGGGATAGGTAGTATGGTTTTTATAGAACATACAAAAGGCATCACGACATGTGGTGAGATTCCTATTAACTTATTTATCGAACACGTCAAGGAAAAGAACCCTCTAGTAACCACCGATCAATGTGGTTTTCCATTGCCGCATGGACTATCTCACGAGCAATAGGTAAGGGTAGTCCCTAGCCGGTACATCGGCCGAATGAGGAATCATCCGGCTCGGGTTGGTAGAAAGGTCCGAATTAGAGCCCGATAAGAGTGTTGGTCTATCATGTCTTCCCAAACTTCGTCTAACAATCGTTGGTCTCCGGTGGAAGAGTCCAACGTAAAGTTATCCGAAGGAAGTCCGAGCTAAAATACTAGTTAAAGGAGGCATCGGCGAATGCAATTCGCCGAAGTAGGTCATGAAATCGCATAATATGTGCCACCGAGTCCCGTTCCGGAACAATAGTGAGGTTATTTAGCTCGACCCTAAATACGGCTAGTGCCGCCCGTTGCCATCGTGTTCGAGCACGCTTGGTACTCGATACAAAGCCGACATCTACAAGTGATACGGTTTGTTGTTATTAATAATTTCAAACAAAATTTTATACACATTACACAATAAAAAAAACATACATAGTTTAAGAGAACCAAAAATTAAAATTACTCATCCGAGGAGCAAACCGGTCCTCGAGCTCATGTGGCACTTACGGTTCTACCCAACTCCCTAAACCATTACTGCGATACCATACCGTAGCGCCCTCGCCCCGGTCATATTTCTACTACCCAAGTAAGGTACTGGACGAAGCGCGTTACATTGACATACCCTAAACTCTAAGTAGTTTTCTTATGATATTCTTAGGACTTTAACAAGTACATTACGTATATAACTCCTTAAGATAAAATTTACATAACATAATTAAATACATTAATAAAACATTACGAGCGATATTCAATTTCTCACGAACTCCATACCCCAAATTTATAGACAAAATAAAAACTAATATATGGTGCCTCACATGAGCCAGCTTAGGAGGAGCCGACCGCATCCGTACCAACTTGTCCTTTTTCTATCAAGACATAAAAAAAATAACAATAGGGTGAGTCGAAGCTCGGTAAGCGGGGTGATGCACGTGATATGCAATGTTGTTTTGACTTCCCATCATACTCATAAATTTTAATCTCGGATACCCCAGGTATTAGCCGATCTACTCTATTTATCATCCGGGTGGTCCGCAGATCACCTTCTGCTACGATGGAATTATCCCTCGTTGTAACTGCTCGTTAGCGAGAATCCATCATCTAACAAGGTTCAAACACACAACTTGATTTCATCCAGATGATCCTCGGATCATCTTCTCGCTATAATGGAATTATCCCTCGTTGTAACTACTATTAGCGAAAATCCATCGTCTAATAGTGCGAGCACACATCCTAGAGTACTTGGACTACTAATACCCATTTATTCTAGTTAGGTTATCAAACCTAAATGTATAAACCATTTCTCAATCAATTGACTTGTCTTAAACCACCCACTATACACATGATGTACGTGATGACATATTTAATCACATTCAACCAAATTCGGGTACCAACCCTTCATTCTCATGCCATACTCATGGTCCAACCCACACTCGGAATTTACCCGTTGCTCACATACCAATCATGATACTCATAGCGGGAACACAACCTCCGCTCATTAATATTATTAATTAGTTTTGGTAATATTTAAAAGAAGGTCCAAGTTCATTTACTTTAATCCGAGCTCATTAACTTTATCCTAGGTCCATTTACTCTATTTAATTCCATTTTATTTAGTCTAAGCTCATTTAGTTTATTCCAAACCTATTAATTTTGTTAAAGTTTAATTTTTTTGGTTTTAGGGTTTATTACCGGGCAACTCCTAATCGGGTAAACAATTTTCTAATTTCAGAACATAATTAAATCTTACTCATTTTATTTTAGATACTAGACATATTTATTTATAACATATCCAAAAAATAGGTCTAAATACCAAGTACACAATTAATTACAAATTTTTGAAACTTAGGGAGCAATCTGCCTAATAGTAGTTTATCTAGAGCTATCCATACTAAATCCGGTGTAACGTTTTGTACATGAATCCAATGACCAAGAAATTTTAAAGGTAGTTATTTGAAACATAGATGAACAACTTTTATGCTTCAAGTTTCACCTAGAAATTGATCTAAAATCCTTGAACATACACCCCAAATTCGGACAGAATTTACTCCTTATCAACACTAATTTATTAGTTCATTCCAAGCCAATTTTAAACATGTTTTAGTTCACTTAAATTTAGTCCAAGTTCAATCCAACCCATCACCACATACTTGGACATTTTTTGAAAAATCATGACATCATAAATCATCACAACAAGGAATCCATACATAGATTTATCCCAAGCATCAAGCATATAACCATTGAAAATTATTACAACCCATGAAATAAACACTAATAAAATAACTTAAATAAAATAATTTAAGACATTAATCAGCCAAAAAAATGAAACCTAATTACCTCTTTTAGGTTTGATTATAGTTTTCTTAGCTCTTTTTCTTTCCTTTTTCCCTTCCTCTTTATCTTTCCTTTCCTTTCTCTCCTCACGTTTTTCTTCCTCTCTTTTCTTTCTTGCCTTTTCTCTCTCAATTTCTGGTACCTACGGGTCACTAAAATTTTTCTCCCATTTTAACACTTGCTATATATGTATATACTTACTTTCATTCAGCTACAAGTGTTAGAAATTAATGGGATAAGGTGTAAAGGTTATGGGTGAGTCATGAGGAAAGTCGGTCGCTTTGGAATCCATAATGGGTGAGTTGGCATTAAATTCATTTATTGCATTTACTTAGGCGTTTATATGAAATTTAGACTAATTAAAATCATTAATTAACTTAATTAAAGTAAATAAAACTACTTTCTTTCATAAAAAATCAGAAATTTCCATTTTTAAAATTCGGAATTTCTTTTCCCCCAAAATTCCAGCAGTTGTCTCCTCCTAACCCATCTATACTAAAATGTGCATAACTCTTTCTATATGTATCAAAACATTATGAAATTTTATAGAGAGCTATTAAACACATAGAAAAACAACTTTTATGCTTTAAGTTTTGCTCAAAAATCAATCTAACAGCGTCAAATAAATCTCACAAGATTCGGGCAAATTCTTCTCCCAAAATTCTAGCAAAATACATTTCGAAACAACCCCTACTATAATTGGTATAACTCTTAATGTATAGGTCTAAATATTATAAACTTTTATACAGATCTATTCAACACATAGATGAACAACTTTCATTCTTTAAGGTTGACCCAAAAATTACCCTAAAGTCTTCAAATAATTCACACAAAACACGAGCAGAATATAGTCCTTAAAACACTCGATTTTGCATATTTGATTTCTTTAATAATTAAACCATTAATCTTAAGCACAATAACTTTAATTTAACATAAATCACATATTTCAAGCATTAATTTCTCATGATGAAATGATAATTGTACTTACTTTTAATATACATATATATAGAATTATTCTAATACACGTCGCGTTACGGATAAGGGTTTTTACGGGTGTTACAATTCTTCCCTCCTTAAAAGAAATTTCGTCCTCGAAATTGATTCACTTGAATAGCTCGGGGTATTTATCTTTCATTTCTTGCTCACATTCCCAAGTCATTTCTTGGAGGTTATGGTTTTCCCACAAAACCTTAACTAGCCCTATCTCCTTATTTTTCAACTCGTTTGACCCGTCGATCGAGAATCTGGACCGGTCTCTCTTCGTACGTTAAATCTAGCATAAGATTTAGCGGTTCTATATTCAAAATTTGACCCGGCTCTCCAATGCACTTCCTTAGCATAGACACATGAAATACATTGTGTATTCCTCGCTAAGGATGGTGGTAGCAATATGCGATACGCTTTATCTCCTACTCGCTCCAAGTATCTCAAACGGTCCTATGTACCGCGGGTTTAACTTTCCCCTTTTCCCAAATCGTAGTACGCCTTTCATTGGTGAGACTCTTAAAAATACATAATCACCAACCATGAACTCTAGATCCTTCCTCCGTTTGTCCGCGTAACGTTTCCGTCTACTTTGGGTCGCTTTCATCCGTTGGCGGATCCGGTCTACTACTTCGCCGTCCGTCGTACCAATTCCGGTCCTAGCAATCTTCTTTCTCCTATTTCATCCCAATGCATCGGAGATCTACATCGTCGTCCATACAAAGCCTCATAGGGAGCCATCCCAATTGAAGCTTGGTAGCTATTGTTATACGCAAATTCAACTAAGCGAATGTATTTCTCCCACTTTCCGGACCAATCTAGGATGCACGCTCGTAGCATATCTTCAAGAATCTAGATTACACGTTCGGATTGTCCGTCGGTTTGTGGATGATAAGCCATGCTGAAATTGAGCTTGGTGCCCATGGCCTTATGTAGACTCTTTCAAAATACGAAGGTGAATCTAGGATCTCGATCCGACACAATTGAGATCGGAATCCCATGTAGTCTCACGATTTCATCCGGATACAATTGGACATATTGGTTTAAATCATAAGTGGTTTTAACAGGAAGAAAATGTGCTGATTTGGTTAACTTCGTCTACGACTACCCGGATGGCATTTGACCCTCTATCCGATCTTGGCAATCCTATGACGAAGTCCATAGTTACATGCTCCCATTTCCATTCCGGAATTGCTAGTGGCTTTAACGTTCCCGAGGGTCTTTGGTGCTCCGCCTTCACTTGTTAGCAAGTTTAATGCCTTGCTACAAAGTCAGCTACATCTTTCTTCATTCCTACCCACCAATAATACTATCGTAAATCTCGATACATTTTCGTACTCCCGGGTGTATTGAATATGGGGTTGTGTGTGCTTCCTTCAGTATCTCATCTTTTATGTCCTTCACTGCGAGAACACATAGTCTTCCTTTGAACCTAATCATTCCTTTATTATCCATCACAAAATCGAACTCGCTCCGGCCTCTATACCTTTCTTCAATTCCTTCATCTTTTCATCCTTTTCGTCGCTCAATTTGAATTCTTTCTTGTAGCATCGGCTGGATTAATAATGCCGATAGCATGCTCTTGTGGCCTATAGGAACTATTTCTAGTTCCAATGCTTGTAGGTCCTTCATTATCGGCATCTGGGTCACCCGTACCGTAGTGATCAATTTCCTACTCAAGGCATCGACAACAACATTGGCTTTACCCGGGTGGTAGTTGATTATACGAGTCATAGTCCTTTACCAGCTCTAACCACCTTCTTTGTCTCATGTTCAGCTCTTTTTGTGTGAAGATGTATCGTAAGCTCTTATGATCCGTGTATATCTCACACTTTACCCCGTACAAATAATGTCTCTAAATTTTTAGGGCAAAGACTACAGCTACTAATTCTAGGTCATGTGTTAGGTAATTTCGCTCGTACTCCTTTAATTGCCGTGATGCATAAGCTATTACTCTCCCATTTTACATCAACACCGCTCCTAATCCATGTTTGGAGGCGTCCGTATAAACTACAAAAGTTCCATCCTCGGATGAAATGGTTAGCACCGGAGCCGTGACTAGCCGTCGTTTTAGCTCTTGGAAGCTCTCCTCACAAGCATCCATCCACTCGGAATCCGGTGCTCTTTTTCATCAAGTTAGTAAGAGGCCTAGCTATCTTCGAGAAGCCTTCCACAAATCTCCGATAATAACCTACCAACCCTAAGAAGCTTCGTACCTCCGTTATGCTCTTTAGGATAGGCCAATTCCGAATAGCCTCCACTTTCTTTGACTCTACTCGCGATGCCTTCCTTCGTCACCACATGGCCTAGAAAAGCTACTTGCTCTAGCCGAATTTGCACTTCTTGAATTTGGCATACAATTGTTGCTCCCTTATCGTATGCAAGGTGACCCTTAGATGTTCACTATGCTCTTTCTCACTTCGAGAGTAAACCAGGATATCATCGATGAATATGATGATAAACTTGTCCGAGAACCCTTTGAAGACTCGATTCATCAAGTCCATGAAGGCGACTAGGGCGTTCGTCAACCCAAACGACATCACTAAAAACTCGTAGTGACCGTATCTCGTTCGAATGCCGTCTTCTTCACGTCTTCCGGTCTCACCCTCAATTGATGATATCCGGATTGTAAGTCTATTTTAGAGAATATCATTGCCCCTTGTAATTGGTCAAATAAATCATCGATCCGGGCAATGGGTACTTATTTTTAATGGTCACCCGGTTTAGTTTCCGATAGTCGATACATAGCTTTAGACTTCCATCCTTCTTTTTCACGAATAAGTACTCGGACCTCCCTAAGGTGAGGAACTAGGGCGTATAAAGTCCTTATCCAGTAAGTCCCGTAATCGCACCTTCAACTCCTTTAGCTCGGCAGGAGCCATTCTATAGGGTGTTTTCGAAATCGGAGCCGTACATAGCTCTAGTTCAATCTCAAACTCTATTTCCCTCTCCGGTGGTAGCGTGATCCAACCCTCTGGAAACACATCTATATATTCTCGTACAATCTTTATATCTTTCGATTTTAACTTTTGCTCCACCTGGCTATCTACCACATGCCCTAAGTACCCCATACATCCTTTTCCGAGCATTTTTCTAGCTTTAATAGTCGAAATGATCAATGTTTTTCGAAGCTTTGAATCGACCTTAAATTCTAACTCGTCAACTTCCGAGTAGATCAAAAGTTACCCTTTTTCCTCGACGATCTATGTTGGTGCCATGCTTTGTCGGACGAGTCCATCCTTAGGATCAAATCAAAATCCCGGAGGTCCAGCACTATCGGATCGGCTTCTAATCTCCTATCTCCAATATGTACCGGACACTTTTTAACCACACATGACGATTCCATAGTGACACCGTAAGGAACCGTTATAAGATATCTTACAACTAATGTCTCCGGTTTGACTCCTAGGCTTTTCACTAATGTGTTTGATATAAAAGAATGTGTGGCATCGGAATCCATCAAAACATATGCAATTAAGCCAAGGATTGAGACATTACTATGAATTACAGTTGTATCCCTTTGATCCGTCTTGTATCCCTTTGATCCGTCTCTTTCGAGGTCATAGTATACACACGAGCAGGTACTCTTCCCGGTCCTGGTTTCGTACTTGTGGGCAATTGTAGGACATGTGCCCTAGCTTTTGACACACATAGCATACCCGACTGTCCGATCCGCATTCCCCAGCATGGAACCTTCCACACTTTCTACACTAGTGTGGACTGCCCGTCATTGATCTCGATTAGGCTGCTTGGCGGTGGTCTCGGAACATATGGTGCTGGTCCGGTGGCTCGAAAGTTTCTTGGACCACCACTTCGATTGAAATTCCTAGGCGAGCTCGTCTCATTGGTCCCGATGATGAGGCTCCAAATCTAAACCCTTGTCTCTTTTGCTTGTAAGTCCCTTGAAATCTCCTTCGATCTTCGTCGGCTATCATCGTCTTATCCACCATTTCTAAGAAGGTATTGATAGCCGACATCCGTACCATACTTCGCACTCTTATGTTTAATCCTATCAAGAATCTGTTCCTTTTTAGATTTTCATCCCTAGTAATAAATGGGACGAATCTACGACCTTGTTCAAACTTTCGTACATATTCACAGACCGACATCCCATCTTGCTTTAACTCCGGAAAGTCTTGAATCTTCTTGGCCCTCACATTTGTGGTAAAGTATTTATTATAGAAGACCTCCTTAAATCCTTCCCAAGTTAAAGTTGACACATCTACGGTTAGTCACGTGCTCTCCCACCATGTGCGAGCATCCTTAGTTAATAGGAAAATAGCACACGACACTCGATCCTGGTTGGCAAGCCGTAGATATTCGAATATTGCCTCCAGAGACTTAATCCACTCCTCGGCTATCATTGGGTTCACTCCCCCAGCAAACTCTTGAGGGTTCATCTTGCGAAACCTTTCTACTCGCATCATTCCTGTCTTCGGGGTGGAGGTCTGTTGTTGTGTAGCTAAAAGCTGCCTCATTTGTTCCGCGTGAACTTGTTGTTGTTGCTATAGAGTTTGTTGCTTGCTGTTGCATTATTTCCATCATTTGATTCAACATTTATTGTTGGTTCGGGCTATTATCGTTGGAGGTCCCTTCACCTTCGGCTCGTACGGGGTTCTTTCTTGGCGGCATAGTTTATCTTTATGTACACATTAAGTTCACATTAGTTTAGTATGGATTTTAGCATTTAATGCTAATCATTCATGCTCGTATGAAATTATACATTTTTATACATAGTGAGCATCTCATACACACCTTTACTAGGTTTTTGTGCTATATTTACAATCAAAAGCACTCCTATTTATATTATTGTAACCCCCATAAAAACCCTTATCCGTAACGCGACGTGTATTAGAATAATTCTATATATATGTATATTAAGAGTAAGTATAATTATCATTTCATCATGAGAAATTAATGCTTGAAATATGTGATTTATGTTAAATTAAAGTTATTGTGCTTAAGATTAATGGTTTAATTATTAAAGAAATCAAATATGCAAAATCGGTGTTTTAAGGACTATATTCTACTCGAGTTTTGTGTGAATTATTTGAGGACTTTAGGGTAATATTTGGGTCAACCTTAAAGGATGAAAGTTGTTCATCTATGTGTTGAATAGATCTGTATAAAATAGTATAATATTTAGACCTATACATTAAGAGTTATACCAATTATAGTGAGGGTTGTTTCGAAATGCATTCTGCTGGAATTTTGGGAGAAGAATCGCCTGAATCTTGTGAGATTTATTGATGCTATTATATTGATTTTTGAGAAAACCTTAAAGAATAAACATTGTTTTTATATGTGTTTACTAGCTCTCTATAAAAGTTCATAATTGTTTGATACATATAGAAAGAGTTATGCACATTTTAGTATAGATGGGTTAGGAAGAGACAACTGTTGGAATTTTAGGGGGAAAGAAATTCTGAATTTTAAAAATGGAAATTTCTGATTTTTTATGAAAGAAAGTAGTTTTAGATACTTTAATAAAGTTAATTAATGATTTTAATTAGTCTAAATTTTATATAAATACCTAAGTAAATGCAATAAATGAATTTAATGCCAACTCACCCATTATGGATTCCAAAGCAATCGGCTTTCCTCATGACTCACCCATAACCTTTACACCTTATCCCATTAATTTCTAACACTTATAGCTGAATGAAAGTAAGTATATACATATATAGCAAGTGTTAAAATGGGAGAAAAATTTTAGTACCCCGTAGGTACTAGAAATTGAGAGAGAAAAGGCAAGAAAGAAAAGAGAGGAAGAAAAACGTGAGGAGAGAAAGGAAAGAAAAGAAAAAGAGTTATACCAATTATAGTGAGGGTTGTTTCGAAATGCATTCTGCTGGAATTTTGGGAGAAGAATCGCCTGAATCTTGTGAGATTTATTTGATGCTATTATATTGATTTTTGAGAAAACCTTAAAGAATAAACGTTGTTTTTATATGTGTTTACTAGCTCTCTATAAAATTAACTTGTACATCTTTTAATGATATCCTTTTGTCACTAGTCTAGGTTTGTATGTGTGTAAAACCTCATTGAAAGAGGTTGGAGATATGGACATTCACTTATGGTGATAGATTGGTAATCAACTAATGCAATATAAGAGATAAGTATGAATGATAATTGAATAAGGAGTTGTAGATAGAATATTCTTGAGGGGAGAGGGGAGGGGACTAAGAGGTATACCTTATGAAACTCATTTTCCAAAATATGAGATAGGTCACTATATGAACTACTTATTAATTCTATCTATAATTGATTAAAGCATTAGTGATAATAACAAACATTAATTCTATCTATAACTGATTAAAGCATTAGTGATAATAACAAACTATGTCACATTGATCATTCAAGCATTGATAATCCTTTACTACATCATGTTAATATTATACCTACTATTGATAGCCTCACTCATCCAGGTACACCAATAATGTCTACCTTCTCCCTTAGCGTACTTGATGTGAACCCTATGTATAAAGATGAGAGACCCAAACACCTTTATCACTAGACAATCAAAAAATGTATCCAATTAGGTTATAATAAGTGAAACTCGATCCATTACCTATAAAGAGGCAAGAATCGAAGCTATATTGCAATGAAGTGAAGAACGCCACACTCTATGAAGGATGATAAGTTTAGAGATGCCATAAGGGTTACAATCCTTGATAAGTCGAGTTAGTTCTCGAAAGAACAAAGGAAGAAAATCCTCTTAAATTTATTAACTCTCAAAATTATTATGTTCCCTATAAACAAACTAAACCAGCCTTTAAATAGGCTAAACAAGCCACTCCTAACCCTAAAAGGACTCTACAATCCTTGCCACCTAAGGAGAAAAGAAACAAACCCTAATGGACTTAAAAACATACTAGGGTTTAAAACGCAGAGCCTAAATCAAACTTAATTAATTAGTTCTAATCATAATTAAGCTAGATATAACAAAATAGGCTCAATATGATTTAAGGAGTTCAATCTTAGACTTGGATCAGATTGACAAGTCTTTGATTTCCCTCCTCTTTTAAGATGGCGCCATATTGCTTCCTTGGGCCTTTGGAAGTGCATTCTGCCTAACACTCTTGAATCAGCCCATAAAGAGCTTCTTTACACTTCTTAACCCTAGCCCACATCATCGAACCATCTTTAATGTGCAATAGATCAGATCTTGGGCTTATAAACTCGCCATCTTAGACCTCCCTTGGAGACACAACCTTGTTGGCTCATTTGGCTCCTTTGTTTCCATCAATACGGCCTTAACTTTCTTTATTCTCATCAATTGTTATTTGTTTGGTATGATTTTTACTAAGACTGAGTTAACATAGATCGGCGTGAGGGAAAACTAATGAGAGAAAGAGGAAGTAATATATTCAATAGAACTTTGGCCAATTCACCGAGAGGGAGGGAGTATATTCGGTCGAGGGGTTATTTTCTATGGATAACATAGATGGATCACTTATGGGATGCACCATCATAATATTAAGTTCATAGTAACTAATTGTTTTATGTAACAAGAAAGAGGGGACTATCTCTCCTATGGTCAAATTAGGAGTTATTGTAATTGGGAGAGATGGTTTTAGTCGATATTCATTTACAATAGTCCTACGTAATTCTAAAGAATGGGCATACGCCTCCCTCCAACATAGAGAGGAGATATTTTAGATGGCCCCATATTAATTCAAATAGTCCCTCGATATTGTAAGGGGTTCCCAATAGAAATGGTTAATATGATTACCATGAATGGGTGAATAATATTATGATCATTGTTATAAGTGTTATAAGGATGATAATGAAAAGGTCATTAATGTTTTTTAAAGGATGGTCATAAATAATCCGATGGTTAGTTGATTCATATGTAAAGCACTAAAAATGGCCTAATTTTAATCAAGTGGCATTACGATCGATTATCTCCCTCTAAATAGTAGAATTTTAAGCATTTTTTATGAGAATAAGGAAAGTCAAGGTTGTATTAATGAAAACCAAGGAGCCAAATGGGCTAGCAAGGTGGAATCTCTAAGGGAGATCTAAGATGGTGAGTTTGCAAGTCTAATATTTAATCCATTGCACATTAAATATGGTTCAATGATGCAAGCTAGGGCTAAAAAGCTTTAAAAAGCTCTCCATGGGCTAATTCAAGAATCTTGGATAGAATGCACTTCTAATGGGCTAGGAGAGCATTGTGGTGTCATCTTAAGAGAGGAGGGGGATCCAAGACTTGTCAATTTGATCCAAGTACAAGATCGGACTCCTTAAATCATATTGGGCCTATTTTGTTATATCTAGCTTAATTATAATTAGAACTAATTAATTAAGTTAGATTTGGGCTCTATGTTTTAAGCCATATTATTTGCATATGCTTTTAAGTCCATTAGGGTTTGTTTCTTTTCTCCTTAGGTGGAAGGATGTGTAGAGTCATTTTAGGATTAGAAGTGGCATACTTAGCCTATTTAAAGGTTGGTTTAGTTTTGTTTTAGGAACATAATAATTTCAGAGTTATTAATTTGAAAGGATTTTCTTCTTTGTTCTTTTAAGAACTAAATCTGACTTATCAAGGATTTTAACCCTTATGGGATCTCTGAACTTATCATCCTGCATAGGGTGTAGTATTCTTCACTCTATTGCATTATAGTTTTGGTTCCTACCTCCTTATAGGCAACGGGTTGGGTTTCGCTTATTATAACCTGATTGGGCACGTTCTTAGGGTTATCTAGTGAGAAAGGTATTTGGGTCTCTCATCTTTATATATGGGATTCACATCAATTGGTGCCAAAGCCCAAGTTGTGCAAAGTAAGGTTGGTTATCCATAGTCCTTATGTCTTTTATTTCATGTCCATCATGTTTTCTTTGTTATGTCTTCTTTGTTATTTTGCCATATCTTTTCTTGTTTAAGTCTCGTGTCCCTTTGCTTGATAAATTAAGCCTTATATAGAAAAAAAGAAAAATAAAAAATAAAAAAGTCTAATTTGTAATGAACTTCATTTTTCAATATAAATCAAGTTTCTTCATTATATTTTGTTCTATTTCATGTCTTTGTAGTTTTGTTTCCAAATTGAGTTAGTTCTAATTCAAAAAAAAAAAAACAAAAAAAAAACAAAAAAACATAAAAAAACATAAAAAGAAGTCTGATTTGTTTTATCTCGTTGTGTCTCATTTGTCATTGTCTTATTTAAATTCAATTCAAGTTAGTTCTAGTATCATTCTTAGTGTTCAAAAACTTAAAATTCTTATTTGAATTGGTTTGTCAATGCCTTATTACAAATTTTTCTAAAATTCGATCCTTGAAAAGTGAAGTTGTTTGGATTTGTTTGCGGAAGAACCAAAGTAGTGAGTCATAAAAGGCTAGAGAGAGTGAACGCATTAAAGAAAAAGCCTAAAAGAGAGCAAACAAAAGCATTGAGTGTCATCAATTTAAGTGAAACACATGAGAGTGTGTGTGAGGAATTTTTATTACTAACGAATTTTGTGTAGGTTTTGATCATGTCAAAAGATAAAAATCCTAAGGGAGAGGGTGAAATGATTATTGATAATGATGTTTATGGTAAGTCATTGGTAATTATGCACGCTTTAAGCACGCAAGTGAAAAGTGAGGAAGAGGCATGGAGAGATAATATTTTTTATACCTAATGTCATTTCATCAATAATAAGGTTTGTCATTTGATAATAGATGGGGGTAGTTGTGTCAATGTTGCTAGTCCCGAGTTAGTCAAAAAATTGAGTTTGCCTATAATTGAACGTCTTAAACCATATACATTACAATGGGTAAATGAGTGTGGAGAAGTTGAGGTAAACAAACAAGTGATAGTATCTTTTTCTGTTCGGAGATACAAGGATGATGTTTTGTATGACGTTGTGTCGATGTGGATGGGTCATATTTTGCTAGGAAAACCTTGGCAAGTTGTTAGAAAAGTGACACATGATGAGTTTAGCAATAGATATTCATTTGAAATGAGGGGAGGAAAAGTAACACTTGTTCCATTATCACCTAAGCAAGTTTATGAGGACCAAATGAGAATGAAAAAAGAAATTAAGAGAAAAAAGTTGAGATCACTCAATCTTTTAGTCATAATGATGACAATGCTTGCTTGTTGATTTTGTGAGTGTTGAGAGCACTCAAATTTTCAGTCATGATGATGACTATGTTGCTCTCGATAAAGAGTTAACCAATGGTGATTACAAACCCAAGGCCGAGGCATCCAAATTCAATCTTAATTTAAGAGAACTAGTGTTCAAGGAGAAGTTAGAGAGTATTAAACGAGAAGAGTTTATGCTTATTAAAGACTTGGCAAAAGAACAAGAATAGCCAAAAGATAACGAGTTGGTAGTCTTATAACTATGAAAGAGGAGGAAGATAATGAGAAGATTATGGATGATTAAGAGAATATACCATATATTGAATTTTTCCGTTTGGAGGAGTCCAATGAAAATAAAATCAAACTTGAATTTTTTTGGCCATTATTTGTTCGTTTTTTACAAGATGGGTATGTGTATATGTTTTTAATACTTTGTTATCATAAGATTCGAGGATGAGTGTTCTCCAATCGAAGGAGTATGATGAGCATCAAGAAGAAAGATTCAAGGATGAGTGTTCTCCAATGGAAGGATTATGATGAGCATCAAGAAGAAAGATTCAAGGATGAATCTTTTAAGGAAAGTGGGAATGATGAGAATAAAGAACGTCAAGGATGTATTAATGGAAACCATGGAGCCAAATGGGCCAAGGTGGCATCTCCAAGGGAGATCGAAGATGGTGAGTTTATGACTCTAAGATTTGATCCATTACACATTAAATATGGTCCAATGATGCAAACTAGGGCTAAAAAGCTTAAAGAAGCTCTCAATGGGCTAATTCAAGAGTGTTGGGTTGAATGTACTTCCAAGGGGCCAAGAGAGCATTGTGGCATCATCTTAAGAAAGGAGAGGGGACCTAAGACTTATCAATCTAATCCAAGTACAAGATTAGACTCCTTCAATCATATTGAGCCTATTGCATTATATCTAGCTTAATTATAATTAGAACTAATTAATTAAGCTAGATTTGGGCTCTATATTTTAAGCCTTATTATTTGCATATGTTTTTAAGTCAATTAGGGTTTGTTTCTTTTCTCCTTAGGTGGCAAGGACATGTAGAGTCCTTTTAGGGTTAGGAGTGGCGTACTTAGCCTATTTAAAGGCTAGTTTAGTTTTGTTTCGGGAACATAATAATTTTTAGAGTTAATAAATTTGAGAGGATTTCTTTCTTTATTCTTTTAAGAACTAAATCTAACTTATCAAGGATTGCAACCCTTGTGGCATCTACGAACTTATCATCGTCCATAGGGTGTGGTGTTCTTCACTCTATTGCATTATAGCTTCGGTTCTTACCTCCTTATAGACACGGATCGGGTTTTGCTCTATTATAACCTAATTGGGCATGTTCTTAGGGTTGTCTAATGACAAAGGTGTTTGGGTCTCTCATCTTTATACGAGGGGTTCGCATCAATTTTTTTGATGCATGGCTTACTTATATAAAGAGAAAGTGAGGCCAACATATTAATCCTATATTAGGTCGTTATCCTCATTAGATAGGAGTTATAATACTGTATTACAACTATTTAATGTAGCAATTATAATCAATATGATTCCATTACGGGGAGAATAATTTACAAGTCCCTACGATTGTGATTGTGATGAGGATAGGTTAATAAATCATTTAATTAGTTTATCTAGTATGCTAAGTCTAATAAGAGAGAAATATCAAGATATTCATCATAACATATATTGGTTAACGACTTCCATATGACTCAAGAGTAATATTTAGTTTATAAGAAGGCCAATCTTTTGTTGGTACATATAACTCTTGGATCCTAAAAACGTACTAAACCTAATGGCCGAGAGAAGGAGACCATATGACCAATATGCATCTTATAAGATTAATGGTGGGCTACCCTATCAATTATAATAGACCAAACCCTGTCTATAATGCATATGTGGAGGGAAAGGCAAAACTCAAATGTTTCATAAAATATGTGGACATATAAATATTAAGAGATAAATTATATTGTCAATCTAATTTGATAAATGATAAAGTAGATTATGCCCACTTTAAGTATCATGTTTATATTGCCATTTGTGATCAAATTCTAGCAACCAAGAGAAAACTAATGAAAGTATAGGTCAATATCTTTTGCCTCTTTCTCTCTCTCTTCATTTGAGATGGTATAATATCCCCTCACTTAAGGTAGAGATATCGCTAACATATAATTGGGTAATGAGGGACTTTCAACTAGCTATAATGGTAAATATAATCCATTATTTGATTTGGATATATACTCCCAATGATATAGGGACTCTTTCAAATATTAATATAGGCATCTTATGGTAGGGATGATTGCTCATTTCCATTGTGATATGTTATAATATGGACAAATCAAAATGGGCCTAAATATGTGACATTTTACCTACTAGTAACCCATATAATTACGATAGGTCCAATAATTTATACATAAGCTTTTGTGGGGCAATATCACTTTCATGCCTTATACCATTTAATCCATGGCTAAACACTCGATATTAACAAGTCTAGTTTAAGGATAGCCTACTCACTCATCCATTCTCTTCACCTATTATCATACCAACCCCTAAAGTGCATTATAATCCTTTATTAGCCTACAAATGAAGTATTGCTAATTTGGGCCAAATATGCATACAAGATTCATGATAACCATACACGTATGGGTGAAATCTAATCCTAAATAGATATTTAACCACAGTATTTGATTCATCTTGGGCCATTAGTCCCTTTGATAATTATACATTGGGTTTATCTCCCAGTGTATAATACTTATTAACATGGAGAGAAATAGACATCTAGAATCTTTGGTAGTGAAAGGTTCGTCATGTTTTGAGAAGGACCTAAGCTTGTTGTAATGAATTGAATGGTAGGTTATGGAGATAGTATGTGAATTAACCATTATTATAGTGACTAGGTGTAGTGGAGTTTAAATAGTAGTTTTCAATAGGGTATTTCATGACCTTTACAATAATTAGTATCCTCATAATATAATTATATTGGTTAAAGAATAAAGTATATCACCTAAATTATCTCGCTTATCCATGGTATATACAAGCTAATCCTCCTATTCAATACTTCCTCAATCCTTATTACTATGGAAGGTACATTATTTGGGTGTGTATACACACACACATTCATACATACCTAGTTGCATTAAGACTCTCATGGATACTTGCACGATAGTTGGCAAGTATTTTATTTACCTATTCAATTTAGGGTAATCCAACATTAATTGTTAATGGAAAGACTTAGAGAGAAATGGAGAGAGAGAATGACCTATGGTGATAATGTTTCATGTAGATGAGATGATATGGGATAATCACTTAATTCTATCTTTACTCCTAGTATAACTCGACATATATTTATACCATGATATATAGATGATTATTGGTAGTACTGATGCATGTATTATTGACTTAAGTATATTGATTCTATATTTTATACTGTATCATCTAAAATATCAATACCACTCTTATTTTGATGTGAACCCCATGGATAAAGATGAGAAACCCAAACACCTTTATCACTAGACAACCCCAAGAATGCTCTCAATCGGATTATAATAAGCGAAACCCAACTTGTTGCCTATAATGAGGCAAGAACCAAAGCTAAGATACAATGGAGTGAAGAATACCACATCCTATAGAGGATGATAAGTTCAAAGACGCCACAAGGGTTGCAATCCTTGATAAGTTAGATTTAGTTCTCAAAAGAACAAAGGAAGAAAATCCTCTCAAATTTATTAACTCTCAAAATTATTTTGTGTCTGAAATAGAATTAAACCAACCTTTATATAGGCTAACACACTCACTCCTAACCCTAAAAGGACTTTACTTTCCCTTGCCACTTAAGGAGAGTAGAAACAAACTTTAATAGTCTTAAAAGCATATGGAAATAATAGGGCTTAAAACATAGAGCCTAACTCGACTTAATTAATTAGATCTAATTATAATTAAGCTAGATATAACAAATTAGGCCCAATATGATTTAAGGAGTCCAATCTTAGATTTGGATCGGATGGACAAGTTTTGGATCCCCCTCATCTCTTAAGATGGCGCCACATTGCTCCCTTAGTCCCTTAGAAGTGCATTCTACCTAACACTCTTAAATCAGCCCATGGAGAGCTTCTTTAAGCTTCTTAGCCCTAGCCCACATCATTGGACCATCTTTAATGTCTAATGGATTGGATCTTGAACTTGTAAACTTGCCATCTTGGACCTTCCGTGGAGACACCACCTTGCTGGTCCATTTAGCTCCATCGTTTCCATCATTCCCTCCCTCTTTAAAAGGATTCGTCCTCATATCTTCTTCATCAACATCTACATCAAAAGGAGAGAGATCAAAAACATTCAAAGTGGCACTAATTTCATACTCACATGGTAAATCAAGCTTATAAGCATTGTCATTAACTCTTGTAATCACTTGAAAAGGGCCATCTCCACTTGGTAACAACTTAGAACGTCATTGAGCTAGAAAAGGCTCTTTGCACATATGCACCCAAACCTAATCACTTGATTCAAAGATAACTTTCTTTCTCCCCTGATTGGCATTTATTGCATACTACTCATTCTTCTTTTCAATGTGTTATTGTACCTTCTCATGGAAGCGACTTCACCAAGTTTGCTTTTTTCTCACCATCTAAGCTAGAATACTTATCAACTAGAAAAAGACATCAAATCCAATGGAGTTAAAGGATTAAAACCATAAACTATCTCAAATGGTGAATAACCAGTAGTAGCATGCATAGTCCTATTATATGCAAATTCAACATATGGCAAACACTCTTCCTAATTCTTGATGTTCTTTTTCAGAATAGCACATGATAGAGTAGAAAGAGTTCGATCCACTACCTCTGTTTAGCCATTAGTTTGTCGATGATAAGTAGTAGAAGACAACAACTTAGTTCCCAACTCACCCCACAAATTCTTCCAAAAGTAGCTCAAGAACTTGGCATCACGATCATAAACGATACTCCTTGGCATTCCATGCAAATGTACTATCCCTCGAAAAAAATAACTCCGTAATGTTGTTGGCATCATCCGTCTTAAAGCAAGTAATGAAGTGTACCATCTTTGGAAACTTGTCAATAACAACAAAAATGGAATCCCTCCCTTTCCTAGTCCATGGTAGTCCCAACACAAAATCCATGGAAATGTAAACCCAAGGTGAAATAGGTATAGGTAATGGTGTGTACAAGCCATGGGTTTAACTTTAGATTTAGCTTGCCTACATGTCACACATTTCTCACAAACACTCTCTACATACCATTTCATGTGAGGCCAAAAGAAATGTTCAATTAGATTAGCTGAAGCTTTTAAGACACTAAAATGCCCCATTAAGCCTCCCCATGTGCCTCATGCACAACTAACTCTCTTATAGAGCTCAAATGCATACACACCCTGTCTTCACGAAATAAATAACCATCATCATGCCTATAAAACTTCCCAAGAGCAATATTCTCACATGCATTAAACACATCAGTAAAATCTGAATCATTTGCATAACACTCTAATATATTCAAATCCAAGCAATTTTGAACTATGTGTAGATATTAGAGAATACCTACGTGATAATGCATCAGTAACATATATTCTTTGCCTTGTTTACACTCGAATCACATATGGGAATGTCTCAATAAAAATTGCCCATCTTGCATGTCTATGATTTAGCTTTGCTTGTCCCTTTAAATGCTTTAAGGACTCGTGATCAGTATGTATGACAAACTCCTTACACCAAAGGTAGTGTTGCCATGTCTCCAATGCTAGCACCAAGGCATAAAGCTCTTTGTCATATGTAGGGTAATTTAGGGCAACCGCACTTAATTTCTTACCGAAATATGCTAAAGGCTTCTTTTCTTGCATTAAAACCGCACCAATGCCAACACCCAATGCATCACATTCATTTTCAAAGGTTTTAGTGAAATCGGGTAATGCAAGTAAAGGAGCGAGAAATCAATTTTTCTTTAATTAAAGAAAATGCATTTTCTTGCTCATCTCCTCATTTGAACCCCACACTCTCCTTAACAACTTCGAGTTAGTAGTGCCATTATGGTACCGAAATCTTTGATGAATCGTTAATAGAAACTCGCCAAACCTTGAAAGCTTCTCACATTGCTAACTAACTTAGGTGTAAGCCAATCCTTGATTGCCTTTACTTTTCTTCATCAACCTCAATGCCTTTTGCATTAACTACAAAACCCAAAAACATAAGCTGATCCATGCAAAAGTTGCACTTCTTGAGGTTAGCAAATAACTTTTCTTTACACAAAACACTTAGAAATTGTTTTAGATGATTAACATGCTCTTTTAAGGTTTTACTATAGATCATAATATCATCAAAGTATACTATGACAAATTTGCCTAAAAACTAATGCAAGACATGGATCATAAGACGCATGAATGTACTAGGTGCATTAGTAAGGCCAAACAACATAACTAACCACTCATATAGACCATGTTTTGTTTCAAAGGTTGTTTTCCACTCATCACTTTCACGCATTCTTATTTTATGATAACCAGATCTTAAATCAATTTTAGAAAACACATAAGCACCATGCAACTCATCAAGCATATCATCTAACCTAGGAATGGGATGTCTATACTTTATAATTATCTTGTTGATTGTAGGACAATTAACACATATCCTCCAAGTCCCATCCTTGTTAGGCACAAGCAAAACTAGAATGGCGCATAGGCTCATACTCTCACACATATGTCCCTTGGCCATCCATTCCTTTACTTGTCTTTGTAGCTCCTTTGTCTCCTTCGGACTACTTCTATAAGATGGTCGGTTAGGAATTTGTACCTTAGGAATGCAATCGATTTGGTTTCTATCCCACGAATTGATGGTAATCCATGCTCAAGCTCTTTGAGAAACACATCTTTAAAATCTTTTAAAAGAGATATAACCACACTACGAAGAGAAGAGTTGAGATCATTAGTGTTTAAAATTGCTTCCTTGTACACAAGTATAAGTAATTTTTTGTTTCAAACTAGATTGCTCTCTTAATCTCTCTTTCTTTTACATAGAAACTCTTATTCTCTTTGGTTTCTCTCTTGGCCTCTCCTTCTTTTTCTCTTTTGAATTCACGGCCACAATCTACTTTCCATTCTTTTTTTCACTCATTTTATTTTTTTTCCTCAAATAACTTCCTCTTTTCTTCACTCCCTCTCAATCTCACTTGATCTTCATAAATTTGTTTGGGAGTCATAGGTACAAGAGTTACGTTCTTCCCTTTAAAAACAAAAGAGTAATGATTTCTAAAACCATTATGCATGACTCATCTATCAAATTGACAAGGATGGCCTAATAACATATGACTAGCTTGCATGGGTAAAACATCACACATTACTTCATCTTGGTACCTACCTATAGAAAAGGGCACAACTACTTGTTTAATCATCATAACTTCTCCATAATCATTAAGCCATTGAATTTTATATGGGCTAGGGTGTTTAACACAAGTTAAACCAAGTTTCCTAACCAAAGTAATACTAGCAACATTAGTATAACTTCCCCCATTTATGATAAGACTGCATACCTTTCCCATAACATGGCAACATGTGTGAAAGATATTGTCTCGTTGCTCCTCTTCTTCATCCCTTAATTGAATACTTAGGGCTCTTCTTGCAACAAGCATTTCTCTACGCATAGCAAACTCCATCCCATCATTATCATGTTTTAATCATCATCCTCACACTCACTTTTAGATTCATACATGCCATCTTGAATCATCGTTGCTTGTTTGTTTGGACATTGCAAAGCAATATGTCCCATACCCAAACACTTAAAACACTTAATATCATGATTCTTTGGAGTTTGGGTGCTAGAAGTACCTTTATCTTTATTGAATCCAAAATTAGTTTTAAGCTTGCTCTCCTCGACCTTGGGCTTAAACATGGGCTTCTCCTTATTTTTGCTCTAATTGTTCTTCTAAGATGAAGAACTTGTATTCTACCCAATACATGAATTGCACTTATATTTGAGTTGCCTTTTGATTTTCCTTGCTAAGTGTACCAACTCTTCCATTTCAACATAATGTTGCAATTCCATAATGTTTGCAATCTTATGGTTTAGCCCACCTACAAATCGAGCCATAGTAGTCTCTCGATCCTCCATAATATTTGGATGTGTCATGGCTATTTCCATTTTTTTGTAGTACTCATCAACTGACTTTATACCTTGAGTTAGCCTTTGTAGCTTTTTATGCAAATCTTGATAATAATGACTAGGAACAAACTCGTTTATTCATAACAGCCTTCATCTCATCCCAAGTTGCAATAGGACGCTCTCCATTTCATCTTCTCTCCAAAACCATATGATCCCACCACATAGGATGTAAACTCTATAGTAGCAAACTTCACCCTTTTTTCTCCAAATACTCATAAAATCAAATACAAATTCACACTTTCTTTCCCATTTAAGATATAAATCAGGATTGTTTTACCTTCGAATGGAGGGATGTTTAGTTTAAGCCCATTGTTATTGTTTTCATAACCATTATGCCCCTATTCAAGCCGCTCAAACCCATGGCCCTAATGACGACGATCACTACCTCAGCCTACACATCCACCATGGCCTCTATTGCTATAACCACCTCGTGCATTTTGTACCGAAGATGCACGATCATCAAACTCTTTCTCAAACAACTCCTCTTCATCCTATACTTGCCTTCTAACTTCGGAGGGCAGTTTGAATTGTCTCATTTTGCCCCAACTCCATGGCTTTCATTTGATTGTTAATATCCCTCATAAAGTGCATTAATTAACCCCATTTAGCTTGGGTCTTTTCTTGAAGTAATTTATTTTCAACTCTCCCATCCACTCCATCTTTAACTCTTTTTTTCTTATCTCCTATGATTAGAAACCTACAATGTTAGAGAAAAAAGAAAATAAATGTAACTGATAAAACCTCACAATATCACTCCCTCACGTGTTTGCACTTATATAAAAGTCACTCATACTCGTGTTTACAATCTTTTAGGCTTTTGCTATAATAATCTCACCCTCTGGCCTTTTATCACTCTTATTTCCTCAACTAAGCTCTTAATCAAACTAATTAGACAAATCTAGAAATACAACACAAATGGCAGAACTAAACTTAAACTCTTGAGAGTAAATTAAGGTGATTTTGTAGGCTTCCTCACTCTCTCTTTAATTCATTTTCATTCAATTTGGCTTCCAATCATCGGATTCGATTGTTAAGTTCCACGTGTGTTTAGAGTGCTTAGGCTTAATAACAGCCCGTTTCTTGTAATTTGTCCAAAGATCACATCTTGCTCACATTCCACAAATCTAATTTAGTTAGAATTTCAAGTTTTTATCCTAAACATTTAATCAACAAAACACACTTCTCTTTTGTAACCAATCGGATTGCTTTTTCGTTCTTTCTTTTTTGTTTCTTGTTTTTTGTTTCTTTCTTTTTTTAATAAATGGAAGAATATCATAACAATTCTTTCTTTTGGTAGCCTTAGGACGTTTTCTTTCAGATTTGGAATAAGAATAAAAATTTTCAAAATTGAATGACACGACAGACTTGGATTAAACAAGACAACAATGAATGAGACACAATAGAATAGAGACAAATCAGACCTTCCTTTTGCTTTTTTTTTTTTTAAATTGAAATTGACTCAATTTAGACTAAAATGAAATTAACTACAAAGACATGAAATTGAACAGAAGATAATAAAAAGGAACCTGATTTATATTGAGAAAACAAAGTTAATTACAAATCAAACTTTTTTTCTTCTTATTTTTTTTTCATATAAACTCAATTTATCAATCAAAGGAACACGAGAGTTAAACAAGAAAGATATGGAAGAATAATAAGGAAGGTGCAATAAAGAAATGAGGAGAGATACAAAGTAAAATACGCAAGGACTATGGATAACCAACCTGATTTTGCACAATCTAGGCTTTGACCAACCGATGTGAACCCCATGTACAAAGACGAGAGAATTAAACACCTTTGTCACTAGACAACCCTAAGAACGTGCCTAATTAGGTTATAATAAGCAGAATTTGACCCATTGCCTACTATGACGCAATGGAGTGAAGAACGCCACACCCTATGGAATATGATAAGTTCAAAGATGCCATAAGGGTTGTAATCCTTGGTAAGTTAGATTTAGTTTTCAAAAGAACAAAGAAAGAAAATCCTCTCAAATTTATTAACTCTCAAAATTATTGTGTGTCCGAAATAGAGCTAAACCAACCTTTAAATAAGCTAACACGCTACTCCTAACCCTAAAAGGACTTTACTTTTCCTTGCCACTTAAGGAGAATAGAAAAAAACTTTAATGGTCTTAAAAAATTATACAAATAGTAGGGCTTAAAGCATAGAGCCCAAACTATCTTAATTAATTAGTTCTAATTATAATTAAGCTAGATATAACAAAGTAGGCCTAATATGATTTAAGGAGTCTAATCTTAGACTTAGATCAGATTGACAAGTCCTGGATCCCCCTCCTCTCTTAAGATGGTGCCACATTGCTCTTTTAGGCTCTTGAAAGTGCATTCTACCCAACACTCTTGAATCAGCCCATAGAGAGCTTCTTTAAGCTTTTTAGCCCTAGCTCGCATAATTGGGTCATCTTTAATGTCTAATGGATCGGATCTTGGACTTGTAAACTCATCATCTTGGACATTCCTTGCGAGACACCACCTTGCTGGTCCATTGAGCTCCATGGTTTCCATCATATTTGGTTTATAATGGTGAACTTGTCCCCTATTACAAATAAGATTTGCTAATTATGTTCCATCTCCCTATAGTAAATACCTTAAACATTGATGATGAAGAGAGGCAAAGATTATCAAAATTGCTTAGGGTATTAATTATCTAAGTAAGGTAATTCATGTCAAGGGTATTAATTTAACTCGCTCCTTTTATAATACATGGAAAGTATCAAAAGTAGCCTATTTGGTCTATAGACTTATTGTCTCTATAGAAGAGTAAGGTGACCTTATTAGTAAGTACCCAGTTATATCTAAACTGTATTGTTAATGATATAAGTGGGAGAGTCATATTTCCCCTAATATTTTGGTGTTTCATATTAAACTTTAGATATGATTAGCTATATATGACTATCTATAAGATATTTCCCTACCGAGTGCACTTATTAGCCTATCTCTAATGGAAGTTATAGGGAGAATATCTAAATGAGTATACTCCCTTATTATAAGGTATCTTTTCATGGTAAAGGCCTCTATAATACTTATTTATGGACTAAACTAAGGGCCATCGAATAATTTGGAATAGCTAACCATCTTATAATAATTGGTTCCTAATACCTATCCCCTTATTACAATTTGGGTTGGCTCTTATTTGGAATAGGTACAATAATAGTAAAATAAATAGGTTATCTATTCTCTCTTTTCAACAATATAAATAGCTAATATTGGTCCCCCTACCTTAATAGGATATTCCATTAACTAGGGAAATTACCCCATTATTATGGGGGTAAGTCGACATCACAACTATAAGGGTGAAGTAAAGATGGAGTGAAATTATGGTTATTTGTGGTTATTTGAACAATTAGCCAATGTTTCCTTATTGTACATTTGATCCATTTGGTCAAACTAGGTCCACTAGATCAATTACTATTAAGGGTGATGGGATACTTTAGACTACCTATTACCTCTAGTAAAACTGAATCATATATATGTCATTATAAATAATAATATGATAATAGGGGACATACCATTTGATAATAATAAGTTACTTACAAGATTATATGTCATTAATATAACAATTATGGCCTTTTCCATGAAATTATGAGGTCAACGTTTAGAGACCCCTCTTAATATTCCAAATCGGACATTAAACACTATATGGCTATATTAATTGTTATATTAATATAGCCCTTGTAATGAACATGTTAGTAAATATTTCATTAGTTTATAACCTATACTAATTATCGACTAGAATAATTATCTAAAAAAGGTCAACAATATTTATTTACTATTTATGAGGTAATAGGTCGTGATAATCTCCCTAATTCTTGAAATGTTTCTACACTCGAGGGATTACCAACAAGATGGAACCTTTTCCTAGGTGAACAGTATCAATAAATTATGTCATAAGGAGTAGATTATTCGGATTAAAGCCCACTGGTCCCCTCTCTCCTAACTTAATCAATAAGTAAACACAAAACATTAAAAGGAAGCTAATTGAGATAACCACAATGAGAGAATGCTATAAAGAATAAGAGGGAATAGCCATTCATGTTACTTAATAACCATATGCTATTATCGAACTCTCTCCTACTTACTATTAAGAGTTTTTAGGGATAAATATATCATGACCTTTCTATACTAATCAACTAACATAGGTGGCTATGATCAATTATGTCATAATGCAATATTTTCTCCATATTTTTTATTGAATACTTTATAATGTCTATAACATTATGGCTTACCAATTGGATTGCCTCATGTTTAACTCTTTGGTAGACAATAATATTAAAATGAGGTTAAGCCTAGAACATAGTGTATAATACTATTGACCATGGGTACCCTAATAATGAATCTATGGTTATAGTGGATATAGTCGATAATTAATGGTTATCCTTACTCCTTTATTTATACTAGCAACCGTGTATTATGATCCACTTGACATAGCGAGAGGAAGGTGTACTCTATCATAGGCCCATAGTTAGAGCCTCCCTCAAAAAGGAGGTTAACCAATATTTTAGAGTTACCCATTTGAGCATAATAGCTCTCATAGAAAACAAGATAGAAAGGCTAATATTATGGTAGAGAACTATCTATATAAGTCCCTAACTATGGGTAACCCTAATTTTAATAAAGCTGGTACTACGATTGATTATCTCACTCCAACCAGGTAGAATTTTATCATAATAGGTATTGCCTTTAGGCTAGCAAGGGTGACAAATAGTCTATTCACATATAAGGGGATATTTAATAGAATCTCCTGCTATATAATAATAGTCCTATTCTTTTCATACAAATATGAAGACTCAATGAGGATAGTTAATAGCTTATCGCGTACCCTGTCAATCCCAAAGATGGAGACAATAATTATATCTCCAATGGGTACTCCTATTATATAAAAAATTATAAGGTATACAATTGTGCTAATATCACCTCTTGATACGCTCCAATGGGTACTCCAATTATATTAAAAATTAATGCCCCAATTAAATTTATAGGCCATACCTTTTAGTGTTATTAATATTAAAACATTTTCATAATATTTCTCATTATGATAATAAGACTATAGATATATGTGCCTCCTTTATGAGTACAATGATGTACTATAAATAGATAAACTATTAAAAATTGTAGCAACTATCACTATATTATGGTTGAGCTATGATCCATAATAGGGAAAAGATAAACTAGGAATAATTGACAAGGTAGCCCAATGTGTGTTAATACCAATCTCTTTATGTTTATATGTTTTCTTTTATGGATAAGTACCTCAATCAAGATGTGAAAATAGAGAGGGAGGGTACATTATGTGGTTACTATGTCAATAAGAATTAGATATCGTACAATGGGACATCCTCCAGGGTATAATGAAATAAGGAGGGCATTTCTAAATTGATAATGGATACTAATTAAAAAAAATCATACTAGAATAGGGTGAATATCCTATTTAAAATATAATTGGTCAAATGAAGTATTGCCAATTTGGGCCAAATATGCATAGGAGATTCATGATAACCATACATGTATAGGTGAAATCTAATCCTAAATAGATATTTGACTGTAGTATTTGATTCATCTTGGGCCATTAGTCCCTTTGATAATTACACACTAGGTTTATCTCCCAATGTATAATACTTATTGACATGGAGAGAAAAAGACACCTAGTCTATATAACCTTTATTGCTAGAGATTATAGATTTCTCCCTATTATAATTATTGAAAAATATTTATCACCAATTTAGTATGATTTATTCCTCAATTATTGAAGCCACATTATCTAAATTTTGGGTTGCATTCTATAAAAGGCAAATCAAGGCCTAAGGAGGGCCTAGCATATTAATGGTTATGATTTTAGGACGATCATAACCATTATTCACAGAATTGCCTCTTTAATAATTATAAGGTCATGATTTGAGAACTCAATTAGGTTAACTAATAACTAAGTAACAAATATTCTTCTACCAATGAGGTCATGATTTGAGAACTCAATTAAGTTAACTAATAATAGTTAAATTATTATCGGGAGATGTTTTGTGTTTACTCCGACTATAATAGATATTATAAATCTCGTATACATCATATTAAAGGATACCCTTAACATCTTATCACTAATTACCCTCTCTAATTATGTCAAATCGCTCCACCTAAGGAAATCATACTATATTTAGGTTATATTAAGTACCCTACAAGTTAGTTTAAATATTAGTCATACCTCCATGAGATCACTTGTAACCCATAGGAACCTCTCGATGTATATCATCTTTTAGACATGGGACTATTAGTAAACTGGACTACTATATTATCATAGAGATTACCCTATGGATTTTTATGTGAAATGAGTGAGGACTATCCCACTACCAATTATAATCAATATATTAATATTCTTTTAAATATGGTCCACTCATGCTTTCATCCAATACTTATCTCCTTCTCTCTATCCACTAAAGTGAATTATGGTAGAACATAATCTCCAAGGAGTATTAATTGGATGATCAATAAAATATTGTTAACCAAGGATACTATCCATATGTTTTATTCATTTACCTTTAATAGATGATGGAAGAGGTCTGATTTAATATCTACAACGGGTTTGGTGGTTGAGAGGGATAGTATTGATCACCAATATATTTTAATATAATAATAATACATCGTTACTCGTTTGGCCACTCTTGAGGATATTAACCTTTTTCATGGTTATAATCTCTCCCCCTAATATAAGATTATTATATTAATAAATAATTAAGGATTATCCTAGTTATAATCACTATAGCGATTATCAACCCCTCTCTTTTAAGGTTCACAAGGAATTTTCCTCTAGCAAGAGAGAGGAGAGAGAGAGGGGGAGAGATTAATGGCGTAGAACAATTTCTTATATGCACTCCTTTCGTACATATGCTATTACCCCGATATGGTCATACTTGAATAACTAACTAGTAAGGGCATCTCAATTTCTTATATGCACTCCTTTCGTACATATGCTATTACCCCGATATGGTCATACTTGAATAACTAACTAGTAGGGGCATCTCGTGTACTATCCTCGTATAGTTGTACTATTTTACACTATATGCCAATTATCGAATATACTATGTCTTATAATATTTCCCTATACATTAGTAGGAGGGATAATAATGCTTACTAATACATTATTCGAGGGACCTATCTATGGTTGTACATAAGGATATTTATTCCCAAAATCCTAATAGGTCCTGATGGAAATCATCAATTTAGCAACCACACACCCCAATAGCTAAATAACTATGATACATATGGAATGCAAATGAACACCCTCCACAATTGAAACAAATTTGGATTATTCAAGTCTGAAAGTAAGAAACAAACTATTCCAATCTCTTTATCAATGGAAAGATGATAAAATTATTAGAATAGCACTTTGAATCCTCCAAAACGCCATAAACTTACAAGTTTGATAAGTTAAAAAGAGAAACAAAGATTTTAGGTATTGAAATTGCCACAAACTGAAATAGTTTGATAAGTTCCAAAGTTAATGTAAGAACTTTAAACAAAACTCTCACAAAAAGGTCAAATATTTTTATATTCATCAAATCATGTGTTTACAAGGAGAATCAACCTTGTTTATATAGAACATAGGCTAAGACACAACATTTAATATCGATTCAATACAAATTGTAACTTCCCATTTAATGATAGCCCCACTACTTAACTAAGCCATGATTGTTGGCTTTGTAACTCCTTGTAACTCATTCTAATCAAAAGACAATAAAACTCATACTTAAAAAAATAAATAAATAAATAAAACCCTAACTTTAGTCTGGTTGAATTCAACAAATAAACTAATCCCAAATTACTAAAGTTCAAAATAACATGAAATAACAGCCCAAGATCCAAACACACACAACCAAGGCTTATTGGCCTTGTACTCTTCAATGGGCTGGATTGATTCAAACAATGTGGGGTGGATCATTGTCTTCGTGATTTGAAAATGTTTGAATCATGTTAATAATTTTACGGTCTTTTTGCATACATAGACCCTTAATAGAATTGAGGTGAGCTTATTCTTTCCCAATATCTTTAAGTAAGCAAGTTAATGCTTCTTTCATCCTTTTAGCTTTAGCTCTTATCATTGGCCCTCCATGAATGGTTAAAGGATCTTGCTTCTTGATGTTACTTCCAACCATGGCTAAATCGTCCCCTTGTTGATTCATATTAGGTCCTATTGACAATATATTTCTTACTGACCATTCGGATTAGCTCTCTATTTAATAGTTTACCTTTCCAATATCTTTAAATATAATTAATTATCAAATAATTTGATTAGCAAGTTCCTTATATTAATTTCAAAACGGTTATAATTCAGTTATATGAGGGTGATATGGTCTATTTATCAAATAATCCAAGTGGAAATATATTATTGGGCCCAAGTATTACATGTATCATCATATGAATACCTTATTTCACGTTAGTATATGGTTACCAATCATAAGGAATTTTAAATGGATAATTTTCGCTAAATAACCCATGGTAATGATTACTCCAAAGTGATACACTATACATCAACCTTGTTTAATCTTCGAGTAGGGCCACTTAGAAGGGATCTACCTCAACATAATATAAATTGTTATCAATACTATTATAAATGTCGATTAGATCATATGGTAATTGCATAGTATGTTAACATGGGCATAGGTGGCCGATAATAATGTCATGTTAATATCTTGACATTGGTATGATTAAACATGATACAATTATGTCAATTGTATGTGAACCCAATAATATATCCTAATTAATAGAGACAACCCTATCCTCCATATTTTGTTTACTTTAGTGCTCTTACTAAGATAAATGATCATATTCTATACGTTAGATGCCTATTAATTAATAAACATGTGGTTTAATACCCAAATTAAAGGGGATAAAAATAGTTATTTAATCTTCCAATTCATTATCATAGCTTTCAATTATGGTAGTTAATTAGCATTGGTACCCCGTTGACCATATTCAAGGAGAGGTAACTCTTGTAAAAACATGTACATGGATAAATATATATAAATATGCTAGGGCTACAAGTTAGATAATACAATAATAATTAAGGAAAGATGTATATCATAAGGACTAAAAAGTTCCTATTAATAACTTACCCTCTTCAAAAGTATAGTGATGATAAGGATGAGTTATATTAATAATTATTGTTCGTTAAGGGATACTTATCCCCTAGCAAATTGGACTACCCTATAAGTGATAGGATAAGGTATTTTTTATGAGATTAGCTAGAATAGTAAGTAGGGAGATAACCATAATACACGGTTATAGGACTATTACTCTCCTTTATATATTAAGGTCGTTAATAGCATATAATTACCAAATATACTATAATCGAACCTACCAATTAGAATCCAAATTTCAATAATCACTTAATAAGATGGCAATTCCTATATAGAGATTAATGGCAAATAGGATGCACTTATGAGTACACTGGTGGATTACCTAACTTGAAAGATAGCTGAATTATTATTTTCTTTTTTTGTGATCAAATTTGGTTATATATGATCCTCTAATCAATTATGCAGGTTACTATACAAGGATGGACTATTGTAATTGTTATATTATTACCAATTTGTTTATCCATTATCAAATTCTAGAATATCTATATGGTTTAACTTAATATGGAGGATAAGGTTAATTATAATTAAAGACATATATACAGTAGATATATTATGATATAACACTCCAAGATTAACATAACGTTTTTACCTATATTACTTAATAGATTAATAGGCATAATTGCTAGTATAAAGATTATATACACTATCTAAGTGTTACATGTATCATCATAAAAGATGATACAGCAATATATTCTAGTCTTTTATTAATAATCAGCTTAAGTACCCATATATAACACTCGGGCCATATTTTATGGGATTCTAAATGATAACCCATATATTGCTATATCATCTTTGTTATTGGCCAATTTTTGTAATGGTACATATGGTAATTATGTATATCGGTACCCTATATATTTTATAATTGTAGATTGATAAGCTAGGAGAGTTATTAAATAATGTTGGATTATAGCAAACACCTAAATAATCTACCATCTTAATTGGTTAACCCTTTTAGGATTAAGGTATAACTATAATACTAGACTAGACATATTTTCAAATAGTCCAATTCGATATTAATAGACTATAAGGTATACTCCAATAATAATATTGATAGCTCTCTATTTCACCTAAATAGTATAATGACCACAATAAATATATATTTGTTGGGGGCGGGGGGAAATTATAGATTGAATACTTACCCAAGCTACTAATCTCATTATGTTCTCTTAATACTTAACATAATCCTCTCCTATGTATAATTATCAATAATATCAATGCCTATCTAGTTTATCAACAAATAAGATATTAAGGTTAATAAGGGTATGCTATATATTTTTTCTAGATTGAACATAAATCATCGGATATAGATATTGAATTATTGACATAGGATTGATTGGTCACTAATATAGTGACATATTGAGTTTCTAAATTTAGGCCTTGATATTAGTAACAATTGATCTCGTCTTCCCAACAAGCATCAGATGGTCTCATTAATTTAAAAGTAATTACCACTATTCTATAGTAGGAAGTAAACCTATTAGGGAGTATAAGTTATGCTAGATAAATATTATCATCTGATGCTAGTAAGGTGTATAGGTTGGGTAGGTTATAAGGAAGATATTATATCACTAACTTTTATCCACATCAATGCTTTATAGTCCGTTCTTACTAATATATATATAATTGCTATGTATGATAATATTATCAATGCTATAATAGTTTTGGACTCATTACCGTTCATATGGGGAAATCCAATTACACTGAAATTTGCATTTGCATAAATACGGGCAAACAATATATTTGTGAATTACAAAGCCATATAGGTAATATTGTTGAATATTCCTTATCTAATTGGTCAGCTTGAGATTTAGTAAATATTTCATCAATATGGGGACCTTGTAATACAATATAATAGCCCTCCTTAACGATTACTCTTTTTTCATTAGAACCGAATGTGATAACTATATTTCTACTGCATATTATCCAACCTTCTATCACTAGGATGGTGATCGAATTTATTATGCAAGTTTAACGTAATTTGGATACTATATATAAATTCTATCAAATTTTTATCATCTTAATCAGACCATAGGTTATGGTATATGACATTGAGGGAAGTACATAGTCAACATATTAATTTTCTATATGAGAGTAATAATTTCCACATTTAATATATTTGGTATATTAAATATGCTTATAATGTCCAATAAACTTGCACATTAAAAGTATTATTAATCTTAGCAGAAGAGGATAATCTCTTTAATATTTAATATTGATATCATGATAGTTATATAATCAGTTCCTTAATATCCTTTAGGGTATTTGTTCATATCAGCCTTGATCGTATAATAAAGTTACCCTCGTGAACTAATAAAGATGCATTAGCCTTAGATTAAGGCTGATATGAACAATATACCCATTGGGATGACATTTATATTGATATCTAATATTGGCATGTGGAGAGATAGGACTGTATATATATGCAAGGAATTATAATACTCATGAGGATCCAATGGAGGTTATTAGGGATATCATTAATTACATCCAACGTCACTCGCCAATATATAGGCTTTTCATTGGGAATATCTTTTACTTGATATGTGCATCAATATAATTAACTCCTAAAGAGATATCGATTTATAAAATTAGGTTGAAGATGGTGAATGATTTAATGGTGGGCTACCCCGTCAATTATAACCTACCAAACCACGATAAGTTTTTCATATTAGGAAAGTTTATCTCTAATGGGTACTCCTATTATAACTTTCAAATATTGATTAATGTATAGATAAACGTAGATCCTAGAATTTCTATGATATGTTACAGTAAAATTTTTATTGTAAGAAACGATATAGGTTAGCCCTTTTAAACACCTAATAAGAGGGTTGTATTTTAGCCTATGTAGTGACAATTATGATCATATATACTAACTCTAGTCGATGAATCAAGGAGGTTGATGCTAAAATATATTATTATATACGGATTATTGCCCAAGGGTGATTTGGCATAAATAATTACACATTAACCTATCAATAGGAGTTAATAGGTATTAGTAACCATGACTATTAAACATTCCATTATTGTATGATAATTGAAATATAAGTAACCATAGATCTAATAGAAGATCATTTAGATGAACAATCTAGTTTGCTCGACATAATATATTAAGACTAAGAGTATAATCTAGACACCTAATCGTGCCTATTGTAAATGCTCCCTGTTCAATGACTATCAAATTCCCAATCTTCAAATATTTATTCTTGGGTAGCCTAACTAAAGGTAATATCTCAATGAGTTAAGACCTCATCATAATCATTTGTCCTAACTTTCAGATTATCTTATGAAGCTAAATTCTGTATAATCATTTTACTATGTGGGCCATTCATGAGTTTAATCAATATTACTTATATTACCTTAGACCAAACCCATGGGCTATATTTAAGATACCTAGGTGTGTTCCTATTAACAAGCTAACAAATTGGCTCAAATATAAATTATTATATTGTTAATGAATTAGCTAATATTCTACAGATTGGTTGGATAACATGGTCTTAATTTACCAATAGGAGAAAAGTGCCTAGTCCATATTGCCATCTTAAACTCATAGAATTATAGCTCATATATCTTATTTATTAATAAAGGATAAGTTAGAGAATTAGACTATACGGTAGTGATAAATAAGTGTAAATATACTAGTGGTATAATAAGTCTATCTACAATAATTTTATAGTTCTCTGGATTTATATTATATGTTTGCCTTACATATGATAGGCCATGGATGAACACATCTTGATATTATTTTAGAGTGGTCAAGTTTAACCAATTTTAGGCATGGCTCCTCTTTCTATCGAGTGAATCCTATAAATAGCTTATTAATATGGTGTTACCATGAAGGCAAAATACTAATTATACTAATTATAGCTCATCTTATAATGGTAAGGATAATCTCGGATGGAATAACATAACCCTCTAGAGAGAATAGCCCTTCATGTTATTTAATAACCAAAATCCTCCCATATATAATAAGGTTAAATTAGAAACACTAAAAAATTAGTATTAATAGAGCTAAAATATATGGTTATACCTGTCATGGTCATATTGTTATAGAATAAACGCCCATAATATTAGTAGTAATAGACCTAACACGATTTGAAGGGAGATTATATCTATTTAGTCTACACCAAACGATGGACAATAGGTTGACCATCTAAGGCATGATCATTATAAACTAAACAATCATAACCATTATTTGTGTTACTCAAATATGTTAGCTAATTAGTGGGATAGAAGTTAACCAAATCTATATATCAACAATATCATTAAGGAAATCATTGAAAATTATAGAGTTAACTATATTATAGTTTATGTCAATAATAATGATTTGAATTTGATTTCTATGAGTGAGCTATTGTATCATTATTTGTTCATTAGTCATAATTTATCCCTCTATCTCTATTGTTCCTCATAATAGGCAACATCTCCACAGTATTACTATAGTTTGGATTAATAAGAATTCCAAGATAATTCCAAATAAATGATTAAAACAAGAGTGGGCCTTGGTTAATTAATATGATAATTGGTGAACACCCCTATTTTTGGTAAAAGATATTGATACTATTATTATATACCATGCTAGGAAATGCGACTAATAATTTTGAATTAGACTACAAGTTCCATTCTATAAATAAAACTAAATGTAAACCTAATATTTTATATCTAGTATGTCCGATTTGGAATATATCATGGTTGGAATATCGTGATCTGAAGGTGTTATCATGAGTTACTATTAAATTTGTCTAATATTATTAGGTGATGGGCCTATACTATGGATGAATCGGGAATGTATCCGTAAATGAGATTATGAATAATCTTACTTAGAGGTTATTACATTGTAGGTCATAATAATTATTTACAAACATCTCCCCTATTATATGGCCCTTGTATTAGTAATACCATGGCTAATCTTGGACCATCGGGTTGTGTTATGGAAAACAAGCCTTCCATTGGCTACATGAAAAATTAGCCTATTATAGATAGGATATTTATGGGGACTCTTCACCAAAATGGGCCAAACATGCATACGAGATTCATGATAACCATACATGTATGGTTGTAATGGTTAAATATTGGGAGATCACTAATGCCTTAGTATGCCATGAAAATTACATATAATTGCTTATTTATTATTAGTCTTAAAATATATTCTACACTCTCTATATTACGGAGCTATAATATATATAGCTCCATAATATGGGGACTCACATATGAGGCGACCAAGTGTATAATCGATTTGGTCCTCTCCATAGGTTATTAAATATTTGAACATGCTCTTTAACCATCAATAGGAATTGATATTATTTAAATACTCCTTTATAAATAGTGAATGCTATTATATAGGAATATTGGGAAATGATATCATGTCTAGAATGTTTCTCAAATAACCCTCGATATAATTGAGTCATTAGTATCTCTATGTGAGGATTGAATTTTCCAAGTGTGTACCAATAGATATTTTTAACTTGATTATGTAAATTATTTATAATCTATCTAGTTTGGACCTAGTTATAACCATTATAACGTCATGGAACCATATTGATTATAATTGCTATATCAAATTGTCATAATATTTGTTATTCATTTATTAATAAATTGCATGTTTGAATACTAAGTGAATCAATATGATGTTGGATGATATTAAATTACTATAATATTATTCAAATATAATAAGATATTAACTAAATTTATCATAACTATTAACCAATATATGAATATTATATTCTAAAAATATTATGAATATTATTGATAATCATAATGCAATTATAAATGATTTATTAAACATCTTGATTTTCCCCTAAGATGGAGAGAAATTATAATCAATATAATTATGACTATTATAGTAGGGGAGTCCTAATGTGCTCATAGGAAATTAAGAATTTGAGAAGGCATATTTTAGGCTCTACCTTGAGTCATTTGGTTAGTATAGAGAGGGAGATCAAGGAGAGCCCTATTATGGATATTTATTATCCTGAGTAAGGTGAAAGATAGTTACATTCTGCTAATGTGGGCCATGTCTTATTTGAGCGAATTCTACTTTCTAGTGATATAGTTCACAATATGATAAAGAGAAATAGGAAATGGTAAGAGAAAGGGAGAGTGGAGAGGGAGATAGAGAGGAAGCATGAATCAATATAATTATGACTATTATAGTAGCGGAGTCCAAATGTGCTCATAGGAAATTAAGAATTTGAGAAGGGATATTTTAGGCTCTACCTTGAGTCGTTTGGTTAGTATAGAGAGGGAGATCAAGGAGAGCCCTAGTATGGATATTTATTATCCTGAGTAAGGTGAAAGATAGTTACATTATGCTAACGTGGGCCATGTCTTATTTGAGCCAATTCTACTTTCTAGTGATATAGTTCACAATATGATAAAGAGAAATAGGAAATAGTAAGAGAAAGGGAGAGTGGAGAGGGAGATAGAGAGGAAGCATGAAATAGGTTGATAAAGGTTGGATAGTAATAGTAATATACCCATATGTCTTCCACGATTGAATGTTAAAATACTATTATTCAATACCCCGACGTATCATTAGTAAAAAACAAGGCCTTAATTGAGCTGAAAAAAACTTTAATGGTATCACCTCACCTCTCATTTAGATTGATTTTATTCTAGCAATAAATGACTTCCTTTCCAATACATTGGCACCCCTAATTATATATTCATAAGTCCATCGAAAGATTGTCAAAGAACATAAATCCTATATTTATTGTCCCTACATGGTACTATAGTGAGAGCGACTCTTGTGTGTTATATATATAACTAAGCTAGATGAGGTCCTCTTGGGCCTTTGTCATAGGGGAACCTACGGGGAAATTGATAATTTAGATAGAGGGCCCCATGCATATGACACATACCTAAATTAATTTTCAATATAATTTCTCAAATTATAATCACCTTTTATGAGAGAGGGAGAGATGATTAAATGGACTCCCCTATTATAATAGTCATAATTTAACCATTTTTTATGTTAAAATGTGGTACCATCATTGATCTCAAAAAGGTGAGATTACGGAGATAATATCTCAAAAAAGGTGAGATTGTGGAAATAATATTGGATAGAGAATCCTTTCTTGGTATTTTAAATAAGATGTTGTAATTTCTAAATAGCCATAGATGTGGAGGATCACCATCACATGATTTATTAGTTACAAATTACTTCACTAATATATATCACATTCATGCAAAGAGGTTTATCCAAAGCAACATGCTAGGATTGATCTATAAGTTGATGGCTAATAAATTGATCCAACTCTTGAGTTCCATTGTATGAATATTAATTTCATGGGCAAAGTATAATCTTTAGAATAACAAGTAATCGCATCTTATGAAAGAGCTATTATTGATAAATAATCTTAAGTTGACACGATCTCTTTTACATTATTGAAGAAAGGAGTCTGATACCAATTGAAGGATCATAATAGCACAATCTATCTCAAAAATAGTTTGAACAGGTATCGTGCATTATTCCCAAATTGATCATTCATATAAATTTGTAGCAACGTCAACTTAGCTATATAAATGAGAATCTCATATCGGATATGGGATAAGTATCCCTCTTGTATATGGACCATCCTCGAAAGGTAAATATACCTTTTAGGGATGGAAATTATAGGAATACGGAATAAGTGAAGGGATCAAATATACTCCATAGTGAGGGAGCATATTCACCTATCACTTATGGGAATGTGCATTCTCCTAATTAAAGAATCAAGTTATATGGTCTCTGTCCTCCCATTCCCGCACGTTACCTTCAATTTTAGCTTCGCTCATATTATTCCATGAATTCCGTCCTAATTTACCATATGATTGTAGAATATAAAGAGGATATGAAGAAATATTTATTATATTTTAGTTATATCTAAATGTTAGTGTAAAAGCCCTCGTGATTCGGAAACGAGGGATAAATCTAACTTTGCTATAAATATAGAAGTTAGGGTTTCTCATTATAGGCCCATGGACTAATAATAAGCTATAATATCACTATGATTAAAATGAATATAAATGACTCATCTCTCATTTAGACTCCTATATATATATATATATATATATATATATATATATATATATATATATATGAGTTTATAGGTTATTAAATTATCATGCCAACTATCGTATATGAACCAAGGATATAGTGGTTAGTAGAGGGGGATAATCTCTCTAATTATTCAAGGTAATCTCTTTATATATTTTGAGGTAATGTTACCATATCTGCGTTTGCAATCGAAGATAGGCAATTACCCTTCATTGACCTATAATGTATAATCGAGAAATTGATAAGTTCGAGTTCATGTTGATTTAGGATAGACCTCCCTCACTTGCCTAATTAGTGAGATGATATAGACTAATATTTGTTGATATATCATACACAAAAAGCCTTTAATAATGAACATATTTGGCTCTATTATCCATAAATTCAATTATTGTACTATAATAGAATTTATTGATGCTAGAAATAAGTATAAAGTATGGATACTTTGCATTAAACTCTATCTATAATAGGAGGGAGAAATAGGGAGCGAGGCATCAAGCAATATCTAATGGAAAATATAACCGATAGAAATCATGTTGTATTCTCTCTAAAGGCTAAGTATCCATATATTTTTGGTATTACTCTAGGAGAGACAAGAACAAAGGTATAACGCACCTATTCGACTTTCTATTCCAAAAATGATAGAGGGACAATATGATCTCCCTAATTATCTCGTATAATATGGTAGAGAAGTATCTATATAAGTCCCTAACTATTATCTATAGAGGGGTGATAGGTCAAAAACCAATTAATGGGATTTTTTCCATGGGTTTATAATGGGAGGATGACTTATGATCACAATATTTTTTACTACCTAAATTAATATCAACAATTTCTATTATCACCTATGAGTGGGTCACATATAAGTAAGGGATATAATTTAAAGATAGTTTATAATATCTCATTATTATTATTCAAGTTATAAAAATCATAAATTGAAATGATTACGTCTAATAATTTAAAGATAAGGGGTTTTCATCTCCAATATGGTAGGATATTATTTCAGGAGAGAAGTCCATTTTTGGAGTCATTAGTAACTCATACCATTCCTTAGCGCTACCTCATCTCCCTAAAAGATGAGATGAATATCGTTTCATCAAGAAATGAGTGTAGGATCATATAGACCTTCATAAATTGAAAGGCTAAATAGCCTATTATATTACTCCACGTACACTAATTACCTACCAAGTTTATGTGTTGATTGATCATTCCCCTATCTAAAAGCTACCTTCAATGATATAGTGTTTGATTCATCATTCCCATGTCATCTCTTTCATAATAGAGAGAGATGGGAGTCTCTTTGGCGAAAGAGGATATTAATCACTAAGGAGAGAGTAAAACTAGTAGTGAAGACTAGGCAATAAAAGGTGAAGATATTCCTAAAGAGATAGAGAACCCTCTCAACCCTTCCTATATTTAAATATTACATAGTATATTTTATAAGATATAGTAATATTGTATTGTATTAATTTATGTTGTTTAACTATCACAAATATTTATAGTTAAACTATGTAATATTTAGATAAAATGATACAAGGATGAGATTTTTTGTGATGCTATCATGAGTGAGATGGTAAGTATTACTCTCCTAATTTTAAATGAGGGGGATCATCAATAGAAGGGATGTACACAAGTAATTGATTTTCCCCCTCTCCAACCAAGAGACGGATCACTAGGGGCATATAATATTGAGAACAACCTTTATAAGGGAGGGGGTTTATAAGGCCCATCCCTCAAAATTTAAAATTTGCCTCTATTCTATCACCTCCATAGAGGGGTAGGGACTATTCTATTGATTGGACCAACTCGATCTTATATCTCTCCCTTTGTCAACCAAGAGGTATAATGAATATATAATAACTATATAGGTAAATAAATAAGCTTCAATAATATAAAATTCTCCTCATTGGCCAAGATATAATATAAAGAAATATTAGAAGACCCCAATCACTTATTGTAAAGATTTACCCTAGGTCTTAAATAGATAATATTTACACGGATTAACAAGGAAGGGATAAGATGGAGGGAGAACTCCATAACTAATTCCCTATTAATAGATAGGAGAAATGCTCTTATTCCATGATAAATTATTATTGATAATAATATTTTACCATTTGAACATGCACCTTCATATTCCAAGATAGCTTTAAGGGAGATGACCAATCGATATTCAAGAGTGAGGAGGGAGAGTGGGAGTGAGAGGGAGGGCAAGTCATGTTAGGTCTTGGGCAAAGCTGATGCGTTTTGATCATTGGCCCGTTTGGCATCAAATTTGGTTAGTATTTTAGATAACTCTATAACGGTATAACCTAAGTGAAACCCTTGACTAGGTCCATGAGAGAGACTGTTTAGAGTTTACTTTTTAGTATAATGATAATCAAACTTTAAATACCATATGATCATACCAATGATGATTTAGACATCCTTTCTTCACTCCCTCTCACTCTCTTCCTTTCTCTCTCTCCTTCCCTCCCTCACTCTCTCCCTTCGTTCCTTTCTATCCCTCATCTCTTTTTCTCTCTCCCCTCTCTATCATACCAATGGAGGGAGATTGACCTAAAAAATGGGACTGAAGGGATCCATTGAACTATACCCTATCTAAGACCCAAATAAATATACCTTTTACTTTGGCATGGTCAATCTTAGCAATTCTCCTTGACCCAATTTGGTCCGCATATACATTAGAGGATTCACTTATTATATTTATTGTTATAATAATATATTCAACTTAGATTAGACAAGTTCCCGCCTTCAATGAATCCATTCCCCACGAGAATTTATCTAAAATTATTCTTAATTCATGGAGAATGAGAATTTGAGAGAGTGGGAGATGATATCATATAAATTGGTTAATAGTCAAGATAATCTTGATTACTTAGCATCTTATTCACTAATATTTCTTTAGTTGAAAAGGAGAAAAAGTTACTAATTAAGAAAGACCTTATACATAGAGATGTATATGGGTTTATGTTCAACCAAGCAAGAGGAGAATGTGCTTATCACATAACCTTTAATGATAGTGCATTTGGTAACTCAATGGAGGGGATCAAAACATCCAAAAATAATATATAATATCTTAATTTAGTACCTCCTTGCAAGGCCAATAAACTAGTATATAGAGTTGATAATGGATCTCCTTGTCGAACACCCTTGAAAGATTTAAGAAAAACCAAAATTTTACCAAGCATGTTCTCCTACTAAATACTTTATTCATATATTTAATAATTTTTATGAGGCTATTTTAATGCATTTAGGGATTAATATTAACAATTATGATGTGTATAAAGTTGAATGAGTTCCATGCTTGTTAGATGGTAGTAAGATCTATAGTTTAGGCTCTTTCCTCAATATGTCTTATATTATGTAGAGCATGAGTTCGATTGGCCTAAATATAGGATTTATGTGCTAATGTATTCCCTTAACTAGATAATCATTAAGCCATTTTAATGTTACTTTGCATCCATTTATTTATCATTAAAATATCATTGAATTCTATAGAGTTATATCTTTCGGTAACTTCCCTGGCTTGTCCTATAATTCTTTTCGGGCTCATGATAGCGAGGAAGGGAAATAGCCCATTTATAAACAATTTTAAAATATCTTTCCTTTTCCTATTCTAAATGAACACTCACCATCCAAACTCATAACATCATGGAACTAGAAGGATTATAGTAGGCTCCCTAAAATAAGCTATAATAGGAGGAGAGTATAACTAGGGGGTTGATTATCTAGTGGGACGTTTTGAGATGATGCAAACCATTAACTCCCTCTCCCTCCCCCTTTCTCTTCCACCCTCTCTCTACCTCCCTCCCTCTCTCCCTCTCTCTTTCTCTCCCTATCTCTCTTTCACTCCCCCTCTCCCTCCTTTCTATTTTGCACCTTATTCCAATTGAGGGAGAGAAAGAGAGAGAGAGTGAGAGGGAGGGAGGTAGAGATAGGGTGGGAAAGAGAGGGAGAGAGGGAGGGAGGGAGGGAGGGAGGTAGAGATAGGGTGAAAGAGAGAGAGATAAGGAGGGAGGGAGAGAGGGAGACAAAGAGAGGAGAAGGGAGGGAGAGAGCGAGGGAGGGAAAGAGAGGGTAGGAGAGAGAGAGAGAGGGAGAGGGAGGGAGAGGGAGAGAAAGGAAGTTAATAACAAGTTAGAGGCTCTCACTATAGAGTGGACAATGGATATGCACCGACCATTATGTGATAATAGTACCCTCTCTTTGTATTCTTGCATTAGATACACCTTTTTTGAACTACAATATGATTATCATTAGCCTTAGGATTCCCCTAGGCCAATCTCCCTAAATTTTAATTCTTTGGGTCCCACGTTAAAAGGATTTTGTACCCAATATTATGAGATAGTTATAGTATTGGGGTTGCCATACGTGTGTTGTATATTAATTCTTATGTGTTATGTTTATTAATTTAGTAGAATTAGATAGAAGTCCTCATGATATGCATTTATAATAGTGATTGATTGAAAGATGTGAGACAACCACTAATGCATATAAATGAGATCGTTAAACGTCCTAAGACATAAAGGTGTAAGGTGATTATTTCATCCTTATCCATTCACCCATTCCAATATATACCATGCATATAAATGAGTTGAGGGAAAATATAATTATTGTGTATCCTAGAGCTAAATAACATTAAACAATAATTATATAGTATAGTATGGTTATTATCCATTGGTTAATTTTTCCTCCTCCGATATAATGTCATAGTTTTAGGTATAATTATACCTATTGATCGTTAGTGAAAATTTAGAGGTAATAATTGCTTCGACTTGCTTATATTTGGTTAACACTTAGATGCCCAATCTAGTATATCCAATATTATTTTCATTCCAACTCTTGTAATGGATCAAAAGTTGGAAATGAATTGCTATTTGACCTATAAGGGATAAATATAGAGTTTCTTATTGGCTATAAAGAGACATTGATACCTTTTGCTTAAGTAGAGGATTAGAAGGATAAAATAATAGGGAGCTAGGGTATTAGGATATCCCTCTCAATTATTTTAAAAAGGGAGTGAGATGGATATCCTTATACTATATGGCGAAAACTATCGTGACGACCATATTAAATTAATTGATATAGACACCCAACAAAGGAGGAAAGAGGGAGATAGATAGAAGGAGGGAGATATTGGAGTGAAAAGCTTGATAGTAATAAGCCGAATCACCCTCCTTGGATTCTTTAAGGAACTATACATATAGGCTAGATTGTTTGATATATACCCAATATTTATTATGATTATTGGTTCTAAGCAAGTCTTACAAGAGAATATTTAATACTCCCTCTTAGTACCAATATTATAAACATGGCCATCAATGATTGCCCACTCATTAGACCTATGTGGGATTAGGGATAATATACACTAGTGCTCCATTGAGAGAACGAATTCCATATGGGCCATTCACTATAAGTTATCAATGGCCCACATGGAATTCATCTATAATTCGATGGGAGACACCTATGTTATATTGAACGAGTACTATTATCTAAATGACAATAGGCGCTAGGCATGGACCTTTTGCCTAATATTTTGAAAGTGGTCTTTATATGTTTGTTCCATAGGATAAATAGGTGATATATTAAGAGGACTCATTTGCCTACATAAGGACCATATAATATTGAAGTTAACCCAAAAACACTATAGTTTATGTTATATAGGCTTAAATAGATGATGGCCTACATCGGTAAGTATAGGGTTAATTATAGATGCAACCCTACTACCATGGACAAATAATTGAGCCAATATCAAATTGGACCACTCTCTAGTTAGCAAGTTCCTATAATTGACATGATAATGTAGTGAGATGGAGGAAGTCATTACTATTTAGACAGAGTGAAGTTAGACAATTCATAGTCTTAGTCGATAGTGTGTCCGGGGCCTAGAATAACTGGAATAGGTTACTCGTAGTGGTCCTAAAAGAGAGAAATAACCCTTTGGTGCCAACAATGTCTAGTTACTAGATAGTAATAGAATTGAGGTTGTACTCGATTATTACTTGTTACGAGATCGTTATAACCATAACCTAGTAAATGAAGATTATCCATTACAATAGCTCATTCAAGTATAATCTTAATTATGATATACATCTCCTTAATGCAATATACCTAAGGAGTAAATTGGTAGGTCTAATTTACTCATGTTAATTGACAAGATGTGCAATAGGTCCATATCTCCATTTATCATTAATGGTTTATCTTCCATATAGTTGAAATGCCTATATATGCCAAATCACCTTTATATAAGTAATTGAATAATATACTATTATCACGTAGAGTACTTATGAATAAAGACACCATTGGGTAAATATGGGATAATTAATCCCAAATTTAATGACGAGAAAAGGCCACTGAGGAATCCCTTCTTTATAAAGTATTAATAATCTAGATTATATAAACCATATTATATTTTAAGAGAATACCCCTCATAATTACGTATATAAAACGAGTCCGATTATGGGACATAATTATAGTCAAGCCTAGAATTGAGAGTTTAGAATAAAACTCTTTAATAAGATGAATACCAAACGTTTTGTGGAGAGATGCTAGTATTAGGTCAATTAGCTAGAATTAATGTGTTAAAAGACTCTAAATACCACTTCACCTAAAGATAACGGGCCATCGGCATCATTAAGGACTAGGGTTGTAAAAAGCTGAGACTTGTGATAATAGTGCCCTATTAGTACAAACGATAGGTGGGCTATCCTTTTATAGGAGGAAACTAATGAATAGTCTTGCCCCCAAAGGTACAATAACCTTATGAATACATGTCTCCCCTATCACTCTCAATTGGATTCACATATTATGAGGTCTCTTTTGGAGATTATTTTTACAAAGGTTTCACCAACATCACCATATTTCAACTATCTACCACTAATATATTAGGTATGAGATCGGAGTTTAACTTGAGGCAACCATAATCAATTAGATTTCTCACTTAATCTATGTGAATCCAATTGAGAGTACCTCAAGTTGTTACTACCAATCCCTCTCCCTATAATTGAGTTTCGACCATTAATGAAAGTAATCAACTAATAGTGCTTATATATGGCTAAGGTTGTGACAAATTAGAGGGCTATATATATAGTTAACTATAAAGATGTGATTAATTATAATAATACACTTCTATGACTTTAAATAGGACCTATATTCTAGTTTATGCCCAAACTAGGGTTGTGATAGGGTCATAAAAGTAGTCACTCCGTTAATAAGTGTCTAATGAAGGATACTCATAGAAAAGTTATTCAATCAAGTTATTCTCCATAAGGCACCTTCACTTAGAATTATTCCATATCTTAGTCTAGGGATATGATAGCTAAACTAAGAGTCTATATTTTTCGTTGAAGGGAATACGTATTAATTACCATATACGTAATGGTTGAACATTATGGTAAATATCTTCCCGATTCATTTATAGGGTATCTTATAGATTATAATTTAAAGATGTACACTTAATATATGGTTATCTCATCTACCCTTGATCCATAGTAATAACCCTTGTACATAATTTGAGTATATAATTTCACGGGGATATTGTTTTTCATTGTTATCTAAGTGGAGGCTCCCTCTCATGTTAGCTATCCAATGAGTTCATTAGGATATCATGGCATTATTGTGACTATCAATTGAGTCTCATATTGGGATTAGTTATTCCTTATTAACCAAGTATTGGTTTGTACTAAATGTAATCAAACTATTATAATGGGTTGAACTATTATAGATTTGATGAGAATTACTTCTAATTGGAAATAAATAGTATGCTTGAGCAATAGAAAGAGAAAAGTATATTGTTAGAGGACATAAGTTTCCTTATTAACAATTATGATAAGTGACTTATTAAGTATACTATTTATGCAAATATATATATATATATATATATATATATATATATATATAAGATTAAATTTTAGGAATTAACACTTAGTATTGAACAACTATCATATCCCTTTTGAAAACTATTGATGGAATCACCTAGTCACAACCAATCCTTATTGTAATAATAGCTATATATTTGATAGCTACATTTACCATTTTAGAGTAATGGGATATGCCACTCGGACCTATTAATATTATATGATAATACGGGGACATAATTATGATATTATGGGAATTTATGGACTATTATCACTATGTTGGATGATTTTGACCTTATAAACTAATGCCCCCGAATAGGTAATTATTTATAGTATATTAACGTAGTCTCCATAATATCCATGTATTATGAGGTTTATAGAGCCTATTCTCACTCTAATAGTTTAATGAAACATCCAATTATGGTACAACAACATTTAAGGTCAATTTACTCGATATTAGCATAGGTGGGATTACTTGGTTAGTCCTTATTGTTTAATTAATTGACAAGATACAATCTCTTTATCCTAATATAACACTAATAGTTTTTTTTTTTATGAGTTGGCTATAAAGGTTAAGTAATATAGGTATAAATTAAAGGAGGATTATTCCTAGGTAAAGGTATCCCTTGACCATTGTGGAGATTATATGTCCGATAATATTTCCCCATGAATTCCTCATAACCTTTTATAGTGCTATACCGTTATGTTGTGCGTACCCTAGTTAACCGATTACCAAATATACTAAGTAAATGAAATATTATCATACAATTATATGAAGGGGTGTATTATGATACTTGGGGATACCAGTTACCAATGGACAAATAATGATAATTAGTTATTTATAGTAGCAATTGTGCCTATTAATCTATTAAGTAATATCTAATGGTCATTTATAAATGTATGATCACTCATGGTAGGTGATCTTTCAAATAAGAGTAAGGGTTATTCTCTCTGGTTAAGATTCATATCTAGGGTTGGATGGCATTATTTATAGAATAAAGTACATAATAAATGGATCGGTACCATTTATAGGGAGTGTTCATGAGATAGAGAGCTCTAAGCAATTAGACTATTAGGGAGAGATAGTGGAATAATGAAGACTTGATCTAATTAAGATATGTTCCCTCTATAAACCCCTCTTAATATCATCGTATTTTTTAGGATTTCTTGCCGGTATATATGATGAAATGCTAGTACGGTGTAATAGCCTATTAAATTAGCAAACCAGATAGTGATTCCTTCTTAACTAAGTATTGGTTTGTACCAAATTGCCCTCTCATATACTAGGATTATATAATTATCATGTTTTCTATAATCGTAAATGAATTTATAGTCGATAATCCCAATTAATAGGCAAGAATATTCATCATATAACAAATTAGTTGAACTTTAGAGGAAGTTCCTCATTTTAAAATGATTACTTCCATGTGGGTATTTTTGGAAATCATACTTGGTCATATCTTAAACTCCCATACTATTGAACTTAAACTTCCAAATATGCAAATGCTGAAAGAGGACCTTACAATATGAAATAATTGTTTAAATAACCATTAATGTTAGGTGAATTAAAATATTTCTATCTATTAATAGTTATTTCGTAAAATATAAACATTCTCTCTATTTTGGCGTAGAGGGGTTTATGATAAACCATGGTATTATCTTACTGGTAGATATTAAATAAATTCTTATATATTATGGATATATACACATTGTAGTATAAAAGAGCACGAAATTATTATGATAATAATAATTTGGGTTTCCTAGTAGATGGTAATATAGCATGCCCCTATGTATATTATACCCACTAGTAAATATATAACCCTATCCCGATATCTGGTTATATAGACCTACAATAGTATAGGGATTAACCATATACTATTTTGGTTGTGCCCATTAATAGTCTCCCTATTAATACCATCTCATTACCCGAACTATCCATGATTAGTTCGATAGAGTATGGCCCGATATTAATAGATGGGAAGATTACTAATATTATAATATATTATATAAAGCTATTAAGTCGAGCATATATGAGAGTAGGGAAATATATATTAGTATATACTTATTCATAGCCCTCATTGAAGAGTATCCATTGCTAGTATACCCACTATATAAGGTCGACCACATGATGTAATATATTTATCCTTATAAGTAGACAATATTACCCTTATTAGAGGCCACTATTAGGTTGATCAATATTGCTAGGTAGTAAATTAATATATGATTAAAGGGTTATAATGTCCGATAGGGAGAAAATAATAGCTAGGGTAATTATCGTATAGTTCGTATAAATATTAGTAAATACCTTTAATATTAACTATGCATAGATAATGGTTTCTATCCATGATTATAAATGAAATGTGGGTGAACATGAACCATGTCTATAAAATCATTGTTACCTAGGTTAATTATATAGAGTTACTATTTTTAGAGGTACTATTGACATTATTGGTAATTCATAGTAATACTATTAATAGTGTCACCACGGATAAAATATTAACATCACTATTGGCGTAATTAAAGGTGATAATGCACTTAATATATTGCTAATAGCATGAATCCCTCTAAGAATTTGCTTATTTAATAGCCCTATCCCTATTATATTTATAAAGGTTAGCTATAATCATATCACTATTACCAAGATAAACCAAGCATTCACTTAAATTCTATCGATCATTATAGATTGAATTAAGGAGATGAATCAACATAGTATTATCACCTTCTAGAGTGAGGTGATAATTTAAATCATTTATTATATTAATAGAAAATGGTTAATATCTAGCCAAATAATGAGTTAAAGGTTAACCTAATGACCCAATTACATAGGCTTATTTTAAATAGCTAGAGAGAATGAGTTAACAATAAAGACATTACTAGTTTGCTTACATTTGAGGATTAGTCATTTAGTGAGGGTTTACAAAATATCTTAACTCATTATTTCCTCTTAAGAAATGTAACCACCAAATATTAAATTAGTCTATAGGGTAAGGGAGCATATTCTCTAAGGGTCAATACATAATATTTACCCCATTTGATGATTAGAGGGCCTAATATGGTCAGCTAATGAGGATGGTCCTCATTGACTATTTTAATCCTCCTCTATGAGTATTAATGTTCCTCGACCTTATAGATAATAGCATATAATATTTAGGGGTTAAGCTGTAAGTTATTATAACCTATAATCAAGCTAATTTAATAACATCTAATCATAAGATAGGCCAAATCCTTATAGCCATCCCACTATTAAAATTGTAAGTATATTAAATACATTATATACTATACCTCTATAACAATGTTCCATCGATGTTGGTTATACAATATAAACTAGGGACATATATTAATTACATAGTTTATAACTATTATGCCAACAGCATGCACCATTGTTTATTAATACTCTACTATTAATAGACATTATAGCAATATATCAACATATCATTAGCCATTATAATCATTATAACTCTATATGGATCTATATTTAAGAATAAGAGAGCACGAATAATTTTACTAGGATTATTGGGATAGTTGGTAAATATCATATAGATAAGGGTAATAACCGTGGGAAGACAGGATTAGTAATATTAACCTCATTAGTAGGGTTAAACATATACTTATCAATCTATATTCAATCCAGTATCAAATGTTCCTTAATATACATATGCCCTCATACTATTAATCTAATAATCAAATAGAGCCATCTCCCTGTTTGGACATACTCATCACTAGTATAAAATGAAGAGAGATAGGGAATTCAACAATTGTTATCCGAGATAAAGTCTACATGTAACATGCCCTAAATTAAAAATTATAGAATTTTACTATAGTTAATAGAACTATAAACATAAAAGTGGTTATGAATAGTTTAATGGATATTACCAAAATGTAAGATTGGTCTTAACCCTCAATATCTATGACCATTATGAACTCTATATATTGATATGTAAATCCGATTAAGTGATGAGTATTAAATTGATAAAATTGTAGGCTAATCTATCAAGGTATATGCCACCAAGTGGAATATTAATGAGGTAATATTCTAGGTATAACAAAGGTTAAATTTACTAGGGGATATACCAACAGTCTTACTATAATAACCAAGGTTAAATTTTATACATTATGAATACCTTGAATTGGTACAATAGTATATTTAGTGCTATATCCTAAATAAGATATAATCTAGTGACATAAGGGCCCTATTATCTTTGATTACAATGATTGCTATACCATATGTATTAAGAATATTTGATCTTATAAACTCTTTCATTGGATTAACATTGCTGAATTATCCTATTAGGGATCATATTATCTAGCCGAAACTATGATTGAGTTGTGGATAGGGATATCCTATGTTTATTGAAGAATATACACCAAAGTAATCTATGTGATCAACTAGAGAAACCACCTATTTATATGTATATTAATACTAATGAATATATGAGTTGTAATCATAATGGTTAAGGAACAGTTACCATCTTTTTAGAGCCTATTCGAGTTACAATTAAATCATTGTATGTAAAGAGGATAGTTTCACACAATAAAATAGATTAGGTACCTTAAAGATTAATAAATAGGGACCTATTGATACTTTGATAGATTATATTCATAAAAAAAAGCATATTGGGAAAATGACCAATATTAGAATGGAGGGAGAATAATATAGGGATAATTTCATTCACATAACTATAATCAACTATTTTTTACCTTGAATCCCCTATATTATAATCCCACCTCTATAAAATAAGTATTTTGGGCAATTAGAAGTATACATAGTAGCCTAATATTGACAATAGAAGAGAATTATTGGTTATTGATGTTCAATATTAGGTATTAATAAGATAAAATGGCTGAATTATGGCTTAAAGACCCATTTAATAATGGTAATTATATGAATAACTTAAAGACAATCATTTAATGATACTAAAAGAGGAGATGAACATGGCTAATCATTAATATTAATAGGGATAAAAAATATTTAATAATACCATAGTAGTAAGTAGTTAAATAGAAACATACTTTGATTAAATTTAAGGGATAGTTATAGATATTAGGTCATTACTTTATTGATAATGAGTAATACTATTAATAGTGAATCATATTAATACTCATACTATGGCCACTTATTTCAGATTTAAGTACTACCTATGGTTTAAGAGGACCTTACATTATATGATATAGCTATTAATAGTATTGGCCTTAAATATTAATGGGAGAATACTCTACTTTTATAAATGTATGATCACTCACATTAGGAGGTATTAGTAGAGAAAAAAATGTAATACTCTATACAAATAATTGATTGTGTCATGAATAACCAAATATTATAGTGGTTATACTAATCCATTGTTAGATTCCCTTGGGCAATAAGATTAATCATAAGAGTATGGTTCAATCGTCCCATATTAACGAACTACATTAACTAATGACAAGTATACTTCAGATAACTATTATATGGGACCATGGGTAGCCTTTCCTTTAGTTGTGCTTGGGATCAAATGAGGCTATGCTCGTGGATAAATCATGTTGGATACATTAGATATTAACCCTGGACAAGGTTAGGGATGCTAATATTGGTGACCCTACAATATACTTAATCCGACTTCACTTACTCTATAATATCAATAATCCTTATAAAGATGTATACTAATATATTATGATTGTCCAAGTATACCTTATAGAGTGTGCTAATGTTATATATATATATATATATAAGAACCTAAGCTGGAGTGATTGAACTAGATTAGGCTAATTTTCCCAATACCATTATTAACATAATGAGGATTAATAGTATATTTAGTGTAATAGGTTAATACTTATAAATTATCCGAGTAATTATATCCTATTAATGTATCATAGGATTTCCAATAAGCTAATGGTTTATTGGTCTCATATCATATATTAGGCGTATAGTATAAGGAACCATTAGTATATTAGGCATTACTAATTGATGTCCCCATCCCAAATAAATAGGGATGGTATAATAATAAATCCTATTGTTGACCTAAGATGTCTCAATAGGACATCTATTCGGACGAGTACTATTACAATAATATGGGACATCGAGTGCCATTATCTGCATAAGTTCATATTAATTGTAGCTAATAGTGTTATAATACATTATTAGTCAAAGTAACAGCCATATATTTATAATATTATTTATAAGATTATTATCCATGAAACATAGGGATAATCATAAACCCAAGTGGGATAGATTTATTAGGATAATCTTCCTAATAGACTATAGAGTGATCCTTTGGGCAATCCCTCCATATTAACCTCACTAGGAGGAATAACATATTTTAAATATGGGCTAATTATATTTTTGGATAACTTATGGAATTTCCAAGATAGTTAAAAGAGATGTATCGGACTCATTACCCTACTCATATACCTTAGAGGTTCTTAGAGATACAATTATCCCTTGTAGTTACCCTTATTGCTTCCAAAAGGATAATCATATTATCCTTATGTTTCCCCTATATATCCATGTCTCACACTAAGGCTATCTTAGGCATTATAATTAACAATATTATTTTATTAATAATAAGCCTCCCGGTAACGAACAAGATAATCTATCCAAGGTGGATAACATTACTACATAACTAAATAACATATATCACTTTGGGTTATCCATTTGATACATTATTATCTACTAGGATGTATCTAATCAATAATTATTGATTAATCCCTTTGGTGATATGTTAACTTTAATGATGTGGGTTTCTAATTAACTCCCATCTTGAAGTATCCATACGTTTTAACTTGATAGGCCTCAATATCTTACCCTATTGTAATAATAATTATATCCATAATAGATTGATATTGAGCTATCTTCAATGAGTAAAATATTATTTAAACCTCATGCCCCTCTCTTCTAGTTAAGGATTACATTTCCTGTCATTAATAGTATAGGCCTTCTATAGAGAACGCCCATATATAGGATCAATGAGGATATTAAGTTACAATTATTCCAAAATAACTAGGACCTTATATACCTTAATTTATAATGTTGTCATCAATGGTAAGTGTACAAATTCACTTGGTATTCAAACATGCAAATTATTAATGTGAGTTTATTAGACCCACTTTATGAGTTGACCATGTAATCGATAAGGGAGCCAATTATTGTAGATACTACCTCTAGAGTATTAGATAACTTAACGAGTATCCATTAGCCTACCTAAATCATAGCTTAGGCATGAATTACTAGTAAATATATGGGCAATAGATGATATGTCATATATATATCCCTCCATAATATTGGTAATCTTATAAATATATGGTTATAATGAATATCAATTGACCTATAACTTAATTCCCAATCTAAGGTTAGTTCCCAATATCATGGGATCCTTTTAGTATTAATATTTAAGTATGTTGGGATCCTTTTAGTATTAATATTTAAGTATGTTGATAGTTAATGTGTATAACCTTAGATTAGGTTTAATATAACAATACCTATAATAGCCCATTAATAAGGTAACACTCTCTCTCCCGATAATTGTAACTATTATATTGTTCCCAAATTAAGAAATAAGGGTAACTTAGGTGATTAACCATGGGTAATCAAACATTTTACTATAATATATTATTATAATAATTATTTATCCCATTGTATAAAGTTATTGGGCTAAGTTTATCGTTCTAGAGACCCTTCCTTGTCACCTATATAACCAAGAGAAATATAATACTAGTTAGGTATATATGTTATTGTTTACCCTATCAAGAGATAAATGGCTAAATTATAACCCCCGATAGGTTTATGAACACTACCTAGTTAGAAAAGGATATTATCTCAAAATAATTATAAGTGGGCATGATAAGTAGGGGAGACTATAGTCGATATGTCCATGCTAATTGATATTCATGGTTATCATCATTACCCTAATATATAGAAGTCCAATTATTAGATAATATCATTAATGTACTCTATGGTTACATATATCATGACAAATATTATGGCCCATATTCACGGATATATAACACTAGTCCAATTAGGTAAAATATCAATAGTATATATCCTTGAGTGATTTATTATCCTATGGTTCTAACTAAACATGTTAATATGCTAACAAGATTTAGTGGGACATATCCTAGATAGTATTATTATGGGATAAAACATGGAACATAATAAATTCTAGTTAAAAGTAATCAATGGATAGGGACTCGTCCATATTAGCAATGTGTTTAATCATTATGTGTTTGATACCTATTTAATTATTTAGATTTATAACTCACGGAATGACAGTAACTTGTATGTATTATGGATCATATTATCTTATCGGATAATAGAACAAATCCTAATAAATTTTCTTATACCATTATAAGGAGGTTCATATTGTAAATGCTAATAATATGCAAGGGAATGATATATTTTCCCTATTCATAATGTACATTAATCGTTTTTATCCACCCTTTCTAATTATAGCATTGTATTAGAATAAGAGGATTATCCCTAAATTATCTCCTAGTAATTTAATCATTAATTATAGTATAATAGTGTATATTATTAGAGAGGGACCCTACTAATAGTAGTAACCTAAGGTTGATCATACTATGATTTAATAGTTATTGTTATATCCCGTCACTATAATGGCTCTTATTATTCCATATCATTAGCTATTTTTTTTTATGAAATAAAATAGCTAATGGCATTATTATCACAAGCAAATAATGGGCTTGATAAAGAGGAGGAAGAAAGGATGACCATATAGTAATAATGGGACCGATACCCAAAATTTACTTTATGTTTAGGCTATAGATAATTTAAGTAACTTGATGAGAGAAGAACCAAGGTCCTCCTAACTAGATGAGAGATTTTGATGAGATAATTTACTCATGGCTACAAATTTTATTAGTCACCCCTCGCCAATATTTATATATTCTTTTATCAAATGGCTACCCCTTAGATAACCCTAATATGTTAATAATGATATTAGTAATACAATATCATAACCCCTTAAGTCAACACTAATATAATTTGTATATAATAAGGATATCCCTTACTCTTAAAGAGATATTAATTGAATATCTCATATAGGGTATTGTTACCTTATTTGTATAATCATTAATTAGGTGAGGGCTGATCATAATTAATAACCTTTGTCTCGTTCATAGGGAAATTTATATAGGTATATCTAGCTATAATATCTATATATATTTCATAGAGTTTAATTATACCATTCCCTTGATATTAGGGGTATATTATGAGTTAAATTACCCCTATTAATTTGGTAATTTAAGATAATAACCATAATTGTTATGGTTAAGATGATAGTACTCGTTAACCTATCCACTAAGATGAATATAATTGATTATGTATTCTATATGATAAGTATATGTTTAGTACTGCCTATTGTTTAGGAGGTATAATAACTTACAATATTTATCAAATTAGAATTTTATACATTATGAATATATCCTACTATCCATTAGTCTAGGGTTATATTTAGGGATTACTAATCCCCATTAGTAAACAAGGTCTATATATATCCCAACATAATACCCACCATACACAAGGTACGCCTCCATTTAGCTATCATAGGGTAATTATTTGTTATAGAGTCCTCAAGACTCTTTAACCATAGCTATAAGAATCCAATAACGGGATATGATTATAGCTTTATACCGTAATCTAAAATTGGGAAATGCTTGATATAATAAGTGGGATCGCTTGTATCCCTTGGTTATCCCTAAGTCGGACACCTTTGCTTAATTACTACCAATCTCTCTCAAAAGGAATATAGTAACATGACATTTTAACCTTTAAATAACTTAATAAACATTCATCTTACAATTTTGAAATGAATTAGAAGTTCACTCTATATTACACCATAATGGTATAAAGTCTTTTGTTGATATATCCAATTATATAATCCATAACAATCTTGGTCAATTATAACTAGAAGAAAATAGTGTATAGTATACTATTAATTTTACAACTCAATCAGGTGTGAAGTACTAATATCCATAATGAAAAATGCCCCTTTATATGAAGTTTATCTTATAGATAATAACCATATGGTTAACCTATAATTTTATACTAGTATATATTTCTAACCATAACTTATAATCAAAATATGTTAGAGTAAAGAGATATACCCCTTAGCTTAAGGGTGATGTTTACTTAGTTATAACACTATCGGTCGCTAAAATGCTCATTCTGGACAACTTTCTATGGACCTATATTGATACGAAGTTATTACCTTATATTCATCCTAATAAGAGTTGACCATCATAATAATTTTATACAAGGCATCATGGGGAGTATACACCATTATGACAATATCATAGTGAAAAGAACAATATCAAACAAGTAACAATGAGATTATTAGATATGATAAATAGTATATAACGCATAAATGCTATTCCATTTATATAATAGATCCTAATAATATGATATCAATAATGGATATACATATTTAGATAACACTATTATGCTAATAGATGGGCTATATTTAAGCCGATAACATAGTCCGTTCGGTTATCCCATGAGTAAGGGTGTTATGGCTAATAGGGTTGGTAACACATATAAGTATTGGCCATAATATTATATGGTCTCCATTGATAGGAGTATATTTTAGTAATGTCCTATGATTATACGATTTAACCATCATAACTAAATGAGAACAATAGTTTTTTTAATTAGACATCCCTACAGTTTCCCTAAATATATTGTCTATTAACACCCTTAATTATGAACTACTAGTGATAAGTAGAGTATATTTTAACTACCAATATCCCCTAGGTGATCATGGGATATATGGTTCCATACCATACCCAAAAGGGAACATAATGTTTTGATATTACGAGGTATAATTAATCTATTTATGGTATATTGAATCAATAATACATGTCACTATATTATTAGGAGCCTATTCTATAATATAATATCAATGGGGATATGATTTTACCTAGGTTAATTATATATTTAACATAGAAAGTTGATAATTATCAGAATAGTCTTTTTATAAGTAATGGTCTAATTACATTAACTAATTAGATTAGACACATATAGGGGAACTAAATATGAAACATGGTATAATAAATTTGATAATTATGCCCTAACTATGTATTATCCTATCTTAATTGGTCCACTTAAAATATTGCTAGTATAGAAGATTATCATGATATTTAACCTTTTATGAAATACAAACCTATTAGAAGATTATCAAGATAGGATAGTACATAATTAGGGCATAATTATCAAGGTTATTGTGCTAGATAAAACATGAGCTTGTATGTTTAGCGATTGGGATTCTCCCCTAGTAAGTCAAACATTAATACTCTAATATAAGTATACCCTTTATATTAATACAAATTATGTATGTAAACAATTGATAAATCCTCTCTATTCCTCAAGATGGTGACACATCATATAGAGAGGGTGTTCCACAATATAGGTTATAAACCAAGAGAGGGAATATAATAGTACTAATCCGCAAATTAATAGTTACCTATAGTTATGATATACTTTGTTTGAGTATTATAATTTAAGACCAAATAGACTGTCTGATATGAGGAAATAATGAGAATAACGAGGCTTATGTAAATTCAAAAGAACATTTAATCCGAAATTTCGTTATGGATATTGGTAGGTCTAATAAAGGGATGTATGGTCCCACGCATGGATAAGTATTTAACAATTTTAGACTTAAGCATTATATCATGGATACTCTCATGACCATAATTAGCACTCATCAATTGGGGATTATCTAAAATAGTGGGTATACCATAGTACTCCCTATGGTACCTATTTTACTAGTCTATTAATAGTAGAGTATAATAATTTATAGTTGATATTTGATGGAATATAGGCTAATTTTATCACCAATCTCAAGGACCTATTAAATGGTATCTCACTAATATGTATTAAGGACACTTTACTGATTCTAGTCTATTATAAATTTCATCTATTAGGTACACGATCAATATAGATTACTAACTCATATTATACATCAATCAAATGTTCTCGGATTAATCATATAACATGACGGGATATTACCTCAAATTATGATATTCAATGGAATATAAGGTAGTTATGCCTTCAATATACAAAGGTACTTACCAAGGATAATCATGTATATGCCAATATTTGATACTTATAGTATCATAGGATATTTACAACCCTAATATAAACCAAAGGTAAAGGAACGATAATCACTTTAGGTTAAGGGAATTCATATATGGACTAAATATTATAAATTAATATTTTCCTCTCTTTCCCATATCAAGTATTATGTCACATATCCTATCATTATAATGAGTATGGTGTATCTAAAATGTCTTTACCCATTATAAAGATAGAGCATAATGTTTTATACTCATACCTAATAAGGAACTAGCAACATAGTATAATTATAGTGAAGTACCTAAGATTACCTATTATTCTAACTATAGATGATTCGAATATTGTTCTCATATTACTCGGATTACACTCTAAAAGTAGCCGATTATAGAATTATTTTTAGATAATGGACTATATAGACTCAAACTCAAATTGGGTGACAATGGCTAATAGACTATGGATAGCCCATAGTATTGGAATATCAATGTAATTATGGGTATAACTAATAACCATAATTATAAATTACCAATTTATAGCAATGGATACCCTACTAATTACGAGGGGAACATGTCATTAGCCACGACTAAAAATATTTTAGTTAGGGCTAAATAGATATCCTAATATAATATATTAGGCATAATATTTGAGACTTTGATATTATTCGAATTGTAATAATAGCTTCTCTACAAATTAATCGGATAACCTTTTATAATTGTCCATATGTTTCACTAAAATATTTTAATTACGAGAGCCTACTTATAAACTATGATGATCCTATGAACGATCAATCGGGATATTGTTGTATCTTTATATAATATTATGGAAGTTTACGAATTACCTTTTGTGATTAACTAGAGAGACTATCAAGTGGTTCAATCCGAGTTAATACTCATGCTAGTATTAATATTATCATTGTCCTTATGGAGAATATAAGGTCACTATTACTCCCCTTAATATGTTTCTAGATAATGAGTATAAAATAAGCCTCTTGGTAATGCAGGTTTGTATCGCATACTATTCAAAATATTATGCTAGTTATACTATTCTCATGATCAGTTATATAAAGTTGGTGCGGGGTTTGTCAAATAATGTATTAAATAACATGGGGTAAGGGGTCATAGTTAATTTCTAATTATAAACCGAGCACTCGATTATATTATATGGCTTATATGTGGGGTAATATTATGTAGAAAATAGCTGAGTAAATGGATAGTATTGTGCCCAATGTTCTTTAAGGTTGGGCTATATCATCTATTAAGGACTCTAGAGAATATTATAAAGGACTATTCTTACTACCCGGATGTTTTATAATTTTATAACCTTTCTCATGACCTCTAGCATGAGTTATCCTAGGATAACTTTCTTCTAACCATTACTCTTATATACCCTTAGGCCTACTCTAGTAACCATGATAATGGTGAAATGTTATTTAATCTAGGGTATAATAGTAAGTCAGACACAATATTTGTATTAGGTATAAGACAAATAAATATTCGCTATATGTTAGTAGCATTTGGTATACCATGTTATAATGATTGGGTTATCAAAATCTTGTAGAGGTGAACTAATGTTTGACTTACTATTATACCTTAGATTAAAGTACTTGTCTTCATATAGATAATCATCCATACTATTTATCGATTAATATGTCAAAGCATGGATGATACTAAAATTAATTGAATAACAGTATATACTCTTATCTAACCTTTTGTATTCTATCATATTAATTTCTAATCCAACGATTTGCCATCATGGTCTTTAGATCTATCAATTAAATTCAATTCTATTATACTTAGTAAGACGTAATAGCCCCTAATAAATATTTTAGCCACCATGGATTAGTATAACCCTTACTTATCTCTACCATAAATCCTTCTTGATTTTATAAATAGGATATCTCCGTATGAGTTAATTATATTGATGCACATATCAAGTAAAAGATATCCTCAATGTGAATATAAGTATAATAGTAATGAAGTGGCTAATAGCTATAATACAATGACAACTATAATTAGTTAAACCATCCTATGGAGATATTCTGTGATATTCATCCTATGCTCTTTTTAAATTTAACGTTTTATTTACATTTAGTAATGGACTACTCATTATATACCAATACTATATAATTTCTCATAACTAAATAGGAGTTATATTGTCCACCTTAAATAAAATAGGGTGAAAACTATCATAACCTATATAGTTGGCCCTAAGATTCACAGATTATTAGGATGATTAAGTACATAGGGGTTAATACTAACATGAAATAGGTAGATTGTTCCCACTTTTAAAGGTTAATAATAGGTATAGGGACATGTACTCTTATCTATTCATAATTCATAATAATGGCCAACTATATAAGGCTTATCGCCATATTCTATACACGATCCCTATAGCTCACCATGGTGATTATATTTCACCTAGCAATACTTGAGATGTCAATTGAGGATTGGGAATCTACTAAAATTCCAATAGGACCATATAATTTTCCCATATTAGGATGCCATATAGCATCAAATCATTTTCATTAATTTATGATTTGGTCGATCCTAAAATTGAAGTATATGTGAACTAAATATGTCCCAACAAGATATATTATCACTACCTCTGAATTCACCCCTAGAGAATATTTGGGAATTAAATTATATTTTAGCACTAATATGCTATTTGGAAAAGGCAATAAGTATTTTCATCAATTATTGGGACGATAGTACCTTACTAACAAAGTGCCTTTGTCCAGCACAAAGATTAATATGTTAATGATATGCCCTACTAAATTAAAATACAAAAAAGTCAGCTTATCCTAGTTAGAAAAAGATATTATCATTTATTTAAGGTATATTTCGGTATTATTCTAGTCAACCATATAAAAACCTTAGCTAAGGTCCTCATTATTCAATATACCTTTAAGAGTGGTGATACATCGATTATATTCTTTAAGTACTGCCCTAATATATAAATAGAGGAGAGACAAGTTGAGAAACATGGAAAACATATAAGGGACTCTTTATTGTGTCACCCTTTTCATCCTAATTAGGGGAAGTCCTTATAATCATCTATTCGGGAGTATGGGGCAAGTATTTTATCAATATTGATTTCTCCCCGACCAAAATTAGGTGAGAATATAACATGTAAAGGCCACTATCCAAGGCCTTAGAGAATATTATTACCATGATATCCTAGCCTATATTTATTTGCTAGGCTAAACAAGGTATGAATAAATTGGTACTCGTCCACTCCCAATATTTAATATATTGAAACATTTTCTTCCCTATAACATCAAGGGGATATTAAATATGTAAAATAACAAAATTGACCCATTACCCCGTATATCTCTATAAGATTAGCTTTATTATAATGCACATTTTAGTCAAATATAGGAGTAATCTTCCTATACTACCAAATTAATGTCCGATAGGTTGATATTATCACATATTAAATTATATGGCAATAAGTACACCTCTTCTATATCTCCCTATAGGTTATAGGACTTACTAAATATGTTAGGTATAGATTATCCCTATGTAGTTAAACCGAGCTATAGGTAGTAAAAAAGGCCGATCATACGGGAAAGCTCATATTGTTAGGCAGGGAAATATTGTTATGCACCTAATATATAACATCTTTACCCCAAGGGAGCCCATTAGGGTATCTTAAGTTATTCATATAACTATGTTATCACACTTCATTATCACTTTAATTATTACATTACTTGGAGATATAATAAAAATGGTAATTGAACAACCAATAATCGGATGGTCATGAGACTATTTACACTTTGATGATTTAATACCCATGTGTGAAACATTAGTAATTATTTACCCCCTTAATAGAGTAAAGGGTACTCATATGTTGATATTATAGGCCGAAAATGGTTGATAACTCTCTATGCGCCCATTGGTCCTATTGATTATTTATTCAAGTAATCCTGGTTAGCCTCATTGACATCAATTTAACAATAGTAACCATATTTCTCAATTGATAAGTTAGCCTATATCCAAGTGGAGCATTCCAATATCGTAAAATTATAATTACTTTAATTATACGATTAACTTGCCCCTTTTATGAATATAAGGATATATACCCCAAGTCATCATTTTTAATAACTCTACTATCTCCAAATAGTCTAATAAATAGTTGTTCATGTTGAAAATTATAGTTTTTCTCATAGATGATACAATTAAGATGATTGTAAATAAGGGTAATTTAGGCTACCCATGTCTATATTGTTTAAGCCTCTCATCAATGATAGGTGATATATATATATATATATATATAGTAATTAATAACAATAAATCTAAATAGGTTAATTACCCTATTGTTTAATGATATCGTGCACTAGCCTACCTCGATGTAGTTGAAGAATAATACCATTAAGAATATTAGGCCATTACTCTATATGAATATAGTTGAAGAATAATTAATATTATCCTTCCGGGAGAGGGGGCATACCTTTACCTTAAATACTCATTAACATTATCCATAATACATCATGGATATTATCAATATTTAAATCAATGAACAACATAGGCCTTTTTTATCCTAATAATCAAAGTAAAGGTTCATTAGATGATCATAAATAACCCTACAGTATATCTCTATTATAACTCTTAACTAGGTTGATACTCAATTTAATATATATTGAAATAATAAATATTAATTCGGGTATCCTATTTAGGTCAAATAGGATAACAGAGGGTATCCTTATATATTGGTCTATATTTACCCTTTACTAAACAATGGCTTAAGATATCTATATTTTTATTCACATTAAGAGTTAGCTCATATTCATTGAGAGGTATCATATATTCTCTATTAATGATTAGACATATCCTCTTACATTATCCTTATTCATTAGCCTAGTGATATATTAACCCACTGTCAGAAAAAGGTAGAAAGACCCTAGTTATTCTCTAGTCCCTACCAATAATCAAATGATACGTATAGGAATAAAGGAACATCCCGACCAAATTAATCAGATTACCCTCCCTCATTAAGAATAGGGTATAGTATTGGGTCATTAATACCTATTATATGAATCTATTACAAGGGCCAACATAGCGGTGAATAGCTTCAACAAAGCGATGACCCTCCCGATTAATAACAAGAGTGATCGAATTGAATCCTCAAGAATAGGGTATATTATGGGCCAATATGGAAAATTACTAGAATGCTATAATTAAACTCTATAAAAAATATACAGATATTATAGCTAGATATACCTATATATATTTCCCTATGAACGGACAAAGGTTATTAATTTTGATCAGCCCTCCATTCCACTATTATTGTGAGATATTGGGTCATAGTAATCAATACTCTATAACTTAGTTCACCAATATATTCAATACCATAATGGAATGAATACCAAATAGGGATAAATTATGTAGGATAACTACCTTCCTGATTTCATTAAGGATAATATATTCCTATGAACAATTTGATGGGTTAATATATTAGTAGGTATAAATCATTGAGCCAAACTAATTTAGTGGATTGTTAATTAAATACCTTCCTATTTACTATAATGAATATATCAATTAGACATAGAGATAAAATATCATAATTTAAGGTAATTATTAACTATATGGAAAGTAAATTTTGATGGGGAATATTACCATATGGCATATCCCAATAGTCAAATCCATTTGGGAACCGATTTTCCTTGATGGTCAGCATCCTATTACGAGCCTATTATAAGTTGTCCCTAGTTACTTGAGGTAGCCCTAAGGTTATTTGGCCTACTCCATATCATGCTAAATTACCCAAATAAGATTTTGTATTAATATGTATAATAGTTTAATTTACAATACCTAGTTACCATATATTTTTTGATAAATGTTATCAAGTTTAAGATAATTGAAATTATTTGGTTATTATTTTGGCCTAACCATGGACAATTTCCCAATAAATGATAGGGATTATTAAGAGTTAGGAGACATAGTGTAACTAGGTATAGGGTATTTTTCTATAATAGTGGTCATACTAATAGAGTTATGAAGAGAATGTATTAGGGTAGTGCTAATAATTAGTAACCATGACATTATCTACACTAAATGTTAGTGAATATTACATAGGTAATCGCTTAGTAGGACTAATACCCATAATATTTCTATACATAATTTAAAATATAGTCTAGTTATAAGAAGTAACATATTCTTAACCTAACCAGGTTATCACAATGTCATATAAGGAGTAGTTAAATTGTCAAAGTATTTATAATTGAATAGGGGATATCATCATTGGCTATTATACAATGTCCTCTCAATATATTCATAATCCTTTGGGACTATAATACATTATAATGGTTAATCACTATAAGGTCATGGTGTTAGGTACCTTAGTTAAACAATGTTAGATTAAAGGGGGTTGATAACCTATAATGAGTATACTTAGGTAAGATGGGGAGTATTATCATTAACTATAATCTCTCAATATTATAAACACATGAGTCTCCTTAGTCATTATTTATCATACTGTGTGCATCTATTTTTAAGCCTCTTATATCATTATCATGACCAAGTACTGATAATTAGGTTATCAACTATGATATTTGGGAAATACCCTGGTATTATTTATATAATATTAATATAATCTATCATATGTAAATAATGGACTATTTATGGTGACTATATAAACATATGGTAATCATATGGTTACTCCAAGTATACTAGGGATAAATATGCTAATTTTATTCTCCCATATTTATATCCATATTATTCTAGGATGTGATATACCTATATTTTATATGTTACCTCATATAATCATAGACCTATTATTCTAATTAGGTTGACCCAATTTTGATTATCTTCTCTACTAATGCCTCGCTTTAAGTTTATATCTAGTAATAAATAAAAACACTAGTACATTATCTATATTAAACTTAGGGAACTATACATAATTACTAGTTAAGTTATTTTGTTATACCAAGTCGGTGGTATATACCTTTTTAAACAAATGCTAATAAGGTCCCTTACCAATATAGGTCATTCATATCCCCATTGAAGAATATACTATTCATAGGATAATTAATCGAAATTTAGGGTAACTAATATTATACAATAGTACCCTCTAGGAGGTTCATTCCATATATTAACATATGGGTCAATTTATGGTGAGTACATAATGTCAATTGATTACTATAGACCCATAACTAGTAAATACAAAGATTACTAAGTGAGACCCAATCGACATTTTATTTCCTAGATAACCATCCTATAAACCAATCGACATTATCAAGATTACTAAATCCTACGGAAAATAGGTTTATATCTTGGATAACTATCCTATAGACCAACCGAATAATGTTTTAACAATGTAAGGATACTCTCTTACCTAGTAAACCCCGCTAAACCCTATATTTAGGGAAAAAGACTTGGGATAACTATGATATTTTTACTATATAAGTATAAATAATCTACCGGATATAGGTCCTCGATAATCATTAGGATTCCTAATATCTAGTAAATACTCTACATAAATAGTTATTTTATATAATGCGTAATTATTAACATTTTATCCCATTAATAGGACCTTTCTATAACTTAGGGCCTAGGGCTATAATATCAAGCTAAGGGGTCTCACATTTTCACTTTTTTTTAACTTGGTTATTATCATGTAGATCACTCAATCCATTCATTATAGAAAGGCCAATTCCCTAAAGGGTATATCGCCTAATAGTAGGACTATATCTAATATACTAGTGTACTCATATATACTTATTTTAGCATAATAGACCAAGATGAGGAACCCTTTGATGATATACCCCTTATACTATTGGAGTATACTAGTTAAAATATTGGTTAAAATATTTGTATCATCTATTAATCACCTCTCACTTAATTAGTCATTCTAAATAGTACTATATATGGCCCCATGAATAATAGTAAATATTATTGATTATAACTAGGACTAAACCCTTAATAATAAAGGAACTTATGTAAATCTCTACTCCTACATGAGAGTCCCTCTTATATAGTACACATATTGTTCAATTACTTAGTTGGGCCAGTGGTTATACCATTAATAAACCCTAAACTATTATATCTTCTAATTGGTATGATTGAACACCATGACCTTAATGCTTTGATATAATCCTAGTTGGTAATGAGAGTTTATAGGATGGTTTGATATGGTCAAGTGAGCTGATTTCTTAATATAGTAATGGTGCCTTTTATATCTAATGATATGGCCATATAATTATGAAAAGAGATAAATGGCTAATAGGTCAATGGGATTTGGTATAATATTTAATAGCTAGTTGGTAACCATACTCTCTCTACTATGCACTATTATACAATGATATATATAATTGGGATATATACGAAGATATATTAATGACCAATTAGAAGATACCTAGGTTTTAGTACCTAGTTAATTGACCTATGCTAATTTAATAATAATTATCTAGATGTTTGTTTAATAGGTAACAACATAAGTATTTATGCTCATTGGGCTTAAACTCATTGGTAATCTTATAGAGTCGGTATTAATTAACAAAATGCTCGTTTAATTATAGTAGCCAAGGTAATAAGCCAACATTTTTATATCAACCCTATTAAGACTAATACATGGGTCCAACTCTACTCACAAACTAAAGCTATTTGATCTAACTTTGTGCCCATCCCTATGTTTCCCCATGTTAGGCTCGTGATTGCTAATTACTAATTTTAACTATATCGTCACTTGTAATGATACTAATATATCATAAACATATGTAACCTAAATTACAAAAAGTTAACTTATAATCCTATTCATATAATTCACCTTATCCGTAATTATACAATGACTGCACAAATAGGCCCATAATAGGTATTAATTGAAACATAATATTAGTTAACCTAATATTATGATAATCTAGTTAAATAGACTCCCTATAATTATGGATTGAGTTACTCAATATTATTCAAAAGAATAATATTATCGTTTAAGGTTTACTCATGAATATCTATAAAAATTAATTGATTGTGGGGATGGACCCGATAATGTGGCCTAATGTGATAATGTATAAGTTAAATAGTAAGTACCGACTAGATAACCATATAATCTTATGGATATCCTCTTTAGTATGATAATCTTTTGATGGGGTATATTCCCTAAACTATTGGGACAGGTTGAGAAACATGGAAAACATATAATGGTATGATCCCTAAGATCCCTCAATTGGCCTATGGGTGATATTAATATACCATTATTATGTTTAATAATAAAGGTAATACTAGGTACGAATTATAGTATAGAATTATAATCAGTACATTGCTAGTCTCCCTTAGTTAGGTTAATTGCTTATTATTTTTCATTATATATTACTTTTGCCTTAAATTAACCTATATCGATCTGTTATAACTAATTCCCTAATATTAAGGGTATAATAGAATCTCACTTATTATATGGTTACTAATAATAGCCCACAATGTATACTATTAATTAATCATATATGGTACCTTCCTAAATTAGATAATTATTAGGGATAGACCTAGATTAACAATTTGATGCTCACCCTATATTTCATAGATGTATAGGTCTTATAATTAACTCGAGGTATTAGTAGAGAAGATAAAAGGTTAGAATATATCCAATCTCATTAAATCATCTAGTTAATTATGAGTCGTTTAGGGAAGATATAAATTAATAATTATAGATATTCATATCCTGGAAGGAGGAATACAAGTATGAAAGAGTCATTAACAAACCTTATTTAGGGTTATTATAACTTATAAATTCTCATGAGTATTAACTTTCTTAATCAACCTCTACATCCACCTAAATCAATATCAGTATCCTAAGGGTTCCTCTTTATGGTAGTATGGAGGCCTATTATGGATAATTAACTTTATAAATTGGTTCATCATATAACTGCCAAATAATGGTATTAACCCGATTGGTAATAGTTACAATACCCTACTAAATTTAAAAAGGTTGGTATTACCATATGATAGTGATTCCAACAAAGGTCAATAACATATATGCCTAACTAATATTATAGTGTTTATTATAAAGGTCCCTAATGTATTACCTAGAATATCTACTATTAGTAGAGTATTAGTAATCATGGCCTAATAACAAATGATAATAGGGATAAAATTTTATCAAGTGGAAGGATATAATAGTTAGGAGATTAATGCGCATCCCATTAATCTTCACTCCTGAATTGTTTCATCAGGATAATTATTTATAGGCAAAATTAGGGATAATATGTTATCCCTATGTTTGCCTATAACATTATTATAGGATAATAATTATTAAAACTAGAGTGACTATATAAGAACCTCCTATAGGATGATGTAGAGGGGTGCACTATGGCCTTATATCCTCTCATAATGTATATGGACCTATACTCATCATATCATTAAGCCTTATAACTAACATCAGGATAGCATCCCAATAATCAACTAGAGATCTCTTTTGTTATACCTAATCTACCTATTTAACTAATTTGTCAATCCTATCAAATGATTAACTCATACTCTACTATGAGCTTTATGGTATTATTAATAAGGGAGTTACAAATAGGATTGACATATAATTTGGGCAAGATTATATGAATGATACCAATAATCGGGATATTCCTATAATTATCACTCCAATATATTATACTAGAGTGACATATTATAAATAAGGATTTGGCCTAACTAAGGCACCATACGAGTAGTTGACAAGTAAGGGGTTTAATGATTTATCCAGAATGAAACCAAATAATAATAATATGGTAAAGATTGTATATGGTATAATTTGGTAGTAAAATTTGTCTCCAATAATTATATATGCCATTAAGTTTGTTATAGGATAGCCCGATATATATAAATAGGCTAATCCCTCTCCCGACTTATAGCGATTCACCTTGTTTTATGACCTTATTTATATTCCTCGAGAAAATCCTTATATATATATATAAGTGAAGGCGTGATTGTGTATGTGTGCCATTTGAGTATTTTGGGATAACAACATGCTCGGGTGTTTAAGTAAGGATTTATGAAATGAAATTTTGGACAATTTATCCGATTATTTGGAACATATCATACAAGTGAAAACTACACCATAAGAAATGTATGATTTGTGTTAAATTAAAACTATTTTTGTTGAGATTGATGGTTTAACAATTAGAGGAATCAAGTATGCAAAATCAATGTTCTTGAGAATTAGGTTCTGTTCGGATTTTGTGTGGCCTATTCAAGGACCTTAGATCGATTCTAGGTGAATATTAAAGAATAAAAGTTGTTTATCTATATCTCAACTAACCCTCTATAAAATATTTTTATTATTAGGTTTATATATAAAAATTTATGCCTTTTTAGTACATACTATTCTGGATGAACTACTCGTTGGATAAATTGATTCTTAAAATTCAAAATTATGTTATTGATCATGTGTTTGGATTTTAACCTAAGTTTTGGACATGTTTTGAATTAATATATGTAGTTTCTAATCTAAAAAATATAGGATTTACTTGTGTCCAGAATTTAGGTCATTCTTCGCTTTATAAGAGGTCGCTCTATTATACATCTACTGCAAACAGATTTGATGTGTATGTATGTTACTTGAACCAAATTAGTTTAGGGACTTAGTTAGCTTAATTACCTAGTTGGTTGTTAATTAGACACCTAAGCCCCATCATTTAATACAATGGAAGCCAACTCACCAAGTTGGACTAAGAAACCCGCCACTTTGCACTATTTCATTCCATTTACTTTGCACCTTATCCAATAAGCTTAGGCCACTTGTACACTAAGTAAATGGGGAAGAAACAAGCTTTGGTCACTTGTACACTAATTAAATGGGGAAGAGAAGATGGTGTATATATATATATATATATACACACCAAAGTGAGATCATGGCTGCCATTTTCTTTAGAAACCCGTAGCTTACAAAAATAAGAAAAGAAAGCATGAAAAAAAAGAAAAGAGAAAAAAAGAAGGAAAAGACTAGGGAAAATCTTAAGCAACCACATATCATTGTAAGTAGGTTTTATTGATGCTTTCAATTCCATTTTTAAATGTATAAGTTATGTGTTGGGCCGAAATTTAGGGCTAGTACAAACTATGGTTAGATGGACCTAAATGGACAAATTGAAAAGGGAAAAAGGAAATGAATTCCTAGGGTTTTCTCTTATGAGACCCATTCGGCTTAAGGGACAAATGAACAAGATTAGACTTTTATTGTTGTAACCAAAACTTAGGACACAATTGGAACTCAATTAATTGGAAACTAGTAAGTTGGGATTAAAAGAAATCACTTACCATTCCTTGAGGACCCATTCGGCCTAGGCTCACCAAATTTGGGGTTTTGGATTCCAATCATCCAACCTCCTCATTAGTGGTTTAATTACATTTAAGTAAGTATAAAATGAAGTTTAGAAAAGTAAAATTTCAAGGAACGCCAAATTTAGTTTAGAACTATTAAGAAACCAATTCGGCCTAAAATGCCTAATTCGGGTTAGAAAAGGAAAATTTGGGACTTTGGGACCTACCCTTCCAACTTTATGACGAATGCCTAATTCGGGTTAGAAAAGGAAAATTTGGGACTTTGGGACCTACCTTTCCAACTTTATGACGAATGGCTAATGTACACCTAAACAAGTGTAAAAAGAAGTATTAAAGGGTAAGAACCCAAGGAAAAATTGAAAGTCCGACCTAGGCCCATTAAAAGGACAATTCGGTCATGAATACCCAAACTAGGGTTAGAAAAGGAATCCTATATCGAAAATGCTTAAACGGGTTCATAGTACTAAAGTATATACCCAACTTTGTGTATAATGGTTTAATTACACTATATTAAATACAAAAAAAGTATATACACAACACCATGTGTATCACGTACATTTGGGGGTGGTATGAATTGAGAAAAATCATTGAGTCGAGAAATGATGCGGTTTGGTAATCGAATTGGATAGAATGAGTAATAGCAAGAAACCATGTGTGTGCTCTAGTACTAACACCATTAAACGAGGGATAATTTCGCTAATCGTGTGCTATAACGAGGGATAATTCCATTATGAGCGAGTAGGTGATAATGAGATCACTAAGAGAGAGTAATGGAGCGAGTAGGTGATAACATGATCACCAAGAGATAGAATGCATGGTCTTGCTAATACCCAAGGTACTCGGATTAAAATGAATGAGAAAAGTGGGAAACAGAACATTATTACATATCACGTGCATCACCCTACTTGCCGAGCTCCGGCTCATTACGTTAGTGTAATTGTGTGTGTGTGTGTAAGTAAAGCCAAAACCAATCTGATCGAGGAAGTTGCTAGTTCTAGCTAAAAGAGACTCATGTGTCACCCATAAATATAGGAATATCCTTTAACCGTATTAAAAAAGGGTGCGGGGCTAGATGTGAACTTTAGGCATTTCGAGAATTTGGCACTTTAATGTTCTATGCTTGTATTATACGCATTCCACTATTTGTTTATTTGTTTATTTCCTTTTGCTATGTGTTATGGGAGTTAGTTGGGAAATTAGTTCCAACAATGTGTCGTGTCCGGCCATGCTAGGTTAGGTAATAGGTAAAGGAGTGGGGGCGTCACATTATTATGTCATATTATCCCATATATCTAATAGTATATCATATTAGTATTATAATTATAGGAACTATGGGTTACCCATTTATGCTCATCTTAATTCTCTATAGGATAATCTACATGAGGGGTGAATATACATACACTATGACATAGTTAATGCTCTTTTCCAATTCACCATATCAATATTGTTCATTATCACATTTAGAAGATATAGATGGGGCTATGCCCAAATTATATGGTATAGAGTAATATTACTACTAGTCTAAATACTTGATTAAATTAACCCCTATAGTTAGGGTGCATGAATAGATTGGGACCTTACCTATGGGACCGTAGCCCTATCTATAACTTCTAAATGTGATAATGAACAATATTGATTTGGAGAATTGGTACCTAGGAAAATTGCGAGGTTGTTTGGTTCCATTACTGGATAAATAATACAGCGAAACTAAAAGAGGGATAATATAACTCTTGTTGTTAGTATGGGGCTACATGGAAAATAGTTATGGAACAATTAAAGTTTATCTATACTATTGTATATTATTCATCTATTTTTGCCAAAAGTAATAGGATATATAGAATAATATTGTAGGTTATTAATGTTTAAATTAGGCGGATAGTATACCCTATTCACTTATCAAATAGATGAATTGCCCTACTCAATTGCACTCTCTTGATCACACCCTATATTATAAGAATAGGTGACCATACATTATTGTACTGATATGTGATTGGGTATTAGTATTTAATTATCCTTATATCACCCGATTTGAGGATCCTTGATACCCCTTCAGTCTCTACATTAGATATATATTAGCGAATTTATCTTACCGATTACCCTCATAAAGAGGACATCTTTTTTAGAATTGGTCATAATGAAATAGTTGAGTAGGCTATTGTAATAGGGGCATATAAATATCTCCTTGTAATTTAAACGCTTAAAAATCTTTGGGTTATCGACTTACCATAGGCCTAGTCGACCCTATTTATTGTGTCACCCCTTACATTACTTGGTGATATTCCTAAATAATATAATTAGTGGAGTGGTGGCCAAATATCATAGTAAAAAGATTATTACACTAATTTACTATGAATAGTTAAATTTACTTATCTAATATAATACTTATTATTAAACGTTTGATATTAATACCCTCGATATACTATCATTATTAAATTATTATGGGAAGCATCCTATATGAATAAACCTTATGTGAGGACAATATATTTGGAAGAGCTCTTTACAATATATTAGGACCACACATAAATGTTCAATAATAGCCTCGTGGCTCGATAACCTATTTATTATATCAAAATTAAAGTATTTGGGGAAATCATCCATACTATTACTAATAATTCCCTATTAATAAGTGGGCATGATAAGTAGGGGAGACTATAGTCAATATTTACCAACTTCATATAGAGATATCAATATTATGATCCACTGTACTAATACTATTTTTGGTTAATATGCCTATTTAGGGTAAGGATAATGGGTATACTATTGTATGAGACTCGAATATATGTCTCTCTAGAAAAATTCGATCAACCTAATAATGGCCTCTACTATCTCCTTATAAGATAGTATACCTTTGTAGATTTATTGAGAGTAAGACAATAACGATTTTCGTATGATAATAAGATTAATGATACTATTCAAAATACATGGTTTCCCTCTCCTCGCACAACCATATAATTCCATGGATTTATCCTATACATTAAGAGATGTGTTCAACCCTTACAATTATACTTCGGATGAAGTAGTGATATAGGTAGTTTGGTCCTCTAACATAATTATTATCACTATAATAGACTAGTGTGAGGATAAAATAACCTTAGGACTATTGGCAAGTATACATGTAGACTACCTAATATGGATTATCAAGTATATAATGCTAACTAGAATAAGGATTAATCATGCCTATCTTTATTCCATACCTCGTTCACCCCTACTGTAAATTATGTTATTATAAATGATCGATATTTAACTATCATGGATAGTATATAAGCATACCTACAAGCTGGGACCATAAATAATTAGGACTGATATGGGATAAAGAATTTATCTAAAGATAAGCATGATCAATCACATAAATGGAGTTAACCCTATAGCTCACCATGATATAAACTAGTTAACCTTAAATATGTGACCATATAGTTCAAGTACAATTTGGTATAATACTAACAAAATTGTAAGGGTTCGTTATAGGAGACAATAACATTATATAATACCGTAAGTCCCATCTTTCCAATTGTTTTCAACATCTCCCTCACTTCTAACAAATATAGGTCCTATTACTAGATAGGGACCTTACCTATGTAATTGGATAGGTGGTACTGCTTATACACCTATGTTTATATCTCCATATTATTCATCCATATAACTATATATCATCATAAACCTTAGTTAATTATGCCAAATATTGTAGGAATAACCCTATATATGGTCTCCATTATAAAGATATGTGCATAGATTAAATCATAATTATTGGGCAAAATTGTAGCTATAAAGGGATTGCGTGCCATGAATAATCAAATATATAGTATCAACTATAATCGATTATGTACAATCTTGATTAAGGGTTTCTATCAAAACAAAATTAGGATAGTATACACAACAATTATATGCTACTGTGTGTATATCACTATAGGTATTAACAATTAATTATCCGAATGATTATAATTCTTATAAATTATAATATTGATTAACAATCTATTTATTATTTATTGAACCAATGTTATGATACTAATAACCAATCATAGGTTACTCTGTCTACTAATATTAAGGATTTCAAGTGAAATATTATGTTTGGCGAAGGTTTTATCAAATGATAAATGCAATATTATCATTCCTTACTTTATGGGAAAGTAACATAGCAATATTACCTCCTAATTATATTATACATTTTCTATATATAATCCTCCCTAAGTAGCCTATCCAATTGTTTAGATTTCAAGTGAAATATTATGATTGGCGAAGGTTTTATCAAATGATAAATGCAATATTATCATTCCTTACTTTATGGGAAAATAACGTAGCAATATTACCTCCTAATTATATTATAAATTTTCTTTATATAATCCTCCCTAAGTAGCCTATCCAATTGTTTACATAGGGACCTTACCTATGTAACTAGATAGCCTAATAGAGCCCATACGAAACCTAATGTAAGCATAAACCTAAAGTATGATATCACATTTAATAAAAGATCATTAGGATACATAAAGTAGGATTAATAATATTGAGGTATTAACGAGATATAATTAATTAATCACTATGTAAAATATATATCTCGTCATAATATTATACCTTAATTGAACTTTATAATAGATTTACTCAATATTAGTTATACCATATATAGAGTGATTATATTAGTTGTGCTACTGAGTGTTAATATTATCTAATAGAATAGTAGAACACTTATTTTATGGATTAATGTCCACTTGTTGAGCTAATTAATATACCCTATAGCTAAGGAATTATATATACGAGCCACTTGGATGATATTATTATATATCCCGAGTATAGGTCAAGTGATTGGTCATTCATAATCTCATATTACAAGGGCCAATTTAGCGAGTGAACATGTTCAATAAATATACATAAGGTGAAAAGATAATTACTCCTATATGGTCCAACATAACCTACTTATCTCTAGGTCACTTAATTTTTACTTACAATTAACGATGTTATTACATGATAGGTCATACAAGAGTAGGGAAATAATGAGGTATTTCCTAGGTAGGCCTAATGTGATAAATTATACGATTTTTATCATGGTGAGATTACTATAATTTGGAATAATTATGAGTCAACTCTCAATTACACAATATCTTCTAATGATAGGTTGGCCTCTAGAGATCGGCCATTTATATAAGTATGGATTGTGCAGGGAAAGAACAATACGATACTAACAGAGTTATTATCATATTTAATCACATTACTCTATTTATTCTTAAGCATTATATTAGGACATATGGCGAATTGGATAACTTAATAGTTTGAAGATAATTATCAACCTTAATATAATATTAGGAATCAAATGGATTTGGCCGATACTAAATAAAGTGAGGGCTCGATATTATAGAATTAAGATAAGAATGTATTTAATTATAGCTACTAGTAGGAAATTATAACCAAGAGTATAATAATAATTTCTAGGTATAACCCATACTAATATGTAACTCTCTCTTATTTTAATGCTATAATATCGGGATGGAAAGTAAATTTATATTAGGGTACTAATACTCTCCTATAATCAATATTAATGTCACCTATATTAATATTACCTTTTAGGATGATAACAATGTCTCCTTCATATGTCTAATTTATATATTGACCAATCATAATACTTTGTAACACTCCCTTAACTTCAAGTGAAATTTAGGACTGGACCACCTATTAATGAGGACTCGAAATAGGTTATGGCCATTTCAATTACTATATAAGCTATAATAGCTTGGTCACTTACTTTATGAGTTAATATCTTTGGGGTAAGGTATTGATATGTTACCCAAGCCTTGTTATGATATCCTATCAATCTGAAAACACTTTATCATGATTGATTTTTCTTAACTAGGTAAAACATTATCCTTAATACATCATGGATATTATCAATATTTAAATCAAGGTTAGGCATAATTCACTCTCAGCTTTTGTATTTTGGGGAATAGTACCCAAGTGGTAAAAGAATACATATCAAGTATGGGTAATGTATTTATTTGACTTATATTAAACATAGGTCGGGATTGAGATTCTAATAGCCCATTGAACCTTTTAATACTTATAACTATTAACTTTGTCAATAATTCCCATCTACTTTTATAAGTAAGGGTACGCAATCAACTAGCCTATATCATTAAAAGGTTCAATGGGGAAATATTATACCTATAGTACATTACTAGTGTCCATAATCAATGTATGCTACTAGGTTTATTAGGTATTGATATATAACCTAATAATATTATGATATTAAAGGGCTAATATCTCCAATGAGTATAGTGAAATATTATATACACTAGTATTAAATGGGCCTTAAAATGATATTATTGGTTCAATTATTATACTCATTCACCATGTATTCACTATCTATTTATGTATCATTTATTGGTATTATCAATAAGGTCCGAGACAGTTTTCTTATGATATATAGCATATCCGGTCTCCCTTAATATTAAACTTGTATATTAGAGGATAACTATAATGAATGGGTATTATAATATGACATATTGATACCTTTCGATATGGCCTAACATCAAGGTCTAATCAATAAGGTATAATTATGGCCATAATAAGGAGTATATAGGGATTATCCTATTAATCCTAATGATCTTTAACCTATTTATCATACTCTATGAATATTCCCTTATGTAACTAGTTATAGTTATTACCATAATATATTAAGGTCCTCCATACATATTAGTTAAAGATTGGTAGATAATTACTCTAAGCCCATTATACTCATCGATTACATTTAGTATGTAATGATTATACCTTTCTATTATTTATCATATTAAGGGTGAAGAAGGCTAGATAATAATTGTTAAATTATCCTATAGGTTATAACTTATCTTTGTTTCCCATACATTATAGGTATGGCATTATAATATCCTAACATGTCTAAGTTAATTGACGAGTAATAATATTCATAGTTCAACCACTTGAATAATAACCCCTAATATCTAAGGAGAATAATATTAGGGATATACATTAAGATTGTATTTGTAATACCCTATGTATAATATTTAGGTATAATTGGTCAGCCAATTCATGCATAAACTATATTGGACCATCGATGACAAAATTAAAACACATTTTAATTTCTCATGAGCACACCCTTATCCAAATAGCTATATGTTCAAGGGTATTTTTATAACCCATGTATAATATTGTAACCAACCCTTACAATGGAGAGAATATATTATCAAAATAAAAGGAGGGTTATCTAATTCGATCGTTAGTTCTTATAATCAAATTAAAATGATTTGGGCCATTAATATAAGGGAATGATTACCATCTGATAAAATGGTACTACTATTAGATCTTTTGGTGGAGAAGTCCTCTTGTGATGAACATAATTAGTACCTCTTATAATAGGGCTATTCCCATATATAATGGATTGTTCATAATCATAAATTAGTTAATCCATATAATAACTATTGAACCAAGGGATTAGCAATAATAGGTCAATTAAACTCAGTACCCCTTCCATTTACCATTATATCAGCTTCATATGGTTCCTTATTATTATCATCTAGTAGTAATGAACCTTATATGGTACCATTGATAAACGATAAAAGTGGTATGCACCCGATGTTCTATAATGGTTACATATCATTATCATAACTATTAACCATTTTAACCCCTAATTACTTTTATCTAAGCAATACATTACTATTGTTAAATTGATTATCCAATTTAAAATAATGATGGTGAATTGGTACAATAGTATAATGTGTGTCGTATAATTGATTATTTATAATTTGGTTCAATATACTTATATGTGTTGTATAGCCAATTTAGGCAGCTATAATCGATTATGTACATCCCATTCTAAGGAGATTCTTATATCCCATAAGCGTGATAGTTTACAATAATTGGTTTTCTATATTAAATGAGAATATAGGTTAGTACCATCATATTTAAGATTAAGTATAGTGGGACAAATGAGAACTAGGTGATAATAATAGTTTTGTATATTAGGCATCCCTCGATCCTTATTAGCCAAATGTTCAACTGTAAGGATTGTTCCATGAGTTATATCCTACACATTTCACTATTACCTCTATTACTATTACATTACTACTAAATTATACCATAGACAATCCTTATAGTTTACTTGGCTAACCTAGAGTGGATGTTACAATATAAGGGGTATATCATCTATTAATATAGTGTAATCCCTCATACATGTAGTCCCATAACAAAGTAGTTAGTTAATCTAATATGATCTCTAATATTTTTAAAAATATTAGATGGTTAGGGGTACCCTTTTTTATCCTATTTGACCTAACTAGGATACCTAAATTAATATTTATTCCATTAAATATATTTTATTTCAATATATATTATATTGAGTATCAACCTAGTTAAGAGTTATAAGGTGGGTCTCTCCAATTTGGGTACATCATAGGATGGACTATATGGGACTATAGTGGATACCTATCTATCAATATGGTGTATCCAAACATTCTATAAGGATAGTTACATATAAATAGGAATCCAATATTAAACTTTAACATGGCGTGGAATATATCCCACTAAATCTAGTTAACATAATTCTTAGGCTCATTATTTGGTACTAGAATCAATAATTTTAACGGATGATTATATAAAAGGATATTATATGGTCAATATTTCCCTATTGTGATTAAACAAGGTTAAATAACTAATGTTAAGAGGACACTTAGTACCTAGTAGCCCCTAGAATATGGTCCTAGTGTGAAAGGACATTAGTAACCTATATTGGTATAATATCAGCCTTATCCGACTCTACTATCTCATAGGCATATAGGTTATCTTATTAATACCTAGTAGCCCATATAATATGGTCCTAGCATACCATTTAAGATTAACTTATATATATCCAGTTTCCAATGGTACCATATAAGGATATAATCGAGTTAACGAGCAAACAGTATAAACTAGGGACATACAGTTAATTATATAGTTTATAACTATATTAATACTAGATCTAACGTGATTAATACTAGGATAATGTAGTAATAAGATCCTTTATAATGAGGGACCTAGGACTATAGGTTATCCACTTTCTCTAAACTTAGGTAGCCTATAATCACTTATAACTTAAAGGCTCATTGTAATAGCTTTACCATATTTCATTAATTTTATCATCCCATAAGAAGCTAGTGAATATCTATTTAGATATAAGTTGGTATATTTACCATTTAAGTATAGATCTCTTTTGTTATACATAATCTCCCTATTTATACTATTCCTTAGGATAAACATCTCCTTGCAAGTAACCTTTACTCAAGGACCATGTTAAGATTAGGGTATCTTCAAGATACCCATATAAATACTATGCATCCTTATATAGGTAAATATATATAATCTTGATCATCCTAATCTATTTAATCACTTAGATTAACCACTTTTGAGATTAATGAGTCAACTATTAGTTTATGACTATCATTAAAATGGGAATATAACCTAATGATAAAATATATAACTCTATTTCTTATATTACTTGATATAATCTAGTGAGGTTTGATAACTATTATAAGATCTTGCTAATATTTCAAATGATATATCACTTTCATAGTTTGTACCTTAGTCTACCTCATAATCTTATAAAATTCCTAGTCTAATGATAATCATAAACTAATGGATACTATTAATCATAAACAAAAGAGTTATATTATCTAAACTTTTTACACAAGGCAGCCTAATATGCTATCAATGTAATGTGTGTGTAATATTGTCCATTATCTAATTTCTGATCCATGTGGAGGCAATTACAGATAGTTATTCCTTGTTGATCTTTCAATAAAGTAATTAGTCTCAATAGATTTTTTATCATAATGGGGCCTTTATATATGGAATCTAATATTAGTTCCTCATAATAGTATGGCCTTAAATAACTATCTTTGATATCAAAGATGATTGAACCTTGGGCTTTAGGCATATTAGTTGATTTAATATACCATATTTCCTATGAAATTTTGATAATGACTTGATAATTAGGCTAACCATTAACAATATTCCTTTTATATAACTATATGCTTGTGATATTAAGTTAATTAATGCTTTCCACATATGTTTTATATCCTATGACTATCAATATACTTAATAGGATAGTTCCTCATCTATATAGGGAATGGGGTAATTGGTGACTTAAGGTATACTCTCGAGAGATACGGGATAATTTTATGCTCTGTCTTTATAATGGGTAAAGACGTTTTAGATACACCATACTCATTATAATATCATAAGATATGTGACATAATACTTGATATGAGGAAGAGAGGGAAATATTACCGATGAATATATATTCTTATTATAATGATTTTTTAAAATCAAGTATAAAATTAACCATGTTGTTGTTTATCTAGGCAATATTATCGAAATAATTAGTAAGACCAATGGAGGCCTAAACTTTGGTCACCTCATAGATAATATGGTATATTGTTAATGGTTTAATTAGATATTATTAATAGCACTATATTGTGAGTACATTATAATAATTGATATTATTGGTCCATACTTGATCCCTACCATGAGTGATCATACTATTTAACTATATATTTATATTATAACCTCCATTGGGATTTATATGGAGGGTATTTATACGAAAAAACTCGCATCTACTGATAATATACCTATCCGTTTATTGGATAATAATGTCACATTATGATACTTTTCATAATATCTATATTATAAGAATATTATCATATAGGAAGATAAGGAACCAATTTAAGGTTAGAAGGTACTCCAATATGATGTAGCAGAAGCTCACAAAAAAGAAAGATAAATATCCTTGATTTGATATTCGGATGTCGATCTATTATAACCTATTGATTTGCACATAAATACCGGGGAATAGGCTTCAATTTCGTCGATTCAAAGAATACCGACAATTGGAAAAAATAGAGATATTCTATCGCGGAAGTTTATTAATTAAGCAAAAGTGGCATTTTTCCACTTGAAAGTCTTATATAAATAGTAAATTTTAGGTCAAAACCCTAAAGCAATTTGAAAAGGAAACAAATACTAAAAATCAAAAATTAATTAGGAAAATCCCAAAATTAACTAAAAATCCTATAAGAAATAGAAAATTATAATTTTGAGAGCCTAAATGATGTTTTTGGCAAAAATACCTCAACTTCATGGGCATATCCCATGAGATAGTAAATGGCATGCATCTATTACAACCACATCACACTACACATTATCTTGATACTTAGAGCCAATGGAAAAAGAAACTAAAGCTTGTTAAGAAATAGTTAGCTCTCCCTCTTTTTTAAGCCATGCCAACTTGTAAAGCTCGGGGTGCCCCTTCATTTTGAGATTTAGTTTCTACACTACTTCATGAGATACAATATTCTCACAACTACCAACATCAATGAAAAAATGACATACCTTATCCCGAATTGTGCTAGTAGATTGAAAAATATGACTCCTTAACCAATCATCATTAGTAACTTTAGGAGTCAAGCAGGACCTCTAAACAACCAGCTTGGTCCCCTCATCGCCCATCACATCCTCCTCTTCCGGGGTGTCTCTATCATCATAAACAAGATCACTAACTAGCTCTACATCACCTCCATTGTAATCCTCTATATCAGCAAGAAGCACCATTTTCCTTGCCTTTCAACACTCGAATTGCCTATGGCCAATTTCACCACATCCGAAATACTTTATATTATTATCGACTACCCTACCAATATATCCAATAATAGGAGTGTTTCTTTACCATCGCCTCCTACTAGGCCTACACCACCACCACCACCACCACCTAAACTCGCTACCATCCCCTATACCGAAACGATTAATAAAACTCTCAAATGGAACGATCGCTTCTCAACCTAAAATGCTTTTTGAAAGGTAGCTGAAACACACATAAGGTCAAACATATTAACGAGTCTCTAATTTGTGATTTCAGTCCACCAATATACCTCACAACCAACTAATCCTCTATCTCTTGTAGTTTGTTCCGAGCTAACAATTGGTCGGACTAAATGGTGTAGTCATCTATTGATTGGGCCCCTATCTCAAATTCTATAAATTTTGGTGCATCATCCTTTGGAAGTTGTAAGTTAAGAAGGTAGTACACATGTGCTTCTTTATCTTTTTCCAAGATGTAATCCTAGGCTTACCCATCCGGTTTTTGCTTAGCTTCAGCTGCTCCCACCAACCTATCGCTCTCTTTAAAATCCGGTGGCTACTAAGGGCACTCGCTTATCCTCGGGAACATCCTTAAACTCTAGAATCTCCTTGATCGTCGATAACCGGTCTAGAAACTCTTCTACTCGGAGGGTGTCATGAAATTCAAGAATTTCTATCCGCATACCACTCTCCCACCTCCTACTATCGAATCCCTCATATGAACTCTCTATCGCCTCGATTGGAATATTTTCATCATCCTCCTTGTCATCAAGATCGACCTCTAGTGCCTCTTAATTATGATTTCGATTCTAGTTCCTGTGGCCTCTACCTATGTTCATCGTTAGCGGCCCCATCCGTTCTACCAACACCCCCGACTCGCTATGTCAACTACTGCATAGACTACTCTATCTTATCATTCATCCGCTCAACTTGTCGCTCCAAACGCACCACATCAATGTGCTCATAAAGCTCATCCACATCTCACTCGGTCGTTGATGTGTTGCGTGGTTAGGAAATCAAAAACCAAGCTTCGTTTTTTTTTTTTTTTAGTTTTCGGACATAAAGAATGACACTAGAACTAACTTGAATTGAGAAGCTTCATTTTTTTTTTTTTTTAGTTTTCAAACATAAAGAATGACACTAGAACTAACTTGAATTGAATTTAAATAAGATAATAACAAATGAGATGCGATGGGAATAGAAACGAAATGGATCAAACTTTTTTTTTAAAACCGAAACCGGCTCAATTTGGACTAAAACAAAAATGAACTACAAAGACACAAAATAGAATAAAAGATCATGAATAAGAACCCGATTTATATTGATAAAATGAAGTTAACTACAAATCGACTTTTTTTCTTTTTCTTTTTTATATATAAGACTCAATTTATTAAGCAAAGGAACACAAGACTCAAATAAGAAAAGATATGATATAATAACAAGGAAGACGTAACAATGAAAATAAGACAAATAGAAAGAAAAAACACAAGGACTATGGATAACCAACTTGGCTCGATACTAACCGACATAGCGAAAGCTCACAAGAAAGAAAGATAAATATCACTAATGTAATATTCAAATGTCAATCTACTATAACTTGTTGATTTACACACAAATACTAAGGAATAGGCTTCAATTTCGTTGATCCAAAGAATATCAACAATTGAAAAAAATAGAGATACTCTCTCGTAGAAGTTTATTAATCAAGCAAAAGTGGCATTTTTCCACATAGAAGTCTTACGAAATAGTAAATTTTAGGTTAAAACCCTAAAGCAATTTACAAAGGAAACAAATAATAAAAATCCAAAATTAATTAGGAAAATCCCAAAATTAACTAAAAATCCTGCAAGAAATAGTAAATTGCAATTTTGAGGGCCTAAACGATGTTTTTTGGCCAAAATCACCCCAACATCGTGGGCATGGGCCATGGGTTTTGCTTGTTGGTCCATTTAGCATCAAATCGGGCTTAAAAAACCTCGAAATTAGATCAATAGTGTTTTTTTTCAGCTTCTGCCGTGCTCATACTATTTTATAAATTCCCATGCTCGTTGGTTCGCATCATAATAGAGGACTCATTATAACAATCAATCGTAATTATTACTAATAATCAATGGATATTAGGTCCCATATAATGAGATGGTAAGCATGATAATGGACATTCTAATCGATAAATTGATGGCAAGTAATCTTTTCTTGTATAACCCCTATGGAGGAAATAAGGTTAGAGTATATCAGCCTAAGATAGTCACCAAAATAGCTATAATTATTCCATATATCCCATGCAAATATCTTTTATAGGGTGCTGAATTGTAATCCATAATAGTTGGCATATGGTTATTATAACCGTATGGGCCGTAACATTAAAGATACGCAACTATATAGACAACAATACATGACAAAACCCTAATTGATTTCGGTATAAGGAAACAATATACATTATGGGAGCGTTTGATATTTAAGGAAGTAGATTATCCAATACTTACTCTCCCTTAGAACGTTTGGTGACTACTTGGAAATTATCCTAATAATGTTTAGCACTGGGAAATATAGAGATTAATGATATTACATAATTCGATGGGTAGGATAATATCCCTGTATGCTAGGAGTATTGTTAGTGAGATGCCCTTAACATCTTGATCTAATTCAAACATGGGAAAATTATCTAATTGACACTCATGTGTATATTAATGAGTATCAAGTAATTATAGATATACCTATGATACTTATGCATATTAATCTTACAAACCAAAAGGTTATACAAATGATTTATCGGATTATAGGCCTATATAGTTTAGCCTATTAACAATAGTCGACATCACTCATAATGTATTAGATTATAAATAATCTACCTCCTTTAGCAACACATATATCCATAATTGGATAACTAAAATATAATTAAATATCAAGATTATTAAGATATATTCTCTATAAATGCAAGTATGTGATCACTCAATAAATGTAACGATTTTGGGTAATTGAAGAATTACATGTCCTCATCTTTACGATCAAGAAACATAGGCCTAGTGCAATATAAGTCAACATGACTATTAGATGGCCCATCTATGAGCATATTTAACCAATACGAGTTTGATATATTATCATCCACCTTATATAAGGATTTTAATATATATCGAAGTTAACTCATCTCTAATGGTTATTGTTATTACCACCTTATAATAAGTATATCCTCTATACCTATTCTTTTACATAATTAATTAATTAAACTATTCAATACTAAGTGGTCCTCATAAAATATCTCATAGTAATACATAAATATAAATTTCATCTATTCATAGTATATTCTTACTCATTTCATCTATTCATCCACTATCCTAGTATCCTTTGACATGGTTAGAATGGATAATAGTTTTCTCTAAATAATCGTTATTGTCTTACCTAGTTATGATGTTATAATTGATTTATATAACCTCATGTTGATCCATAAATATCTTAGGGTAATTCCTGATAGTTACCATTAATCATCCCTATAATGTACCCAATAATATTCCATGTAATGCATTATGATTGGTTATTAGATAACTATTATCCTTTCTAATGGTTAGTAAGAAACCTTACCAAATAGCAATTATTAAACTAAACTCGAAGGGTAATTTAGCACACGAGTTATAGCCTCGTATTTCTCATAATTGGGCTAATCTTCACATATAGGTTATACAATGACTAATAATAGCTTATTTTAAAGTATTACATGCGATTAATATTACTATTCTATAATTTTTATTAACCATCTATTAGGTTAATAATATTATTAGTGGAGTACCAATAATGAACTGTTCATTAGGTGCCTATAGGATAAGTATACTATCAAACCACTATCTACCCCTTGTTTCCATCCTATAAATCACCTTATCAAATATATAATGTTCTTATATGTCTTAATGACCCATGTATAGTATAATATTATCCTATGCTTATTTAGGGATAAATTTAACCTTTGTTATCACCTAGAATATTATTATTATGAATACTCTTTTTACATGATCCCTATAGCTCACCATGGTGATTATATGGCTTATATTATACTATTGATAGGTATCCTTCTAAACTAGTTATCCCCCTAGTATTAATAAGATACTAAATCACTTTATGATAGTCATAGCTCTACTAAAGTACATATATCCTAATAACAAAACTAATCATACATGTATTTAGGACTATTTAGGGAAAATACTTGGGATAACTATGATAATGATTATATAGACCTAGTTATATTGATAGGGCCATAATAGTTTATTTATGCTATCTTGTAATCAGTCTCCTATAGTGGCCTATGGTCACATAACCCTCATATTAATAATGTAACCCTTTGGATATTACCTATCCATCTCTGTCTAATTTAACCTAGAGTGATCTGTATTATCAAAAGGTACACAATCCATATGGATAAGATTGATTTTCTCTATCTTATTATGTATTGTGTACCATCACTCTCATTTGGTAGAGGACTCTATATAACCCCTCCATCTCTCCTAGGTATAGTACTTTTACAAAATTGATTACCAATTATTGGACTAGCCATTAGTATCTAACTATATATAACCCTTAATATCAACTATATAGATTAAAATAATGTCATGACCTAAGAAATACTAATAAGATTAAAGGCTATATTAATCATCTTACATTAATATAGGGAGAATTCATATACTTGGGCTATATAAGCTAATTTGCCTATAGTGTAAATAGTGGCCTATGCATATAGTATTATACTTCCTCAAATATGATTATAAAGCCTCTTATAATTTTGGGTTATATGTTCCACTAGATATATATGATTCACTATCCTTGTTTGCCATTAATGAGAAAAGGTTAATAGCCATAAATGATAAAACAAGCAGATAATTGATAATAAAAAAGATGGTTAATATTGATTTTTCAATATTATACATTAATAATAGTATTACCCAATTATGATAGTCACAACTTATTCTAAAGTACATTTATCCTAATAACAAAATTAAGATTAAAGGATAAGCCTAGTAATAGTTATAATTATCTCTTTTAATGGACATAGACATATAAGTGGTTATAGGTTATCATTGTAGATATCTTGACCTAATTAGTTGACATCTTATAGTGCTATACTTCTCCGTTAGCATGTTATAAGCTAAGGAGTACATAAGTATGTTATAATAAAAACATGGGTTAATGTCATCATGTATATATCCCGAATATATAGCAGGGGAATCGTATAAATAGTGGGACAATGATATGCCGCTAATTTACCTACCATTATAATTTTTTAATAAGCCCGAGTAATATTATAAAATAATTATACATGGCCGATGTCCATTAAAATAATGCTCAAAGAGTTGACCATTGTATGCCAATATAAACCTCCTAAAATTCCCTAGACGATTATATAGATGGTTATGGTAAGGAATACTTTAAGAGATGGGAAACCCTCCTAAAATTTTGATATATAATCATGAGTAAATCTTAAACGATTATATAGATGGTTATGATAAGGAATACTTTAAGAGATGGTAAACTATTTGTAGAATTAAGAGAAACCATCATTAACGATAATGTTTTATTAAGAGGGATAGTTTTATTAGGAGATATTAAACGTTAGTACTCGAAAGGGTTACTCCATATCATGTTTAATAACTGATCCAACCTTCTATCTCATGAACACATATAAGTGGAATTACGTACCTCAATAAAAGGTAACTTTAGAGAATATATAGGTGAATTCATGAACAAGAGTTACTCTATAATTTATGATTGCCTAATGATCTTTTATTAATACTATTATAAACGGCTATTGGAAATGGCATATATTATTGGCCTTAAGCAATATTATCGGAATAATCAATAAGACCAATGGAGGCCTAACCTTCAGTACTATTTGAATATGAATATATTTATATCATAAGAATTAATTTGATGGATTATTATTAGATAATATGTTAATGTGCATATAATAATCCATGAGGACCCATATCTCTTAATATAATGATTATTTAAGTTAAGTATTCTCCCATTAATATTTTAATAACTTGGTAATTCATTTGATTGAAATAATTAACTCTACTATCTCCTTGTAAGATATTATATATGTCATTTAGTAAGGGCTCTTTGTTGGAATAGCCCATCCTTGACTTCAAAATCCATAGTCTACACCAATAATTAAAAGAGGATCCATACTTTATTATTAGGAGGGACATTATTGTTAATAATTATAATAGGATGAACGAGTCATCTATCATTTGAAATATCATGATATAACCGTTTGAAATATCATGTATATCATCTATCATAATAGTTGGTAACTAATATATTAGTTATATTATGGTCCAATAATGTAAGAATTTAAAATACCATAGTTGCCTTTATTAACAAAGGTATATTATGATGGTGTATAACCTAGGCAAGTTGAGCGTTATATTGACGGATAACTATAAATACATGGTGTCCATTATAATGCACATTATGCCTTGGACGAAACCAATAAAATTTTCCCAACATTAACCCTATTTTGTATTCCATGGCAAATTAGGAGATTAATCAGAAGATATCCCATCTTGTTAATAATCATATTATCCCTATCCAAATAATTCCTAATATATGCTAAGAGTATAACTAGTTGAATTATTAACGAAGAACAATTACTATTGATGGATAACCATAAATACATGGTGTCCATTATAATGCACATCATGCATTGTATGAAACCAATAAAATTTTCCCAATATTAACCTTATTTTGTATTCCATGAAAAATTAGGAGATTAATTGGGAGATATAACATCTTGTTAATAATCATATTATCCCTATGTCTAAAATGAGATAGGGTGTATTGAGGGTCATATATTATAGATTGGGATAAATAGTTAGACTTTTTAGTATAACTATTATTCAATAGTATCTTCAATTATATTTAGTGCCATATTGCATAACCTTATAATAAATATTTTGAGTTTGATTGTTAAATAATAATCCTTCAGAAAATCGCTATAAGTATCAGAAAATCGCTATAAGTCTAGTTAGGAGATCATAACCTAACTAATCAATGGTGATATAGGGTGTTAATAGCATGTGATCACCGGATATAAAGGTTATGATATCGTTATAATCATTATTATCTTACCCAGTTATGATGGGTAACCTATCATGTTACATTTAAATCCATTAAACTATTCATAATGATTATATTCCCTTATTGTTAATATTTTAACCGGTATAATAGTCCTCTAATGATTTAGTCTCCAAAAAGGATTATCGGATGTCATCATATATTAAATACATGGGTTTGGTCCCCTTACCCCATGTTATGTATTGTTATAGCATATAAATAAATATTCATAGTGGAACATATAATAACCCTCGAGATTAATGATAATAGTTTATCTAGTTAAATATAATGGGGACATTTATGGCTAATAAGGACCAAACACCGATGTATATTAAATGGCAAATCACTCATAATGTGTATATCATACGTAGGTAGTTATTGAAAAATCAATATAAATGTGAGATCGAGTGGGGAATTAGATTGGTCAATAACCAAGGAATTTAATATACAAAATTGGGTCAACATAGTACTTGGTAATATGCCCAAGATAGTAAACATATACCCTATAGGTGATTTAATGTTACGTTATTGATGCCTTATATTTAGAACATTTATTATACGACGATCAACATGGAGTAATAGTCACTTACCAGTGTGTCGAACATGGGCAAAGTATCTAATTGACACTCATGTGTATATTAATGAGTATCAAGTAATTATAGATATACCTATGATACTTATGCATATTAATCTTACAAACCAAAAGGTTATACAAATGATTTATCGGATTATAGGCCTCTAGTTCAGCCTATTAACAATAGTTGACATCACTCATGCCCTAATTATGTATTATCCTATCTTAACTATCTTGATAATCTTCTATACTAGCAACATCAACAAATTATCTAGTTGTAATCCCTTATATATTGTAGCCAATGGAGTATAAGATGCACAAAGTGATTAATACCGGGGATATCAAGGGTAGACATTAAGCATATGGTATCGGGAGATTAGGTATAGAAGATTAGACATTCTAGGCCATAAACTTATTCCATATTCACCATACTAGGGAGGATACTATTTGAGAAATATAGGGGTGATGTCAATTAGATCTATAATCACCTAGTATAAGGGTAATACAAAAGGTATCTTGATAAGATATCTATCAAACGCCTATATTTCTAGAGGCCACTATGAACATAAATATCTAAACCATTATTCATTTAGTTTAGCTATAATTTGATACAATAAGCCATAAACTTATTCCATATTCACCATACTAGCTGGAGAGATGGCCCACCATGATTACTATCTCAAATTCCTCATTGGTAATAATGTTCATGTTAAACTTGTATTCTCTTATCCACGTGGAATAAGTTTATCACTCTTGTACCTTGTCGGGTCCTTTAACAATAGAAAGGATAGGGATGAATATAATACAGGGTATGTTGTTGACCATATTCAAGGAGAGGTAACTCTTAGAATTCCTAATATCTATATAATAACTTATGGTCATACGTTAAACTATAGATTAACAGTGAGGGATACGGGCTAGGTTCATCTTGAGGTCAAAATATCACTAATAAATCTAACCATAAGTTATTATATAGATATTAGGAATTCCAAGAGTTACCTCTCCTTGAATATGGTCAATAGCGTACCTCGTATTATTCCTAAAAGTATATTGTATACCATAAGATATACCCTAAATACTAAAAATGGCCCTTAGAAAATGGGGATCCATTAGATAAGGAATAAATAATCTCTCTTGTCAAGCAAGAAGGGTGTGCCTACGAGAAATTACAATGTGTTTTTATCTTTACATTAGTATATAGCAAGTATTTAATTATGCAAAAGTTTAGTTGTGCCTCCTCTATTTTTCCTTCATGGTATGACCAATTATAAGTCCATATCATTTTAGATAAGAGTACATTAGGAAAATTTAGGATATATGCCAGTATCATAAACTATTGATAATGAAGGCCAAATCCGTTAGGATTGCTATCACAATTATTTTCTAGTCATTATAAGGAATACTAGCTCAATCATATGAGAGGTCACATTATGATGTCTATTTAATCTATTTAAATAATCATCCCTTATATGATATCCTATTCATTTTTATACGATTAATCCAACTCATCTAAATAGAGGGTTTATAAGATATGGGTACCTATAATTATGATTGATTATCTCCCTCCAACCACTTATATACTTTTTGATATATAATTATGAGAGTCAATATAGATTATAAGGATAAGAGGGTATCCCTTATCAATATATCATTAACTAATTAGGCCACTGTAATATAATATAGATTACCCTAGCAAATATGTACCCTAATAACAATATGATTGGGAAATAACTAAATAGGCTACTTTTCCCTATAACACTAGGTACCATCTATCGATATCTTATGATATGCATATTACACCCATTCTCCCACAAATATTCCTCTACCAATAATTATTCTATGATAATTGTCCCTCACTAAGCTTATATTGATTCACTATCGGCCTTTAGGAATACATTACCCTCTCTCTACTTAAAAATAATCTAGGTAGAAAGGTAATAACGAATAGGTATTTAGTCCATGGGCGCTAACTCCATAAGAGATGAGTCGATCATATATCTAATCATGAATTGAAAGTTGTAATTTTGCCACATAGTTCATAAAACCAAGGACCATTAGTGAAGGACCCTTAGGATAATGAGTCTAGGGTATAATGAAATTGGTTAAATTACCACTATACGAGATCAATTGTTTCCCTCAACAATCAAATTTGCTTAAACTTGTAGGGATAAGGTTGTCTCTATGGATATAATCGACTTTTTTAAGGAGAGGTCCGATAAGCGTGATTATTAATTAATAAGCGATCACCTTGTTATCCTAAAGACAAATGTATTGTCATTTAGTTTAGTTCCTCTCCCTAATATCTAGATGTCAACTAGAGAAATACCTATTAGTAAATATAGGTAATAATTAGAATAATGATAATATGCTATTAAGGAGATAAGAGTCTATCTAATAAACTCCTTATTTTAAAAACAAATACAAACTACGTTATATGTCAGGTGAATATAATTCACTTGACATATAACTCGGGTATTACCAAATCAGGTACCTTATTGTGCTTTATTTATGATAGAGAGCATAATATAACTAATATTATAATGTTAGTTATTTGATATCATTCAAATACTTAATCCCTATTAGGTGACCATTAGTCAAGGTCATCTCTCTCGATAAGAAATATAAGTCATGAGTGATTTAGTCTACACTTAGACATTCAATAAGGGGGATAAAGGAGATAGGCCCCCTTTATGATATTCGTTCTTGTAGAGTGCATAATATATATTAAGCAATATACCTATTACAAGGCTAATATATTGTAAACCTTACAATATTAAAAGGACAATAGACTTTAACATAGAGTGAATGTAAGGCATACATTCAATAGGAATGTTAAACAATGGCTCTATTAATGTTAGGGTTTACTTATCATTACGTAATATGTTGTGATTTATAACTAGTATCCTCAAACTATCAAATTGCCTTAGAGAGGTCCATAAATGTCAAATCGAGTGGGGAACTAGATTGGTCCCTAAACCAAAAATGGCTATACAATGTAGAGGCATATTTTCCGTATAGGTTGCCTACGTGATTAATATATTATCATAACAAGAGTTCGAATACTCATTTTTTAGATGCATTTTTTGATAGTATGGTTAATTATCCTAACCTATACTTGAACAGTCTTTAATATTGATAGTCTATCCATAGAAGGATGAGTAATATTAGTCCTCAATTATGGCTTATCAATTATGATTCATTATCCCCCTCCAACTACCCATATTATAACCAATAGTCCCCATTTGACTATTGTATATAAGAGAGTTATCAAGTTTAATGTAATAGTATTTCTCACTCTAGAGAAATAGGAAATCCGAGTGATAACTCTTACAATATTTGATAATTAAAAAATATTTGAATAACTAACGGTTGATATACTATTATGTTCTGGGCCAATCTTATCAAAAATTATTTGATTCCCTTATTAAGTTATCAATGTGCGTATCCGTAATACTTTAGAATGGGAGTGATGGTCAATAGATTGCACCAATATTTTGTAAGTCTATTATATGCTCCATTGTATGGTTACTCAACACTCATTGTTTATAGGGATCCTCTTTATAACTTGATTATGTTGCCTCATCATTTCCTCAATTCTAGCTATGATAAACTTATTAAGGTCAACATCATATAATGGTTTATACCTTTGATACACCAAATCTATATATCAATCATTATTTAACATGATAAATATATTAGTATCAATTTAGATAGTCTCAGATCTTATTCCTTTATATTTAAATATAGTAGTATCTCCCTTCTTAGTTGTTAATTATGATCTATCCTCATGCTTGGGCACCCTATTAAAACATAGGTAAAACATATGGGAGTCTAATGACATAATTGCATCATGTTTAATCATACAATTATGTCATTGGACTCCCATATGCACACGATTTGTTAGCTATGTTTAATTGGTTGCCCAAGCATGAGGATGGATCATAATTAACAACTAAGACTCCCTATTGTAAATTAGGTCATGTCAATCCCAAAATGGAATAATTAATCCTTAAAGCATATTTATGCAGATTGTATTGCTTATTTAGTAATATAATCCTTAATAATTCCCATTTTACTTATAGGTAAGTCCCGCTTTAACCCTATAATGCTCAAACTTATATGCCACTAATGATCAACGAAATAATACCAATAAATTGTATGTGATCTTAAATTTAAAATGTTTAGAATAGTAAAAAATGGGGTGGGTAGGATATCATAGCTCATTGGCTAGGGTAGATACCTTAGTATTCATGGTAACTATACTAAGCAGTTACTAAGGAACCCCTTAAGGTAATCATTACCATATTTATAGTCGCAGTGAAGACATATAATAGTTTGTCTAGGAACCCCTTAATTATATGAGATGACACATTTCATACGAATGGTTCTATGTGAATCAACTTAATTATAACTTTAATAAAAAGGATATATGAGCCTCGTATGTTTGCTACCTAAAATGGGCCAATCCTTATAGCATATTCCTATAATAGGCCGTCATATAATCTAATAGATGATCTTAAAATAGATGGAGATTTCTAATGGTATTCTTGTATTTGTGATTGTAGGAGAGAAATGGAGATGGCCCATTACTGACCAATTAGAAGATAAACAAACCTAAATTCATATTATTGTTGCTAGACAATAATGCTTACTAATACATTATAAACTGATGTTATATATTCCATGAGTCACCAAAGAGATGAATTCTAGGGTAATATCAAGGCATTTTGATCATAGACCATACACTACTATTTTCCCCATTAGTGATAGACCATATCCCATTATTATGATATTAGCTAGACATTAATTTGATAGTTAATTATACTATACCTTATTCTCGAAATTTATCTTAATTGAGTTTAATAGCCTCTATCCCTAGTCAATAATGGATACGAATCTATCATAAACTAGCATGTTGATATATTCCATTATAAAAATTCTCTCTCGATTAGTTTATCCCTAACTATAGGCTAATCTTCCATGGGATTAACTTATACATCTTTTAGCGAATAGGATTATCCAACCATGCATTTAATACCCTCATGAAAAGAGGTTAATTGGTCTCATAACAAGGTGTAATCCTATTCACTATAATATCCTCTATTATAATATAGAGAGAGTACATTTTTATCATATAAAATAGGTCACCCCTTCTCATAGGCAATTGAATCCCCGTTTACTATTTTCACTCCTATAAACTCTAATAATGTAATACTCACGCTATAATAATATTAATTCACTCTACTTTGATAGTTGCCCATAATTGCACACTCGTCATCATGTTAATATAAATGATATAAGATAAGCTTATTTCAATCAAATTTCTATTTTACATACCTATTTAAAATAATATCATGAGATGGCTAATTTCATAACATATTTATTGAGATTATCAATAACCATAGTAACTCTTTATTTTTTCAATCGTAGGTGTTTGGGTCTATAGATAAATATAATTCGTTCCCACCATCTTTATACAAAGTTTGGTAAACTCTATGGATAATATAGAAGGATAAGATAGGACATGAAGACAATATTATTGGTAATCCTCTATGTGAGTCATGAGAGATATTGGGATATACAAATAAACATAGACTAGTGTAAAAGTTTCCACTCCTACAAATAATATAAACTTCGATAAGCTAGGTTAAGCTTTTGTTAGGTAGTCAATTGTTAAAAGACATTTAGTTAGGAATCCGATAGTTAGGTGAAGAAAGACATGTAAAGGCTAGTGATAATTCACCAGATTATTTTATTTGTAAGAGGCTTCTTTTTCTAAATATCATCCTTTAACAAGAATACTGGTTTTATAGAGAGGGCTCATTCTTGGAGAGTATTATTAAAATACATTACCTATGTAGGAAGGTCTCTCGCTCCGACTAGGTTATTAGCTTGGGAGAGGAAAATAATCATAGGCCTCCATCTTTTGACCGTAATATTCCGAGGACTCCAATAATGGTGTACACTAATAGATTTATCAAAAGGTATTAATGCCCTAGGAGTTATTTATTTTTCAGTCTTGTAGAATGGTGAGAGAGATTATACACTAATAGAGGGATAATTAATCTTATAAATCTCTTTTCCTAATATAATATGGGGACAATATACTATCATATACTCTTTTTTGGACATAATTTATTGCTCTAATTAGTAAAGAACATACTCATAATAAAGTACATACTCATAGTATGAAGGGTAGGTTTACATTAGAAATATAGCAGGTACGTGCCCTTAAATAGAGAGGGGTTTATTAAAATGGTATAAGCCTATCATATAGATAAATAAACCAATATATCAAGAAGCCATGTTATAGAGTTGTCCAAATTGATCATTAATTCGTTATTCTAAAACTGTAGAGAGAGATGAAAGAGGTAGACTAATGAAGAGGGAGCACATATATATGATAGGGAGGTACATATATCTTATAGTATTCGAGAATTAAGAACAAAGGCTTATTTGTTAAGCTATCGAATTTTGTTTAGAGATTATATATAATAGGTTATTAAAATATGGCTTGTGGGTCTCAATTAGCTAATAATATTTTAAAGGCTTTATATATACCTAATAACCATTTTGTTACTAAGAGTCTCTATTTGACAACAATCATACTAAATATACCATCATAATAAAGGAAAATTAATCTTAGGAATGGTTTATTCGATTTGTTATGATACTATAGTAAATTGGGCCAATGTGGAGCATTAGGGCAAAGCAAGTATGGTGATATATAGTCAATGATATAAAATATATCCCTTAAATTAATCAGGATGTGATTACACAAGATATAAATTGGAATGGAGAATTAACCAACTAAGATGATTAACTTGCCTCTCCTTCAATAACAAAGGTAATAAGGCCACAATAGAGTTGGTTAAGACAAACTTGGTCTACGAACAATGAGAGAATATTTATAGAGGAATCAATTAGAAGTCACTTTATTCTGTTGGTGTCAATGAATTAAGGGAAGAAATCCGTTAAAGTATCTATGGAAAATGTTGATAAGATATATTATGATCGCTCTATTAAATCGTCCTTTATATAACCTAGATAATTATTCCTAGAATATATAACCTAGCTCTCTAAGAGATTATCATGGTTGTAGACAAGGTTCCTAAAATATTGTATTTTGCCTCTAGTTGAGAAATAATTATTCATAGTTAGAACTTAGCAGAGAGGGGTCTCTATAGCCCTCGTATTTACAAATAAGTCATGGCTCCAATGAAAAAATAACATAATTCTTCCATTTGTATTGGAATATATCTAATATTTTTCGAGTATATTAACTATATAGTAGGAGAATGACCTGGTTAATATTGATATAGAGTTGTCCATATATCTAAACTCTTTCGATGAGGTTTCACACACGTACAAAGCCGGATTGGTGGCAAAAGGATATCGTCAAAAGATGTACAAGTTAATCCCGTACAAGATTAGCCTATAGTTAAGGATAAACTAATCAAAAGAGAATGTTTATAATTGAATATATCCAATTTAACAATATACTATAGCCTTGTTCTTGGGTGTCATGATTAACTATAGGAATTTGTTAATTACAAACTATTAACCTATCTGCTAGATTATTTTCTAATAAAAACAATTAGGGTTAGGACCAAATAGTAGGGAAAGATAGAGTAATCTAAGTATCATAGTCCCCTTTTTGCTTCTTTGTGAGTTATGAGATTATGTATAAAATCTCCAAAGGTAGACAGAGTTGTAAATTATGAGAGAGAATAATATCCTTACGACACCAAGAAACCCGCCTCGTGTAGCTTATGTGTAAAAGTACCACCTATTTTAGTGTTGAAAGGTGGGTAATCTCATATCGATTAAACTAAGTATTATATACCTACATTAGGACCTATTCAATAAAAGAGAATGATAGACATACAAATGAATCATTCTTATTCATTTATTGGTATACACTTGGAAAATATTAGACTACATCCTTCCTCGACATAATACTCAAAACAAACCTTATGAACCAAGTTCAAGATTGGTTATACCAATGTATTCTATACAATCAAATTCTAACCTAATTATAGGGATATGTTGGCTCCCATTATTAACATTTAATGTACCTAAAATAATAAGGATTTGGAATTGATGCATTAAGTCTACCAACTAAGATCGGATGAGCTAAGTATTTAAAATTGGCAATATATTGTGATTATTGGTCAACCTTTACTATAAACCAATGATTATTTTATATCACCATCGTAATATTAATATAGTCCATAATATTAAAATAAATAATTTCTAACCATATTTATTAAGTTGATAGTTATTAATGCATACTATATGAGTAAGCTAAGCAATAATCTCTAATTCACTTAATATATTTAAAGTCCTATTAACCAATAGGGAGAGAGATGATCCTTATATTTATACTTACTGATATTAGCCCACAGTAGATCCGTGTATTGGTTAACCAATCATAATAATCCTTTACTAAGTAATTATTTTAGGCTATAACCCCTTTTATTATCAAGGACTTAGCTTTAGATGTAGTTCACATTTTCTTATGATATTGGGTATCTAGGCTTTTATCTAATGTCCGAATAGTGTACATATATTGGTGTAGGTCACCAATTTACTAATTTGGTGATGTGGAGGGAAAGACAAAACTCAAATTATTGTGATAATAGCTATTAGTGCGTAAACATGAAGACCAAATCACTCTACCACCATATTTCATCTAAAGGATATTAAGCATTCCAATTCCCAAATTAGTACATTCATCTCCCTCTCTATCTCGAGTGCCCTTATGTTCTTAAATGTATCTAATTAAAGAGAGATGTCTACCAATTATACACATACGGACTCTAGAGGGACTGAATGGATAAGTGTAAACATATGGGCACACAAATATTCCATTATAGGAATATATCAATTAACTTTGATAGACTAATATCTCCCTAAGTCAACTAAAATGGAGTTAATAGGTTAAAAATTCCTTATAAGCTATTATTATTGACTATATATAAAAGGTCTCTATATATGTCCCAATTGACATACGGAAATTAGTCTATCAAAGAGTGTATAGGGAATACCCAATCTATTCACCTATTATTGTTTATCCTATTAGGCTAATATAGGGAATCATTTATAATATCAACCACATGACAGAGTGGTAGGGCCATAACACAACATATTATATTATATGTTAATAGAGGACCAATATGGGACAAACTCACGATATGAAGTCATAGGGAGGCATAGACTAGGTTAATATAGGAAATATTTAAGCAATATTGGTTGAATTTAACATATAATATTAGTGCTCCCTATGTTTGTCCAGTCATTTAATGGTTAAAATTTGATGTCCCACTATTTATTATCAAGGGAGATTAGTACCTCTAATTGTGGTCACCCTCGGCAAGGTTATATTGTTGAAATAAAGAGGTAGTCTTAATATATATGGCCATTATATACTCTAGGTTTATATTCCCCATCCATGTTAGCCAAGATAATTACTTACCTATTTGTAAGTAGTGTATGTGCCTATTATGTATTTTAGGTAATAGCATAGGGAGTGTTTTGTACTAACACATTAACTGTATTACCCTTATGCTTAAATATAATTCCTTAAACAATTGAATATAATGTAATTACACCATATTTAATTTGGAAGGTAAAAGATAATAGTCACATATATTCAGTACCTCCAACTAAAGAAAATTAAGATCTATCAATGAGAGGAAGTGAATTATTATTACTACGCTTATAGTATTATAAAAGATGATAACTATGGTCCTAATAATTTAGATATTATTCATTCCACCATAATTATCATCACTCTCTCTCCTAATGATTAAACTTGGTTTGCATTATAAACCCTATTAATATTTCTTATTGATTAGAAATCTACTAGTGGAAAACCCATTTACTACAATGTTAATATTATTATAAAGGGTATATAAAAAAAGCTAATTTCAACATGATGAGGTGATATGATATTCTACTTGAATGGAGATACCCAAATAACTCCATAATTATATTAATATCGAATTAGGATAAATAATGAAAGGCGTATATTCGGACTCAAAAATTAATTTAATTGGGGGTATTAATTTTTGATATAATAGGAGTACTCATTGGAGCTAAACTAGCCAAATGCAAAGGAATATTTGATTATACCCTATTTGGGATAGATAAAAGGAGATGATTGATATATAGTAGGCCACTAATATTTGCCTACATGTCTACCTCTAATAGGGTTCTCCTATTCGTATATATTAGGTTTAACTAATATGTATCTTGACTTTTCGAATAGTAAGCTATCAATAGACCATCATAATGGCTTCGTGGCCTAAGTTGTCATATTATACTTGTATAATAATACTATATGAGCCATCGATCATAATGAGGGTAGAGGCCATTAAGTTGATAAGGATAACCTCTATATCATATGGTGTTATTTAATTGATGAATGAGTTAGCTGATAGTCCCCCAATGGATTTAGTATCATTTCCTCTATTCACTATTAGTCTCGATGTTTTATCTCACTATAAGGATATTTACACTTCAACCCTACTATTGGAAATTTTCTTATAAACTGCAAGGGATAAATATCCATTGGAGCTCAAGGAGAGTTAACTAGTATTAATAAAATGGGTATCAAAGAAAATGACATATATAAATGGTCATTGACTTGCCTTTTGATTCAATCCAATTAATAAATTAGGCATATTATGATATTTATCAATTAGTAATGGAAATGCTTATAGAGTGGCTTATCAGTTGGGCGTTCTCTAAATGGGTATCATGTCATTTCATGTAACTATAATAGGTCCTAATGGATAGGGGACCATCATATGATAGATGGTTTCTATTAATTGTATATATAATTTAATTATCTAAACTATTATTATTATACTAAACTATTAATTTAAATAGCATACAATAAAAACCCCTCATTATATTATAATAGGCAAATATGTGGATGGGGAGAATAAGGTTAATATAATTAGGTGTAATTAAAGGTTATATTATCAGCTAATAAGGCATATCCCGATTAATACTTTAGGTACTATTATTTCTCAACACCATTCTCCTGTTAATATAGTTTCACTCGATACCCATTATAAATTTTATAGTATACTTATTTAACAATAGAAATATATTCACTTAATAGTGTTTCATGTTGGTAATATGAAACATATGAGGAGGGGTGGTTAGATTATTTATATGATTCCCCTACATAAACACCAATGGGTATAGTTATATGGGTATACTATTATTTACCAATTATTATCCTAGCTTGTGATAATATTACATAGAATAATTTCCTATAATGTAAACCGTAAAATAACATCTAAGAAAGTAAATAGATAACAATTGGTAATTAAGAAATATTACCTTTCACATTTATCGTTATCTCGGTATTGACCCAAATATCAATAACAACCAGGTGATATCTCATTTTATCTATCATTAGAAACCTAATTATACTTATAATTTTGATTTCACAAAGCATAATTTTTGCCCCTTACATCTTCATAGTATGTGAAACGAGATTAGGTAATTGCCCAAGATAGTTATGGGAATCAGTTAATTCATGAATGGTTATTCTCCTACTATAGTTTATGTATGGCTAATATCTCCTATATCTATACATTATAAAAAAGATTCATAGCACAATTTCTATTATCATGATATAGGCCATAATATGGTCATAGTAAAATAATTAATCATATATTCATTCTATTCACTCTCTAAATATTTAGTTAAAATACTAATATTATTGCTTCGATTATAATCATCTTATAATACTAGGTTATATCACAATCCTATATGTCTTTAATTTCAAGAATATACTAATGGATTACTCGAGAGTTCTTTTGGCAAATATAACAATTTGATAAGTATAGCTAATATGAAGGGCATATCATTATTATCCTGGTCATCTATACCTAATCTCCTGGTATCATATGCTTATACTCGATAGTTAAAGAACATTAATAATAATATAAATTAAATATTTGGATAAATCCCTAAGAATTTAGGCCTTAAGTTTAATGGTTAAGGGTAACTTTTATTGTGGTTGCCCAATTTATGATATATAGAGGGATATTGTTTATGGCTACCCAATTCCTTTATATATGGGGTACTAACGGTACAATAAATGGAATGAAATAGAGGGATATATAAATAGTATAATTGTATGTTTGACCTTATACAATAGTGATTAATAAAGACTCCTAGGTGTGGATTATCATAAAGGGGTAATATCAATTAGCATTTTCCGTATTAGCCATAAAATTATACTTTTCATCATTTATGCTCAATCCTAAAATACACTTATCAACGTACATAGCCAGCCCATGGTTAATTAACCTTATAATATATAATGACTATAGCTAGATAAACCGTAACTTTCGTAAAAATTCTCAACCATTTATACACACACACACACACTAAATATGGGTGTAATTCGTATGGCATATTAATATTTTTATGGTTTTAATATATTTGGTGTTCATGTGATTACTTATAGAAATAAATTTTTGGGTAACTTAGTTACTTGTCAATTTATTTTCCCTACTCGCGTAACTAGACGATGCCATACAAATGAAAAAAAAATTATTATCTAAACACTATGAGGGTGTCAAAATTCTTAGACCAAAATACCCGTAGGATTAAGTTTTAATCACATCACCTATCCTTTAAGTCAAACTTGCCACCTATGCTTCTAAACTCTTCTACTACTTTACATCTCATGCCTTTTAATTAAAATCCACCACCTAAGCTTCTAATTACTTCTACGACTTTACACTTCATAAGCTTGGATTAGGACTTTAGGACAATTGTTAAGTTCATTAATAAGGGAAGCAAAAATGAATATATATATATATATATAAGAGAAAGCTAAGGAATGGTCTCGCCACTTTTAGAAGATTTTAAGTTCACAAAAAGAAAAAGAAAGATGAATAAGAAGAGGGAAAGTAGAATAAGAAAAGAGAAAGAAAGAAGGAAAGGAGAACAAAAAGACTAAGATATTTTCTAGGAAACTTGAATCAAGTAAGTAGGGATTTATTTTACACCATAAATTTGAATATCTAAGTGTTTGATTTATGTGAATTCCTTGAGTTGATGATTATCCTTTTATGGGTTGCTTATGCCGATATTATGAGTTTGATGGCTTGATATGAGTTTATTGGTTTATCTTGGGTCTTTGATAATTTATTGATATGCTTACTCATTAAAGTTTATAAAGCTTTATTTTATGCCTAAATATTTGTTGTTGGGTTATGCTAGTAAATTGATGGGCCTGGATAGAAATTATTTGTAAATTGATGGGCTTGGACCAAAATTATTTGTAGTGAATAATTATTGATGTGGATGTGGGAGGAATAAATTCGAAATGGTAGATGATGGATGATGGATTCCTAGGGTTCTTTAAAGGGTACTATTCGGCCTAATTGCTTAAATTGAGGAATTTTGATGCTTTCATGTGATTGATGTTCTAGAGCTTAATTATAGACTTAATTAAGTATGAATTAGTGTTTTAGGAATGAAACAAATTTAATTTAATTGAAGAAAAATCCACACAAATCCTTTAGGTATATTCGGCCTAAACTTTAATTTTTAGGCTTTGAGTTTCATTCATCCAAATCTCGAATTGTTTGGTTCAATTGTACTTGAGTAAGTATAATTTGAAGTGTAGGAAGGTAAAATTTCAAGAAAATTGAAGAAAATGGCTTGAATTTGTTAAAATCTAAATTCGGCTACTAAGGCCAAATATCGGGTTAGAGTAAGGAATTACATCTTAAATTTTTATTCAATTGGTCCATATGATTAATGTGTATGTAAGCTAAGTGGTATCAAAATTATAGGATGAAATCAATGGTATTACTTATTATGTAAGGTATATGAGACATATAGGTGTTTCTATATGTGGGTTGAGTTTCAAGCATGGTTTGAGAATGGAAGGTTTCGTACCCATAAATTGATGGATATGGTAAATGAAACATCATTGTACATCACATGCATTTGGGGGTAGATTGAAAAGTCACATGGTTGATAATTGATAAGGTTTGGTAACCGAAACTAGATTAAATGGGTATTAGCAATAAGCTATGTGCATGCTCTATTACTTAATTACAGCATTAGGTGATAAATAATTTCGCTAACCATGTGCTACAATAATGGATAATTTCGTTGTTAGCAGTAGGTGATAAGGCAATCACCGAGTGATGGAAATGGAGTGGACTTGCTAATACCTAGTGGTACCCAAACTAAAATTAATGGATGAATTCAAGGTAGTAAGAAATCATTGCATATCACGTGCATCACCCTACTTACTAAGCTTTGGCTCATATTGTTATTCCATGGTGTAACAGGTAGAGACAAAGATAGTTCCGTCAAGGAAGCTATGATTCTCACTAAAAGGGCTCATGTGCTACTCAAAATTATAGGAATCTTTTGAAGGTTATAGATAAGTGATATTGTTCTCCTATTTATGGGTAGTCGGCATCGTAGACATTTTGTAATCCTTGTGATCTGTAATTATTAATACCACATGAAATTTTATTATATGTATTCCACTCGCGTACTATTTTATTTAATTTTAGTTATGTATTATAGGGAACTAGTCGGGATTTTAGGCTTAATAATGTTACGAACCTAGCCGCTCCTATTTGGAAATAGTAAGTGGGTTAGGGGCATTACATAAACCCTATATGTCCCACCTATAATATGGCTACTATAGTATTAACCCCATATTATAGTGTAATCCCTCATTATACTACGTCGGATCATACAAAAGTAGGGGCCATTTATTATACTTGAAAGTAGGGACCAAATATTGTACTTAGTCATTAACAAGTTACTCAAATTTATAATTTTTAAAGGGCCCAATATGGGTTATGCCCTAGGCCCAAGAAGAGACCTAATGTAAGTAATTGGCTCAATAGGAGTTATATGACTCGAATGATAGCTATTAAGGATTCTCCTAAAATGGTTAGAGATCTATAACAATGAAGTAATCTAATCAAGAAGATCATTTAATGCAATATTATTCTTCCATAGTATACCAAAGTAGGGAAATAACCCATTAATAGATATTCCTACATGGTCCGACGTAACCTATTAGGCCAACATAGTGGTGACACAATAAAGGTGCCTACTTAAAATGTACTTTTATAGGATAATTACTTTCGGTATATTATGGACCAGTATTTCTAACACATTGATTACAACTCATTCCTAACCAATTATAATACTAATGGTCAACAATGATAGTACACTAAAGATTAACCTCATTATCTTACTAAGGGTTACACCATAATACCCATTTAGTATGGGATACCTTCTCGCCACCATTCTCCTCTATTCATTTATTGGAATGGCTAACTATATTTTTCCATAATATAATCTTAGAATGGTCATAAGTTAAAAATTAATTATGGCGGTAACTCTACCTACTTAGTAGTACCTAACATATTTCTTTAATGGAGATATCTTTTCTCTATGGCACTGGAATATTAGGTCCACAATATCCTTAATATATTTATAAGTGGCTTAAGATGTATCATCCCTTTGACAAATATCTTTTCTCTATAACAATACTTTTATTTACCCTATTAGTTAAATTGATAGACCCTTCTCTCCCTTAATCACAAAAATCGCATCTAATGAGATCGTATTAATGAGTTAAACATAATATGCCATAATTATCACAAAGTATGAATAGTATAAACCATTAATCAATATGTTATTATGGCCTAATGGACTCTAACAATGGATTAGTATAACCACTATATAATATCCATTAAGTAATAATAACATGGAAGTAACATGCATCTAATCACATGGGATATTATATCTCGTATAATATGAATAAATTATTGATAGATTAGCTATGAGCAATAATATACCTATGAACAATAAATTACAATAGTTTATAACAACTAATAGGGATATATGTATTTAGTGGGATATATCCCTCACTGAACTAGATGATTAAATTACTCTAGGAATCAATATAGTCCTCCTTATCCCTCATTTCTCTCCGTAAATTACTCATGTGAGATTTGGTAGTAATCATTATAAACTCGTCCCCTATTTATTAGGCTAATATAATGTTTACAAGAAGAGTTATACCGTACGCTTGGTAATATCCTTAATAGCAAGATAAGAGTTTGGCTCGGGCCATTATTGGACCACCTTATCTTTGGGATAATAGTAATCCTAAAAATTGTATATCCCATCATTTACTCATGATAACCTAGAGGACTAACCACTTTATTAACTATAATATCCACACCAAACATGCCATTCTTAATAATGGTAACTAAACTAGCACTAATGTTAGGCAATATAACATTAGTGAAATATTAACCCTAGTTACCATATTCGCAATTAATCTCCTAATTAGTGTTAGGTTTCCTATGGACTTAATCAAGTTTACATGCAGCGGAAAATCAAAAACTTTACCATAGAAACATGCCAAGATCACATGTATGTTAAAATAATCAATAAAGGTTGAGACTTTTACCTTGAGTTAGATGCCAAATCTTTATTCAATAAAGTGAGCTCGAATCAATTTCTCTTCCTTGCTCCTTTTTCTATCGATTTCAACAATGGGAGACAACTGCCTTAACATGAATGCCCTCTACCGTCTCACACACAAAAACCTATGGGATTAAGATTATGTGTGCTAGCACTCAAACAATCTCACTTTTATTAATTGATGATTTCAATTTTAAGAGAGAAAGAAAGGGGGCGGCAACCTTGAGTTAGGAGGAGAGCAAAACCTATTTTCTCTCTTTTTTTATGTGTGTCAAATTTTTCTAAGAGTTAGAAGAAGAGCAAAACCTATTTCCTCTCTTTTATATGTGTGTCGAATTTTTTCTTAGAGTGAGAGAAACTTTTTCTCTCCTTTTTTTTAATTAAAATCGGCTACTATCCTTTTTTTTATTAGGAATAGATTTTTTTCCAATTTGGATGGCAATCTACTTCCTAAAAAATAGGGATCTCATTCCTAATCAAAGTCCTCTTTAATTATTCTACAAGAATAAGGACTCTTTCTCTCCTTTTAAATAAATAATTTATAATCATTTAATTAAAATACTATTAGGGCTGAATTTAACATTTAAATAAGCCCTAATCGAAAATCAACTTAAGCCCACTCAATTATGTTTTAATTAATAACATAATTTAATGGCCCGATAAGTGAGATAGTTTAAAACCAAATCCAGATTTTTAAAATGTGCGATCCTATAGGTCTATTCAATGTTGGCAATGGGCCTAAATCCAATTTATGGACCATAAATCATAAGCGGTCTCTAGCAAGACATTATGACTACCCAAATTGAATGAATGTCAATATAAATTAATGTAACCTAGTTGCAACATTATACAACCCTTTGCCTCTCGATATCATGATCAACATAAGGCATGGAATATGTCATCCTTATTTATTGCTAAATCATTTCTTGATCTATTAGTGACATCGACTAAATCAAATAAATGATAACACTTATCATTTCATTTGGGCATGGCGATGCACTACTCGGTTTCACTAATCAAGTGGTCGGTGATATCTTCTCTCAATAAAGAGAGTGGCAATCCCTTCACTTCATTCATGTTTCTTAGCATGAATTGTGACATACCCAATCATACCCATGCTTATCATTTACTTACAAATGACGTTAGGCATATGTCAAAGTGTTCAAGGATTCATCTAATAATCCATAACGATTTCGAGTCGAGGGATTCAAGTATAAGCATTTGCATGAGAATCACTTATGACTTTCAACCATGTAGTGTTCTCATGAGCGAATTGATCCAAATACATTGTTCCCTAACATGTATCTATGTTCCCCGATTGATATCCCATATCCATGACCGAGTAAAACATGATCATCTCACAAAGTACATACTAGTCTTAGTTTATTGCCATTCCCATGAAAATAATTGACTAGGGATGTTTAGAATATTATTCTTTCATGCTTGAAGGTTTTACTATCAAATCACGTATTTGACAACTTAAGCAGAATTATTCTATTCATTGATATTTTATCTATTTTAAACATGCACAAGAATGATAATAAGATAAAACAATACCTAATATGTATATATATATAGTAAAGGAGTCAAAATACAATGTATTGGGCTAGGGCGTACACTAACAATCTCCCACTTGCACTAGTCCCAATCAGGCATAATCCTAAGACCAAAAGATCTAACATGACCATCATGCTTTGGCCTAGCTAACTCGCTTAGTCAAAGGATGCTGCTACATTGTCTTCTCTAGAAATCTTGCATATCTTCACATCTCCTCTCTCGATGATTTCTCGAATGAGATGGAATCTGCTGAGTATGTGTTTGGATTTCGGTGTGATCGGGGCTCTTTAGCTTGTGCGATGGCCCCGTTGTTATCACAATAGAGGTTTACTCGGATCTAGGGTGCTCGGAACAACTCCTAGTTTAGTAACAAACTTCTTAATCCAAGCTGGCTCCTTTGCAAGCATTCGATGCTGCAATGTACTCGAACTACGTGATAGAATCGACAACGGTGTCTTGCTTTGAGCTTTTCTAGCTTACAACACCTCCATTCAAACAAAACACATAAGTAGATTGTGATCTTGAGTCATCGACATTGGTTTGGAAAGCGACATCGGTGTAACCATTTACAATTAGCTCTTCCCGACCACCGTACACTAAGAAATATCCTTTAGTCCTTCTCAAGTACTTAAGGATGTTTTTGACGATGGTCCAATGATTTTCACCTGGATCCTATTGGAACTCGCTTGTCATACTTAGTGCGTGTGCGACATCCGAGTCTAGTACATAGCATGACATACATGATAGATCTTATAGCTGATGCATAAGGAATCTTACTCATATATTCCCTTCGTTCTCTTGTAGAAAGACAATCCTTCTTACTTAGAGTCACACCTTGACTCATTGGAAGGAACCCTTTCTTGGAGTCAACCATACCGAAACGTTTCAGTACTTTTTCTATGTACTTTTTTGACTTAGTCCCAAGAGTCGTTGTGATCTATTTCTATAGATCTTTATACCTAGTATAGTTTTAGCTTCGCCTAAGTCTTCCATTGAAAAACACTTCCCTAACCATTGCTTAACTCTTAATAATGTTGGGATATCGTTTCCAATGAGCAAGATGTCATCCATATATAAGACCGGAAAAACTAATATGCTCCCACTAACTTTCTTGTACACACAAGGCTCATCTTCGTTTTTGATAAAACCAAACTCTTTGATTGCTTCATCAAAACGAAGATTCCAACTTCGGGATGCTTGCTTCAATCCATAAATGGATCTTTGAAGCTTACATACCTTTTCAGGATTCTTAGGATCGACAAAACCCTCGAGTTGTGTCATGTACACATCCTCGAGAAGGTTTCCATTAAGAAAAGCCGTTTTGACATCCATTTGCCATATTTCATAGTCATAATATGCGGCTATGGCAAGTAAGATCCTAATGGATTTGAGCATGACTACTTGGAGAGAAGGTTTCATCATAGTCAATACCATAAGTTTTTCTAAAACCTTTCACCACCATTCGTCCTTTGAAGATGTTATCGGCCTTTTGTTTGAAATCCATTTACACTCAATGATCTTAGCACCTTCGGGTGGATCAACCAAAATCCATACTTGGTTATCATATATTGATTGCATTTAAGATTTCATGGCTCCAAGCCACTTGGCTGAATCTGGACTTTTAATTGCCTCTTGGTAGGTAGTGGGCTCGTCTTGATCCACTAGTATAGTACTTTGATCATCGGTTATGAGAAATCCATATCTCTTAGGCTCGTGACAAATCCTACCGGACCTTCTTAGTCCTTGTGTAATCGGTTCGGGTTCCATAACTCCTTGTGAATTCGTTTCGATTTCCATACTATCCTATATAGGAGTTTGTGGTTCTTGAACTTCTTCAAGTTGTACTTTACTCCCATTGTTTCTCTTGAAAACAACTCCTTTTCAAGGAAAACAACTTTTCGAGCAACAAACACTTTGTTCTCACTTTGGTTATAAAAGTAATATCCCTTAGTTTCTTTAGGATATCCCACAAACAAGCATTTATCTATTTTGGATGCTAGCTTATTCGATGTTAACCTTTTAACATGGGATTTGCAACCCCAAATCCTAAGAAAAGACATGTTGGGCTTTTTCCCATTCCATATCTCATATGGTGTCTTCTCAATTGCTTTAGTTGGAGTTTTGTTTAGTAGGAATGTAGCAGTTTCAAGGGTGTAACCCCGGAAGGAGATTGGAACATCTGTTTGACTCATCATTGATCGAACCATGTCCAATAGAGTTTGATTCCTCCTTTCGGACATGCCATTCCATTAGGGTGTACTAGGAGGAGTGAGTTGTGAAACTATTTCGCACTCCTTTAGGTAAGAGTCAAACTCTTGACTTAAATATTCGCCACCTCGATCGGATCGAATAGCTTTTATTCTTTTACCAAGTTGGTTACGTACTTCATTCTTATACTCTTTGAACTTTTCGAAAGTCTTGGATTTATGCCTCATTAGATAGACATAGCCATATCTACTGAAGTCATCCGTGAATGTAATGAAGTAGCTATAACCACCTCTAGCGAGATGTACTTAGTGGTCCACATACATCGGTATGTATTAGGCCCAATAAGTCACTTGCCCTTTCACTCGATTTGTTAAAGGGGCTTTTAGTCATTTTTCCATGTAAGCAAGATTCGCATGTTTCATAAGATTCAAAATCGAATGAGCCAAGAATTCCATCTTTATGGAGTCTTGAGATGCGTTTCTCATTCACATGTCTTAAACGACAATGCTAGAAGTAGGTTAGGTTTAATTCATTTGATTTAACTCGTTTGTTATCAATGTTATAAATGGGCTTGTGGTTTTCTAAGTCTAGAATGTAAAGACCATTACTAAGCAAAGCATTGCCATAGAAAATATTCTCACGATGAATAGAAATAACATTATTCTTAATAATGAAATAGAATCCATTAATATCTAAACAAGAAACCACAATAATATTCCTACTTATAGCAGGAACAAAATAACAATTACGTAAATGAATTACAAGTCCACTAGGTACACTCAAATGATAATCCCCTATTTCTATGGTAGCAAGTTTTTCTCCATTCCTAACTCTTAGGTCAACTTCACTTTTAGCCAAAACCCGCCTATTTCTTAGTCCCTACATATTAGAACAAATGTGAGAACCACATTCGGTATCTAATACCTATGATACGGAAATAGAAAGATTGACTTCTATAACAAAGATACCTAAAGTGGAAGCCCTACCTCCATTCTTCTTCGGATCTTCCAAGTAAACTGGGCAGTTCCTCGTCCAATGCCCGAGCATTGTTGCAATGGAAACACACGCCCTTCTTCGATGGCTTGGGCTTAGGTGCCTTGACCTCCTTTCCTTTGGATATAGGTCCAACCTTGCCCTTGGGCTTGGCCTTGGCCTTTACCTTTCCACCACTTACCCTTTATATTACGCTCGGCATTTTTAAGCATCCCATGCAACTTTAAAACTAATTTTTCCATCCCATGCATGTTATAGTTCATGACAAGCCGATCATAACTTTCCGGAAAAGATGCCAAGATGAGGTCGAGTTGCTAATTCCTTGCGAATGGGTGCATCAAGCTTCTCAAGAGTATCAATATACCCTTTCATTTTGAGCACATGGGCACTCACCAAAGTACACGGTGCCATTTTGCAAGTTAGTGCCTTGGTTGTCACGAACCTTTCATGATGAGCTTACTCTTGGAACATTTCGTTCGAGGTGAGTCATGATCACAAAAACCTCTATATTCACGAATTGTTTTTGCAATTACGGACTCATGGTAGCCGGCATGAGGCAAGTCACATCATTGGAGTCATTATTTTTCTTTTTGAATGCCTCCCTTTGAGCGATAGTGGCGTTTCTAGCCGGTTCATTGGGTAATGCTTGGTCTAGGACTTCAAGCTTAATCTCTTGCTTGAGAACTATTGTCAAGTTTCGAGACCAATCAAGGAAGTTAGTCCCATTGAGTTTGTCCTTCTCAAGGATCGATCGTAATGAAAATGGTTATGAGTTGTTCGATGCCATTTCAATCTACATAATATATGCAAGATTAGTATGAGGTCTTTATTTATAATCCCATAATTTGAATTAATATCCCTTTAAATAATTCATGTTAGTGTTTTTGATTGCGGACCAACATCCTTATTTCACCTTGTCTTGGTCAAGCCGAGCTCGTACACCTAAGTCTTAGTTATTTCGGTAGGAACCCTTTCCAATTATATCTAATATAACTCTTGGATCAAATGGAATAAACATCTTATGTTGGGCACTATTCCATTTTATTGCCTAGGGTCGGGACGGTCCCACTTACCCATGTTAAGTCAATCCTACATTCGAGTGTTAGGCGTAACATTTACCCTAACTCTTGCCTTACAAAGATAATCTAATGCGCCTAGGCTGTGGCATAGCCCACGTTTAGATGATCGATGCCTTGACAAGTTTGGAATTAGGAAGGCAATTTTATGACTTAATATTGTAGGGATTCATTTTATTATGGCTTACATGGCATATATGAATTTCCATTCATTCACACATGCATAGTATATATAAGGTGCATAAAGTTTGAACGTGACATGTCATGGGCCAAATACCTAACTCTAAGAAAAGCTACATCTAATGGGCTTCCTCCGAGTTGGGTCGGCACACCTCCATTTGGGCTCCATCTATTGTCTTGATTACAAAGTCTTCAATATGATATTAAATACATCTATTCTAATAAAATAAAATTAAAATTTTACATAAAAAAATAGACTGACACGCGAGTCGTATTTAATTACAACCCATAATAAAAATAGGCCCATTACATGCACCATGCATAACCATTCACGAAAAATACACCAAAAAGATTAAAATCGAAAACATATACTAGCAAATAATATGGATTTTCAATTTTAATTATGTCCATAAGCCATTTGAGAAATTGTGTATTTGATTTCAAGAACTAACCCTATTAAGGGTTTGGGTGTTAACCTAATAGGTCAAACCTTTTGACCACTCATTGAATGAGTTGTTCATAAAATCACAATTTTAATCATATTAAAATATCAATACACTACTAGATTAAGATAGTGCCATTAATCCTTTTCTAGTCAATTTCTCTTACCAATTTTATGTTATGATTTAATCTCATTAAACATAAAACCCATAAAACACAATTGGAAGTCACAACATATTCGGTTTACCAATTAAACTCATGAATCTATCAAGTTAATAACACATTCGGCTATTGCCATTAAACTAATCAGATTCGGCCTTTTTGACATTTAAACACACAAAATCAGATTTCCAACATGGCAAAATCGGTTTTTAATTGATTAGATTAAGCATACAAGCCATGCTCTGATACCACTTGTTAGGTTTCCTATGGACTTAATCAAGTTTACATGCAGAGGAAAATCATAAACTTTATCATAGAAACATGCCAAGATCACATGTATGTTAAAATAATCAATAAAGGTTAAGACTTTTACCTTGAGTTAGATGTCGAATCTTTATTCAATAAAGTGAGCTCGAATCAATTTCTCTTCCTTGCTCCTTGTTCCGTTGATTTGAACAATGGAAGACACTGCCTTAACGCGAATGCCCTCTACCGTCTCACACACAAAAACCTATGCGATTAAGATTATGTGTGCTAGCACTCAAACAATCTCACTTTTATTAATTAATGATTTCAATTTTAACGAGAGAAAGAAAGGGGGCGGCGGCCTTGAGTTAGGAGGAGAGCAAAACCTATTTTCTCTCTTCATTTATGTGTGCTGAATTTTTCCAAGAGTTAGAAGGAGAGCAAAACCTATTTTCTCTCTTTTATATGTGTGCTGAATTTTGTCTTAGAGTGAGAGAAACTTTTTCTCTCCTTTTTTTTTGTTCATTAAAATCGGCTACTATCCTTTTTTTATTAGGAATAGATTTGTTTCCAATTTGGATGGCAATCTACTTCCTAAAAAATAGGGATCTCATTCCTAATCAAATTCCTCTTTAATTATTCTACAAGAATAAGGACTCTTTCTCTCCTTTTAATTAAATAATTTATAATCATTTAATTAAAATACTATTAGGGCTGAATTTAACATTTAAATAAGCCCCAACCGAAAATCAACTTAAGCCCACTCAATTATGTTTTAATTAATAACATAATTTAATGGCCCAATAAGTGAAATAGTTTAAATCCAAATCCAGATTTTTAAAATGTGCGATCCTGTAGGTCTATTCAATGTTGGCAATGGGCCTAAATCCAATTTGTGGACCATAAATCATAAGCGGTCTCTAGCAAGACATTATGACTACCCAAATTGAATGAACGTCAATATAAATTAACGTAACCTAGTTGCAACCTTATACAACCCTTTGCCTCTCGATATCATGATCAGCATAAGGCATGGAAATGTCATCCTTATTTATTGCTAAATCATTTCTTGATCTATTAGTGAAACTGACTAAATCAAATAAATGATAACACTTATCATTTCATTTGGGCATGGCCATGCACTACTCGGGTTCACTAATCAAGTGGCCGGTGATATCTTCTCTCAATAAAGAGAGTGGCAATCCCTTCACTTCATTCATGTTTCTTAGGATGAATCGTGGCATACCCAATCATACCCATACTTGTCATTTAGTTACAAATTACGTTAGGCGTATGTCAAAGTGTGCGAGGATTCATCTACGAATCCATAATGATTTTAGGTTGAGGGATTCAAGTATAAGCATTTGCATGAGAATCACTTATGACTTTCACCCATGTAGTGTTCTCATGAGTGAATCGATCCAAATACATTGTTCCCTAACATGTATCTATGTTCCCCGATTAATATCCCATATCCATGACCAGGTAAAACATGATCATCTCACAAAGTACATACTAGTCTTAGTTTATTGCCATTCCCATGACAATAATCAACTAGGGACATTTAGAATAGTATTCTTTCATACTTCAAGGTTTTACTGTCAAATCACGTATTTGATAACTTAAGCAAAATTATTCTATTTATGGATATTTTATCTATTTTAAACATGCACAAGAATGATAATAAGATAAAACAATGCCTCATATGTATATATATAGTAAAGGAGTCAAAATACAATGTATTAGGCTAGGGAATACACTAACAATTAGTTGACATCTTGAATGAGTCACCCCATTGTCATTTTCATGTTATCACAAGAATGAGTCAAAGTAGTAGGGATGCTACCGACTCCTCCAAAAAGGCTCACGTGTGACATAAGTGTACTAAAATTTCTTTTGACTATAATTTTAGGGTTGGGGTGTCGATAAATAGTTTGATAGTATTGTAAATAAATTTTATAATTTCTTCCACTATATTGCTAATATTATGTAAATTGTCTTGTACGTGTTTCATTATATGATAAGTCCTTAATGTATGAGCACATATGTGTTTAAGGTTAATTTGGAAATTAGCCATGTTAGTGTGATGCGCTCCTTACCCGACCACTCCTTTTGAGTATTTAGCAAGTGGGCCGGGGAGGGGGTGTCAATCAACTAGTTACTATTTGGTCAATAACTATCAAGGTATGCGTAAGTTATTAGGTTGGTCACCAAATTTAGTACAAAATATGTATGGCATTCTAGGGTTAACTCATAAACAAGAATCTGAATAGACTGTTTTTCTATATAATCCATATGTTTAACTAAACTATGTTAATGGCCCTAATTGTTATATAAGTTATCACCATAATGTTATCCTAATTCGTATGAATTCTCTATCTCTCATAAGATTAATCTCACTATTGCACATCTTATGTGAGTTATTAACATTTGGATCACTATAATTCGTTTCCAAAAGGGATAACTAGGGATATAATACCTTAGGTTTGTTAGATGACTTCTCCATCAATAGTTTATTCTAATACAGGGACTATACTCCACATTATAGTGATAAAAGTATAATAGTTTATTCGACTCGACCTACTATTCTACTTGTATAGGAATAGCCTACCGAAGGTATCTTAATATAGCGATGAAATATTTACTAAATCTCAAAGAGATATAAAAGTTGTGCCCATACTTATAAGTTGATGGATCATACATCCTATGAAGGTGCGGAATGAGTAAAAAATTTTTTCCGTCTAAGGGCCGAAGATCATATTGTTGAATCAACTAATCATACATACATGAATAATAAGATAAAAGTAAAGGATTACCTCTTGTAGCACGGATCTAAATTCCTTTTCTTTGATTAGCTATCCAAGTGTCTAGCCTTTATTGATGATCCACACAGCCTCAAATATCGACAAAGAAGCACTCAAAATTGATGGGGTCCTAGCTCCACCTTTTTTTATTAAGTTTTTTGAATAGAAATCAATCCCAAGCAATTTTTGCAAAAATTTTGAAAGAGAAGGTAAGAGTATTTCCTGCTAGGATTTTTGGAGAAAAATATTTTCTCACTCTTTTTCCCTTTTAGCCGTATGCCCCCTTTAGTTTGGAGGCTGACCAAATTTTCTATTAGGTTTTTGTCCTTGGCTGAAATTCTCTATTTTTGTTCTCTCTCTCTCTCTTTGCCACCCTTCTCTTCCTATTTATAGGGGAGGAGTTTCCTTGTCCTCCAAGGATAAGGAAAGTGGTAGCCTTGAGTCCATAAAGGACTTTAAGTTGTTGCTTCCTCATCCTCCAAGGATAAGGAGTTATTTTATATGTGAACTACTTGATGTTTATTTTTAAAACATTCATCCTTCTCCAATAAGGTTGATGTTTATCCTTCCACCAAAATTATCTTAAGGCTTTTAATTAAACCTAATGAGCCAAAACTATTTTAGCCCAATTAATTTATTTGGACTATCCAAATAAATATTCTTAGGTTATTTTAGCAGGGGTCCACATTATTGAATAATTTCCCAAAATACCCTTTAACCTAAATTAGGAAACTCCTTTCCTTTTTAGGTTCTTTATTTTCAAATTTAAAACTAACTTCCAAATTAGGAAATGGATTTCTAAAATAGGAAAATTTCATTTTAGGAAACTTTCCATTTTAGGAGACTTTTCATTTTGGAAACTTTCATAATTAGACACTTTTTCTAATATATTTGCTTCTCATTTGTGATGTGAATACTTGAACTTATGTGTGTGACTTAATAGGCTCCTAGTTATGTTGGCAATGTATCAAGAATAAAAGACTCCTCTTTCATCTCTTGATACATAAATCAAGATTGACCTCTAGCAAGGTATCGTGACTACCCAATTCTCTAGGAGGATTAGTTAAACCATTATTACTTTTCATGAGCATAGTTACCATACAATTCAGTCCTCATGTCAACTTATCACAATGTGATCTCAAACTTGGTTATTAGTATTGTTTAATTATGATCACATAAGTTTTCTTCGATTCCCAAATGTCTTAGCTCTTAGAGTAAACCAACTATGCTTTATTGGTGTACTCCTACCGTGGCCACAAATTTCTTGAGAAGACATTTATTGAAGTGTAATGTGACAACTCCTGCAGCATACAAGGAATGACATGTCCTATCTTAGCCATACACCTATCTCCATTGGATTCCTAGTGCACCTAACGAATCGCCCACATGCAACCCATTAACGGGTCCATCAAAACAAGTGCCAAAGTGCATAAATCCTCCAATGAGATAACCGTGATGACGTTAAGTCTAAGGACCATTTATACCCATCTTGTATAAGATCCCATAGACTAAAACCAAATGGATTCTCATGATGAGTCAAATCCAATGACATGTTCTCTAACATAAATCACCCGAGTGTTTGCTTTGGCATCACCATGCCAATAGGTGTGAGACTCCTATTGTTATCATATAGCATGAGCATAGCACTCACAAGTCTATCCGCATATTGTTAATGTCCATTATTGACGATGCTATGACTTGGGATATTTAATGATATCATTTATGTGCATTAGTGTTTGTCTCATATTTTTTGATCAATCACTATTGGAAATATATATCTTAAAGAGTTCGATCTAATTCTACCGAATTTATCAATATGTAAACATAAGAATTAATAGAATGACTTCTTTATTATTATTAACATAAATGATGCAATAACATATTAGCATAAGCCCATCCAAACATGGTTGGATCTTAGGCACCAACACTAACATAGGTAAACTATAATATTATACCTTATTCTTTATGACGGAGGGTACCTATAGCTTTACTAAATATGCTTGAAGGATTAGTTGATTTAACATATAGTAAAGCACAACTTTCCCTATCATAAATAAACATGGGCTATCACCTAGAATATATAGGTGCTTGGAAATGTGACTATATATATATACTCACTCATAATGTTGATTATATGGCTATATCCCTTATCTATGAATTAGTTAGTTCTATAATATTCTTAGATTCCTCTTTGACTCTTATATGCCAAGGATGCATCAATTAATAATATTTGGTCCATTAGTCTAAGGTTATATTTGGAACAAATAATTTCCCAAGGTATTCCTATGTATTAAATATGGCCTATATTACACCCATTTTAATGGCATCCCAGATCCTAGCTAGACTATAACAGTACTAGATCAGTACGCCATATTTATATACCATATCTAAGGGATATTTGAGTTATATTGAGTAAATGGTAGACTAATAGTTAAAATATTGGTATCCTATTTATGTATCAAAAGGGATTATCCTTAATATTAGGACCTTATAAGGGAATAATCATATATGAACATTGATACAATTATTGTTCATAGGTAGGGATAATTAGGTTGGGTATCCATCGTCATGAACATTAAACTATATCATAGGTTAGGTATCACCTAATGTGTTAAATTCGCACTAACCCATATGTAGAGTAATATAGTACTTGATAAATATGAACAATAACAGTCCCTACATAATTAGTAATTAATATCCAAGTATTAATACTTCTCATATTATATTTTAGGTTATGGTTCATATTCCCAATATATACTCCAATGGCCTAAATTAAGTGGCCATCTATTATCTCTATTAATTATTACCAGATATAAACTATGATTATAACGATTATGAGTTAGCTTATATGCAAGTGGAGTATAATATGGCCAAAATCGTATAGGCAATATGGTTCTTTAATTGAAGATATTTTAGTTAAAAAGACTAAATCATAGTTGTTGAAAGGGCCAATATGGGTTATGCACTAGGCCTAATAAGAGACCTAATGTAAGCATCAACCATTTTATACACCTAATTAGCGTGGAGTTATTCATGCTGATTATGGACACTAAGGGAGAGAAACATATATACAACTCCCTAGTATCTCCTAGTTAAGAGTTATATGCCCATTAATTATAGCCCCTTAGATGCATATGATATTAATATCACAAAGAAGGACATCTTTAAACCGTCCTTATTGATCGGGTTATAATCTTAATGGGCCAAGTATTGATAGATATAGGATGTTAGCTTGGTCTAATAGCATGAGTTTAGATTAAGGGAAATAGAAGAGCCATTGTTAGATAATGTATATGATTGGACTTGTGTGATTACCGAGTAAAAGGTCTCTATTATAGGTCAATCCCTCATATACAATTACTTTGGTACTATGGAGTACCCATATCCGAGGTATATTAATAACAATATATGGTACCATTGATGTTAAGGGTCTATTAACCTTAAAGAATGGTGATATTTAATAATATTATTACAATATGATCACCCTATGTCCACTAGGTATTCGCTATATATTGAGGCTATATGGGGCATTGTAACAAAGAAGTACTAATTGTAGCGGTTAATTGGCTATAAGGTTAATAGACATATAAGTTATATTAGACCAAGGACTAATTTATTTGCCACTATAATTTCCCAAATAAGCCTAGTAATATTATAAAATAATTATACATGGATGATGTCCATTAAAATAATGCTCGAGTTTACCGTTATATACCAATATAAACCCTCATAAAATTTCCTATTATGCCACTACAAACCAAGCTAAGGTTTATTGTTGTTATATGATAATACCTACAAATAGGGATAGGTCATAAACAATACTTATAAGTACTTATAAATAATTAATGGTTATTAGTGGTTAGGAGAATCCAATTACCAATACTTAGATATAAATAGTAATAATATATGTAAACATGAATCATACTTTCATTTAAGTGTTAGTATTTTATTATCTAATTAATGGAATATTGATGTACTCTACCAACATTTTCTTAAATTGGTAAGCATTCCAATTTGTTCATGGTCTTCTATTTTTATAGATTATTGGCCAATAATAGAGTGAAACCCTTAATCAATAGGATATGTTTAATCTTGGTTTATAAACCATATATGGTCCACAATTAATCTACCATCATGGTCTCCTACCAGTGGCATATGGTTATTACATAGTAGTAATGTAATAATAATAGTATGGTGTCTAACCTAATCATTCTAAATGAGAACTAGGTGATAACAATAGGAATAAGTTTATGGCCTAGAATGTTACATTTACCTTAGTATCCACACTAAGGATACATGCATTAATCTAATATCATTGTCTAATGGTGACTTGTTGGTTCACAATATTAACCTCATTATACAAATCATAAATGTAAACAATTGATAAATCCTACTCACAATTATAAGCATTTATTGGGTTTAATATTATAATACTTGCTAACCCAAACATGCCCATTATGTGATATCTAAATAGAATATAGGTTAAAATAGTGATATTAGAGAAAAGTATATTGTTAGAGGACTTCTCCATTAATCATAAAAATTATACATTTAATCATTTATGCTCAATCTTATAAATTATTAGTCCCTCAAGAATATAGGAGTAGATGGTTATTCACTATATTTTCTATAAGATTGAGCATAAATAATGAAAAGAATAATTTTATGATTAATGGAGAAGTCCTCTAACAATATACTTTTCTCTAATATCACTATTTTCTGATAGACCATCGGGAGGAGCATTCTATGATCCTATTTAATAGGTCTTATCCATGTGGATATAAGTAACTCTTTATATACCCAATTAGAGTATGGTCTATTATGATAATATAATTTTTATATTTAAACATAAATATACCATTATATTTATGGTTGGGTGGACTCATTTAACATTTCTCTTGTTTCAAGAGGAGGGGAGGAACCCCTATTAATCGACTAATATATATTTGGTATATTAGAGTATTAATTGAAATCACAATTACTAAACGTATTTGAGGGATATCACTAATGAAGAAGCATAAAAACTATTTAAGTAATACCCGATCACATGATATAAATCAATGTAATAGTTACGTAAGGTATAATACTATGAGATCACTTTCGGGATAAATAGGTCATAAAATTAAAGGGTATCTTGACTAATAGGGAAAGGTAGCAAGGGTCTCTATCAGAGGGTAAGACAAATTGGGATTCTAATGCCCCTCAAGTAAAATATAAATGGTAAGTTCAGCATATATCATGTGATATAAGTATATGTCATTTAAAAAACTGATATCCTTATACTTATGCATCTAATAATACAATTGATGATTAAACTAGTTAACCAGGCCATTAAGGTCACGGGGAAAATTCTCGTCAACATGACTTTTAGGGTAAATAGCTGACCAATCTAATGAGATTAGATACCCAATGCCCTAAACTATTTGGTATAGTCCTAATGGTATGCACATAAGATCTTATGATATGCACACTATACCCATTAGTTGATGCTAAATATATAATTATATATTTTCTAGTAATGAATAGATATTTGGACCCCCTATTAATCTAATAATCAAACAGGGCCATCTCCCTATTTGGACATACTCATCACTAGTATAAAATTCGGAGAGGTAGGGAATTCAGTAATTATTATCCAGATAAAGTCAATGGATAACATACTAAATGTTTATACTCAAGGCTATCATAGGTGATATTAAGCCTTTATGACAATTATGTTTAACCTATAATATACCCATGCTAATATACCCCATATTGATGATGCTTGTCTATTAAGTGCTTTCCCCGTTATCTAACCTCACCAACATATTATAACGGATATTGTCACCATCATTCGATAGTAGGGGATCAAGGTAAACATTTAGTATGCTATCCATAGACTTTATCCGGATAACAATTGTTGAATTCCCTATCTCTCTCCATTTTATACTAGTGATGAGTATGTCCATACAGGGAGATGGCCCTATTTGATTACTAGATTAATAGTATGAGGGTTACTAGATTAATAGTATGAGGGTATGTGTATATTAAGGAAAATATGATATTGGAGTGAATATAGATTGATATGTATATGTTTAACCCCAATAATGAGGTTAATATTACTAATCCTATCTTCCTATAGTTATTACCCTTATCTATATGATATTTATCAACTATCCTAATGGTCCTAGTAAACATATTTGTGCACCTCTCTTATTCTTAAATATAGGTCCATAGAAAGTTGTAATACGCTTAATGATTATCATGGCTAATCATATGTTGATATATGGTTATAATGTCTCGTTAATAGTAGAGTATTAATAATCAATGGTACATAGTATTGGCATAATAGTTATAAACTATGTAATTAATCGTATATGCCTAGTTTATATTATGTACTCTTAACTCGATTAGATCCTTAAATGGTATAATTGGAAAGTGAATGTATATGAGTTGATCTTAAATGGTATACTAGGGCAATATTCTAGGGGCTACTAGGTATTAATAAGATAACCTTTATGCCTATTGTAATATAATGAGGGGACTATGAGATAGTAGAATCAGTAAAATATCCTCACTACATATTACTATCCCTCGATATATTGATTACCCATGATAATAAGAGAATAGATTGGAGAATATATCGGGTTAACTCTAAGGATTAAAGGTTATGATTAGGATATGTCTAATTCGGATTATGCCATTTGATAGCTTGAATAATAGTCCCATTAATTAGGAAATTGTCTTCCGATAAGTGTTGGATTATACAACTCAATAAGTGGGATAAATCATTCAAATAATGAAATAACCCTAATATTTTGTTTATCTATTTAATTAGGTCATATAATAGAGGTAATATCTATTTTTATGACCTATTTATCCCAAAAGTGATCTCGGGAAATTGAACAATATACCGTATTATTATTGTGTATCATAATTAACCCCTATTATTAATAGCCTCATGCCCTATAATGGAACCTATTTATATTAGAGTATATTTAATTTGTTTATATCATAATACACGATATGGTATCTACGATTAAGTTAATAAGAGATTGAGTATTAATAGGATAGTTAATTCTTGATAATATATGAACTCAAATAAACCTAAATACAATTATTTACATAAAATTAGTACACTCACGTATGATATATTCATGGGTAATTACTAACTAGTTCTCCATTCTACCTATTTACTCATATAAATAATGAGTAATTGGTTATATAATCTATTAGTGATATAATCATATTAACCTAAATTCTTGATATTAAAAACCATGAATATATTGATTACACAACAATTATATGCTACCGTGTGTATATCACTATAGGTATTAATAATTAATTATTCAAATGATTATAATTCTTATGAATTATAATATTGATTAATAATCTATTTATGGTTTATTGAACCAAGGCTATGATACTAATAACCAATCACAAGTTACACTGTCTACCAATGATAAGGATTTTAAGTGAAGTATTATGTTTGGCTAAGGTTTTATCAAATGATAAATGCAATATTATCATCCCTTACTTTATGGAAAAGTAAAATAGCAATATTACCTCCTAATTATATAGAAAATGTATAACTTTTCTATATATAATCCTCCCTAAGTAGCCTATTCAATTGTTTAGATAGGGACCTTACCTGTGTAATTGGATAACCTAATAGGGCCTCGTATGAAACCTAATGTAAGCATCAACCTCCCTACAGGGGGTATTAACTCTATAATTCCATGAACATCGATAACTCATGTTGATAACTATGTTAGAAAAACTGATAATTTAACTAGAATGGCTGAATTTCACTCTAATATAAAATGATGGTCCAACATAAAATTATTGTTTTTATTATATGAGTATAAAACCTTATAGATGCTCGCTCATAATGCAAGAATTTAAAATACCATGGGTGCCTTTATTAACAAAGGTGCATTATGATGGTGTTTAACCTAGGAAAGTCAATCATTATATTAATGGATAACTATAAATACATGGTCTCCATTATAATGCACATTATGCCTTGTATGAAACCAATAAACTTTTCCCAATATTAACCTTATTTTGTATTCCATGGAAAATTAGGAGATTAATTGGGAGATATCCCATCTTGTTAATAATTATATTATCCCTGGCCAAATAATCCCTAATATAGGTAAGATTATAACTAGCTATAAATAAATGGTCTCCATTATAATGCACATTATGTCTTGTACGAAACCAATAAAATTTTCCCAATATTATCCTTATTTTGTATTCCATGGAAAATTAGGAGATCAATTGGGAGTTATTCCACCTTATGGTAAAAAACTTATTGGATTTCCTAATATTACTCCCTAAATTTATTACCTTGATTTGATGTCTTCTTAAATCACCCGATTTGGAGATCCTTTAATATCATTAACAATATGTATATGTACTTTGATTAGGTATTAATTGGGAGATATCCCATCTTGTCAATAATCATATTATTCCACCTTATGGTAAAAGACTTATTGGATATTCCTAATATTACTCCCTAAATTTATTGCCTTGATTTAATGTCTCCTTATATCACTTGATTTGGGGATCCTTTAATATTATTAACAATATGTATGTGTACTTTGATTAGGTATAGGCCAGCTATACCTTGATATTAATGACTTATTAGGTTAACCCTTAGATCATAAAATTAGTACTTTTGTATATTAGGCATCCCTATTAGCCAAAGATGACCATCATATGGTTATATATCTATGTAAGAGAATTCCCATATAGTATAATAATTAGGGAGAGAAGGATATCATTATGAGGATAGATTACCCATGGCCATTTTGGATGGAGGGATCTCATTACTAGTTGTTATTAAAAATTATGAACCGAGTACACCACAATCTAGATCATTAAGAGGTGTACTCCAATTATCCAATCATCTATTCAGGATTGAACCATAGTTAATATAGAGAGGTAAGCAATAATATTCACCCTCATTGCTAGAGATTGGTACTGGTCATATCTATAATTAGTTAGGGAGGTGAATTATACCGATAAGCATAGATTATACATGGTTATATGATATAAAGGTAATGAATGACTCTTAATATAGGTCCCATATATTTGATACTATTTATATGAAGATATACCATCAATATCTATATAGTTGATCAAATTAGAATGGAGCTATATAACCGATTGATTAATTAAAGATGTTCATTAATAGCTATCATTGTTATTAGAGTATTGCTAGAGTGAAAGGGTAAAAAAGTTAATAACATGGCTAATAAAGGATGCTACTAATAATTAACTAGTTATATCCCTCCATTCTAATTTTATCCAATGTAATCGGTATATAGATTATAAGACCTAGTTATATATTGCTAACTTAATATCTCCATATAACATGATGGGATGTTACCTCGAATTATTAGATTGTAACCTAAGGCATCCCAATAAATTATAATGGTAATACCTTTAACATGGTATAATGAGGTCTCTTATTCCAAATTATGGTAATCTCACCATGTCATATATAATTAGTATATATAAACGTTTAAGAGGTAACCCTACTCTTATAAAATATCCCTTATTCCTAGTTAAGAGTTATAGGGGATATTTTCCTAATTTACTATTAATCCTTTTCTTATATCCGAATGGAGAGATATCTTCCTAAGGAGACTTACTTAGGGTTAGCCCATATTCCTTACAGCTTATCTAATACTCAACCTATTAACATTACTCTATATTGCCTATTAGGGTAATCGGATTACCATAGCATACAATAGGATATGTATACCTAATTTGATCATAAATATTTAAGGCATTTATATACCCTTAAACATATAGCTATTCGAATAAGGGTGTGCCCATGACAAATTAAAATGTGTTTTTATTTGGTCATTGATGGTCCAATATAGTTTATGCGTGAATTAGTTGACCCATTTTACCTAAATATTATACATAGGGTATTACCAATACGGTCTTAATGTATAACCCAATATTTCTCTTTAAATAATAATAATACCCTTTTGAGTTTTGTTCTATTGTGATGAATCACTAATAGTATTACTCAATTTTCGTAAGTAATACCCTAAGGATGGTTTGATAACAACTATGGAATGCCTCTTAATGGATAAATCCTATTCTTAATGATGGTAAATAAACTAGGCATATCCCAAGATACTTTGACTATCCTTAAAATTATTTACATTAATTTTTCCTATTAGAAGTATTATAGTATAAAATCTATAAAAATATGCATAATAAAGCATTATCTCGGAATTAGTTTAATGGCAATAGTTACCAATAAATCACGTATGAGGTGCACTCCCTCAAAATAGAGTACACCTCATATGAGATCTATTGGGCTTAATGGCCTATGGTTACATAACCCTTATATTAATGATATAGCCCTTTGGATATTACCTATCCATCTCTCGTCTAATTTAACCTAGAGTGAATGTAATATCAAAAGGTACACAATCCACGTGGATAAGATCGATTTTCTTCGTCTTATAAGTATTATAATATTAATTTTTCTCATAAATTAAAATGTCATCTCTACTAATGTTAGAATACCTATGATACATTAAATAAATGTTTGGTAGACCATTATCATTACAACCATTATATAAATGCCTAACTATAGTAGAATGAGGGTTAAGGTAAATTTGGTTAAATTAATTAGGTAATACTAGATATGTATGATTCACTATCCATATTTGCCATTAATGAGAAAAGGTTAATAGCCATGAATGATAACGCGGGTAGATAACTAACAACAAAAGGAAGGTTAATATTAATTTTTCAATATGATACAATAATAATAGTTTTACCCAATTATGACCAAATGGGTAATGTAGGGATCATAATATGGGTTAACGTCATCATATAGGATATGTCCATGTATATGTCTAAATAGAGATCACCTCTATAATTTGGTATTTTATCCAAGGATCCAATTCCTCAAAATAGTAATAATTAGTAACGATATGCCTAGTTTAGTTACCATCATTAAGAATAGGATTTATCCATTAAGAGGCATTCCATAGTTGTTGACCATTTCTATCAATACTATTTAATATCAAATTACTCATTAGAATACATATCAAGTATGGGTTATGTATTATAATTCCCTAGAATAGTATCGGGGCTAATAATATTTTTGATATTATCCATGATGGTAGATTACTTGAATAGTATATTCCTGCTTTTTTAGGTACAATTATTAATCATATGATATCTTTAATATATTAAGGATAATCTTTTACCTAGTTAAGATTTATTACCTTATAATCCCCATATTGTATACTTTACCCTAATTGTGGTCGTCCTCTCAACATAGCTGAATTAGGTAAATGATTACTTATGTCACCTACAATTGATGATTCAATATAGTACCAATCCTATATTAACTATGGTTATACCTAATAGTATTTCTATCATGAGACATAAATAGGTTAATAAAGGTACCCTTACTCTATTAAAAGATCTAACGCTAGTACCAAATAATTCTCTCTAGTTAGTTGATATTATAACTAGAGAGACTAATGTATATGTTACAATATTCATATAAAATAATAATGAGACATATGGAATAATATAAAGGAATAATTACCATATGATAAAATGGTATTATAATTTGGATAGCATATCCGTTATATATGGGAATAGCCCTATTATAAGAGGTACTAATTATATCTATGGTTAAACTAAATATGTACTAATTATATCTATGGTTAAACTAAATATGTAGAGCAATACTTAAGGTAATAACTATATTTTAACAATTCTCTAATGCACGGATATAACATGAGTATTTATAAAAACCCATGGTTAGGCATACAACCATAAATTCAGTAGGCTCTTTCCGGGGTTGATTAAAAGTTTCTAGCCTAAATGATAGGGAAGATGATGGTTAGGCATTTCCCTTGGTCATATATGGTATATAATAATATATTCCACTAGTGAGACCTCCAAACTATGTAGTATCGTATACCCATAATATAAATACTCATCATTGGTAATCAGTCTAAATATATGGGGACAATATTGCTTCAATTCATGGTAATTACTAACTACCCATGCTCGTTAGTATATACTTAGTCGTGTATTTAATAAGAATTAATAAAGGGTTAGCATATTCCTCGTGGAATAGTCCTTATAGTTGAACATTAGGCCAATAAGGATAGAGGGATGCCTAATATACAAAACTATTGTCATCACCTAGTTCTCATTTATCCCTCTAGACTTAATCTTAAATATTATGATACTAATTGATATTATCATTTAATATACAAAATCAATTATTGTAAACCTTCATGTTTACGGGATGTACATTATCAATTATAGTTGCCTAAATTAGCTATACAACACTTATAAGTATATTAAACCAAATTATAAATAATCAATTATATGACCCACATTATACTACTATACCAATTCACCATCATTAGTTTAAATTGGATAATCAATTTAACAATAGTAATGTATCACTCGAAAATAGTATTGATAGGTGACATAATGTAATAGATTGCCCCTAACTCTTATCTAACCACCTTATATTGTTCTATTTCTTCAATAGTGAAATGTGTATTAGGAAATAGTGGGTATTAGGGGACAGACTTAATAGGTATCCATAACGATAGCTATTATAGGATGATCAAGATTGAGCATACCTAGTTATAATCGTTCTGTGGAAAATATGTATCTTACTTTCAAAGATCTTATAATAGTTATTGTTGTGGATACCTATTAAGTCTCTCCCCTAATACCCACTATGTCCCAATACACATTTCACTATTGAAGAAATAGAGCAATATAAGGTGGTTAGATAAGAGTTAGGGGCAATCTTTTACATTATGTCACCTATCAATACCATCTTTAACACCTAACATAGTAAGAATGATTTTCTAAAATTTAGTAGAATAGCCTAGTTAATTAGTTCCCAAAAACTAGCCTATTATGGTTAAAAGATTATGTATATCCTTTTGGGGAGATATATAACTATAACTTTGCATGTATAATAAAGAAGGTATTATTATCGATGAGGCTATACCTTATCCTCTAATTAGAATAAGGTTACCCAATCCACAATGAATTAAAGTATTACACTATTTTCTATATATTTAATAGTTCATCCATAATTAGTTTATCTATACTGTAGTATTTTACAAAGGTATAATCACACAGATTGTTGGGACCTTAATAATCATCTTACAATTAATATGAACCATTAATTCACTCTAGGTTAATTAGCTATACGAGAATTGGGCAATAGAAAGTAAAAATAGATAATAATTTACTGTCGTTGTGAAAGGTATTGTATAACCTCCTAATATTTGGTGATCCATTCTAAAAGTAACCAATAATACTAATGACCAACATTAATAAGCCCAGGATTATGTAGTAACTAATGCCATATTTGGTTAATAATCAGGTATAGATTATTAGGGATTAATAAGGTTACATTACTTAGTGAATATGTGAATATGAAAAGGATATAAATAGGGAGTTATTTTATGTTAAGTCCTACAATGAGGATATCATAGTTTACCATCCCAAGCAATATTGGGTACATAATATGTTATATAGTTATGTAGTAAAGTTATCCACCTTGGATAGATTATCCTATTCATTACGAGAAGGCTTATTTTATACTCGATATCATAAAAAAAATAATATTATCATTTAAGGTTTACTCATGAATATATATCAAAATTAATTGATTGTGAGGATGGACCTAATCACTTAGCCTAATGTGAAATGTATAAGTTAACTGGTAAGTACTCGATCGAATAACCATATAATGAGTACATTAAAACAAATAACCCTATAAATGATAAGCTATACTCGATTAACCCAAAGGGTATTATTTTCCATATTAGGCCTTATTAGCAAATCATAGGTGACAATTTGTTATTCCTAAGGACAATAGGAGGATATTATATCTACACCTTATATGATAGTTATAGGGAGTAGGTCGTAGTCTACTATTATAGTGATAATCTACATGTTGATTTTCGAGTCCTAGATAATAATATGGTAACCTTCTTATACCCATCCTCTTACTCCTTTATCGGATAATTATAGTATCTTATTTCATTCTTAGTATAAAAATCTAGGGCTATTATAGTATCTTATTTCATTCTTGGTATTAAAATCTAGGGCTAATGTAGGCCAAACTAAAACGTTATACAATATCTTACCGAGGGATTGTATAAAAGGTGTGGGTCTCTATATTTATAGATTATAATATGGGTTATAACTAATTTGGGATCATAATATCCCTACTTATAAGCATAATTTACATCCTACTATAGGTATAATTATTCACTAGGATGTTTGTTTAACCTAGTGATACATCCCTTAATTAATAGGATTAATAGGTATGAATACACTCTTATTAGGATCATATTATCTTCTCCATATTATGGGCAAGTCGGGTATGATATTATATCCTGTAGAATCATTATAATGACCAAAGGAAGGGTTCTTGTCAACTCTTATTAAGATGAATATATGATAGCTAGGTCATAAGGGACCAATATTACCAATGACCAACATTGACTCTTATATTAGCCATTAGGTTATATATAACATATTACCATTATAAGTAGGGATGATAAGAACTAATATGGTTATCCTTAATATTGGTTAATATACCAGTTGATATATTGCATTGTTTATCCCCTTGGCTTAAATAAACCTATAATAGCTTGATATCATAGGTTACCTATTAGGGACCATTAGGGCTATACAATATTAAAAGTATACCCTCACAACTTAAGGCTCGTGATATTTTCTCTATTTCCCTTAAGTATTGATTGAAACATAATATTAACCCAATATTACTAAAATAATATGTAAACTTAGGGCCATTATGTAGGACTCGGTTATAAATAGTATCACTAGTAATTGTTAAAGTTAAGAACCATTTATCTCGCCCTAATCACCAAAACTATTTGTGGATCATATTATAGAGGTTGTTTGGGAAGACATATAACTTAAGTTGGTTTGGTTCAAGATATCAAAAATAATTTACCCCAATAATTATTCAGTAGACATAATCCCCTTGATATCCGAATAATGAGTCAACACAAATGGATAATTTTATGTCTAATTACAAGGAGATTGGGTCATACCATATACTAATTATGGATTGTGCTAATTTGGTATTTATGTACCCATGATCAAGGAATATTCCTTAAAAAAATACTCGTTATGGCGTATTTGGAAGGTACCAACTCCTCCTTTATAATTTTTTGGCCTATGGAGTTATTAGTAGCACCTATTACCTATTTGTATAATAATGGATAACCGAGGGAATATACCCTATCATTGGATAAAAAACTCCTCTACTTGTATGATTAAACCATTGAACTATCTTTTAACAAATACCACATCTTAATAATATAGGCTATCTTGATATATTCCATCTAAATGATGAATAATCATATTTAAACAACATCCTATAATATTTAGGTAAAATTAATCATCATTAAATTATAACCCATATAAATGGTCGGACCATTTTATCCATGCTTTTATTGATGGTTACCGCTTGTTTGATTATATCAATTAGTTAAATTATAGAGGTAATCAAGTGATATTAGCATCTCGTTAATTTAAGGACTATTACCAATGGGTTCAACCATACTATATGATCGGTTTGTAGGATGATTTAAACCTTTGCCTTAACTATTATGATGGTCTCATATTTCAGTATAGGAATACTCCCTATAATTGTTCATTCATACTATTAGGGACCATCCTAGGGTCAACCCAATAGGGTATTAATTAGCAACATAGGGATAATATTTATTATCAATCATGGTCTAGAGGAAACATAGGGATATCATATCTAATTAATTATACCAATGTACACCTTGTCACATAGTAACATAACTATGGAGAGAAAGATAAAAGGGGAAAGAGGGAGAGAGATATGATGGTGATACCTTAATATCTCGATTAGTCCTTCATGGAGAGACATACTAAATGATGAAAATGGTACAATTTATGGTGTGTACATAATGTCAGTTGATTACTACGGACCCATAACTAATACATATAGTATGATGGGTCATATTGCCACTAACTAACATTATGTACTCACCTATCTCTCCATGAGGGTATATGATGGGTCAATTTATGGTGAGTACATAATGTCGGTTGATTTTAGTAAGATATGTATTATGAAAATATTAATTATACTTAATATCAATAACTTATTACTCGAAACATATGATATAATAACCAATTATACCATATGTTTCGGTAACGAGTTATTACGCCACAAAATTAATTAATCTATAAGTCCACAATGGTAGTTTATCCCTACTATTATAAATAGTAGGGCTATTTACCATATGGGCATAGCACCATATTACTATTGACCGTTATTGAACTACTGCATATGGTTAAGGAGGTATAATAACTTACAATATTTGTCAAATTAGAATTTTATACATTATGAACAACTTGAAGATACCCTCTATGGAACAATCTGATCATACAACATAGTTATCCTAAGTCTTTTCCCTAAATAGTCTTAAACACATTTATGTCACCATGATTATAAATAATGGTAATCCCGAGTATAGACACGATGATAGCCGAAATGACCTCTCAATGGTTATCATTATGATTATATAATTAGGTTTGTAATCATATGTTGCTCCATCATTATAGGTTATGGTCTATTATTTTAAGTTATTAGAATGTAGTTAGTATAATCCCTACAGTTTCTTTGGACAAAATTGATACCCCGACATATAACCTATGAATGTTTAACAAGAATACATCAAATTGACAAAATTAGTACAATAATAGGGGTCAATATTTAGAGTACTTGTTTGGTACTATTCTTTAATATTAACAAGAGGTATTATAAGATGGCAAGTTAATATATGTGTCCAATTAGTACTAGTCATACTAGGACAAGTTAAAAGGGTATAATTATTGTTAACATAGTTATACCTTCCATAATATATATGGGTATCACCATAATCTGATTATAACATAATGGTTTTGCATTATATGATTGATAATTATACTCATATGGAATTAATCATTCAATATAGTAATGGGGCACTCCAATTAAAATATTACCTTATGGTGATACCTTTTATAACAATATAATGGAATCAATAAATACCCATAGGCCAACAAGGGGATTAGGCCCTTCTTAATCAATAATGTCATTAATAATAGGGTATAGTATTAATGCCTTTAGGTTTGATAGTAATCATTACCAAACCTCTCTTTGATATATATCAATAGTAGGGTACCATTAGCGGCAGACCATGATTTTAAAGAGAATGTTATCACATTAGGGGATATCCTCTAGTTCAATAGTTTATTAAACTTAGCCAATGCTATATTAGCCCACTATACATCCATTTAATGATATATTAAGGAATTAATAGATAACCAATCTAGTCTTTTATCGAAAAGGTTATAATTATAAGCAAAAATCATAACACCTAAGCCATACAATGAATCGGTTATTAGTATATATGTAACTAATAGAGATAATATACGGTGATTAATATAGAGGTGAATTAAGTCACCGATTATATGAATATATAATTATTCAAATAAGGGATGTACTTCGATAGATATTCTAAATTGACAATACCATTAAACATAGCATATACCTAGTAGAAAAAATAGTAGTTTTATGGGTTAAGCTTAGTTAACAATAGGTGATATTACCTATTTACCAAATCCCATTACTATATCGCATAGGGTTCCATTAATATGCATAATTGTAATATTATGGATATAGCTCCTAGGGAAGGTATAACTATGGTATCAATAATTGGTGGAGAGAAGGTTATTATTTGCCCTTATTATTTTCCCAAATGTGTATTACCCTTACATAACTATGATTGAGGGATATAAATTATTAACCTATAATGCCTATCTCATATAATTCCACCAATAATTATGTCCTTATTTAACTAGTCTAGCCATCATGGAATAATATTGCCTTAAACTCAAAAGGAGAATTAATTTTGACATCATAAAGGGAAATATCTAACCTTATATGGTTGATCGATGCTTATGAGATAACTATTTATGAATATGTACCGGACCATGTAGGAGTTGATTGATATAATATAGGCCTAATTAAGGTTGTCCCTTGGTAACCTATAACCCTCAAATTTCCTTGACCTCCCTCATTAAGAATAGGTAACTACCTTACTAATGTGTTGCAATAGTTATGAGTAAAAGCTCCCCATATATAGATAAAAGATTAGTTGATAGGACATTATTATTATATCAATGCCCATGATATAAATGATTATTCGGTCAATTTGGTTATAACTCGTATGCTAACAACAAAGGTACTAAATAGGGATACCTTTAAGTTATAAGTGATTATAAGCTATCCCTATAGAATGCCCATCATTGGTCCCAATATTATAGGTACAAATTTATAATCATTAGTAACTAGGCCATATGATAATAATAGGTAATTTACTTGGAGATAGTAGAGTTATTAATTATAATATATGGGAATATTATAATAGTAACTATAGATATCTCATTGTGAAGGCAAATTTAACTAATAGTAAATTAATATAAATTAGGTTATAGAGATTATTAATAAAGGGAATCCTATTCAATTAATATCATACCTAATAAAACCCAAATACCAAGGAGAGACATTAGGTCCATTCCATGATCAAATCTACCCTCATAATATTCCACTCTTACTATATTAGGATATAAATATATCAACAAGAATAATTAACGGTCAAGTTACAAATGGCAAGTTAACTAGTTCTTTGTTATTATATACCCATCAAGGGCCTTACTCGAATGATTATACCATAACATAATATCTCCCGTGCCTATAGGCTTATTAAGGGCCTTATTTCCAAACGCCGAAATATCTATGATGTTGGGCAATTACCCTGAGAGCTAGTTCCATTTTAATAATTAGAGAGTAGGTTGGCTATATTATTATGCCAATCATAATTATAATAACGATATGAAAACATTTAATATTTTTGTAATATTGATATAGTAACCTATCAATATTAATACTCGAGGGTTATTATTAAATTTAGACTTATAATTATCAAGTAATCTAATATTTTTCCCATATAAATATTAGGGTCAAAATTGTTCCTATTACGGGATTATATTAATATATTATCAATATTGAATCTCGACTTATAATAAATATTTTAAACCAAGTCCTATGGATTAGACTATCAATATTAATAGCCCCTAATAGGAATAATTATCTAAACATAAATTGACATATTAGCACAACATCTATGGCAAATAGACTCAATTGATAATATATTGATATACTCCCATAATAGGAACAATTAGCCCATCATACAATGTTTATTGTTAGAATATTTATTATAAATAAATCCCTAGTTTAACCAATATATTTATATGGGGAAAAAATTAGATTACTTGATAATTATAAGTCTAAATTTAATAATAACCCTCCGGTATTAATATTGATAGGTTACTATATCGTAATTTATAGGCCCTCCGGTATATAATGAATAATTATAGCATATGTTTAAATATAATGATACATATTTAAGGAAACTAATAAATTGTCCTTTTACTCCATTTGGATGAGTAGCTTCCTCTCATCATTGAGGTTGATCGAATTTCTCTAGAGAGTGCCATATATTAGGGTAGTACACTAATATATCAATTCATGAATATAATTTAAATATATTGTTCTTCAAAAATGATGGTCAAATGATATTCCTAGATAAGGGTAATAACCGTGGGAAAACAGGATTATTAATATTAACCTCACTATTAGGGTTAAACATATACTTATCAATCTATATTCGATCTAATATCATATGTCCCTTAATATACACATACCCTTACACTATTAATCTAATAATCAAACAAGGCCATCTCCTAATATAGTTAAAGGACAATATATTAATTTCCCTATATTATTTATCCAGAATGGAACCAAACCTCTCAATTTTCCTCTAGTGATATCTGATACTAATGTCAATATGGTCATGTTACTTGTTAATAGCTATAGATTAGGGGGATAACTAGTTAGGAGGGTCCTATTAGGATATATAAGCTTATTATAACAATATAATTATGTTAATCATAATACTGATTGTAGGATTATTAAGTTAATGATAGGATTATTATAACATATCTTTATTTTAATCATAAGATCATAATATTGATTACATTACCATAGGGTATATGTCATCCAATTGATGATACGACCAAGTTATATTGTCGGGTATGGTTATCAAAAGTATAAGGACCATACCTAAATAAAGGAAACCGTATTAATATCACATCGGGATGATAGAATACGTTTGGGTTATCCTAAATTATACACCTATTTAGTTAACTTGTATAGCTAATAGCCTAATAATGGTCTTAAATGGTCAAGGATATTAACCAATCATAATATTTGGATTCCCCTTAACATCCCTAGGGGAACCATAATTGAATAAACTATTGTTATGAATAAAAAAGTTTAAAACCATTATATTTGATAATCACTCATATTATGGTAACAATGCTCATCCTAATAGATGTCCTATTGATATATCCTAGGAACCCTATTCTATTACACGATAAAGTAATAATAGTATGATTTTTAATGAGTAGTTCACCCTAATTATAGATTAGGTTAGCCAATTTGGTCCCCTAACATTTTTAAGGGTAACCATTAGGTGTATTTAACCTATCAAACTTACTTTAATATATCATATATGTAGTCCATTTCTTATATTATTGTTAGAAAAATATGTTCCTAGAATAAATGTTGATTAAATAGTACCAATCTATTCGTTCTTATCTATATGATAGAATACCTTTGGGATAGTGTCTAATATTAAAAATTCAGTGGTCCACAAAGCTATATCGTACAGTTTATATTAACTATAATTGTTATCATACTTCAATAAATGGGCAATAATCCATAATATCTAGGACCTATTAATCAACCTAGTATAATATCCTCAATTATATTACCTAGATTATTATATTAAACTAATAGAGAATAGACTCTCCTCTAGAGTATGCCTTCATATCAACTAGTAGTTAATCTTAATCATACCAATTAAAAGTAACTAGAATAACCAAAAGGTATTCTATGTGTTGCTTAAAATGAAGTATATATTAAGCAATATGTTTGAAGCAATAGGAATTTGTAATAGTGTTTGAGTCGGGGTTAATTTATCTAATGTTATCACCGATTATGATAGAGGGAAATATCTTTAGCCATTCCGAGATTGTTGGGATCCTATAGACATTGTTAATCATGGTGATATAATTCAATGACTTGGACTAGTGAGGATAAAGTAATAATATATTACTAGTATCGGAGGAATATTGGTTATACATGCAAAGGTATAAAATTATGGATCCTCCTAGAGTATTACTTAGTGAATATATATGAATATGTAGTGAGGATATTTTAGTGTTTTATCCTAAATATTATTGAAGGATATCTTCAAACTTATATAGGATCAATTATTGTGTCCCTCCTTATATAATGATTAGATAACCTATTTATTATATGGGGACCATTATTTATTCATATATTCTCCTCTTAAAGAAAGGTTCCTAGGATAACCCAATATAGCATATGTTTAATCAAGATGGATGATCCTAGCCAACTTACGTTTTCCTATAGACACTATTATATGATTATTATGCCTATAATGATTCATTAATTAGTAAATTATCATAAGATTGAGCCAATATAATGGTAGAATGATAATGTTGACAGGGGGTATAATTAAGGCTCATTAATTGAGTATGCCATACCATTACTCCCAATAATGAAGGTATAGGTACCCTCCCTCATTAAGAATAAGGTATAGTATTATAGTTTACCTATAAGTATCCCATGTGTATCTTATAGTATCATAGGATATTTACAACCCTAAATAAGAATAAATCAAAGGAAATCTTAACCATTAATAAAATGTGGGCTGTATTATGATAATTAAGTTTAGTTAATTAGAGTTAAAAAAATGATATAAAAGGTTTTGACCTCTTAATCTTGGTTAATATCTTTATGTTCATGTTGATAATCCTATTCACAAAAAACACCAACTATAATATAAATATCAGGCCAAACAAGTAATATAATAACAATATGGCATGATCATGAAAATATGGCTAATCCGATGGTTCCATTTCATGGCTAACCCTATATAAATTAAGGATATAATGTTCCATCTACTATCCATATTAATGGACATACCAATTGATATATTATATATATCTTAATGATTATTCGAATAGTAGCCAAATAATAGACTAAATCATTGACCATCATAACTAATATTTATGTTTGGGTTATTATATTAGTAATGGGGACATTTAGTACAAGTATCGCTAATAATTATGGCCCTATCACTTGGCTAATCACTTAGACTCTTTAAATTTCATAATTATACTTGTAGCTCTATTATAATCCTAGTAAAATCAGTAAATACAAGTTAAATATTGATATAACCTGTTTATGCCTCCATCAAATAAGATTGTATAGGACCCATGGTATTATCCCAGGATAGTTGACACAATTTTATTGCCCTATCATAACCTTAGGGTATTAGTGAGGATAACCTATTAGCATAACTTAATCATGAACTCGATATTTATCAAATGAAGATAAACTGTTTATTAATCGTGGGAATAAGACCATTGTCCATCCTTGTATCTAATGGTTATTATCATACATTCATAGAGTATAGATATACTTTTTGCTTACATTTTAGTACTTCACACCTCGATTAAAAGTACCATTTTATGGATGATATGACCATCAAAGCATTATGTGGTATTTCCCAGCTAGATCGACTCCAATATCATTTATGGAGTAACAATATGCCTAGTTTAGTTACAACTCTCTATGGATATTTTTTTAAGTTGTGCTAATAGAACCCATTCGCTTCCAAAACTACACCTGATTTAGTCTATTACAAAGTGTAGTCAAACTATGATCCTGGGGTAATCTTGAAGAGATAACATACAAATATTACCTCCTAATTTCCCATATTAACATTAATATTTTCCTCTAAAAGTGGCATAATAGAGGTTGGAGTAACCCTATAATATGATTCTATAGAAAAATAAACACAGAAAGGGGTAATTAGAATTATTACCAATAAAGGCTTATCCTAATAGTTAGGGATTGATCTCCCAATATGTCCGAATGTGGAGATTAATTAGGATAATACCGTTAACCATAATATACACATAATATGATTACATATTTTAAGGTTAAGCTAATAGTCCAAGGAACATGCCTCTTAGTTCTTATTTAAATATCCTACATAAACATTTATTTTATATAATACTTAATTATTAACCTCTTATCCCATTAGTGATGTTCTTTTGGATCATAGGGTATAATGATATATAGATATTATCTATTTATAACTTCCCTACCTATACATAAATAGTTATATATCAATCGATGGGACTAGAGAATATCTTATATATAGTGATGATATCTAATGATATTGTAGAGATTACTATAATTATTTTATGATTTATGACCATAAATAGGGTATATTATTCTTATATTGTTAGAGAATGACAATGTATAAGTGGGATAGATTTATGGTATATGATTAATCATATATAACTTGGTGTGAACCTCATGTATAAAGACAAGAGACCCAAACACCTTTATCACTAGACAACCCTAAGAAAGCACCCAATTAAGTTATAATAAGTGAAAGCCGACCTCTTGCCTATCAGGAGGTAAAAACCAAAGCTATATTGCAATGGAGTGAAGAACGCCACACCATATGGAGGATGATAAGTTTAAAGATGGCATTGGGGTTGCAATCCTTGATAAGTTAGTTTTGTTCTCAAAAGAACAAAGGAAGAAATTCTTCTTAAATTTATTAAATCTCAAAATAAAATAAAACTAAACCAGTCTTTAAATATGCTAAAAAAGCCACTCCTAGCCCTAAAAGGACTCTACATGTCCTTGCCATCTAAAGAGAATAGAAACAAACCCTAATGGATTTTAAAAAATACGAAAATAATAAGGCTTACAACATTGAGCCCAATTTGACTTAATTAATTAGTATAAATTATGATTAGGCTAGATATAACAAAAATAGGCCAAATATGATTTAAGGAGTCCAATCTTATACTTTGATCAGATTGACAAGTCTTGGATCCCCTCCTCTCTTAAGATGACGCCACAATACTCCCTTGGCCCTTTGGAATTACATTCTACCCAACACTCTTGAATCAGCCCATGGAGAGCTTCTTAGCCCTAGCTCATATAATTAGACCATCTTTATTGTGTAATAGTTCAAACCTTGACTTGCAAACTCGATATCTTCGATCTTCCATGGAGACACCTCCTTACCGGCCCATTTGGCTCCTTGGTTTCCATCGATATAACCTTGACTTTCTTTATTCTAATCATTCCCACTATCCTCAAAAAGATTCATCCTCAAATCTTCATCTTGATGCTCATCATACTCCCTCGATTGGAGAACGCTCATCCTCGAATCTTATAATAACAAAGCATTAAAAAGATTTATCCAACCTGCAAAATACGAACAAATAATGGCCAAAAAAATTCAGGTTTGATTTTGTTGTCATTACACTCCTCCGAAAGGATAAATTCAATATATGGTATATTCTCTTGATCATCCACAATCTTCTCATTGTCTTCCTCCACTTACATAGCTACAAGATTATCAAACTTGTTCTCTTTTGGCTCTTCTTGTTGTTTTGCCAAGTCTTCAATGAGCTTAGACTCTTCTTGTTTAATGCTCTCTAACTTCTCCTCGAACACTAGTTCTCTTGAATTAAGCTTGAATTTATATGCCTCGGCCTTGGGCTTGTAATCACCCTTGGTTAACTCTTTATCAATAGCAACATAGTCATTGTCATGACTGAAATTTTGAGCGTTCTCAACACCCATAAAATCAATAGTAGCATTGTCGTCATTACGACTAAAAGTTTGAGTGCTCTCAACTTTTTTTCTCTCAATTTCTTTTTTTAGCTTATTTGGTCCTCATAAACTTGCTTATGTGATAATAGAACAAGTGTTACTTTTCATCCCCCCATTTCAAATGAATATCTATTGCTAAACTCATTATGTGTCACTTTTCTAACAACTTGCTAAGGTTGTCCTAGCAAAATATGACCATCTATCACACAACGCCTCATCTTTGTATCTCCTAATAGAAAAAGACACTATCACTTGTTTGTTTACCTCGACTTCTCCACACTCATTTATCTAATGTAATGTATATGGTTTAGGATGTTCAATTACGGGCAAACTCAATTTTTGACGAACTCAAAACTAGCAACATTGACACAACTACCCCTATATATTATCAAACAATAGACCTTATTATTGATGACATGACATCGGGTATGAAAAATATTATCTCTCCATGCCTCCTCCTCATTTTTCACTTACGTGCTTAAAGCACGCATAATGACTAATGACTCACCACAAACATCATCATCAACAATCACTTCACACTCTCCCTTAGGATTTTTATCTTTTGACATGTTTAAAACCTACACAAAATTTGTTAGTAATAAAAATTCCATCACACACACTCCCTCACGTGTGATGCCACTCAATGATTGTATTTGCTCTCTTTTAGGCTTTTTGTTAAAATTACGTTCACACTCTCTAGCCTTTTACCACTCTAACTCACTCCTTTGGTTCTTCTGCAAACTAATCCAAACCATAAAAGAACTAACCAATTGCAAGTGACTCAACAACTTCACTTTCCAAGGATCGAATTTCGAATAGATTTGGAACAAGGAATTGACAAACCAATTCAAATAAGAATTTTAAGTTTTTAAACACTAAGAATGATATTAGAACTGACTTGAATTGAATTTAAACAAGACAATAACAAATGAGACACAATGACACAAAACAAATCAGACTTCTTTATATGTTTTTTCTTTTTTGAATTAGAACTGACTCAATTTGGAAATGAAACTACAAAGAAATGAAATAGAACAAAATATTATGAAAAAAACTTGATTTATATTGAAGCACGAAGTTCACTACAAATCAAACTTTTTTACTTTTTTTCTCTTTTTTAATATAATACTTAATTTATCAAGCAAAGGAACACGAGACTCAAATAAGAAAAGATATGACAAAAAACAAGGCAGACGCAACAAAGAAAACAAGATAGGCACGAAATAAAACATGTAAGGTCTATGGATAACCAACCCGACTTTCCACAACCTAGGCTTTGATACCAACTAATGTGAAAAAACCCAAGAACACACCCAATCAGAGTTATAATAAGTAAAACCCGACCCGTTGCCTATAAAGAGGTAATAACCAAAGCTATATTACAATGGAGTGAAGAAAACCACATCTTATGGAGGATGATAAGTTTAGAGATGCCACAAGAATTGCAATCCTTGATAAGTCAATTTAGTTCTCAAAAGAACACAAAGGAAAAAAATTCTCTCAAATCTTTTAAGTCTCAAAATTATTATGGTCCCTTAAAACAAAACAAAACTAGTCTTTAAATAGGCTAAACAAGCAACTCCTAACTCTACATGTCCTTGCCACGTAAGGAGAACAAAAACAAACCCTAATGGCGGTTTAAAAAACATACAAAAATAATAGGCTGGCAATATTAAGCTGAAATTTGACTTAATTAATTAGTTATAATTATAATTAAGCTAGATATAACAAAAATAAGCCTAATATGATTTAAGGAGTCAAATCTTGGACTTGGGATCAGATTGATAAGTCTTGGATCCCCCTCCACTCTTAAGATGATGCCATAATGCTCCTCTAGGCCCTTGGAATTGTATTCTGCCCAACACTCTTAAATCAATCCATGGAGAGCCTCTTTAAGCTTTTTAGCCCTAGCTCATATCATTAGACCATCTCTGTTGCGTAATGGATCAAATCTTGGACTTGCAAACTTGCCATCTTTGATCTCCCTTGGAAAAACCACCTTAGTGGCTAATTTGGCTCCTTAGTTTCCATCAATACAATCTTGACTCTCTTTATTCTTATCATAACTGTTTATGTATAGGTTGATGCTTCCCCTATACCTAAATTCTACATCTCATAGTTATAAGGATTTATATATGATGAGTCTTCCTAACATTAATATGTTAGGTATAATATTCCACTTTAGTGATGATATTATGTCTCTCTAATTGATATAATTAATGTGAACTCCATGTATAAAGATAAGAGACCTAAACACCTTTATTGCTAGACAACCGCAAGAATGCATCCAATTAGGTTATAATAAGTGAAACCCAACCAATAGCCTATGATGCAAGAACCAAAGCTATGATGCAATGGAGTGAAGAACATCGTGCCCTATGGAGGATGATAAGTTCAAAGATGCCATAAGGGTTACAATCCTTGATAAGTCAGATTTAGTTCTCAAAAGAACAAAGAAAGAAAATCCTTTCAAATTTATTAACTCTTGAAATTATTGTGTAAGTCCGAAATAGAACTAAACCGGCCTTTAAATAGGCTAACATACCACTCCTAACCCTAAAAGGATTCTACTTTGCCTTACCAACTAAGGAGAATAGAAACAAGCCCTAATGGTCTTAAAAACATATGCAAATAATAAGGCTTAACACATAGAGCCCAAACTAACTTAATTAATTAGTTCTAATTATAAATAATTTAGATATAAATAAATAGGCCTAACAAGATTTAAGAACTCCAATCTTGGACTTGGATCAGATTGACAAGTCTTAGATCCCCCTCCTCTCTTAAGATGGAGCCATATTGCTCCCTTATGCCCTTGAAAGTGTATTACGCCCATACTCTTGAATCAGCCCATGAAGAGCTCCTTTAAGCTTCTTAGCCACGGCCCACGTCATTGGACCATCTTTAATATGTAATGTATCAAACCTTGGACTTGTAAACTCACCATCTTGGACCTTCCTTGGAGACACCACCTTGCTGGTCCATTTAGCTCCATGGTTTCCATCAATAATGGACCAACACATACATTAAACTCTATAATAATTCACATAAAATGGGTAGTAACCATAGTTGGGCTGATGGAAATATCTTAGGTTAATAGACATATAATATAATAGAGGGTATTATATATTATAACTATATGCCCTATCATGGAATAACCTTAGTGCAATATGGGTTAATGTCATCATATACTAAATACATGGGTTTGAGTGCCCCAACTTACCAAATTTGGGTCCCGACATATACCTTGCTTACCGGGATCATAGTTATATTAGAGAGTGATGGCATAATATTACAAAAATGGATAATTTTATGTCTAATCACAGGGAGACCGAGTCACAAGGGACTATTATTACTAATGACCAAAATTAGTATAATTTACCACGTAATTAACATAATTATATGGCTTGTAATTTCATTTAAGGTTAGATATAGGTCCCTTTCTTAATTATGGTCCTAGGGCATAACCCATAATGGGCATAACTATCTTAAATGTTTATTAATCATGGGAATAATTATCTTATTTAATTATCGAGCCATTACTTACGTCATTGATATACTTTATCAAGGACCATTAATGTAACACCCGTGAAAAAAGAAAATTCTTAACTACATATATATATTGGAATATAAATATATACTAAATAGGGTGTAGTTCATATAAGATTTTAATATTTTTTGGTGTTAATATAGTTGGTGTTTTTTGTAAGTATTTGCGGGAATAATTTCGGTTAACTTAGTTGGTTGAAATTTATTTTCTATCACATATTTAAAATATGTTATGCAAGTGGAAATCATTTAAATATGATAAGAATGTCGAAATTCTTGGACCAATACCCTAGGAATAATTTCCAATCCCATCACCTATCCTTTAAATGGCAACTTGACACCTATGCTTCTCCAATCTTCCATTACTTTACAACTCATGTTCTTTGACCAAGAAACCCACCACCTCACCATCCATTGCCTTCCATTACTTTACACCTTACCAACTTAGATTAGGACACTTGTAAGATTATTTATGAGGGAAGAAAGTTGAATATATATATATATATAAGAAAGAGCTATGTACGGCTGGCCACTTTTAGCAAAACTTTAGCTCACTAAAAGAGAGAGGAAAGCCAAATTGGAAGAAGAAAGGGAGAGGGAAAAAGCTAAGAGATTTTCTAGGAAGCTTGAATTAATGTAATTAGGTTTCATTTTACATCATAAGTTTGAGTTCTAAGTGCTTAATTGATGTGAATGACTTGAGTTGTTAGTTATGTTGTCATGGGTTGCTTATGTTGATATTGTGTGCTTGATGGTTTGACATGAATTTATTGGTTTATATTTGATGAATTGTTGAGATAGTTACTCATTTGAGCCTATACAGCTTTGCTTTATGTCGAAGTATTTGTTGTTGGGTTTGGTTGGTGAATGGATGGGCTTGGACTGAAATTAGTTAGAGTGAACCTTGGTGGATGGATTCCTAGGTTCCCTGAAGGGAACCATTCGGCCTACTTTTCTAAATTAGGGGACTTTGATGCTACAAGTGATTGGTGTTTTAGAGTTTAATTATAAGTTAATTAGGTATGGAATAGGATGTAGGAATGGAAAACTTTACTTCAATTGGAGGAAAATCCATGCAAACCCTTAGGTTACATTCGGCCTAAACCTTAATTTTTAGGGTTTGAGTTTCACTCATCCTATTATAGAATGGTTGGTTCAATTGTGCCTGGATAAGTATATTTTGAAGTGTAGATTGGTAAAACTTCAAGAAAATTAGAATTTATGGCTTAAAATTATAAGAGCTAAATTCGGCCATTAGGGTTAAAATTCGGGTTAGAAAAGAAATTACACCTATAGTATGTTTTAAATTTGGTCCTTAGGACTAATGTTTATGTAAGCTAAGTGGTAGGACGAAGTCTATGATAAGACTTACTAATTATACAAAAGGAAGGTACTTACGTACAAAGTGAAGTTTATAGATTGATTAATACTAATTGGTGGTAATTGATTTCCTTAGGTGAATACTATGTAAGATATATGAAATATATATGAAATCCAATGTGTGGATTGGATTTCAAGAATGGTTTGAGAATGTAGGGCTTGGTACCCATGACTGGATGGATGTGGTAATCAAAAAATCATGTGCATCATATGCAGTTGGGGGTGGATTGAATTGATAGAAATCATTGGATTGAGAATTGATGAAGTTTGGTAACTAACCTAGATTAAATAGGTATTAGCAATAAGTCTGTATCCATGCTCTATTACTTGATTATACCGTGAAGCGATGGATAATCCCGCTAATATGTGCTACAATAAGGAATAATTCGTTGTTAGTAGTAGGTGATTTGGCAATCATCGAGAGATGAAACTAGAGCGAGACTTGCTAATACCTAGGGCACCCAAACTAAAATTTATGGATGAATTCAAGGTAGTAAGAAATCATTATATATCATGTGCATCACCCTACTTACTAAGCTTTGGCTCATATTATTGTTGTTTTTCCATGGTGTAACGGTAGAGACAAAGATAGTTCCGTTGAAGAAGTTGTTGATTCTCACTAAAAAGGCTCATGTGCTACCCAAAATTTTAGGAATCTTTTGAAGGGTTGTATATAAGTGATATTGTTCTCCTATCTCGTGGGTAGTCGGCATCATAGACATTTTGTAATTCTTGTTACTCGTAATTATTATACCACATAAATTTTATTATACCTATTCCACTCGTTTACTATTTTATTTAATTTCGGTTATGTATCATAGGGAACTAGTCGAGATTTTAGGCTTAATAATGTAAAGAACCTAGCTACTTTTATTTGGAACTAGTAAGTGAGTTAGGAGCATTACAATTAAGTATATCTAATCGATTAAGTTTATATAAATAGTTAAATTGATTATTGATATAATGACTATATCAGAATTTCTTTTAATAATACTCGTTTATTATTTATGCTTTACTAATTGGATGAGCCAATTAGTAAACTAATAAGATATTATAACCCCTTAGGTCAAAATAATCATCTATACTCTTATCTAACCTTAATATAAGGTAATTATAGATAATAGTCCTAGGCGGAGAATATAATGGTCCTTAACCAATCGGCCCCTCTCTAGACTACCCTTCATTATAATCATTATACCCATTACACAATTAGATGTTGAGTCACCATACTATTTAATTGGCTAATCTTTATACCCTCTGAAGGAAAGATAGCTCATACTTGAAGAATCCTATCATTTACACGCATTTTATTTATGCCAAATCTATCATCCCAATAGGGAGTATTTCTTGTAGTTTATATCAGTTAAAATATTATCTTACTTAATAGCCATGAACTATCTTTTAGGCCAATCTTATTGGAAATTATTTGATTCCCCTATTGAGTTATCAACGTGTGCATCCCTAATACTTTAGATTGGGAGTAATGGTCAATAGATTACACCAATATTTTGTAAGTCTATTATATGCTCCATCGTATGGTGACATCAACACTAATTGTTTATAGGGATCCTCTTTATAACTTGGTTGATGTTATCTCATCATTTTCCTCAATTCTAGCTATGATAAACTTATTAAGGTCAACATCATATAATGGTTTATACCTTTGATATACCAAATCTATACATCAATCATTATTTAACATGATAACCATATTAGTATCAATTTAGATAGTCTTAGACCTTATTCATGTATCTAGTTAAATATAGTAGTATCTCCATATACTTTATTTTAAAATCTTATTTGACTATAAGAAAGGCCCTTGATCATTGTCTTTGAAAACACCATCATTATAATAGGCAATGAGAGTTCATAGCTACTTAAAATAAAGAATATGTATAACATCAATTGTATTGTTAATGATATAAGTGGGAGAGCCATATTTCCCCTAATATAATGGAGTTTCATATTTAGTTTCCGTGCTAATGATATAGGGGTGTATTAAGTCATTGGTGTATTTTTAACATCAACCTATCTAATGCAAAACACGGATATGATTGTATTAAAGCTATAACATTATGGATAATGATTCGGAGGAGGCCTTCTATGAGATGGGTCCTAGCCTCTCCTATATTAATTTCTAAATTCTCACATTAACATTAATATATATATAACCTAATATTATAACCCTATCATATTAATACCCCATTTACAATGTCTTCCTATTTATCCGAATTTATCTAACAATAGACCATTTTAGATATACTTAAGGATAAATTATATCGTTGATTGGGCTGATATTGGCTTAATCTCTAAATGATAGATCGCTTATGCCTACCATATATCTCGACCATTGTTAGCCGATAAAGAATCATGACACCTATTTATCCCATCTTTATTGCTAAATAGGAATTTATCATATAAGGTTAGGAAGAATTTATTGAAATAAAACCCTCAATCATCACAAAGGGAGAATGTCCCATCTACAAGGATGCTATTATAAACATTAGACGATTAGGAGAGAATACAAGTTCAATATCCATAATTTATGAAAAACTAAACCAAAAGGATGGTTAATGAGTTTAAAATGGTTACAAAATGGGGATAATCAATTAGGCTAGAAACTTATAATGCTATGTTAATATAGGGATAAACTAATTATGGAATAACCCCTATTCAAACTATATGGAAAAGATTGTAAAAAGACTTATATTGGCCCGGATCGAAATCCATATAATTATATGCCGATGGAATAAACTATCATTCGTTTACTACTTAGACACCTTGGGCCCAATCTCATGTCAATGAGGACCTCTAGCCTAAGCGGAATTCAGTCTATTAAAGGTATAATTATAGATTGGGCTACATTATCAATAGTAACACTCCCATATAATTTAATAAGTCTATCATGATTATCGATACACCCTAATACTATAAATTCATAAACGAATTTAATAGGTTAACTAACGAGTGTAGGTGGACTAACTGGTAATATAAGATACTTGTTGCCAATTTAATACCGAGTTCATTATTCAAACAATAGATTACGTATGTATAATATTGATTATACCATTAAGCATAACTTAGGGAGTTTATGATAAGCTATAGAGGAATACATTGAGAGTATGTATAATTGATTATTAGTCACATCATAATATCTCTATAGTAAAGGTATATGGCCAAACTTCCATTAGATATATAAAGGTGAATTATATAGCCTCATAATAATAATAAGTTACTTATAATAGTACAATTATAGAGGAACCTCATTTGTTTTTTACCTAATACTATAGTGAATATTCATAAGAACTATACAATTGTCCACTAAATGACCATATACCTAGAGGCCTATAATCCGATAAATCATTTGAGTGATTTATCTGATTATAAGGAGAAATAGATATAGTACTTATTAAGAGAAAGTAATTTATATACCCTATTAGGCCATACTAGGCCGGTTATAATAGCCTATACAAGTAAGAGTACCCCTCCACATTATAATTTACTAATTATCACTAATGACACATTAATCCTAATTAAGGAAGTATATTTCACTAATTTAACAATAATCTTTAGTTAATGATATAGGTATATATGCTAATGGATTGGAGGGGTACTCATCATAATATGACCTACAGTATATAAAATAGTCCCCACATAGATGAGAAATATATTCCTCAATATAGATGACAAATATTTACAAATTGATAGAGTTATTATAACTTAAAATCTCCCTAATTTTATAAAGTTGTATGTAGGTTATCTTTTACCCCTACTATTAATATGTAGCTAAGGTTATAATCGTCCATTTATATATAAGCCAATTGCCATCATTCTTGAGATTTTAATACTATAATGTTGACCTATTAAAAATAGGTATTATGCTTAACTACTATGTCATTCAACTATTACTATAATTCTAGGAGGGCCCATCGATATTAGGTACACTATATTAGGCCTCCCCCATAATTAAGTCTTTTTACCCAATAGTATCCTCTCATATAGTACACCTTTCTTACACATGTCACCTTTCCTATCTCTCCATTAGTCCTATTTATATCTGTATATATAGGTTAGAGTGGGTGAATAGATGAAATGTGTAAGAATATACTATTAAGAGGTGTAATTACCCCCTATTTATGGGAACATATTGGGCGATCTATATCCTATAGCTCAATTTAAATCACTTGTACCAATAACTTAGCATTTAATAGGCTACATGGTTGGGGATAATTATAGATCCACTAATATTCATATTTGGAGCTAGTCTAATATAACTACCTCTTAGGGTCCCCATATGAAATGATGGAAATTATATTACTATTGGAGACCTATAATTAATACTTAATATTGGGTATAATGTTATTGATACTATACCTATAGGGCCAATGTTAAAGAGGGACTAATAGACAATAATCTCGTTTAATGTTATTAATACAAGAAGTACTTATCATTTCTATAATATCAATAAGGAGATATATTACCATATAATGTTGGGTGATTATATCTCGTATGTTTTCACCGACTATTATTCCTCGGAGGACAATAGTCAGCACAAACATACGAGATATAATAACATTCAAAATATTGGTAGCTTATATGTTAAGAGGGAGAAGGGTCATTATATTAGCTGAATTTCTAGAGAACATCCACATATCATAGATGCTATAAGCTCATATTCATTAATGTTAGGAAATTGTTCTTGTAATTATCATTGGTACTTAATCTAACAAGCATAATTATATATTAACTATTTAATTATAAGCTACCAATATTTCGATTCCTTACTAAGAGGTACATTCTCTTCAATGAGAGTTATAATCGTAAGTTTATAACTTATCTAATTGACACTCATGTCCACAAAGTGACCATTTCATATTAATTCACTACAACTTGTTAATATTTATGGTTATATGAAACTTATAAATAGTTTCCTATTTGATAATATCATTTATCTACAATGGGGCAAACAACCCTCCCGATATTATAATATAGGGACACCAAGTGTTCTATTAACTATGTAGGATAATCATTAATCAAAAAGAGGTCAAAATAATCATGGATATAGTAAAATATTACATATCCATATTAGGCTAGTTTTAGGCCCATCATGTTCCAAATAGGTCATTATATTTGATATTGATAGTTTCCCAATATATAACCCTATAAGATCAACCATATATTACCCTTAAAATTATATTCTATTATAAGGGAACAAACATAATATTATTATTAGGATAGGTTACATATTTATTTATTTGATTGGGCTGAAATAAGTAATGTTAGGAAAGAATTTATATCATCCGTGATATAAGCAATACTATTGTTAAAATAAGTAATGTTAACCACCCTTTGAGATAGTAACAAATTACCCTCCGAGAGGAAATATACTTTCCCCCACATCTATGGCAAAGTTGGGTAACATCATGGGAATTTTACTTACAACATAATTTACCCTACCTCATGACTATTAATTTATGTGGCTTGTTGGGGATAAAGTACACCATCTTTCAATATAGAGGGATATAAACAAACGTAATGTGATAACTATACATTAATAAAATTATCATGGCTATGTTCACTCCAACCTTTAATAACTATGCCTAATATAGTTTCTCCCAACCTCCTGGTTATATTTGAACCTTTAACATTATATATCTTTATAAGGGTTTGATAATACCATGATGGTAAATTATCATCACATAAATATATCATAATTGATAGTAGGTTCATAAATAATAAACCAATAGTATGATATGATTATTAAATTGGATACCAATGAATTATGTCTTTAGATAGCATTGAAGGGTATATGGATTATTGAACTTACTCTATCCAAATATCTTTTCAGGCCTATAAACATGTTAGTCGAATCACTTGGACTCATTAGTGTGATAAGTTGATCACTTTATAATTATCAAACTAGAGAGAGTAAGAGTGAGAGAGAGGGAGAGAACTGAGATAGGTCATTGCATGATTGTTATAAAGATATAAATATAGTTGAATAAAACTATATAGGCCTAATTTAGTTAGCCATTATGTGAGATTATAGGCCCTAGATCACATTCCCCTTAATAGGACTTATAAATTCACTTAGATGGACATTGCACTTATTAATAATAATTTGTCTCTAATCAATTCATCAATAATCCATCCTATAATGAGAAATATTTCATACCTATCTTTAGATCAAGATTTTTCCTCTCCCTGGCTATCCACTATATGTAAAATCAATTATATTTTTGGCAACATCATAAAAGCCACATTTGATACCAATGGGGTTAACCCTATGCCCTAAATGTAAATACTATATATATAATAAGGGCTTAACCTCTCTAGCTAGGCATTATCAATTTAGTTGTTTACCAATGGTTATCTTGATTACGCCCATTCAACTTAATAGTCAATCATTAAGAGTAACTCAAATCATTGATTGTCATCAACTATAATGTTTTCTAATTTATCATCATATGAATAGAGTAATCACATTCTATTAATGCCATCATATATTTAATATACTCTTAAAGATTGACTATTAGGTTGATTACTAATGGAGAAAATATCAAACTATCTTTAGATTAACCATAATTATTAACAATAATTTATGTCTCTAATAAATTCATCAATAATCCATCCTATAATGGGAAATATTTCATACCTATCTTTAGATCAAGATTGTTAAAATAGTCATGTTGGGCTTAATATAAGGGCCTAAATTATATGGGTTAAAGTAGGGTAAATATAGAAACCCTTGATCAAGAAGAGGGTATACCTTGTTAAATAGCCTACAACAATTATATATTACTATTAGGGTTCGTCTATTATAAGATGGTCCCCTAATCTTATATCTAAGGTAATACGCTAATAGTCCATATATAGAGGTTGGAGTGAGTGTCAAAAGGAATATATTAGGCTATATACTTATGCGATTAACTAGTGGGCCAAAATAGATAATATTATATGATATGGACTATATTAGCTGAAACAAAGTGGTTCGTAAATAGGGCATTATGTGGTATTTATGATATAGTAGTTAGGGTTAATATAACACTTATTAGTGTAAACAATTAGTATGATTAGATTGTTCACCTTCCATTCTCCCGATAATAATATACCATTATTCATAATGCTAAATGAGTCCACTCAACCTTTCTATATGAATACAATTCACCTAATTTATAATAGTACAAACACATACATAGTGTAGTCGATTTATAATATTACGCTAAATATCGATGTGGTTAACCCAATTGCCCATACTATTGGATATTAAATATTTGACCATTTTGTCACTCTATTTATGTGTTTGTAATATTATAAATCAAGGCAAAATAGGAAACTATATGGCCCAACTAGCAACGGATATTCATGTTAATTAAAATAGCTTGAAATACTTAGTGTTTCATATTTTGCCCTAGATTGATCTACAATATTAATATATTGGATAATTTTATATAAGAGAGATTAAATATTTAATTAAGAGGTAATATTGTTATGTTATCTCTTCAAAATTATTTTACGATCATAGGGATAATTGTGAGTCATAAGTACCACATTAGGTCATAGTAATAGACTATTATCATGAATATCCATCGCTAGTTGGGATAATCTATTTTGATAGGTTGGGTATTTAGTCTATTATTAGGATAAGGGACCTCTATTAAACTAATTTAGTGGTTTTATATTCCCTTAGTAACATCAAATTCACTTATTTTTTTATCACAAGCAAATAGTAGGTGAATAGTCATTTGTACTAAAAATACCTCGATATTGGTATTTAGGGGTATATTCTAGCTATAATTAAAATAGGTGCCATTAGTCCTCTTTATATGGTCATGTATTAACTAATTATAGTTAACCTTAGTTTGATGTTGGGGTGACAAAAATATAGGGAATCCATGTGTGAATATAGGCCAATAATTATAGGTAGACCACTATATTAGATTGGAGGGTAATATCTCCATATAATATAATATGTATGGATTTAGCAATACGTTCATATAATAAGGTCCCTAATGATCTATGACCATCATAATAGAGGTTTAATATCCCTATATTATAATTAGGTTATTGGCTAATTAAGATACCATTATGTAATGGATCACTCTAGGTTACTTTGATGACCATTAATATAGACCAACGCCAATGGGAGAATAAACTAATGGTGGTAGGAGGAGGTTATTATAGTAAAATGTACTCTCTATGCCAATGGGAGTTAACTAATTACCTTATCGTAATTAAGGTAACCATACTACGAACGAATTTCCAATATTCGTAATGATCTTCATCCTACCACCATTAGTTTATTCTTTTACCACCTATCATATTAATGGGCCATTCTCTATTGGGGATAATTATACTATTCTTATGAAATATTACCTTAATATAATAGTTATATTACACATGTTGAATGTAGGGGTATAAGGTATTTTACTAAGTTGTAGAATTACTAGCTATAATGGTCGAGGCCTAATTGAAATTATATGTATTTGAAGGACGATAGGCACTAGAATATTAGGTCCACACTATCTCTAGTAATCATATAGTTAGTAAATAGTATTATGGGAACATCCTGGTATATTGAATCATCTCTAGGAAGATTAATTCCTATTAACCTCTTAGATGGACCAATCGAAAACCTTATCTATAGGATTGGTACCTAACTACCATTTGTATATATAATTTCAATTATATTCTAATTAATGTGTTTAATTAGAATATGGTTAATTGTAGTATAATATAGTACACCATTATAGCCTATCACCTAATAACTAAGAGTGATAAAATGTGTCAATTAGTTATATTGGAAGGTTTCCGATTATGTGAACACTAATAGGGATATTAATATAGGGTGACTATAGTATATTGGCATTACTCTATTAATATAGGATTAAGTTAAATAACTAATTTAGCTTTCCATATAGGTTGGGCTATATCAGCCTTATCATGAGAATCAAGGGATTCGTTATAAACGGTTATTTGGCCATAATTATCATGTAAAATAGGGGTTATACGAGAAAAGATTACTAGCCTATATAGTTACCCTAACAAGGTATTATACTATGAAATATAAGTAATATACATCATTGGATACATTTCTCAGTTTTGTCACAGTATATTAACATTAGTCTCCGTTCAGTCGAGTACATAATATTGATATAGCTATAATAGTCCTATGGTTATCTAAGGAGATGTATATGAAATATAGTCATATATACCCCTAGTTAAACTATATATTTTATACTAACATGATATTATGAATTAATATCAAAGCATACCTGAAATATAGTGAACGTAAAATATCCATTACTTATTCAATAGTATTATTATGGCCTAATATCTATGTATAATTAACCTATTATTGGAGAACTAATGGTCATAAAGGTAGTTATCACGTTATGGATACCATATGTTGTGTAATCCAATATATTAATGTTTACATAAATAAAACTATCAATAGGTGTACCCATTCATTATCTTCTATTAAACATACTTACGTCCTATATTAGCATGGTATATTATTAGCTATCCTAGATATTAATTGGATAACATACTAAATGTTTAATATCTCATGTTACACTTAAGATTATAATATGCCAAGATTAAGAGGGACATAATAGTAGAATGTTCACTTATGATACATTAGTGAATATGTTCTTAGTCTATTATAGTTAACCATTAATATCTATTGGTTATTTGAACTCAATTAAGGAGACATTAAATTAAGGGAAATATGAGTTTTTAATCTCTGTTAAGGAGAGAACAAGGGGGAGAGGGGTGTACTATTAATAAAATGTATAAATGGTTAACTATAACAAGGATTTATAATATGGCCTAGAATGTCTAATCTTCTATACCTAATCTCCCAGTATTATATGCTTATACTGATAGTTAAAGACATAATCTATTAATACTAGAGGGAGGAGATGATTATAGCTTATTAGAGTACAGTATCCCATATATACCCTTAGGTAATATGTTAATCTCTAATAAAAGTCATAGCCTATATATTCCCTTGGGTAATATATTTATGTTGATTACCTCATTAATGATAAAACCTTATCCCTATGACCATGATGTATACTAATCCAATGAGCTAATAAGGAGTACATATCATTGGAAAGTGGATATATATGAAGCACCTTAACACTATTTAAAAGAAATTACCCTTATGGTCCCCATAGAGTAACTCTCATAGCATATTATTTAATTAGGTTGAGAATAAGACTCTAATTCCACCTCCAGTATATATCCATATTGTTAATATCAAACATATAAGGCTTAATAATCTTATAGATCACCTTTAATTATCAAGTGATTAGATAATGTACCTCCTAGGCCACTATCACAAAGGGACCTAATGACCTATATTGGTAAGGGACCTTATCTTCTCCCATGTTAATAAAAGTATGTTAGAGGTTCGTATATCTTTTAGTATACTTATAAGATGGAGAAAATCGATCTTATCCACATGGATTGTGTAACCTCTTCATTATAACAACTCTACGAGATAATCATAACAATCCTTAGGGAGTAATGATATGCCTAGTTTAGTTACCATCATTAAGAATAGGATTTATCCACTAAGAGGCATTCCATAGTTGTTATCAAACCATCCTTAGGGTATTACTCATGAAAACCGAGTAATACTATTAGTGATTTATCACAATAGAACAAAACTCAAAAGGGTATTAGTATTATCTAAGGAGAATAATATTAGGGATATACATTAAGACTGTATTGGTAATACCCTATGTAAAATATTTAGGTATAATTGGTTAGCCAATTCACGTATAAACTATACTTGGACCATCAATGATCAAATAAAAACACATTGTAATTTCTCATGGGCACACCCTTATCCAAATAGCTATATGTTTAAGGGTATATTTATAACCTAGGTATAATATTATAACCAACCCTTACAATGGAGAGAATATATTATCAAAATAAAAGGAGGGTTATCCAATTTGATCATTAGTCCTTATAATCAGATTTATTCTTATTGATATAACGATTACTATATATGTAGAATGAGGTTAATATTGGGTTGGGATATTAATCAATTATAACGTAATATTGATAACTATAACTAGTATATGGTCCCTTTGTAAGGAGGCTAAGATAAACTCCATAAATTATATATCTTATCCACTTTATGCATTAACTAGGTGTTTTAATTTAGGACATAATCATTTATAGCTGGTATCATAAAAGAGGACCCAATTAGTGTGGATACTAAGATAAACTCCATACTACATGTATTTATAGTGATTTACCTTAAATCATAATTGTTAAAGGGCCTAATATGGGTTATGCCATAGGCCTAATAAGAGACCTAATATAAGGATCAACCATATCAACCATTTTATACACCTAATTAGCGTGGAGTTATTCATGCGGATTATGGACACTAAAGGGAGAGAAACTTATATACAACTCTCTAGTATCTCCTAGTTAAGAGTTATATACACATCAATTATAGCCCCTTAGATGCATATGATATTAATATCCTAAAGAACCACATCTTTAAATGGTCCTTATTAATCAAGTTATAATGTTAATGGGCTAAGGGATTGAACCATAGTTAATATAGGACTGGTACTCGAGTTAGTACATATAATCTTCACCTAACTATGTGAGTATGAATATGGATATAAGTTTCTCCCTTGTCCATAATCCCATGAATAACTCCATGCTAATTAGGTGTATAAAATGGTTGATATGGTTGATGCTTACATTAGGTCTCTTATTGGGCCTAGGGCATAACCCATATTAGGCCCTTTAACAATTATGATTTAGTCTTTTTAACTAAAATATCTTCAATTAGCTATGATATTAAATAGGGACCTATGCATAGTTTAGTTAAACATACGTCAATAGAGATCAGCCAATTACTATTTGATCAATAACTATCGGGGCTGCATAAGTTATCGGGATTCGCCAATTACTATTCTATCAATAAGTATCGGGGTCGCATAAGTTATCGGGATCATCCAATTACTAAGGTCGGTGCATAATATGTATGGCAAACTAGGGTTAACTCATAAACAGGAATTTGAATAGATTATTTTTCTATATAATCCATATTTTTAACTAAACTATGTTAATGGCCCTAATCGGCATTTAAGTTATCACCATAATGTTATCCTAATCCGCGTGAATTCATATCTCTCACTAAGATTAATCTCACTATTACCCATCTTATGTGAGCTATTACTCACTTTTATCACTATAATCCATTTCCAAAAAGGGATAAATGGGGATATAATACGTTAGGTTTGTTAGAGGACTTCTCCATCAATAGCTTATTCTAATATAAAGAGTATACTCTACATTATAGTGATAAAAGTATAAAAGTTTATTCGACTCAGCAAACTATTCCACTTGGATGGGAATAGCCTATTGAAGCTATCTTAATATAGTGATGAAATATTTACTAATTCTCAAAGGGATATAAAATTTGATGGGAAGTATATCCCCAAATGAATAACTAATGGTCCCCATATAATAAACCCTAATTACGGGATAGTTGGTTGAGAGAATTAGTTGGTACTAACGTTAGATAGAGGGTTAATCTTAATTGTAGTATCACCTTCAAATACATATACTATCTCCTTGATGTGAGTACCAACTATTATGATAGGCATAAACTAATACCCTCGATATTATTGATCACTAATAAGCCATCAAGTATTTATAAGTACCGTATATGACCTAGCCCTATTTATAGGTATTATCATATTGCGAGTAATCAACCTTAGCTTGGTCTATAGTGGCATAATAGGGAATTTTAGGAGGGTTTATATTGGTATATAATGGTCAACTCTTTGAGCATTATTTTAATGGACATTGGCCATGTATAATTATTTTATAATATTATTAACCTTATTTAGAAATTATAGTGGTTCCCATATACTGATATGTAACTCCCTCGTATTTTAATTGATGAGAATAAAGAAAGTCAAGGTTGTATTAATGAAAACCAAAGAGCTAAATTGGCCAGCAAGGTGGCATCTCCAAGGGAGATCCAAGATGGCAAGTTTTCAAGTCGAAGATTTGATCCATTACATAATAAAGATGGTATAATGATGTGAGCTACGACTAAGAAGCTTAAAGAAGCTCTCCATGAGGTTGATTCAAGAGAGTTGGGCAAAATGCTATTCCGAGGGACCAAGGGAGCATCGTGGTGTCATCTTAAGATAGGAGGGGGATCCAAGACTTGTCAATCTAATCCAAGTCCAAGATTGGACTCCTTAAATCATATTGGACCTATTTTTATTATATCTAGCTCAATTATAATTAGAACTAATTAATTAAGTTAGATTTGGGCTCAATGTTGTAAGCCTTATTATTTTTGTATTCTTTTAAGTCCATTAGGGTTTGTTTCTATTCTCCTTAGGTGGCAAGGACATGTTTAGTATTCTTTAGAGTTAGGAGTGGCATGTTTAGCCTATTTAAAGGCTAGTTTAGTTTTGTTTCAGAGGAACACAATAATTTTGAGAGTTAATAAATTTGAGAGGATTTTCTTCATTTGCTCTTTTGAGAACTAAATCTGACTTACCAAGGATTGTAACCCATATGGCGTCTTTGAACTCATCATCCTCCATAAGTATGGCATTCTTCACTCCGTTACAACATAGCTTCGGTTCTTGCCTCCTTATAGGCAACGAGTCAGGTTCTGCTTATTATAACCTAATTAGGTGCATTCTTGGGGTTGTCTAGCGACAAAGGTGTTTAGGCTCTCGTCTTTGTACGTAGGGTTCACATCGGTTGGTAATGATGAGAATAAAGAAAGTCAAGGTTTTATTAATGGAAACCAAGGAGCTAAATTGGCCAACAAGGTGGCGTCTCCAAGGGAGATCCAGGATAGCGAGTTTGCAAGTCCAAGATTTGATCCATTACATAATAAAGATGGTCTAATGATGTGAACTAGGGCTAAAAAGCTTAAAGAAGCTCTCCATAGGCTGATTCAAGAGTGTTGGGCAGAATGGAATTCCAAAGGGCCAAGGAAGCATTATGGCATCATCTTAAGAGAGGAGGAGGATCCATGTGACCCCCTAACTCCCTTAGATATTACCTAATCGGCATTTCCGAGCACGACACATTGTTGAAACTAAGTTCCAGTCTAACTCCCATAACACATAGCAAAAATAAATAAACAAATAAATAAATAGCGAAATGCATACAGTACAAGTTACAAAACATTAAGACAGGCAAATACAAAATTCTCGAAATGCCTAAATTTCACATCTAGCCTCGCATCCCTTTTTAATACAGTCAAAGGATATTCCTATATTTACGAGTGACATATGAGCCTTTTTTAATGAGAACCAGCAGCTTCCTTGATCATATTGGTTTTTTCTTTACCTACACACACACACAATTACACTAAAAAAATGAGCCAAAGCTTAGTAAGTAGGGTGATGCAAATGATATGCAATAATGTTATGTTTCCCACTTTTCCCATTCATGTTAATGTGGGTACCCTAAGTATTAGCAAGACCGTGTGTTCTATCTCTTAGTAATAATGTTATCACCTATAACTCTATTACTCTCTCTCAATGATCTCATTATCACCTACTGCTTGCAACATAATTATCCCTCGTTGTAGCACACGATTAGTAGAATTATCCCTCGCTTAATGGCGTTAGTAATAGAGCACGCATATGGTTTCTTGCTCTTACCCATTCCATCCAACTCGGTTACCAAACCGCATCATTCCTCGACTCAATGATTTTTTTCAATTCATACCACCCCTAGATGTACATGATGCACATGGTGTTCTGTATATACTTTGTTTGTATTTACTATAGTGTAATTAAACCATTATGCATGAAGTTGGGTATATACTTTAGTACTACGAACTCCGTTTAAGCATTTTTGACATAGGATTCCTTTCCTAACCCTAGTTTGGCTATTCCTAACCGAATTGTGCTCTTAATGGGCCTAGGTCACACTTTTGATTTTTCCTTGGGTTCTTACCCTTTAATACTTCGTTTTACACTTGTTTAGGTGCACATTATCCATTAGTCATAAAGTTGAAAGGGTAGGAGGTCCCAAAGTCCTAAATTTCCTATTCTAATTCGAATTAGGCATTTTAGGCCGAATTGGTTTCTTAATAGTTCTAAACTAAATTCGGCCTACCTTGAAATTTTACCTTTCTAAGCTTCATTTTATACTTACTTAAGTATAATTAAACCACTAATGATGAGGTTGGATGATTGGAATCAAAAACCCCAAATTTGGTGAGCCTAGGCCGAATGGGTCCTTAAGGAATGGTAAGTGATTTCTTTTAATCCCAAATTACTAGTCTCCACTTAATTGAGTTCCAATTGTGTCCTAAGTTTTGGTTACAACAATAAAAGTCTAATCTTGTTCATTTTGTCCCCTAGGCCGAATGGGTCTCATAAGAGAAAACCCTAGGAATTCATTTCCTTTTTCCCTTTTCAATTTGTCCATTTTAGGTCCATCTCACCATAGTTTATACTAACCCGAAATTTCATCCCAAGGCACTTGATTTCATCCAACCATCAACACAGACATGACTATATATATATATGACCTTCACAACTTTAGCAAGTCACCCAAAATCACAACACCAATACTCAAATCCACACTAAGTCATCCATACATACATATCAACCAATACAAGCAACACTTAACCACATAACCAATAATACGAACTAACACATAACTTGTACATTTTAAAATGGAATTGAAAGCATAAAAAAAACCTACTTACAATAATATGTGGTTGCTTAAGATTTTCCCTAAACTTTTCCTTCTTTTTTCTCTTTTCTTTCTTCCACGCTTTCTTTTCTTATTTTTGTAAGCTACGGGTTTCTAAAAAAATGGCAGCCACGATCTCACTTTGGTATTTATATATATATATACCATCTTTTCTTTCCTATTTAATTAGTGTACAAGTGGCCTAAGCTTATTAGACAAGGTGTAAAGTAAATGGAATGAAATGGTGCAAAGTGGTGGGTTTCTTAGTCCAACTTGGTGAGTTGGCTTCCATTGCGTTAAATGGTGGGGCTTATGTGTCTAATTACGGACTAACTAGATAATTAAGCTAACTAAGTTCCTAAACTATTTTGGTTCAAGTAAGATACATACACATCAAATCTGTTTGCAGTAGATGTATTACGGGGCAACCTCTTATCAAGCGACAATGACATAACTTTTGGATATAAGTAAATCCTATACTTTTTAGATTAGAAACTACATACATTAATTCAAAATATATCAAAAAATTAGGTTAAAATACCGAACACACGATTAATAACATAATTTTGAATTTTAAGAATCAATTTGTCCAAGCAGTAGTTCATCCAAAACGAGTACGTATTTCTCTATGTACTTTTTATATATAAACCCGATAATAAAAATATTTTCTAAAGGATTATTCAAGACATAGATAAACAACTTTTATTCTTTAAGATTCACCCAAAATCAATCTAAGGTCCTTGAACAGGCCACACAAAATTCGAATAGAACCTAATTCGAAGAACACCGATTTTGCATACTTGATTCCTCTAACAATTAAACCATCAATCTTAAGAAAAATAGCTTTAATTTAACACAAATCATACATTTTAAGCATTAAGTTCTTATGGTGTAGTTCTCACTTGTATGATATGTTCCAAACAATCAGATAAATTGTCCAAAATTTCATTCCATAAATCCTCACCTAAACACCTAGCATGTTGTCATCCCAAAATACTAACATGGCGCACATGCACAATCACACCTTCACTTAGTATATCTATATTTGAATATTTTGGCCTCTCTCTCTCTCTCTCTCTCTATATATATATATATATATATATACACACACACACACCGATGGATTTTCATGGGGGTTACATTTCTCTCCTCTTTAAAAGAAATTTCGTCCTCCAAATTGGCTTATTCGAATAGTTTTGGGTATTTATCTCTCATTTCTTCCTCTCGCTCCCACGTGACTTCCTCTAAATTATGATTCTCCCACAAAAATTTAACTAAGGCAATCTCCTTATTCCTTAAATGTCTAACTTGTCTATCTAGAATCCGAACCGGCCTTTCCTCATAGGTTAAGTCTAAGGTCGGGTTTGGCAATTCGCCTCTAAAATTGACTAGGCTTTCCAATGCACTTCCTTAACATGGACACATGAAATACAATATGTACCCTTGAAAAAGTTGGCGATAGCGATAGACGATATGCATTATCGCCTATTTGGTTGAGTATCTCAAATGCTCCAATATATTACGGACTCAATTTTCCTTTCTTCTCAAATCACGAGTACACCTTTTATTAGTGAAACCCTTAAGAATACATAGTCACCGATGGTAAATTCTAGATCATTCCTCCTTTTATCGGTGTAGCTTTTCTATCTACTTTGAGCTATTTTCATCCGAGTGGTGGATCTTATTTACCACTTTCGCCATTTACTACACCGGTCCCAAGCAACTTTCTTTCCCCTACTTCAACCCAATGCATGGGAGATTTACATCGACATCCATACAAAGCTTCATAAGGAGCCATGCCAATTGAAACTTAGTAACTATTGTTATATTCAAATTCAGCTAAACATATGTATTTCTCTCATTTCCTGGACCAATCCAGAATGTATGCTCGCAACATATCTTTAAGCATTTGAATAACTTGCTCGGATTGTTCATCGGTTTGTGGATGATAGGCCATACTAAAATTTAAGTTGGTACCCATGACCTTGTGCGGACTCTTCCAAAATGTGGAGGTGAACCTAAGATCTCGATCCGACACAATTGAGATCGGAATCCCAAATAGCCTCACGATTTCATCAAGATACAATCGGGCGTATTGGTTCAAATTGTAAGTGGTTCGACCGAGAGAAAATACATCGATTTAGTTAACTCCGTCCATAATCACCCAAATGGTATCCGACCCCTTCTTTGACCTTGGCAATCCCATGATAAAATCCATAGTTACATGCTCCCATTTTCATTCTAGAATCGCTAATAGTTTTAACATTCCCAAAGGTCTTTGGTGCTTCGCCTTCACTTGTTGACAATTTTGACATCTTGCCACATGATGAGCCACGTCTTTCTTCATTCTAGGCCACCAATAACATTTTTGCAAGTCCCGATACATTTTTGTACCTCTCAAGTTTATCGAGTATGGAGTTGCTTGTGCTTCTCTTAGTATTTCCTCCTTCAAGTTCTCCACCAAGGGGACACATAAACTTTCTTTGAATCTAATTACTCCATGATCATCCCTCGTAAAGTCGGACTTCTTCCTAGCCTCTATACTTTTCTTCAATTCATTCAGCTTTATATCCATTTGTTGCTCCATTTGAACTCTTTCTTGCCAAGTTGGTCTGGACTAATAAAGTCGACACGACACTCTCGTGGCCTATAGGAATTATCTCCGGTTTTAGCTTTTGTAGTCTCTTACTATCGATGGCTGGATTGCTCGTATTGTTGATATCGATTTTCTACTTAAAGCGTCGGTAACATTATCTTTGTTTGGGTGATAATAGATTACACAATCATAGTCCTTCACCAACTCTAACCACCTTCTTTGCCTCATGTTTAACTCCTTTTGTATGAAGATATATCGTAATCTTTTATGGTTTATATATATCTCACACTTCACTCCATACAAATAATGGCTCCAAATTTTTAAGGCAAAAACTACCACCACTAGTTCCGGATCATGCGTCAAATAATTCCATTCGTATTCCTTCAATTGTCGTGACGCATAGGTCGCTACTCTTCCATTCTATATCAACACTCGCTCCTAGCCCATTTTTAGAAGTGTCACTATAAACCATAAAATTGTCATCTTCGGACGGAATGGTTAGCATTGGGGTTGTGACTAATCTTCACTTCAATTCTTGGAAGCTTTTCTCATAGGCATCCGTCTACTCGGAACTTAACACCCTTTTTCATCAAATTAGTAAGAGGTCGGGCTATCTTAGAGAAGCCCTCCATAAATCTCTCGATAGTAACCTAGGTTAGCGCTAAGAAACTTCATACCTCCATCATGTTCTTTAAGGTAGGCCATTTTTGGATAATCTGCTACCTTCTTTGGATCCACCGCTATGCCTTCTTTTGTCACTATGTGACCTAGAAAAGCTACTTTCTCTAGCCAAAATTCACATTTTTAAAATTTGGCATACAACGAGTTGTTCCTTTAATGTCTACAAAGTAGCTCTTAGATGTATTTTATGCTCCTCTTCACTCTTGGAATAAACCGGGATATCATCTATAAACACGATGGTAAACTTGTCTAGGAATTCTTTAAAGACTCGATTCATCAAGTCCATAAAAGTAGATAGGGTGTTAGTCAATCCAAATGACATTACTAGGAATTTATAGTGGTTATATCTCATCCCGAACACTCGCCTTCTTCACATCCTCTAATCTTACCCTCGGCTAGTGATATCCCGATTGCATATCTATCTTGGAGAACATTATCGTACCTTATAATTGATTGAATAGGTCATCAATCCGGGATAATGGGTACTTATCTTTAATCGTCATCCGATTCAATTCTCGATAGTCAATACATAGTCGTAGATTACCATCCTTCTTTTTCATGAACAATATTGGAGCTCTCTAAGGTGAGGAACTAGGGTGTATGAATCCTTTATCTAGTAAGTCTTGTTGTTGCACCTTCAAATCTTTTAACTCAACTCGGGATAATCCTATAGGGAGTCTTAAAAATCGAAGTCGTGCTCGGCTCCGGATCGATCTCAAATTCTATTTCCCTCTCCGATGGTAACATAGTCAAACTCTCCGAGAATATGTCTAAATACTCTCGTACGACCTCTATATCTCCCGGTTTCGACTCGTTGTTCCACCCGATTACCCACCATGTGTGCTAGGTACCCTATACACCCTTTTTCTAGCATTCTTTGAGTTTTTTGGATGAGATGATCGGTATGGCTCAAAACTTTATATTAGCCTTAAACTCTAAGGGTTGATCTCTAAGTAGATCAAAAACTACCATCTTACCTCCATAATCAATGATAGCACCATGCCTTGTTAACTAATCCATTCTCGGAATCAAATTAAAATCTTGGAGGTCCAATACTATCAAATCAACCTCCATACTTCTATCCTCAATCCGTATTGGACATCATTTAACTAGGCTCGTTGACTCCACGGATTCTCTAGAAGGGACTATTATCAAATATCCTATTGTCAATGTCTCAAGTTCAACACCTAGGCTTTTTACTAATGTTTTTGATGTGAATGAATATGTGGCACCGGAATCAATTAAAATAGAAGCGATTGAGCCAAGAATGGAGACATTACCATATATTACTATCGTGTCCCTCTTGTTAGCCTCCTCTTGGGTCATTATATAAACTCGAACGGGTACCCTTCTCGATCTTAGTTTCTATATTTGAGGATAGTTAGAGGTTATTTGCCCTTGCTTGTGACAAATATAACAATTTCTCAAATTTGGTTGGCACTCCCTATGTGGAATCTCCCACATTTATTACACGAGAGATTGGTTACCCACCGTTGGCCTTGGCCGATTCTCCGATAGTGGCCTTGGGGCATATGGTGTTGGTCCGGCGACCTATGTATTTCTTGGACCACTAGCTTGATTGAAATTTCTAGACGAAGCTCATCTTTATGGTACCGAAGGAAGAGGCTTCGGATCTAAATGATTGCCTCTTCGTTGGACTTCCTTTGTATTTTCCTTTTGATCCTCATCTGCCAACACAACTTTATCTACCATTTTTAGAAAGGTGTTGGTGATCGACATTTGTACCATACTTTGAATTCTTGGGTTCATCCCTCGCTAGGAATCGATTCTTTTTCAAATTTTTATCCCCTGCAATGAATAGCTTGAATTGACATCTTTGTCCAAATCTCTATATGTATTTACCTAGGGACATCCCATCTTGCTTCAATTCTATGAATTCTTGGATCTTCTTAGCTTTTAATCCATAGTGAAATAATTATTGTAAAAGACCTCCTTAAGCCCTTCCCGAGTTAAAGTGGGTACGTCAATCATTACTCGTGCACTTTCCTACCATGTATGGGAATCTTTGGTTAGCATAAAGATGGCACATGACACGGTTCATTATTATTGAAGTGTAGATACTCAAATATTACTTTCGAGTATTTAATCCATTCCTCTCGCTATCATTGGGTTAACTCCCCCGATAAACTTTTGGGGGATTCATTTTATCAAACCTTTCTACTGCATCATTTCTATGTTGGGGTTGAGGTGGTCGTTGCATGGCTAGAAGTTGTCTCATTTGTTTCGTATGAGTTTCTTCTTGTTGTTGTTGTATTACTTGTTGCTATTGCTGCATTATGTCTATCATATGACTCAACGCCTCTTATTTATTTCCATTATTAAATACACAAGAGATTATACATATCTAGCACATATCTTAAGCATTTCCTAAAAAATAGGCATTTACAAGTACTTCCCCTCCTAGGGGTTTTCATACCATATTTACAATCACAAGAAATGCTCTTATCTACCTTAAAAGTTGTACAAAAGCTACTACGTTGTACATTATACCTTTCTTAGTAGTATGTCTAACGTGTCGGATTAACATATTAGATGCATAATGGAAAGGCGTCCTTTACCCTTCACCCGTCGATAGCACCAACCGATGCGATAAGGGCTATCTCGTGAGCAATACCTACGGGTAGACCCCAATTATATATGAGTCGGGTAAGGGTCGGTATAACTTGTACCGAGTAGAAAGGCTCGGATCAAGTTTTGATATGAAGTACGATCTATTTGACCCTCTCGGACCTCATCTAGTAACTCGCTGGTCTCTCGGTAGGAGAGTCCGGCTTAAGGTCATCCTCATAAAATCTAGGCTACGGTATTGCTCAAAAGTGACATTAGCAAATACTATCTCGCTAAATTAGATCATGTACTCTAGTTACGTGAGCCACTATAACTCGATCCGTCGTCATGGTGAGGTTATTTAGTTCCACCCTATAAGCGGCTAGAGAGGCCCTCTATCTACGGCTCCTAATAGCCTAGGGAACACGTCTTACTTATGGCATCTACAATAAGAATATTGACAATCGTCATTATTTTCCGGGTTATGATCATATACTAATTCGAAAACATATAACAATCATATACTTTTATTTACCCTAAACAAAAATAATGAATCAAGGTTTTACCGTCGAGGATCATACTCGGTCCTTGGGCTCATGTGACACTTAAGACTCTACCCGACTTATTAAACCAAAGCTCGATACCACTAAATGTGATGCCCCCGACTTCCTTACCTATTAACTATTCGGCGTGGCCGAGCACAACACATTGTTGGAACTAAGTTCTAGTCTAACTCCCATAACACATAGCAAAAAGAAATAAATAAATAAATAAATAGCTAAATGCATATAGTATAAGTTATAGAACATTAAGATAAGCAAAGTACAAAATTCTTGAAATGCCCAAAGTTCACATCTAGCCCCGCATCCTTTTTTAATACGAGTCAAAGGATATTCCTATATTTACGGATGACACATGAGCCTCTTTTAGTAAGAACTAGTAGCTTCCTAGATAGATTGGTTTTGCCTTTACCTACACACATAATTACACTAACGAAATGAGCCGGAGCTCGGTAAGTAGGGTCATGCATGTGATATGCAATAATGTTCTATTTCTTATTTTTCCCATTCATTTTAATTCGAGTACCCTAGGTATTAGCAAGATCGTGCGTTTTATCTCTCGGTGATCATGTTATCACCTATCGCCCTATTACTCTCTTTTAGTGATCTCATTATCACCTTCGCAATGAAATTATCCCTCATTGTAACACACGGTTAGCAGAATTATCCCTTGCTTAATGGTATTAGTAATAGAGCATGCATATGGTTTCTTGCTATTACCCATTCCATCTAATTCGATTATCAAACCACATCATTCCTTGACTTAATGATTTTTCTCAATTCATACCACCCCTAGATGTACGTGATGCACATGGTGTTGTGTATATACTCTGTTTGTTTTTACTATAGTGTAATTAAAACATTATCCATGAAGTTGGGTATATACTTTAGTACTATGAAACTCGTTTAAGCATTTTTGACATAGGATTCCTTTCCTAACCCTAGTTTGGGTATTCCTGAACGAATTGTCCTCTTAATGGGCCTAGGTCACATTTTTGATTTTTTCTTAGGTCTTACCCTTTAATACTTCGTTTTACACTTGTTTAGGTGTACATTAGCCATTAGTCATAAAGTTGGAAGGGTAGGCCCCAAAGTCCCAAATTTTCCTTTTCTAAACTGAATTAGGCATTTTAGGCCGAATTGGTTTCTTAATAGTTCTAAACTAAATTCGGCCTACCCTAAAATTTTACCTTTCTAAACTTCATTGTATACTTACTTAAGTACAATTAAACCACTAATGATGAGGTTGGATGATTGGAACCCAAAACCCCAAATTTGGTGAGCCTAGGCGGAATGGGTCCTTAAGGAATGGTAAGTGATATCTTTTAACGTCAACATACTAGTTTCCGCTTAATTGAGTTCCAATTGTGTCCTAAGTTTTTGTCACAGTAATAAAAAATATCTAATCTTGTTCATTTTTTCCCCTAGGCTGAATGGGTCTCATAAGAGAAAACCCTAGGAATTCATTTCCTTTTTCCCTTTTCAATTTGTTCATTTTAGGTCCATCTCACTATAGTTTGTACTAGCCCTAAATTTCGGCCCAAGACACTTGATTTTATCCAACCATCAATACATACATGAATATATATATATATATATATATATATATATATATATATATATATATCACCCAAATCATAATACAAACCAACACATAACTTGTACATTTAAAAATGGAATTGAAAGCATAAAAAAAAACCTACTTACAATGATATGTGGTTGCTTAAGATTTTCCCTAAACTTTTCCTCTTTTTTCTCTTTTCTTTCTTCCACGCTTTCTTTTCTTATTTTTGTAAGCTACGAGTTTCAAAAAAAATGGCAGCCATGATCTCACTTTGGTATTTATATATATATACCATCTTTTCTTCCCTATTTAATTAGTGTACAAGTGGCCTTAAGCTTATTAGACAAGGTGTAAAGTAAATGGAATGAAATGGTGCAAAGTGGCTGGTTTCTTAGTCCAACTTGGTGAGTTGGCTTCCATTGCATTAAATGATGGGGCTTAGGTTTCTAATTAACAACTAACTAGGTAATTAAGCTAACTAAGTCCCTAAACTAATTTGGTTCAAGTAACATACATACACATCAAATCTGTTTGCAATAGATGTATTACAAGGCAACCTCTTATCAAGTAGTAACGATCCAACTTCTAGACACAAGTAAATCCTATACTTTTGAGATTAGAAAATAGATATATTAATTCAAAACATATCCCAAATTTTGGTTAAAATACCAAACACACAATTAATAACATAATTTTGAATTTTAAGAATCAATCTGTCTAGTGGTAGTTCATCCAGAATAGTATGTACTAAAATAGGCATAATGTTTTATATATAAACGTAATAATAAAAATATTTTATAGAGGGTTATTTGAGACATAGATAAACAACTTTTATTCTTTAAGATTCACCCAAAAATCAATCTAAAGTCCTTGAATAGGCCACACAAAATCCGAACAAAACCTAATTCTTAAGAACACCGATTTTGCATACTTGATTCCTCTAACAGTTAAACCATCAATCTCAAGAAAAATAGCTTTAATTTAGCACAAATCATACATTTTAAGCATTAAGTTCTTATGGTGTAGTTCTCACTTGTATGATATGTTCCAAATAATCAGATAAATTGTCCAAAATTTCATTCCATAAATCCTCACCCAAACACCTAGTATGTTATCATCCCAAAATACTAACATGGCACACATAACAATGACACCTTCCCTTAGTATATCTATATTTTAATATTCTAGTCTCTCTCTCTCTCTCTCTCTCTCTCTCTCTCTCTCTCATATATATATATATATATATATATATATATATATATATATATACTGATGGATTTTCATGGGGGTTACAATCCAAAACTTGTCAATTTGATCCAAGTCCAAGATTGGACTCCTTAAATCATATTGGGCCTATTTTTGTTATATCTAAATTAATTATAATTAAAACTAATTAATTAAGTCAGATTTGGGCCTAATGTTGTAAGCTCTATTATTTTTATATTTTTTTAAATCCAATAGGGGTTGTTTCCATTCTCGTTAGGTGGCAAGGATGTGTAGAGTCCTTTTTGGGCTAGGAGTGGCATGTGTAGCATATTTAAAGGCGAGGTTTAGTTTTGTTTTAGCGAGAACACAATAATTTTAACAAGATTTTCTTCCTTTATTTTGAGAATTAAATCTGATTTATCAAGAATTGCAACCCTTGTGACATCTTTGAACTTATGATCCTCCATAGGGTGTGGCCTTCTTCACTACATTATAACATAGCTTTGGTTCTTACCTCCTTATAGGCAACGAGTTGGGTTTTGCTTATTATAGCTTGATTGATCTGCATTCTTGAGGTCGTCTAACAATAAAGGTGTTTAGTTCTCTCGTCTTTATACGTGGAGTCCATATGTCTTTTATTTTATATCTCGTTTGGTTTTCTTTGTTGTATCTTCCTTGTTATTCTTTCATATCTTTTCTTGTTTGAGTCTCGTGTTTCTTTGCTTGATAAATTGAGTCTTACATTAAAAAAATGAGAGGAAAAAAAAAGAAAAAAGTCTAATTTGTAGTTAACTTCATTTTTTAATATAAATAAGGTTTTTTTCGTTATCTTTTATTCTATTTCATGTCTTTGTAGTTTCATTTCCAACTTGAGTTAGTTCCAATTCAAAAAAATAAAAAACATAAAAAGAATGATTTTTTTTGTCTCGTTGTGTCTCATTTGTTATTGTCTTGTTTAAATTCAATCTAAGTCAGTTCTAGTATCATTCTTTGTGTTCAAAAACTTAAAATTCTTATTTGAATTGGTTTGTCAATTCCTTGTTGCAAATCCATTCGAAATTCGATCCATGAAAAGTAAAGTTGTAGAGTCACTAGCAATTGGTTAGTTCTTGTGTTGTTTAGATTAGTTTGCGGAAGACCCAAAGGAGTGAGTTAGAGTGGTAAAAGGCTAGAGTGTTTGAATGTATTAAAGAAAAAGCCTAAAAGAGAGTAAACACGAGCGTTGAGTGGCATCAATTTGAGTGAAAAACGTGAGGGGGTGTGTGTGACGAATTTTTATTGCTAACGAATTTTGTGTAGGTTTTAGACATGGAAAAAGATAAAAATCCTAAAGGAGAGGGTGAACTGATTGTTGATAATGATATTTATGGTAAGTCATTGGTAATTATGTGCACTTTAAGCACGCAAGTGAATAGTGAGGAGTAGGCATGGAGATATAATATTTTTCATACTCGAAAAGTAACACTTGTTCCATTGTTACCTAAGCAAGCTTATGAGGATCAAATGAGCCTAAAACAAGAAATTGAGAGAGAAAAAGTTGAGAGCACTCAAACTTTCATCCATAACGATAGTTATGTTGCTACCGATTTTGTGGGTGTTGAGAGCACTAAAATTTTTAGTCATAAAGATGACTATGCTTCGTCAATAAAGAGTTAACCAAGGGTGATTACAAGCCCAAGGCCTAGGCATCCAAATTCAATCTTAATTTAAGAGAACTAGTTCTTGAGGAGAAGTTATAGAGTATCAAATGAGAAGAGTCTCGTTCATTGAAGATTTCGCAAAACAATAAGAAGAGCCAAAAGAGGACGAGTTTGATAATCTCGTGGTCTGTGCAAAAGGAGGAAGACAATTAGAATATTATGGATGTTCAAGAGAATATACCATATATTGAATTTGTCCTTCCGAAGGAGATGAATGACAATAAAATCAAATATGAATTTTTTTTTTGCCATTATTTGTTCGTATTTTACAAGTTTGGTACGTGTTTTTGATACTTTGTTATTACAAGATTTGAGGACTAGTGTTCTCTAATCAAGGGAGTATGATGAGCATCAAGATGAAGATTCGAGGATGAATCTTTTTGAGAAAAGTGGGAATGATGAGAATAAAGAAAGTCAAGGTTGTATTAATAGGAGCCAAATTGGCCGAGCAAGGCGATGTCTCCAAGGGAGATTCAAGATGGTAAGTTTGCAAATCTAAGATTTAATCCATTACACAATAAAGATGGTCTAATGATGTGAGCTATAGCTAAGAAGCTTAAAGAAGCTCACCATGGGCCGATTTAAGAGTATTGGGCAGAATACAATTCTAAGGGACCAAGGGAGCATTTTGGCATCATCTTAAGAGAGGAGGGGGATCCAAGACTTGTCAATCTGATCAAGTCTAAGATTGGATTTCTTAAATCATATTAGACTTATTTTGGTTATATCTAGCTTAATTATAATTAGAACTAATTAATTAAGTCAAATTTGGGCTCAATATTGTAAGCCTTATTATTTTCATATTCTTTTAAATCCATTAGAGTTTGTTTCTATTCTCCTTAGGTGGCAAGGACGTGTAGAGTCCCTTTAGGGTTTGGAGTGGCGTGTTTAGCTATTTAAAGGCTGGTTTAGCTTTATTTAAGGAGAACATAATAATTTTGAGAGTTAATAAATTTGAGAGGATTTTCTTCCTTTGTTCTTTCAAGAATTAAATCTGACTTATCAAGGATTGCAACCCTTGTGGCATCTTTGAACTTATCATCCTCCATAGGGTGTGGCGTTCTTCACTCCATTACAACATGGCTTCGGTTCTTGCCTCATTATAAGCAACGGGTCGGGTTCCAGCTTATTATAATCTGATTAGGTGCATTCTTAGGGTTGTCTAGTGATAAAGGTATTTAGGTCTCTTGTCTTTATACTTGGGTTCACATCATTAATGATGTAATATCAAGTTAGGGATGGGAATATATATATATAATAGGCCAATTATGGAATGGTATTGTGGGGGTAATCATCTCCATATAAGAATGAAGAGGCATGTGCTAGGAATTTTATACATTAAGGGATATCCCAAGAGTCTATATCTCAAATATATATGATTATAGTTATATAGGTTGAACATATTAGCTTTGTAAACCAAGGATACTATACAGAAGAAAGGTATCCCTATAAGAACTCAATCGTTATAATATATTACTATTATTAGTCTATTCTCAGTTTAAAAGGCATACTTTCGGTATATTATGGACTAGTACGAGTAATACCTTCATAAATCGTAGATAAAAGGCTTGGGCTATTATAACTATATTTGTTCATGTGGTAATGAGGGGATATCCCATTACAATGGTGATTACATTTATATAATGTCCCATAATTTAGTCAAATATAAGTGGGATCATCCCTTGGTTATAACAATAATAACTTTATGGCTTTGCTAAAGTAATATCGAGTCATTACACCTAGTAGCCTATGGTAAATATCATAAGTATAGTGCCGATAGTATGTATCCTTATGAACCCGGATAAATTTTATAACAATCCTTAGATTGAGTATATCCATGACTAAGTATATGTTTGTCCCATTTATAGGTTAGACCATCCTTATGTTTCTACATAGGGATCATTATAATTTATGATATCAATCAAGTTGATTTATATTATCCTCTTAACATATTAATCTATGAATTCTAAGGGTGCTCATTATAATCCCTAACCTATATTATATCTAATAGGTTATTTGATAATTTGCTTCATTGTTGATTTGGTTAACTTAACCATATGCTTATTTAAGCCTATAATTATTTTACTAGAGGTATTAGTTTAAACTGTATGGCATCGACCATTATAGCTAGTAATCCTACAACTTAGTAAAATACCATATACCCCTACATTCAACATGTGTAATATAACTGTTATATTAAGGTAATATTTCATAAGAATAGGCTTAAGCATGAATAGTTATAGGCTTTATTCTTTATAGATATGTGTTCCATGCTCATATGGAGTTATGATCTCAATATCGTAACCTATCATATTATTGATAGGTATGGATTAAAATAACCAAGTAAATTATTAAGTTGTCACATATGATACCATGAATAAGATACCGATGTAGTCCTATCATTTTAGAATATAATCCTAGTACCAATATCTCCTATGTAGCTATAATTGGGTATGATATTCATTCTTATTGGTAAAAATACTTATGATACTCATAATATATTGTCTTAGAATTATATATAGTCTATCTAATTAACCTAGAAATGATAACTATACATATTATGATGATAAGGTAATTAAGGATGCAATATAGTTAACCAATGAAGTTATACCTTCTGATTAGCCATGATAACTATACGTCTAAATATAAGGGTAAACTCCTGTTTGTAATCTAGTATCTATTTAGCTAATTACATATGATCATTAACTTACATAGTTGATTCTATTATAGTTGATGAAAGGCTCTTCCTCCATAAGCCAATTAATCTAGGAATATTACGTTATACCCTTAATCTATAAATTTAGACTAACTAATCGAATTCGTAAAAGCATATATGCATCGACTATGTACCTAAATACCATATCCGGTCTTCCTCAATATTACACTTGTATATCGAAGGATAACTATAATGAATGGGTATTATAATATAACATACTAATACCTTTCGATATGGGCTAACATCGAGGTCTAGTCAATAAAGGGCTAGATTGGTATTTTAACTAATTGAACTATTTATACGTTAAGGGAAATAAACCATAAAATGATTGTTGATTACTACCCTCTAGGATAGTATACTTAATGATCATAATGAACTATCCTTAAAACTCCATTATAGGAATAAGCTATTTAATAGGGTATCCTAATAATCATGATACTAACATGTAAACATTTTCCCTTACTATTTATGAGCAATACTATTGAGGTCAGCCATACTATTAATTGTAGGAACCATTATATGATAAGTAATATCGTCCACTATATTTCATAATCAAATAATTTCGATTCCCCTATAAAAACTCTATAATTTAACTAATTGATATAATCAGAACAATTGGTAATATTTCGTCAAGTAGTAACATATATAGGGTCATTTTATCTAATGTGAACATATTACCATTTAACAAACTCTAAATGGTCAATTAATCATAGTCACCAATAGAGTTTAACTCTATGTTATTCCCTATAATAGGGTATACCTCAATAATGCATAAATCATCTCTATCTCTTAATATAGGTATCACCAATATAGGTATCTCCAATAGGTATCCTATAATTCGCTATCTAGAGATAACAATTATCCTTATGGATATAATGATGAATTAATCAAACAATTTGGGCAAGAATTAATGTCTCTCCAATATATTGACCATTTATATCCCTAAAGATAATTGTTATCTCCATTAATAGTTTTTGCCTTTATCTTTAACCCAAGGATAATTGTTATCTCTAGATATTTAAGGACCCCTAGTAAATGAATTAATCAGTACAATTATCCTTATGTCTTGATAATATCAGTACAATTAATATATTAGACATTAATTATTGTCCAACTTGTTCATCCATAATATTAGGGGTTAAATATTATAAGGAAACAAAATGTGGAGTCTATTTAACTAGATTATCATAATACTAGGTTAACTAATATTATGTTTCAATCAATACCTATTATGGTCCTATTTGTGCAATCATTGTATAATTATAGATATATGAGTTTATATTACTCGTCAACCTATTCTCTATAGATAATCTAGGTATTATTAACCTAGAGTGAATTTGGTTATAATATAGATCATTAAGCCACTCTTAATATAAGCTCTTGTTAGGGACTATGGTGATAACCTATTAATTATGAGCATAACCAATTATATGTCATAACCTAGATTTAATGGAAAGCCTAGATGGGAAAGATTATTCATGATAGTGGAATTGATTATGCTAATTAGCCTAAAGATATTATCATATTAATGTACCTAAATAATAAATAAGCAAAGGAATTAAATCCCTAATAATTGGAATATTATTGCCAAATCTTTAATTGGACTCTAGGGGCGCCCGTAAAGAGATGATTGACAATATAGTACTATAGGGCTCATTCAAATATATTAATTGTATTGATATTATCAAGACATAGGGATAATATATTGTCAATCATGTTAATCATAGTAATCTGATTAATTAGATAACATTTTATGGATTAATCATGCTAATAGTTTATTAGGATGACCTAGATATTAGGTTAATCGAACAAGTTGGACAATAATTAATTAGATAATAGTATCGAGTTATTATGGGAAAAATATGCTAATAATAGTTGGTTACTAGCAATATGTCTCTCCGATATATTGACCATTTATACCATTGTCATGGCTATCCTCATGAAATGTTTAGTACTATGATATCTTAATCCATTTTTTGCCATAGATTTCATCAATAGTATAAGGTTTATGCTCATTATATAAACTATAGGGTAAATTACCCCTAAGGATTAACCCTATTAATTGTTTAGGCTGAATTATTATACTTTTAGGGTATTATGGGAATTATAATTGACACTAGTAATAATGATATATGGGTAATAAATAATTGTTATGATTAATTCGGGTTAACTTATCCTCAGTATTATAATTGATAGTAAACAATCAACTCTGAATTTTACTATAATTAATAGTAATCCATACCCTAAGGATGAATTAATCAAACAAGTTTGACAATAATTAATGTCTCTCCAATATATTGACCATTTATATCCCTAAGGATAATTTTTATCTTCATTAATAGTTTTTACCTTTATCTTTACCCTAAAAGATAATTACCCTAATATTTGGAATTAATCGAGATATTAAGGTATCATAATTATATCTCTCTCCCTCTTTCCCCTCTATCTCGCTCTTCGCATTTATGTTACTACATGAAAAGGTATATATCGGTAAAATCCTTAACTCAAGTGTGATTATGGCCCTAACCTATATGGATAAAACAGACTAAATCCAATGAAATTACCAACTAGGATTATATCTAATAAGAGTGGTTATACCATTAATAACCCATAAACTATTATATCTTCTAACTGGTATGATTTATCACCTATATAAATTGACCCATAAGTTAATATATGGAATGAACCTCCTAGAGGGTACTATCTCATAGTATTAGTTACCCAAAAAATGACCCAATGTCATTTTCATAGATATGAGGATATTATTATATGGAATACTATAATTGTCATTTATACTTAAATATTAATTATGTCTCTCCATGAGGGTTATTGAACTGACATTATGTATACCATTTGTATCCCCATGAGGGATAATATATTACTATTGATTGGCTGACCCCAATATAGTGTAATATCATTATACCAATGAGTTAATAATATTGGATACTAATGCCTTCATGATTTACTATCCTTAAAACTCTTCATTATACCTATTGGGAATAAGCTATTTAATAGGGTATCCCAATAATCATGATTGGGTATGTTTAGGCTATCTTTGTACTAATAGTTTATCCCCAAAGGTAAATTGGTTGCATAGTAGTAACCCTATTATTACACTTATCTAATGGATATAGCTAAAACATATAATAACCTTATTAAGGTTTATATTAATTATTAAGCCATTATATTAACCCAACTAATTTAGATAAGATTAAACCTTATCGCTTGTATCGTATAATGAAATAAGTTAATGATCTTCTCCAATATGATTAAGGGATGAGGAACCCTCCATGAATAACATAAGAGTTATGTTAACTAGATTTAATGGGATATATTCCATGTTATGTTAAAGTTTAATAATGGATACTCTCTGGATGAATATAGCCGTATTTCAATATAAAGATGAAAAGAATCTCAAATGATTTTAGTTATCATGAACTTGGCTTAGTACCCATATTGTGATAGGGATAATGTCTCAATATTTTAGTATAATTATGGCAATAAACCCTATTGGTCTAGATATACAATAATCAATTAATATTATAAGGTTATTCGGATAATTTTATGATCATTATACCAATGGGGCAATGATTATACCATTGAAATTATGTCTCTCCATGAGGGGTCAAACTATGATATTAGGTTAACTAATATTACCTATTGGGAATAAGATAGCCTAAACATAACCAATCATGATTATTAGGATACCCTAATAGTATTGATGAACAGATAATTACTCTATACAATTGATGAACAAGTTGGTCTATATAATCAATATTGGAACCTAATTAATGTCTAATATATTAATTGTACTCGATGACCATTTACATTCGAATATTATCCCCTTACTCAAGTAAGTAATATCGGTACTATATAGGTTTAAACTATACATGTAGTAACCCTTAAAAGGGTTACTCTATGTATTAGTACAATTGATGTTAATAGTTTTTTAATAATGTATTATTTCCCTATACTATTACCATAATAGTAATAATATCTAGATCATATTATGGTGAAGATATATGGTAATTTCTCCGTAGGGTAAACATTGTAAGGTATTCTATAATTCTCTATATAAGAATAGGGTCAAACTATCAACTAGTAAATGGTCAATATAGGTATCATCTCTCTCCCTATTGATATTTATGACAATTATAAATATAGGTAAACTATATGAGGTCCAATTTGTTGTAGGAACCATTAGTATGGGTAATCTATCCATACTGATGGACTATAGTAAGATATACTATTGGATATATGTTTAGGCTATAATGGAAACAATATAGTTGTCTTATATAGTTATCATATATCCACTCCAATATAATCCCTAATATATTAACTCCATGGGCCAATTATAATTGTCATGATTGGGCCTATAATTGAATTATCAATTTGTGTAAGATATTATCACCTTATTAAAATCCCCTAATATTTACTTAAATACCAATAATATAGGTAATATAATCCAATTTCCAATACTTAGATATAGATAGTAATCATATATGAAAATAGTCTTTGGTAATAGTCCTTAAATTTAGGGTGATACCTTCCAAATATGCCATCTTAGGATGAATAAACCATTTAGGGTATGTCTATCAAGTCATATCATAGGACTACGGGTACTAATGATATCCCTAATATATAGGCATAATTATATAGGGATAATAGTGATATACCTATTAAGGGTATATCGTCAAAGGTTATATTTCTCTTAAAATGGTACCCTATATTACTGTATCATACGGTTATGATATACCATAACCTATCTACATAGTGAATAGGGTATAATTATTAGGCTACCTAATAATAACCAATAAAATAATATCATATGGCCTTATTAGCCCCTAATTTACTAATTGATTATACCCTATTAACTACTATAGTATTCATGAAGAGGTTAATGATAATATCCTAGGTAAAAGGTATATGTCAAATGACCATTTCAAGAGAAATATAACCTTTGATGATACGCCCCTTATTATCATTTATAACATTAACTATTCTTCAAGGTAACTTAGGAATTATCTTACCATATCGATATAATCATATGGGTTCTATATTATTTGGTATTATCCACTATCCCCCAATACACATTTCACTATTGAAGAAATAAACTAATATAAGGTGGTTAGATATAAGCATATTACAAACATATTATGTGTAAAAAATGCCAAGGTTAATAATAATAAGGGGAATGTTACCCACATATAATAATAGGGCCTTACTATTTGGTGGGATAAACCAATGGGCATTATACCATTTCCCCAAGGTTATAAGTACACTATCAATTTATGTAACACTTAGCATGGTTACCTCATTGACATATATTAGGGAACCTTTATCGGTCATAAGGTTAAGTTGGTCCATACATTATCTATTATTCCTTCCAATAGAGAATGGCCCATTAAGATAGGTAATTAATGTTGTCACAAAGGAAGAATGGCCCCATCTACAAGGATACTATTATAAACATTGGACAATTAGGAGAGAATACAAGTTCAATATCCATACTTTATGTACCACCTCCCTATTTGAGATACTTTGATTATCCTTATGATAACCAAATAGTTATCTATAATTGTCCTTATAAAATTATTAGTTAAATACAAAAATAATTAAGTAGTTAAATACCCATAATGTTTCAACTTTATGATGATATTATATAGCAATTGGGTATTAGAAGCACATGATTACAATGTGTACGATTTACTAATTGATTATAACCTATTCACTATATATAAAATACTATGGCAACCCTATTATAGGTATTTAACTATATGAGATGGCATATAGGGTTTAGTTGGCAAATAGAGCTTATCATTTGAAAATTTAATCTGGCAAACACCATATTATCCTATATTAACTATGACCCAATTGCCCTATAATAGTATAATTACTAACAAAAAAAAAAACAATTATCATATCTTATTGTTTCCATTGTTATGAATAATATAAGCCAATAGATTAACATATCGTAACAGGAGTATTTAGAGTGTAGGTGAATCTATTGGCCAATATGAGATATCATAGGGGTATATTAGACATTGATAAGAGTAATTGATGTCATACCCGAATTCACCTATGCGAGAGGAATATTAACGATTAGCCTTTGATATTTTGGAATACATATATTACTTAATCCCCTAAGGTAATAATTCGGATGATGAACCTCAGCTTATATTAACCAGACTATTAATCTCTCCGATATGGTTGTACTTATATTTAACCAAAGTTTAAATAATCCAATTATTTACTTAAGGTAGAGCTAAGAGATATTCCGGAGGGATTTATATCGTAATATAAAATATAAGAACTTGTATGGAGATAATTACACCATTAAAATGGTAATTCATAATCTATTAAGGATAGCCATAGTTTAATAATTGATAACTCTATAATAGAGTAACAATTATAATTCACTAGAATTAAATGGAATAGGATGAAAGGGGGTCCTATCTAGATATTGATATTCAAGTAAATATAATGGGGTAGATTATATTCAAGTAATTATGATGAAATCTAAAGGGGGTCCTTTTAAAACAAATCTAACCATAATTTGAAGTATCGAGAATAGATAGGGTTCCAATACTAATTGGGCTACTGTTAGGGGATTAGCCTAATATAATGTAAATGGTCAATATAGGAATACTATATGGATAATATTAAAACATTTAGTACTATTAGACCCATATCTATTGGTCAAACTATGAAATATTGGGAGGATCCTATCTCATTAGATTTGGCTAGATTGGTATTTTATCTAATTGGACTATATGATTAGGCTAGATTGGTATTTTAATTAATAGGCTTTGACAAATACCACATCTTAATAATATAGGCTATCTTGATATACTCCCTCTTAAATGATGAGTAATCATATTTAAACAACATCCTATAATATTTAGGTAAAATTAATCGTCATTAAATTATAACCCCTATAAATGGTCAGACCATTTTTTCCATGCTTTTATTGATGGTTACCAATTGTTTGATTATATAAACTAGTTAAATTATAAAGGTGATCATGTGATATTAACATCTCATTAATTTAAGGACTATTACCAATGGGATCAGACAATTAATCAATATAGTTCTCCTATTTTCCACATCTTATATATATATATATATCATTCCCTTGCATATTATTATCATTTATATAAACTTAGGATATACTAGTAATTGATTACTTGAGTAAGGGGATAATTATAGGAATACTCTATTGGTTTAATTGGTCATTCTAAATAGTACTATATATTAAAATCATAGTCATAAGTTGGGGACCATGGATGAACAAGTTGGACCATTTTTACACTCATCCATTTAACTAACCCATATAGCGAATTATAGGATACCATATTTTATTTTCCTATAATATTTAACCCCTAATTGTATGGATGAACAAGTTGGACAATAATTATTGTCTAATATATTAATTGTACTCGATTAATTCATGTAATAGGGGTCCTTAAATATCTGGAGATAATAATTATCCTTAGGTTAAAGATAAAGGAAAAAACTATTAATGGAGATAACAATTATCCTTAGGGATATAAATGGTCAATATATTGGAGAGACATTAATTATTGTCCAACTTGTTTGATTAATATTGATGACCATTTACTAGAGGACGGTTACCATAGAGTAACCCTTTAAAGCATTACTACACATATAGTTTATTTCACCGTGCTTATAATATTTATAATCATATACTAAATATGGTTATTATCATACATGCATAGAGTATAGATGGGAGAGCACTATAAGAATCTAGCAACAAAACGCTAGGATAAGCCACAAATAGTTTTATTCCATGAGCTACCCCATCAAAGATTCTATTAAATTGTATAATGTTATTCACTGGTATTAATTAGTTATCCTACTTCTCATCCCCTTATCTATACCCACATACCATAATATATTAATCTATGATTAGCAATGGATAACTCCCTGTATATGCATAAATATGAAGGAGAATTAATTATAAGATAATTAGGATTAATAATTATATCTTTATTTATATGTCGACCTATACAGGGAGTTATCCCTACCTTTATGACCAACTATTAGTGTATTAGGTGAATCATGGGATAACTATTTACATAATATCATGAAATTTATATAGGTATATCTAGCTATCATCATAATAGACACTTTGGGTAATAAAATTATAGTATTGATTTAGCAAATAAGAGGTTACCCCTTATAATTTTGATTAGACATTCACGTCTATGACATTATCTAATGACTTCCCCTAATTAGGATGAAAGGGGTGACACAATAAAGAGTCCCTTATATGTTTTCCATGTTTTCTCAACTTGTCTCTCCTCTATTTATCATATATTTGGCCATATTATCATACTACATTTTATTTTATAAAGGAGTTAATATATGTCACTCTCTAGAGAAATTCGATCAATCTCAAGGATGAGAGGAAGCTACTTATCCAAATGGAGTAAAAGGACAATCTATTAGTTCCTCTATATACGTATCATTATGATAGGGTAGCTTAATGGGGATGGCCCACTATAATACTAATATAGTTAATACTATAACCAATATACTAGGATTTAGTATGTTATCAAATAACTAGAGATAGAGTATAGATAAGAATAATAAGAGACTAGATCATACATGGTGTAAACATTTACCAAGAAATAATGGATATACGATAAGCTTTGGGAATAACCCTATAATAGGGATCACATTTAGTAATATAATTGATCAACTATGTTTTTGACATAGTATTTAAAAAGTGGAAATATACTAGTGATTAACATATTTATTTAGTAAAAGGTTGCCCTAATATTTTTATACTCATAATATGTTACGGCCCTAAAGCATAGGATAGTTCATTCTTGAAAATATATGATAATCTCACCATTACAATGATAGGCCTATCCTCAATATAAAAGATGATGGTCAATTATTTAAACTGTGATATATTAATCTCTCATAACCAACATTTTCTCTAATCTATTCTCTCATGAACACAATATAAACTAGGGACATATAGTTAATTACATAGTTTATAACTATTATGCCAATAGTATGCACCATTGATTATTAATACTCTACTATTAATAGACATTATAACCATATATCAACATATGATTAGTCATGATAATCATTAAGCTTATTACAACACTTTATGGATGTATATTTTAGAATAAAAGGGGCGCACAAATAATTTTACTAGGACTATTGAGATAGTTGATAAATATCATATAGGTAAGGGTAATGATCGTGGGAAGATAGGATTAGTAATATTAACCTCATTATTGGGGTTAAACATATACTCATCAATCTATATTCAATCCACTATCATATGTCCCTTAATATACACATACCCTCATACTATTAATCTAATAATCAAATAGGGCCATCTCCTTGTTTGGACATACTCATCACTAGTATAAAATAGAGAGAGACAGGGAATTCAACAATTGTTATCCAGATAAAGCCTACGGATAACATAATAAATGTTTAACTCGATCCTCTACTATTCAATGATTATTATAATATGTTGATGAGGTTAGGTAATGGGGAAAGCACTTAATATACAAGTAACATCAATAAGGGGTATATTAGCATAGGTATATTATGGGTTAACTCATAAGGGCTTAATATCACCTATGATAGCCTTGAGTATAAACAATATGTGTATTTTAGAGAATAGGTTATTTTCCCAAAATAAACATGATGGAATAAACTATATAGTCTATTAAATAGTATAATTATAATTAATTAGCTATTATAAGACAATAGGGTTATAATACCGAGATATTATCCTAGTCACAATATGGGTACTAAGCCAAATTCATGATAACTAAAATCATCTGAGATTCTTATCATCTCTATATTGAAAGATGGCTATATTGATCTAGAGGGTATCCAATATTAAACTTTAACATAACGTGGAATATATCCCACTAAATCTAGTTAACATAACTCTTATGTTATTCATGGAGGGTTCCTCATCCCTCAATCGTATTGGAGAAGACCATTAACTTATTTCATTATATGGTATAAGCTATAAGGTTTAATCTTATCTAAATTAGTTAGGTTAATATAATGGCCTAATAATTAATATAAACCTTAATAGGGTTATCATATGTTTTAGCTATGATCCATTAGATAAGTGTAATAATAGGGTTACTACTATGCAACCAATTTATCCCATAATTGGGATAACAGACTAATTAGTTATAACTGAGCTAGTCGAGTTAATATAGGAATGATAGTAACTACATTGTCTTGAAATAACCTATAATGACATTTTACCAAGTGTTATCCAATTATTGAAGATTGTCGATGACCATTACAGGCCTAAGATTACAGAAATCAATGACAACTAAATGATCCAGTGATTATAAATGGTCCATAATAAACTATCTATCATTATTTTATTGATTAACCATATTTAAGTGGAGCACTCATAGGATATTAGGGTGGAGAATTATCTTGCCAAATCTATATTAACTAGTTATAGAAAATTGCATGGCCTAATTAATAGACCATACTTTTAAAAATCTTATAGGGTTAAACATAGGTGGATGGTATAATAGGTATTTGGCCTCTAGTTAAACTTCCATATTTAACTAATATAAACCTAATGTCTCCAATTGACCCTACTATGTACAATAAGGACCATATTTACTAGTTAATATACCAATTGACATCATATTTTGAGGACCCTATTATCTTTAGGAGATTATGTGAATGGTAATACTATTAAAGATAGATATGTGTTCCTCTCTCTCCAATATCAGGTTATTCCTTAATGTTAGTATTAATCATTACTAATAATGAGTAGAGTAACCTCTGTCCGGATAGTTCAAATCCCAACTAATTATCCCAATTTTAATAGGCTACCTAATCGGGCGTGTTGCATAGGCTATTAAGGGTATCATGTCTACCTAAATCATAGTTGGATAATAATTGGCCTAATCAAACACTTGACAACTATAGAGACCAATTTTTCTAATGTTTTAATTATCCTTCTATAGGTAATATTCTAATACTCTAGAGGTAGTATCTACAATAATTGGCTCCCTTATCGATTACATGGTCAACCCATAATGTGGGGATAATAGACTCACATTAATAAATTACATGTTTGAATACCAAGTGTGATGTGAACCCCACGTATAATGACAAGAGACACAACCACTTTTGTCGCTAGATAACCCAAGAACCTATCTAATCAAAGTTATAATAAGTGGAACCCAACTCGTTGCCTATAAGGAGACAAGAACCAAAGCCGTAATGTAATAAAGTGAAGAACGCCACACCTTATGGAGGATGACAAGTTTAGAGACACAATAAGGGTTGCAATACTTAATAAGTCGATTTAGTTCTTAAAAGAACAAACGAAGAAAATACTCTCAAAATTATTATGTAAGTTGAAATAAAGCTAAACTAGCGTTTATATAGGCTAACACGTCACTCCTAACCGTAAAAGGACTCTACTTTTTCTTGCACACTAAGGAGAATAGAACCGGATCCTAATGGTCTTAAAAGCATGCAAATAATAGGCTTAAACATAGAGCCCAAATCTGACTTAATTAATTAGTTTTAATTACAATTAAGCTAGATATAATAAAATAGGCCTAATATGATTTAAAGACTCCAATCTTAGACTTGGATTAGATTGACATGTTTTGGATCCCCCTCCTCTCTTAAGATGCCAACACATTGCTCCCTTAGGCCCTTGCATTCTATCCAACACTCTTGAATCAGCCCATGGAGAGCTTCTTAACCCTAGCCCACATCATTGGACCATCTTTAATGTGTAATGGATCGGATCTTAGACTTGTAAACTCACCATCTTGGACCTTTCTTGGAGACACCACCTTGCTGGTGCATTTAGCTCCATGGATTCCATCATTCCCTCCTTCTTTAAAAGGATTCATCCTCGAATCTTCTTTATCAACATCTACATCAAAAAGAGAGAGATCAAAAACATTAAAAGTAGCACGAATTCCATACTCACTCGATAAATCAAGCTTATAAGCATTATCATTAACTTTTGCAACCACTTGAAAAGGGCCATCTCCACGTGGTAAGAACTTAGAATGTCATTGAGTTAGAAAATGCTCCTTACACATTAGCACCTAAACCCAATCACTTGGTTTAAAGATAACTTTCTTTCTCCAATTATTGGCATTTGTTGCATACTACTCATCCTTCATTTCAATATGTTACCGTAACCTTCTCGTACAAGGACTTCATCAATTTTACTTTTTTCTCACCATCTAAGCTAGAATACTTATCAATAAGAAAAGGCATCAAATCCAATGGAGTTAAAGGATTAAAACCATAAACTATCTCAAATGATGAATAACTAGTAGTAGTATGCATAGTCCTATTATATGCAAATTCAACATGTGGCAAACACTCTTCCCAATTCTTAATGTTGTTTTTCATAATAAGCACATAATAAAGTAGAAAGAGTTTGTTTGATTACCTCGATTTGGCCACCAGTTTGTGGATGACAAGTAATAGAAAACAACAACTTAGTGCCCAACTTACCCCACAAAGTCTTCCAAAAGTAGCTCAAGAACTTGGCATCATGATAAGAAATGATACTCCTTAGCATTCCATGCAAATGTATTATCTCTCAAATGAACAAGTCTACAATGTTGTTAATATCATCCGTCTTATGGTAAGCATTAAAGTGTGCCATCTTTGAAAACCTATCAACAACAATAAAAATGGAATCCTTCACTTTCCTAGTATGTGGTAGTCCTAACACAAAATCCATGAAAATGTTAACCCAAGGTGAATTAGGAATAGGTAATGGTGTGTACAAGCCATGGGGTTTAACTTTAGATATAGCTTGCCTACACGTCACGCATTTCTCACAAACCCTCTTTACATCCCTTTTCATGTGAGGCCAAAAGAAGTGTTCAGCTAGAATAGCTAAAGTTTTTAAGACACCAAAATGACCCATTAAGCCTCGCCCATGTGCCTCACATATAACTAACTCTTTTAGAGAGCTCATAGGCACACATAACTTGTTTTCATGAAATAAATAACCCTCATGCCTATAAAACTTTTCAAAAGTAGTATTCTCACATGCATTAAACACATTAGCAAAATTTGGATCATTTGCATAACACTCCTTAATATATTCAAATCCAAGCAATTTTGAACTAAGTGTAGAGATTAAAGAATACCTACGTGATAATGCATCAGCTACCACATTTTCCTTACCTTGTTTATATTGAATCACGTATGGGAATGTCTTAATAAATTCTAACCATCTCGTATGTCTATGATTTAGCTTCCCTTGCCCCTTCAAATGCTTTAAGGACTCATGATTAGTATGTATGACAAACTCCTTTGGCCAAAAGTAGTGTTGCCATGTCTCCAATGCTCGCACCAAGGCATAAAGCTCTTTGCCATACGTAGGGCAATTTAGTGCAGCCCCACTTAATTTCTCACCGAAATATGCTAAAGGTTTCTTTTCTTGCATTAGAATCATGCCAATGCCAACATTTGATGCATCACATTCAATTTCAAAAATTTTAGTGAAATCAGGTAATGCAAGTAAAGGAGCGAGAAATCAACTTTTCTTTAATTAAAGAAAATGCTTTTTCTTGCCCATCTCCCCATTTGAACCCCACACACTTTTTAACAATTTCAGTTAGTGCTGCCATGATGGTACTAAAATCTTTGATGAATCACCGATGGAGACTTGCTAAACATTGAAAGCTTCTCGCATTGCTAACTAACTTAGCGGTAAGCCAATCCTTGATTTCCTTTACCTTTTCTTCATCAACCTCAATGCCTCTTGCACTAACTACAAAACCAAAAAACACAAGCTGATCCGTGCAAAAGTCGCACTTCTTAAGGTTAGCAAACAACTTTTCTTCACGTAAAACACTTAGAACTTATTTTTGATGATTTAACATGCTCTTTTAAGGTTTCACTATAGATCAAAATATCATCAAAGTATATTATGACAAATTTACCTAAAAACTGATGCAAGACATGGTTCATAAGATGCATGAATGTACTAGGTGCATTAATAAGGCCAAACGGCATAACTAACCACTCATATAGACCATGTTTTGTTTCAAAGGCCATTTTCCACTCGTCACCTTCACGCATTCTTATTTGATGATAACTAGATTTTAAATTGATTTTTGAAAATACACAAGCACCATGCAACTCATCAAGCATATCATCTAGTTTAGGAATGGGATGTCTATACTTTATCGTTCTCTTATTGATTGTATGACAATCAACACACATCCTCCAAGTCCCATGCTTCTTAGGCAAAAGAAAAATCAAAATAGCGTATGGGCTCATACTCTTACGTATATATCCATTGGCCATCAATTCCTTTACTTGTCTTTGTAACTCCTTTGTCTCCTCTAAACTACTTCCATAAGCTAGTTGATTAGGAATTTATAGCTCGAGAATGAAATCAATTTGGTTTTCTATCTCACAAATCGGGGGTAATCCCTACTCAAGCTCTTCGAGAAACACATCTTCAAAATTATATAAAAGAGACATAACCACACTAGGAAGAGAAGAGTTAAGATCGTTAGTGTTCAAAAATGCTTCCTTCTACACAAGTACAAGTACTTTTTGTTTCAACTACATTGCTCTCTTAATCTCTCTTTATTTTTCATAAAAACTCGTATTCTCTCTCTTTTGCTCTCTTGGCCTCTCTTTCCTCTTCTCTTTTGAATTCAAGGCCACAATCTCTTTTCCATTCTTTTTTTCACTCATTTCACTTTTTTTTTCCTCACACAACTCCCTCGTTTTCTTCACTCCCTCTCAACCTCACTTGATCTTCATAAATCTATTTAGGAGTCAAAGGTACAAGAGTTACATTTTTCTCCTTAAAAACAAAAGAGTAACGATTTCTAAACCCATCATGCATGACTCGCCTATCAAATTGCCAAGGACAACCTAATAACACATGAATAGCTTGCATGGGTACAACATCACAAATTACTTCATCTTGGTACCTACCTATAAAAAATGGCACAACTACTTGTTTAATCACCCTAACTTCTCCACAATCATTAAGCCATTGAAATTTATATGGCTAGGATGTTTAACACAAGTCAAACCAAGTTTTCTCAACTAGAGTAATACTAGCAACATTAATACAACTTCCTCCATCTATGATAAGACTACATACCTTTCCCATAACATAGCAATGTATGTGAAAGATATTGGCTCTCTGCTCCTCTTCTTCATTCCTCAATTGGATACTTAGGGCTCTTCTAGAAACAAGCATTTCTTCATGCACAGCAAAGTCCATCCTATCATTATCATCTTGGTGGCATCTCATCATCATCTTCTACTCACTTTCAGATTCATGCACACCATCTTGAATCACCATTGCTCGCTTGCTTGGACATTGCAAAGAAATATGTCCCCTACCAAATACTTAAAACACTTAATATCATGATTTTTAGGAGTTTTGGTGCTAGAAGTACCTTTGTCTTCACTGAATTTAGAATTAGTTTTAGGCTTGCTCTCCTCGACCTTGGGCTTAAATAAAAGCTTCTCTTCATTCTTGCTCCAATTGGTCTTCCAACATGAAGAACTTGTATTCTATCCAATACATGAATTATCCTTGTATTTGAGTTACCTTTCGATTTTCCCTACCAAGTGTACCAACTCTTCCATTTTGATATAATGTTACAATTCCATAATGTTTACAATCTCATGGCTAGCCCACCTATAAATCGAGCCATAATAGTCTCTCGATCCTCCATAATATTTGCATGTGTCATGGTTATTTCCATTTCTTTGTAGTACCCATCAATTGAATTTGAACCTTGAGTTAGCCTTTGTAGGTTTTGATACAAATCTCGATAGTAGTGACTAGGAATAAATTGTTTCTTCATAACAGCCTTCATCTCATCCCAAGTTATAATAGGACGCTCTCCATTTCGTCTTCTCTCCAAAATCATATGATCCTACCAAACAACAACATAGGATGTGAACTCCGCAGTAGAAAACTTCACCCTTTTTGCCTCCGAATACTTATAACAATCAAATACAAATTCACACTTTCTCTCCCATTCACGATACAAATCAAGATTGTTTTTACCTTTGAATGGAGGAATGGTCGGTTTAAGCCTATTGTTATTGTTTTCATAACCATTATGCCCTCATTCTAGCAACTCAAAACCATGGCCCCAATCACGATGATCACTACCTCGGCCTCCATGTTCACCACGACCTCTATTGCCATGTCCACCTCTTGCATTTTGCATAAAAGATGCACGATCATCAAACTCTTTCTCAAACAACGCCTTTTCATCCAATACTTGCCTTCTAGCTTCGGGAGTAGTTTGAACTTTCTCATTTTTCCTCAACTCCATGGCTTCTATTCAATTGTTAATATCCTTTATAAAGTGTATTAATTGACCCCATCGAGCTTGGGTTGCTTCTTGAAGCTATTTATTTTCAACTCTCCCCTCCACTTCGTCTCCAATCTCTTCTTTTTGCTTATCTCCCATAATTAAAAACTTGTAAAGTTATAGAAAACAAAAAAATAAAAGCAATTGATAGAACCTCACAATAACACTCCCTCATTTGTTTGCACTCGTATAAGATGTCACTCGACACTCGTGTTTACACTCTTTTAGGCTTTTGCTATAATAATCTCACCCTCTTACCTTTTACCACTCTTATTTCCTCCACTAAGCTCTTAATCAAACTAATTAAACAAATCTAGAAATACAACACAAATGGCAGAACTAAACTTAAACTCTTGAGAGTAAATCAAGGTGATTTTATAGGCTTCCCCACTCTCTCCTTAATTCATTCAAATTGGCTTCCAATCATTGAACCTAAATGTATAAGTTCCATGTGTGTTTGGAGTGCTTAGGCTCAATAATAGCCCATTTCTTGTAATTTTTTCAAATATCACCTTTTGCTCACATTCCAGAAGTCTAATTTAGTTCAGAATTTCAATTTTTTTTTTTTTGTTCTAAACATTCAATCAACAAAACACGCTTCTCTTTTGTAACCAATCAGATTGCTCTTCCTTCCTTTCTTCTTTTTTTCCTCTTTTTTTCTCCTTTTTTTTTATAACTAGTAGAACATCATAGCAATTCTTTCTTTCGATAGACTTAGGACGTTTTCTTTCGGATTTGGAATAAGAAGAAAATTTTTTGAAATTGAATGACAAGACAGACTTGGATTAAATAAGACAACAACGAATGAGGCACAATAGGATAAAACTAATCGGACTTCTTTTTATGTTTGTTTTTCAATTGAAACTGACTCAGTTTGGAATTAAAAAAAAATAACTATGAAGATGAAATAGAACAAAAGATAATGAAAAAGAACCTAATTTATATTAAGAAAATGAAGTTAACTACAAATCGACCTTTTTCCTTTATATATATATCAAGCAAAGGAACATAAGACTCAAACAAGAAAAGATATGGTAGAGCAACAAGGAAGACACAACAAAGAAAATAAGATAGACACAAACTAAAAGATGCGAGGACTATGGATAACCAACCTAACTTTGCACAACCTAGGCTCTAATACCAACCGATGTGAACCTTAAGTATAAAGATGAGAGATCTAAACACCTTTATCACTAGATAACCCCGAGAACCCATCCAATCGAGGTTATAATAAGTGAAACCCGACTCGTTGCCTATAAGGAGACAATAACCAAAGCTATAATACAATGGAGTGAAGAATACCATACCCTATGGAGGATAATAAGTTCGGAGATGCCACAAAGGTTGCAATCCTTGATAAGTCGATTTAGTTATCAAAAGAACAAAAGAAGAAAATCCTCTCAAATTTATTAACTCTCAAAATTATTGTGTAAGTCTGAAATAAAGCTAAGCTAGCCTTCATATAGGCTAACACACCACTCCTAACCCTAAAAGGACTCTACTTTTCCATGCACCCTAAGGAGAACGGAAACAGACCCTAATGGTCTTAAAAACATATGCAAATAATAGGGCTTAACCATAAGTCCAAAGCTGACTTAATTAATTATTTCTAATTATAATTAAGCTAGATATAATAAAATAGGCCTAATATGATTTAAGGAGTCCAATCTTGGACTTGGATCAAATTGACAAGTCTTGGATCCCCCTTTCTTAAGATGGCACCACATTACTCCCTTGGGTCCTTGGGAGTGCATTCTATCTAACACTCTTGAATCAGCCCATGGAGAGCTTCTTTAAGCTTCTTACCCCTAGCCCACATCATTGGACCATCATTAATGTGTAATGGATTTGATCTTGTAAAGTAGCCATCTTGGGCCTTCCTTGGAGACACCACCTTGTTGGTCCTTTTAGCTCCATGGTTTCCATCAAAGTGAATCTATACACTTACCATTGGTGACAACATTATAAATTAAGGTATATAAGGTCCTAGTTATTTTGGAATCCCATTATGCTAATTAAGGATAATTAGGACATATGTCTTATAATGTGATAGTTTATTTTGGGGTGTTGTATCCCTCGACAATAACTTTATAGTTATAATGAGATGACTCTCAATAAGTATAAGAATAGATGTATTAGTCCATATACTATTTAAAAGGGGATCAGTGTTAGGGCCATTATAGGAATGATAGTAACTATAAGATAATATGATCCAAATACTAATTGATATTTTCATAAATACCTCATATGTTAATATATGGAATGAACCTATAAGTTTGTAGTAATCTATAAATGAGTATCTAGATCATATTATAATATATGGTAATTTTTAGATCATATTATGACAATTATAGGGTGTCTATTTAACTAGATTATCATAATATTAGGTTAACTAATAATTATCTAGATCATATTAACAATTAAATAGGACTTGTATAACATTACCCAGTATGGAAATATAGGGTACCCTAATATTAGTTACAATTGCCCATTCAACTGGCGTATACTCTATCTAGGTATACTCTATTATACTAATATATCAACTAGTTCATAAATATAGTTTGATTAATCCAATTTGTTCGATTAACCAAATATCTTGGCTTATATTAATAGTTTGATATTATTTTTTTTATCATAATGGTCAATCTTTTAAATGGAATGGGTATAATTTTATCGTATTTTTACTCGTGACTAATATTATTAGTATACCATACAATAGCCCCATAACCAAGGGCTATTTACTATCGATATATGATAGGGTTAATCTTATTGGAGACTAATATCGTTGGATTAACTAATATGGGTATCGACATTAATAGTATCCCCAATAGAATAAAAGGTGATATCCAATAAGGAGATCTAATTATTTCCAACTTGATATTAATGATTAAGTTCTAAATAATTGATAGACATTAAACCCCTTAAATATTATGCTTTATAATAATACCCTTCTAAGGTATAAAATCTATATATGTGTTAGGCCTAAGCATAAAAATCAACTTATGGATAAAATATTAGGACAAGTTGATAACTAAAAGTATATCGATGTGATTATCCATTATTCACTTTCCTGAATATATTATCCGAAACTAATTAATACCTTACTAGTATCATCTCGTTTACTAAGGCATTGACCTTTCTATGTTATGGGCCTATTATATGGTACACTAATAATATTGGTCATGAGTAAAAATACGGCAAAATATAATAACCTATTTAATCGTTAATTATCCCAGTTCCCCTAGATAACTTAGAATTTTGGGTACCTTCGTTAAGGCATAATGGCCTTAATAAAGGAGAGACAATATTGGATATTTTAGAACCAAATAATTTTGATTCCCCTATTATAGGCCACCTTATATTATAATCTACCATAGATAATTCACGAATGGGTTTAAGTATAAGAAATCTAAATTATGATGATTATATAAGAGTATACATCGGTTAGATTTGTTTATTGCCTACTCTATAAAAGAGAGTCAATCATCCCATATAATAGCCCCATAACATAGATGGTCAATATCTTGGACATAACAATTAATCTAACAATTCTAACTATTAATAGCCCCATAAAATAGATGGTCAATTATGAGTCATTTTGGGCTGATATAATATGTTCAATCCACACAAATTAATAGGCCAAATACCCTTTTATATTAGTAGTTTGATCCTATATTGATCATAATGGTCAATCTGTTTACTAAGGCATTGATCTTTCTTTGTTATAGGGCTATTATATGGTACACCAATAATATTTTTCACGAGTAAAAATATGATAAAATGTAATAACCTATTTAATTGTTAATTATCCTAGTTCCCCTAGATAACTTAGAATTATGGGTGCCTCTGTTAAGGCATAATGGCCTTGATAGAGGAGAGACAATATTGGATATTCAAAACCAAATAATTTTGATTCCCTATTATAGGCCACCTTATATTGTAATCTGCCATAGATAATTCACAACTTGTATAGAATTACCAATTTGATTGAACATTGTAAGGTATCTTATAATTTGCTATATAGGCCCCTAATACAGTCTGTCGGCAAAGGTTAACCTTTACCTATTGGGTATGTTTAGGTATTATGACAATTATCGGGTTAACCCTAAGATGAAATATTATATAATAGATAATAATATTATCAGTGTTATGGGATTATCATCCCATATTAATAGTTTATTCCTTACTCTATAAAAGAGAAAATTGACTAGATTAATGTGATTATATAAGAGTGTACATCGGTATAATAATATTATGTCAATTACATTAGGGATATGAAATACTATTCATAGGATTAATATGATCCTAATAATATTATTCACGTATGTTATATGAGGATATTATTATGGAATGATATTGGAGTGGGGTATAAACATGTGTAAGGAGATAAGGCCTTCTATGAACATTATGGAAAATATCTCCCTGATTCATTTATAGGGTATCTTATGAATGACTATTATCCTATATTAGGGATAGGAAATAAACTATGGTGATCCTAAGTATATAAACCACGTAAATGTATGAGTAGGGAATTAGTACTAATAATAACTTAACGGGCAAGGGGAATATTCTCTATAATTAATATAAATTTGGCCTATCGATTATAGAGATATGATAATTCACATATTCTCTTCTCATAAGAGGGCAAGTATTAGTTTATGGATACTCCAGTGTATATTAAATTAATTATAGAGACCAATTATACAAAGGGATATAAGTATGGGATATTAAGATAACTTACAATACTAATGGATGTATCATGATAACCCTTATATTAGGCTAATAATAACAATCCCTAGGGTCCCTATAACCCTAGATAAGGTCTCTATATCCAATATTAGTTAAAAGAATATAATTAGAATATGATTACAATAATTTTGATACGTATGGAATAATGGCTCCCCGAGGATTGTTATATTGAATCCACTTATCGAAAGTTTAATGGGTATAATGATAACATCTAGATATGTCCAATGGTTATTATCCCTCTTAAGTAATGGTATAACCGATAATTATATGTTATTGGCCATCAATAAATATCTATTGTAGTATAATTCTACAACTGGATTAATAGTAAAGGTACATTCATAGAGTATAAAAAACATATTTATACCTACTAATATATAACTAGTAGAGGGGTGACAATAACTCAATGAGCATCATATTGGGAATATTACCATAGGTTAGATTATAACTTGTTAGTGACTAAGTTATATGGGCTCTTCAAGATGAGCTATCCTTAAACTCTCCATTATAGTAAGGTATAATAATTTGCCTAACATATTACCCAATATAGGCCTATATTGGTAACCCATTACTATTATATCTTCAAAGAGTACTATTTGACCCATATTGCCATCTGATAATCAAGCTATCCCTATATGTATTAGTTATGGGTCCGTAGTAATTAACTGACATTATGTACTCACCATAAATTATATCAATTAATGTACTCACCTATCTCTCATTATATCTATGGTATACAATATGTGTAATATCCTTCACTCGGTAATAGCCATTCTAGTATTTAGTCAATGTCTCTATTATCATTATTGATAATCATGTTATGTCATACCAAACTCCACATATTGTATAGCAGGGTTGGTATTAACAATATAACTCCCCCACCATATTCTAATTTCTCACACTTGAATATTCAGTCCATACTTAGGAGCATAATAATATGAACACCTTAGTCAAATATCGATCTAATATTTAACATTGTTAGCTCCAATGGGTATTAGCTAGGGAATATTTCTATCTCTCACCTATATTATAGGTCATTCTCCTATCTCTTTTTTCTTAATATATTCACGAGGGTATATTGAGGATATCTTTTACCCCTATTTGATACTATATTGTAGGATTTTCATTGATTATTATTAGGCATAAGTCAGCCCTAGCATTCTAAGAATATTTAGTTTGATACTTTCAAAGAGTCATGGCGAATAATATCACTTATTCCAATATTAAATCAGGGAGAGGTTGATTTATTCAAACTAAACTTGTAGGTCATATTAGAGAATGGAGATACATTAGTGACCTCAACATATTATCCAGAATTTATTTTAAATAGTACATTTTGAGGTTATTTTAGTGGTCTCTTTATTGTAAAAGTATTAAGGCATGTCAAGAGCACTAATGTATCTCCATTCTCTAATATGACCCTATCTAAGAGATGGACACATCTTATCTCTTCCACTATCCCATATATTTAGTTATGGAGTTTGATACCCTCTCAATCATTAATACTCCTTAGGTGATGATAAGAGAATATCATCATCCCTAGAAATAAAAAAACATAGTAAAACATGACTTGCTAGAATATTATCCCTATATAAATAGGGATAATATTATCTTATCATATGTTATGTAAATTGCCTCTCTCTATCGTGGAGGGATCACAAGCATCAACAGGGGTTCTCTCAATATAGGGATAATATTAATTGATAAGCTCGTTATTTAACAAGCTAAATCATCTAATTGAAACTAAAAAATAACATGTTTCTCTCTCCCTCTCTCTCTCTCTCTCTCTCTCTCTCTCCCCTATTCTAATAAGTTACGAGTCAATAAAGGAACTATTAACCAATGTCAAACTTGGTCCAAAATATATGATGTGTCAATTATTAGAATTCCCATTTTTAGATAAAATGGGAAATTATTTCCTAATTTTTGTTAATATCATATCATTAGGACTATTAAAGAACCAATTTATGTTTTCATAACTATTTCCTAATGAATCAAGAAGCCTTTATCTTAAGAGATGGCCACATTCCCCTCACTCTATCTCCCTCTTTCTATATTATCTCTCCCTTCCTCCTCTCCCTCTTCTAGTCCATCAAAAGACTCTCCCTCTTAGGGACTTATTTTACCAAAAGCTTGATAAATTATAACCCGTTGGCCTTTAAGCAGTTTTGTCGTACCTCTCCTCCCTACCAAATCTTTATATATTATACCTAATAAAAGGTAACATACTTGTCACATAACCTTTTTCATCCTTAAATCTTAAGGAAAGATAATTCTACAAGCTTAATATAGCATCATCAATTAAAAAAAAAACTAATTGAGATAAAGATTATCGCGTGAATATTAGTTGTAAGGTAAAGATGGGGAATCTAAACAATTACATGCACTTTTTATATGAAATTCCTTTGGTCTGAAGAGTAGCCTATATTAATAAATATAGTCATAATAAATATCCTAATTGACACAATCAATAATAATATAAACCTTGATTACGTGCATATATGAAGGGATAGAAAACAATAGCCGAAAATAATATCTCCCTCTCCCCAAACCATAGCTTGTAGGGAACTTTTTACCACCATTATCCCTTATTAACAATCAAATTTTATTATGTCTAATTGGAGTTTAAAAACTCCCTCTCCCTCAATCCCCTCTCTCACGATTAATTATTGTTCTTATTTCTATTAAGAGGGCTCTCAACTTATGGCTATAATCAAAGACATGTAAAGGCTCCTACAAGTTAATCTCTCCCCATCTACAATTACAAATCCCCAATAAGGAGAGAGGGGATTATTAGGCTGGGAATGGTCATAAGTTTATGGATTTAAACCTTCTAATGGACCATATAGGAATGATGGGTCACTTAACATAAGTTCTTATCATAATTTAATAAGATTGGGAGAGAGAGGTAGACCTACAAGTAGAAATGAATAAATGAGGTTGTTTTGTTCATGGTCGTATAATGGTATTATCATTTAAATAGGTTATTCAAATGGCCTTGAAATAGAGGAAATGAGTTATTAGAAGAACTATATCCGTAGTCATTACTAAGGGAGATGGCTTATAATTAACATCATAATAACCAAGGGAGAGGGGCACATAAGAGAGATCCCTTAGACCTTAGCAAGGCTTGGAATCAACTATGTCTCACATCTTTCAATAATTATCCCAAATAAACCTCTTACTACTATTGTATGTTATGACCTACTCCTAAATAAACAGGTTTCTTCTTACCATCTAAGGTACATGGCTGGTCGGCTCTAGTGCAAACATTCATTCCACTAGGTAGGCAAATGAAAAGGATGTATGCCTAAATGAAATTGAATAATAGATGGATATACAAGGTCCTATATTAATATTGGAGGATGGAGAGCACCAAAAAATCCTATAAATTAGTGTTAAATGTTTAGTATTTGTATATAATCTAATTAATGAGCACAATATGTCGTCATTACTAATTGCCATCTAGTATTCATCGAGGCTAGAATGGTTATACAAATTAATATTTGGTAAAATTTCCCTCTTGTAATGGAAGCTCCTTGCAAAAATAATTGTAACCCCCTATCCCTATAGGGGACTAATTTGGCAATAGTTTATCTATATATTATTTGGATAGCTTCTAAGGAAGTGGAAGATGACTAAGTGAATTATAATCATTTATTAATAAGCTTTGTAAATAATAATTATATACACATAAGGAAAATTTTCCTACCGTCACCTTGCTATTGTTTGAACTCGAGGTTTCTAAATTCATTATTGAAGGCTAGTGTTTAGGTCTCTTTCTCTTAACCTCTCTTTATCACAAGTTTATAGGGCTCCAAATACCCTTACAATAGGAAAACCTTTTCATGTAGTTGATATCATAAAAAGAAAATCTAGCCTTCAATAATATTGATTATCAATGTCTTTGTCTAGGATACTAGTTACAATTAGAGGGAGAGGTATATCTTAATATAAGAAGGGATAGTTATAGGTGAAGCATCTATGATTATCCATCATATTAATTGGTAAAAGAGGGAGAGGAGAAAGATTGGCCCATTAGATATTACTCCATTATGATCTTATTCGGGTAAGATAGAACTCCATAACTATCCCTCCTAAAAAATAATCTTTATATAGTCTTATATTTGAGTGACTTATAAGATATTGACTTATTAGGGAGGGACATGGTAGGTGGCTAGCCTAGGACCTAAAAATGTATCTTATTGTCACATAACCTTTAATGATAGTGCATTTGGTAACTCAATGGAGGGGATGAAAACATAGATGGCTTCATGATAAAAGTTGATTATAATTTGAGAAATTATATTAAAACTTAATTTAGGTATGTGTCATACACGTGGGGCCTTCTATCTAAATCATCATTATCCCTATGAGTTCGTCTATGAGAGAGGCCCAAGAGGGCCTCATCTAGCTTAGTTATATATATAACTTTTACAAATAGAGTGAATCAACCCCAATCATGAGAGGGGTTAATTCCCCCTCTCCATGACATAACTAGATATAATGTTGCCAAAGAACTAGATTTTTGTAAAATCGATGTTAAATTATATCTCCTCCACTCTCTCATTATAAATGAAGATAGATATAAGCATTTTGGCAACAAGTCTTCACCTACGTGATGTTGGCAATTATTCCCCTCTTTGCTAAACATTGCGCTTATATGGGTATATATATATATATATATATACCCATCTATTATTAGTTAAAATCCCCTCTCCTCTGCCTCCCTCCTACTATCAATATAATATTATTGTTTTAAGTATTATTATAATTAGTAAATATTAGTATCTATTATAACTTTCAATTATAAGATGATAATATATTATAGAGATGGTGTATATATATATATAACAAATATATTAGGAGGAACATTTTTAAGGATTTGATTTAATTGATAAGCCTCTTAATATATATATATATATATATAGGATTTGATTTAACTGATAAGCCTCTTAATAGTAGAGTCTTAATCTTTCCTCAAATAATATCCTACCGTATTGGAGATGCGAGATAATATTAACCCCTTATCTTTTGGAAGTTATCTCACATTATAGCCAATAATGTTCCTTTCAATTAGTAGGTTAATATTGTCCAAGATCATATTGATTCACTTGGTATTCAAACATGTAATTTATTAATAAATGAATAACAAATATTATGACTATTTAATATACCAATTATAATCAATATGGTTCCATGACATTATAATAGTTGTAACTAGGTCCAAACTAGATAGATTATAAATAATTTAAATAATCAAGTTGAAAATATCTATTGGTATACACTTGGAAAATTCAATCCTCACATAGAGCTACTGATGACTCAACTTTTCCAAGAAGATAGCTTCAAGGAAAAATATCTACATAACTATAATGGATCAAGAGTTAGACCATTAGGTGAAGGTATTTATGAGCTAGCACTACCATGTAGGAACGTGCTACTAAAGATCTTATTTCCATTTCTTATTCTAATAGTACTTATTAAGACTATCATAGTTTGGACCTAGTTAATTATGAGCTATATTTCAAAATTCAATGACAATAGCTTTGCAATAGGATAGGACTAATTAGTTAATTTAAAGCAAGTAATTATTGTCATTGAATTTTAATTACTTGGATATTTACTCTTTGATTATCTATCATATAAGGATAGAAGCTAACTTTGCTTCCTCCCTCTCTTATTTGACCCGAGTAGGGTGGTATTATAATAGCTTTGGGGACAGAGTTGGGAGAAAAATCATATTGAAAAGAAATATATCAACTTTTGCAAACCTTATTAATTGGGACTTAATAATAGTGAAATGACATTTAATGTATTGATTTCATAAGGGCTAATACCTCTAAGGCATTGGCAACATATATTTATCCCATAAAGAAATCAATCTATTCCTTTATATTTAAAGTTCATCTACAATTGTAAATTTTAAGATTTAGAGTTGTGCTACTTAAGAGAGGAGAGGGAGCATTCCTAATAAAATTATACCTATTATTATTCACATACCAATCACGCCAATCTCTATGTTCTTCATAAAAAACATATTGATATTATAATATTATATTAATTACCCCATATTACCTACCATACTAGTTACCTAATTTCTTAGTTAGATAATATATTTATGTTGAAAGAAAGAGAAGATATGAGCCCTCAAGGAAGACATCGCTTACCTTTATAATATTATAACATCTTTCCCGAATAATATAATCACACAAGAAAATTAATAAGATATGGGCTCCTCATACAGATTTAAGCCTCTAATTAGTACTAAAAAGATGTACCAACATATAAGAGGTGCTCTCACATATCTCCCTAAACCCAAGAAATGACTAATATTATGAATGAAGGACTAATCATAGCTCTTCAACATATAGCAGACATATCTCCCTAATCCTAGCTCGATGGCTAGAGAACCCACAAACAAGAAGGAAGAAATCCCGGAAAGCCAAATCAGATTGGAAGGATATGGATGTCACACTCCAAAAAGGATAGAAAGGACGTGATAAGTCACTCGAATGCCATAAGAATTGAATTAGACTCTTGATAAGTTCTGAAATTCAGTTCTAGAAAGAAATAAGATGTGATTTTCTCAAACAAGGTTGATTTGATTCAAAGATTGATTAAAAACGAAATTACATATTACTTTTACATAAATAGGTTATTGGAAATTCAAAAAGATAAAGTTGATTGAAGTTACATTTGATCTAACAAAGCTTTGAATAAGACTCCTTGAACTTGAAAGAAAACTCCTTGAATTCAGCATCTAGAATTTCGACCCTAAAGCTTGATTTTGTTTACTTGAAAATAATGGTGACTTTGGCTTGGAAGTGGGCTGATTCTATAGTTGTCACTTAACAATCTCGCCTAAAACATCAAGATAAGAAAGTTCGGCCAGATTGGACTTCAAGTCTGAAACTTTTGACCAAATAGCATAGATCAAATTCACAAGGCCCAATTGATGTTCCTCAAGCCTAGTGATGGAGAAATCAACCCATTGATATTGAATAAGCCCATTTAAGGACTCATGAAACTTTTTGGCCTAAGCCCTTGTGATTAGGCCCAAATGAAACAACCCATCTCCTTGTTGATGATAATATTAAGATTTGAGCAACCCATGTTCGTATAAACCAATTTTATAAACAAAAGAATGGACATGCTTGGACCATCACTAGTTTTAGATTTAGATCCATATGGGGAGAGTTAACTAATTCGGGTCCAATATGTTATACTTGCCCTAGTCTTCTATTATTTTATAGAAGTCATATGCATGAACATAGAGAGGAAAACGTACTTTATTGATACAATATTCACCCCCATCACCCAAATCAATCAATCAAGGTGTTTACCATAGATTTAATAATAATTAAGTATTTGATCCATATCTTTTCCGTGATAGAATGTTAAAATACTATTTATGGGAGTGCTAGAATAAGAGGTTTAACACTATAAGGAATCCTTCATCTTTCCCTTAAGCAACAATAAATAGCACTTCATTGGTGTCTAGCCTTTGTCAATGACTCTATTAATATTCCTTCATCTTTCCCTCTCTCTATCATGTATCAATGTAATTATAGGAATAACACTCCTCCCCATCTCCTTCTCTCTAATGTTTCTAAGAAAGGAGGTCTCATCTCTCATTTAGACTCCTATATATATATATATATATATATATATATATATATATGACTAAGATAGGTTGTTAATTCAAGTCAAATATGATGAATCACATTGATATTTAAATTAGCCAACCATATGGTGAGACAATTTATAGTAATGGAGTCTAAATGATAGATGGTCTCATGAGAGAGGGGTTATGTTAAAGTAAATTACCAAACTTGTATAATATCATTATCAAATCCTTAGTCAAATTTCCATGGATTCAGATTGAAAACTCTCCCCTATATAATGATGGACTACTATGAACCTGTTTATCTCCCTCTTCTTAAGATTCTCTAGGGGTTTAAATATTTCTTTTGATTACTCATCCTACTTTGACTATCTCCTCCTAGGATAGGCATTATTCACACATAAAAAATTCAAATAATTAATTTTTACAATTATATATCTATTACTTTCAAGTTGGCATGTACTAATTTATATAGCGAAATAGCATAATTAAATTTAGTAGGGAGGGATAGAGGGGTGTATGTGCAATAAATAAGTTAAATCATGTATAAGTCAACATAAGCATGGGGAATAATATAGGCCTATCCACTAAAATCTAATTCTTATTACAAAATATGGATATTTATAGACTTGAGGGAATATTATATATTGTACTATCAACCTTAAGTGGTTCTTTTAAAAGAATACTAATTTCAATTATAATATTCGTTAACGATATTAGTTAATAATGAGCTTAAGCATAAAATACCTTTTCTTTATGTTATGGTGATTACCCGCCTAAAATTTCTAACTAAGATAGACCAACTAATTTCTCTCTCTCTCACTCCCTCCCTCTCTCTCCCTTCTCTCCCTCTCTTTATTTATTAGCTAATCATGGATAGTCTATCTCTCTCCCCTTTCTATTTTATAGCCAATTGTGTGAATCATATATAAGGTATAATGTAATTTTCATCCTTGCCCATCTCTTACAAAATCACCTCTAATCATTTTTCCATTTAGAGAGGAAGAGGAGGGAGACCATTTATAGATGATAGATCGACCTCCTCTCTCCGAGGGGAGTAAGTTGAAAAGCTCCCTATCCCTATAGAATTACAATACCATAAGACTATAATCATATAATCATATAACTTTAAGTCTATATGATCGTTTAAACTTGCTTAAATAGGTTACTATTACTAAGTAGATTACTCTATTTTAAAAAGTGGATGACCAAGTGAAATGAATTAACTAATTCATTTCTCTCTCTCCCACTCTCTCTTTCCCTTCCTCTCTCTACTCCCTCTCCCTCTATCCCTATACCACTCTTCTTCTCTTCCTCTCCCTCTTCATTTCAATACCCATATATCCAACGCTCTTCATAAAGACTATTGAGGGAGAGCCATTATATTAGGAGGAACTTTATATAAACTAGAAGCTCATAGAGGGAAAGAAGGGGAATTATTTAGCAATTAGAGTGAAGAGGGATTATTATAGCTTAATATTTTCCCTCTCTATTAGAGTATATCAATTATAGTGAATTACCATTATCACTAATGACAATGAGGGTCCTCCTATAATGTCATCCGAATGCCCTTGCTCACTAGCATTGATTCCCTTAGGAAAGAATTACAATCTATCTTGACACAACCAGATTTGTTATTACGGGTCCATCAAAATGTTAGCCAACATCAATTCCTTGTAGGGGGTTGTATATTAAGATTATCTAATTTTGCATTATAATATCATACAACGGATAATAGGTTGGCAAATATCCTCGGTGATATATATAAGGGAAGAGCTATATTGTTTATACATTATTGTTATCCCTATCATAGGAGGGATAAATGGTACAACTATATTATTGTAATATCATCAATCTATAGCGGAGGATAATAATATTTATATTTGGTCATCCTAGTAATTCTCCTGATATGACCTTTTAGAGGAAGATAATATTATATAGAATTATAATTGTAACCCATGCTGGTATATTAAGTGTGAACCATTTCTATTAACTAATGGGAGGAAAAGGGCTTTTACGAATTCCTAATTTAATAAATTGATATTAAATAGTTAGGAAGTCACAAATCATAGAGCTAGAAGTAGTATTATACTATTCTACTGAAGAATGCAGGGAGGGAGGGAGGGATAATTCTATATAATTGTCAATATTATGCTCTACTGCAATGAAATGATTAGGGGATAATGAATAACTAGATGGTGCATGACATAAGAAAATCATATAGAGTTTGAAGTTGACCAAGAATCAAGTTTATAATTAAAGAGTAAATAGAGGCCAATGAATGTACATCCTTATATGAACTAAGGCCTCTCTTTTCAATGACCACCATAGATAATCTCCCTCTTTTCCTCTCTTATAATGAATTAATCCCCCATCTTGTTGGGTAAGATGATTAATGGAGGAGATAATAGCTTATTTACCATTATCAAAAAAGCTAATTATTAAGCAATCTAATGTTGGCCAACTTATTATGATAATATTTAAGAGGGTGGATCACTCTAATATTAGGTAATAAGAGGGTACCTATGGAGTTAAATGATGTAAACTTCATGATAATAGAATATTCTACCCAATAAATGCATTCTTGGTGTACTCTATTTGATCTACTTATATTTTGTGTTTTCATAATTAAGGTATATTCCATAGAGATAAAGGCTCCTAGTAGCATTGCCCAAATTATGTATTATTTGGAAATACAGTATGATCCCATTAATTTGGGCAATTAAAAGCCCACGGATTTCCCACTAGTTAGTAGAAAAATGTAGTAATAAATTCTAAGGACCCTAATTTCCTCTATTTGTCAAAATGACTAAAAAAGTAATCAAGCAAGTCTATTTATATAATCTTAAAAACTCTTAAATAATACCATTATTCCGGCTATTAACCATATACAAAGGGGCCTATGTGCAATTCCTAAATAATGTAAGATATTAAACGTGTCCTTACAACCTTTACCATTAAAGGGAGCGGACTAAAACTTCTATAAGTTATATTTGACTCTTACTCGAATCACTTCATTGGCCAATTTATCTCTTTTAATAATAGATAATGTTGGACTATGTTAATAGTTGGTTTCCCTTTAATAAAATATTCAATTGCATCAACCCTAACTCATTCTAAGTTGAGCTAAATTAGTCCATTATCCCTCCTACAAATAAATAGCTTATACTTCATTAATTAAGCTCCTTCTCTCGGGGTTTATATCTCCCTTGTTCCTTATCCTATTCTAAATAGTCTAAATGGTATAGGGATTTCATCGAGGAGAGGGAGAGGGAGACTAATAGGTTGTGCAATAATGTCATATCCATAGTCTACACAGGTGCTCGTTGGTCATCCACTTTAGGCCATTAAGATTATCCCTCACCTATAAAACACTCCCATCCTTTCAAAATGGTATTTCTATTTTCCTTGGGAGGGGTGAAAGGAGGATACTTAGGTGGGAGAGAGACAAAATATTATATCTAGAATAACTTAAATTGGTTGACGTCAATGAGTTTGGATGGTGAGTGTTATGCCTAAGTAAGAGGTCTCTCTCTCAAGAGAACTTCGATCCCCTCCACCTTCCATAATATTCCAATTGTAATTTATATTGTTTATGGTGTTGAATTGGAAGAATTGAAAAATGATCACTTTATGGAGAATTTTGTCCTAAGTGAGACCTAGTTTATAGAATGTATGTAGATAATGTAATTGAATCGTAGGAACTTTATTAAATATTACTTACCCTCTAGAGGCTAAACATTCAAGTTAGGACAATATTGACAACCAATACTAATCAAAACGAAAAAATTGTGATAGATTATTTTCACCCTAGTGTTATCAAGGTGATTACTTACTCGGCCCTCTTTACTAAAGCACTCTTCTATGCGGCCATTATCAATTCCTCCATAGTTGAGGTCATTCTCAATTCCCTTGACAAAGGAGGGTCGAGTACGGAGGGTCGAGTATGTATAGACATGTAAATTTAGATGGTTGGCACGTGATAAGCAAGACATGTCTCACCCATACCAAGCCTTCTATTAATTCTTGTGATTTATGTTTATAACTAAAGTAGAATTAGGTAAAAGTCCTTATGATATGCATTTGCATTCCCATAGACTAACATTCATTTCGATAAATATTTCTCTAAGAGTGACTCTTAGTTTCGGTATGATTAGTTATAAGTGTAAATTTTTGTGATAACATTCATGATATGACTTGGTTTAAAATATAATATCCATGGCGTAATTTCCTAACTAAGAAAAGGCTATATACTTGGAGGGCAAACCTTATGATAGATTCTTATGTCAATTGTCAAATATCATAATAATGGGGTAATTTCCCTAGTTAACGGAATATCCTATTAAGGTAGGGGGACCAATATTAGCTATTTATATCCTCGAAAGGGGAGAATAGCTAACCTATTTATTTTACTATTGTTGTACCTATTCCAAATAAGGGCAGCCAATCCGTTTATCTCCTTACCTAAAGTCCGTGTTTTCACAATATGGTTTATTTCAATAGCCATTGTGGTTATAAAAATATTTAAAACGCTAGTTTATATTCTACCTAAACTACCTACTATTTCTTGTCTAATATATTAATATGATATAATAACTTTTAAGAAAGGTACCAAGTTATCTACCATTTAAGGTCAACATCATATAAAAATTGGTACTTAACATGAATCATATATACATATTACATACATGTACATTTAATAAAATATAGCATATAATATCAATTTATAATATCATTGTTACTTGATTTAATTGCCCACTCCCTTATAAATCGATACAACCTATTGTATAATCTATATATATGATAGATGGAATATCCCTCTAGACTAATATGGTGGACGAGGGCTAAATTTTGCCATGCCAATCCCATCTTAGGGATATGCATAGGTAAAACATAGCCTCCCTTATATTATGGAATAACTATGGCAAAGATGTACAAGTTAGCTATTTATAAGTGAGTAGAACTAAGTAACAAGTAATTATCCCACAATTTAACTAATGGGTATAGGGTTCCTGTATAATATAGGCTTCTAGGTTTGGGAAACATACTATGTAATTAGTTAATAACTTTTCATGGTAGACCAAGTCCTAAGCAAAATCTCCTCCACCATACTATCGGAAAATACATCTAAAAAATGAATATACAAATGAGATATCTCCATCTTTATTTAACACTACTAAGATGGTATTACTCTTCTATGGTGATCCTAAACAAAAAAATATCACTAGGCCATAAATTGGTACCTATATGATCAATAAAAGATAATTTCCCCTACTAACCTTGTTAATCATAATCTTTTGCTCATATCTTTGGTTACCTATTAAACTTATCTTAATAAAGTAATCCTTAGTCAATAACATGGAGCTGTGGGTTTCTATTACGAGTTCATATAACTAACGACCATTAGTCCTTATATTTCATAACTATTTTATGTTAATCTACCCATATAAACATGGAAAAACATTCGGAGATTATCACTCCCTAATATAATGATTAACATTTGAGTTAACCTACCCATAGTTAAAAGACCCCTTTGATAATCTCCTAATATCTTACTATTGGTCTATTAACTTATAGAATTGTTTAAGTCTAAGTTGTATAGGTTGGGTAGGTTATGAGGAATTCACAGGGAAATATTATTAGACATATAATCGAGCCTAGATTAGAGGGAGATTTTTTAACCTATCCCTAACAATTAGGCGTTATTCCATAATATAGTGATTATATATTCCTCCATAGCTAGGGAAGAGAGGAGAAAGATTATCCTTATATTAAGACAAGTCCCATGATATGTTAGCACAATTTATATACCCTCGAATAGCATATCCTAATGTATCATTCATAAGCTATTGAACTAATATTATTATTTGAATTAATGGACCATATCATGGGATAACATTGTTGCTATCATACCAGTTATTTTAATTGATACTCGACGTAAGATTAACAAAAATCATAACTTTTACATCATATGTTAAATATTGAACTTAATAGTATGCCATGGATTAGGTATAGAATTTGGTCCCTAATAGTATCAGTTATTATAGTTGAGGGATAGTTATTTCCTAATCTTAAACGAGAGGGACATGAATTAATACTCGGGATAATTAGCAAAGAGTAATATCCAATGACATAAATATGAGGTGGTTAGCTTGATATTAGATATTAAACAATCGAATGAGTTAATTGTGACTAATGAGGATACCTATATGCAAGTTGTGAGTTAGGTACTTGGTTAATAGATTGACTAATCATGGGATGTTACCAAAAAGAGTGTACTCTATTTTTACATAGAGAGGTAAACCATAACAATATCTAAGGGATATAGTGATTTAATCGTATGTAATATAAGCGTTAATAATCACCTTTAAGAAAGGTATTTATTCAATGGTTAGCATGTTAATTAGGTTCTTTTAGATCTAACAAATACCATATAACATTCCTAATTTGGAACATACAATCAGTAATCATTCATAAATCTCTATTATTATGAGTTACCAATATTAGAGAGGAATATCGAGCTATTTATGTCGGTGGTGATATTTTTGCTAGGTTCGTTAGCTCTCCTTGGTAACTTAGATTATGGTTTGTAACTTAGATATCCTTTTGAACATCTACTAGTAATTATCCCCTAGTAGTAATGATATCACCAATGTTAGACCATATACATTAAATATTCAAACATTAATAGGTATATTGCTTAATATATGTTAGGGAGATGTTCAAAATAACATGTGATCACCCTTATTATTCCATGCTCACATTAATATTAGGAACATTAATCCCTTTTCCCTATTAATAACCTATTTATCGAGTGACTACCACTTCGATTCATTAATTAGCCTAAGTTATACGATAAGAGGGTTGGTATTACCCATAATTACTAATGAGCCTATATTATACGAATATGCCAATAATCACCCCTAAGCACATAATATCCTTTTTGGTTACAATGTTTAAGGGTGAATAGTACAGGAAAAGATTCTCAATATTAGCTGATCACTAAAATAGGGGTACTAGTTAATCAATTAATAGTATGGTATAAATCAATAGACTAGCCCTCTTGGTGAATTAATTTCTATAGGATTACAATGTCTTCATAATTTCTATCATTTCTCCTAATTTATTAGGAGAAAAGGAGAGTAGGGGTAGTCTATCGTATTAGTTATAATCATACCCATACATGTATGGTTATCATGAATCTCTGAAGATTGCTATGGTTTAAATAATCAGTTGAAATTATATATCAAATGGTATGGACTAAGTTTATAGTAAGGTTAATATCCACCCTTGATTATAGGCTCAAACTCCATAGTTTTGATTGAGTACTTCATAATGTCTATAACATTATGGCTTACCAATTGGATTGCCTCATGTTTAACTCTTTGGTATACAATAATATTATAATGAGGAAAATGACATGGTTGTAGGATGGTAAATTGTTTTAACATGTATCTTATTCATCTACTAATAATTGCTAATTTAGACTCGGATTAATATTTAAGGTATCATTAGGCTTATTACAACTCTCTATGGACCAATTGTATCATACATATTGGTTATGATTATCTATGTTTTCGAATTTCTATAATTGGTTTATAACTATAATAGGTAATATTCTCTATATATCGAGTCATCATGAAACATATATCCTAGTATATGCCTTAGTGAACTAAACACAACATAGTTCCACTTGTTCTAAGATTACCAACAACCCAATATGATCAAATATTGTATAGCCCATAAGGTTTGTACATGATAACCATTATATCGAAATTATATATGATACCTATTAGGGACATCTTGTGATTACATTTGAACAATCCTATAATGGATATTTTTAAATAACTTTAAGTAGCCAATGGAGTATATTTGTCCTTGGAAGTGCATCCACTAAGATAATTAGTTAATACTAGAGTCTCATTCTGAGCATTAAATAGTTGTAATAAGATAACTCTTTTGGTGAGTTATACACATGGAATAACCATAATGGTCACCACCCATATTAGCTTAAACCATATAAACACTTATTCTTTATACTATATGGAGCTCTCCCAATTCACCCTATCGGTGAATTCGATGAATCCTCTAGGAGAATAATATGGACCTAGTCCCATAACTTGCTCATAATGACTTAAAGTGTAATAACCTTAATTGTAACCTAGCCAATGATACTAACCATTTTGGTATAGCTATTTTGTGTGGAGGGATATAGGGTTATTAACGTACTATTTTATCAATTTATAAGTGAATTACCAATAGTTATAGGGTTAACTATAGTGAATCTTTAAGGTCAATTTGCTCGATATTAGCATAGGTGGGATTATTGGTTAGTCCTTATTGGGTAATCAATTGATGAGATACAATCTCTTTATCCTAATATAACACTAATATTCAATGTATAACTGTTAGTAGACTTGCTTATTAAGGTTAATACTGCACTAACGGATCAATAGGCATAATTGTTAGTAACATAATTGGATATTTCATTAAACTTGATAAAGGTTGTCTATCTTATTATTCGGGTTAGGATGGCATTTTAATAATGGAATACTATTGCAAGGTTAATATCCCATCCTAGTATTATTTTAGAGTGGTCATACCATGAAGGCAAAATACCATCCTTTGATAGCTAATTATTGCATACAATATTGTTAATATATAGAATAACCAATATTCTCCCTCTCTCTCACTAGTCATAACCACATAATAGAGATATTGAATGTTTACCTAATTCTTGGATATATATATATATAACCAAGACTTGGCACTCAGTTTAGTCCTATACTAATGGGTATAGCTTGGTTGGACAACACGGTCCTAATTTACCATTAGGAGAAAAGTGCCTAGTCCATGCCCTAAAACATTGGGAATTATGTAATCCAACTACTAATGGTTAATATCATACTATACAAATAGTTGCTTTAATTAGCTACCTCAATTTGGATATAGAATTTGGAAGTGGGCTCTCTCTATCACGTTTATGGGCGCTGCCTTTCTCTTAATTACCATAGTTAAAAAGGCCACAATTCCTTAATTCTAAATCAACCTTATCTTAGTATTCATCTTTATTCATCCTTGGTAATTTGGATAATACAGTAATCATTCTAATTCTAGTACCATATCCCTTTCCTTTGTTGATATTTTTGGCTAATGGATCCCGAATAAGGTATATGTATCTATTTACACATATAATTTGAAATATCCTACTTTGATAACTATGTTATTACTAATTCTCAGTAGAAATGTTGGAACTAATAATTTGAGTACTATACCTAAGAATATATCACTATAGTATGATGATTGTTATATGGACACATAATATTTTTCTTTTGACCATCACTATCCCTTGTACATCTCCCTATCAATTAGTAATAACATTAGGTATCAAAGTATGATATTCCGAGTTATATGTGTAAATAGCTACATATACCCTATTCGAGATCCATTCTTATTGATATCACTTTAGGTTAATGAAATATCATATATCCATAGGGAGATGTTCATCTAAATTATGATTTAAAGACCAGCATAAAAGTCAGGGATTTATATTAGCCTATGGGCCTAACATAACTTACTCTAATTTGATATAGTACTTATTTACTATGCTCCATATATAGTACCGTGAGAACACTTGACAATAATTGGTCCCCACTATAATTGATCAATCATATCAATGATGAAGAGGATTGAAAGGGACTCTCACCAATTAATTGGATAAGATGTTAGGGTAATAAACATTTCATTATTTCCTAAATATGGTATATCAACATATTATGTAGAATAATTATATTATAGGGAAATGGGAGCCAAACAAGTATTCTCTTAGGGGTTGCCATGCGCCTTGATTGGGTAATTTGGTATTTGAAGTAAATGCTAATATGTTTGGCCAATATGTTTAAAATGGGAAATAGTTACACAAGAATATCAACTAGTCGAAAATGTGAATGTACATTGGGGTGTATATTATTTTAGATAATATGATATATCCAATATGATAGAAGTCCACCAATTATTGACATCATAATGCACTCGAAGTTGTTTAGTAACGATTATAAGTAGGTGGAAAGAGGGAGTTAAATAACCCATAATGGCCATACTAATATAAGGGTTATTATTAATTCACTTATAGAGGACCCAAATTAATAGTAATACTATTTGTTGGATAAGTAACTTTGAGTGATAATGTCAAGGGATATCCAAGATAAAAGTATTTTATGCTAACAAGGTACCTTTGGTCGTTTACTTATGTTTATCATTAAGATAAATATTTGTAGAATGTCAACCTATTAGGACCATTGGTTTATGGCTGACCATACTCAATTTCTTGATTAATGAGTAATCAAGAAAAGAACCTAATAAGTAATACTAGGTTTATTACCTAACTAAAAGTGAGATAAAACTATATAGCTTATGCTTAAAGATACTATTGGGTTATAGGGATACCTTTGATATACCAAATCTATAATAGGGCTAGTTTAGGTAAAGTTCTCCCCTACATTATAATTGACATGATAACGTAGGGGATACTATAATATTTATTCTAGAGGGGTTTGACACATTAAACCTCTTATGGGCGTTAACAAATTCAGTTTGTAGCAATAGGAACTTGCTATATGAGGTAGATTACGCCTAAAAGTAGCTCCATTAGGTAAAATAATGTCAAACCTATGGAGAGACGGTGTAAACAAATAAGCGATTCCTCTTAGGAGAGATAGATGGAGAGTGAGAGGGGGAGAGATTATGAATGAGGAAGTTCTCCTCTCCAACTCGTACTTTATTTATGATACAATAGTGACTTTTATAATGCAAATGCAACGGATGTGTAAATATCCTTATTATTATAGGGTTTATGAATACTAGTTAAAATAGTAATCCTATAAGTAGGAGATAATAATTCCGTTGATTATACTACCCAAAATGTTGGAAAATCTTATGATTACAATACCCGAGTATTATAATCACTATAGCTAAAATCAATAGAATCATAGGATTAGGGCCAATTACCTTACCTAATAAGGGTTTATAAGATATGGGTACCTATAATTACTAGAACCTTGAGTTATTGATATTGTGCTAATCGAGGGATCATAACCATTATTTAATTCTAGTCTATAATTAAGATAGAGTGATAATATCTAAGGGTATACTTGAATAAGTTACTATAATGGATAATCTCCATTTACTAGGTTACTTATATTAACATAACGAGGAACAAATATCATAAAGGGGTAATTTTCATTGGTAATCCCTCGAGTTATTTAATAGTCAATTGTTATACAGGATGATTATTTATAATATATGATTAGTAAGCCCTACTTTGTTTTAGCTTAGTTGAATTATTATTAATAGGGAGTTACAAATCATAGGAGGATTAGTTATAGAAATTAAAATTATGGCTTGAAGTGTGGACATACTCATCGTGTATAAGTATGCACATATAGGATAACCTATATATTTCGATAATCGAGAGGGAGAGTAAGGTATCCCCAAGCATAATGTTAACTTCTATAATCTCTCATGATGAGTATGTCCACATTTCATCTATATCTAACATACCTCTAAACCAAAGTGTATTTTAATATACTCGCATGTAATTCTAGGAGATTATTAACTTACTTAGGAGTCCATAATGAATTATTATAAAGGCCTATTTGAATGTAGGCTTAAAATTAAACATAACCTTATAAAAGTAGGCTTGCCTTTTTTAGAATTGAGAGGAGTAAATAGGATGGGTTGTTATGGAAACTATAATATTCTCTTGAGGGGGTTGATAATAGAGTATATTTATAATGACCAAGTATCTCTTCCCTGCTCTTAATAGCTAGATTATAGGTATAATTTAATAGTAGATAATACCCTTTTTGATTGTATATGATATTTAAATCGATGGAATTAACCATAATATGTGAGCTAATGTATTTAAATAGTTTAGCAATAATCTAGGATATAATGCATGTTTCTACTAGTAAATTATACCTAGGGTATAGTTAGTAGAATATAGTATTCAAAAATAGGGTTAATCATATAAATACTATTAGGAATATAATAGCCTACCCTTTATTATATTCCTACTCATATATCCTTATGCCATTCGTTTGTCGGGATATGTGGATATATACATGATTCCATGCATCGATATCCCCCTAATGGGATATCATCCATATAGGTAATTAATATGCAATAAATAGTATCCCAATCTCTACATCCCTTAAGGGTAAAATAATATTGACCCCATAATATCTACCAAGTAAATTATCAAATAGGCCCTAAACTACATCATCATCCCTTTATTTTTGATATTATGGTCTCTCCATAGAAGTATTTAACAAAACAAAAAATTGATATTTTTATGGATAGCATTAGGATAGGGATGAATTAATATCCCCCTTAAATTAAGTTATAATAGTACAAAAATATCTGACCATTTACTACCAACTTAAATATTTTGACCCGAGGGTGGTGACTAATAATCTAATTTTGGTAATATCAACTATTCATAGGAATCTATGTTTGAACCATAATTTATTCTCATTCACAGATTCTATGTTATCGATTAGAATAATTATCTAAGAGGATAATAGAACTTTTTTGAACCTAAGTAATTAATTTTAGACCTCTTTATAGATTAATGGACATATAGAGAGTATACAATATAGATATTAGAATAAGTTTGTACTATATATAAATCGAGAAAATGTTATAGTAGGAGCATAATTATTGATTAGCAATACATATTATCCTATATTTATAAGCTAAGGATAAGTGTATTAGGGGATAGATATTAACACTTGCCTTTAGGATGAGACCCGTAGGTCCAACTTTTAAAGTTTACTCCCCGATATACATATCGATTAATGGTAACCCATTGTAAAATAATCCTATCTTTATTCCATAACTCGTTCACCTGAGTACGAGGGCCATTTTTACTTACATAGGTTTTTAGATAATTGATCGATATTATACTATCATGGATCCTCTTTCAATACGGATACAATATGTTAATAGTATGAGCCTTTTATAGAGAAGACATAGTGATTCTTGATAAACTATTCATGAATTGATCATGATACACTATAGTCCATATCATCTTAACTAATGACTCCGCTGAAATAATATCTTCCTGCCATATTTAAATATATTATCCATGATAGTATAATATCGATCAATTATGCTAAACATTGTTACGCCCTTTAGTTATGATACAATTGAGGTTATGTAACTAGGAAAAGATTACAAAAATGTAAAGCACCCTATTCATATGAACCTATTCTTAGGAACACCCATTAGTACTTGTTTTTTATAAATGTTAGTAATACTCGATTTTATATGGATAGTTTAGGAGAACTATCTCCATAAGTTTATAGAACGTACCTATCTTCATATGGAAAGATAAGTTTTAATTGCCCAAAATACATTATTTAGATATATATTATCATATTAGAGATTAGTGCATTTATATAACAATAGGTTGTAATCAGGTACCTTCATAATACATGATTGTTAGTATAAAAGGAGATATGTGAATTATAATTTAGGGATGGTTAAGTTAAAATGCTTAGAGATATTCCTTGATATTACCTTATTTCTACTCGGTTGTAAACTATGGGTAGGGTATAGTTCTAACATATACATTTATATTGGGTATTTTGTTTATAATCAACTCTTACTCAAGGTAAAGGTTTACGGACAATGATCCGATAAAGTTTACAAAGCATTGTAACCTAATTGCCCGTATTATTGGATATAAAATATTTGACCATTTCGTTGCTCTATGTATGTGTTTGTACTATTATAAATCAAGTGAGAATATATCATTCTCTTAATTTATATATCTATCAATGTATATTTAACCAATATATGAATTGTGCACTAGGAGGGTTAATGTATCAAAGCATGGATGATATAAATTCTTTTGAAATGTATTAACCCCACTCATAATGTGATGAGTGTTAATTCAATCGTGTGCATTAATCCCCTAACTATCAAATAGGAGTTGATTTTGTTTAATCAATAATACAATTAATGTGGTATAGTTATAGATTACACATCTCTTAATTTAGGATACATTTAGCGTTTTCATATTAGTCACTGGGCTATAACAACATGGAATCAATTAAATTAATCCTTATTCTAACCTCTACTCCTAGGAGCTTATTACCAACTAACATCCATATATACATATGGAAGTCTATGATTTGATAAGCATATAACTTGATTTAACCAAGAATAGGTTAATTGGATATGTTGTCAATTCGAATGACATTATATGAAAAATTGTTGGAAGGTTTGATAGTTATCATAACCGAGGGGGATATTAGAGTATCTTCTAATTGGTTAGTAATGGGCCATCTCCATTACAGAATACCTTAGATTTTAAGCAAACTCATGAATAGGATAATAGGTCAAACATATTATTCTAGAGGTTATCTTGATATCAATAGTTTTTTGCTCGAGTATAATATTACCTTACTATAATTATCATACATGTTAATTCACTAATAATCTTAACAATGACATTCTATGATCAATTATTTGATAGTTAGGGGATTACGGTATGCGAGCCTTCGATTGGAGTGATATTGTTCATATAATGCAATAAATTTATCCCTAATAATCTAGCATATATCGTAATTGGTAAGCCATAATTAAGGACTAATATTACTTATTTATGGGGTTTATTATGTCACTAGTGTATTTTTAACATCAACCTATCTAATGCAAAACATGAAAATGATTATACTAAAGCTAAACATTATGGATAATGATTCAGAGGAGCCCTACACATCAATAGGGTAGTTAATGATTTTCTTAAATACTATAAACCTCCATAATATAACCACAGGAATATAATATCAATCAAAATAGTCAACTGGGAAATATGATTTATTTTCATATTTAACCCAAACAATATACATCTAGTAATGAGGGAGGGTACCTATTCTCCAATCTATTCAATGAGTACAAGAAAAATAAGGGCCTTAATAAATGACCATGGATTAACAAACTCATGTATGGATAGGAAATTATAAGTCAATGCCCTATTAATGATAATAAATACTCGGATTAATTATCAGTCGATATCAATTGTAAGCTAAATTGGTCCACTCATAGTAATATACCCGCTTAGTAATAACCCATAAACTGATAGGTATCAAAATTTGTGTCCTCAAATTTAACCTTTATCAAATATATGAGTCGACATAGTAGAGGGTACTATTCTAAGAGGAAGATATGGATATTATCCAAAATTGTAGATAACATATTCTTTAGTTTATCCCTATTTTTTCTACTGATATAATTAGCCTTAGATAAGAATAATATCTATAATCAAATATTATAAGATATAAAGAATATTGGGTAATATAATTAGAATATACTAAGGAATTTATGAGGACCAAACCCCGATAAGGGCTATATTACTACAACGTCAAAATTTGGTGATGTTGCCCCATAGTCATGACCTAAACTTATGATAATGGAACAATTCCCAAAGAGGCTTTCATAACTAAATTCCATATTATTGAGTTGATATATCTATGTAATATCCCAATGAATATCTATTATTGACTATACTAATTATGACATTGTAGTAATTTCGAATGGAGAGACATAGGAAACATATGCATCACGGTGATAAATTCAATTATATTCTATCCGAAAGGAAAATCTATTGATAACATAGGGAGGTGCTTAGAATTCATCTCTTTGGATACTAGGGAGATATTTGAATAATGTATATTATAATACTCTCCCTAAACAATGCCTTAGTATTCAACCCGGTGCCAATTAGGATGGAGCATACTAAATTAATCCTCTTCAAATTAATAGATAACGTTGAGCTCAATAAGGAAGTAGATATTTAATCATATATCCATAATATAACCTGCTAGTGAGGGGGATATTAGAGTTGAATTCAATAGGGAATCCCTCTTTGTTGCCCCTACTCAATATAATGCTTATGAACCACGCTAATTATATTTCCCATTTATGAGGGTTATAGAGCCTCATAGATGGGGTATATGCAAAAACATGAGGGTTAATCTATTAATCCTCTTAAAGATATCTTTTATAAATGGGGTATATAGGACCTTATTAATTAACAGTTTAGGAGAACTATCTCCATAAGTTTATAGAAGGTACCTATCTTCATATGGAAAGCTAAGCTCTAATTGCCCAAAATACTTATTTTATAGAGGTATTTTACCTTATAAATATCTCCATAAATATTAAATGAATCAATATTCTTATATGAGTACTTTTATAGAATCCTGTCTAAAAGGACAATCTATTGATAACATAGCGAGATGCTTAGAATTCATCTATTTGGATAATAGGGAGATATTTGAATAAGGTATATTAAACAATGCCTTAGTATTCAACCTAGTGCCAACTAGAATGGAGTATACTAAATTAATCCTCTTCAAATTAATAGATAACATTAAGCATGATAAGGAAGTAGATATTTAATCATATATCCATAATATAACATGCTAGTGAGGGGGATATTAGAGTTAAATTCAATAGGGGAATCCCTCCTTATGGCCCTTACTCAATACAATGCTGAACTTATCTAAGGTCCGTTCTTCTATTAATGTTATGATCTTTACTATGAACCTATCAAATATAAACTCTATATTCTAACATATGTGTTTGATAGCAGACTATAACAATACCCTTATTTAATTGGGCTAATCTCTATACCTTCCGAGGGAAAGATAGCTCATGCTTGAAGAATCCTGTCATTCACATGCATTTTATTTATGCCAAATCTATCATCCCAACAGGGGAGTATGCCTTATAGTTTATATCGGTTAAACTATTATCTACTTAATAGTGATGAATTATGTTTTACGTACATACTCATCTTTATATTAGGAGTGATACTTGCTCGTGTACCTTTATGGTTTCCTCTCCTTTTGTGATCAACTATTATAATAAAACCCCAATTGAGGAACAAGGATTGAACTCATCTTATGATATATCATTATTCGTCCAATCATTTATGTTACAAATCGGATATTATCACCATGAGCCAATAAGACCTAACTCGTAATATTTTGTGATCCCTCTAGAGATGAACATTTAATTATCACCCTAGATGCAACTTATTGATGGCCTTATTTAGTCTATATTTGGTTATTTGACATATTATAGTAATCTCTAAAAGAGATATGATTCGAGGGAGGAGTTAATTTTTTTCTTGTTTTAGTTAGAGAGAATAGATTGGTCTATAAACTATAGGATTGATTAAATATAGACTCTTTTTAGTTACCATATACCTATATCAAAACATAGGTATTCATCCATAAATTATTTATATATTACTCTCGTTGGCAAAATCTAATATCCTTTATATGAGCTCTTAATTATGGCCATTAAACTCTAATAAGATTAACATGATGTAGGGGTATATGTATTATATCAATAGAATATGTTTTTGGTCCTAATTTAATAGGATGTTTAATAGTCGAGTGTAATATAAACGACATAAACGTTAGTATAAAGAGCTTAATTATGGAATTGAATTCAATAATCTATTCCTCTCTCTAATAACCCTATCGTTCCATTATCACATGTTAGTTAATATTATAACTCATATGTGAAATGAGGGTTTATAAGATGAATTTATATGGTACATGAATGAAAACTATACAAAGATGTTCATCAATATTCACTTTGGAGTGCTATATCATAATATATCTACTGTATCTATGTCTTTAACTATAATTAACCCTATCCTCCTAATAGGGTTAATTATATAGATATTCCATAATGGAGTTTGCGTTCGACCAATCTACCTAACCAAGGGTCGTCGGCTTTTAGATGGCTTCAATAAACCTATTCAAGCTACAAAGGTTATTACACATTGGAGCATCTTTCTCAAGAGAGATGTTTAGGTTGTTACACACCCTCTAACAATGAATGAGTAAAAATATGGATTAATCTCTAATGAATTATTATACCAACTTTGATAATATTGACATAATGATGTACTATCATCTAACGTATAGAATATGTATAATAAGTCGATTAATATGCCCTCTCAATTACGTATACCACAAAACTAGATTACTTTAACACTCATGGTTGAACAGTCTATCCTCTATTACTTCTTACCGATGACTTAATATCCTCTCATTAGTATATCCTATATTACTTCCATGGTTAAGGGTTCCTTGTATTAATCTATAGTTTAACGTATGACCATAATATCATAGCTCACAATATCTATTAAGCTAGTAAATATATAACCCTATCCTCATACATTAAATATGATAGGGTAATTAACCATGATATTACTCATGATACTAATGAGCTTATTATGCAACATATTACGAAAATTATGGTCATACCTTAATACAAGCCTATCTCTTTGTAATGATATTGTTAGACCCAATATTCCTTTAACATAGGCTAAATTGATAAATGAATTGGTGTGGTCCAAGATGATGAGTTTGGAAGTCCTAGATCTAATCCACTACACATTAAAGATGGTCCAATGATGTGGGCTAGGGATAAAAAGCTTAAAGAAGCTCTTCATGGGTTGATTTGAGAGTGTTGGGTAGAATGCACTTCCAAGGGCTAAAGGGAGAATTGTGGCACCACCTTAAGAGACTATGGGGATCCACGACTTGTCAATTTGATCCAAGTCCAAGATTGGGCTCCTTAAATCGTATTGGGCATATTTTTTTATATCTAGCTTATTTATAATTAGAAATAATTAATTAAGTCACATTTGGGCTTAGTATTTTAAGTCTAACTTAATTATAATTAAAACTAATTAAGTACATCGGATTTGGGCTTAATGTTTTTAAGCCCTATTATTTTCGGATTCTTTTAAGTCCATTACGATTTGTTTATGTTCTTCTTAGGTGGCAAGGATGTGTAAAGTCCTTTTAGCGTTATAAGTGGCGTGTTTAGCCTATTTAAAGGCTGATTAAGTTTTGTTTCGGAGGGACTAATTTTAAGAGTTAATAAATTTGAGAGGATTTTCTTCCTTTGTTCTTTTGAGAACTAAATCTGACTTATCAAGGATTGCAACCCTTGTGGTACTTGTCATCCTGTATAGGGTGTGGTGTTCTTTACTCCATTGCATTATAGCTTCGGTTCTTGCCTCCTTATAGGAAATGGGTTAGGTTCCGCTTATTATAACCTCGATTGGGTGCATTCTTAGGATTGTCTAGCGACAAATGTGTTTGAGTCTCTCATCTTTATTCATGGGGTTCACATCATATTGGGTGTATGTATACTATAATAGGAAGGTTTTATGGGAATAGTTTATCTAGTTAATGATAATAGTTGTTTACCGCCCAAGATATCGATAAAATAACTTGTAAACAATTGATTGATCCTCAAGTAAACAAGTTATATGACAAAAGACTATCTAAGGATAATTCATGATTGCCTAATGATCTTTTATTGATTATGATATCATACTTTAGGTTAATGCTTACATTAATATAGAGGGAGATTAGGTATAACCACTCACGTAAATGTTTATAGTTACTTAATAAACTCTAAATGTTAGGAGGACTTATAAATTAGAGGGATTGAACTAATGTAAGCATAATAATGACCATAATTAGAATAGATTGGTGCCGACATATGGCCTTAATTATTGATAAGTACTATTATTTTCTTTATAATACCACTTAATTATGCAACAGTTTAGTTATGCCTCCTTTATTTTGCCTTCATGGTATAACCTTATGAAAAAGCTAATCCTCTATAGCCAAATAATTAATTAGCTATAATACAAATAGGAGAAATGGATTAAAGTCTTTAAGTTAATATTACTACTCTAGGATAGTAGTAATATAGGCTATAGAGGGTTGAACCAGATCCTTATTATATATCTATCAAATTAATTCTTATGATATACATATATCCTTAAATTTGAAATAAGGAGTTTAATGATGGTATGAGTTAATTAGATTTAACCCTAAGTTAAATACCACATAATGCCTTATTTACGAACCACTTTCTTTCGGATAATATAGTCCATATATTATAGTATTACCTATATATAGCCTAATATATTCCTTTTGACATTCACTCTAACCTCTATATATGGACCCATAACCTTATATTTGATCCACCTATAATTTCATAAATGGGGACCTTTTTAATATATGAATCCTTAAGGAGCATTATATATAGAAAAGTTATACATTTTCTATATAATATTCCCACCATGAAGACATGATTATAAGGACTACATATATACAATAATCTTAAATAATTTAGACATAGTTGAAATAATATTAAGTCTTAGTTAATATATTCACAATAGAGTATTCCCTTTATTGTGAATATATACCATAATATTTATTGTTGAGTGGACTCATTTAGCGTTTCTCTTCTCTCAAGAGGAGGGGAGGAACCCCGTGGGTGTTTTCTAATTTATCCTTATATGATTAGAGTAATCACATTCTATTAATGCCATCATATATTTAATATACTCTTAAAGATGACTATTAATACCAACAAATTTTATAATAAATCACTTTTATTAATTATGATGAGTCCTCCTAATGCATTTAATATCATTCTTATAAGGAAAGTATTATTGTTAATTTTGATATATAATCATGAGTAAACCTTAAATGATTATATAGATGGTTATGATAAGGAATACTTTAAGAGATGGAAAACTATTTGTAGAATTATGAGAAACCATCATTAACAGTAATGGTATAGAGGGATAGTTCTATTAGGAGATATTAAACGTTAGTAATGGAAGGGTTACTCCATATCATGTTTAATAACTGATCCACCCTTCTATCTCATGAACACCTATAAGTCGAATTACTTACCTCGATAAGGGTAACTTTAGAGAATATATAGGTGAATCCATGAATAAGAGTTACTCTACAATTCATGATTATCTAATGATCTTTTATTAATACTATTATAAATGGCTATTGGAAATGGCATATAGTTATATAATAGGGAATTATTTACAATTATTTAATAGGGGCCTTAACCAATATTATCATAATAATCAATAGGACCAATGGAGGCCTAACCTTTGGTACTATTCGAATAGGAATATATGTATATCATAAGAATTAATCTAATGGATTATTATTAGATAATAAGTATAAAATTACCCAAGGGACCGATATCTCCTAATATAATGATTATTTAAGTGGAGTATTCTCCCATTAATATTTTAATAACTTGGTAATTCATTTGATCGAAATAATTAACTCTACTATCTCCTTATAAGATATTTTATATATCCTTTAGTAAGGGCTATTTATTGGAATAGCCCATCCTTGACCTCAAAATCCATAGCCCGCACTAATTATTAAAAGAGGATCCATTACTCTATTACTAGGAGGGACAATTTTGTTAATAATTATAATAGGATTAACAAGTCATCTATCATTTGAAATATCATGATATAATCGTTTGAAATATCACCATATATCATCTATCATAATAGTTGGCAAATAATATATTAGTTATATTATGGTCCAATAATCTAAGAATTTAAAATACCATCGGTGCCTTTATTAACAAAGATACATTATGCTGGTGTTTAACCTAGGCAACTCGAGCATTATATTGATGGATAACTATAAATACACGGTGTCCATTATAATGCACATTATGCTTTGTACGAAACTAATAAAAATTTCCCAATATTAACCTTATTTTGTATTCCATGGAAAATTAGGAGATATCCCACCTTGTTAATAACCATATTATCCCTAGCCAAATAATTCCTAACATAGGCTAAGAGTATAACTAGCTAAATTATTAACAAAGAACAATTACTATTAATGGATAACTATAAATACATGGTCTCCATTATAATGCACATTATGCCTTGTACAAAACCAATAAAATTTTCTCAATATTAACCTTATTTTGTATTCCATGGCAAATTAGGAGATTAATTAGGAGATATCCCATCTTGTTAATAATCATATTATCCCTATCTCTAAAATGAGATAGGGCGTATTGAGGGCCATATATTATAGATTGGGATAAATAGTTAGACTTTTAGTATAACTATTATTCAATAGTATCTTCAATTATCATTAGTGCCACGTTGCATAGCCCTATAATAAATATTTTAAGTTTGATTATTAAATAATCATCGTTTAGAAAATCGCTATAACTAGAAGAAAAAGCAATAAGCCTAGTAATCATAACCTAACTAATCAATGGTGATATAGGGTGTAATAACATGAGATCACTAGATATAAAGGTTATCATCTCGTTATAATCGTTATTGTCTTACCTAGTTATGATGGGTAACCTATCATGTTACATTTAAATCCACTAAACTATTCATAATGGTTATATTCCTTTATTGTTAATATTTTAATCAATATAATAGTTCTCTAATGATTTAGTCTCCAAAAAGGATTATCGGATGTCATCATAAATTAAATACATGGGTTTGGTCCCCTTACCCCATGTTATGTATTTTTATAGCATACAAATAAATATTCAGAGTGGAACATATAATAACCCTCGGGATTAATGATAATAGTTTATCTATTTAAACATAATAGGGACATTTATGGCTAATAGAGACCAAACCCCGATGTATATTAAGTGGCAAATCACACATAATGTACATATCATAATAGGTGGTTATTGAAAAATCAATATAAATGTGAGATTGAGTGGGGAATTAGATTGGCCAATAACCAAGGAATTTAATATACAAAATTGGGTCAGCATAGTACTTGGTAGTATGCCCAAGATAGTAAACATATACCCTATAGGTGATTTAATGTTACGTTATTGATGCCTTATATTTAGAACATTTATTATATGGTGGTCAACATGGAGTAATAGTCACTTACCAAGTGCTAAACATGGGCAAAGTATCTAATTGACACTCATATGTATATTAATGAGTATCAAGTAATTATAGATATACCTATGATACTTTTGCATATATCTTACAAACCAAAAGGTTATACAAATGATTTATTGGATTATAGGCCTCTAGTTCAGCCTATTAACAATAGTTGACATACTCATGTCCTAATTATGTATTATCCTATCTTAAATATCTTGATAATCTTCTATACTAGTAACATTAACAAATTATCTAGTTATAATCCTTTATATATTGTAGCTAATGGAGTATAAGATGCACAAAGTGATTAATACTAGGGGATATTAGGGGTAGACATTAAGCATATGATACAAGGAGATTAGGTATAGAAGATAAGACATTCTAGGCCATAAACTTATTCCATATTCACCATATTAGGGAGGATACTATTTGAGAAATATAGGGGTGATCAATTAGATCCGTAATCACCTAGTATAAGGGTAATACAAAAAGTATCTCGATAAGATATCTAACAAACCCCTATCGGGGCACTATAAACATAAATATCTAAACCATTATTCATTTAGTTTACCTATAACTTGATACAATAAGCCATAAACTTATTCCATATTCACCATACTAGCCGGAGAGATGGCCCACCATGATTACTATCTCAAATTCCTCATTGGCAATAATGTTCATGTTAAACTTGTATTCTCTTATCCATGTGGAAAAAGTTTATCACTCTTGTACCTTATCGAGTCTTTTAACAATAGAAAGGATAGGGATGAATAATAATACGAGGTATGTTGTTGACCATATTCAAGGAGATGTAACTCTTGGAATTCTTAATATCTATATAATAACTTATGGTCATATGTTAATCTATAGATTAACATGAGGGAAATGGGCTAGGTTCATCTTGAGGTCAAAATATTACTAATAAATGTAACCATAAGTTATTATATAGATATTAGGAATTCCAAGAGTTACCTCTCCTTGAATTTGGTCAACAACGTACTCTGTATTATTCCTAAAAGTATATTATATACCATAAGATATACCCTAAATACTAAAAATGGCCCTTAGAATCGGGATCCATTAGATAAGGAATAAATAGCCTCTCTTTTGTCAAGCAGGAAGGGTGTGCCATCGAGAAATTACAATGTGTTTTTATCTTTACATTAGTATATAACAATACTTAATTATGCAATAGTTTAGTTGTGTCTCCTCTATTTTGCCTTCATGGTATGACCAATTATAAGTCCATATCATTTTAGATAAGAGTACATTAGGAAAATTTAGGATATATGCCAGTATCATAAACTATTGATAATTAAGGCCAAATCTATCAAGATTGCTATCACAATTATTTCTTGTCATTATAAGGAATACCAGCTCAATCATATGAGAGGTCACATTATGATGTCTATTTAATTTATTTAAATAGTCATCCTTTATATGATATCCTGTTCATTTTTTATATGATTAATCCAACTTATCTAAATAGAGGGTTTATAAGATATGGGTACCTATAATTATGATTGATTATCTCCCTCCAACCACCTATATATACTTTTTGATATATAATTATGAGAGTCAATATAGATTATAAGGATAAGAGGGTATCCCTTTTCAATATATCATTAACTAATTAGGCCACTGTAATATAATATAGATTACCCTAGCAAATATGTACCCTAATAAAAATATGATTAGGAAATAACTAAATAGGCTACTTTTCCCTATAACACTAGGTGCCATCTTCGATATCTTATGATATGCACATTACACCCATTCTCCCACAAATATTCCTCTACCAATAATTATTCTATGATAATTGTCCCTCACTAAGCTTATATTGATTCACTATCGACCCTTACGAATACATTACCCTCTCTCTACTTAAAAATAATCTAGGTAGAAAGGTAATAACGAATAGGTATTTAGTCCATGGGTGCTAACTCTATAAGAGATGAGTTGGTCTTGTAGCTAATCATGAACTGAATTTGTGATTTTGCCACATAATTCATATAACTAAGGACCATTAGTGAAGGACCCTTAGGATAAAGAGTCTAGGGTATGATGAAATTGGTTAAATTACCACTATACGAGATCAATTATTTCCCTCAACAATTAGATTTGCTTAAACTTGTAGGGATAAGGTTGTCTCTATGGATACAATTGACTTTTTTAGGAGAGGTCCCATAAGGTGATTATGAATTAATAGGCTATCACCTTGTTATCCTAAAGATAAATGTATTTTCATTTAGTTTAGTTCCTCTCCCTAATATCTAGATGTTAACTAGAGAAATACTTATTAGTAAATATAGGTAATAATTAGAATAATGATAATATGCTGTTAGGGAGATAAGAGTCTATCTAATAATCTCCCTATTTTAAAAACAAATACAAACTAAGTTATAGGTCAAGTGTATAATTCACTTGACATATAACTTAGGTATTACCAATCGAGTACCTCATTGTGCTTTATTTATGATAAAGAGTATAATATAACTAATATTATAATGTTAGTTATCTGATGTCATTCAAATACTTAATCCCTATTAGGTGACCATTCATTGGGGTCATCCTTCTCGATAAGAAATTTAAGTCATGAGTAATTTAGTCTACACTTAGACATTTAGTGAGGTGGGATAAAGGAGATAGGCCCCCTTTATGATTATGGTTCCTTTAGAGTGCATAATATATATTAAGCAATATACCTATTACAAGGCTAATATACTATAAACCTTACAATATTAAGGGATAAATAAACTTTAACATAGAGTGAATGTAAGGCATACATTCTATAAGAGTGTTAAACAATGGTTCTATTAATGTTAGGGTTTACTTATCATTACTTAATATGTTGTGATTTATAAATAGTATCCTCTAACTATCAAATTCCCTTAGAGAGGTCCATAAATGTGAGATTGAGTGGGGAATTAGATTGGTCCCTAAACCAAAATTGGTTATACAATGTAGAGGCATATTTTCCCTATAGGTTGCCTAAGTGATTAATATATTATCATAACGAGAGTTTGTATACTCATTTTTTAGAATCATTTTTTGATAGTATGGTTAATCATCCTATCCTATACCCGAATATTCTTTAATATTGATAGCCTATCCATAGAGGGGTGATTAATATTGGTCCTCAATTATGGCTTACCAATTACGGCTGATTATCTCCCTCAACCACCCTTATTATAACCAATAGTCCCCATTTGACTATTATATATAAGGGAATTATCAAGTTTAATGTAATAGTATTTCTCACTCTAGAGAAATAGGAAATCCGAGTGATAACTATTACAATATCTTATAATTAAAAAATATTGGGATAACGAATAGTTGATATACTATTATGTTTTGGACCAATCTTACGAAAAATTATTTGATTTCCCTATTGAGTATCAGCATTTGTATCTCTAATACTTTAGAATGGGAGTGATAGTCAATAGATTGCATTAATATTTTGTAAGTCTATTATGTGCTCCATCGTATAGTGACTCAACATTAATTATTTATATGAATCCTATCTATAACTTGGTTAATGTTATCTCATCATTTTCCTCAATTCTAACTATGATAAACTTATTAAGGTCAAAATCATATAATGGTTTATACCTTTGATATGCAAAATCTGTATATCAATCATTATTTAAAATGATAACCATATTAGTATCAATTTAGGTAGTCTTAGACCTTATTCCCGTATCTAGTTAAATATAGTAGTATCTCCCTTCTTAGTTGTTAATTATGATACACCCTCATGCTTTGCCAACCTATTAAACATAGGTAACAAACTATGTGCATATGGAAGTCCAATGACATAATTGTATCATGTTTCATGATACAATTATGTCATTGGACTTCCATAGGCACATAGTTTGTTACCTATGTTTAATAGGTTTCCCAAGCATGAGGATAGATCATACTTAACAACTAAGACTCCCTATTGTAAGTTATGTCATGTCAATCTAAAAATGGGATAATTAATCCTTAAAGCATATTTGTGAGGATTATATTGCTTATTGAGTAATATAATCCTCAATAATTCGCATTTTACTTAAGGTAATTCCCACTTTAGTCATATAATGCTCAAACTTATATGCCCACTAATGATCAATGAAGTAATACCAAACTAAATTGCATGCGGTCCTAAATTTAAAATGTTTATAATAGTAAAAAATGAGGGTTTGTAGGATATCCTAACTTAGTATTCATGGTAACTATACTAAGTAGTTATTAAGGAACCCCCGAGGGTAATCATTACCATATTATAGTCATAGGTGAAGAAAAATATTATTTTGTCTAAGAACCCCTTAATTATATGAGATGACACATTTCATACGAATAGTTCTATATGTATCAGCTTAATGATGACTTTAATAAAAAGGATATATGAGCCTATGTGTTTGTTACCAAAAAATGGATCAATCCTCATAGCATATCCTTATAATAAACCATTGAATAATCTAATAGCCGATATTAAAATAGATGGAGATTTCTAATCGTATTCTTGTATATGTGATTGACCAATTAAAAGATAAACCAGCCTAAATTCATATTATTGTTGCTAGACAATAATGCTTACTAATACATTATAAACTGATGTTATATGTTCCATGAGTCACCAAAGAGATGAATTACGGGCTGATATCAAGGCATTTTGATCATAGACCATTTTTTTCCCTATTAGTGATAGCCCATATCCCATTATTATGATATTAGCTAGACATTAATTCGATAGTTAATTATAATATATCATATTCTCGAAATTTATCTTAGTCGAGTTTAATAACCTCTCGTCCCTAGTCAATAATGGATACAAGTCTATCATAAACTAGCATGTTGATATATTCCTTTATAAACATTCTCTCCCAATCACTTTATCCCTACTATAGACTATTCTTGTATGGGATTAACTTATACATCTTTTGGCGAATAGGATTATCCAACCATGAGTTTAATACCCTCCCGACAAGAGGTTGATTGGTCTCATAACAAGGTTGTAATCCTATTTGCCATAATATCATCTATTATAATATAGAGAGAGTACATTGTTATCATATATAATACATAATATTCAAGCTAAAATAATATCAATTTACTCCACTTTCGTAGTTGCCTATAATCGGACAATGTCATCTTGTTAATATAAACGATATAAGATAAGCTTATTTCTATCAAAGTTCTATTTTACATACCTATTTAAAATAATATTATGATATGGCTAATTTCATAACAGATTTATTGAGATTATCAATAAATTATTTAAGAATAATTATCCGCGAAAGGTCAATGATATTATTTTACTATTTATGATGTAATAGGCCGTGATAATCTCCCCAATTCTCAAAATGTTTCTACACTCAAAGGATTACCAACATGATGGAACACTTTCCTTGGTGAACAGTACCAATAAATTATATATCATAGGGAGTAGATTATTCAAATTGAAGCACACTTGGTCCCCTTTCTCATAACTTAATCAATAAATAAACACAAAACATCAAAAGTAATCAATAAATAAACACAATATCAAAAGGAAGCTAATTGAGATAACCACAAGGAGAGAATGCTATAAAGAATAAGATGGAATAGCCCTTCGTGTTACTTAATAACCATATGATATTATCAAACTCTCTCCTACTTACTATTAAGAGTTATTAGGGATAAATACATCATGACCCTTTTATACTAATTAGCTAACATAGGTGGCTATGATCAATTATGTCATAATTCAATATTTTCTCCATAGTTCTGATTGAGTACTTTATAATGTCTATAACATTATTGCTTACCAATTGGATTACCTCATGTTTAACTCTTTGGTATACAATAATATTATAATGACATCGAGCCCGGAACATACTGTGTAATACTATTGACCATCCTAATAATGAGTCTATGGTTATAGTGGATATAATTGATAATTAGTGGTTATCCTCACTCCCTTATTTATACTAGCAACCGTGTATTATGATCCACTTGACATAGCAGAGGAAGGTGTACTCTATCATAGGCCCATAGTTAGGGCCTCCCTAAAAAGGAGGTTAACCAATATTAGGGTTACCTATTTGATGCATAATAGTTCTCATAGAAAATAAGATTGAGAGGCTAATATTATGGTAGAGAACTATCTATATAAGTCCCTAACTATGGGTAACCCTAATTTTAATCAATTGCTATTACGATTGATTATCTCCTCCAACCAGGTAGAATTTTATCATAATAGGTATTGCCTTTAGACTAGTAGGGGTGACAAATAGTCTATTCACATATAAGGGGATATTTAATAGAATCTCCAATGGGTACTCCTATTATATTAAAAATTATAAGGTATACAATTATGCTAATATCACCTCCTAATATGCTCCAATGGGTACTCTTATTATATTAAAAATTAATACCCCTAATTAAATTTATAGGCCATACCTTTCGATGTTATTAATATTAAAACATTTTCATAATATTCCTCATTATGATAATAGGACTATAGATATATGTAGTATACTATAAATAGAAGAACTATTAAAAATTGTAGCAACTATCACTATATTATGGATGAGTTATGGTCCATAATGAGGAGAAGATAAACTAGGAATAATTGACAAGGTTGCTCAATGTGTGTTAATACCAATCTTTTTGTGTTTATATGTTTTCTTTTCTGGATAAGCACCTCAATTAGTATATTAAAATATAGAGGAAGGGTACGTTAGTTAGTTACCATGTTAGTAAGAATTAGATATCCTATAATGGGACATCCTCTAGGGTATAATGAAATAAGGAGGGCATTTCTAAATTGATAATGGATACTGATTAAAAAAATCATACTAGAATAGGGTGAATAGCTTATTTTAAAAAATCATACTAGAATAGGGTCAATGAAGTATTGCTAATTTGGGCCAAATATGCATACGAGATTCATGATAACCATACATGTATGGGTGAAATCTAATCCTAAATAGATATTTGACCATAGTATCTGATTTATCTTGGGCCATTAGTCCCTTTGATAATTATACACTAAATTTATCTCCTAGTGTATAATACTTATTGACATGGAGAGAAAAAGACATCTAGTCTATATAACCTTTATTGCTAGAGATTATAGATTTCTCCCTATTATAATTATTGAAAAATATTTATCACCAATTTAGTATGATTTATTCCTTAATTATTGAAGACACATTATCCAAATTTTGGGTTGCATTCCATAGAAGGCAAATCAAGGCCTAAGGAGGGCATAGCATATTAATGGTTATGATTTTAGGACGATCATAACCATTATTTACATAATTGCCTCTTCTATAATTATAAGGTCATGATTTGAGAACTCAATTAGGTTAACTAATAATTGAGTAACAAATATTCCTTTGCCAATAAGGTCATGATTTGAGAACTCAATTAGGTTAACTAATAATAGTTAAATTATTATTGGGAGATGTTTTTTGTTTACTCTAACTATAGTAGATATTATAAATCTCGTATACATAATATTAAAGGATACCCTTAACATTTTATCACTAATTACCCTCTCCAATTATATCAAATCGCTCCCCCTAGGGAAATCATACTATATTTGGATTATATTAAGTAGCTTACAAGTTAGTTTAAATATCAGTCATACCTCCATGAGATTACTTATTACCCATAAGAACCTCCGATGTATATCATCCTCTAGACATGGACTATTATTAAATCGGGCTACTATATTATCGTAAAGATTACCTTATGGGTCTTTATGTGAAATGAGTGAGGACTATCCCACCATCAATTATAATTAATATATTAATATTCTTTTAAATATGGTCCACTCATGCATTCATCCACTCTCCAGGGGATATTAAAAGTAGTGGGCAAGTAAATGATCACATTCCCCTCTTTAGAGAGAGGACTACTCCAATCTCCTTCTCTTGCTATTCACCATAGTGAATTGTGGCAGAACATAATCTCCGAGTATTAATTGGATGATCAATAAAATATTGTTAACCAAGGATATTGTCCATGTGTTTTATTCATTTACCTTTAATAGTTGATAGGAGAGGTCTGAATTAATATCTACAACCAGTTTGGTGGCTAAGAGGGATAATATTGATCACCAATATAGTTTAATATAATAATATATCATTCCTTGTTTGGCCACTCTTGAGGATATTAACCTTTTTCCTAGTTATAATCCCACTCCCTAATATAAGATTATTATATTAAAAAATAATTAAGGATTATCCTAGTTATAATCACTATAGGGATTATCAACCCCTCTCTTCTAAGCTTCACAAGGAATATTCCTTTAGCAAGAGAGAGAGGGGGAGAGATTATGGATGAGCTACTTTAGTGGCGTAGAACAATTTCTTATATGTACCTCCTTTCATATATATGTTATTACCTTGATATGGTCATACTTAAATAATCAACTAGTAGGGACATCTCGTGATTATCCAAAATATTATGTACTATACGAGTTGTATTATTTTATAGTATTTGCCAATTATGGAATATACTATGTCTTATAATATTTCCCTATATATTAGTAGGAGGGATAATAATGCTTACTAATACATTATTCAAGGGATCTATCTAAGGTTGCACATAAGGGTATTTATTCCCAAAATCATAATAGGTCTTGAGGGAAATCATCAATTTAGCAACCATACACCCTAATAGCTAAATAACTATGATATATATGTAATGCAAATTAACAACCTTCACAATTGAAACAAACCTAGACCATTCAAGTCTGAAAGTAAGAAACAAACTATTCCAACCTCTTTATCAATGGAAAGATCGATAAAATGATTAGAACAGACACTTTGAATCCTCCAAAATGCCATAAACTTACAAGTTTGATAAGTTAAAAAGACAAACAAAGATTTTAGGTATTGAACGCCACAAACTAAAATAGTTTGATAAGTTCCAAAGTTAATGTAAGAACTTTAAACAAAACTCTCATAAAAAGCTCAAATATTTTTATATTCATCAAATCATGTGTTTACAAGGACAATCAGCCTTGTTTATATAGAACAAAGGCTAAGACACAACATTTAAATCTGATTCAATACAAATTGTAACCTCCCATTTAATGACAACCCCACTACTTAACTAAACCATGATTGTTGGCTTTGTAACTCTTATTCTAATCAAGAGACAATAAAACTCATACATGGAAAATAAAACCCTAACTTTAGCATGGAAAATTCAATAAATAAACCAAGCCCAAATTACTAAATTCCAAAATAACATAAAATAACAGCCCAAGATCCAAACACATAACCAAGGCTAATTGGCCTTTTATTCTTCAACGAGTCGGATTGATTCAAACAATGTGGGTTGGATCATTGTCTTTATGATTTGAAAGTGTGTTGAATCATGTTAACAATTTTAAGGTCTTCTTGCATACATAGACCCTTGACAAAATTGAGGTGAGCTTGTTCCTTCCAGATGTCTTCAAGTAAGCAAGTTAATGCTTCTTTCATCCTTTTATCTTTAACTCTTGTCATTGGCCTTCCATGAATGGTTAAAGGATCTTGCTTCTTGATGTTACTTCCAACCTTGGCCGAATCATCCCCTTGCTGATTCATATCGGGTCTTATTGATAAGATATTTCTTATAGCCATTCGGATCAGCTCTCTATTTAATAGTTTATCTTTTCAATATCTTTAAATATAATTGATTATCAAATAATTTGATTAGCAAGTTCCTTATATTAATTTCGAAATAGTTATAATTCAGTTATATGAGGGTGATATATTCTATTTATCAAATAATCCTAGTAGAAATATATTATTGGGCCCAGTGTTAGATGAATCATCATATTAATCCCTTATTTCACATTAGTATGGGGTTACCAATCATAAGGTATTCTAAATTGATAATTTTCGCTAAATAACCTATGGTGATGATTACTCCAAAGTGATATACTATACATCACCCCTTTTTAATCTTCGAGCAAGGGCCAATAGAAGGGATCTACCTCAACATAATACAAATTGTTATGAATACTATTATAAACGTTGATTAGATCATATGGTAATTACATAGTATGTTAACATGTGCATAGGTGGCTGATAATAATGTTGTATTAATAACTTGACATTGGTATGATTAAACATGATACAATTATGTCAATTGTGCGCAAACCCAATAATATATCCTAATTAACAGAGACAACCCTATCCTCCATATTTTGTTTACTTTAGTGTCCCTACTTAGATAAATGATCATATTCTATACGTTAGATGCCTATTAATTGATAAACATGTGGTTTAATACCCAAATTAAAGCGGATAAAAATAGTTATTTAGTCTTCCAATCTATTATTATACCTTTTAATTATGGTAATTAATTAGCATTGGTACCTTATTGACCATATTCAAGGGGAGATAACTCTTGTAAAAACATATACATGGACAAATATCTATAAATATGCTAGGGCTACAAGTTAGATAATACAATAATCATTAAGGAAAGATGTATATCATGAGGACTAAAAAGTTCCTATTAATAACTTACCATCTTCAAAAGTATAGTGATGATAAGGACGAGTTATATTAATGATTACTATTTGTCAAGGGATACTTATCCCCTAGCAAATTTGACTACCCTATAGGTGATAGGATATACTATTTTTTGTGAGATTAAATAGAATATTAAGTAGGGGGATAACCATAATACACGGTTACAAGACTATTACTCTCCTTAATAGTAAGTAGGGTGTTAATAGCATATAATTACCAAATATACTATAATCGAACCTATCAATTAGAATCCAAATTTCAGTAATCACTTAATAAGATCGTAATTCCTATGTGGAGATTAATGGCAAATAGGATGCACTTATGAATACATTAGCGGATTACCTAACTTGAAAGATAGCTAAATTATTATTTTATTGATCGAATATGGTTATACATGCTCCGCTAATCAATTATGCGGGTTACCATACAAGGATGGAATATTGTAATTGTTATATTATTACCAATTTGTTTGTCCATTATCCAATTCTAGAATATCTATATGGTTTAAGCTAATATTGAGGATAGGTTTAATTATAGTTAATGACGTATATATAGTAGATATATTATGATACAACACTCTAAGATTAATATAACATTTTTACCTGTATTACTTAACGGATTAATAGGCATAATTGCTAGTATAAAGATTATACACACCGTATGAGTGTTACATGTATCATCATAAAAGATGATATAGTAATATATTCTAGTCTTTTATTAATAATCAGCTTAAGTTCCTATATATAACACTGGGTCATATTTTATGGGCTTCTAAATGATAACCACTATATTGCTATATTATCTATTGGCCAATTTTTGTAATGGTACATATGGTAATTATTTATATCAGTACCCTATATATTTTACAATTATAAATTGATAATCTAGGAGAGTTATTAAATAATGTTGGATTATAGCAAACACTTGAATAATCTACCATCCTAATTGGTTAACCCTATTAGGATTGAGGTATAACTATAATACAATTCGATTTTAAATAAGGCATACCCCAATAATAATGTTGATAGCTCTCTATTTTAGCTAAACAGTATAATGACCACAATAAATATATATTTGTGGGGGGGGATCATAGGTTGAATACTTACCCGAGCTTTTAATCTCATTATATTCTCCTAATACTTAATATAATCCTCTCCCATGTATAATTATCAATAATATCAATGGCCATCTAGTTTGTTAGTAAATAAGATATTAAGGTTAATAAGGGTATGCTATATATTTTTTCTAGATTGAAGATAGAGAGTTATATCTTTCGATAACTTCCCTTGCTTGTCTTATAATTCTTTTCGAGCTCATGATAGCAGAAGGGAAATAACCCCTTTATAAATAATTTTAAAATATCTTTCCTATTCTAAATATTCTAAATGAAAACCGACCATCCAAACTTATAGCGTCATGGAACCAAAAGGATTATAGTAGGCTCCCTAAAATAATCTATAATAGGAGAGAGTATAACTAGGGGGAGTTCATTATCTAGTGGGGAGTTTCGAGATGATGCAAACCATCAATTCCTCTCTCTCTCCCTCTCCTTCCCTCTCTCTCCACTCTCTCTCTACCTCCCTCCCTCTCTCTCTTTCTCTCCCTCTCTCCCTTCTTTCTATTTCGCACCTTATTCCAATTAAGGGAGAGAGGAACAAAAGAGAGAGGGAGAGAGGGAGTGAGGTAGAGAGAGGGAGTGGGGTAGAGAGAGGGTGGGAGAGAGAGGGGAGAGAGAGGGAGAGAAAGAGAGGGAGAGGGAGAGAGGGAGAGGAAGAGAAATAGAGATAGAGAGAGGAGAGGAGTAGAGAGAGGGTGGGAGAGAGAAGAAGGGAGATAGAGAGAGAGAGAGAAAGAGTTAATAACAAGTCGAAGGCTCTCATTATGGAGTGGGCGATTGATATGCATCAACCATTATGTGATAATAGTACCCTCTCTTATATTCTTGCATTAGATACACCTTTTCCGAACTATGGCTATGACTATAATTAGCCTTAGGATTCTACTAGGCCAATCTCCCTAAATTTTAATTCTTTGGGTCCCACATTAAAAGGATTCTGCACCCAATATTAATAGACAGTTATAGTATTGGGGTTGCCTTACATGTGTTGTATGTTAATTTTTATGTTTATGTTTATTAATTCAGTAGAATTAGAGAGAAGTCCTTGTGATATGCATTTGCAATAGTGATTGATCGAAAGATATGAGACAAACACTAATGCATATAAATGAGATCGTTAAACATCCTAAGCCATAAAGGTGTAAAGTGATTTTTTCATCCTTATCCATTCACCATTTCCAATACATACCATGGGTGTGCTTCCAATACCAAAAACAACCATCAACAAGCTCCAAAGCTACATGTCTAATTTCTTTTGGAATAGTGGGAGAGAAGGTAGACATCATTGGGTTAGTTGGCATAAAATGTCTCAAAGCATATGAGACATCGAATTGCATACGTAACATGGCATACATGATAGATCCAATGGCTGATGCATAAGGAACGTGACTCATCTTTTCCTTTTCATTTTGTGTGTTAGGACCCTCATTATTGGAACATTTTATTCTAGTGACATTGGAATAAGTCCTCTCTTGTATTCTTCCATACTAAAACTCTTTAGTATTTTGTCAACGTACATAAAATTATTCCATATTCGTTGTACTCCTGGATGGTGGGATCTTGTTTCGAACCTATTAATGTAGGCAATACCACACTCGGTAGGATTCTCGCTAATTCTTCCTCTATTTTAGCAAGAATCCTACCGAGTGTGTGGAAAGATCTTTGAAGAAGTGACATTATTGAAATAAACATACCTTTTACTCTAGCATGGTCAAATCTTATTCTATATTCGCTACCACCTTTAGTCTCCATCTCCCAACATTAATAATTATAACCTTCCATTTTAGGTAATTTATTCCCAATCTATATTCACCCTTAGGCCGGGGAGTAAAATTTTTCTCGTAAGACAAGCTTTATTCATCGATGAAACTTCTATGTCTAGCTTTTGTTGATGAGTTTCATGTTTTAACTTATGTTTTGCTATAGAATTCCATGCTAGTATGTTATGTGAAATTACTAAAAATTAGTGGAACATACCCCGAGTAAGAGAGAGTAGTTTTATTGCCTTCTATATTTGGTTTATGGGATCATCACTAATCTATAATTGAACCTAATTTTGGATGATGTGGACCAAACTATGAGGCACTAATAACAACTATCAAATTAAATGTAGGGGATTCCAAGTATAGGTAAGGGAGATTCAAAAACCAAATGATATGAGTAGTAGAAAAGAGAGATGCATTTTACTAATGTGGGCCATCTTAGTTATCCTTATGTTGGCTTTGCTCAAGATAATTAACCAAATCTCGTTGATGTCATTCTTTTAGAGATAGGGAGAGGGAACCCAAGTGAGGAAGAGAGAGATGGTGGGTTAATTATACAAATTTAGTATTACCCATTTTGGGGTCCATCGGACCAAATTGGGTCAACGAGAATAGCTAAGATTGACCATGATAAAGTAAAAGGTATATTTATTTGGGTCCTAGATAGGGTATAGCTCAATGGATTCATTCATTTCCATTTTTGAGGTCAATCACCCTCCATTGGTATGATAGAGAAGGGAAGAGAGAAAAGGAGATGAGGAATTGAAAGGAAATGAGGGAGAGAGTGAGGGAGGAAGGGAGGTAGAGAGAGAGAGAGAGAGAGAGAGAGAGAGAGAGGGAAGAGAGCTAGAGGGAGTGAAGAAAGGATTAATTAGTGTCTAAATGTCATCCTTTAATTAGTGTCAAAGTGCTACCTCATCTCCCTAAAAGAGTGATGGTACAACTCTTCTTTTGTACATAGGAAGAAAAAAATCATAATGTTAGTAAATATCATCGAACATACAAGAAAGGATATTATAGTTAGCAGTAGAAGAGAGGATGAGAGGGAGATACCTATTCATGATGAGTTTGATACATAAGTGATAATAAAAAAACATCATTTCGACCTTTCCAATCTTTCAACTATTATTGTGGTCCCCTCCCACAAAATCCTAACCCTAATTGTTAATTCAAATAGCATATACCCAATTTAAAGAATCAATTCTCTATGTTCATGCCCATAATCATTAAATGCATGTATTCATGGTATGACATGACATTGGTTTTCATGGTTCACGTTTTAAGCAAGAAAAAGTCATATGCATTAATAGTATAACTCAATGCATCATCATTAGTAAACCATGAAAACCAATATCATGTCATGCCATGAATACACATATTCAAGATGTCTATTTTCATGTCTTAGGATCCATCTTGGTGTACTCCACATGGTTGGATCTTGTTTGATTTGGTTGCTTATGCATTCCCTTAACTAGATAATCATCTTCTTTCCAAGTATCACTAGGAATAATATATGGATCATCATTAAATTTCTCACTTGAATAATTTTTTGTAGAGATAGAGGGCTATTCTACCTAAGTAAATAATTATGACTACATAAGGATTCTCAGCCATTGTTGGTAAATGAGTAATATTATTCCATGATATTAGAGAAAAGTTTATAGCCTATGATATTATATCGTATTTATAGCTATCTCTCCTAATGGAAAATTATTACCATAGTATGGGACCATCTTTACTTATTCATATTCATAAGATATAAATACTACATGTGTTCACATGGGGTTGCCATGCGTGTGTGGTAACCATGGGTGTGCTTCCAATATCAAAAATAGACATCATTGGGTTAGTTGGCATAAAATGTCTCAAAGCATATGAGACATCAAACAACGTACATAGCATGGCATACATAATAGATCCAATGGTTGATGCATAAGGAACACAACTCATCCTTTCCCTTTCATTTTGTGTGTTAGGGCACTCGGGAGAGGGAGAGTGAGTTATAGTGTAATATTCCACTATCACGCTTACCATCTCACATTATTCAATCCTTATGGGTAAAATATCTCTCCCTCTCCCCTTCTTGTCCCAAATTGATTAAGAGTTCGGTTCACATCCATTTGTGTTTAACAAGAAGAAAGGCCTAAGCTTCGGATTATGGTGTCGGTGATCCTCTTTCTCTCCCTCTCACCCTTTAACTAATAACTTTACCTAATATCTTGACTCAATTTTACCAAATTGTAAGGGGTTCCCAATAGAAATGGTTAATATGATCACCATGAATGGGTGAATAATATTATAGGGTTACTTTGCGTGTGTTGTAACCATGGGTGCTGCTTCCAATACCAAAAACAACCATCAGTAAGCTCTAAAGCTACATATCTAATTTCATTTGGAACAAGGGAGAGAAGGTAGACATCATTGGGTTAGTTGGCATAAAATGTCTCAAAGCATATAAGACATCAAACCACATACATAACATGGCATACATGATAGACCAAATGGCTGACGTGTAACGAACGTGACTCATCCTTTCCCTTGCATTTTGTGTGTTAGGACACTTAGGGTAGGGTAAGGGAGAAACAAGGAGAAAGGTAAGTTACCTATACACGTTAATAGTATATTATCGATCCCGGTTATATGTCTATAAGGAGTGTCGCCTATATATGAATAGGATATCAACACTTTATGGCATTAAATAAGATATACCCTATTTTCAACGTTTTAAATGAATATATAAAAATTATAAGCTAATTGAGAACAATATTAAATTGCATTAGTAGATCCCTAATATCGTTTACTACTAATCTTTTTATCCTCTTTAATGGCGAAGTTCTACCCTTATACACTAGGGGCAAAATGACCTAAGATATCTTAGCATATACCAATAAAATTGTAGACACCTTATGAATTGTCAATAGAGATGAGTTTAAGTTTAAAAATATCAATAACATAAAAAAAAATTGATATAGTTTTCAATGGGAACCAGCAAATGTATCCATAGGTTATGAGAAAGCTCGTTAGTCATACTTAGTGATAGTTCCATAAGGTATGCCTATATTAATATAGGGATGATCTAAATAATCATCAAATATTCATTCTCTAATGAGAATAAAGAAAGTTAAGGCTGTATTAATGGAAACCAAGGAGCCAAATAGGCCAATAAGGTAACGTCTCTAAGGGAGATCCAAGATGGCGAGTTTGCAAGTCTAAGATTTGATCCATTACACATTAAAGATTGTCCAATGATATGGGCTAGGGCTAAGAAGCTTAAAGAAGCTCTCCATGTGATAATTTAAGAGTGTTGGGCAGAATGCACTTCCAAGGGCCCAACGGAGCCTTGTGGTGCCATCTTAAGAGAAGAGGGAGATCAAAGACTTATCAATCTGATCCAAGTCCAAGATTGGACTTCTTAAATTATATTAGGCCTATTTTGTTATATCTAGCTTAATTATAATTAGAACTAATTAATTAAGTCAGTTTGGGCTCAATGTTTTAAGCCTTATTATTTGCATATGTTTTTAAGACCGTTATGGTCTATTTTTATTCTCCTTAGGTGGCAAGGACGTGGAGAGTCCTTTTAGGGTTAGCAATGGCATGTTTAGCCTATTCAAAGGCTGGTTTAGTTTTGCTTTAGGACAATAATTTTGAGAGTTAATAAATTTAAGAGGATTTTCTTCCTTTTTTCTTTTGAGAACTAAATCTGACTTATCAAGGATTGCAACTATTGGGGCATCTCTAAACTTGTCATCCTCCATAGGGTGTGGCGTTCTTCACTCCATTGCATTATAGCTTCGGTTCTTGCCTCCTTATAGGCAATGAGTCGAGTTCCACTTATTATAACCTCGATTAGGCATGTTCTTGTGGTTGTCTAGCAAATAAAGGTGTTTGGGTCTCTCATCTTTATATGTGGGGTTCACATCAGTTGGTATCGAGCTTAGGTTATACGAAGTTAGGTTGGTTATCTATAGTCCTTGCGTCTCTTATTTCATATCAGCTTGTGTTTTCTTTGTTGCACATCTCATTATTCTCGCCATAGCTTTTCTTGTTTGAGTCTCATGTTCCTATGCTTGATAAATTGAGTCTTACATATACATAAATACATACATACATATATATATATATAAGAGAAAGTCTGATTTGTAGTTAACTTCGTTTTTCGATATAAACTATGTTCTTTTTCAATATCTTTTGTTCTCTTTCGTGTCTTTGTAGTTAATTTCATTTTAGTCCAAATTGAATCGAGTTTCAATTAAAAAAGGAGAAGTCTGATCTATTTCGTTTCTATCTCGTTATGTCTCATTTGTTATTATCTTTTTTAAATTCAATTCAAGTCAATTCTATTGTCATTCTTAATGTCCAAAAACTTAAAATTCTTATTTGAATTGATTTATCAAATCCTTATTCCAAATCATTCATGTCCGATCCTTAGAAAGTGAAGTTATTGAATCACTTGCAATTGGTTAGTTCTTGTATGGTTTAGATTAGTATGCAGAAGAACCAAAGGAGTTAGAGTGGTAAAAGGCTAGAGAGTGTGATCATATTAAAAAAAAAAGCCTAAAAGAGAGCAAACACGAATGTTGAGTGTCATCAATTTGAGTGAAACACGCGAGGGTGTTTGTGATGAATTTTTATTACTAACAAATCTTGTGTAGGTTTTAAACATGTCAAAAGATAAAAATCTTAAGGGAGAGGGTGAAGTGATTATTCATAACGATGTTTGTGGTAAGTCATTGGTAATTATGCACGCTTTAAGCACGCAAGTGAAAAGTGAGGAGGAGGCACGGAGAGATAATATTTTTCATACCGGATGTCATGTCATCAATAATAAGATATGTCATTTGATAATAGATGGGGGTAGTTATGTCAATGTTGCTAGTCTTGAATTAGTCAAAAAATTGAGTTTGCCCGTAATTGAACATCCTAAACCATATACATTGTAATGGGTAAATGAGTGTGGAGAAGTCGAGATAAATAAACAAGTGATAATGTCTTTTTCTATTGGGAGATACAAGGATGAGGTTTTGTGTGATATTGTGTTGATGAGAGTGGGTCATCTTTTGCGAGGAAAACCTTGGCAAGTTATTAGAAAAGTGATGAGTTTAGCAATAGATATTCATTTGAAATAAGGGGACAAAAAGTAACACTTGTTCCATTGTCACCTAAGCAAGTTTATGAGGACTAAATGAGCTTGAAATAAGAAATTGAGAGAAAAAAGTTGAGAGTACTCAAACTTTCATTCATAACGATGGCTATGCTGCTGTTGATTTTATGGGTGTTGAGAGCACTCAAATTTTTAGTCATAATGATGCCTATGTTGCTGTCAATAAAGTGTTAACTAAGGGTGATTATAAGCTCAAGGTCGAGGCATCCAAATTCAATCTTAATTTCAGAGAACTAGTGCTTGAGGAGAAGCTAGAGAGTATTAAATGAGAAGAGTCTATGTGCAAAACAACAAGAACCAAAAGAGGATTAGTTGGATAATCTTTTGGTTGTGCAAGAGGAAGACAATGAGAAGATTATGGATGTTCAAGTGAATATACCATATATGGAAATTGTCCTTCCGGAGGAGACGAATGACAACAAAATCAAATCTGGACTTTTTGGCCATTATTTGTTTGTATTTTGCAAGTTGGGTATGTGTTTTTGATACTTTGTTATTACAAGATTCAAGGACCAATGTTATCACATCGAGGGAGTATGATGAGCATCAAGATGAAGATTTGATTTTTGAGGAAAGTAGGAATGATAAGAATAAGGAAAGTTAAGGTTGTATTAAATGAAACTAAGGAGCCAAACAGACTAACAAGGTGGCGTGTCTCCATGGGAGATCCAAGATGACGAGTATGCAAGTCCAAGATTTGATCCATTACATATTAAAGATGATCCAATAATGTGGCCTAGGGCTAAGAAGCTTAAAAAACTCCCTATGGGCTAATTCAAGGGTGTTGGGTAGAATGCACTTCCAAGAGCCCAAAGAAGCATTGTGGCGCCATCTTACGAAATGAGGGAGATCAAAGACTTATCAATCTGATCCAAGTCCAATATTAGACTCCTTAAATAATATTGGGCCTATTTTGCTATATCTGGCTTAATTATAATTAGAAATAATTAATTAAGTTAGTTTAGGCTCTATGTTTTAACCCGTATTATTTGCATATGTTTTTAAGACCATTAGGGTCCGTTTCTATTCTCCTTAGGTGACAAGGACGTGTAGATTCCTTTTAAGGTTAGGAGTGGTGTGTTTAGCCTATTTAAACACTCGGTTTAGGTTTGTTTCAAGACACAATAATTTTGAGAGTTAATAAATTTGAGAGGATTTTCTTTCTTTGTTCATTTGAGAACTAAATTTGAGTTATCAAGGATTACAACCCTTGTGCCATCTTCGAACTTATCATCCTTCATAGGGTGTGGCATTCTTCACTCCATTGCAATATAGCTTCGGTTCTCCCCTCTTTATGGGCAATGGGTTGAGTTTCACTTATTATAAAATGATTGAATGCGTTCTTGGGGTTGTCTAGTGACAAAGGTGTTTAGGTCTCTCATCTTTATATGTGGGGTTCACATCATTCTCCCTCCTAGATTAATCCTTCCACTCGCTAATAAAATAAATTAGTTGGATATATTCCTCTAACTACACAATAGAATATCTCCATACTATGGCCACTCAATAGATATATCGGGTTAGGTATCTTAACTATGAGATTATTGATAACAACTTATCCATTATAGATAATCATTAGGGTTTAAAAAAGGCTATAGTATATTTTCATAAATGTCACCCTACAAGGGTGTGTTCTAAAATTTATTATCATACATATATTCCATTTGGCTAATATCTTCTTTATTATTTTCAAAGGAAAATTATAATGGAGTTACCATAGATAATCTACTTGAGGAGTTACCTTACTCCGTTGGCTACTTGAGGGGTTACTATAATTGTGAAATAAAAATATCCCATAACCCAATTTATATTATGGTGATATTAAGTTACACCTATATTAATCAACTCTATTTATTGCACCTCATGCCCCTCTCTCTCTCTCCTTAATTGTATAATGAATTCCTCTAGAGATATCGTAAATATATAATATCATTGACTAAAAATTATTAGGTTCCTCTCCCTAAGAAATGATATATTAATAATTTGATCAATAAAATTTCTAAAGATAGGGATAACCATTATGGTACTAATTTACGTTTCTAAATATGGGATGATTCCCCTTATCATTACAATTCGACTTTTATCATCTCAAAATATTCCTCCCAATATCTCCAATTACAATAGTATAAGTATACGGGGACTCACATATATAAGATTATATTCCCATAATAAATATCTCGTAGGAGATATACGAAGGTTGAATTAAGCTATTAAGAATAGAACTTAATATTGGCATGTAACTAAGTGAATAAGTGGGCCATATATATAAGATTTCCAACTCTTGATCCATTGCAAGAGTTGGCCATGAACATAATATTGGATATACTAGATTGGGCATATGAGTGTTAACCAAATATAGGTGAGCTAACGCAATTATTACCTTTCAATTTTCACTAATGATCAATAGGTATAATTAAACCTAAAACCATGACATTATATTAGAGAGGGAGGGAAAATATAATTATTGTATATCCCGGAGGTAAATAGCATTATACAATAATTATATACTATAGTATGGTTATTATCCATTAGTTAATTTTCCCTCCTTCTCCGATATAATGTCATGGTTTTAGATATAATTATACCTATTGATCATTAGTGAAAATTGAGCGATAATAATTCCTTCGACTCGTCTATATTTGGTTAACACTCAAATGCCTAATCCAAGTATATCCAATATTATGTTCATGGCTAACTCTTGCAATGGATCGAGAGTTGGAAATCTTATCCGAATTGCTATTTAACCTACAAGGGATAAATATAGAGTTCATTATTGGCTATAAAGAGACGTTGATACCTTTTGTTTAAGTAGAGGATTAGAAGGATAAAATAATAGGGAGCTAGGGTTTTAGGATATCCCTCTCAATTATTATTTTTAAAAAAAAAGGAGTGAGAGGGATATCCTTATACTAAATGGTGAAAACTATCATGATGATCATATTAAATTAGTTGATATAGACACCCAAAAAAGGAGGAGAGAGGGAGGGAGATATTGAAGTGAAAAAGCTTGATAGAAATAAGCTAAATCACCCTCCTTGGATTCTTTAAGGAACTATACATATAGGCTAGATTGTTTGATATATACCCAACATTTATTGTGATGTTTATTGGTTCTAAGAAAGTCTTACAAGAGGATATTTAATTCTCCCTCTTAGTACCGATATTATAAAGATGGCCATCAATTGTTGCCCATTCATTGGACCTTTATGGGATTAGGGATAATATAGTGCTTTACTAAGAGAACGAATTCCATGTGGGCCATTCACTATAAGTTATTAATGGCCCACATAGAATTCATCTATAATTCGATGGGAGACACCAATGGTATATTGAAGTATATTGAACAGGGACTATTATCTAAATGACAATAGACGCTAGGCATGGACTTTTTGCTTAATATTTTAAAAGTGGTCTCTATATATTTGTTCCTATAGGATAAATAGGTGATATATTACGAGGACTCATTTACCTATATAAGGACCATATAATACTGAAGTTAACCCAATAAAGACTATAGTTTATGTTATATAGGCTTAAATAGATTATGGCCTACATCGGTAAGTATAGGGTTAATTAGAGATGCAACCCTATTGCCATGGATAAATAATTGAGCCAATATCAAAATGGACCACTCTCTAGTTAGCAAGTTCCTATAATTGACATGATAACGTAGTGATATGGAAGTGTGAAGGTAGACAATTCATATTCTAAGTTGATAGTGTGGCCGGAGCTTAGAATAGCTTGAATAGGTTACTGTAGTGGTCATAAAAGAAAGAAATAACCATTTGGTGCTAATAATCTCTAGTTACTAGATAATAATAGAATTGAGAATGTACTCGATTATTACTTGTTATGAGACCATTATAACCATGACCTAGTAAATGGAGATTACCCATTACAGCAACCTATTCAAGTATACCCTTAACTATGATATACATCTCCTTAATGCAATTTACCCAAGGAGTAAATTGGTAGGTCTAATTTACTCCTATTAATTGACAAGATGTGTAATAGGTCCATATCTCCATTTATCATTAACGGTTTATCTTCCACATAGTTAAAATGCCTATTTATGCCAAATCACCCTTATATAAGTAATTGAATGATATACTATTATCCCGCAGAGTACTTATGAATAAAGATACCCTTGGGTAAACATGGGATAATTAATTCCGAATTTAATGAGAGATAGGGCCTTGAGGAATCCCTCTCTTTATAAACTATTAATAATCTAGATTATATAAACCATATTATATTTAGAGAGAACACCCCCATAATTATGTATATAAAACAGGTATGATTATTGAAAATAATTGTAGTCAAGCCTAGAATTCAAAGTTTAGAATAAAACTCTTTAATAAGATGAATACCAAACGTTTTGTGGAGAGATGCTCTTATCAGGTCAATTAGCTAGAATTGATGTGTTAAAAGGCTCCAAATACCCCTCACCTAAAGATAACAGGCCATCAGCATCATTAAGGACCTAGGGTTGTAAAAAACTAAGACTTGTGATAATAGTGCCCTATTCGTACAAACGATAGGTGGGCTATCCTTTTATTAGAGGAACCCAATGAATAATCTCGCCCCCTAAAGGTACATTACCCTTAGGAATACATGTCTTCGCTATCATTCTCAATTGGATTCACATATTATGAGGTCTCTTTTGGAAATTATTTTTATAAAGGTTTCACCAACATCACCATATTTCAACTATCGACCACTAATATATTAGATATGAGATTTGAGTTTAACTTGAGGAAACAATAATCCATTAAATTTCTCACTTAATCTATGTGAATCCAATTGAGAGTAATAATCTCCTTTAGTATATAATACCACAAGTTATTACTGCCAATCCCTCTCCCTATAATTGAGTTTCGGCCTTTAACAAAAGTAATCAACTAATAGTGCTTATGTATGGTGAAGGTTATGACAAATTAGAGGGCTATATATATAGTTACACTATAAAGGCGTGATTAATTATAATGATACACGTACATGACTTTAAATAGGACCATTATATTCTAGTTTATGCCCAAACTAGGGTTGTGATAGGGCCATAAAAGTAGTCACTCCGTTAATAAGTGTCCAATGAAGGATACTCATGGAAAAGTTATTCACTCAAGTTATTCTCCATAAGGCACCTTGACTTAGAGTTATTCCATATCTTAGTGGTTAAACACCATATACATAGTGGTTAAACATGGAAAATATCTCCCTAGTTCATTTGTAAGGTATCTTACACATTATATTTATTGATGTACACTTAATAGATGGTTATCTCATCTACCCTTGATCTATAGTATTAACCCTTGTACATAATCTGAATATATAATTTCATAGGGATATTCTTTTTCATTGTTATCTAAGTGGAAGCTCCCTCTCATGTTACCTATCCAATGAGTTCATTAGGATATCATGGCATTATTATGACTATTAACTAAGTCTCATATTGGGATTAGTTATTCCTTATTCACTAAGTATTGGTTTGTAATAAATGTAATCAAACTATTACAATGGGTTGAACTATTATAGATTTGATGAGAATTACTTCTAATTGGAAATAAATAGTATAATTGAGTAATAGAAAGAGAAAAGTATATTTTTAGAGGACATAAGAGTCCTTACTAACAATTACGATAAGTAACTTATTACTTAAACTATTTATGCAAAAAAATATTGGATTAAATTGTAGGAATTGCCACTTAGTATTGAACAACTATAATATCCCTTTTGAAAACTATTGATTAAACGACCTAGTCACGACCAATCCTTATTGTAATAATAGCTATGTATTTGATAGCTACATTTACCATTTTAGAGTAATGGGGCATGCCACTCGGACCTATTGATATTATATGATAATATAGGGACATAATTCCTATATTACGGGAATTTATGGACTATTATCACTATGCTAGATGATTTTGACTTTGTAAACTAATTCCTCCTAATAGATAATTATTTATAGTATATTAACATAGTCTCCATAATATCCGTTTATTATGAGGGTTATAGAGCCTATTCTCACTATAATAGTTTAATGAAATATCCAATTATGATACAACAACATTTAAGGTCAATTTGCTCGATATAAGCATAGGTGGTATTACTGGGTTAGTTCTTATTGTTTAATCAATTGACGAGATACAATTTCGTTATCCTAATATAACACTAATAGCTTTTTTTTCCGATGAGTAGGCTATAAAGCTTAAGTAATATTGGTATAAATTAAAGGAGGATTATTCCTGGGTAAAGGTATCCTTTGACCATTTTGGAGATTATGTGTCCGATAATATTTTCCTATGAATTCCTTATAACCTTTTATAGTGACATACTATTATGTTGTATATACCCTAGTTAACCGATTACCAAATATACTAAGTAAATGAGTGTATCCCAAAGTGGTCTTAGGCAGTGTGAAATAGTATCATACAATTATATGAAGGGGTGTATTATGACACTCGAGGATAACTAATTACCAATGGAAAAATAACGATAATTGGTTATTTATACTAGCAATTATGCCTATTAATCTATTAAGTAATATCTAATGGTCATTTATAAATGTATGATCACTCACGATAGGTGATCTCTCAAATAAGAGTAAGGGTTATTCCCTCCGGTTAAGATTCATATCTACGACTGGATGAGGATTATTTATAGAATAAACTACATACTAAATGGATGGGTACCATTTATAGGGAGTGTTCATGAGATGAGAGGTATAAGCAATTGAACTATTAGGAAGAGATAGTGGAATAATAAAGACTTGATCGAATTAAGATATGTTCCCTATATAAACCCCTCTTAAATATCACCATATATTTAAGGATGTCCTGCTAGTATATATCATGAAATGCCAGTACAGTGTAATAGCCTATTAAATTAGCAAACTAGATAGTGATTCCTTATTAACTAAGTATTGGTTTGTACTAAATTGCCCTCTCATATACTAAGATTATATAATTATCATGTTTTCCATATTCCTAAATGAATTTATAGTTGATAATCCCAATTAATAGGCAGAGACATTCATCATATAACAAATTAGTTGAACTTTAGAGGAATTTCCTCATTTTAAAATGATTACTTCCATGTGGGTATTTTTGAATATCATATTGGTCATATCTTAAACTTCCATACTATTGAACTTAAACTCCCAAACATGCAAATGCTGAAAGAGGACCCTACAATATTAAATAGTTGTTTGAATAACCATTAATGGTAGGTGAATTAAAATATTTCTATCTATTAATAGTTATTTCGTAAAATATTAATATTCTCTCTATTTTGGGCGTAGAGGGGTTTATGATAAACCATGGTATTATCTTATGTAGATATTAAATAACTTTTTATATATTGTGGATATATACATATTGGAGTATAAAAGAGCACGGAATTATTATGATAATAATAATTTGGGTTTCCTAGTAGATGGTAATATAGCATATCCCTATGTATAATATACCCATCGATAAATATATAACCCTATCTTAATACTAGTTATATAGACCTACAATAGTATAGGGATTAACCATATACTATTTTGGTTGTACCCATTAATAAAGTCTCGGTATTAATACCATCTCATTACTTCAAATGTCCATGATTAGTTCGATAGAGTATAGCCCAATATTAATAGATAGGGAGATTACTAATATTTTAATATATTGTATAAAGGTATTAAGTCGAGCAGATATGAGAGTAGGGAAATATATATTAGTATATACTTATTGATGGGCCTCATTGAAGAGTATCCATTGCTAGTATACCCACTATATAAGGTGGGCTATAGGATGTAATATATTTATCCTTATCAGTAAACACTATTACCCTTATTAGAGGCCATTATTAGGTTGATCAATATTGCTAGATAGTAAATTAACCTATGATAAAAGGGTAATAATGCCCGATAGGGAGAAAATAATAGCTAGGGTAATTATTGTATAGTCCGTATAAATATTAGTAAATACCTTTAATATTAACCATGCATAGATAATGGTCTCTATCCATGATTACAATGGAAATGTGCGTGAACATGAACCATGTCCATAAAATAGTTGTTACCTAGGTTAATTATATAGAGTTACTATTTGTACAGGTACTATTGACATTGTTGGTAATTCATAGTAATACTATTAATAGTGTTACCACGGATAAAATATTAATATCATTGTTGGCTTAATTAAAGGTGATAATGCACTTAATATATGGCTAATAGATTAAATCCCTGTAAGAATTTGCTTATTTAATAGCCTTATCCCTAATATATTTATAAGGGTCAGCTATAATCATATCACTATTACCAAGATAAACCAAACATTCACTTAAATTCTATTAACCATTATACACTGAATTAAGGAGATGAATCAACATAGTATTATCACCTTCGAGAGTGAGGTGATAATTTAAATCATATATTATATTAGTAGAAAATGGTTAATATCTAGCCAATAATGAGTTAAAGATTGACCTAATGATCAAATTAAATAGGCTTACCTTAAATAGCTAGAGAGAATGAGTTAACAATAAAGACATTACTAGTTTCCTTACATTTGAGGATTAGTCATTTAGTGAGAGTTTATAAAATATCTTAACTCATCATTTCGTCTTAATAAATGTACCCACCAACTATTAAATTAGTATTGGGAAATATATTCTGTAAGGGTCGATACATAATATTTACCCCATTTGATGATTAGAAGGCCTAATATGGTTAGCTAATGAGGATGGTCCTCATTGACTATTTTAATCATCCTTTATGATTATTAATGTTCCTCGACGTTATAGATAATAACCATATACTATTTAGGGGTTAACTTTAAGTTATTGTAACTTATAATCGAGCCTATTTAATAATATCTGATCATAAGATAGGCCAAATCCCTATAACCATCTCACTATTAAAATTGTAAGTATATTAAATACATTATATACTATACCTCTATAACAATGCTCCATCGATATTGGTTATATAATATAAACTAGGGACATATAGTTAATTATATAGTTTGTAACTATTATGTTAATAGTATGCATCATTGATTATTAATACTCTACTATTAATAGACATTATAACCATATATCAACATATCATTAGCCATGATAATCATTAAGCTTATTACAACTCTCTATGGACCTATATTTAAGAATAAGAGGGGTGCACGAATAATTTTACTAAGACTATTGGGATAGTTGATAAATATCATATAGATAAGGGTAATAATCATGGGAAGACAGGATTAGTAATATTAACCTCATTATTGAGGTTAAACATATACTTATCAATCTATATTCAATCCAATATCATATGTCCCTTAATATACACATACCCTCATACTATTAATCTAATAATCAATAGGGCCATTTCCTTATTTGGACATACTCCTCACTAGTATAAAACGAGAGAGAGATAGGGAATTCAACATTTGTTATCCGGATAAAGTGTACATGGAATATGCCCTAAATTAAAAATTATAGAATTTTACTATAGTTAATAGAACTATAGACATATAAGTGGTTATGAACAACTTAATGGATATTTCAAAAATGTAAGATTGGTCTTTACCCTTAATATCTATAATCATTATGAACTCCATATACTGATATGTAAATCCGTTTTAGTGATGAGTATTAAATTGATAAAATTGTAGGCTAATCCATCAAGGTATGTGACATCAAGTGGAATATTAATGGGGTAATATTCTAGGTATAACAAAGGTTAAATCTATTAGGAGATATCCCAACAGTCTTAATACAATAACCAAGGTTAAATTTTATACATCATGAATAACTTGAATTGGTACAGTAGAATATTTAGAGCTATATCCTAAATAACATATAATCTAATGAAATAAGTGCCTTATTATCTTTGATTAGAATGATAGCCTATACCATATGTATTAAGAATATTTGATCTTATAAACTCTTTCATTGGATTAACATTGCTAAATTATCCTATTAGGGATCATATTATCTAGCCGAAATTATGATTGAGTTATGGAAAGGGATATCCTATTTTTATTGAAGAATATACACCAACGTAATCTATGTGATCAACTAGAGAAACCACCTATATATATATATATATATATATATATATATATATATATATATATATATATATATATATATATATATATTAATACTAGTGAATATATGAATTGTAATCATAATGTTTGAGGAACAGTTACCATCTCTTTAGAGCCTATTCAATTACAATTAAATCATTGTATGTAAAGAGGATATTTCAATAAAATAGATTGTGTACCTTAAAGATTAATAAATAGGGACCTATTGATACTTTGATGGATTATATTCATAAAAAGAAGGCATATTAGGAAAATGACCATTATTAGAATGGAGGGAGAATAATATAGGGATAGTTTCGTTCACATAAATATAATCAACTATTCTCTATCTTGAATCCCTTATATTATAATCCTACCTTTATAAAATAAGTATTTTGGGTAATTAGAAGTAGATATAATAGCCTACTATTGACAATAGAAGATAATAGTTGGTTATTGATGTTCAATATTAGGTATTAATAAGATAAAATGGTTGAATTATGGCTTATCTAGATGATATCATACTCTAGGTTGAAGGCCTATTGTAATAATGGTAATTATATGAATAACTTGAAGACAATTGTTTAATGATACTAAAAGAGGAGATGAACATGGCTAATCATTAATATTAATAGGGATAAAAAATACTTAATAATACCATAGTAGTTATTAATCAACTGGTATATTGATAGTTAAAATGAAACATACTTTGATTAAATTTAAGGGATAGTTATAGATATTAGGTCATTACTCTATTGACAATGAGTAATACTATTAATAGTGAATCATATTAATACTCGTATTATGGCCACTTATTTCAGATTTTAGTACTGCGTATGGTTTAGGAGGACCTTACATTATATGATATAGCTATTAATAGTATTGGCCTTTACTATTAATGGGAGAGTACTCCACTTTTATAAATGTGTGATCACTCACATTAGGAGGTATTAGTAGAGAAAAAAATGTAATACTCTATACAATTAATTGATTGCATGCCATGAATAACCAAATATTATAGTGGCTATACTAATCCATTTTTAGAGTCCTTTAGGGAATAAGATTAATCAAAACGAGTATGGTTCAATCACTCTAGCAATCGTCCCATATTAACCAACTATATTAACCAATGACAAGTATACTATCGATAACTATTATGTCGGACCATGGGTAACCTTTCCCGTAGTTATGCTTGGGATCAAATGAGGCTATGCTCATGGATAAATCATGTTAGATATATTAGATATTAAACCTGGAGAAGGTTAGGGGTACTGATCGTGGTGACCCTACAATATACGATCCTCTTTCACTTACTCTATAATATCAATAATCCTCATAAAGATATATAATAATATATTATGATCTTCTAGTATACCTTATATAGTGTACTAATGTTATAATAATCATGAATTATTGTTAACCTATTTAGATATATATAAGAACCTAGGCTGGAGTGATTAGACTAGACTAGGCTAATTTTCCTAATAATATTATTAACATAATAAGGATTAATAGTATAGTTGGTGCAATAGGTTAATACTTATAAATTATCCGAGTAATTATATCCCATTAATGTATCATAGGATTTCCAATAGGCTAATGGTATATTGATCTCATATCATATATTAGGTGTATAGTATAAGGAACCATTAGTATATTAGGCATTACTAATTGATGTCCCCATCCCAAATAAATAGGGATAGTATAATAATAACTCCTATTGTTGACTTAGGATGTATCAATAGGACATCTATTATACAATAATATGGGACAACAGGTACCATTATCTACCTAAGGTAATATTAATTATAGCTAATAGTGTTATAATACACTATTAGTTAAAGTAACAACCATATATTTATAATATTTGTAATCATATTAATAAGATTATTATCCGTGAAACATAGGGATAATCTTAAACCCAAATGGGATAGATTTATTAGGATAATCTTCCTAATAGGCTGTAGAATGATCCTTCGAGGAATCCCTCCATATTAACCTAATTAGGAGGAATAGCATATTTAAATATGGGCTAACTATATTTTGGGATAACTTATGGAATTCCCAAGAAAGTTATAAGAGATGTATCAAAATCATTACCCTACTCATATACCTTAGAGGTTCTCATGGATACAATTATCCCTTGTAGTTACCCTTATTGCTTCAGAAAGGGTAATCATATTATCCTTATGTTTCCCTTGTATATCCATGTCTCGCTCGCACTAAGGCTATCTTAGGCACTGTAATTAACAATATTATTTTATTAATAATAAGCCTCCCGGTAATGAACAGGATAATCTATCAAAGGTGGATAACATCACTACATAACTATATAACATATATCTCTTCGGGGTATCCATTTGATACATTATTATCTACTAGGATGTATCCAATCAACAATTATTGATTAATCCCTTTGGTGATGTTAACTTTAATGATGTGGGTTTCTAATTAACTCCCATCTTGAAGTATCCATACGTTTTAACCCATAGGCCTCAATATCTTAACCTATTATGATAATAATTATATCCATAACATATTGATACTGAGCTATCTCCAATGAGTAAAATGTTGTTTAACCTCATGCCCCTCTCTTCTAGTTAAGGATTACATTTCCTATCATTAATAGTATGGGCCTTCTATAGAGAACGCCCATGTATGGGATCAATGGGGATATTAAGTTACAATTATTCCAAAATAACTAGGACCTTCTATACCATAATTTTTAATGTTGTCATCAATGGTAAGTGTACGGATTCACTCGGTATTGAAACATGCAATTTATTAATGTGAGTCTATTATACCCACTTTATGGGTTGACCATGTAATTGGTAAGGGAGCCAATTACTGTAGATACTACCTCTAGAGTATCGGATAACTTAACGATACCCATTAATGCCTACCTAAATCATAGCTTAGGTATGAATTACTAGTAAATATATGGGCAATAGATGATGAGATCCCTCCATATTATTGGTAATGTTATAAATATATGTCTATAATGAGTACCAATTGACCTATAACTTAATTTCTAATCTAAGATAGTTCCCAATATGATGGGATCCTTTTAGTATTAATATTTAAGTATATTGATAGTTAATGTGTATAACCTTAGATTGGGTTTAATATAACAATACCTATAATAGCTCACTAATAAGGTAACACTCTCTCTCGTGATAATTATAACTATTGTATTGTTCTCGAATTAAGAAATAAGGGTAACTTAGGGGATTAACCGTGGGTAATCAAACATTTTACTATAATATATTATTACAATAATTATTTATCCCATCATATAAAGTTATTGGGCTAACTTTATCATTCTAGAGACCCGCCTTTGTCACTTATATAATCAAGAGAAATATAATACTAGTTAGGCATATATGTTATTGTTTACCCTATCAAGAGATAAATGGCTAAATTATAACCCCTGATAGGTTTATGAGCACTACCCAGTTAGAAAATGATATTATCTCAAATAATTATAAGTAGGCATGATGATAAGTAGGGGAGACTATAGTCAATATATCGGTGCCAATTGATATTCATGGTTACTCGTCATTACCCTAATATATAGGAGTCAAATTATTAGATAATATCATTAATGTACTCTATGGTTACACATATCATGACAAATATTATGGCCCATATTGATGGATATATAATACTAGTCCAATTAGGTAAAATACCAACAGTCTATATCCTTGAGTGATTTAATATCCTATGGTTCTAACTCAACATGCTAATATGTTAACTAGATTTAGTGGGATATATTCTAGATAGTGTTATTATGGGATAAAATATCGCACATAATAAATTCCATTTAAAAGTAATCAATGGATAGGGACTCGTCCATATTAGCAATGCGTTTAATCATTATGTGTTTGATACCTATTTAATTATTTAGATTTATAACTCATGAAATGATAGTAAATTGTATGTATTATGGATAATATTATCTTATCAAATAATTGAACAAATCATAATAAAGTTTCTTATACCATCATAAAAGGTTCATACTCTAAATGCTAATAATATGCTAGGGAATGATATATTATTCCCTATTCATAATTCATAATGTAGATTAAACGATCTTATCCACCCTTTCCAATTATAGTAGTATACTAGAGTAAGAGGATTATCCCTAAATTATTCCCTAAGTTATTTAATCATTAATTATAGTATAATATTGAATAATATTAGAGAGGGACCCTACTAATAGTAGTAACCTAAGGTTGACCATATTATGATTTAATAGTTATTGTTATATCCCGTCACTATAATGGCTCTTATTATTCCATATCATTAGTTTTTTTGTTTTACAAAATAAAATAGCTAATGGCCTTATTATCACAAGAAAATGATGGGCTTGATAGAGAGGGAGGGACAAAACGATGACCGTATAGTAATAGTGGGACCGATACCTAAAATTTACTTTATGTTTAGGCTATAGATAATTTAGGTAATATTTATCACCAAAAATAAATAGAGAAAAGAACCAAGGTCCTCCTAACTGGATGAGAGATTTTGATGAGATAATTTATTGATGGCTACAAATTATATTAGTCATCCCTCGCTAATATTTTTATATTGGTTTTATCAAATGGCTACCCCCTAGATATCCCTAATATATTAATAATGATATTAGTAATACAATATCATAACCCCTTAGGTCAACACTAATATAATTTGTATATAATGGGGATATCCCCTACTCTTGAAGAGATATTAATTGAATATCTCATATAAGATATTGTTACCTTATTTGCTCGACCGTTAATCAGGTGAGGGCTGATCAAAATTAATAACCTTTGTATGTTCATAGGGAAATTTATATAGGTATATCCAGCTATAATATATGTATATATTTCATAAAGTTTAATTATACCATTCTCTCAATATTTGGGCTATATTATGAGTTAAATTACCCTTTAGTAATTTAAGATAGTAGCCATAATTGTTATGGTTAAGATGATAGTACTATTAACCTATCCATTGCCTATGGTTTAGGAGGTATAATAACTTACAATATTTATCAAATTAGAATTTTATACATTATGAATGTATCCTACTATCTATTAGTCTAGGGTTATATTCGGGAATTACTAATCTCCATTAGTAAACAAGGTCTATATATATCCAAACATAATACTCACCATACATAAGGTATGCCTCCATTTAGCTATTATAAGATATTTACTTGTTATAGAGTCCTCAAGAATCTTTAACCATAGCTATAAAAATCCAATAACGGGATATGATTATAGCTTTATACCATAATCTAAAATTGTGAAATGCTTGATATAATAAGTGGGATCGCTTATATTCCTTGGTTACCCCTAAGTCGGACACCTTTGCTCAATTATTACCAATCTCTCTCAAAACGAATATATTAACATGACATTTTAACCTTTAAATAACTTAATAAACATTCATCTTATAATTTTGAAATGAATTAGAAGTTCACTCTATATTACACCATAATGGTATAAAGTCTTTTGTTGATATATCCAATTATATAATCCGTAACAATCTTGGTCAATTATAACTAGAAGAAAATAATATATGGTATACTGGTTAATTTCACAACTCAATCAGGTGTGAAGTACTAATACCCATAACGGAAAATTTCCCTTTATATGAAGCTTATCTTATAGATAATAACCGTGTGGTTAACCTATAATTTTATACTAGTATATATTTCTAACCATAATTTATAATCAAAATATGTTAGAATAAGGAGATATACCTCTTAGCTTAAGGGCGATGCTCACCTAGTTATAACACTATCAGCCTCTAGAATGCTCATTCTGGACAACTCTCTATAGACATGTATTGATATGGAATTATTACAGTATATTCATCCTAATAAGAGTTGACCATCTTAATAATTTTATACAAGGAACAATGGGGAGTATACACCATTATGACAATATCGTAGTGAAAAGAACGAGTACCAAACAAGTAATAATGAGATTATTAGATATGATAAATAGTATATAACATATAAATGCTATTCCATTTATATGATAAATCCTAATAGTATGATATCAATAATGGATATACATATTTAGATAACACTATGATGCTCATAGATAGGCCATATTTAAGCCGATAACATAGTTCCTTCAGTTATCCCATGAGGAAGGGTGTTATGGCTAATAGGGTTGGTAACGCATATAAGTATTGACCATAATATTAAATGGTCTCCATTGATAGGAGTATATTTTAGTAATGTCCTATGATTATTCAATTTAACCATCATAACTAGATAAGAATTAGGTGATAACAATAGTCCCTAAATATATTGTCTACTAATACCCTTAATTATGAACTACTAGTGATAAGTAGAGTATATTTTAGCTACCAATATCTCCTCGGTGATCATGGGATATATGGTCCCATATCATACCCAATAGGAAACATAATGTTTTGAAATTAAGATGCTATAATTAATTTATTTATGGTATATTGAATCAAGAATACATGTCCGTATATTATTAGGAGCCTATTCTATAATATCAATGGGGATATAATTTTACCTAGGCTAATTATATATTTAAAATAGGAAAGTTGATAATTATCAAAATACTCTTTTTATAAGTAATGGTCCGATTACATTAACTAATTAGATTAGATACATATAGGAGAACTAAATATGAAACATGGTATAATAATCTTGATAATTATGCCCTAACTATGTATTATCCTATCTTAACTTCTCCACTTAAAATGTTGCTAGTATACAAGATTATCAAGATATGTAACCTTTCATGAAATACAAACCTACTAGAAGATTATCAATATAGTTAAGATAGGATAATACATAATTAGGGCATAGTTATCAAGGTTATTATACCAAATAAAACATGAGCTTGTACGTTTAGAAATTGGGATTCTCCCTTAGTAAGTCAAACATTAACATTGTAATATAAGTATACCCTGTATAATAATACAAATCATATATGTAAACAATTGATAAATCCTCTCTATTCCTTAAGATGGTGGCACATCATATAGAGAGGTTGTTCCACAATATAGGTTATAAACCAGGAGAGGGTATATAATAGTATTAATCCTCAAATTAATAGTTACCTATAGTTATGATATATTGTTTGAGTATTATAATTTAAGATCAAATAGACTCTCTAATATGAGGAAATAATGAGAATAATAGGCCATGTCAATTCACAAGAACATTTAATCCGAAATTCCGTTATGGATAGTGGTAGGTCCAATAAAGGGATGAATGGTCCCATGTATGGACAAGTATTTAACAATTTTTGACTTAACTATTATATCATGGATTCTATCATGACCACAATTGACTCTCATAAATTGGGGATTCTTTAAAATAGTGGGTATATTATAGTACTCCTGATGGTACCTATTTTTTTGGCTAGTCTATTAATAGTAGAGTACTATAATTTATAGTTGATATTCGATGGAATATAGGCTAATTTTATCACTAATCTCAAGGACCTATTAAATGGTATCTCACTATTATGTAGTGAGGATATTTTACTAATTCTAGTCTATTATAAATATCATCTAATAGGTATAGGATCAATATAGATTACTAACTCACATATCTACATTAATCAAAGTGTTCTCAAATTAATCATATAACATGACGGGATGTTACCTCAAATTATGATATTCGATGGAATATAAGATAGTTATGCCTTCAATATACAAAGGTACTTACCAAGGATAATCATATATATGCCAATATTTGATACTTATAGTATCATAGGATATTTACAACCCTAAATAAGAATAAATCAAAGGTAAATGAAAGGTAATCACTTTAGGTTGGGGGAATTCATATATGGACTAAATGTTATAAATTAATATTTCCCTCTCTTCCTCATATCAAGTATTATGTCACATATCCTATGACATTAGAATGAGTATGGTGTATCTAAAATGTATTTACCCATTATAAAGATAGAGCATAATGTTTTATATTCATACCTAATAAGGAACTAGCAACATAGTATAATTATAGTGAGGTACCTAGGACTACCTATTATTCTAGCTATAGATGACTCAAATATCATTTTCAAGTTACTAGATTACACTCTAATAGTAGCCTATCATCGAATTATTTTTTGATAATGGACTATACAGACTCAAACTCAAATTCGGTGACAATGGCTAATAAATTATGGATAGCCCATAGTATTGGAATATCAATGTAATTATGGGTATAACTAATACCCATAATTATAAATTAGCAATTTATACCAATGGATGCCCTACTAATTACAAGGGGAACATGTCGTTAGTCATGGTCATGACTAAAAATATTTTAGTCAAGGCTAAATAGATATCCTAATATAATGTATTAGGCATAATATTTGTGAGTTTAATATTATTCAAATTGTAATAATGACTTCTCTACAAATTAATCGGATAACCTTTTAAAATTATCCATATGTCCGACTAAAATATTTTAATTATGAGTGCCTACTTGTAAACTATGATGGTCCTATGAATGGTCAAATAGGATACTGTTGTATCTCTATATAATATTATGGAAGTTTATGAATTACCTTTCATAATCATTAATCGGAGAGACTATTAAGTGGTTCAATCCAAGTTAATACTCATGCTAGTATTAATATTATCATTATCCTTATGGAGAATATAAGGTCACCATTACTTCCCTCAATATGTTTCTAGATAATGAGTATAACATAAGCCTCCTAGTAATGAAGGTTTGTATTGTATACTATTCAAAACATTATGCTTATTATACTATTCTCATGAATAGTCATATAAAGTGAGTGCAGGATGTGTCAAATAATCTATTAAATAACATGAGGTAAAGAGTCATAGTTAATTCCTAATTATAAACCAAGGATTGATTATATTATGTGGCTTATTTGTGGGATAATATTGTGTTGAACATAGCTAAGTAAATGGATAGTATTGTGCCCAATGTTCTTTGAGGCTAGGCTATATCATCTATTAAGGATTCTATCGAATAGTATAAAGGACTATTCTTACTACCCGGATGTTCTATAATTATATACCCTTTCTCGTGACCTCTAGCATGATTTATCCTAGGATACCTTTATTCTAACCATCACTTTTATATACCCTTGGGCTTACTCTAGTAACAATGATAATGGTGAAACATTATTTAATCTAAGGTATAATAGCAAGTCGGACACAACATTCGTATTAGGTATAAGACACTTAAATATTTGCTAAATGTTAGCAGCATTTGGTATGCCATGCTATAATGATCGAGTTATCAACATCTCATAGAGGTGAACTAATGTTTGACTTACTATTATACCCTAGATTAAAGTATTGTCTTCATATAGATAATCATCCATACTATTTATGGGTTAATATATCAAAGAATGGATGATACTAAAATTAATTGAATAACATCTATACTCTTATCTAGCCTTCTGTATTCTATCACATTAATTAATACTCCAACAATTTGCCATCATGGTCTTTAAATCTATTAATTAAATTCAATGCTATTATACTCAAGAGGACGTAATAGCTCCCTAATAAATATTTTAGCCACCATGGATTAGTATAACCCTTACTTATCTCTACCATAAATCTTTCCTAATTTTATAAATAGGATATCTCCTTAGGAGTTAATTATATTGATGCACATATCAAGTAAAAGATATCCTCAATCTGAATATAAGTATAATAGTAATGAAGTGGCTAATAGTTATAATACAATGACAGCTATAATTCGTTAAACCATCCTATGGAGATATTCTTGATATTCATCATATGCTCTTTTTAAATTTAAGGTTCTATTTACATTCGGTGATGGACTACTCATTATATACCAATACTATATAATTTCCCATAACTAAATAGGAGTTATATTGTCCACCTTAAACAAAATAGGTTGAAAACTATCATAACCTATATAGTTGGCCCTTGGATTCACATATTATTAGGATGATTAAGTAAGTAGGGGTTAATACTAACATAACATAGGTAGATTGTTCCCATTTTAAAAGGTTAATAATAGGTATAGGGATTTGTACTCTTATCTATTCATAACAATGGCAAACTATGTAAGGCTTATTGCCATCTTCTGTGCATGGTCCCTATAGCTCACCATGGTGATTATATTTCACCTAGAAATACTCAAAATGTTGATCGAGGATTGGGAATCTACTAAAATTCCAATAGGACCATATAATTTGTGCATATTAGGATACCATATAACATCAAATGATTTTCATAAATCTACGATTTGGTCGAGCCTAAAATAGAAGTATTTGTGAACTAAATATGTCCCAATAGGATATATTATCACTACCTCGAATTCACCCCTAGAGAATATTTGGGGATTAAATTATATTTTAGCACTAATATGCTATTTACAAAAGAAAATTAGTATTGTCATCAATTATGGGGATGATAGTACGTTACTAGCAAAGTACCTTTGTCCAACACTATGATTAACATGGTAACGATATGCCCTACTGAATTAAAATACAAAAGAGTTAGTTACCCTAGTTACTACCCCAATTAGAAATTGATATTATCATTTATTCGAGGTATATTTAGGTATTATTCAAGTCAACCATACAAAAACCTTAGCTAAGGTCCTTATTGTTCAATATACCTATAAGAGTGGTGGTACATTGATTATATTCTTTTAGAGTACTACCCTAATATATAAATAGAGGAGAGACTGGTTGAGAAATGTGGAAAACATATAAGGGACTCTTTATTATGTCACCCCTTTGATTATCCTAATCGGGAGAAGTCCTTATAATCATCTATTCGGGAGTACGAGGCAACTATTTTATCAATATTGATTCCTCCCCGACCAAAATTAGGTGAGAATATAACATATAAAGGCCATTATCCAATGCCTTAGAGAATATTATTACCATGATATCTCAGCTCGTATTTATCTGCTAGCCTAAACAAGGTCCGAAGAAATTGGTACTATCCACTCCCAATATTTAATATATTGAAACATTTTCTTCCCTATAATATCAAGGGGATATTAAATTAGTAAAATAACCTAATTGACCCATTACCCGATATATCTCTTAAACATTGGCTCCATTATAATGCATAGTTTAGTCAAATATAGGATTAATCCTCCTATATTACCAAATTAATGTCCGATAGGTTGATATTATCACATACTGAATTATATGGCAACAAGTATACCTCTTCTATATCTCCCTATAGGTTATAGGACTTACCAAATATGTTAGGTATAGATTATCCCGATGTAGCTGAATTGCGCTATAGGTATTAAACGAGGCCAATCATATGGGAAAGCTTATATTGTTAGGTAGGGAAATATTGGTATGCACTCAATATATAACATCTTTACCCTAAGGGAGCCCATTAAGGGATCTTTAAGTTATTCATATAAGTATGTTATCATACTTCATTATCACTTTAATTATTATATTACTTGGTGATATAATAAACATGGTAATTAGACTACCAATAATCAAATGGTCATGAGACTATTTACGCTCCGATGATTTAATACCCATGCGTGATACATTAGTAATTATTTACTCCCTTAATAGAGTAATGGGTAATCATATGTTGATATTATAGGCTGGAAATGGTTGATAACTCTCTATGCCCCCATTGGTCCTATTGATTATTCATTCAAGTAATCCTGGTTAGCTTATTCCTAATTGACATCAATTTAACAATAGTAACCATATTTCTCGATTGATAAGTTAGCCTATTATAATTACTTTGATTATACGGTTAGCTTGCCCCCTTATTAATATAAGGATATATACCTCAAGTCATCATTTTTAATAACTCTATTATCTCCAAATAGTCTAATAAATAGTTTTTCATGTTGAAAATTACGGGTTTCTCTAATAGATGATACAATTAAGAAGATTGTAAATAAGGCTAATTCGAGCTACCCATGTCTATACTTTTTAAGCCTCTCATCAATGATAGGTGATATATGTAGACATTAATTAATAACAATAAATCTAAATAGGTTAACTACCCTATTATTTAATGATATCGAGCACTAGCCTACCTCGATGTAGTTGAAGAATAATACTATTAAGAAAATTAGGCCATTACTATATATGAATATAGTTCAAGAATAATTAATATTATCCTTTCAAGAGAGGGGGATACGTTTACCTTAAATACTAATTAAGATTATCCTTAATACATCGTGGATACTATCAATATTTAAATCAATGATCAACATAGGTCATTTTTATCCTAATAATCCAAGTAATCGAGTTCATTAGAATTATATCCCTATTATAAGTCTTAACTAGGTTGATATTTAAATAATAAATATTTAATGGATTAAATATTAATTTAGGTATCCTATTTAGGTAAAATAGGATAACGAGAGGGTACCCCTATATATTGGTCTATATTTAGCCTTTACTAAATAGTGGCTTAAGATATCTATACTTTTATTCAAGCTAAGAGTTAACTCATATTCATTAAGAGGTATCATATATTCCTTATTAATGATTAGTCATATCCTCTTACATTATCCTTATTCATTAGCCTAGTGATATATAAACCCACTGTTAGAAAAAGGTAAAAAGACCCTAGTTATTCTCTAGTCCCTACTAATAATCAGATGATATGTATAGGCATAAAGGAGCATCCCGACCAAATTAATCAGATTACCCTCCCTCATTAAGAATAGGTTGTAGTATTAGGTCATTAATACCTATTATATGAATCTATTACAAGGGCCAACATAGCGAGTGAACACCTTCAACGAGAGCGATGACCCTCATGATTAATAACAAGAGTGATCAAATTGAATTCATAAGCATGAGAAGAGGGTTAATCCCTACATGCTTTTGGTATATTATGGAGCAATATGGAAAATTACTAGAATGGTATAATTAAACTCTATGAAATATATACAGATATTATAGCTAGATATACCTATATAAATTTCCGTAGGAATAGATACAAAGGTTATTAATTTTGATCAGCCCTCCATTCTAATATTATTGTGAGATATTGGGTCATAGTAATCAATACTCTATAACCTGGTTCACCAATATAGTTAATACCATAATGGAACGAATACCTAATTGAGATAGATTATGCAGGATAACTACCTTCCTAATTTCATTAAGGATAACATACTCCTATGAACAATTTGATGGGTTAATATATTAGTAGGTATAAATCATTGAGCCAAACTAATTTAGTGGACTATTAATTAAATACCTTCCTATTTACTATAGTGAATATATCAATTATACTTAGGGCTAAAATATCATAATTTGAGGTAATTACTAACTACATGGAAAGTAAATTTTGATGGGAATTATTACCATATGGAATAGCCCAATAGTCAAATCCATTTGGGAACTAATTTTCCTTGATTGTAAGCATCCTATCGAGAGCCTATTATAAGCAGTCTCTAGTTACTTGAGGTAACCCCAAGGTTATTTGGCCTACTCCATATCATGTTAAATTTCCCAAAAAAGATATTGTATTAATATGTATAATAGTTTAATTTACAATAAATAGTTACCATATATTTTTTAAATAAATGTTATCAAGTTTATGATAATTGAAATTATTTGGTTATCATTTTGGCCTTACCATGGACAATTTCCCAATAAATGATAGGGATTGTTGAGACTTAGGAGACTTAGTGTAATTAGGTATAGGGTATTTTCCTATAATTGTGGTCATACTAATAGAGTTATGAAGAGAATATATTAAGGTAGTGTAATAACCATGACCTTATCTACACTAAATGTTAGTGAATATTGCACGAGTAATCGCTTAGTGGGATTGATACCCATAATATTTCTATATAATCTAAAATATAGTCTAATTATAAGGAGTAACATATTCTCAACCTAGCTAGGTTATCACCAAGTCATATAAAGACCAGTTAAATAGCCAAAGTATTTATAATTGAATAGGGGATATCATCGTTGGTATTATACAATGCCCTCTCGATATATTCACAATCCTTTGGGACTATAATACATTATAATGGTTAATCACTATAAGGTCATGGTGTTAGGTATCTTAGTTAAACAATGTTAGATTAAAGGGGTTGATAACCTATAATGAGTATACTTAGGTAAAGTGGAGAGTATTATCATTAACTATAATCTCTCAATATTATAAACACATGAGTCTCCTTAATCATTATTTATCATACCGCGTGCATCTATTGTTAAGCCTCTTATCTCATTATCATGACCAAGTATTGATAATTAGGTTATCAATTATGATATTTGGGAAATACCTTAGTATTATTTATATAATATTAATATAATCTATCATATGTAAATAATGGACTATTTATGATGACTATATAAACATATGGTAATCTTATGGTTACTCCAAGTATACTAGGGATAAATATGCTAATTTTATTCTCCCATGTTTATATCCATATTATTCTAGGATGTGATATACCTATATTTTATATGTTACCTCATATAATTATAGACTTATTATTCTAATTAGGTAGACCCAATTTTGATTATCTCCTCTACTAATACCTCGATTTGAGTTTATTTCTAGTAATAAATAAAAAAATTGGTATATTATCTATATTAAACTTAGGGAACTCTACATAATTACCGGTTAAGTTATTTTGTAATACCTACTCAATGGTATATACCTTTTAAGCTAATGCTAATTAGGTCCCTTACCAATATAGATCATTCATATCCCTATTGGAGAATGTACTATTCATAGGATAGTTAACTAACAATGGGTAACTAATATTATGAGATGGTACCCTCTAGGAGGTTCATTCCATATATTAACATATGGGTCAATTTATGGTGAGTACATAATGTCAGTTGATTACTATGGACCCATAATTGGTAAAATATAAAGATTACTAGATGAGACCCAACTAACATTTTATTTCTCGGATAACCATCCTATAGACCAATCAAAATTATTAGGATTACTAAATCCTACCCAAAATAGATTTATATCCCGGATAAATGTCCCATAGACCAACTAAATAATGTTTTAACAATTATGACCCCAAGTAAGGATACTCTTTTATCTAGTAAGCCCTACTAAACCCTATATTTAGGGAAAAAGACTTGGGATAACTATGATATTTGTACTATATTAGTACAAATAATCTACCAGATATAGGTCCTTAATAATCATTAGGATTCCTAATATTTGGTAAATACCCTACATAAATAGTTATTTTATATAATGCTTAATTATTAACCTCTTATCCCATTAATAAGACCTTTCTATAACTCGAGGCTCGGTGCTATAATATCGAGCTAAGGGGTCTCACATGTTCACTTTTTTTTTTTAACTTGGCTATTGTCACATAGATCACTCAATCCTTTCATTATAGAAAGGTTAACTCCTTAAGAGGTATATCACCTAATAATGGGATTATATCTAATATACTAGTGTACTCATATAAAATTATTATAACATAATAGACCAAGATGAGGAACCCTTTGATGATATACCCCTTATATTATTGGAGTATACTTGGTTAAAATATTGGTCAAAATATCTTTATCATTTATTAGTCACCTCTCAATTAATTGGTCATTCTAAATAGTATTATATATCACCACATGAATAATAGTAAATATTATTGATTATAACTAGGATCTGAACCCCTAATAATAAAGGAACTTATATAAATCTCCACTCCTATATGAGGGTCCCTCTTATGTAGTACACATATTGTTCATAATTACTTAGTTAGGCCATAATCTATATAGTTGTTTCCATGTGTATTGATTATGGTCTATTACCATAATCACTAATAGGTATCCTATCTACCTCATTATACTTGAATAATATGAGATATAAACTGTTGGGATATCTCAATACACCATTAGCCTATTAGATTAACAATGCTTAATATCGTATAGGAGCCATAACTGATTAGTCTATTAATATCCAATCGGGATTATATCTAATAAGAGTGGTTATACCATTAATAACCCATAAACTGTTATATCTTCTAACTGGTATGATTTAACACCATGACCTTTATGCATTGATATAATCCTAGTTGGTAATGAGAGTTTATAGGATGGTTTGATATGGTCAAGTGAGCTAATTTCATAATATAGTAATGGTGCCTTTTATACCTAATGATATCGCCATATAATCATGAAAAGAGATAAATGGCTAGTAGGTCAATGGGATTTGGTATAAGATTTAATAGCTAGTTGGTAGCCATACTCTCTTTAGTAGACACTATTGTACAATGATATATATAATTGGGATATATAAGAAGGTATATTAATGACCGATTAAAAGATACCTAGGTTTTAGCACCTAGTTGATTGGCTTATGCTTATTTAGTAACAATAATCTAGAATGTTTGTTTAATAGGTAACAACATAACTATTTATGCTCATTGGGTTTAAACTCATTGGTAATTTTATAGAGTTAGTATTAAGTAACAAAATGCTACTTAATTATAATAGCCAAGGTAATCGATCAACATTTTTATATCAACCCTATTCAGACTACTACATGGGTCCAACCTATTCAAAAATAAAGCTATTTGATCTAACTTTGTGCCCATCCCTATGTGTCCCCATGTTAGGCTTGTGGTTGCTAATTACTAGGTTTAACTATATCGTCATTTGTAATGATACTAATATATCATAAACATATGTAACCTAAATTGCAAAAAGTTAACTTCTAATCCTATTCATATAATTCACCTTATCTATAATTATACAATGATTGCATAAATAGGCCCATAATAGGCATTGATTGAAACATAATATTAGTTAACCTAATATTATGATAATCTCAGTTAAATAGACTCCTTATAATTACGGACTAGAGTTACTCAATATTATCCAAAAGAATAATATTATCATTTAAGGTTTACTCATGAATATATATCAAAATTAATTGATTGTGGGGATGGACCCAATCACTGTAGCCTAATGTGATAATGTATAAGTTAATTAGTAAGTATTGACCGGATAACCATATAATCTTAGGGATATCCTCTTTAGTATGATAATCCTTTGATGCGGTATATTCCTTAAAATATTGGGACAGGTTGAGAAACGTGGAAAACATATAATAGTATGATCCGTAAGATCCCTCAATTGGCTCTATGGGTGATATTAATATACCGTTATTATGGTTAATAATAAAGGTAATACTAGGTACAAATTATAGTACTGACTTATAATCGTACATTGATGGTCTCCCTTGTTAGGTTAATTGCTTATCATTTTTCATTATATATTGTTAAGCTTTAATACTTTTACCTTAAATTAACCTATATATACTATTATAACTAATTCCCCAATATAAAGGGTATTATGGAATCTCACTTATTATATGGTTACTAATAATAGCCCGTAATGTATACTATTAGTTAATCATATATGGTACCTTCCTGAATTAGCTAATTATTAGGGATAGACCTAGATTAACAATTTGATGCTCACCATGTATTTCATAGATATATAGGTCCCATAATTAACTCGAGGTATTAGTAGAGAAGATAAGAGGTTAGAATATATCCAATCTCATTAAATCATCTAGTTAATTATGAGTCGTTTGGGGAAGATATAAATTAATAGTTATAGATATTCATATCCTGAAAGGAGGAACATAGTATGAAAGGGTCATTAACAAACCTTATTTAGGGTTATTATAACCTATAAATGCTCATGAGTATTAACTTTTTAAATCAACCTCTACATCCACCTAAATCAATATTAGTATCCTAAGGGTTCCTCCTTAGGGTAGTATGGAGGCCTATTATGGATAATTAACTTTATAAATTGGTTCATCATAGAACTACCAAATAATGGTATTAACCCCATTGGTAATAGTTACAATACCCTAGTAAATTTAAAAAGGTTGGTATTACCATATGATAATGATTTCAACGAAGGTCAATAACATATATGCCTAACTAATATTATAGTGTTTATTACCAAGGTCCCTAATTTATTACCTAGAATATCCACTATTAGTAGAGTATTAGTAATCATGGCCCAATAACAAATAATAATAGGGATAACATTTTATCAAGTGGAAGGCTACAATAGTTAGGAGATTAATGCCCATCCCATTAATCTTCACTCTTGAATTGTTTCATTAGGATAATTATTTATAGGCAAACATATGTTATCCACATGTTTGCCTATAACATCAGTATAGGATAACAATTATTAAAACTGGAGTGACCATATAAGAACCTCTTATAAGATGATGTAGAGGGGTGAAGTATGGCCTTATATCCTCTCATAATGTATATGGACCTATATTTATCATATCATGAAGCCTTATAACTAACATCGGGATAGCATCCCAATAATCAACTATGGATCTCTTTTGTTATACCTAATCTTCCTATTTAACTAATTTGACAATCATATAAAATCATTAATCATACTCTACTATGGGCTTTACGGTATTATTAATAAGGGAGTTACAAATAGGAATGACATATAATTTGGGTAAGATTATATGAATGATACCAATAATCGGGATATTTCTATAGTTATCACTCCAATATATTATAAGTGATTATACTAGAGTGATAATTATTATATTTTAGCTAAAGACCTTATTATGTCAAATCATAGCCCATGATCACTTTTTAATTTGTTAACTCTGTATAAGTATGAATACTTCTCATATTATAATGAGACCTATGGGTTAAATCCTATTCAATAATTGGAAGGGGTGACACAATGTATTGAACAAATGAGCATATAGTAGGGGACATATTATAAATAAGGATTTGGCCTAGCTAAGGCACCATACAATAGTTGACAAATAAGGGGGATTAATGATTTATCCAGAATGGAACCAAACAATAAAAATATGGTAAGGATTGTATATGGTATAATTTAGTAGTAAAATTTCTCTCCAATAATTATATATACCATTAAGTTTGTTATAGGATAGCCTTGTATGTATATAAAGGCTAATCCCTCTTCCAAACTTATAGCGATTCACCTTATTTTATGACCTTATTATGCCATATTATACCTTATATCTAATAGCATGTCATATTAGTATTATAATTATAAGACCTATGGGTTACCCATTTATGATGATCTTAATTCTCTATAGGTGATAATCTACATGAGGGATAAATATAAATACACTATGACATAATGCTCTCTTCCAATTCGCCATATCAATATTGTTCATTATCATATTTAGAAGATATAGATTGGGCTATGCCCAAATTATATGTTATAGAGTAATATTAATACTAGTCTAAATACTTGATTAAATTAACCCTTATAGTTAGGGTCAATGAATAGATTGGGACCTTACCTATGGGACCGTAGCCCCATCTATATCTTCTAAATGTGATAATGAACAATATTGATATGGAAAATTGGTATACTAGGAAAATTAAGAGGTTGTTTGGTTCCATTATAGATAAATAATACAGGGGAACTAAAAGGGATAATATAACTCTTGTTTTAGTATGGGGCTACGTGGAAAGTAGTTATGGAATAATTAAGATTTATCTATAATATAGTATATTATTCATCTATTTTGGCCAAAATTGATAGGGTATTAATGTTTAAATTAGAAGGATAGTATACCATATTCACTTATTAAATAGATGAATTACCTTGTTCGATTGCAATCCCTTGATCACATCCTATATTATAAGAATAGGAGATCATACATTATTATACTGATATGAGATTGGGTCCTGGTAATTAATTATCCTTATATCACCCGATTTGGGGATCCTTGATACCCCTCTAGTCTCTACATTAGATATGCATTAGTGAATTTATCTTACTGATTACCCTTATAAAGAGGACATCCTTTTTGGAGAATTGGTCATAATGAAATAGTTGAGTAGGCTATTGTAATATGGGCATATAAATATCTCCTTGTAATTTAAACATTCAAAAATCTCCGGGTTATCCACTTACCATAGGCCTAGTCAACCCTATTTATTGTGTCACCCCTTAGATTACTTGGTGATATACCTAAATAATATAATTAATGGAGTGGCGAATATCATAGTGAAAAGATGACTACACTAATTTAATATGAATGGTTAAATTTAGTTATCCAATATAATACTTATTATTGAATGTTTGATATTAATACCCTCGATATAATATAATTATTACATTATTATGGGAAGCATCCTATATGAATAACCCTTATGTGAGGATAATATATTTGGAAGAGCTCTTTATAATATATCAGGACCATACATAAGTGTTCAATAATAGCCATGTGGCTCGATAACCTATTTATTATATCAAAATTAAAGTATTCGAGGAAATCATCCATACTATTTACTAATAATTCCTTATTACTAAGTGGGCATGATAAGTAAGGCGAGACTACAGTCGATATTTACCAACCTCATACAGAGATATCAATATTATGATCCACTATACTAATACTATTTTTTGTTAATATGCCTATTTTGGGTAAGGATAATGGCTATACTATTGTATGAGACCCGAATATATGTACCTTGTCGAGTCCTTCAACAATAGAAAGGATAGGGATGAATAATAAGACAAGGTACGTTGTTGACCATATTCAAGAAGAGGTAACTCTTGGAATTCCTAATATCTATATAATAACTTATGGTCATATGTTAAACTATAGATTAACGTGAGGGATACGAGCTAGGTTTGTCATGAGGTCAAAATATCACTAATAAATGTATACATGAGTTATTATATAGAGATTAGGAATTCCAAGAGTTACCTCTCCTTGATAATGATCAACAACATACCTTGTATTATTCCTAAAAGTATATTGTATACCATAAGATATACCCTAAATACTAAAAATGGCCCTTAGAAAATAGGGATCCATCCATTAGATAAGGAATAAATAAGCTCTCTCGTTAAGCATGAAGGGTGTGTGTATGAGAAATTACAATGTGTTTTTATCTTTACATTAGTATATAGCAATACTTAATTATGCAATAGTTTAGTTATACCTCCTTTATTTTGCCTTCATGGTATGACCAATTATAAGTCCATATCATTTTAGATAAGAGTACATTAGGAAAATGAAAGATATATGCCAATATCATATACCATTGATAATTAAGGCCAAATCCGTCGGGATTGCTATCACAATTGTTTTCTGGTTATTTTAAGGAATACTAGCTCAATCATATGAGAGGTCACATTATGATGTCTATTTAATCTATTTAAATAGTCATCCCTTAGATGATATCCTATTCATTTTTATACGATTAATCCAACTCATCTAAATTGAGGGTTTATAAGATATACGTACCTATAATTATGATTGATTATCTCCCTCCAACCACCTAGATACTTGTTTGATATATAATTATGAGAGTCAATATAGATTGTAAGGACAAGAGGGTATCCCTTTTCATTATATCATTAACTAATTAGGCCACCGTAATATAATATAGATTACCCTAGCAAATATGTACCCTAATAACAATATTATTGGGAAATAACTAAATAGGGTACTTTTCCCTATAACACTAGGTACCATCTTCGATATCTTATGATATGCCCATTACACCCATTCTCCCACAAATATTCCTCTACTAATAATTATTCTATGATAATTGTCCCTCACTAAGCTTATATTGATTCACTATGAGCCCTTAAGAATACAATACCCTCTCTCTACTTAAAAATAAGTTCGGTAGAAAGGTAATAACAAATAGGTATTTAGTCCATGGGCGCTAACTCTATAAGAGATGAGTTGGTCATGTAGCTAATCATGAACTGAAGTTGTGATTTTGCCACATAGTTCATATAACTAAGGACCATTAGTGAAGGACCCTTAGGGTAAGGAGTCTAGGGTATAATGACATTGGTTAAATTACCACTATATAAGATCAATTGTTTCCCGCAACAATCAGATTTACTTAAACTTGTAGGGATAAGGTTGTCTCTATGGATATAATCGAATTTTTTTATGAGAGGTCCCATAAGGTGATTATCAATTAATGGGCTATCACCTTGTTATCCTAAAGACAAATTTATTGTCATTTAGTTTAGTTCCTCTCCCTAATATCTAGATGTCAACTGAGAGAAATACCTATTAATAAGCATATGTCATAATTAGAATAATGATAATATGCTATTAGGGAGATAATAGTCTTTCTAATAAACTCCCTATTTTAAAAACAACTACAAACTAAGTTATATGTCAAGTGTATAATTCACTTGACATATAACTCGGGTATTACCTATCAAGTACCTTATCGTGCTTTATTTATGATAGAGAGTATAATATAACTAATATTACAATGTTAGGTATTTGGTATCATTCAAATACTTCATCCCTATTAGGTGACCATTCATCGGGGTAATTCCTCTCGATAAGAAATATAAGTCATGAGTTATTTAGTCTACACTTCGACATTCAATGAGGGGGATAAAAGAGACGGCCCCCTTTATGATATTCATTCCTCAAGAGTGCATAATATATATTAAGCAATATACCTATTACAAGGCTAATATACTATAAACCTTACAATATTAAGGGAAAAATAGACTTTAACATAGAGTGAATGTAAGGCATATATTCTATGGGAATGTTAAACAATGGCTCTATTAATGTTATGGTTTACTTATCATTACTTAATATGTTGTGATTTATAAATATTATCCACTAACTATCAAATTGCCTTAAAGAGGTCCATAAATGTGAGATCGAGTGGGGAATTAGATTGATCGCTAAACCAAAATTGGCTATATAACGTAGAGGCATATTTTCCCTATAGGTTGCCTAAGTGATTAATATATTATCATAACAAGAGTATATATACTCATTTTTTGGATGCATTTCTTGATAGTATGGTTAATCATCCTAACCTATACTCGAATAGTCTTTAATATTGATAGTCTATCCATAGAAGGATGATTAATATTAGTCCTCAATTATGGCTTACCAATTACGATTGATTATCTCCCTCCAACCACCCTTATTAGAACCAATAGTCCCTATTTGACCATTGTATATAAGGGAATTATAAAGTTTAATGTAATAGTATTTCTCACTCTAAAGAAATGGGTAATCCGAGTGATAACTCTTACAATATCTAATAATTAAAAAATATCGGGATAGCTGACAATTGATATACTATTATGTTTTGCGCCAATCTTATTGAAAATTATTTGATTCCCATATTGAGTTATCAACGTACGTATTCCTAATACTTTAGAATGGGAGTGATGGTCAATAGATTGTACCAATATTTTATAATTCTATTATCTCGCTCCATCATATGGTGACTCAACACTAATTGTTTATATGGATCCTCTCCATAACTTGGTTGATGTTATCTCATCATTTTCCACAATTCTAGCCATGATAAACTTATTAAGGTAAACATCATATAATGGTTTATGCCTTTGATATGCCAAATCTATATATCAATTATTATTTAACATGATAGCCATATTAGTATCAATTTAGATAGTCTTATACCTTATTCCTATATCTAGTTAAATATAGTAGTATCTCCTTCATAGTTGTTAATTATGATCTATCCTCATGCTTAGGCAACCTATTAAACATCGGTAACAAACTATGTGCATATGGGAATCCAATGACATAATTGTATCATGTTATCTCATACAATTATGTCATTGTACTCCCATATGCACACGATTTGTTACCTATGTTTAATAAGTTGTCCAACCATGAGGATATATCATAATTAACAACTAAGACTCCCTATTATAAATTATGTCATGTCAATCCCAAAATGTGATAATTGATCCTTAAAGCATATTTGTGCGGATTATATTGCTTATTTAGTAATATAATCCTCAATAATTCCCATTTTTCTTATAGTTAATTCCCACTTTAACCCTATAATGCTCAAACTTATATGCCCACTAATGATCGATGAAATAATACCAAACTAAATTGTATGCGGTCCTAAATTTAAAATGTTTAGAATAGTAAAAAATGGGGGTTTATAGGATATCATATCTCATTGGCTAGGGTAGATACCTTAGTATTCATGGTAACTATACTAAGTAGTTACTAAGGAATCCTTTAGGTTAATCATTATCATATTATAGTCACAGGTGAAGATAGATATTAGTTTGTCTAGGAACCCCTTAAGTATATGAAATGATGCATTTCATACGAATGGTTCTATATGAATCAGCTTAATTATGACTTTGATAAAAAGTATATATGAGCTAGTGTGTTTTTTACCAAAAACGGGCCAATCCTTATAGCATATCCCTATAATAGATCATTGTATAATCTAATAGTTGATCTTAAAATAGATGGAGATTTCTAATGGTATTCTTGTATCGTGATTGTAGGAGAAAAATGGAGATGGCCCATTACTAACCAATTAGAAGATAAACCAGCCTAAATTCTAATTATTGTTGCTAGACAATAATGCTTACTAATACATTATAAATTGATGTTATATATTCCATGAGTCACCAAAGAGATGAATTCCGAGGTAATATCAAGGCATTTTGATCATAGACCATACAATACTATTTTCCCCCTATTAGTGATAGCCCATATCCCATTATTATGATATTAGCTAGACATTAATTTGATAGTTAATTGTAATATACCTTAATCCTAGAGTTTATCTTAGCCGAGTTTAATACCCTATGTCCCTAGTCAATAATGGATACGAATCATGTCATAAACTAGCATCTTGATATATTCCATTATAAACATTCTCTCCTGATTAGTTTTATCCCTAACTCTAGGCTAATCTTGTATGGGATTAACTTGTACATCTTTTGGCGAATAGGATTATCCAACCATGAGTTTAATACCCTCTTGACAAGAGGTTAATTGATATCATAACAAGGTTGTAATCCAATTCACCATAATATCCTCTATTATAATACGGAGAGAGTACATTGTTATCATATATAATAGGTCACCCTTTCTCATTAGCAATTGAATTCTTGTATACTATTTTCACTCCTACAAACTCTAATAATGTAATATTCAAGCTATAATAATATCAATTCACTATACTTTCATAGTTGCCCATAATCGTACACTCGTCATCTTGTTAATATAAATGATATAAGATAAACTTATTTCTATCAAAGTTCTATTTTACATACCTATTTAAAATAATATTATGAGATGGCTAATTTCATAATAGATTTATTGAGATTATCAATAACCATAGTAACTCTTTATTTATTCAATCATAGATGTTTGATTCATAGATAAGGATAATTCGTTCTCACCATCTTTATAGAAAGTTTGGTAAACTCTATAGATAATATAGAAGAATAACTAGGACATGAAGAAATATTATTGGTAATCCTCTATGTGAGAGTCATGAGAGATATTGGGATATACAAATAGACATAGACTAGTGTAAAAGTTTCCCTCCTACAAATAATATAAACTCCGATTAGTAGGTTAAGCTTTTGTTGGGTAGTCAATTATTAAAGGACATTTAGTTAGGAATTTGAGAGTCGGTGAAGACATGTAAAGGCTAGTGATAATTCACCAAATTATTTTATTTGTAGCAAGCTTCTCTTTCGAAATATCATCCTTTAACAAGAATATCGGTTTTATAGAGGGCGGCTCATTCTTACAGAGTATTATTAAAATATATTACCTATGTAGGGGGTCTCTCACTCGACTAGGTTATTAGCTTGGGAGTGGAAAATAATCATGGGCCTCCATCTTTCAACCAAAATATCCTAAGGACTTCAATAAAGGTATACACTAATAGATTTATAAAAAGGTATTAATACCCTAGGAGTTAATTATATTCCACTCTTGTAGAATGGTGAGAGAGATTATATACTAATAAGGGCATAGTTAATCTTATAAATCTTTTTTCCTAATATAATATCATATACTCTTCTTTTGGACATAATTTATTACCCTAATTAGTAAAGTACATACTCATAATGTGGAGGATAGGTTTACATTAGAAACATAATAGGTAGTGCCCCTAAACGGAGAGGGGTTTATTAAAATGGTATAACCCTATCATATAGATAAATAAACCAATATATCGAGAAGCCATGTTATAGAGTTGTCCAAATTGATCATTAATTAGTTACTTCCAAACTGTAGAGAGAGAGGAAAGGGATAGACTAATTAAGAGGGAGTACATATATGATAAGGAGGTACATATATCTTATAGTATTCGAGAATTAAGGACAAAGGCTTATTTATTAAGCTATTGGAATTTTGCTTAGAGATTATATATAATAGGGTGTTAAAATATGGCTTGTGGGTCTCAATTAGCTAATAATATTTTAAAGGCTTTATATATACCTAAAAACCTTTTTGTTACTAATAGTCCCTATTTGACAACTATCATACTTAATATACCATCATAATAAAGGGAAATTAATCTTAGGCATGATTTGTTCAATTCGTTATGATATTATAGTAAATTGGACCGATGTGGAACATTAAGGCAAAGCAAGCATGATGATATATAGTCAATGATATAAAATATATCCCCTAAATTGATTAGGATATGATTACATGGGATATATATTAAAATGAAGAGTTAACTCGGCTAAGTTGATTAACTTGCCTCTCCTTCAATAATAAAGGTAATAAGGCCACAATAGAGTTGGTTAAGACAAACTTGGTCTAAGGAATAATGAGAGAATATTTATAGAGGAATCCATTGGAAGTCACTTCATTCTGTTGGTCTCAAAGACTTAAGGGAAAAAATCCATTAAGTATCTATGGCAAACGTTGATAAGATATATTATGATCGCTCTATGAAATCATCCTTTATAGAACCTAGAGAATTATCCCCAAAATATATAATCTAAATCTCTAAGAGATTATCATGGTTTGCAGACAAGGTTCCTAAAAGATGGTATTTTACCTCCAGTTGAGAAATAATTATTGATAGTCGAACTTAGAAGAGAGGGGTCTCTATGGCCCTCGTATTTACAAATAAGTCATGGTCCCAATGAAAAAAATTTCATAATTTTTCCATTTATATTTGAATATATCTAATATTTTTGGAGTATATTAAGTATATAATAGGAGAATGACTTAGTTAATATTGATATAGAGTTGTCCATATATCCAACCTCTCTCGATGAGGTTTCACACACATACAAAGCTAGACTAGTGGCAAAAGGGTATCGTCAAAAGATGTACAAGTTAATCCCATACAAGATTAGCTTACGATTAAGGATAAACTAATCAACAGAGAATGTTTATAATGGAATATATCCAATTTAACAATATACTATAGCCCTGTTCTTAGGTGTCAATAATTAACTATTAGAATTTGTTAATTATAAACTATTAACCTATCTACTAAATTATTTTATAATAGAAACAATTAGGGTTAGGACTAGCTAGGAGGGAAAGATAGAGTAATCTAAGTATTATAATCCCCTTTTTGCTTCTTTGTGGGTTATGAGATTATGTATAAAATCTCCAGAGGCAAATAGGTTCGTAAATTATGAGATAGAATAATATCCTTATGATACCAAGAAACCTACCTGTGTAGCTTATGTGTAAAAGTACCACCTATTTTAGTGTTGAACGGTGGGTAATCTCTTACCGATTAAACTAGGTATATATTTCTATATTAGGAGCTATTCAATAAAAGAGAATGATAGATATACAAATAAATCATTCTTACTCATCTATTGGTATACACTTGGAAAATATCGGACTAAATCCTTCCCCAAGAGAATACTCAGAATAAACCTTATAACCAAGTTCAAGATTGGTTATACCAATGTATTCTATATAATCAAATTCTAACGTAGTTATAGGGATATGTTGGCTCCCATTATTAACATTTAATGTACCAAAAATAATAAGGATTTGGAATTGATGCATTAAGTCTATCAACTAAGATCGGACGAGCTAATTATTTAACATTAGCAATATATTGTGATTATTAGTCAACCTTCACTATAAAGCAATAATTATTTCATATCGCCACCTTGATATTAATATAGTCCATAATATTAAAATAAATAATTTCTAACCATATTGATTAAGTTGACAGCTATTAATGCGGACTATATGAGTAAGCTAGGCAATAATCTCTAGTTCACTTAATATATTTGGAGTCCTATTAACCAATAAGGAGAGAGACAATCCTTATATTTGTACTTGCCGGTATTAGTCCACAATAGATCTATGTAATGGTTAAGCAATCATAATAATCCTTTATTAAGTAATTATTTTAGGCTATAACCCCTTTTGTTATCAAGAACTTTGCTTTAGACATAGTTCACATTTTCTTATGATGCTTGGGTATCTAAGCTTTTATCCAATGTGTAAATAGTGTTCATTTATTGGTGTAGGTCACCAATTTATTAATTTGGTGATGTGGAGGGAAAGGTAAAACTCAAATTATTGTAATAATAGCTATTAGTGCTTAAACATGAAGAACAAATCACTCTACCGCCACAGTTCATCTAAAGAATATTAAGCATTCCAATTCCCAAATTAGTACGTTCGTCTCCCCTCTTTATCTAAGTGCTCTTATGTTCTTAAACATACCTAATTAAAGAGAGATGTCTACCAATTATGCACATAGGGACTCTAGAGGGACGACTGCATAAGTGTAAACATATGGGCATGTAAATATTTCATTATAAGGATATATCATTAACTTTTATAGACTAATATCTCCCCAAGTCAACTGAAATGGAGTTAATGGGTTATGAATTCCTTAAAAGCTATTATTATTGACTATATATAAAAGGTCCCTATATATGTCCCAATTCACATACGGAAATTAGTCTATCAAAGAGTGTATAGGGAATACCCAATCTATTCACCTATTATTGTTTATCCTATTAGGCTAATATAGGGAATGAGTTATAATAGCAACTACATGATAGAGTGGTAGGGCCATAACACAACCTATTATATTATATGTTAATAGAGGACCAAATGATATCATGGGGACAAACTCACGATATGAAGTCATAGGGAGGCATAGACTAGGTTAACATAGGAAATATTTAAACAATATTGGTTGAATTTAACATATAATATTAGTGGTCCTTATGTTTGTCCAGTCCTGTGATGGTTTAAATTTGATGTCCCACTATTTATTATCAAGGGAGATTAGTACATATAATTGTGGTCACCCTTTGTAAGGCTATATTGTTGAAATATAGAGGTAATCTTAATATATATGGCCATTATATACTCTAGGTTTATATTTCCCGTCCATGTTAGCCAAGATAATTATTGGCCTATTTATAAGTAATGTATGGGCCTATTATGTATTTGAGATAATAGTATAAAGAGTTTTCTATACTAACACATTGACTATATTATCCTTATACTTAAATATCATTCTTTAAGCAATTGAATATAACATAATCACACCATATTTAATTCGAAGGTAAAAAGATAATAGTCACATATATTTAGTCCCTCAAACTAAAGAAAATTAGAATCTATCATTGAGAGGAAGTGAGTTATTATTACTACGCTCATAGTATCATAAAGGATGATAACTGTGGGACCAAATGAAAGGTGTTTGATGGTGAGGTCCCAATAATTTAGATATTATTGACTCCTCTATAATTATCATGACTCTCTCTCTTAGTGTTAAACCTGGCTTGCATTATAAACCATATTAATATTTCTTATTGATTAGAAATCTACTAGTGAAAAGCCCATTTATTGCAATGTTAATTTTATTATAAAAGTTATATAAAAAAAGCTAATTTCAACATGATGAGGTGATATGATAATCTACTTGAATGGAGATACCCAAATAACTCCATAATTATATTAATATCCAATTAGGGTAAATAATGAAAGGTTTATATTTAGAATAAAATATTAATTTAATTAGGGGTATTAACTTTTAATATAATAGGAGTACCCATTAGAGCTAAACTTGCCAAATGCAAAGGAATATTTGATTATCCCTAATTTGGGATAGATAATAGGAAATGATTGATATATAATAGGTCTCTAATATTTACCTACCTATCTACCTCTAATAGGCTTCTCTTATTCATATATATTAGGTTTAACTAATATGTATCTTGACTTTTTGAATAATAAGTTATCAATAGACCATCATAATGGCCTCATGGCCTAAGTTATCATATTATGCTTGTATAATAATACTATAGAAGCCATCGGTCATAAGGAGGGTAGAGGCTATTAAGTTGATAGGGATAACCTCTATATCATATGGTGTTATTTAATTGATGATCTAGTTAACTGATAGTCCCCCAATGGATTTCGTATCATTTCCTCTATTCACTATTAGTAGTGATGTTTTGTCTCACTATAAGGATATTTACCCTTCAACCCCTACTAGTGGAAATTTTCTTATAAACTACAAGGGATAAATATCCATTAGAGCTCAAGAAGAGTTAACTAGCATTAATAAAATGGGTATCGGAGAAAATGACATATATAAATGGTTAATTGGGTGATCATGGGATATTACCAATACCATAAAGTTATATAATAATGGTAATCAACCCGCATAAGTATATAAATGGAGATGATTAATTGTCCAAATTTGTCATTTCTCATACCCTATTTATGTAGATATAAAGCAAGTCTCCCTATTTCCCTATCCATTAAAATATATCATATACTCTTCATAAATTATTTATCACTTAAAAATGATAGGGCTGACTTATACCTAATAATGATGATTAATGAAAAGAGATAGAGATAATTTATACTTGAGTGTTATAATAGTTTAACTCCTTAATCTATGGTAAGCAACCCTCCTAAAAAAGAAGGGATAGGCCTATATTATTCCCTAATGCTACCTCTAAATTAATTATTGGGACCTCACCATACTTGTTCATTCATATAAAGTGAACTTAGTGGTCTACTCTGGCATGTCAACATGTCTTGATTCTTATGCTACAATCGATATTAGGTAGATCTATTGGTGTACTATAAGGTATCCAATAGTATAATTAGATATATACTTCCATCTCTCCCTCTCTTTCCCTCCCTTCCTCCCTAACCCATCCATACTCATGGTGAGAACTCGTTCCATCTACATTCTCGATGGAAAAAAGAGATAGAGATTAAGCCTAAAGATAGGGAGAGAGTGAGGGAGAGGGAGAGGGAGAGGGAGAGTGATGTCGAGGGAGGGATTTCATATAGAAAATTACATGTTTTGGTATCTCTCCATAAATATCATAATTTCTAACAACATGTTATTAATCATTGAGGGTCATCCCCTATTTTTAGAATATGGATAATCATTAAGGAAAGAGGTAATTGTACAATGTCCTTGAACAAGGGATGCAATCCTAGATTATGATTAATACACATAAATCAAATAGTTTATTTGGTTATGACTAAATATATAAAAGACCAATCAAGCCTATTTAATTTATCATTATGTTGATCATAATAACATTTCAATGGGTACCCTTAGATTATGGCCGATATGAACAAATACCCTAAAGGATATTAAGGAACTAATTATATAACTAGCATGATATCAGTATTAAATATTAGAGATATTATCCCCCTCTTCTAAGGTTAATAATACTTTTAATGTGCAAGTTTATTGGACATTATAAGCATATTTAATATACCAAATATATTAAATGTGAAAATTATTACTCTCATATAGAAAATTAATATGTTGATCTGTGTACTTCCCTTGACATTAAATTACTTTCTCTTCAATATAATGTAACCTATCATAACCAATGCTATTAATATTTATGGTAGGAGATATAAGATTCCTGACAAGGTACAAGAGTAACCTTTTCCTATATTTGGCCAATTATACCAATAGGAGTACACCATATGCCTATATCCCTTGAAGCTATCTTGGTCCTCATTAAGCTAATATTTCTATTATGAATAGAATAAAATTATTACTGTTGGGATTTCGATGTACTCGTGAATAGAAGGTATTTTAAGGAAAGAGCCCAAACTATAGGTCTTATTTATCAAGGATTACCATATACCGTACGTTATAATGTGTGCATGTCAAATAACAATTAGGTTACCATCATATCAGCCTTAATCTTAAGCCTAAAACAATCTTATACTTGTAACTTGACATAGGAGATGCTCCATATAATGGTAATTAAGCAAGTCTAGTAAACCCATCGAGTATATAATATCGAGGGGATGGTTACTATAATAGTCATGAAATGAGTCCTATATTGGAGAGACCCTCAAAATTATAAGGTTTGTAGGGCTTGCTATTCTCCCTCAAGTGAAAATAGTATTATATAGCCGGTTATCTTTATGACCTAAAGGTCATGGCTAGCCTATAAAAACTTATGAGGCAACCTATTAAACAATATTGAGAGTAGGAACAATAGGTAATTAGGTTATATTCTTACCGTGATATTCCAAATAGGATAATGTGTAGTTGGCCCTATAGTAACGATAATTGATATAATCATCAAGATGACCTAAGGGAGTATAAAATTTATCATATCTAAGGGTAATTATATTGTTATAGATTAACTTACATGATCCTAGATAAATATTATCTCCATATGTACCATAAACTACGAGGAGATAAGGGAGCCACTAATATGGTAGTCAATATCAATAATCAATAGATTGTTCTTTCAAACATGACTCTATAAAAGTACTCATATAAGAATATTGATTCATTGAATATGATTAGTCATACATGGTAGATAATTAGGTTATTATTGACGATAATGATAATAAACTAATTATAGTTTAACCACATTATGAGTACCAATAAGGAATATGCCTATTAGTATTAATAGAACTAACACTAGTAAGGTTTACAACAATGATATCTATGATACCTATAAATGGTTGCTCACCAATTTATCCGATCTATTAGATATGTTATTAAGGGAATCACTCAGTCTAAAAAGAGATATTCTAATTCCTATTTAGATAAGGTATAGATCCTAGCATATTAAGAACCAATCACCCAATAGCTAGGTGATTAAACTAGCTATAGGGTTATAACTATAGCTAGTTTGATCATCTTTTAAATTCTCCCTCTTGAGTATTTCTCTCACCATGGAAATCGCTAATTCACTTGCTTGGATAATATTTATCATGATTTGGTGTATAAGTCTATTAATACAAACTTAAATGTACCCGATATAATTTAGGTGGACTTAATATTTACAAAGTGGTATGATTAATCAGCTAAATCATTGTATCATACTATGATTTGGCATCATGGATTGGTTATATTATAATAACTAACCACTCCCCTTTTGGCCTTACTACTTAAAAATGGTATAAAAATGCTATGATCGTTTTATCAATGTTAAGGCACTCTATTTATCAAAATTATTCTTATAACATTACCCTCCCTAATTAAATGTGTGGAATCATTGTATGCTTTAGGTAGTCCTCTAGATAGAGGACCCAAATACTATCATTTGAATGTTTTTCAAAATTTGCTCCCTAGCAATCTATGATTTTAGAGGTATTTATTCCCAAAATCCTGAATTAATATAAACCATAATTTATAGATGATTTTCCAATAGTAACATTATCCTATCATTGAACTCTCTCCTTATTTTAATCATCATATGCTATCATTTAAAGTAAGTTCATGGAATAATTAATCTCTATAGTAAAGGTACATAGCCTAACTCCATCAATAACTTGTCCAATTTATCATAATTAGTTAATATTTTCCATATATGACATAATATACCCTATCAAATAGCCAATGGTTAATTCAATTGGTAATACCCTATGTCATTCTATTTAAAAGGGGTCCCTATTAGTGATAATACCTTCAACTTTATAAATGAAACTATTATATACGGTAGGAACAATTAACCCCTATTATTGGTTTAACCTCCAATAATTATTTATAGTCATCTATAATATTGATGATATTAGAATGAGGTGTCCTTAAATGACCTATATAAGAAAGATAGAGACTAGGCTGGATAGTCACTTAATTCTAGATATAAAATATTTTCTTGTGAAACTAGGAGTTTAAGCATGAGGGAAAACGAATTTGGCCTCATAATATCATCTAAATTTTAGGGCAGGTTTATGATATATAGTTTACTTATAGCATAATTAACCAAACCCATAAAATTATTGAAGATTAATTAGGGAAGATCATCTAGAAAGGGCATCATATTTGGTACCTTTATAATGGACCTATTATAGGGATTAATGGATACAAGTAAATGTCAGCTTACCCCTAACATACCCTATCGATAAATTTGACTAAATTTATTTCACGATTATAATTTATTAATACTTAGAAATAAGTTGATTATCAATAAACGAAAATCTAACTATCTAGTGAATGAGGTAATCTTATAGGGCTATATCATGCTCGGATTTAAAGTATATGAGGGCAATTAACTTGAAACATAGTTAGGTCACCGTTATGCAAAACGGCTATATAATACTATTATCACTTGAGGGAATCTTGCATATACATGTTAAATAAGGTTATATGGCACTATAAAGTAATATCAAAGGATATATCCATATGCTAATGTATATCCCTCTAATTTGTCACCAATTTAGACTTTCTTAGGGCTTCGATGAAATATGTATATTTTGTAGATTGTTTTACTCGTTAATTGGATAAGATGTTAAGGATAATAGACATTTCATTATTTCCTAAATGGGGTATCTCATTTTAAGAATAGTATTATGGGAATATTGAGCATAATAGAGTTATAGGCGTCCTAGCCTATAATTTAAGATTGAGCATAAATGACATTAATGATGTAATAATTTGACAAAAATTATTGGCATTGATATGCCACTCTTTATAAGAGACATTTGAGGATTAGTCATTTAGATGACCATAATCCCGTATACATACTATTTCTCCGTAGATAATCTCCTAATGCTTAGGTCCAACTTTCTCAAATGTTAACTCAACCCTAAGATAAGGATATTTACACATCTATTGCATTTGTAGTTTATACCCCAATTATACATATGGTAGAGGCCACCTATTAATTCATATTGATCTATTAATAAGTTTTACTATGGTCATTTAGTACATGTAGTCATATAGCAGGATATAATCCACCTTTATTTAATATCGTTAGGGAGATATAATGAATAACCAAGTATATTTGTATATAATGATTACATAAGGCTATTAATATATGGATTCTATATATGTCAAAAGACCCCAAGTGATTGGGCAAAATTCTCCATGTATCTATGCATATGATAAATTGGTAAGGAGGAAACCTTACCGGGAAGAGTTATGTATCTAGGAATATTAAGGTATATCCTTATCATATATTAATCAATTAGATATGATTGAATAGGATATTTATGAATAATATACTATATCTGTTTCTCCTTATAATCAGATTTATCGCTCAAATGATCAAAGAGGATCTATTATAGAGGAGTACTTATATATCTCGATAGTAGGGGATCGGGATATATGATACTTTAGGTTATATTCATAGGTTATGCATTTGCAATAGCTTGTAGATACTAATAGTGATAATAGTCCATCAATAAGGTAACCCCTATTCTATTATAGGGGGAACAAACATAAGATCATTAGGGCTATAAAATATTTGACCATATTATACCATTTGTTTCCAATATATATCTTATAATTCCTAAGTCGGACACCTTTGCTCAGTTATAACCAATCTCTCTCAAAAGGAATATATTAACATGACATTTTAACCTTTAAATAACTTAATAAACATTCATCTTATAATTTTGAAATGAATTAGAAGTTCACTGTATATTACACCATAATGGTATAAAGTCTTTTGTTGATATACCATTATTGAGATACTTGGGCCTAACATAACAAGAAAGGGATAATGTGTATATGGGATACTTAAAGAAATGATACCCATCTTATAAGGATGGGTATCAATGAGTGATTTTACTAGATATAAGCCATACTTATAGGACATAAGGTAAGTTGATATTATAGAAGAGTAGTATCTCTATGTTAGGTATAAGTTGATATCATGCAAGAGTAGTATCTCTATGTTATGAGGATATACTTTAATGTGGATACTATTTGTTCCTTAGATGACCAACATTCTCCCTCTCTTTCATTAGGCCTTGAGTTATACAATTGTCACGTAAACATGAAGAACTCGTTATCATTACTAGTAGGTTTGTTCCTCCATATAGGAACCATCATCAACCTGATTTTATAAATAGGATATCTCCTTTAGGAGTTAATTATATTGATGCACATATCAAGTAAAAGATATCCTCAATGTGAATATAAGTATAATAGTAATGAAGTGGCTAATAGTTATAATACAATGATAGCTATAATTGGTTAAACCATCCTATGGAGATATTCTTGATATTCATCATATGCTCTTTTTAAATTTAAGGTTCTATTTACATTTGGTGATGGACTACTCATTATATACCAATACTATATAATTTCCCATAACTAAATAGGAGTTATATTGTCCACCTTAAACAAAATGGGGTGAAAACTATCATAACCTATATAGTTGGCCCTAGGATTCATAGATTATTAGGATGATTAAGTAAATAGGGGTTAATACTAACATGAAATAGGTAGATTGTTCCCACTTTTAAAATGATTTTCTCTATAACAGTACTTATTTGATTAACATTATCTTGAATATTCTCTCATTGATACCATATCATCCTATATAGAGTATTAGGGCTTATAACTAGCCTTAATAGGGGTTTGTTACCTATGTTTAATAGGTTGCCCCATTTTCAGTATAGCTATCATTTTCAACATGGTCCCTTAAGAGACAATACTTAATGGTGGATCAGTTTCATGAAGTCATCTCTATATAATTTTGTTATGGAATTTAGGTAGATAAGATCCCCTAGAGTATTATAAAGATCCTATCATAAATCTATGTTAACTAGTATCTTTATGAGAGAATAGATTGGAGAATATCAATTGGCTATACATTAAAATAATCAATAGAAGACTAGTATAATGAAGTAAACTATGGTTATATTATGTTAATAGTATGGTAATTTATTATCAATTAGATGGCATAATTTTTTGGCTATATCGAGAGAGTGACATATTACTCCATTATGAGAATAGGCTCTATAACCCTCATAATACACGATTGCTAGTATAAATAAAGTCTATATATAATTTTATGATATGGCCAATTAACTACTATCGAGATATGATAATAGATCCATAACTCTAGTGCCTATACAACATTATTTTGGTCACATAGATCGTAAGAGTGACCAAAATATCATATATGTACTAATACATCACTCTTTCATGGGCACATATTAATATGGAGCTTGATTTCTTAGCCCTTTTGTATATCATATAGAGATGGATAGGTAATATCCAAAGGGTTACATTATTAATCCATAGTTAACCAAATCTATATAATATCGGGATTGAAGAGACCTAGGATTGATATAAGTAGATGGAAAACAATGAGAGGGATTATAATATGATAATCCCAATTGGTTAGTCCATCTCTATCCCTCTTAAAAACTCCAATGAATCCTAGATATCCCAGATCATTGTACAAATAATCATAGGTAACGTTTAATGTATCAATGTTCTAGGGCTATTAGTCAAACTCTCCTATATTTCTTAATTATTAACATGATAAAGACACCATATTGGTGCTTATTCGTTTTCAAACTCTATATTATCGACTTAAGACTATCATGAATAATAGATCATTATGGAAGAAAGGTTAAACCTAATATATTTAGGATATATGCTTCTAATTAGGGTAGTATATAATTATTTGATGAAGGACGGGGATAAGATATCCCCGATGAACAATATGGAGGCATACCTTATGTCTATGAGCATGTTTCAATATATGAGCAATTGTTCTTTGTCATGATATGTGTAACCAATAATGGAGTAGAGCCTATTCTAGGCTATCTTGAAGTATAAGGAAGATAGTTCTCCTCTATATATATCTTAACCTCTCTAATTAAGTAGGCCCTATCATGAGTATATTATGGTTTAACTATATAGCCAAATTAATATATCAAAGCAAATTAACTAACCCATAAATAGTTAATTCGGGTAGATGAGATGATATGGGATAACGAGTGGTTGTCACAACCTTAGCCATACATAGGCTAATTAAGGTTAGTTAATTGGCATAGTCAAATAGGGGAAATTTACATTATTTCATGATCGTATACTATATAGAAAGGAAAGATTGGTTAGCCATACGTTTAGACTATAGAGTATAATTATATGCATAATTATGTAGAATGGATTTGCTCAAAAAATATTAACCATGTAATACATTATGAATGTATTGAGTAAAAATATGGAGAGTTGTTGGTTCACAATATTAACCTCATTATAGTATACGTGTATGATTGGGTAATAGTATATTACCGAGACAAATATTACCCCAATAGTGGATAAATCTTATTGATGATCCTACTAGGACATGGGAGGTGAATTACCATAGGTCCCTCCATTATACAACCATAGTAACTCCCTTAAATCTACCATAATTTAGGTGGTTATTTAAATATCCCTATGGTTAAATAGTCTATATCAATTATGATAATTATAAATATATGTAACACTCTTTATATTATATTAAAGGCAAATTAGGAGGACTCATCATAATTAAGAAAAGTGATTTATTATAGAATTTGTTGGTATTAATAGTTAATCTTTAAGAGTATATTAAATATATGATGGCATTAATAGAATGTGATTACTCTATTCATATGAGGATAAATTAGAAAACATTATAGTTGATGACAATCGATGAACTCAATAACTACCATAATTGAACTCGGATGGGAAGCATTTTAAGGGATAACTGTTACCATCATAATAGTATAGGTAGACATAAATATTGAACTAACGTATTACCTTTGATGGGATAATCTTATTGTAAATATCAAAGTCTTGGCATAACTATATTGGTTAGATATAGGATATAACAATTATTAATATTGTGTTTATAATATTAAGAATATACTATTAATGGGAAGTCTACCTAGCAATGTTCATAATACGTTAAATATGAGAATGATCCATAATCTCCTTAACACTTATAAGGGTAAACATGTATATTTAATCAATATATGAAAACACCTAAAGGATTACCAATTATAATATTCATAATTATATGGTTAAAAAAATGATCATCCTCTAATAAGGGAGCTATGTATCTCGTTGGTCCATTATATCAACTAGAGAGATATAATAGGTAATAACCCACAGGGAGAATGGGATTGATATGGTCATTATCAAGATTATTACACCATGTTTCATATTTAGTTTCCGTATATGGTGTTTAATCTAATTCATAGATAAGGGTAAAATTAAACCTCATCTCTAGTACTCTCTTAGAGAGGATGCCCGTTTTGTCAATTTACCATATTATTATCTAATATGATATTAACTTGGATACGAAGGGTTATTTTAATTATGAGATAACATGATAGTTAGAATCTACATTATTGATACTCTAGGTAGCCCTATTTGGTAATCTTAAGTTCCTCAATGTTAAGAGGAATCGTCAACACATTAGGGTAAAACTACCACCTATAATCTAATATGGAGTATCCACTTTAAGGATAACTATTCCATAAGTAATTGTATACTATCGGACACTAGCCTAACATAAATTATACTAAGACAAGATTATGAGTTAGCCTATATCTCTTGATATAGCCCAGCCTATAGGGTATATAACCTCTTATCATATTGAGGGACTTAAGATTACCAAATATGGTATCGATAATGATAGCTGTTATAGGATGATCAAGATTAATACTAGGATGACCCATTACTTTTGGCTTAGAATATTTATTATAAGCCAAGATTCAATTTTGATAATATATTGATATCAAGTATAGTATCCCCTATAATGGGTACAACATCTTAACTTTTTGATTAGTGAATATAACCCATGTATGGAATGACCTCTATACAATTACTCTAACCTTTTATCTTCTCTACTAGATCATAATTAAATATACAACTCTATATAATATAGTTTACCAACCTTAAATAGTATAATATGATGGGCTATTGAAAATTGAATAAATTTAGAGGTATTTGGTATGTAATGTCCTCAATCCATAAATAGAACAACCTAATGAGATGTATGACCACCTAGTATCATTATAGAATGACCTATAATATTAGGTTAATACTATCAACATTTGATGTGATGAGGATATCTTAACCGACAAGGGATACATATTATAATCACCCTTACTACGTTAACATTACCCTCATATATTATCTAGTCATGGTATCATAACCATCAAGATAATTATATCTTGATAACTCATGTTGGGCTTAATATAAGGTAATTATAGATAATAGTCCTATGCGGAGAATATAATGGTCCTTAACCAATTGGCCCCTCTCTAGACCCTTCATTATAATCATTATACCCATTAAACAATTAGTGTTGAGTCACCATACTATTTAATTGGGCTAATCTCTATACCCTTCGAGGGAAAGATAGCTCATGCTTGAAGAATCCTATCATTCACATGCATTCTTAGACATTTCATCTATTCATCCATTTTATAAAAACACATTGTAATAAACTATAAGGAATACTCCTCTATTGGGATGATAGATTTGGCATAAATAAGGTTTGTACTATTCCATTGACTAAACCAAATAGTATACCAATATTAGTGAAATGTCATGTTAGGATTATATAATTAGGATAACACTATTTAAAGGATATTATAGTATAGAGGTAAATATGGATATACTATTTGGTTATTAGGGGGATAAATCTAATATAATAGACATACCGGTCTCTCTCTAGTTGTGATGTACAACTCTTTATGTCGATTAGTTTATTTATAGGGAAAGGTGCCAACTATTTGATAGACTAATATTTCACTTGATGGCTTATTAGTGGTTCATAAAGTATGGATATTGAACTTGTATTCTCTCCTAATCGTCTAATGTTTATAATAGTATCCTTGTAGATGGGGCCATTCTCCCTTTGTGATGGTTGAGGGATTTATTTCAATAAATTCTTCCTAACCTTATATGATAAATACCTATTTAGCAATAAAGATGGGATAAATAGGTGTCATGATTGTTTATCAATTAACAATGGTCGAGATATATGGTAGGCATGAGTGATCTATCATTTAGAGATTAAGCCAATATAAGCCCAATCACCGATATAATTTCTCCCTCACCTAAATCTCTCATTTAAGAGGACCTTTATATATCCATAAATTAGAAATCTTTTCCAATATCAATATCTCATCTTATAACCAAATCTAGTTTGGCATTATTATCGTATAGTCACGAGAATACTACTTAACTAGAATTAAACTGAGATCACGTATTTTGATACCTATACAAGGGTATGATATATTTTCATGATTATAATTTAAAGAGTATAGAGAGTTATGGGAAAAGAATGTGCAATTTATCAAATAGCATGTACTTTTATCTAACTCCTTTAGCATACAAAGAATGAACAATGGTTCATTAACATTAATTGTTATGCCCTCATATTGTAAGCTTAGATCAAGAGTACAAGCTATAGATAGTGAGTAATACTATTAATAGTGAATCATATTAATACTCATATTGTGGCCACTTATTTCAAATTTTAGTACTACCTATGGTTTAGGAGGACCTTACATTATATGATATAGCTATTGGGTCATTTTAGTACTGCCTATGGTTTAGGAGGTATGATAACTTACAATATTTATCAAATTAGAATTTTATACATTACAAATGTATCCTACTATCCATTACTCTAGGGTTATATTCGAGGGTAAAATATTCGTTTGCTAAGCATACAATGAGTCATATAGAGATTGATATTAACAATGCTTAATAATTGTTTCTATTGGGATAAAGGGTGTAATCATAATTAGGCATTAGATAGAGGTACTATTCCTTACTCGGGGGATAATAAACAATTATGAATGGGTTGACTTAGCTTTATAAGGGAGTATTTGGGTTCTTGCATCAGGTACAATTGGAGAGCTAGGATACATGTAGCTTGTTTACATGTAGGATAATATATTATGATGAATATCTCTCCCCTAGTTTATAAGTACTTAATAATTATAAATATTTAAATGGTGCTTATGACTCTAAGGACCATTTGAATATTAAGAGATGTGTAATACAAAAGGGTTTACTCCTAGCTCACCTAAACATGATTAATCTCTAAAGGCATAGATGGGTATTCATGTAATTGGACCGATAGAAATAATAAACAATTATGTATTAATATACTAGTGAATATAGTATCATGCTCAATCTTATAGAAATATAACTTATTAATAGATTAGTCGAATAAACCTAGTGGAGACATTATCGTAAGATTGAGCTAGGTAGGCCACTAGTATAATGGGTAAATTGGTACAAGTATGGCCTACCCGGGATGACATTACTTTTGTTCAATAATTGGGGAAGTTTATGATAGGAAGAGACCTTAACATCTATAGTTGATCTCTCCATTAGATAATTTATGTCCTTGAGGTAATATTCATCATGTATATATATGGATCTATCATATAAATGGAATAGCATTTAGTTGCTACATTGTCATTCTCCAATGTAGTATAATAGTTTAAAAAAACTATCATAGCAATAAGGATTGATCCATAATTAAGGTATGTACTATTTTGAGAAAACTATTATTTGGTTAATAATTAGATAAGCCTATTTTAATGCATAAATTATATATATTATCCACTTTATGCATTAACTAGGTGTTTTAATTTAGGATTACATAGAAATAAGGAGAAGGTAAAAAATAGTATTTCCCCAACAACTTATAGCGTTTATGATTAATTACTTGAGGTTAGGGAGTATTTCTATAGCTACTTACCTTAATTATGGATCAATCTCTATTGTTATGATATTGAAACATCAATACAATATTCAATCAATTATGTATATTCCACTAATTTATGTGTATATTATGTACCCCTAGGATCTATAAGTTAGGGATTGAGTATTAATGGATAGCATTGGGAGTATGACATAATATCTTATGATATACACATTGGAGATCAATGAATATATTAGAGTTTTGATGTTTAATGTGTACCTCATAACCTTACCAAATCCATTAGTCCACTATTCCCACTCGTTGAATACCCAGTGAATCAATATTAGTAAATTACGAAAATATAGCTATCAATTCTCTAATGCACATATATAAGATGAGTATTTATAAAAACCAATGGTCGGGCGTGCAATCATATAATTCAGCGGACTCTTTCTAGGATCGATTAAAAGTTTCTAGCCTAATTGATAGGGGAGATGATGGTTAGTCATTTCCCTTAGCCGGATATGGTATATTAATAACTAATATAGATGGGTATATTACTGTGTGATAGCCTATTTCACGAAGTATGATTACATCGATTACTCCAACGAGTTAATCATAGGGCCCTAATAAATCTTGATCACCAACCATACTAGTAACTAAGCTAATTCTAGATATGAGTATTAATACGGATGTACCTAGGTTAATGATTGAACCTTGGGCTATAGGCATATTAACCAATTATGCCATTATACCTACCATTAATTGTTTTATCAAAAGAAATAGCCATGATCCCCTAATTATCATGAATATTCTTTTTATAAGTAATAGCTCGATTACATTAATTAATTAGATTAGACACTATATAGGGGAACTAAACATGAAACATGATATAATAATCTTGATAATTATGCCCTAATTATGTATTATCCTATCTTAACTTCTCCACTTAACGCTCCTTTTTTTATTAGTTACATTTTGCTACAAGGTCCTCATTGTTCAACAATGATAGTACACTCAATATTAATCTCATTATCAAACAAGTTGATATATGATAATTTACCCATTAAATATTCCCATTCTTGAAAATAATCCCAATAAAGGAGGACCATAATATAAGAATTTAAAATACCATAGGTGCTTGGAAATCCTCATCTATATGACCATATAAACTAGAGAATGGATACATCTTGTTGGAATATTAATTGGGCCATGTATAGTATTTGTAGCTATAGAGAACTTCTACTCATGATGTATACTAATGCATCAATTTGTTAGTATACATTAGGCCTAATATTATGTGGGCATGATATATCCAACCATAGGGGACCAGGGTATATATGGGATATTGTACTCTAATAAGCTATAATCATCTGCTCCTTCTAGTATTAATAGATTATGTCTTTAACTATCAATATAAGCATATGATACCGAGAGATTAGGTATACAAGATTAGACATTCTAGGCCATATTATAAATCCTTGTTATAGTTAATCATTTATACATTTTATTAATAGTCACCCTCTCCCCCTTTTTCTCTCCTTAATAAAGATTAAAAACTCATATTTACCATAATTTAGTGTCTCCTTAATTGAGTTCAAATAACCAATAGGTTCCATCACTTAATAGAATAATGGGTACTCGAATTAATATCCCATATATACCCTTAGGGTATATATGGGATATTAATCATCCCGTACATAGTGTATTAACTATCATTCGAAATATCTAGTTATTCATATAATTACTACATTTACTCTTATGAACAATATGGTTATTTCATATAATTGGAATAATCAAGCCTACTCTATAATATCAATAATCTTCATAAAGATCTTATATCCAAGTGACCATATATTTGATTTCGTATTAAATAGTCTATGTTATCAAGCATATGATACCGATAGATCATTAGGCCTTTGGGCCGAGGGATGAAACCCGGGTAATAATCGTTATTGATTATAAATAGTAGACAACTAGATGAATTTGCTAAGGTTGCATAATAATATTATGTTCGTTCCTTGTATTAGAATGAAGATATATAACCAATTGATTAATTAGAGATGTTTAATAACGATTATCATTGTTACTAGAGTATTCCTAGAGTGAAGGGATAAATAGGATAATAACATGGCTACTAGAGGATTCTATTGATAATCAATTGGTTATATCCCTCCATTCTAATTCGATCAACTATAATCGGTATGTAGATTATAAGACCTGGTTATATATTGCTGACTTAATAACTCCATATAGGTGGACCATGATTACCAAATGGTAAAAATTGATTATAACATGGGAACAAACATAGTTGGTCATTATTCATGTAGCGTATACACTTATAATTATTAGGAGGATTAACTCCATATATTCTCATTTAACTATCATCCCTAACTTGATAAGGATGGCCTAATAAATGATAGATATATCATTCTAATTTTCCATTAATCTCTAATTGTATAACCCTATTCGTTTCACTATATTAATCCTCACTATTAATTTGTGTAGCCTATTATGGTGATTAAGTGGTAAAATTGATACCCTCTATAGCATATTTTCTAAATCAAGTTGCTATATGATGCATTGGTAGAGAGTGTCGTGCCTTTAAATGAATACGACAATAATTTCATGAGTGCCTTCCTCATTAATCCATGGCCATATTAATAATATAAGGGGGCATATAGATTGTGACTAGGCTATCCCCTTGGATATTAAGGTATATAATGGTTCCCATAAGAGATAGTCAACACTAATATTTAGGGACACCCCTATGTTCCTCTAATTGTAGCTAAATTATAACCTTTTATCTAAGGATGTGTTCCAAGTAATCTTATTGAGTCCTTATTTTACCACTAGTTGGTAACCACCCGATGATAAAATCAAATACGACCATCATAGTCTATCCAATGGTTATTGGATATAATCATAATACCCATTAGAATGCTCATCATAAACATATATTCAGTGTCTCATTCTATTTAAGTTATTATATTACCCTTTAACTCTATCATAATTGGATAGAGTATGATATTAACCGTTGGGAACTAATTTAACCATCGATGGGATAGTTGGGTAGCTATACCTGGATATGTATACATATTATCCCTATGTTGATTATATTACACCCTATCCACCCATAATACCATAGTATTTATCTAGGGTATACTCTACTATGGGTGTAAATTACCCATAAAAAGAGAAAATTTACTAAAAGTGATGGACATATCTTATTATCAACCAGATGGTTAGCCCATTGTTCTCCTTATATTAGGCCCTTATCCCCATGAAGAAATGTTTGGTGTAATTTACATATGGTCCGATTAGTATATCCTTATAAACACATGAATAAATACTAAAATATACTAGATTATGTTATCACTTCTTATATAGTATATTGAGACCATGCATATATTCTAGTATTGGCCTATCTACAATATTGGAGAGAAATATACTAAAATATACTATAATAGACCCTAGTTATATGACTAATATATAAGGTGAATATATGGTGAGTACATTAATTGGTATATTCTCATGATATATTATAGGTGATATAAAATCATAATAGTTATCGGTTACCAATATAGGCCTATATTAGGGTTTTCTGATGCTATTGAAAAATCCTAATACTATTTTATCGACCTAGTCAACATTTAGTACAATCTAGGTATATGGCCTAGGGCCAATACTAAATTATATTTATAATTACTATCAATCTCCCAATCAAACCATCCAGTTATGCCAAGGAGTCAAATGTTTCATATTTCCATCCAAGTGATGATATAAGATGGTCACCTATTCAATCCTTGGTAATATACCCAACTAATTGGGTATATATCCTAGTCTTAATCAGAAGAGGGTTAATCCCTAACTTAATTGTTATAGCGATTATTTGTACTAAGACATATTTACAACCATTTTTTAGGATTACTATTATCCCAAAGATAGGGTGATCCATTAATATCTACCAATTTACCATTGGTGATAATGAGAGGGACACGACATTATTATCCCTTGATAAACCATTAATCAATTCTAGAGGTAGTATCTTATACTATCAAATTCTAGATCATATTATCTTATCAAGAGATGTTGTATAATATTCAGTAGGTGGGTATGATTATTAAAAATTAGTATCATGGCTACAGGAATGAATACTGAAATAATGCTATTATTAGGGGATACAAGATATAGAGCTTGTTAATAGTAATGATTAACCTTTACTAGAGTATTATCATCTATTTCAAAGTCCTATTCCCTAAAATAGACTTAGGATAACTATAATATTTATATTATATTAGTACAAATAATCTACCAAATATAGGTCCTCAATAATCATTAAGATTCCTAACATCTAGTCAAATTTAATGCTTGACATCATAGTTATATTTAACTATATTATGGACCTTAGTTGTATATCCTAAGTGTATCCCTAACTAGAAGATAACCACCTGGATAATAATACAATTCATAGTGATAACCCCTTATATCATATATTTCAGAGTTACAATCAAGATAATATCACTCAATTCATAGTGATAACAACTAGATGAGATAATTAAAGATGCATAGTTTTCGGATGATGGATTTACAAAGACTGATTGATATCGGGGTATATATTATAGTTTATCTATGAATAGATGATTGAATATGACTAAATTAATAATAATGTTCTTTTCTTAGTATTATAATATAACATACTAATACCATTGTTAATTAACCTAGAATTATCATTGTACAATGGGGATTAATATCCACTGGTTGCCACTATAGATCAATGGTCCCAATTTCATACTATTGGATGTATCCAAATATTAATTAGTATACACTACTACTAGTGTTCCTCATTAGATTCCTTTATATTAGCCATGTGATTATTAACAGAGGGAATCCTGTTAATCCTAAAGATTAAATTGGTCATAAACATTATGCACTAAAATAATCAAGTGCGAGGTACTTAAACCTAATAGATGTATACCCTAATATAGTCTTAATGATCCCCTATCTATATTCACATAGGGTTATTTATTATGAATATTATGCTATTATATTGTAAATCCATCCACCTAATTATAGCATATATTTAATAAACCTAATTATCGGTATCCTATATTGATATGGTATCCCTATACTATTTTTTAGGCATGATATTAATGGATCACTCCCTAGGATTATATGATAATTACTCAAATCAGTCTATATCCTTTTAAACTTATAAGGTACTTCACGATGTTTAATAGTCCCTCTATATTGGGACTATAATGAGTAATTTTAAAGGATGATTATATAAAAGGATATTGTATGGTCAATATTTCCCTATTATGATTAATAAAAAATATTAACCCTAGGTATGATTGGGGAGGGTATTAATATCAAACATATTTAAGATACCGATGATCAACTATCTCGTATAATTGGACTAAATGTGCTATCAGTTAATACCCATTAAACAATGAGTTATTTGGGTCATAGTTAAATGTATATTATTCATCTTAAAATTTAAATTGACAATCTAGGTTACATAAGATCCATCTATTCATCTTGCTAGAAACCATATTGGTATCGTATGTAGAACAGACTAAGCGCTCAAATCTATAATGAGGTATAACTAACACTAATATAATCCCAATAAGGCTGATATTATACCACTAATAGTAATGAGCATAGCCTCATTTGATTAATATAGATTATCGATAGTGGACACTTATTCCCTTAGTTAATTGAACTTTATAATAGATTTACTCAATATTAGTTATACCATATAAACAATGACTATATTAGTTGTGCTAATGAGTGTTAATATTATCTAATATAATAGTAGTACACTTATTTTATGGATTAATATCCACTTATTGAGCTAATTAATAAACCTTATTGCTAAGGAATCATCTATCATGATCCTAATTAGTTACACCATTGATGTTGTTGAATTATCCTATTAGGGATCATATTATCTAGCTAAAAGTATGATTGAGTTATGGAAGGGATATCTTATTTTTATTAAAGAATATACACCAAAGTAATCTATGTGATCAACTAGAGAAACCACCTATTTATATGTATATTAATACTAGTGAATATATGAGCTCGTAATCATAATGGTCGTGGTAAATAATTGTAATAATGAAATTAGTTGGTAATGCTAACTAAAGTTGATAAGAATAATTGCATTAAACTGAGGGACCTACATACAGGAGAGATAACTAGTTAGGAGGGGCCTATTAAGATATACTAAGTGAGCACCTACAAGTGGAATCACTTACCTCGATATTAGTTTTAGCCCTATTTATGGTGATATTAATTATCTCTATAATTTTGAATAATTATCGTCTAAAATACTTATCATCTAAAATATCAATACCTTGGAGTAGTGAGGATAGGGTTCCTCCTAAACTAACACATCAAATTGAAGGCCCATTAATACATCAACTAATATAATTATTCTTAGACGATCTATATTATAAGCTTATGATAATGGTAATATAATTATTTCACTAATGTTTGGTGTAGATATTTTCATCAAAAAATAACACTACCTAATCACCGTTCTAAGATTAACATTATATTACCGTTACCAATTATCATCCTTCAAATATATATAATTATGATATATGGAATACATTACTCTAGGGGGTACCCATATCCGAGGCTATCTAATTCGATCATTAGTCCTTATAATCAGATTTAATATTAGGCCTACTCGGGAATATACATCCGTTATTTATCAATTATGTTAACCAATGTATTAAATTAATCAGATTTAATCTCTTACATTTTTGGAGGGGAATGATATGGTCATTTACTTAAATGTCTAATCCATATCACGTTAAGGGTATAATTATATTACTCATCAGTAGTATAATATAATTATCACCCTAATAGTCAATCATTTTAGTTTTCATAGTAATAGCTTGATAACATAGCAATATTACCACCCAATGGTTACATTGTGAATATATCTCGTCAAGTTTTGAAAAGGATTAACGAACCCTTCCTCACGTTATTAAATAGTTGAGTAGGCTATTGTAATAAGGGCATATAAATATATCCAATCATGCTAATTTTATATCATAACTTATTCTTCCAATAGAACCTATGGTTACTACAATGTTGTTTGAGAGTTATAACATACTAACCTTGTACCCCTTCTCATGCTTAAGGTTCCCTCTATTAAAGTTGGTCATTAATCATAAACAGTATCATTATACAACTATTGATAGTAATGGATGGGTATGTTTAGGTTGATATTAGATGTGATCCATTACTATTATGGTTTCATTTCATGGTTAGATGAATGGATGGATGGTACAATCTACAATTAATGATTTGGTTACATAAGGGAATATTCATGAAGGATTAGATCTTTAGTGATTACTATCATCGATATTAGCTCAGCAGTTATCCTTACAAGTAACCATTAGTTGAACATTAGTAGGTATAATTGTAAGCAAAAAGTAATATATCAGCCTAATAGACTATACAAGGGACCCTTAAACAAGTACACTATTTTAGATATTGGGGCTTATGTTTGTGGAAAAGTGATATGTCAATAGCACTAGATTATAATTCATTATGCCTTATACCATCCAATATCTTATCTCATACCCCTAGATAGAGATTGAGGGGGTTATATGGGGAATATCATACCAAATATTATGTTGAATTTAAATGCCCTATTCTTAATACTTTAAATATCACAATGATTAATCATCTTTATGTGATTTATTCCAATGGATATCATATACCATATTAGGATTGTCTTACGAGTCATATGGTCATTACTCTTAACCCTTATATTGTTATCCCTTAAGAGGGTATAGGGATTAGCCCAATTAAATAGTATGGTGACTCAACACTAATTGTTTAATGGGTATAACGATTATAATGAAGGGTCTAGAGAGGGGCCATACCTCTATAATGGACTTATATAATTGGATACTATGGGGTTACCATTCTATGGCTTATAAATTTATCAATATGAGATCATTGATGGTCTACTATGGAGATATTAACAACTTGTTACTTGATTGTAGTATCAAATAATAGGGTATCAAAATATGACAATTATTAATCTACATTTTTACAGGGATTGTAGGGGACTAATACATTTTAATGAGAATCATGACGTCAAAGTAATTATCTACTAGTCTCCCCTAGTTAGGTTATAATTAATAGGACATCTATAGGACAGTAACTTTGATGACCATTAATAGTTAAACATTAATGGTTGATTATCATACAACCTCTCAATTAATTGGTTATTATGATACATTCATAGATTATAGATGGGAGAGAAATCTCCATATGACCTATTATAATAACATTATAATAACTAATTATATCATATGTTTTGGGTAATAAGTTAATTATAGTCTATGAATGAGAGGTTGACCCCATTAGTAATAGTATTATCATCTTAATACCCTTTAGGTTTATATTGGTAACCATATGGGTGAATATATGGTGAGTACATTAATTATATAGACATAGGCTAAGTTTATTCTCATGATATATTCATGGTTACTAGTGATAAGGATCAATATGGTCATAAGTTTAATCAACAAGATATGCCCCCATGGAGCTATAGGAATTGATATTTAACAACCTATTCAAACATATTCTACCAGCAATAAGAGGTAGGTTTAAACTTATGAATACCTTATTTACTCCCATTAAAATGATACCCTCAAATTGTAGGTAAACTTATGACCATATTGATCCTTATCACTTGTAACCATGAATATAATCATGAGAATAAACTTAGTATCAACCCTCTTAGGATGATAAGGTCCTCCTATAGGTATCCAATTATGTACTAAAATAGTAACTTTTGGGTATTATGGATACGAGTGTAAATACTTGTTGCTATTAAAATAGAGAGATTATAATTATGATAGGCGATACCAATTTACCTTATAGGTTAAACCAATTAAAATATTAGAACCAATACATTATAACTACCTTATATTATCCTCCCACCTTTCACACATTTAAGATGGAGGGACAATAATTGTTCCATAAGATTATAATGAGTATTAATATCTCTATAATAAGTTTTTTACCATTTCATAATTAACTATTGGTTGCAAGTTAATGGGATAAGGTTCCCTCATAATAATTATGTTTTCAAATAATAATTATAGCATAATTAACAAATAATAATTATAGCATAATTAACAAATAATAATTATAGAATAATTAACACCGATCTAATGCTAATTAACTATCAAGGTATGTGCCATCAAGTGGTTATTATATATCCTAAATATGATAGAGTTAAATAATTATTTTTATGAAATATCCTTTTATAATAATACATATTGGTATGATAATGTTTGATCTAACGTGGTTCAGAATGATAGTTCATATACTAGAACATTGGTATTGGGTATATATCCTAGTCTTAATTAGAAGAGGTATCTTGTGGGCATAATATACTCATATAGTCCCTATTACTATTTGGTTAACATGAATTGGTCTAACCAGTGTATGATTATAATTCTAATGGGGATACCTTAATAATGGTAATTATATGAATAACTTGAAGATACCCTCTATGGTAAGCGTGATAGTTACCTTATGAATGTGGAGATATTTAGGGTCATAATTAGTGGCCTAGATGCATTCCATAGTTGTTTTCCTTAATGATGATAAGTGACTAGGTATAATGGGTAAACGATAATTGTCGGCTAGGAACCCACAGAGGTTTATCACATTCTTCCTATCCATATGATAGTTTATAATATTAGTGTTATGAATTTCCCAAAATGAGTCCTCTCATAGTATTATACCCCTATGGGTAACCCTTTGATTGTCCCCTATCATTCTAGGAAATATGGGTAATATTGATAATATACTGATAATAGGAGGTATAATACTATGAGAAGACTTATTTTGGGGAATTCATAACACTAATATTATAAACCAAGGTGTAGTCTCCTACACCCATAATATATAATGGCTAAATTACATTGTGATATAACAAAACTTATATATTATAGTCTCCTCAATGTCATGACCTCTCAAAATAAGTGCAATGACTCCTCTCATAGTATATGGCCTCATGATCATGACCCCTAATTGGAATAATTAGCCATCCGTTATAGGCCTCAGATAATAAGTACCAATATATTTATCAATATTTATACTAACCTAATAATTAGGGGTTACCAATTTATCCTAATATAGGAATTAATACTTATACAACTATGATGTAAGACCTATTCTATTTGGTAACCATACTCTCTCATCAATACCCTAAGAATAGACTATCTTGATTAATTAATGTAGGTAACATTATCATGATATATTAATTCATACCTAAGCTATGATTTGCCCATATATTCACAATTAATAAAAGATCATTAGGCAAATCGTATAATGAGCACTAGTTATACCAATAAGTCAACTAACCAATTTATACCTTACTATAGTGTTTTTTAAAGGATATCTTTAGGCTAATTAATGTAACTTAGAGGGAATAATTCTAGTTAATAATAAGGGGATCATTTTAAGATATAAATTGGTATTAACTAAAATAGGTTAATATATTTTGGGATAGCTTATTTAGTTAAAAACATTATTCTTACATAATAATAATCTAGGGTTAAAATATCACAATGATTAATCATCTCTATGTGATTGTATTACTGATTCCCCATAAAGATATTATGAGGATATAGGTATATACCTTTAACAATTAGTAGGACCAATATGGACAGTGTTTATCACTTAATGGTATAACCTCTTTGATAATAAGGAGAATATGTATTGTTTATATAGCCAATCAATAATGGTCTTTGGGATAGTGCTTCATCATAGTTAATCATAGTTAACCAATAAGTCTATTTTCTTATTAAGGTAACTTATTAAGGTATCATCATAGGATAAGCTATAACGATAGGGATATGACTATATTTTTAACTAACTATCCATTATAAATAGTTTATGTATTGTAGGATAGGGTATATATAACTCCCTATCATGATATAGATTATTTGTTATAATCGCTCATTAACCTTTTTTTAAAATAATATTAGGACCATTCTTAGGGTTATACCATCAAGAATAATTATACCATGTATTGTTATATTATGATGATCATTTTAATGTCCGTCAATTACTATGATATTCAGCTATTAAAAGGAGTCTATCAAGCGAATGATAATTGTTTAGGAAGAATTAAGAATATCCCTTATATTGTGGTATACTAGTAACTGATGGATAAAATAACTCCAATGGGTATAGGGATAGGGATATATTATGCAAATATGAGTTAGTTTTTTCATTGGTACTAATTCGATAATTAAGGTCCCATTACTAATGTAAGACATCTATCTAAGCCACATAATATTATTAGTAATAACCCTAAGCCTACAGTGAATCACCATTATGCTCTAAGTAGGAGAGTCACCATTTAATAATTGAGGAGATTGATGAGAATAAAGAAAGTCAAGGTTGTATTGATGGAAACCAAGGAGCCAAATGGGCCAGCAAGATGGTCTCCAAAGGAGATCTAATATGGCGAGTTTGTAAGTCTATGATTTGATCCATTACACAGTAAAAATAGTCCAATGATGTGGGCTAGTGCTAAAAAGCTTAAAGAAGCTCTCCATGAGTTGATTCAAAAGTGTTGGGCAGAATGCACTTCCAAAGGGCTAAGGGAGCATTGTGGCACCATCTTAAGAGAAGAGGGGGATCCAAGACTTGTCAGTCTGATCGAAGTCTAAGATTGAGCTCCTTAAATTATATTAGGCATATTGTGTTATATCTAACTTAATATCAATTATAACTAATTAATTTAGTCGGATATGGGCTCAACGTTTTAAGCCCTATTATTTATGTATTCTTTCAAGTCCATTAGGGTTTGTTTATGTTCTCCTTAGATGGAAAGGATGTGTAGAGTCCTTTTAAGGTTAGGAATGGTACTGTTTAGCTTATTTAAAGGCGAGGTTTAGTTTTCATTTTTCAAAAACACAATAACTTTGAGAGTTAATAAATTTGAGAGGATTTTCTTCCTTGGTTCTTTTGAGAACTAAATCTGATTTACTAACAATTGCAATCCTTATGGCATCTCTAAACTTATCATCCTCTACAGGGTGTGGCATTCTTCACTTCATTGCAACATAGCTTCGTTCTTGCCTCCTTATAGGCAACGGGGTCGAGTTTTGCTTATTATAACTGATTGGGCGCATTCTTGGATTTATCTAACAACAAAGGTGTTTAGGTCTCTCATCTTTATGCATGGGGTTCACATCGGAGATTGACCTATTAATTATGATATCATATATTATTTGAGTAATAACTATTGGAGAGTCATTGGTAATTGAATCATTAATCAGCTCATTAGGGATATTCACCTAATATATTAATACACTTATCTATTATCTGTTAGCTTGAATAAGTAGGCTATACAGTGACCTATTGTAGTACTCTCCAGTTAATTCACCTCCCGGGTTTACAGGAGATGTATTCATCTATTTGGGGATGAGTCCCCTATTTACCATATATATACCCCAAGAATAATTGTAAGCATAATTAGTTTATGATAAACTATTTATAGGTTGCTAGGTTAATATATTCATGAGTATGATTATAGGTTGCATGGGATGGGGCTATGCCTAAATATCAATCAACTAAATTATAAGAGTGATATGGCAATAAGTTATATAATTATGAATGCATTAATGAGTGCTCTAGGTATTTAGTATTACCATCTAAGTGAACCCTATAATCATACTCTTTATTGTGTCACCCCTTTCATCCTAATGTACTTCATATCACATGTAAGTTATAAGGTTCTTCTTTAGCTAAAACATACTATTAGATACCGGGTAATTAATAACCTTCGTTATAGCCATCGTTATTATGTTTTCACCTTAATAGGAATATTTAAACTCCATATATTATTAGCATATGATTCCTAATATAGATTTCACCCTAATGATCTAGGTTATGGCCAATATTATATTCACGAGAAAGGAATATTAAACCAAATGTCTAATAATGGAGATTAGGGTTAATATAATTGCTTATGGATAGTAGGTGGTCATTAGGGTGAATTACATTAATAATGACCTTATATACCCAATATATCTTCATGATTAGACATTGGGGTCAATCAATCCTTGTGATATTTAATACGAGAATTGGCCTATAGAAAGTAAAAATAGATAACAATCTACTATGATTGTGAAAGGCATATGAGAATTTAAATCATAAGAGATATTGTTAATATTTAATCTAGCACCTTAGAGATGGTTATCGAATTGTACTCTTGTGTGGATATCCCCTTAATATCAACTATAGAAAAAGGTATCCTAATATTGTAGGACATCGTGTAACTCTTAATCATCCTTTGGTCTAATAATAATTATTTAATATCCCAATAGGCTATATTAGTTCAATACCAATGTAGGACATATGTTTATCAATATTCTTAAACAATGTAGGGGATATTATAATTTCATATATTAATAGTTTATATGGCTTGTAATTAATAGTTTTAATTAAATTGATATATTACATTATAGCTCATATATGATTCCCAAGGTTAGAATTAATTATCACCCCTATAATTAGGCCAGTATAATTGGGGTACAAGCATAGTGTGGACCCATTATGATAAACAATAAATAACCCTAGGTTAATCTCATTTGTAGGTTATCCATAAGGGAGGTTAATCCCTTTAATACTATTGTTAATTTTTCTTGTCACCTGGCCTATGCTCATCACCTAGAGTTAAACAATAAGAATCACTTATTGATAAGGGCATACTAAATAAAGCTATCCCAACAAGATAATTGATCCTCAAGACTCTTCGATAAGTTATTATATATGCATTTACAACTCTCTAATAGGTGATCAACTATGTTAATTTTGAACTTTTATCTCCCAAAGAATATATCACAACTAATAAGTATTATAATGGGTATCATAATAGTTGGCAAATAAAGCCTCTTAGATTGATAAGAAGTATTTGGAGAGTAATAGCACATATTAGGTTACCCATTATATTTATGGTATAATCACACCAAAACTATATTATTGGGTATAGTATATAGTATCATGTGTACTATATATTACTATACAATTAAGAGTAAATTATTTACCTCAATATACTATATCAAATACGAATCCTATATATCATACTAAATAAAGAATATTCCCTTAGCTTCGATTTTATCATTTGATGTTACCTAGTATATCGGGCCTATTAAACATAATATAGAGTATAATACCCTACACCTTAGTATTAACCCCCTCTACCAAGGGGAAATAATTCTACTATTAGGCTCGAGAGAGGATAGGCTAGGAGTTATAGTGAAATCTTCACTCCAACCTCTATGTATGGAAATATAATATCAATATTTGACATTATAGGGTTTCTACGAAGAAATAGATATCGGTGGGGGAATTGGATGAAGAAGGGGATAATATACCCTTTTCTATATTGATAAATGCTGATGTATCAACTCACTACTTAGCCTATGTATATATAATGTTAATTATAATCCCTCATATATCTCTCTAGCCCGAGTACCAATGTTAAAATGATCCCCTTATTGATAAAACATTATTCTATTTTAGCATTATATACCTAATCCTGTTTGAGGGATTATATAGCATTATGGATGTAGATATTATAATCAGATTAATTCTAATCGGATATAATTACCCCTTATAGTTACCCTTATTTCTTCCATTGTAGGTAACTACTCATAGTATGCCATTGCATACTTGAATATGATTATTAAAAATACGAATATTCCAACCTCATTAAGAGGTATCAATTTGTTTACCCAATTTTGTATGCAACTCAATTATCCTTCAAACAATAGGGACAATAATACGTAAATGGCCCTAATACCTAGTAGCCCCTAGAATATGGTCCTAGTATACCATTTAAGATCAACTCATATATATCCACTTTTCAATGGTACCATTTAAGGATCTAATCAAGTTAAGAGTATACAATATAAACACGATGGAATAAATTATATACCTACCAATGTTCAACTAATGGTATTAGTTAAGAGAAATCTATATGCCCCTATACATGAGACCAATCTTAATGTTAGAATACCTAATGGGATATTAACCTACACGAGTCATTAGGGCTATGTCAACATGGTGATGAACAACTTTATATAGGAGTAAAATTCATAAGTGACATTTGAGTCTTTAATAATTATTACCTATATAGCCTATCATCTTAATCCCTCTTTTATAAAATTTACCACAAGCTATCAATGTGTGTTATGCCCAATATGTTAACTTAATATAAGGATTACAATTACTAATGGATAGACTATGATATATACGAAATTTTCAAGTTACAAAGGATACAATCACATAGAGATGATTATTTATAGCCCATATCAATTATAATTATTACCTTTAAACCCCTAACCCTAAGTATCTATTATCTACACTATGATTTAGTGGGAGATAACTAGTTAAACTTCCATATTTAACTAATATAAACCTAATGTCTCCAATTGAACCCTACCGTGTACAATGAGACCATATTGCCTATACGATTTTAACCTAGGTATATTCGTATTAGGAATCCTTAAATACTATTAGAATTAGTATAATATATCATAGCGAGAAGACCTCTATGATAGCCTCTTAATAACAACCATATTGGAAATGGCCATATGATTTAATCTTCTTAAATGCTATCATGAGTACTAAAATAATTAACCAATAGGGGTTATACCTGGTTATATCCTAATAACAAGATTGGAGAGAAATATATGCTCGCTTTTGCCTAATGGACAATATTCCCCTGTTTGACCCAAAGGTATTCTATAAGATAATCATTCATGGATTGTTTCCATAAGATACCTATTGAATTAGTAATATAGGTATTAATGATCCATAATATCATATGATGATATAGGCATAGGTATTATGATTGATTATCCAATTTCATATCTTGTGTAAGAATATACATACAAGTTCAAGCTCGGAATGAGTATGAATATTTAGTCCCAATATTTATCGGGAAAATTAAACCCTTGTAGGTTTAAATTATGATGATATATTATGTTTATTATATCCTTATCATTAATCCCATAATATAGGTGGGAAATGTAATCCTTAGCAACCTTATATATAATATCCAATTGAAACCTCATGCCCCTCTCTTCTAGTTAAGGATTACATTTCCTATCATTAATAGTATAAGCCTTATATAGAGAACGCCCATGTATAGGATCAATGGGGATATTAAGTTACAATTATTCCAAAATAACTAGGACCTTATATACCTTAATTTACAATGTTGTAATCAATGGTAAGTGTATAGATTCACTTTGTATTCAAACATGCAACTTACTAATGAGTCTATCATCCCCACTTTATGGGTTGACCATATAATCGGGAAGGGAGCCAATTACTATAGATACTACCTCTAGAGTATTGGAATATTACCTATAGAAGGATAATTAAAACATAGCAGAAGTTGGTCTCTATAGTTGTCAACTATCCGATTAGGTTGATTATTATCCAACTATGATTTAGGTAGACATGATACCCTCCATAGCATATTCACTATCCGATATTATTTCCTCGTGAGTTATTACCTATTATATCTCTCTAATTGATATAATTTGCCAACACATTCATAACCACTATATAAATCCTAATTAGTTTTACACTTTATAAGTTTTAACGCATTGTTAGTTCATTATAGTACCTAAATGAACCTAAGGGGTATTATATCCTCTATGGTAAAACCAAATATAGAAGATACCATTATGAAAATAGGTATAATTAGCCCCCTACACAATATCTCGTTTCTTAATGGAAAGGGATAAACCCCTATGGTATATACCATATAAGAGATTAAAGGTAGGTAATTATATATTATCCACTCTATCATATTAAGAGATAGGAGACTACAATGTAGGACTAATAGATATCAACTTGTCATCCAAGTATTAAGCATATTAGAGTAATAGCTTATGGAACTATTGGGTAGGGACAACTATAGGTCCCTATTATACCATCACATTTACCCTAAGATAATGTAATTGATTGGCATATGCATTTAGGTAATTATTCAAAGGATGTTGTTAGCCTCATAAGCTAATATAAATCCCCGACTTTTATGTTGGTTTTTAAATTATAATTTGGATGAACCTATAGATATCCGGTATTTCATTAACCTAAAGTGATATCGGTAAGAATGGATCCCGTCACATAACCCTCATATTAATAACGTAATGTGTTGGATATCAAAAGGTACACATTCCAAGTGGATAAGACCAATTTTCTCGATCTTATAAGTATTATAATATAAGTGAGACACACCTTGATTTCGTATTATATGATATTCTCGGGAAATTTAGGGTATTAACAATTTAATTCCTAAGGAGAGGGACAACTTAATAAGAGACTAGTACTATATCCTAAATCTACCATAGATTAATAAGTTAGGTTACGATAGTTTTCATATATTAAGATATGGAGAGGGATAACTTAATAAGAGACCATGTATTCTAAATCTACCATAGATTAATAAGTTGGGTTATGATAGTTTTCATAGACTAATAACTATGAAAATAACATACCAAAAGTCTTGTAATCATGAATGATTATGCTCGATGTCTCCTATAATCAACCTATATATAGGATGAAAGGGGTGACATAATAAAGAGTCCCTTTATATGATTTCCACGTTTCTCAACCTATCCCAATATTTTAGTACATAATCTTTGATTCCATTCTATTGTAGTTACCTTAATATCCCTAATTCTTATATGAATAACGAGGTCAATAATTATCGATCCCTACCGATATTAAATTAGTCATCTTACATTCATGATTGCCTAATGATCTTTTATTAATTATCAAGTAGGACACCTTATAGAGAAAAATCATTTCATTTCATTCTATTGATTACATCCTAGGGCAATTAATACTATAAGAATATGATAAACCTTGATTCCCATACATCCCTCTTATCGGTGTTTATTATTCTTCATTTTTTATTGAATTTTATCATAATATATTAGTATACATCTTTACGAGGATTATTGATATTAATTCGTCTATAGTACCCCATGGAATATACCTTAAGAAAGTAACATATTGATTAATGGTTTTTTAATATTAACTATAATAGACTATTTTTAGCCCTAATTAACCAATGATGACTCTTCCTAATAAGAGTTGACAAAAACCCTTCCTTTAGGAGGTTGAAAAATACTATGATTATTAATGATGGCAAGTTAATTTAATATTGTATGCCATAATAATAATCATATCACTAATATAGGGGCTATATTCGCATAGGGCTTCACTCATATGGTCCCCAGGAGACCAAGCTATAGACCATGGTCCAACAATCCGTGAACATAATGATAGGGAGTTATTATAATACTATAATCATGATAATCAACTATGGTCTATATAAATAACCAGGTTTAATTATAGCTTGGTCTCCCCGAGGCACTAAGGCTCAACCAAATGACTAATTTATGATCTTATACTAGGTTTGACCCTATATAATATGTGGGAATATTATAATGCTAACTATAGATATCTCATCCTTATAATTATAGGAGAAATGTATTACCTAATGTATTAAGGGGTACACTAATAGCATACCTTTTGATATCTACCCTCAATCATGGAATATATACCTTTAATTCACATATTAACGTTCATATAATAAGGTCCTCCTAACTGGATGAGAGATTCTGATGAGATAATTACCTAGATAATTATATGGAGTAATTATCCTCATTAGGTCACTTATCTATTCATAATATGGGAGAATAATATATGTTATCTATATTTCACCTTATTGCCTAATCAGGGTAAATAAGGTGAATATATACCCTTTTCATAACTAAATATACTAGTTAGAAGTACCTTACATTTATGATAATCATACATTAGTTATTACCCATTGGATATCATAAAGGATTAATGGTGGATTAGGTTACCAAGGGACAACCTTAAATAGTTATGGGAATAATATATGTTATCCTATAGTTCACCTTAATTAGGCCTATATTATATCAATCAACTCCTATATGTTCCGATATATATTCCTAAATAGTTATCTCATAAGCATCAATCAACCATATAAGGTCGAATATTTCCCTTTATAATGTCGAATTAATTCTCCTTGTGAGTTTAAGGCAATATTATTCCATGATGGCTAGACTAGTTAAATAGGGACATAACTATTAGAGGAATTATACGAGATAGGTATTATAGGTTAATAATATATATCCCTTAATCATAGTTATGTAAGGGTAATACACATTTGGGAAAATGTGATAGAGGGCTATCCTATAATTATTATATAAAATCTTTAATGTAAGGCCATTATATAACCTCTACTAACCATTAATTTAGCGAATTATATAAGTATATAGCATCTTGTTTATTTCCTTATACATCCCTATTATTATTTGTTACTAGTAGCCATCAGTATCATTTTAATGTAATCATATATCTACTTAAATGGTTAGATTAATTAGCTATGGTCTATCTAATTAACCTAGAAACCATTTACCTATAGTTATTATGCTTCACTATATTGTTACCCATCTCTAAATGGTTCCAACAAGTCTATATGGTTATACCATCCTTGAACTACTATTTTTTCTCAAGGGAATTGTAATATGTGATAAACCTCGTATAATTATAGTGAAGTCCCTCTATAAGCCACTCCAGTACTAATTGATAGATATCACAAATATGCCTAGTATATTAATCAACCCTCACCTAATTAATGGTTAGGCAAATAAGGTATTATACTCAAGGTAAATTATTGTAAAACAATTTAAACTCATATAGTGAAGCAATAGTTACCCCTATCGATAGTACAATCTACAACCCATTTACTTTATGGTAAATAATTTATATGAGTTGTAATCATAGGATAAAACATTGTTACATGGTTACAATCAAATATTCACCATACGAATGAGAGATAAGACCTAATATAAATATTAATTTTTATATGGTTACTAAAATCTTGTTTGAGAGTTATAACATACTAACCTTGTACCCCTTCTCATGCTTAAGGTTCCCTCTATTAAAGTTGGTCATTACTCATAAACAATATCACTATGTGACTATTGATAGTAATGGATGGGTACTGTTCAGGTCGATATTAGGAGGGATCCATTATTATCATGGTTTCATCTCATGGTTAGATGAATAGATGGATGGTACAATCTCCAATTAGTGATTTGGATACATAAGGGAATTTTCATGGAGGATTAGATCCTTAGTGATTACTATCATCAATATTAACTCAGCAATTGTCCTTACAAGTAACCATTAGTTGAACATTGGTAGGTATAATTGTAAGAAAAACTTAATATATCAGCCTAATAGACTATATAGGGGGCCTTTAAACAAGTACACTATTATAGTACTATTATATAATATGCTTACTATTGCTTGGGTTAGTTTAAGATGGCAACTTAGTAATAGGGTTCCTTATGCCCTTCTTGGGACCTAGTCATTAAAGATACGATCCCATGTTATTATCATATAACATACTAATAGGGTATTAAAATAATCATCCCCGAAGGGAACCTTTGTTATGACCCTTACCAAATGGTCCCTATAGCAATTACAGTAATTAACTAGGTACACAAGATAGTTCTCCCTTAACTTAGTGATATGGTGTTACTCATTAACAATCGTATGGGATATGGACCCTCCTTCATTAATTACCTCATTAGTTAATATTGATAGACGCAATGATCTTAGTTTAATCTATGGTACCCTATACAATGACCTACAATATAAAATATAACATATATAGAGTCCTCTCATAGTTATTAAGGATATAAATAGGGATTGGTAAAAACTATGAGTCCTCATATGATAAACATGGGATTACTATAATTTCCCAACATAATCATGTAGTTTGAGAGATAAGTAGGGATAAAGATGAAGAGTCACCATTTAATAATTGAGGAGATTGACCTATTAATTATGATATCATATCTTATTTGAGTGATAACTATTTAGAGAGTCATTGGTAATTGAGCCAATCATGGTACCATCCTACATAATTATATCCTAACCATCACTATAACTATTATATGTCTACATTGGTTACAATGGATTAGTATAACCATTACAAAGGTATTCGATAATAATAAGCTATACCTAAAAAAAAATCTCATTATAGCGATGGTCTCCTATCATTACTACTGCATGATTATTCGATCAATCTGAGGTTGGTACTAGTCATATCTATAGGGTAGTTATTGTGAATAATTGATAGCCGAGTGCATGTTCACAATAGAGGGCATACTCTTACCTATCCATCATTAGGGACATATGATATTGGAGATTACTTGAATATGTACCATTATATTTATGGTTGAGTGGACTCATCTAGCATTTTTCTTCTCTCAATAGGTTAATTATATCAACTAATGGGATTTGGGATCTCTCAAGTGTATCATATTAATACAATAGGGATAAGTATGGGGTCAAACATAGACCATCTAAATCTACTAGGTGGACATGATCAACTTGTCCCTTATATGTTATCCTATACCATGGATGATACTTATAATAGGACCAAATAATTTTGATTATTTGATAGATCATAATATCCGTAGGTACCCTCCCTCATTAAGAATAGGGTATAGTATTATAGTTTACCTATACATATGGGCAACCCGAACAAATATGGTACCTCTATTAAACTAGAGGATATCCCTTAATGTGATAATAATATTCTATATATGACACTAATTACACCATTTGTATGATCTCTATATGATTAAGATTTATGGTTACCCTCTCTAGTGTCACCTGGCCTATACTCATAGCCTAAAACGATTATTAGAGTGAAATAATTCAGTTATGGGTGTAATTATATCTTATTGTATGACTCTTATGCCAAATCTCAAGTTACTATAACCATATAAATTGTTGGTATTTTACCTAATTGGACTATCTATTCATATTAATAATTTTTACTATATTTAAATTATAATTGATTAGACATTCATGTCAATAAGTATATCCTTATAATATTAAGATATAATTAGTTAATTTAGGATGGGAATCAACCTGTTTATAATTGGATACTTCGATGACTATAATTGAGGTTAATATAAGTTAATATAAGGTAAATTTGGAATTGATCAATATACTAGTGTATATTGGGTAATATAATAAGCTATGTCCTTAACTCGTTCATAAATCCCTCTCAAATGTTTACCTATTCTCTTAATTCTATTGAATAAGGTAACCATATGTGAAGAGTTAGATTTATTCTTTGTAATAATATTAAGTGGCCATAATGTAAGTATTAATATGATTCACTATTAATAGTATTACTCACTATCTATAGAGTAATGACCTAATATCTATAACTATTAACCTATAATATACTGTTTGATCAAACATTAACTAATCATATCCCTTACAATATCAGTGGATATCCCTAATATAAGGTTGGCACTTATGTTATATAAACAAATGGATAGGTATATTCACGCAATTTATGTCATGTAAACGCCTAACATAATAAATGGATATGAAAATGTTACCCTCCATTTCTACTATGTAACTTAATTAATATTATCTATTCCTCTATATGTATAGGGATATAATATAACAATGTGATAAAATGATATATAGCCTAATTGTGCCCCACTAAAAAGATTATGAGGAGTAACTACTAACTACCATTATAATGTAAGCATCAACCATATCAACCACTCTTAGAATGCGACCATCACTAGATATTTCTCTCTATCATAACTCATTTCGCTCAAATATTGGTTATGCCTTCAATTTTGAGGGTATAAAGAACCAAGGAATAATATGCTCGTAATACGAGAGTAATCTATTAGCCTTATAATGGTGAACTTGTCCCCTACTAATACCTCATAACCTTACCAAGTCCTTATATACTCCCAAATGAGAGTGAGGGCTATTAACGGAGTATACGGTTAACCCTACCTAGTTAGGTTTTTTAAGGACAATTAAATTAGCTGATCCTAAAAATGACCCGATGACGGATCTTGTAATCAGAGTTAGGGATACTAATAGTAGTGACCCTAAAATTTACCGATCCTACTTCAGCCTACTCTATAATATCAATAATCCTCATAAAGTTGTATACTAATATATTATGATCGTGTAGTATACCTTTCTATTATTTAACTTAACGGGTATTATAATTCACCCGAAATATATTATGTGATGCCCTAATATTGTAATTGTGAACCATTTAACTATGCTTGTATATTAAGGTCCTAATAGTTTATGTTTATCATTTAACTAGGAATTTAGTTCCCATATTACTTGATAGTTAATGTCTACCTCATAACCTTACCAAATCAATTAGTCCACTATTCCCACTGTTTGAATACCAAGTGAATCAATATTAATAATGTACTTAATTAGGGCTATTAATAATTTAAAATTGTGGGTACCTCTATTATAATAGGACCCTATTAGCCCATATTAGTATTCTAATTATATTATCTTATTATTTAATAGTCATGATATCTACTAAACTCCAGCCAATTAGGTAAATATCACCCTAATTATGGATGAAATATTAAATATATAGTTTTGATGGCCTTAAATATAGCCATAATAATATTATTATTATCGTTTTGACATTTAATTATCAAAGAATCATGATCCTAATTAATTACACCATTAGTGTTACTGAATTATCCTATTAGGGATCATATTATCTTGCTGAAATTATGATTGAGTTGTGAAAAAGGATATCCTATTTTTACTGAAGAATATACACCAAAGTAATCTATGTGATCAACTAGAGAAACCACCTACCTATATGTATATTAATACTAGGGAATATATGAGTTGTTCTTAGAGTACCATACATTCTCCCTCCTTCGAGGATTATTTTTATTTAAGGTTTCATATCAAGTATGGTTAACATAGCCCTAATGAGGTAATTTAGTTATAACTAGAGACCTTACAATGGTGGCTAAATTGCATGAATATTATAGTAAGTCCCTATCAATTATAATTTGGTATGTGTGAAATATACCAATATCTCCTAATTATTCATTAGCAGGTATTACCATATAGTTACGCTTATATATCACATTATTGATAAATAGCTACATTCTATTTAAATCCATAATGTATCATATTAGTTAATGTATAGTTGATGCATATATAATTCTACCAATTCGATTAAGTAATATAGTACGGAATCATTCTCTCCTATGATAAATACATTATAGTTAGTAGAAGTGCCAAGACATTTTGAAGAGGTTATATGGGATAGGTTAGCCACCGAGAATAGTAAGCTACAAATCAGTTCAATTGCCGCATGAATTAACAAAGGTACAATCTATGAAGGTATGATAGGCTATAAGTGGCTTATCACCAACCATAATAGTATTTAATCTCTATGGAGGTGATATATTAAACTAGGGAATATTACCCCACCATATCAAAAACTAAGGGAACTAATAATGTGTTAGTAAGGGATGATCTTTAATCAATATATTTGAATATATGTATTTTTCCCTTAAGGGGTACTCCAATTTTTGATATGGTAATTTGAGTATAATTAATTGCAATACCTTATGGTCGGATTATTAACAAATGATACCATATATTATTTAGACCCCATAAAGACTACACTCATTGCTTAGTCTCTTAACATTGACCTATTATAGTGTTTATTAGCAATAATTGGCAACAATATATAATTCCCATTACTAATCTTTTCATAGTGCTCGTATAAATATAAATGGATAGGACTAGGCATCCTAGGACATAATTGCTAATAGGGCCCTATTTATATATACTCCACTAATATACCTGGTTACCTCATTGACATATATTAAGGAACCTTTTTTGGTCATAGGGTTAAGTTGTTCCGTACATTATCTATTATTCCTTCCAATAGAGAATGACCCATTAAGATTAGTAGACCTAAGTAGAACAAACTACTCTTGCATGAATGCAGAGACCATATTCGAGTATAAACATATTTATACCTACCCAAGTGAACAATATAAGGGCATTAGTATTGTTCCATTAACTATTATTAGGGATACCATATCAATATACCTGCAACTTTATTAAGCAATTTGTAATTTCCTCTCGTTATTGGTAGCCTATACAATGACCAATTAATCTCATATATATTACATATAGGTGACCATGGTATTTTTTATGGTATATACCCTTAGTCAAGTATAAGTAATCACCCTTATGATAATATCAGATTACCATCTTTAATTACCCATCCTAATTTCCCCTACTCAAGTTTCATATTAGGGTGAGTTATGATATTCCCATTATTGTTTCATTAAATAGTGGTGACCCTAATAATGGTATCAATTTAGTAGATATTCGGGATTTTTTAAATATAACACATAAATGCTATTCCATTTATATGATAGACCCTTAATAGGGGTCACCTAGATACACTCTAAACAACCATCTTATGGAAGCATTTATTATAACCCTAACTATAATGATTAATTCATACAAAATACCACAATCATAATGAATTGAGTGAGTACCATAAAACTTATAAGATGGAGAAAATCGATCTTATCCACGTGGATTGTGTACCATAGGCCATAAACTTATTCACTCTAGTTTAATAAGAATTAATCGAGGGATATCAAGACTATTGGTTATTAATATTGGTATATGTGCATATCATATATTAGATAAATAGGTTGATAAAACAATATAGGCATATCTATAATTAGTCTCCATGGGTAATTTAACATGCACTAACATATTTATACTAATACTAATATTATTAAAACCAACTCTCGTATACTAGGGGTACAATAGTATATTGGGAATAATATAATTCGCCCTTTATATTATAAAACGTTTATCATAGATTAGCACTGGATGAAGGGGGATTCCTAAACCTCGCCATCTTAGGCTATCATAAGTGTAACCCTCGAGAAGATCCTTAACCACATGGCTATACATACTAGAATATTTATCTATGGATGTACTAAGTATAGGTGTGAGTTATATGCTATTTTAATATTTTGTGTTGTTAACATGTTTAGTGTTTCGTGAGGATTTATGGGATGAACTTCGAGCAACCTAGCTAGTTATCATTTATTTCCTTTAATGTATATTTAGAACGTACGATGAAGTGAGAAAAATTATCTAAAAGAGTGGAGAATGCCAAAATTTGGGAAAGTGCCTAAAAATTAAATGAATGCCGAAATATTGGGGAGAGAAAGGTAATTCCCATGAAAATTCGTTATGTGACATTTTCTTTTATATCCTAGAATATATATATATTGGATGTGGGTGTAATTTATGTGACATTTTCTTTTGTATTTTATGGTATTAAGATATCTAATGTACATGGGAGTGTTTATGGGAATAAACTTTTGGGTGTTTAGCTAGTCATTATTTATTTTCCCATAACATATACCTAAAAATGCCATGTAAGTGAAAGAATTACCTAAATATGGTGAAAATGCCAAATTATTGGAACCAAACTATCTTAGAAATTTAGTTAGTTTAGTTACCCCTAGTTACCCCTTTTTAGTTACTAATTGGACACCTAATCTTCCACCATGTTCTAATTAATGACACCTCACCATTTTGAAAGTCAAACACGCCACCTTGCTTTCATTTTTCTTCTCTCACTTTATACCTTGTAACCATAAAATTAAGACACATATCCTACTAATTAATGAGAAGAAAAAGGGTGGAGTGTATAAGTATGAGAGAGAGTTAGACTTAGCCATTTTAGCTCACCAAAAATTGAGAGAAAACCGTAGGGAAAGAGAGAAAAACGAAAAAGAAAAAGAGGGAGGAAAGAAAGAAGAAAGGACGAGAAAAAGGCGAAGGGATTTTCTACCATCTTTAACTAAGTAAGGAGGTTTATGTTGCATTATGTTATGCCATTAATTTCATTTATATATGCTTAAATTAGTTGGTTGTTTAAAGCTTTCCATTATGTTATTATGGGTTATTCATGTTAGTATTTTGTGTTTGATGGCTTGATGTGAAATTAATGATTGGATTGTATATGTGATGATGAATGGTTGGTATGATATGTATCCATGTGTTGTCTATGTCTAACTATTTGTGTGATGGGTTTGGTTAAAACAAATGGGCTTGGAATAAAGTTTGGATGGATTTGAAAGAGGAAAGAATTCTTTGAGTATCCTTAAGGAGAACATTCGGCCTAGGTACTAAAATGGCCAAAGTTTGGATTTTTTTATGTAACTAAAGATCTAGAATGTAATGATAACTCAATTAAGTATAAATTAGTAAGTTAGGAGGAAAATAAATTACATAGAAAAAAAAAAGAAAATCTCTTGCCACTTTTAGAACCCATTCAAGCTAAACTCAAAAATTTGGGATTTGAGTTCCAATCATCCAACTTGATAATTAATGTTTTAAATGCACCTAAATAAGTATAAATTTAAGTGTAGAAAGGTTAGATTCTAAGAAAAATGGAAATTTCGGCTTAGACTAGGAAACATTCGGCCTAAACCCTAAGTTTTGGAAATTGAGTTCCACTCGTTCAAATTGATTATTAATGGTTCAATTAGAACCCAATAAGTCTAAAATGAAGTGTTGGAAGGCAAGAATTCAAGAAAAATCAAAATTAGGACCTAGACCTATTAGAAGCTAAATTCGGCTATTAAGGTTAAATTTGGGGTTACGACTAAAATCCCACTTCAAATGTGTTCAAACGCGTTCTTAGGACTAAAATATAGGAATTGATTAACCCTAATGGGCGGGTCTTGTATTCTTTATGTGACTACTATGAAAAATATATGAAATCCCAAGCGTGGATTGGATTCCGAGTGTGGTATGAAAATGAAGGGTTTGGTACCCATGATTGGTGGAGTGTGGTAAATGATACATCACATGCATCATGTGCATTTGGGGTTGGATTGACTTTAGAAAACAATTAAGTTGAGAAATGATGAGGTTTGGTAACCGAATTTGTTTGAATTGGATAGGTTTGGTAACCTTACTAGATTAAATGGGTATTAGCAATGAAGTCGTATGCGTGCTCTATTAATTGAATACACTCGTTAAGCGATGGATAATTTTGTTACTAGTAGTAGGTGATTCGGTAATCACCCGCAGATGGGAATAGAGCGAGACTTGGTAATACCTAGGTTACCCGAACTAAAATTGATGAGGGAAGGTAGGGTAATAGGAAAGCACTACATATCACGTGTATCACCCTACTTATTAAGCTTCGGCTCACCCTGTTGCTATTTCATACCATGACAGGTAAAAGTGATGGTAGTGCTAATAAAGAAGCTATCGGTTCATCTCGTAAAAGGGCTCATGTGTGAAACAAAAAACTTAGAAATTTATTTTGATTGTAACATAGGCTACGGTGTCTAGTAATGTGTAAATAACACCATAGATATTTTGTGACTTCGTAACAATATTCATTAAAGCTCGTGTAAATTTTATTGTACATCCTTCTATGCTTAATATATTATTATTTATTGGCCATGTATTATAGGCATAAATTGAGACTTTAGTCTCTAAACTATAATGCACCTAGCCACGCCTCTTAGATAATTGGTAAGGGAGCTTGTCGCTCTATAATAAGTGTCTATTAGTATTAATATAAAAAAATTGGTCTTACCGATGAGCTAATTAGCTCAAAAGTTATTATAAGTCCTATATTGTATCTCCAATCATATAAGGTTGGTATTAGAGTACTACAATCCATTCCATGACCTTATATAATTTGTACACTACCAATAATAATGCTAACTAAACTCATTGACATCACCCCTAATCTATCATATTATGTCATTAATCTCATAAACCTATCGGGGGTTATAATATGATAAGTATATATCATCCTCACTCATAGTAACCTTATGCCCATGCCGACACATATATTACCCTTTATATCTCCGTTATACAATCATATAATCCCTATTGTATAACCCCCATAGTATAGATAGAAAAAAATAAGTAAGATATACCATAAGGTTATCTTAATGGATTAAATGGTTTATGTATCTATTAGTCCTCTAACAATATTTAACTATATAGCAGATGTATAATATGATAATGATTTATGGTCTAATTATTTAATAACTTATTTTAAATAGGTAATAGCATAGTCAATGATTACATGATTCCTTATCAAATCATTATTCTCAATGATTTTTTAATAATGCTTAGTATGATCCCCGACCATATTTTAAATAGATTTTGAATATTGTAAGTGTAGTCAGTCCTCTTTAGGCAATATTAATTGGGATAGGCCCCAATATTCGTATCAAGGTCCTAATTATTGATATGCCAAAGGCTATTAGTTGAGTAGGGTTATATGTCCTTGAGTTAGATACTAACATCATACCACTAGATAATGACCCTATATTGATAACTCTTACAAGGAGATAGTAGAGGCCACTATTAGGTTGAAGTAAGGACCAAATATACCGAACTTATAGGTAGTAGGCCTTTCATTTGGGGTATATCTAAATATACCCAAGATGGTAAAATCTATGTTACAATTATTTCCAAAAAGGATGATTGATTTCTAGGTCCTATCAATCACTAATATTGATACTATACACAAATAGACTAATACTAGGGGTAAGTGACCATATCTATTAAATAAAGATTGCCTATCACTATGATGGGATACAATCACATAGAGACGATTTTTTATAGCCCATATCAATTATAATTATTACCTTTAAACCCCTAACCCTAAGTATCTATTATCTAGCAATCATTGTAGGATTACTAGCTATAATGGTCGAGGCCTAATATCATAGGCAATTATGTTGGGCTCAAAGCTTATAGGGTATATAGAGATAACTATTTAGTTAGTTTCCATAATAGATTCTATGCTTAGGCCTAATATGGTTCGTATATTGACACTAATGTCTTACCTAGTTACTATAGGTAACCGCATAGTATCTAATTCTATTAGTCCATTATACTAATGTTCAATAGTCTTCCTATCCATATGATAGTTTATAATATTAGTGTTATGAATTTACCAAAATGATAGTATAAGAGTCTAGTCCGTATAAGGGTATTATTAATACTCTAGATTAGTTGTATATTAAAGTATCAAATTAGATTGTTTGGATACACTCAAGTATCTGGGTTAATATTTTCATAGTTAATATATTAGGCCTAATGTATACTAAAAAATCTCCTATATATATGAAATGGGATATAGGCCAATAATTATAGGTAGACATGTGATCCAATGATATGATTTGTTCATATAATATACGAGCATAGTTAATCACTTTGCCATATCAGATTAAATGAAAATTAACCCAACAAAATAGTTCCCTATTATGGGTAACATATTGATCTTAACTTGTAACAAGGATTATAGCCATCACCAATGAATATTCCAATGTGGTAATCCTTATAGGTTAGGATAATTCTATGGCCCTTGGGTAATACCATTAATAAAGGATAAAATAATTATATGATTTAGTTAAATAATATCCACTAACTCTCTATAAACCTCATATATGTGTACCCCCTAGTATTAGAGTTCTTAATGGGGATATCTACTAGACTAGTTAAATAGGAACCTATGCATAGTTTAGTTAAACATATGTCGGTAGAGATCAGCCAATTACTATTCGATCAATAACTATCAGGGTATGTATAAGTTATTAGGTTGGTCACTAAGGTCAGTACATAATATTTATGGAATACTCAGGGTTAACTCATAAATAGGAATCTGAATAGACTATTTTTCTATATAATCCATATGTTTAACAAAACTATGTTAATGGCCCTAATTGGTATATAAGTTATCACCATAATGTTATCCTAATCCACATGAATTCCCTATCTCTCATAAGATTAATCTCACTATTACCCATCTTATGTGAGTTATTACCACTTTTATCACTATAATCCATTTCCAAAAAGGATAACTAGGGATATAATACCTTAGGTTTGTTAGAGGACTTCTCCATTAACAACTTATCCTAATATAGGGAGTATACTCCACATTATAATGATAAAAATATAATAGTTGATTCGACTCAACCAACTATTCTACTTAGATGGGAATAGCCTATCGAAGGTATCTTAATATAGTGTTGAAATATTTACTAAGTCTCAAAGGGATATAAAACTTATCCCTATACATATAGGTAAACTATAATACTATACCCTATTCTTAATGAGGGAGGGTACGTATAGCTTCACTAAATATGCTTGAAGACAAGTTGATTTAACACATAGTAAAGCTTATCTTTCCCTATCATAAATAAACATGGGCTATCACCTAGAATATATAGGTGTCTGGAAATGTGACTATATATATATATATACTCACTCATAATGTTGATTGTATGGCTATATCCCTTATCTATGAATTAGTTGGTTCCGTAATGTTCTCAAATTCCTCCTTGACTCTTATTGAGTAAATGGTAGACTGATAGTTAAAATATTAGTATCCTATTTATGTATTGAAAGGGATTATCTTTAATATAAGGACCTTATAAGGGAATAATCATATATGAACATTGATACAATTATTGTTCATAGGTAGGGATAATTTGGTTAGGTATCCATCGTCATGAACATTAAACTATATCATAGGCTAGGTATCACCTAATATGTTAAAGTAATATAGTACTTGATATATATGGACAATAATTGTCCCTAGAAAATTAGTAATTAATATCCAAGTATTAATACTTCTCATAATATATTTTAGATTATGATTCATATTCCTAATAGATACTCCAATGGCATAAATTAAGTGGCCCTCTATTATCTCTATTAATTATTACCAGATATAAACTATGATTTATAATGATTATGAGTTAGCCTATATCCAAGTGGAGTATAGTATGGCCAAAATCATATAGGCAATATGGTTCTTTAATCGAAGATATTTTAGTTAAAAAGACTAAATCATAATTGATAAAGTGGCCCAATACGGGTTATGCCCTAGGCCTAATAAGAGACCTAATGTAAGAATCAACCATATCAACCATTTTATACACCTAATTAGCATAAAGTTATTCATACGGATTATGGACACTAAGTGGGAGAGAAACTTATATACAACTCTCTAGTATCTCCTAGTTAAGAGTTATATACCCATTAATTATAACCCCTCGGATGCATATGATATTAATATCATAAAGAACCACATATTTAAATTGTCCTTATTGATTGGGTTATAATCTTAATGGGTCAAGTATTTGTAGAGATAAGATGTTAGCTTAGTCTAATAGCATGGGCTTAGATTAAGGGAAATAGGGGAGACATTGTTAGATAGTGTCTATGATTGGACCTATGTGATTACCATTAAGAGATCAAAATAATTAGCCTATTATAGGCCGATCCCCCTTATACAGTTACTTTGGTACTAAGGGGTACCCATATTTGAGGTACATTTAGAACAATATATGGTACCATTGATGGTAAGTGGTCTATTAACCTTAAATAATGGTGATATTTTATAATATTATTACAAATTGATCACCTTATGTCCAATAAGTATTAGCTATATATTGATGCAATATTAGGCGGTTTAACGAAGGAGTATTAATTATAAAGGTTAATTGGCTATAAGGTTAATAGTCATATAAGTTATATTAGAACAACGACTAATTTACCCACCACTATAATTTCCCGAATAAGCCTAGCAATATTATAAAATAATTATACACAACCGATGTCCATTAAAATAATGCTCAAAGAGTTGACCATTATATACCAATATAAACCCTCCTAAAATTCCCTATTATGCCACTACGGACCAAGCTAAGGTTCATTATCGCTATATGATAATACCTACAAATAGGGCTAGGTCATAAATAGTACTTATAAATACTTGATGGCCTATTAGTGGTTACGATAATCCAATTACCAATACTTAGATATAGATAGTAATTATAGATGTAAACATGAATCATACTTTCATTTAAGTCTTAGTATTCTATTATCTAATTAATGGGATATTGGTGTATCTACCAACATTTTCTTAGATTGGTAAGCATTCCAATTTCATGGTCTTCTATTTTTTTCTAGATTATTGGCCAATAATAGAGTGAAACCCTTAATCAATAGGATATGTCTAATCCTCGGTTTATAGACCATATATGGTCCATAATTAATCTACCATCATGGTCTCCTACCAGTGGCATATGGTTATTACTCAGTAGTAATGTAACAAGTAATGGTATGATGTCTAATCTAATCATTCTAAATGAGAACTAAGTGATAACAATAGGAATAAGTTTATGGCCTACAATGTTACATTTACCTAAGTATCCACACTAAGGCTACATGTATTAATCTAATATCACTATCTAATGGAGAGTTATTGGTTAACAATATTAACCTCATTATACAAATCATATATGTAAACAATTAATAAATCCTTCTAACAAGTATAAGCATTTGTTGAGGTTAATATTATAATACCTGCTAACTCAAACACACCCACTATGTGATATCTAAATAGAATATAGGTTAAAATAGTGATATTAGAGAAAAGTATATTGTTAGAGGACTTCTCCATTAATCATAAAATTATACTTGTTCATCATTTATGCTCAATCTTATAAATCATTAGTCCCTTAAGAATATAGGAGTAGATGGTTATTCACTATATTTCTATAAGACTAAGCATAAAAAGTATAATTTTATGATTAATGGAGAAGTCGTCTAACAATATACTTTTCTCTAATATCATTATTTTCCGATAGACCATCGGGAGGAGCATTCTATGAACCTATTTAATAGGTCTTATCCATATGGATATATGTAATTCTTTATATACCAAATTAGATTATGGTTATTATGGTAATATAGGTTGTATATTTGAACATAAATATACCATTAAATTTATGGTTGAGTGGACTCATTTAGCGTTTTTCTTCTCTCAAAAGGAGGTTCCCTATTAAACGGGTAAGATAAATTCGATATCCTAGAGCATTATTTGAAATCACAATTACTAAATGTATTTGAGGGATATCACTAATGAAGGATAATAACTATTTAAGTAATACCCGATCATATGATATAAATCAATATAATAGTTACATGAGGTATAATACTATTAGATCACTTTTGAGATAAATAGGTCATAAAATTAAAGTGTAACTTAACTAATAGGGAAAAGTAACAAGGGTCTATATCGTAGGGTAAGACAAATGGGTATTCTAATGCCCCTTAAGTAAAATTAAAATGTTAAGTTCAGTGCATATCGTGTGATATAAGTATATACCATTTAAAGAATCGATATCCTTATACTTATGCATCTAATAATACAATTGATGATTAAACTAGTTAATCGGGCCATTAAGGTCTTGGGGGAAATTCTATCAACATCACTTTTAAGGTAAATAGCCGACTAACCTAATGAGATTAGATACCCAATGCCCTAAATTATTTGTTATTGCCCTAATGGTATGCACATAATATCTTATGGTATGCATATTATACCCATTAGTTGATGCTAAATATATAATTATATATTTTATAGTAATGAATAGATTTTTGGACCCCTTATTAATCTAATAATCAAACAGGGCCATCTCCCTATTTGGACATACTTATCACTAATATAAAATGGAGAGAGATAGGGAATTTAACAATTGTTATCCAGATAAAATCAATGGATAACATACTAAATGTTTATACTCAAGGCTATCAAAGGTGATATTAAGCCTTTGTGACAATTATGTTTAACCCATAATATACCCATGCTAATATACTCCCCATTGATGTTACTTGTATAATAAGTGCTTTCCCCATTATCTAACCTCACCAACATATTATAACAGATATTGTCACCATCATTCGGTAGTAGGGGATTAATCTAAGCATTTAGTATATTATCCATAGACTTTATCTGGATAACAATTGCTAAATTCCCTCTCTCTCTCTATTCGTTTTATACTAGTGATGAGTATGTCGAAACAGGGAGATGGCCCCGTTTGATTATTAGATTAATAGGATGAGGGTATGTGTATATTAAGGGACATATGATATCGTAGTGAATATAGATTGATAAGTAAATGTTTAACCCCAATAATGAGGTTAATATTACTAATCCTATCTTCCTATAGTTATTATCCTAATCTATATGATATTTACAACTATCCTAATAGTCCTAGTAAAATTATTCGTGCACCCCTCTTATTCCTAAATAGAGGTCCATAGAGAGTTGTAATAAGCTTAATGATTATCATGGGTAATCATGTGTTGACATATGGTTATAATGTCTAGTAATAGTAGAGTATTAATAATCAATGGTGCATACTATTGGCATAATAGTTATAAACTATGTAATTAACTATATGTCCTCGTTTATATTGTGTACTCTTAATCTGATTAGATCCTTATATGATACCATTGGAAAGTGGATATATATGAGCTAATCTTAAATGGTATACTAGGACCATATTCTAGGGGCTCCTAGGTATTAATAAGATAATCTAATGCCTATTATAATATAATGAGGGGACTATGAGATAGTAGAATCAGTAAAATATCCTCACTACATATTACTATCTCTCGATATATCGATTACCCATGATATTGAGAGAATAGATTGGAGAATATATCGAGTTAACTCTATTAAGGATTAAAGGTTATCAATAGGATGTGTAATCCCGATTATTCCATTTAATGGCTTGAATAATAGTCCCATTAATTAGGAAATTATCTCTCGATAAGTGTTAGATTATACAACTCAATAAGTGGGATAAATCATTCAAATATTGAAATAACCCTAATATTTAGTTTATCTATTTAATTGGGTCACATAATAGAGGTAATATCCACTAGTGTATTTTTATGACCTATTTATCCCAAAAGTGATCTCGAGAAATTGAACAATATACCGTATTATTACCGTGTATCATAATTAACCCCTATTATTAATAGTCATATGCCCTATAATTGAACATATTTATTTTAAAGTATATTTAATTTGTTCATATCATAATACATGGTATGGTATCTATGATTGAGTTAATAAGAGATTGAGTATTAATAGGATAGTTCATTCTTGATAATATATGAATTCGAATAAACCTAATTACAATTATTTACATATAATTATACACTCAGTATGATATATTCATGAGTCATTACTAACTAGTTCTCCATTTTACCTATTTACTCATATAAATAATGGGTAATTGGTTATATAATCTATTAGTGATATAATCATATTATCCTAAATTATTGATATTGAAAACCATGAATATATCGATTACACAACAATTAAATGCTACCGTGTGTATATCACTATAGGTATTAACAATTAATTATCCGAATGATTATAATTCCTATGAATTATAATATTGATTAACAATCTATTTATGGTATATTGAATCGAGGTTATGATACTAATAACTAATCATAGGTTACACTACCACTCGATAAGGATTTCAAGTGAAATATTATGTTTGGCTAAGGTTTAATCAAATGATAAATGTAATATTATCATCCCCTTACTTTATGGGAAAGTAACATAATAATATTACCTCCTAATTATATAGAAAATATATAACTTTTCTATATATAATCCTCTCTAAATAGCCTATCTAATTGTTTAGATAAGGACCTTGCCTATGTAATTGGATAACATAATAGGGCATGTACGAAACCTAATGTAAGCATCAACCTCCCTACAGGGAGGTATTAACTCTATAATTCCATAAACGTTGATTACTCGATGATAATAACTATGTTAGAAAAAGTGATAATTTAACTAGAACAGCTGAATTTCACTCTAATATAAAGTGATGGTCCAACATAAAATTATACTTTTTCTTATATGAATATAAAACCTTATAGATACCTACTCATAACGTAAGAATTTAAAATACCATAGGTTCCTTTCTTAACAAAGGTACATTATGATGGTTTTTAACCTAGGCAAGTCGAGCATTATATTAATAGATAACTATAAATACATGGTCTCCATTATAATACACATTATGCCTTATACGAAACCAATACAATTTTCCCATCAATGACCAAATGGATAATCGTAGGGATCATAATATGGGTTAATGTCATCATATAGGACATGTCCATGTATATGTCTAAATGGAGATCACCTCTATAATTTGGTATTTTATCCATGGATCCAATTCCTCAAAATAGCAACAATTAGTAACGATATGCCTAGTTTAGTTACCATCATTAAGAATAGGATTTATCCACTAAGAGGCATTCCATAGTTGTTGACCATTTCTATCAATACTATTTAATATCAAATTACTCATTAGAATACATATCAAGTATGGGTAATGTATTATAACTCCATAGTTTAACATCGTGGCTAATAATATTTTTGATATTATCCATGATGGTAGATTACTTGAATAGTATATTCCTGCATATTTAGGTACAATTATTAATCGTATGATATCTTTATTATATTAAAGATAATCTTTTACCTAGTTAAGAGTTATTACCTTATGATACCTATAACTTGTATCCCCATATTGTATACCTTACCCTAATTGTGATCATCCTCTCAATATAGATGAAATAGGTAAAAGATTACTTATGTCACCTACTATTGGTGATTCAATATAGTACTAGTCCTATATTAACCATGGTTATATCTAATAGTGTTTCTATCATGAGACATAAATAGGCTAACAAAGGTACCCTTACTATACTAAAAGATCTAACGTTAGTACCAACTAATTCTCTCTAGTTGGTTGATATAATAACTAGAGAGACTAATGTATCATTTAAAACATTCATATAAAATACTAAGGAGATATAGGGGATAATATAAAGGAATAATTGCCATGTGATAAAATGTTATTATAATTTGGATAACATATCTATTATATGTGTGAATAGCCCTATTATAAGAGGTACTAATTATATCTATCGTTAAACTAAGTATGTAGAGCAATACTTAAGGTAATAACTATATGTTAACAATTCTCTAATGCACGGATATAAGATGAGTATTTATAAAAATCCATGGTTAGGCATACAATCATATAATTCAACAGACTCTTTCTAGGACTAATTAAAAGTTTCTACCCTAATTGATAAGGGAGATGATGGTTAACCATTTCCCTTGGTCATATATGGTATATAATAATATATTCCACTAGTGAGACCTCTAAACTATGTAATATAAGGTACCCATAATATAAACACTCATCGCTAGTAATCAGTCCGAATATATGGGGATAATATTGCTTCAATTCATAGTAATTACTAACTACCCATGCTCACTAGTATATACTTACCTATGTAATCAATATGAATTAATAAAGGGTTAAAATATTCCTCATGGAACAATCCTTATAGTTGAACATTAAGCTAATAAGGATAGAGGGATGCCTAATATACAAAACTATTGTTATCACCTAGTTCTCATTTATCTCTCTATACTTAATCTTAAATATTATAATACTAACCGATATTCTCATCTAATATACAAGACCAATTATTGTAAACCATCACGTTTATATGATATTAGAATCTCTACAGAATGGGATGTACATAATCGATTATAGCTGCCTAAATTGGCTATACAACACATATAAGTATATTGAACCAAATTATAAATAATCAATTATATGACCCACATTATATTACTGTACCAATTCACCATCATTAGCTTAAATTGGATAATCAATTTAACAATAGTAATGTATCACTAAAGATGGTATTGATAGGTGACATGATGTAAAAGATTGCCCTTAACTCTTATCTAACCACCTTATATTGGTCTTATTCTTCAATAGTGAAATGTGTATTAGGAGATAGTGGGTATTAAGGGAGAGACATAATAGGTATCCACAACGATAGCTATTATAGGATGATCAAGATTGAGCATACTCAGTTTACTCGTCCCGTGAAAAACACGTATCTAGTTTTCAAAGATCTTATAATAGTTATCGTTGTGGATACCTATTAAGTCTCTCCCCTAATACCCACTATATCCTAATACACATTTCACTATTGAAGAAATAGACCAATATAAGGTGGTTAGATAATAGTTAGGGGTAATCTTTTACATTATGTCAACTATCAATACCATCTTTAACACCTACCATAGTAAGAATGATTTTTTAAAATTTTTGTAGAATAACCCGGTTAATTAGTTCCCAAAAACTAGCATATTATGGTTAAAAGATTATGTACACCCTTTTTAGGAGATATATAACTATAACTTTACATGTATAATAAGGTGGGTATTATTATCAGATGAGGCTATACCTTATCCAATAATTAGAATAAGGTTACCTAGTCCATAATGAGTTAGAGTATTGCACTATATTCTATATATTATAATAGTTCATCCATAATTAGTTTATCTATACTATAGTATTTTACAAAGGTATAATCATATAGACTGTTGGGACCTTAATAATCATCTTACAATTAATGTGAACCATTAATTCACTCTAGGTTAATTAGCTATACGAGAATTAGGCAATAGAAAGGAAAAATAGATAACAATTTACTATAGTTTTGAAAGGTATTGTATAACCTCCTAATATCTAGTAATCCATTCTAAAAGTACCAAATATTACCAATGACCAACATTAAAAAGCCCAAGATTATGCAGTAACTAATGCCATATTTGGTTAATAATTAGGTATAGATTATTAGGGATTAATAGGGTTAAATTGCTTAGTGAATATATGAATATGCTAAGGATATAAATAGGGAGTTATTTTATGATAAGTCCTACTAATAAGGATATCATAGTTTACCCTCCCAACAATATTGGGTACATAATATGTTATATAGTTATGTAGTAATGTTATCCACCTTGGATAGATTATCATGTTCATTACTAAGAGGATTATTTTATATTCAATGTTATCCAAAAGAATAATATTATCATTTAAGGTTTACTCATAAATATATATCAAAATTAATTGATTGTAGGGATGGACCCAATCACGTAGCCTAAGTGATAATGTATACGTTAATTGGTAAGTACTAACTTGATAACCATATAATGAGTACATTAAAACAAATAACCCTATAAATGATAAGCTATACCTGATTAACCCAAAGAGTATTACTTTCCATATTAGCCCTCATTAGCAAATTATAGGTGACACTTAATTTGGTAGTCTTGAGGATAGTAGGATGATATTATATCTACTCCCTATATGATAGTTATAGGGAGTAGGTCGTAGTCTACTATTATAGTGATAATCTACATGTTGAGTTTTAGTTTTGGATAATAATATGGTAACCTTCTTATTCTTATACCCATCCACTTACTCCCTGATCAAATAATTAGAGTATCTTATTTCATTCCTAGTATAAAAATCCAAGGCTAATGTAGGCCAAACCAAAAGGTTATACAATATCCTACTAAGGGATTATATAAAAGGTGTGGGTCTCTATATTTATAGGTTATAACTAATCTAGGATCATAATATCCCTACTTATAAACATAATTTATACCCTACTATAGGTATAATTTATTCACTAAGATGTTTGTTTAACCTAGTTATAATCCCTTAATTAGTAGGATTAATAGGTATGAATATACTCTTCTTAGGGTCATATTATCTTCTCCATATTATGGACAAGCTAGGTATGATATTATATTGTGGACAATTATTATAATGACCAAAGGAAGGGTTCTTGTCAACTCTTATTAGGATGAATATACGATAGTTAGGTCATAGGCAACCAATATTACCAATGATCAACATTATCTCTTACATTAGCCATTAGGTTATAGATAACGTATTATCATTACAAGTAGGGATGATAAGAACTAATATGGTTATCCTTAATATTGGTTAATGTACTAGTTGATATATTGCATTGTTTATCCCCTTGGCTTAAATAAACCTATAATAGCTTGATATCATAGGTTAACTATTAGGGACCATTAAGGCTACACAATATTAATAGTATACCCTTATAACTTAAGGCTCATGATATTTTCTCTATTTCCCTTAGGTATTGATTGAAACATAATATTAACCCAATATTACTAAAATAATATGTAAACTTAGGGCCATTATGTAGGACTGGTTATAAATAGTATCACTAATAATTGTTAAAGTTAAGAACCATTTATCTCCCCTAATCACCAAAATATTTATGGATTATATTATAGAGATTGTTTAGGAACACATATACCTTAAGTTGGTCTGGTTCAGATATCAAAAATAATTTACCCTAATAATTATTCACTAGAGATAATCCCCTTGATATCTAAATAATGAGTCAACACAAATGGATAATTTTATGTCTAATCACTAGGAGATTGGGTCATACCATATACTAATTATGGATTATGCTAATTTGGTACTTGTGCATGTACCCATGATCAAGGAATACTCTTTAAAAAATACATGTGATGGCGTATTTGGAAGGTATCACCTCCTCCTTTACAATTTTTTTGGCCCATGGAGTTATTATTAGCGCATATTACCTATTTGTATAATAATGGATAACCGAGGGAATATACCCCATCATTGGATAAAAACTCCTCTAATTGTATGATTATGCCATTGAAGTATCTTTTTGACAAGTACCACATCTTAATAATATAGACTATCTTGATATATTCCCTCTTAAATGATGAGTAATCATATTTAAACAACATCCTATAATATTTAGGTAAAATTAATCATCATTAAATTATAACCCTTATAAATGGTTAGACCACTTTTATCCATGCTTTTATTAATGGTTACCAATTGTTCGATTATATCAATTAGTTAAATTATAGAGATGATAAGGTGATATTAGCATCTCGTTAATTTAAGGACTATTACCAATAGGATTAGCCATACCATATGATAGGTTTATAAGACGATTTAACCCTTTGCCTTAACGATTATGATGGTCTCATATTTCAATATAGGAATACTCACTATAATTGTTCATCCATACTATTAGGGACCATCCTAGGGTTAACCCAATAGGGTATTAATTAGCAACATAGGGATAATATTTATTATCAATCATGGACTAGGGGAAACATAGGGATATCATATCCGATTAATTATACCGACGTATACCTTGTCATGTAGTAACATAGTTATGGAGAGAGAGATAGAGGGGGAAATAGAGGAGATATAATGATGATACCATAATATCCCGATTAGTCCCTCATGGAGAGACATACTAAATGATGAAAATGGTATAATTTATGGTGAGTACATAATGTCATTGATTACTACGGACCCATAACTAATACATATAGTATGATGGGTCATATTGCCATCAATTGACATTATGTACTCACCTATCTCTCCATGAGGGGATATGATGGGTCAATTTATGGTGAGTACATAATATTAGTTGATTTTAGTAAGATATATGTTATGAAAATATTAATTATACTTAATATCAATAATTTATTACCCGAAACACATGATATAATAACCAATTACATCATATGTTTTGTTTAATAAGTTATTAGTCCACAAAATTAATAAACCTATAAGTCCACAATAGTAGTTTATCCCTACTATTGTAAATAGTAGGGCTATTTACTATATGGGCATAGCACCATATTACTATTAACCATTATTGAACTAATGCCTATGGTTTAGGAGGTATAATAACTTACAATATTTATCAAATTAGAATTTTATACATTATGAATAACTTAAAGATACCCTCCATGGAACAATCCGGTCATACAACACTCAAACCCTATAGACTCGATTACTAGATAGTATTATTAAACTATTATGGCCCTATCAATATAATTAGGTCTATATAATCAATATCATAGTTATCCCAAGTCTTTTCCCTAAATAGTCCTAAACACATTTATGTCACCATGATTATAAATAGTGGTAATCTTAAGTATAGGCATGATGATAGTCAAAACGACCTCTCAATGGTTATCATTATGATTATATAATTAGGTTTGTAATCATATGTTGCTCCGTCATTATAGGTTATGGTCTATTATTTTAAGTTATTAGAGTGTAGTTAGTATAATCACTTATAGTTTCTTTGGACATAATTGATACCCCGACATATAACCTATGAATGTTTAACAAGAATACATCAAATTGACTATATTAGTACAATAATAAGGGTCAATATTTGGAGTACTTGTTTGGTACTATTCTTTAATATTAACAAGAGGAATTATAAGATGGCAAGTTAATATATGTGTCCAATTAGTATTGGTCATCCTAGGACAAGTTAAAAGGATATAATTATTGTTACCATAGTTATACCTTCCATAACATATATGGGTATCACCGTAATCTGATTATAGCATAATGGTACTCGATTATATGATTGATAATTATACTCAAATGGAATTATTCATTCGATATAGTAATGGGGTACTCCAATTAGAATATTACCTTATGGTGATACCTCTTATAATAATATAATGGAATCAATAAATACCCATAGGCCAACAAAGGGATTAGGCCCTTCTTAATCAATAATATCATTAAGTAAAAATCATAATACCTAAGCCATATATTATTAGTTATTAGTATATATGTAACTAACAAAGATAATATATTATGATTAATATAGAGGTGAACTAAGTCATGAATTATTTGAATATATAATTGTTCAAATAAGGGATGTACTCCCAAAGATATTCCAAATTGAAAATACCATTAAATATGGCATATACGCAAGTGGAAAAAATAGTATTTTTATCGGTTAAGCTTAGTTAACAATAGGTGATATTACCTATTTACCAAATCCCATTACTATATCGCATAGGATTCCATTAATATGCATAATGGTAATATTATGGACCTAGCTCCTAGGGAAGGTATAACTATGGTATCAATAATTGGTGGAGAGAAGGTTATGATTTGTCCTTATTATTTTCCCAAATGTGTATTACCATAACTATGATTTAGGGATATATATTATTAACCTATAATACCTATCTTGTATAATTCCACCAATAATTATGTCCCTATTTAACTATTCTAGCCATCATGGAATAATATTGCCTTAAAGTCACAGGGATAATTAATTCTAACATCATAAAGGGAAATATCTGACCTTATATGGTTGATCGATGCTTATGAGATAACTATTTAAGAATATATACCGGACCATGTAGGAGTTGATTGATATAATATAGGCCTAATTAAGGTTGTCCCTTGGTAACCTATAACCCTCAAATTTCCTTGACCTCCCTCATTAAGAATAGGTAACTACCCTACTAATGTGTTGTAATAGTTATGAGTAAAAGGTCCCCATAAATAGATAAAAGATTAGTTGATAGGACATTATTATTATATCAATGCCCATGATATAAATGATTATTTGGTCAATCTGGTTATAACTCGTATGCTAACAACAAAGGTACTAGATAGGGATACCTTTAAGTAATAAGTGATTATAAACTATCCCTATAGAATGCCCATTGTTGGTCCTAATATTATAGGTACAAATTTATAATCATTAGTAACTAGGCCATATGATAATAATAGGTAATTTACTTAGAGATAGTAGAGTTATTAATTATAATATATGGGAATATTATAATAGTAACTATAGATATCTCATTGTGAAGGCAAATTTAACTAATAGTAAATTAATATAAATTAGGTTATAGAGATTATTAACAGAGGGAATCATGTTCAATTAATATCATACCTAATAAAACCTAAATACCAAGGAGAGACATTAGGTCCATTCCATGAACAAATCTACCTTCATAATATTCTACTCTTACTATACTAGGATATAAATATATCAACATGAATAATTAATGATCAGGTTACGGATGGTAAGTTAACTAATTCTTTGTTATTATATACCCATCAAGGGCCTTACAGGAATGATTATACCATAACATAATATCCCTCGTGCCTATAGACTTATTAAGGACCTTATTTGCAAACCCTAAAATATCTATGATATTGGGTAATTACCCTAGAGTAGTTCCATTTTAATAGTTACTAGTTACACATCTAGATTAATTAGAGAATAGGTTGGCTATATTATTATTCTAATCATAATTATGATAACGATATGTAAACATTTAATATTTTTATAATATTGATATAGTAACCTATCAAACTATCAATATTAATAGCCCCTAATAGGAACAATTATGTATACATAAATTGACATATTAGCACAACATCTATGGCAAATGGACTCAATTGATAATATATTGATATAATCTCGTAATAGGAACTATTAGCCCATCATAAAATGTTTATTGTTAGAATATTTATTATAAATAAGTCCCTAGTTTAACTATTTATATGGGAAAATATTAGATTACTGGAAAATTATAAGTCCAAATTTAATAATAACCCTTGGGTATCAATATTGATAGTTTATATCATAATTTATAGGCCTTCGGGTATATAATGAGTAATAATAGCATATATTTAAATATAATGATATGTATATAGGGGAACTAATAGATTTTCCTTTTACTCCATTTGGATGAGTAGCTTCCTCTCATCCTTGAGATTGATCAAATTTCTCTAGAGAGTGGCATATATTAGGGTAGTACACTAATATATCAATTCATGAATATAATTTAAATATACTATTCTTTAAAGATGATGATCAATTGATATTCCTAGATAAAGGTAATAACTATGGGAAGATAGGATTAGTAATATTAACCTCATTATTGGGGTTAAACATATACTTATCAATCTATATTCACTCCAATATCATATGTCCCTTAATATACACATACCCTCATACTATTAATCTACTAATCAAACAAGGCCATCTCCTAATATAATTAAAGGACAATCTATTAGTTCCCCTATATTATTTATCTAGAATGGAACCAAACAACCTCTCAATTTTCCTCTAGTGATATCCGATATTAATGTCAATATGGTCATGTTCCTTATTAATAGCTATAGGTTAGGGGGAGAACTAGTTAGGAGAGGCCTATTAAGATATATAAGATTATTAAATCAATATAATTAAGGATAGTATACCATTGGTAATGATTAGACATTCGAGCTAAGAGAAAGGTCAATGCCTATCAAGTGGTTATTATAGATCGATTAGATATATAGGCTCATCTCGAGCCCTCAACCATCCTATTATTAATCTCTAAGGGTATGGTAGTTACCAAGGTCTTAAATATTAAGATCTAGAGGGTAAAATACTATAAATATGTTAGGCTAGTATATAACAATATAATTAGGGATTATAGGAGGATTGATCAAAATGGGTAAGTCGATGGATTGATAAATAACTCCGTATATATAACTAAGGTAATATATCATAAATAGGGCATAATTTACTATATTATATCTTTTGTTATCATATAATCCCCCTATCATATTAGGAAATCATTACAATAGGGGCTATGTAGGCTAAAATCTCCAATAGTCGGCCTATGGTTCATATAATATTAAGGGTCATATAATCAGGTTATAACATGGTATACTACAAATTATAATGTAATAACCCTCTATTATAGCCATGAATGATAGCCCTCACTCTGTTATCAGTGTAAATTGGTGGAGAGTGAGGGCTATTATAGGTGTTGGATTATGGGAATCATAGAGGTCTTCTCCAATATAGTAGGATCTTTGATTATAAACAAAGGGATTTAGTTAGTTCAAATGCCATACATACCTAGTATATAATGTCCTCTTATACGTTGGTATGAAATATCAATATTAGGGGAGGCTATGTTAATATGTATAACCGGTGGCATACATGAATCCATACCTTGATATTAATTATATATTAGGTTAACCCATAGACCATAAAATTAGCTGATCAGTATAATGTACCTCCCTATCTAATCTATTCATTTATATGAGAATGGATTGTGAAGGGAAAGAACAAATTAATATTTGGTCACCTTTAGCCAAGAATCATTGTGAGTTATAATCAAGAGAGATATTTAGCTAACTTAATGGGCCAAGGGGATCATATTTCATTATATAAGTATGATGTAAGACCTATATTATTTGGTAACCATACTCGCTCATCAATACCCTATGATAGTTATCTTAATATGGTATTCAGGATCTGTGATATCTATCAATTAGTAATGGAGTGGAATAAAATAATCTCCCTATTCTATTATGTTGGGAATAGTGTAACCCCATGAAAATTCTTAATCATATAAATATATGTATCGAAATATTCATAAATATATATACGAAATATGGGTGTGATCTATGTGACATGTTAAGATTTTTGTGGTATGAATATATATGGTGGTTATAGGAATACTTTGTTTTGGATGTAAGAATTAAGGGAGATAGGTTTCGTGTAAGTTAGCTAGTTATTTATTTCGTATAACACTTACCAAGAATATGCCATGAAATGGGAAAATTATCTAAATAATTGGTGAGGGCCGAAATTTTGGAGGAATGCCAAAATTCTTGGACTAAAATACCCTTAAGATTATTTTTAATTCCATTACCGATCCTTAAAATTTAACTTGACACCTAAGCTTCTCCATTCTTCCATTTGAATGACACCTCATCATTTTGACTTCCAAACCCACCACCTAGCCTTCCATTAGCACTTTGTCAACTTAGTTTAGGACACTTGTGTTATTTAATGAAGGAAGAAAGTTAGAAATATATATATATAAGAGAGCTAATGGTCGGCCACTCTTTAGAAAATTTTAGCTCACTAAAAAGAGAGGAAACCGAATTGGCGAGAGGGAAAAAAACGCAAAAAGAAAAAGTGGAAAGAAAGAAAGAAGGAAGGAGAAAAAAGACTAAGGGAATTCTTGCAAACTTGAACTAAGTAGGTTTTGTTTCATGCCATAAAGTCTATTTCTAAGTGTTTAAATTATGTGATTGACTTGAGCTATTGATTATGTTGTTATGGGTTGATTGAGTTGGTATTGTGTTTGTTGATTTGACATGTATCTAATTGTTGGCATGGTGTATATGATGAATTGTTGGTATGTATATTCAAGTATTATTGTTGGGTTTGGCTAGAAAATGAATGGGCTTGGCCGAAATTTTGGTTGATGTGGATTTGTAAGAAACAATTTAGAACAAGGTAGAGAATGCGTTCCAAAGGTTTTCCCTAAGGAAACCTATTCGACCTAAATGCTAAAATGGGCAAGGTTTTGATATTTTCATGTAATTAAAGGCCTAAAACTTAATGTTAACCAATTATGTATGGATTAGTAGTTAAGGATGAAAAGAAACTTCACATCAATCGAAGAAAATGTCCTGAAATCCCTAAGTCACATTCGGCCTAAACCCTAATTTTTAGGATTTGAATTCCACTCATCCAACTATACGATTGATGCTTCAAGTGTACTTAAATAAGCATAATTTAAAGCATGGAAAGGTGAAACTTCAAGAAAATGTGAAATTAGGACCTAAAACTTCACTAGCCAATTTCGGCCAATAAGGCTAAAATTCGGGTTAAAAGAGAAATTTCACCTTTAGTATGTTTGAATTTACTCATTGGGACTAATGTTAATGTAAATAAAGTGGTAGGATGAAATCTATGATAAGACTTATTAATTATACGAAAGGAAGGTACTCACGTACGAAGTGAAATTTATGGATTGATTAATACTAATTAGTGGTAATTGATTCCCTTGGGTGAATACTATGTAAGATATATGAAATATATATGTAATCTTAAGTGTGGATTGGATTTCAAGAATGGTTTGAGAATGTAGGGTTTGGTACCCATGACTGGATATGTGGTAATTAAAACATCATATGCATCATATGCATTTAGGGGTGGATAGAATTGAGAGAAATCATTGGATTGAGAATTGATGAGGTTTTGGTAACCGAATTGGATTAAATGGGTATTAGCAATAAAGCTATGTGTGTGCTCTATTACTTGATTACACTATTAGCGATGGATAATTCTACTAACTATGTGCTACAATGAGGGATAATTTCGTTGTTAGCAATAGGTGATTTGGCAATCGCCAAGAGATGAAACTAGAGCGGACTTGCTAATACCTAGGGTACTCGAACAAAAATTAATGGGGAAAGATAGCATAATAGGAAAGCATTGCATATCACGTGTATCACCATACTTACCGAGCTTTGGTTCACTCTATTGTTATAAATGTGTGGTGTAACAGGTAAGGGCAAAGATAACTCGATCGAGGATGTTGTCGGTTCTCACTAAAAAGAAGCTCATATGTGACACAAAAATCGAAAATATAGGAATCTCTTTTGATTGTAAATACGAGGTACGATGCCTATTTGTGGGTAAATGGCATCTTAGATATGTAATAATTCCTAGAGCTGTATTTATTAATGTTATGTAAATTATATTGTACGCACTTCATTACTTAATATTTTATCCATTTACGAAAATATACATATAGGGATAAGTTGGGGTTTTGGTCATATCGACGTAATGAACTTAGCCACTCCTATTTGGGTAATAGTAGGTGAATTAGGGGTGTTACAAATAGCATTTACAATATTCCCTAATCAAATATGGCTATTAACCTCCATTATAACCCTAACTAGATTTATGAATAGATGGACCATCCATATATTATGAGGAGGCCGATATTATGGGTCAGCAAGTCATAATGGAATAATGGAGTCCAAGTCACCATATTATTGGTATATATTCATTGATCATCCTAAAATAATATTTAATAGACCCCAGTTATAAAAAACTCACATTGTAGGTTGAAACACTATATGTTTAAATTGTAATTATAAAGCCACTATAATCACTAGTTAATACAAGGGTCATTAGGTTATATTGGAGAAGGCAACTAATTATCCCTAAATTATATACAACTATGATAACCTATAAGTTAGAAGTCCCATAAATTTATGATATACAAGAGATTAAGAGGTCATGAAATGGAAAGGAAGACTAAGATTGCCTATTCAACTCATCCATACCACAAATAAGGATGGATTTCTTTTAATATAATAACCAGGATCATATTATCTTTGATTAACCCACTGATCGATAACAATTTGTAATTAAGGAGATCATATTTCATTATATAACTATGATGTAAGACTTATTCTATTTGGTAAATTAACCCCTCATTATAGGATAAGCCTATTAATTATAATATCTAGTCAAATCTCTATATCATAGATTGATAATAGAATAGGGCTTATAATCCATAGTATTAATATAAAAACCCTAGTCTTACTAATGAGATAATTGGCTCAAAGGTGATTATAAGTCCTATATCATATCCCTAATAGCATAAGGGATTATTGAGACCAAGCATATAACTCGATATGGATACTAATATAAGCAAATGTATAATTATCTTAGGTATATTTTCTCTATTATTAAATTAATAATCTAGGTCTATATATGCACAAATAGGCCCATAATAGGTATTGATTGAAACATAATATTAGTTAACCTAATATTATGATAATCTCTCGTCAAGCATATTCTATAACATACTCTAACCAGATCATACAATTGATTGACCTAAGTTTATAGGTTTGTGAAAGCATATCAACTAGTTATAATAATCGTTATTGAGGAGATGTAAAGCTATCATTTATTGATAATACAATATAATTAGTATGGCTACTACATAGGATTAATTATATCCCCACTTAGTTATATAGTACTGATCGAAATTAATGAAGGACTAATAGATAACCTAACAGTATGTATCATACCCTCTCATGTTAATTATCTAAAGCAATAATTAGCCCTTGTATATTATAAGAGGATTATCACATATTAGCACTGAATGAAGGGGAATTCCTAAACTTGCCATCTTAAACTATTCATAATTGTCTATTAGTGTTAATATAAAAACCCTAGCCTTACCGATGAGCTAATTGGCTCAAAGGTGATTATAAGTCCTCGTATTACTCCTATATTTGACTAAACTGTGCATTATAATGGAGCCAATCTTTTAGAGATTACCAAGTAATAGGTCAGTTCGGTTATTATGGGGATTGATTATATTTTGACCGAAATAGTGTACTCTTTATATTATATTAGGACCACACTTAAATGTTCCGTACAATAGTGTATAAGTAGATCATAGCTAAACGATTATAGTTGACTATTCTCCTATAGTTTGCTCTATTTAGGTATAAGGTTGACCATTTGCTATAAGGTTAATCAACAATTCATAATATTGGTTTCTAGGTTAATTAGCCATATAATTAGTGTTCTTTAGAAGGGATTAAGGGACTTAGTGTTCTTTACATTAAACTAGCCCTAAATATTAGTGTTTATTAAACATATTAATATGACTATAATTTATCAAATGGTGCAATCCATAGATATTTACCTATAGAGGACACTATAATTGATAAATAGGTCATTATAGGAGACAATATCAAGATAGCCTATAATGATTTTTCAATATGATACATTAATAATAGTAAAGGAAAAATATTTATTGGATCAATGATAATACCTCATTTCATGACCTCGTATGAGACCCATACTAATCCCCAAATATAGTAAGTCATAATATAGGTCCCTATATGGCCTAGGACATCAATATGGTAATAAAGGCTCATTCTCGATACCATTATATACTTAAACAATAGGTATTCTTATGGTTTTAACATGATTAGATAAGTTGTATATCACTCAAGTTGGATAATTACTCCACATAATTAGCTAGGTAATTATCTCATCAAAATATCATTCTCCCTAGGTATCTAATAACAATTGGTAACCATCAATATATTTAGGGAGATATCCTAATCTTATCTACCAATGGGAATAGCATATCTATACTAGAATTATATATACCATATTAATAGTATAGTATGGTTAATGGTGTGATATCTACCCACATATGGGTAGATATTAGTTGAATATTGTACGGATAAATAATTAATATGGCCTAGTCCCATAAACAATGGTAACAAATATTAATGATATGATATCATTATGAATTAATAATATGTTATTATAGATTTGGTATAAGATAGGATTGGGTAAAGGAACCCATTGGTAGTAATTGATATACTATAGGGTTATTTATAGCCATATTTATAACACTATCAATTACATAATATGTTGATTAATCAATAATACCCAAGATATAAACCATATATTACCCTATGGTCCTCTATACCTATTTAGGACTAGCCTAATAGTGAATATACCCTATTATATTCATGGGTATCTCCTTATCCGAGATAAGTTAATTGGTATAATAACCATTCTCACAAATGCCTATGATTTAGTGTCAAGGAACTATAATTATACTAATCATTTTGGATGATTAAGTAAATAGGGGTGTATTGTAATTAGTCAATGTTATATCCCGGGTTCTTATAGTATTAGCTAATATAATCCCTTGGTCGTATCTTTTATTAATCTTTAATGGGAGGATTCCCTCTAGATTCCATTCTATTGATTCCATTTCAATAGACTCTCCTGTAAAACCGTTGTTAACCTAAGGGGACTATCCCTACTATATGTCAAAGGGAATTCTGGATGGTGTTGTTAGGTATCATAATAATTGCAATACTCTAATATGATACAACCTAATATACGTCGCTCAGCCCTAATATTATAGATATTAACCATGATTAATTGGATTCACCATATTAAAGCTATATCATACTATTTTATCCAATCAGCTTAGTTATATTATCCTAGGTGAAGACCAATAATGTACAATAGTAGCCTTTTACCAACCTTTACTCTATTAGCATACCTTTATTAGGGTGCATAATTAGTCTATTATAGGTCGGTCCCTATTATAGCATATGTTAAACTATTATATGATATATTATCATATTTTAATAATGCTTAGTGGGGATGACCCATTATATAAGTAAGGGATTTATATAGACTAAGATAATTTCGATAATACCAATATTAGTAAACTATCATAGGTGGCCTAGAGGATAATATATAGAACTACCTATGGTTAACTCCCCATTAATAATAGTTCAACTAAGTCGAAACAAAGTGGGGCTTACTGATCATATATTATAAATAATCATCCTTTATAATATTTAAATCCTTATATTATTCTCCCTCCATCTTAAAAGGGAATCAATACCTATTCTTGGTGTGAACATCTTAAGTAATGGATTTGAACTACTCTTTTTATGTTGCTTTATGTATGTGTTTGTACTATTATAAATCAGGTGATAATATATCATTTTCCTTACCTTGTATATCTATCAATGTATATTTAAACAATATAACTATATTGATTCATAATGGAAGTATTTCCCTACTCTTGTATGATAGGGAATGATAGTCTAACGACGTAAGTAATGTTTACCCTAATGGAATGTTTAAGTGCTGGTCCTAATATATTATAAAGAGTACACTAATTCTCTAATATGGCCTACTATCTGTATAATATCATTGTACAATGCAAACCTATCAACCATTATGCTAATAGGTCGATCAAACAAATATTAGAAATGTTACCCAATGAGTATGGTTACCAACTAGCTATTAAATCTTATAGGCTTAATGGGTTACACATATCATGACAAATATTATGGCCCATATTGATGGATATATAACACTAGTCCAATTAGGTAAAATACTAGCAGTCTATATCCTTGAGGTGTCGTTTGGTTATCGGGAATGAAAGGTTTAGAATGGGAATGCAAGATCGAAATGAAAATTAGAGAATCGGAATGAGATTTCTATTCGATACTCGTGTTTGGAATACTAATAAGGAATCATAATACAATTTAAATTTTTTAATATTTGATTTTTTTATATAAAAAAATAATGATTAAAAAATAATTTTATCAAACTATAATAGCTATAAAAATAATAAAGTCGATGGAGGTGGTGGTGGTGGTACTATTACTAGTAATGGTGTCGTGGTGGCGATGGTGATGATGGTTGCGATGGTGGTGCTTATGGTAGTGGTAGTGACTATAATAGTAGTGGTGGTGGTGGTATAAGTAGTTAATAGACAATAAATAAATAAAATATATTATTATTTTTTTAAAAAAATTCATTCCCATTCCTTGTTTTTATTCCAACATTTTATATGGAAATGAAGTTGTGTATAATTTTCATTCCCATTCCCACTCTTCATTCTCATTCCCATCATTTTATTCTTGATTACCCAACATCACCTAAGTGATTTAATATCCTATGGTTCTAACTGAACATGCTAATATGTTAACTAGATTTAGTGGGATATATCCCTTACTAACATAGCATATCAATGTGGGTTCTACCATAGATATAGATTAAACCTTAACAGAGCTAATTATATGATTCCCAATATACTATTGTACCTTACTAATTATGTTTCCCTATGTTTCCCTAGATAATTATCACGAGATTATTTACTATGGAATAGCCATAATATTATGACTAGAGTAATACTAACTATAAAGACCATATTAATGTACTCCGTATATTAACAAAGAATAGACTCTCCTTTGGAGTATGCCTTCGTATATAAATGAGCTTAAATAAGAGGTATATGTCCCTTATCATGTGTTAAGCCCTAATAGATCCTGCTTAAATAGGTGAGATACGATATATATACTCCTATCTTTGACTCGATAAGGCTTATAGTACCCACCAATATGCTATGCTATTGGGCATCGACTTGGTTTAAGTATAATAAATCACCATTTGGTAAGCCATTATTCTTGAGATATTGGGCATCAACCGTGTGGCAAATCATTATTTACAATATTGAGGTTACCTAAAGATATCCTAATTGACCATACTACATATATAATTGTTCATAGCTACTTAACTAGTTATTTATATAATTAGGTGATAATATTATATCGGGAATATCAAGCTTAGTAGGACCTAACTCCTATGATAGCATCACTATCATAAAATGTTAGTTTACCTTAGTTTATCTATATGATCACATCCTAATTATTCTCATAATAGGTAATACAAATTTGGTCCTATTAATAAGGGCAACCTAATCACCCGATAGGTATATCCATTTAGTTGGCAAATAATATCCTTCTCTCCACCAATTATTGATACCATAGTTATATCTTCCCAAGGAGGTTATGATGGTCCCCTAGGATTATACCTAAGCTTTAATTAGGTCATTATGTACAATAATGATAGTTAGGGTATTGTATCGGATTTTTAACTAATAATACACCATACAAGATTATTACCAATGCAAACCTATCAATTAATGGTCGAGCCCATAGAATACCATGTTACATATATTCAGTGTAATCATTAATATTATCATTGGGTGGAGGAATATATTTGATTTTACTATCATTAATAGGACCTATCATTACTCATAGAAATAGATGATATACCCCTTATATTGTAGAGGGATTGATCATATTACCGATGACTCTCCAAATAGTTATTACTCGCTAATAAGGAGAGTAATGATGATCCTTATAATTATATGAGATATAATAATTAGCATAACCCAATTTTATAACATGTTGTAAATTATGCCCTATGTAATTGTTATAATCTATTTATCAACTCTATTAATATACAGAGTACATTAATATGGTCCTCTAGCATGAGTTATCCTAGGATAATCGGTTTGGGCCCAAATATTAGTATACATCTCTAAGGGTAATCATTTTTAATGTCCTTGATTACAAGGGAATGACCATACAATAATTAATTATGGGTATATCAAATAGGATATTATTAAAGAACCTTTAAAATATCCAAGTTTTTTCTTATAAGAATAGAGCCAAATCCCTATATAATGAGAGAATGAGTCTCTACAATCTATATTCTCATATGTTTATTCATATATCCATATTAAGTCCCATCCATTTCATGGCTACGCCTATATAAATAGAGGGTATTATGTCCCAAATATAATAGATTAAATATTAAGTCCCTATATTATGCTTATAACATAAATTTCTTAAGTTTATGATTCTCATTAAACTAAGAATATAACCTAAAGATAAAATATATAACTCTATTTCTTATATTACCTCGATATAATCTAATAAGGTTTGATAACTATTATAAGATCTTGGTGATTATTTCAAATGATATATCACTTTCATAGTTTATACCTTAGTCTACCTCATAACCTTATAAAATTCCTAGTTTAATGATAATCATAAACTAATGGATACTATTAATCATAAGCAAAAGAGTTATATTAACATACCAATCTATTATGGATAATGGGTATACTATTGTAAGATGGAATATTATTAATAAAAGGCCCTATAACAATTGGGATTAATGAACATGTTCGTTATACTATCTCTAGTAATAGAAAGCATACCCGAATATGAATATATGTATATCATAAGAATTAATCTGATGGATTATTATTAGATAATAATGTCGTATTATGATACTTTTCATAATATCTATATTATAAGAATATTATCATATAGGAAGATAAGGAACCAATTTAAGGTTAGAAGGTACTCCAATATAGGACTCATTATAACTATCAATCGTAATTATTACTAATAATCAATGGATATTAGGTCCCAAGTAATGAGATGGTAAGCGTGATAGTGGCCATTCTAATGGATTAATTGATGGCTAGTAATCTTTTCTCGTATAACCTTATTAGGGAAAAAAGTATTAAAGTATATCAGCCCAAGATAGTCACCAAAATAGCTATAATTATGCCATATATCCTATGAAAATATCTTTTATAGGAAGGTGAATTATAATCCGTAATAGTTGGCATATGGTTATTATAACTGTATGGGTCGTAACATTCAAGATACACAATTGTATAGATAACAATACATGACAAAACCCTAATTGATTATCCAAATAATATTTTTCCCAAATTATGCCACTATAGACCAAGCTAAACTATTCATTTTGTCCATAAATATAATTAATACATTCTCACTATGTTTTAGGGTAATTTATCCGACCCATAGTAGAAATATCCCATCTATATGTTTGGTCAATATATAGATTAGACATATAATAGGTCTAATCATCCTTTTTTATGTCCCACATATGGTACTCAACTACCAAATAACTACCGTTAGCTATTAGCTTTAGTAATCCCTATTTGTTATTAGTTGCTTGATTGGGTCCCCTAGAGGTATTAAAGGAAATCACCATTATACTAGGTGGGATTATATCGGACTAAGTTATTTCCCTACAATATAAGAGATCGAGTAAATCTTGATCATCCTAATCTATGAATCTATTAGCTTGGCTAGGTATGTATTTTACTAAATAAACTCTATAGAGACATGCAATTTACCATATATAGTTACCATAATAAGTTCTATGATAGGACTTAGAATTGAACAACTATAATTAATCAACAGATCATTAACAAGAGGTATTTCCCCAAAACATGCTGATTCCTCTATGCCCGATCACATTCTCTATGAGAGTTATGTTAATAACTCTTATATTTACAAATTAGAGTTTTGATATTTAATTATCAGACCATTACTTACATCATTGATAATTGCTCATTGGATAGATAACATGAGGGTGATCTATAAAAGTATAATATGTAATGGTTGAGTTAATTAAACTCGCGTATAAGTATTTCTCGAGGCATGACCTTAATTATTAACCTAATGATATATTAGTTAACCAAATTCGATCCCTATTACCAAAGGTTAATATATCATATTAATTTGATATAGTGGAGAGGGAATATACATTGGGAGGGTAAGTGAGGGAGAGTTCACGAGAAAGGATATTGATTATTTATAATATTAGGGGTGAATGAGGTTGGATAACAATTGCTAAATTATCCTATAGGTTATAACTTATCCCTGTTTCCCATATATTATAGGTATGGCATTATAATATCCTAACATCTCTAAGTTAAATGAGGAATAATAATATTCATAGTCCAACTACTTGAATAGTAGCCCCTAATGTCTAAGGAGAATAATATTAGGGATATACATTAAGTACTGTATTGGTAATACCCTATGTATAATATTTTGGTATAATTGGTCATCTAATTCATGCATAAACTATACTTGGACAATCAATGACCAAATAAAAACACATTGTAATTTCTCGTGGGCACACCCTTATCCGAATAGCTATATGTTTAAGGGTATATTTATAACCTGAGTATAATATTGTAACTAGCCCTTACAATGGAGAGGATATATTATCAAAATAAAGGAGGGTTATCCAATTCGATCATTAGTCCTTATAATCAAATTAAAATGATTTGGGCCATTAATATAAGGGAATAATTATCATGTGATAAAATGGTACTAACGTTAGATCTTTAAGTGCGAAGTCCTCTTGTGATGAATATAATTAGTACCTCTTATAATACGACTATTCCCATATATAACGGATATGTTATCCAAATTATAATACCATTTTATCATATGGTAATTATTCCCTTATACTATCCCTTATATCTCATAAGGGATAATAACTACTAGTACTATAACAATCACTATTATAAACGCCTAAATATGTTGGGGATTATTTAAAGGTGGTTATCTTATGGCCTCAAGATAATTTCCCATAACTAAATGGGAGATTGTCCCACTATGGTATGTTAATATTACCACGGTATTTTTATGTGGGTTCTCAAGCCACAAAGGGAAAGAAAGGGTTATTGAAAATAGTTAAGACATTTAGTATTAATACTCTACCCATTTTTTTATTGTGAACGGTTTTAATTGACAAATACTAAACAAAGGTTAAAAATTAGGGAGGATATAGCCTCCTGTAAGGTCATGGCTAGTAATCCTTATCGATATAAGTATTTATAGAAACTTACATGATAGTATTTGATACTATAATAGAGGCGATATATTAGGATGGGAATGTAGTAGCGAGCTAGTTTAATTGATACCCAAATTGAACCAGCCTCCATTAGTTCTAAGGATGTATCAATAGGAATGAAGTAATCTACTTACTCCACACGAGATTATTACCGTATTCTTTATCATAATAAGGAGTAATATTATAAATATATGGCTATTACTTTAACTAACAATCTAACATTTATAATTGTTATATTATTTTATTACAATAACATAATATGCTACTATCATTAAGATTGACTATTACTTTAACTATGTGATTATGGCCCTCTCACGATTAGGTAGTGAAAATTAATACCCTACATATAATAACAAAGATCTCCTTTTATCTAGATCTCTATTAGTATTTTACCTAATTGGACTATTTATACATTAGGGGATATCCCAACAGTCTATATCTCAACTTATTCTTACTTATATTGATATTAATTTTGGTGTTAAAAAGGTTATAAACTAACTAGCATTAGTCCATACTAATCCTTGAGGTTAATTTCTTAATTAGGGATAATAAATCCTAATTAATTTTATCCAAGCGATACATTATAGTAAATGGATAGGATAATTATTACGTATCATGCAATAATTATGAATAGCTACGAGAGAACTTTAGATCTTTTAGTTGGCCCTATAATTATAGTAACATTACTATAATTGATATTGATATTAATTTTTGTGTTAAAAAGATTATAAACTAACCAGCATTAGTCCATATTAATCCTTGAGGTTAATTTCTTGATTAGGGATAATAAATCCTAATTACTTTTATCCAAGCGATACATTATAGTAAATGGATAGGATAATTATTACGTATCATACAAGAATTATGAATAGCTATAGAGAACATTAGTTCTTTTAGTTAGCCTTATAATTATAGTAACATTACTATAATTGATATTGATATTAATTTTTGTGTTAAAAAGATTATAAACTAACCAGCATTAGTCCATACTAATCCTTGAGGTTAATTTCTTGATTAGGGATAATAAATCCTAATTACTTTTATCCAAGCGATACATTATAGTAAATGGATAGGATAATTATTATGTATCATACAATAATTATGAATAGCTATAGAACGTTAGATCTTTTAGTTGGCCCTATAATTATAGTAACATTAATATTTGTTGACTAGAAATTATTATATTTAGGTTAATTGATAAGTATATATTAGTAACTAGGCTATTAGAACTCGTAACTAGGTTAATTGATAAGTATATATTAGTAACTAGGCTATTAGAACTGTTACAGTTAGGACTACCCTATCCTCAATTTTTTTAGGCGTACCTAAGTAGGCCCTATATATTATCCACTCTATCATATTAGGCATACCTGATTTAGTCTATTACAAAGTGTCTTATATAATTGAAGATCTAAGCCATGAGTAAGAGTGGGATTGACTCGATATTAATTTATCAATATAGTTAGGGAATTGTTTACACTATAGTTGATCCCTTTAGGAAGAACCTATTAATTCTTAGATAGGAGTAAACATCTCCTATAAACTTAATTTAGTTATTCTTGATAGACTAGTATCGAGATAGCTTGAATTATATTAGTACAGGTACCACTAATACATATAAGTTGACATATAACTTGAAATTTATTAACATAGCATATGAGCTTAAATACTATAATTATGACAATAACTTTTTAAGCATATAATTACGTAGTCCCATAAATAGTGTTTATAGGTGTACTCTCTCAAAACACTTGGATTTGATAATAACCTTAGGGAACTCCATTTGGGAATTTGAAAAATATGGTTATATGTGCATCAATATAATTAACTCCTAAGGACCTTATATGTTTGGACATTAATAAAAAAATATTTTTTGGGTAATTTAACATGATATGGAGTAGGCCGAATAACCTTAGGGTTACCTTAAGTAACTAGAGACTACTTATAATAGGCTCTTAATAGGATGCTTACCATCAAGGCAAATTAGTTCCCAAAAGGATTTGACTATTAGGCTATGCCATATGGTAATATTCCCCATCAAAATTTACTTTCCATCTAGTTAGTAGTTACCTCAAATTAAGATATTTTAGCCCTAATGGAGTTCCCATTATCTAATATGGAGTATCCACTTAAGGTATTATTATAGTAGATCCTATAGTTCACCATATGGCAAGTGATATTGGTATTTAAACTTGATTGGATGACCAAACTAATTATTATGTGGGCAAATATCTACCCCAAATGTATGAGGACTAATAAGTGGGATTGGAAGTTTTCTTATGATATATACCATATCTAGTCTCCCTCAATATTACACTTGTATATTGAAGGATAACTATAATGAATGGGTAGTATAATATAACATGCTATTACCTTTCGATATGGGCTAACATCGAGGTCTAATCAATAAAGTGTTTTGGGGATATTGTAAAGGGCCTATTTATTAGGTCACTATTTACAATCTTGATATTTTGTGATATAATACTCCAATAGGAATATCAATTGTAATATATATATTTTGTAGATTGTTTTACTTGTTAATTGGATAAGATGTTAAAGGCGATAGACATTTCATTATTTCCTAAATAGGGTCTCTCATTTTAAGAATAGTATTATGGGAATAACGAGCATAATAGAGTTATAGGCATCCTAGCCTATAATTTAAGATTGAGCAAAAATGACATTAACGATGTAATAATTTGACAAAAATTATAGTTAGAGAGGAACTAATGGAGTATTATATCCGTAATCTCTTATGACCATTAGGGATGAGATTATTTTAGATTAATACCCCTAACTTATGGAGTAATAGATATACATATTATGATTGATATTCCTATTGGAGTATTATATTTGTAAAACAACCAGTTGATTGATTAGAGATGTTCAATAACAGCTATCGTCATTACAAGAGTATTGCTGGAGTGAAGGGAATATTTAATTATGGAATATCAATCCCAAGCGAAATTATAATGTATATTAATATGGTTAGAACATAAATGAGTTATATATTTTAATCAATATTATACCTTATTCTATCAAACAATAGTTATTGATCGAATGGTAATTGGTGTTAACTTATAAATTCGTTTATGGATTTAATAACAAGTTATCCAATTGTTAGTAAATATTAATCTATTAACCATGCAAGAATAGGAATTTATATAGGTTGAGAACCAATACCTCTATCCAATTAATCTAATAATCAAACAAGGCCATCTCCCTGTTTGGACATACTAATCGCTAGTATAAACCGAAGAGAGATAGGGAATTCAGCAAGTGTTATCTAGATAAAGTCTACGGATAACATACTAAATGTTTAACTTGACCCCTACTACTTATTTGTTATAATAAGTTAATACAGCCTATTGCCATATTCTAGATTAGTTATAACTGAGTATCCACATAGGCCTTATTCCAATAAATGAATTTATGAGGACCAAACCCTTACAGGATTCCATCTAATTTGTCACTGGTATGCACATTATACCTAATCTTGATACACCCATAATAGGGAAAGTATGGAGCTAGGCTATATTAACCACATACTATCCATATTAATCAGCTTATGATACACAATCATGTAGATTAATATGGTTATATTATTGATATCAAAATCTAAGCTATCCAATTGCATAGGTGTTATACTAGGTGGTTAGCCTTTAATCACAATTGATAGTAGGTATTCCGAGTCACAATTAGTATTGGAGATGAGGGGCCTATATACAGGAGAGAGTGACATATTACTAATATGTAGGCAAATTACATGTTAACCACTTGGTATAACACCTATGCAATTGGATAGCTTAGATTTTGATATCAATATTATAACCATATTAGGAATTTTTGTATCCATATTTTACTAGATTAGAAGATAATATAAGTATATGTGTTTAATAATGCACTAGTAAATGACCACAACAATATCTAGTAATTATCATATTGTATTGTAGCTAAATTAGTTATAACATGTTAGTGCCCATGTTACAACTCTATATCCTAGTATAGAAAGGATAGGGATTACTCAAAGAATAAATAAGAACTAGGACCAATCAAAAAGTAGCAGGGTATGGCTATTGATAATTCCTAGATAGAGTTTATTTGTCTTATCCTGATTGGCCCACCATGATAAATAGTTAAAATATTAATATTGATATAATAGTTGATGTACGGTCTATTAAGGGAAAACCCTATGGAGGGATATCCTATGGAGCGAATATTCATATTATAGAAATTATAATGGTTGGAAATTTAAGATATACATTTACCACATAAACTGATTACATTCACATTGGTACTTTTAAAGGTATTTGATTATGTAGCTCTGAATAACCCATGTTAATAAAATATTAGTTATTTACCAACCTCCTATGTCCTCACGAAGGTATATATCATGAGTAGATTAGGTATCATTAGGGATAACTCTATAATATCAACCACATCCTATTGTTATCACCTAGAATACGTTATAGAGGGTTAATCTATATTTAGCCTAATCCAAACACTTTAGGGTGTAAAATATAATAGTTTATAAGAGTAGGATGTGGTTGTTAGGGTTATATCTAGTATATATGTTAACTCTCTCTCGTTATTATAGGAGTTGAAATCTGTATAATATACCCTTTAGGAATATTGGCCAGATATCATGGTGGGCCATGATATTAAAATGTATTGAGACAATTTTTAAATATATGAAGTATTTACTATAATAACGAGTTGTTAATATCTAGGATATTGAAGAGGACCATATGTTTCATGGTTTAATATTGATAGTCTATCCATAACTAGGTAATTATTCCTATTACGGGATTATATCAATACATTATCAAAATTGAATCTCGGCTCTATTGACCGTATGATAGGAAAGACCTAGTATGGGACATGAATAATATATTAATAGGGGTCCATAATTTCCCATAACTAAATGGGAGATTGTCCCACTATGGTATGTTAATATTACCACGGTATTTTTATATGGGCTCTCGGACCACAAAGGAAAATTTATATAACACAATAAATTCCTTTTGACATTATAATTAGTTGAAATCTAAAGACTATAACAATAGGCTCATAGGCTAATATAGACCATGTAAATTGGCATTATAGGGAGTTGAAATCAACCTGATTTTACATTAATAATTATTTTAGTTCCGAGATTTCAACTAAGCTGAAACAAAGTGGGTCTTACTGATCATATATTATAAATAATCATCCTTTATAACATGATTTCTAGGTGACCAAATATCAACCTATCCCCACGTGGACTGTTGGGGTATTATAATAGGTCATCCTACAATTGGCCTAATGGGGTAAGGGACCAACACATTTAAGATGGAGGGAGAATAATATAGGGATTTAAATGTTATAAGTTACCTCCTATACGAATAATTATGGCCGAAGCTATACGGAAAGCTCCTTGTCAATATCAACCACTCTTGAAATTATAGATGACATTAACCTAAGATATACCCTATAAATCTAAGCATGGATAATACTATTATTATACCTAAATAGTTACCATGATATAAATCACCAAATGATAGAGGATTATAGACTTTATACTCAGTTTGATTGTAGTATGTTATCTAATGATATTACATTCACTCTATGCTTATATGGTAAACATATACCCTCCAATATACTAAATTGATAAAATTGTTGGTATATTTAATCCATAGTTAACCCTTCCATTATGGAGTTTATCTTAGCCTCCTTACAAAGGGACCATATACTAGTTATAGTTATCAATATTACATTATAATTGATTAATATCCCAACCCAATATTAACCTCATTCTACATATATAGTAATCATCTATATCAGTAAGAATAAATCTAATTTTAAGGACTAATGATCGAATTGGATAACCTAATAGTGATAGAACATATAAGCAAATTATTGACATTTTTATTTTGATAGCCTAAATTATTACCCAATCACACACTTATTAGGTTATCTACTATAACAAGGTCTTTTTATAGGAAGGAAACAAGGGGTTAGATAGTGGTTTGTTAGTATACTTATCCTATAGCTGGAATTACCACTTAGTAAATTTCTTATTATTATCATCACTATTTCGATCTTTAAAAGATAGGGATAAAACTTAAGTCTCCTATATATATATATACTCACTCTTTGAACATTATTTTATATAAGAAATAAATAATAACTCAATTAGAAAATAGGTAATAGTCATCCTACAATTAATGTGAACCATTAATTCACTCTAGGTTAATTAGCTATATGATATTGCTACAAGTATTATAGGATACAATAAACTAATCAATTAATATTATAATATATTGGATTATCCTATATTTAAATTGCTTATGTAAGGATATTATTCAGCAATCTTAAGCCTATGTGCAATAACGAGAATCACTCCACTAGAATAATATTATATCGATCATCATACTAAATAGATTAGCAAGTATAAATAATAAGAAGTTTAGCTTATTATTATTAGAATTGCATCATGATCTAAATATTTCCATAAAATGGATCTACCTTGGTCTAGGAATTTATTGATAATCTTTTAGAAGAGATATAAAGGAAGGCCCTTAACCGATAACAGCGTTAAATAATTAAATGTTAAGGGCTAATCAAAAGTGATATTTGATACTATAAAAGAAGGGAAAGGATACTCTTATTGACCTATAGGTAAGTATTATAATATATTACTCTTTCATATATTCTCTCTCATAATAACTAACGAACAATTCACCCATGATCGAAATGTATAATATCATAGGTTTTCCAATTATTAAGGTACTCTTATTGAATATATTTCTAACCACATTGATATCTTTTGGTATTCTAAGATATCACCTTTTGAATGGGTGAATGACTTGGCTTAGGATTCAAATTGGTTCATCGATTATTAGTATTTTTACAAATAATACTCCCTAATACTCACTTTCATAGAGCCTACCATGTAGAGGGATATCATTAAACGATTGAGATAGTGGGCATAAACCTTTTGTTCTAATAAGTTACGAGTCAACAAAGGGACTATTAACCAATGTCAAACTTAGTCCAAAATATCCAATGTTTCAATTAATAGAATTCACATTTTAGATCAAATAGGAAATTGTTTCCTAATTTTTATTAATATCATATCATTAGAACTTTTAAAGAACCAATTTATGTTTTCATAACTATTTCCCAATGAATCAAGAATTCTTTAACCTAAGAGGTGGTCATGTTGCCCTTTCTCTATCTCCCTCTTTCTATATTATCTCTCCCTTCCTCTCTTTATGTAATTGTTTTGAGAAGGGCCTAAGCTTGGGATTATGTTATTGGGTGATTCCTCTCTCTCCCCTCTCTCCCCTACTAGATTATAAAGGCCCCCTCTTCTCCCATTATAGTTGTCTAAGGTATTATACCGTCAAAATTTTGAATTAACCTTTCTTACTATATGTGTAGAAATATTAAATGTCCTAATTAGGTCAAAAATCAATTTATAAAAGAACATATCCTAAAGAAGCACTCATACTATAATAGTTTAGGGGACCATTAGATGTAGGTTTTTTGGCCAAAATCACCCTTATAGGAAGGGAGTATATACTCTCTCCTTTAATACATGCCAAGCATACTCTTCATTTCTTATCAATGTGATTAGACCATTAGATGTAAGTATTCCCTCTTATTTATAACAAATCTAGCTACGAGAGTGAGAGAGAGGGGGAGAGAGTGGGAAAGGAGAGAGGAGGAGAGATAGAGAGAGTGGAAGAGAGAAATGGGTAAGGAGATAAAGGTCCTTGAATAAGTTATTAAGCTATTATCTCTTGGACCTTTCCCCCTCTCTTTGGAAAGGGAAGTCCAAATGTATCACATGTTTTGGAACTTTCTCCATTCTCTAATATGAAATTCTTATGTTCCATTAAATCTACTTTACTAAAAAAGTAGGACTTAGCATCAATAGTTTACCGACTATTAGGATAATTTAGAATAACGACAAAACTAGATTTGAATACAAGCTAACTTAAATTCACTACAAAAGAAAAAGCTTAATTTCCCCTGTAATATCCATCATAATGCCTTAACGTATAGACCAAAATGGTATAAGGTATTGCACATTTAATTGACAATGCTATGACTATTCTTAATATATTTCTCTCAATATTAGTCCATTTCTATTTTAGATATTTTTTGATAATTCTATGACTTGAGACATTTAATGATATCATTTATATAAATTAGATTATTAAAACTATTTGAACGGGCTTATGTGTGTGAACCATATCCGAAATAGCTAAGGCCAATTCCCGATCAGCCGCTTAAAGGAGAGATGGTCATTTGATATTAAAACAAGTTTAAGTTTAATATTATCAAGCAAGAGCTACTCTCCCTGCTACTAATAGGATTATAGCCAAAAATTACATGTTAAGAAATAGTAAATCCTCTATCATGAGCCTAATGAATAATCAAATGCTTACAAGTATTTGCTTGTGCTATGGATCCTTTTTCAAGGGTATCTCTAATAGTTGATTAAAAATATTCCATAATCCCTATAATATGGGAAGTTTCCCCTCTACACTAAACTATCTCTCACCATCTCTCCTCTATTAAAGGGTTGTTTTTAACCTTTCAATAAATATAGCCTCAAATCATCGAAGAGGAGAGAGGTCATATAATGAGATCATGAGCTACAATGATACATCAAGGTATTGAATAATACTATGATTGGGATTATCTCTCTCTCTCCTCACCTAACTATAACGTCATGGAACCATATTGATTATAATTGGTATATTAAATAGTCATAATATTTGTTATTCATTTATTAATAAATTGCATGTTTGAATACCAAGTGAATCAATATGATATTGGATAATATTAAATTACTATAATATTATTCAAATATAATAAGATATTAACTAAATTTATCATAACTATTAGTGCAAAGCATCTCTCTCTCCAAGATCTAAAATCTATTATATCAGAGCTACTCTCTCCACTACTTATAGACCAATTCAAAAGGATAATTTAGAAAGGGGAGATCTTCAGTTTTTATTACAAAGTCAATGTCCATTCTTGACAATGCTATGACTTAGGACATTTAACTATAGTATAGAAAGACAAGTGAGACATCAACAAGTTATTTAGTCTAAGAAGAGAGAGATATTCATTGAAAGATTCCCTATTTTTGTGAAGGTTATCAAGAATAATACACAAGGATTGGTATTACTCCTCTTGTGGGATATCATTTGATCCTAGAACATATTCTGGAACTTAACACATCCTTTAAATATTTAGGATGAATAGCCACCCTTGTTTCAATAGTTGAGTTCAATTTAATATATTCTGGTTAGAAATAACCAAAATATATTAAATTGATATTGCTACAAGTATTATAGGGCATAATAAACTGATCAATTAATATTATAATATATTGGATTATCCTATAGTTAAATTGCTAATATAAGGAGATAATTCAGCAATCTTAGGCCTATGTGCAATAAGAGAATTGATTCACTTCTTCTAAAAGATCATCAATAAATTCCTAGACCAAGGTAATGTTATTAATGAGCTAAAATTAATATCTATAGGTTCACCTACTTTGATTGATGACATATTATTTAGACTATCTTTAAAACATCCATATCTCTCTCTCCCATATATGAAAATATTGGCCTAAGAGAGGTAGGTGGATGACTAAGATAGGACATGTCATTCCTTGTACACTAAAGTTATCACATTGCACTTAGATGAATGTCTACTTAAGAAATCTATGGCTATAGTAGGAGTACACCAATAGATATTGTTTTGGCCATCGATCAAAAGATAATTGTAACTAATCATAGGCCAGATTCATCGATTGATGGACATATATATCATTTAGAGGCATTTTAATATTGAAAATTCTTCCCTCCTCTATCCACTATCTCTCCCTAATAGTTCAATTATGTAGACCTCTCTATCTCATGAACACTCCCTATCTGCTTTTCTCTATCCTTGGGTAACATGCATTGGGATGGGCTAGGGGTAAAATAACTTAGGCACTCTACATGGGATTCTTGCTAATTCTTTCTCTAATTTAGCAAGAATCCCATTGAGTGTATGGAAATACTTAGAAGAAGTGATATCATTGAAATAAATATTCTTTTACTCCGGCATGGTTAATCTTAGCTATTCTCCTTGAACCAATTTGTTCTGCATATACATTAGAGGATTCACATATTATATTGATTATTACAATAATATATTCGACTTAGCTTAGGCAAGTTCCCCCTTCAATGAATCCATTCCCCCCAAGAATTTATCTAAAATGATTCTCAATTCATGGAGAATGTGAATTTGAGAGAGTGGGAGATGATACCGTATAAATTGGTTAATAGTCAAGGTCATCCCGATTAGTTAGGGTCTTATTCACCAATATTTCTTTAATTAAAAAGGAGAAAAAGTTACTAATTGATAAAGACCTTATACATAGAGATGTATATGGGCCTATGTTCACCCAAGCAAGAGAAGAACATGCTTGTCACATAACCTTTAATGATAGTGGATCATGTTTTGGTTATAAGACATAAATCCAAAGCATTAGATAGACATTGTCAATTAATCCATGGCCCAAATGACTCTCTCCCTCACAAGTTAATTGATCAAGACATAGTGAGGGAGATACCTATTCATGGTTATATTTATAGTTTATCAATATTACTTTGGATAGCTAACTCATTCTAAGCTTATTATTGAGGAGGTAGGGAGAGAGAGGTAGATACCTATTCATGGTTTTCTCTCCCTCACAAGTTAATTGATCAAGCTATCCTTATCATCGATTGACTACCTAACACACACGAGATAATAAGCATTACACACAAGAATTAATAGACAATATATGCATGGCATCCCCATTTGAACACATGGCTAGTTCTTTTATTTCACATAGATTGGAGCCTTGAAAAGCTTGTTCATAAGACTTGCTTGGCAAAGGCACACTGTCTAGGGTTAATTATATTTAATAACATTAGAGATCTCCCAATATTGATCAAATGATACAACCGACTCAATCAAACGTAGTGAAATAAAAGAAGATATTAACAGCTTAGTAAATATACTATGTAATACTATTAATCTTAGAAAGCACCGAACTTCCTCTTAATTTGTCAAATAAATCATAAATCCGGATAGTTAGATATTTGTTCTCAATTGTCAACCAAACTATGTCCCCAATATTGGCCTATCAACTTATTTCTCTCCACCTAGGTTATCTCCCTAATTCTTACAATTAGAAAGAGAAGGAGGGAGAGACCAAAGTTTGTCAACCATACTAGGAATAAAGCCTATGAAAATGTGTTTCATTAGTATGCCATGTATCAATGTGATTGAACCATGGGTGAAAGGTAAGGATAAATTGACCTAGTTTTATAATGGTAATCCTTTGCATTGAATTTGCTCGACTTAGCTTTCATGTAACAAAGAGTATGGAGTCATTAGAAGTCTTATGATAAACCCAATATACGAACATTCTGTTAACCTTTGATAGGTTTATAAGATTATCAACTATTATTAAAACAACATTAATTTCTCTATAATATTAATCATTATATATATGATCTTGGATAATATTAAATTACTATAATATTATTCAAATATAATAAGATGTTAACTAAATTTATCATAACTATTAACCAATATATGATAAAGTGGTAAAGCATGTTAGGAACATTGGTCAATTTAAACCAAAATTAAATAGGAGTATCAAACTTATTGGTCCATTAACAGTTATGATAAATTATCATTGTTCCAATATTCATATATTCTAATTAGGCTTTAAGGTATGAAGGAGATAACCAAGTGGAGAGAAATAAGTTGATATGCCAATATTCATCTCCTTGATGTGGAATTCTATATAATGTTGGCATACGATCAAAACTCATCGATGTCAACCATGACTTAGGGGTGATTGTGACTAAACAACATTATTTAGGCCCTTAAAATCGGCTTTTACTATCTTTCGGGATGATGCAAACCAATTATGTTACAATGTTGCAATAGAAAACTTTGTGAGATATCCAAAGTAACATGATTATAAATCGGGGCTTTGGGGAATAAACACTTTTTACTACAACCTTTTATAATAATAAGTTTATAGCTAGATAAATCATATAAAATAAGAACTATTATTTTTATTAAAGGGAGACCAACTATTAACAAAGCGAGTTAGGGTTGGTGTATATCCATTAAACTGTGGGAGTTAAATTGCTTATAATCAACAAATATACAATTAAACTACCATGATTCACCTATGACATCTTATTAACAAAAGAGGGACAGAAACTTATGGTAATGGGCCTAAAGTGGATATATCTTAGGGGACATATTATAACGATTCGAAGATAGAGGGATAGAAACTTATGGTAATGGCCCCAAAGTGGATATATCTTAAGGGAAATATTATACCGATTCTAAGATAGGTTTATAGCCCCCTTCATTCTTTCATCCTAATTTAATAGGAGGTCCCTATTTCACAACGGGTTAAGAATATGCAATTTAGGATTATTTTCTAAATATAACCCATATTCTATTCTCACATTAATGGATATAAGACTAAACTGAACTCTTACCAATATAGTTAATGAAATATCTTTAGTATTGGATTACTCATTGGGCATAATACTTCTATAAAGCTCACATTATCCAAATAGATATTCTAGGGAGGAATATTATTGGGCCTTAAATCTATAATGTACCATGAGAAAGTTTGTCCTTCTAACAATAATAATCCTTGTAATATTGTACCATTGATCTAGTTATAACGAGGATTTGTTGTCACCCTTGAGTTATTAATATATATCTCTCTCACCTTTTAATATATTAATTCCCCTTAGTATAAATACTTTATTGGTGTGTTACCATGATTTTTTATCTTTATAATCAAGTGGTAAGGAGAATTATGAAAGGATTACCACATAGTGTTTGATAGTTGAATGGAGGCAAGGCTCAATGTTGTGGTAACATAATTTATGTTCGGTATGAGGGAGAAAAAATAACATAATTGTTCCCTTTTTGTGGGAGTATCATATAGGAGAATAATTTTCATGGTATAATTCTTCCTGTTTAGGGAAGTATCACCATAATAGGTGAAGGTAATATATAAGAGCTGATTACCCAAATGGATAGCCGAATACTATAAGATTATGATAGACATGTACTATTAGTCTATCAATCTATTATAGTTTACCCAAACTCATGAACTATTCTCTTTATAGGCATTGACTCGGTAAAGGATTATACAACCCATAATATGAATAGATTTACCAAATGTTGCAATTTGTCGCAATCTTAGATTATTACTAATTTTATAATAATATTTCGTAATATTCCCATAATTAGGGAGCGCAATTATATATTAAATAATTTGTCCATATTGATTTCAAATTAACATAGGGAGACATAAGAGATAAACGCTAATTGGTATCTTTTGGGCCAATTCACACTGAAACTCTGTTTATTAATACTAATCTAGACATTAAATGGGAGAGTTTCCTTCATGTTTACTTGATATAACACATTATATTCGTATACCAATCGATTCTCTATTAGGAACAGTGAGTAGGTATCTCACTTACCCTCCCAATTTAAAGACCACCCAATAACCATTAATAGGGAGATATGATTTAACCTAAACATATCGGTACTTTATATGCCTATATTTTATATCAAGGGACTTTATATGGGATAATGTGTTATATCCATCAATAGGGCTACTTAGTTTATTAGCTATAGGAATGGTGTAACTTCAGGAAAATAATTCCACTTGGGAAGATATGGTTTAACCTAAACATATAGGGACCCTCTAGTGAGTAGGCCAAGGCCTTATAAAGTTCTCTTATGGACAACCTATTAATTCTAATTTATTGACTTTTAATTATAATTGATTAAGGAGATATTACTCTTTCTCGTGACCTCTCCCTCACTTACCGTCCCAATTTAAAGACCACCCAATAACCACTTATGTCTAATCTATTAGAATTTACTCTAGTTTAATTTCCCATAACTAAATGGGAGATTGTCCCACTATGGTATGTTAATATTACCATGGTATTTTTATATAGGCTCTTAGGCCATGAAGGGAAAGGAAGGGTTATTGAAAAGAGTTAACATATTTATTATTAATATTCTACCCATTTTTATAATATGAACAATTTTAATTGAAAAATACTAAAAAAAGTTTAAAAATTAGGGAGGATATAGCCTCCTATAAGGTCATGGTTGGTATAATCCATCTTGTATATTTGTAATACTATAATTTTGTTAAATAGTGAGCTGATTAGTCTCAATTAATAGGTTATCCCTATAATATCCATTCAAATTATAACCCTCTCAGTATTGTATATACTTAGAGTTGTGGCCATACTATTGTGGGGCAAAAGTATATCTCCTCTCGGGGAGATAATAGTATTGTGGGAACATCTTGGTATATTGAATCCTAAGGTATTATATCCCCAATATTAAGTATTTTAATCTATGCACATATCAAGTGTACTTTTAGTATTGCTTGAGGATAACTATACCCTTAGTGAGCGATAATTTGCAAGAGTAAGGCATATCTTAGTTGTGAATATATATTGAGGGTTAAATTGTAATGAGACCTAATAAATATTGATGGCCTAGACTATGTACATGGTACCAACCTATCATTAGGAGATATGGCATAATTGAGAATTGACTCACAAGGTTCAATCATATGGTAACTATAACTAGCATTATAACTTGATATAAGCCTAGGTAATGAGTGGGACAATGGAAGGTGAATTGAAATACTCCCCTATATTAGTTTAAACAAAATATAATTAAGGCATTTAAAAGTTTATAACCTAATACAAATATAGTATTGGTGACCATAATAGTGTTATCCTATAAATCTTACCCGCATGATTTATATTAGATTAAACCTTAATATAAGGGCCTAAATTTGATATTCTTCTTAATTAGATTAAGGAGGATAATATATCCTCCATATTAGGTTAAACCAATAGTTCAATAGTGAGAATATTAGGATAAACTTAACTCCCATTATATGATATCAACGGATGGTCCCTATATAATAAATAGGTTCTCTAATCACTATATAAGGAGGGACACAATAATTGATCCTATATAAGTTTGAACATATCCTTCAATAATATTTAGGATAAAACACTAAAATATCCTCACTATGTATTCATATATTCACTAAGTAATACTGTAAAAGGATCAATAATTTTATACATTTGCATGTATAACCAATATTCCTCTACTACTAGTAATATATTATCAGTTTATCCTCACTAGTCCAAGTGATGATTAGATTATATCATCATGTTAGTGTCTATAGGATCAAAAAATATGATGCGCCGACCTCAATCCATCGACTATTACCCAAATAAAAGTGACTAGGCAAAGTGCACCACGCCGACACTACCTAAACCCTAATCATGTCTCGTACAATGTACTTAAGAAATTAACCATACCTTACATAACAACACTACATATAGAAAATTTTACATGGCATAACTAATTACGGTAACAAAATATTACAATTAGTGGTTGATTACATACGGATTTCATACCCCTAAATTACGGATAAAACTTGTTTCGACTTCCTGTGTTACACATAGCCTCTTAGGAGGAACCGACCGCATCCTTACTATTTTCTCATCTTCCTATTACATTATAGAAATAATGATAGGGTGAGCCGAAGCTCGATAAGTAGGGTGATGAACGTGATATGCAATGCTACCGAATTCCCCATTTTCCTTATCACATTTTAATTTTGGGTACCACTAGGTATTAGTAAGTACTGTTTTATTCTCGATGATCGCCAAATAGCCTCGGCAATCATTCACTCGTCGAATAACCTCAACATTCAACATTGCTTGAATAACCTCGGCATTCATTTACTTTCATTCCTCGATGGTTGCCGAATAACCTCGGCAATCATCTACTGCTAGCAATGAGATTATCCCTCGTTATAGCCTTGGTGGTGGAATTATCCATAGTAATCATACACATTTAATTTGGTTCGATTACCAAACCTCATCTATCTCAATTTAATCATTTTTCTTATTTCAATCCACCCCCGAATGCATATGATGCATGTGATGCTCATTCATTACATTCAATCAATCATGGATATTATACCTTACACTTTCATTCCTCCAATCCACACAGGATTTCATAATCCAACCCACACGGGGTTTTAGGCATACTCATACCCTTATCATCATGTTCCTCTCGTTAGAATGAAATACCAATATATGGTATTGGTTGAGTCATGGGTCTAATTATGTGTGCAAATACTTCCCTTTTCTTTTCCGTAGTAACTTAAATCGTTAAGTCATTGTATTCTTGAATTACATAATTATTCTTATTTACACCAAATTTCAAATATGTTAAGGTATACTTTTCTACCTTCATTTTCTATCTATTTGAGCCTAATTAGCCATTTATTATGTTTTCTTAGTAAAAGGAATGGAAATCGAGCAAGTATGGAACAAAAAGAGTGACTTTTAAGTGATCGAGTGAATTACACGGGCAGAGACACACTCGTGTGAGATGCCATGTAACTCTCTGACTTTGAAGAAAACACATTTCTTCATTACACGGGTAAGGACACACCCGTGTGGGAGGCCGTGTAACTCTCCGACTTTAGGAAAAACATATTTCTTCATTACATGGGCAAGGACACACCCGTGTGGGAGGTCGTGTAACTCTCCGACTTCAAGAAAAACATATTTCTTCATTACACGAGCAAGGACACACCCTTGTGGGAGGCCGTGTAACTCTCCAGCTGAAATTTTATTCATGAAACCTTAAAATTTCATTTTTCTTTCCTTCCTACTTCGTGTTTATTCAAGTCCATACAAGTCCCACTTTCACCCACCATGTTTAGGTCAACCAAATCCATTAGCTACACTCATCCATATATGGATTTCACTAAATACCAACTTCCCACACTTAACAAATAATCACACAACTAATCATCACAATCAAACCATAGCAACTACCAATCATGGAACAACCTAACCAACATAATCAAGCAAACAAACATCACAACATAGAACACAAGCTTAACCATTGAAAATAACATCAATTGCATGGCATAAAGTAATAAAGAAAACCCACTTATAATACAACAAATAATACAACCAACACACATTAAACACCTTAAAAAGAGAACTAAAGGCATGAAAATAAACCTACTTACATAGATTAGGACTTTTCCTTAGTTTTTCCCTTTCTCTTTCCTTCCTTTCCTTTCTTTTCCTCTTCCCCCTTTCCTTGTTGTGACTTTCTCTCCCTTTTTTCACAATTGGTTTTCTCTCTTTTCTTTCTTTCCTTTGAGTGAGCTACGGTTTGGCTAAAGAAAATGATCAGATTTCATCCTTTCCATATATATATACACTCTCTTTTTCCTTGCATTCAAAAGCTATACATGTGGCTTGAATTAATTAGGCAAGGTGGAAAGCAAGTGGTGAGTCATGGTGAAGAGCTTAGCTGGTTTGGTTGGCAATTTTGGGTGAGTTGGCCATGAATTCATTTAATGCATGGATTAGGTGTCTAACTACATACTTAAGCTAACTAAACCTCCTAACTAACTTGGTTCAAGTAACTAAACATATTTTTCTTTCATTAAATTTTGGGAAATTCTCCCTCTAAAATTAAAAAATTCCTTTCCCCAAAATATTCCAGCAATGATGCCTCGGGACCGACTTTGTACTAAAATGGCCATAACTCTTTCTATATTTATCTAAAAATCATAAAATCTATAGAGAGCTAGTAGACACCTAAACGAACAACATTTATTCTTTAAGTATTATCCAAAAATCACTCTAAAGTCTTACAATAAATCACCTAAAATTTCGGATAGAATTTAATCCGTAAAACACTAATTTTGCATATTTGATTTATTTAATTGTTAAACCATTGATCTTAAGCACAATAAATTTAATTTAACTAAACCTACTGATATTTTTCTATATGAATAAATGTATAAATCCAAATTCAATCAAGATAGAAGTAAGCGAGGCCAACATTGAGACCTTACCATAACTCACCGTTGTATCCCTTCGATCGGCCTCCTCTTGCCTCATCGTGTAAACCTAAGCGGGTACCCTTCTCGATCCTAGTTTCGATACCTTAGGGTAGTTGTGGGCTACGTGTCCTTGCTGGTGACAAACATAATAAGTTCTCCATTTTGGTCGACGAGTCCCCGCATGGAACGTCTCACACTTGTTGCATCGGAGTTGGTTACTCCTCACCGGTCTTGGTCGCTTATTCGATAGCGGCATAGGAACGTATGGTACCGGCTTGATGGTTTGTACATTTCCTTGACCAAAATTTTGATTAAAATGTCTAGGTGAGGATCGCCTTAATGGTTCGGACGAAGAGGTTCCCGACTTAGGTCTATGCACTTTTGTTGTAACTCCTTTGAAATTTCCTTCGATCTTCATATGCTATTATGGCTTTATCCACCATTTTTGAGAAAGTGTTGGCGAGTTGACATTCGCACCATACTTCATACTTTCGGGTTTAACCCATCTAGGAATCGATTCTTTTTCAAATTTTCATCTCCCATAATGAATGGGACAAATCTACACCCTTGTTCAAATTTTCGTACATATTCGCTCACGGTCATTCCATCTCGCTTTAATTCTAGGAAGTCCCGAATTTTCTTAGCCTTCCCATCCGTAGTAAAGTATTTATTATAGAAGACTTCCTTAAATCCTTCCCAAGTTAAGGTTGACACGTCTACTACAATTAGTCGTGTGCTTTCCCACCATGTGTGAGCATCCTTGGTTAACATAAATATGGTGCACGACACCCACTCATTGTTGGCAAGCCGTAGGTATTCTACTATTGCCTCCAAGGATTTAATCCACTCCTCACTATCATTGGTTTAATACTCCTAGCGAACTCCCAAGGATTCATTTTATGAAACCTTTCTACCGTATCATTTATGTGTTGAGGAGGAGGTCTGTTGTTGCATAGCCAAGAGCTATCTCATTTGTTCGGTATGGACTTGTTGTTCTTCTTCGCTACATGATTTCCATCATTCGGCTCAATGTTTTTTATTGATTCAAATTATCATCATTGGAGGTCCCTTCACCTCCTGCTCTTGTGGGGTTCTTTCTACGTGGCATGGTTTATCTTCACATACACATTAAGTTCAAATTACGTTTGGTTTGGATTCTAACATTTAATATAAATCATTCATGTTCGTACAAAATTATACATCTTTATACATAGTAAGCGTTTCGTACACACATTTACCTTTCAAAGGTTTTTATGTTGTATTTACAATTAGAAGCACTCTTATTTACATTTTAGAACACACAAAAGAAACCACATCGTGTGGTAGGGTCCTTAATAACCTACATATCGAAATGTCGAGGGAAAGAATACACGACCCTCCACTAGTCTATAACGTCGTACGAGGCACGATGTACTATCTCTCGTGCAAGAGATAACGTTAGACCCTAGCTATACATCAATCGAGTATGGGTCTACCTAATCTGGATCGAAAGGAAGGCTCGAACCAAATTCCTATAGCAATACCTATCTATCAAACCTTCCCGAACCTCATTTAATAGCTGTCGATCTCTCGGTGTCGAGTCGACATAAGGTCGACCTCGGAAAGTCAATGCTCCGATCTTGTTGGAAGGAAGCATCGGTGAAGATTATTCACCGTAGTAAGTCATGTACCAAAGTAATGTAGGCTACTATGTCTTAATCCGGAGTCATAACCGGGTTGTTTAGCTTCGCCCGGTAAATGGCTAAAATGGCACGCTGCGATGTGTCCTACCAACACGGGGTGTACGAAATAGATACGGCATCTCCAACACCAATATTGACTATTATCAATATTGTCAAGCATAATCATACATCAACATCTAAACACATAATAACAAAATCAACATCTAAACACATAATAACAATCATACATTTTAATCAAAATTGAAAATGATAATTATAATTTTTTTTATCGAACGACACCCTGGTCCTCAAGCTCATGTAACACATGGGATTCTACCCGATTATCTAAACTATAGATCCGATACCACCCCGTGATGCACCGACCTCGGTCCACCGACTATTACCCAAATAGAAGTGACTAGGCAAGGCGCGTCATGTTGACACTACCTAAAACCTAATCATGTCTCATATGGTGTACTTAAGAAATTAACCGCACGTTACATAACAACACTACATATAGAAAATTTTACATGACATAACTAATTGTAGTAACAAAATATTACAATTAGCGATTGATTTCGTACGGATTTCATACCCCCAAATTAAAGACAAAACTTGTTTTAGTTTCCTAGGTTACACATGAGCCTCTTAGGAGGAACCAATCTGCATCTTTACTATTTTGTCCTCTTCTTGCTACATCATAGAAATAATGACAGGGTAAGCCGAAGCTCGGTAAGTAGGGTGATACACGTGATATGCAATGCTACTAGACTTCCCCTTTTTTCTTATCACATTTTAATTTTGGGTACCATAGGTGTTAGCAAGTCTATTGTATTCTCGATGACTATCGAATAGCCTCAATAATCATTCGTTGTCGAATAACCTCGGCATTCATTCACTATCAAATAGTCTCGGCATTCAATCATTGTCGAATAATCTCGGCATTCATTGACTTTCGATCCTTGATGGTTGTCAAATAACCTCGGCAATCATCTACTGCTAGCAACGAGATTATCCCTCGTTGTAGCCTTGGTGATGGAATTATCCATAGTAATCATGCACATTTAATTCGGTTCGATTACCAAACCTCATCTATCTCAATTTAATCATTTTTCTTATTTCACTCCACCCCCGAATGCATATGATGCATGTGATGCTCATTCATTGCATTCAATCAATCATGGATACTATACCTTACACTTTCATTCCTCCAATCCATATAGGATTTCATAATCCAACCCACACGGGGTTTTGGGCATACTCATACCCTTATCATCATGTTCCTCTCGTTAGAATGAAATACCAACATATGGTATAGGTAGAGTCATGGGTCTAATTATGTGTGCAAATACTTGCCTTTTCTTTTCCGTAGTAACTTAAATCGTTAAGTAATTGTATTATTGAATTACATAATTATTTGTATTTACACGAAACTTCAAATATGTTAAGGTATACTTTTCTACCTTCATTTTCTATCTATATGAGCCTAATTAGCCATTTATTACGTTTTCTTTGTAAAAGGAATGGAAACCGAGCAAGTATGGAACAAAAAGAGTGACTTTTAAGTGATTAGTGAATTACATGGGCGGAGACACACCCATGTGAGATGCTCGTGTAACTCTCCGCCTTGAAGAAAACATATTTCTTCATTACATAGGCAAGCACACACCCGCATGGGAGGCCGTGTAACTCTCCGACTTCAAGAAAAACACATTTCTTCATTACACGGGCAAGGACACACCCGTGTGGGAGGCCGTGTAACTCTCTACCCAAAATTTTATTCACGAAAACCCTAAATTTTCATTTTTCTTTCCTTCTTACTTCATGTTTATTCAAGTCCATACAAGTCCCACTTTCACCCATCATGTTTAGGTCAACCAAATCCATTAGCTACACTCATCCATATATGGATTTAACTAAATACCAACTTCCAACACTTAACAAATAATCACACAACTAATCATCACAATCAAACCATAGCAACTACCAATCATGGAACAACCTAACCAACATAATCAAGCAAACAAACATCACAACATAAAACACAAGCTTAACCATTGAAAATAACATCAATTGCATGGCATAAAGCAATAAAGAAAACCCACTTACAATACAACAAATAATACAACCAACACATATCTTAAACAACTTAAAAAGTGAACTAAAGGCATGAAAATAAACCTACTTACATAGATTAGGACTTTTCCTTAGCTTTTCCCCTTTTTCTTTCCTTCCTTTCCTTTTTTTCCTTTTTCCCCTTTCCTTGCTGTGACTTTCTCTCCCTTTTTTCACGATTCGTTTTCTCTCTTTTCTTTCTTTCCTTTGAGTGAGCTACGGTTTGCTAAAGAAAATGATCAGATTTCATCCTTTTCATATATATATATACACACTCCCTTTTTCCTTGCATTCAATAGATATACATGTGGCGTGAATTAATTAGGCAAGGTGGAAAGCAAGTGGTGAGTCATGGGGAAGAGCTTGGCTGGTTTGGTCTGGCAATTTTGGGTGAGTTGGCTATGAATTCATTTAATGCAGGGATTAGGTGTCTAACTACATACTTAAGCTAACTAAACCTCCTATCTAACTTGATTCAAGTAACTAAACATATTTTTCTTTCATTAAATTTTGGAAATTCTCCCTCTAAAATTCGAAAATTCCTTTCCTTAAAATATTCTAGCAGGTGATGCCACGGGACCAGACTTATACTAAAATGGCCATAACTCTTTCTATATTTATCTAAAAATCATGAAATTTTATAAAGAACTAGTAGACACCGAGACAAACAACGTTTATTCTTTATGTTTTATCCAAAAATTTTCTAAAGTCCTACAATAAATCACCCTAAAAGTTTAGATAGAATTTAGTTCTTAAAACATAAATTTTGCATATTTGATTTCTTTAATAGTTAAACCATTGATTTCAAGCATAATAAATTTAATTTAACATAAATCACACATTTTAAGCATTAGTTTCTCATGGTGTAATGAGAATGATATATGTAGAGAGATAAATATTCTACAACGTGTCCTTTTATGGTTCGGGATCTTCGCGAGTGTTACAACAACAATCTTGGAATGGATGAAGATATTTCTCTTTATCATAATTGGTCATAAAATTAGATAAATTAACCCTTACTCAAATAATGTTACAAATTCCTATTGCTTCAAACATATTGCTTAATTTGTACTTCATATTAAGCAACAAATAGAATACCTTTGGGTTATCCTAATTACTTCTATCACTATATCAATAAATAATATAATTAATAGTATTAGAGGAATATTGGTTATACATGCAAAGGTATAATTATGCTCCACTAAAAATAACCCTTGCCAATAATGATAAAAGTAATTATCCTATAAAAGTGTTGAATATGGACCTAATCCTTTATATAACCATAATTTAATGGATTATAAAATGGGAACAAACATAGTTGTAATTGCTAGAGGGACCATTTGGTGTTATCAAACATATTAAAAGTACATTGCAATAAGTACTCTCTCGGACTATTAGTTGCAAATTATCGATGTTAATGTCTAACTATTAATGGTCATCAAAGTTAACTGTCCAATGATGGGGGCATAATATCCCTATCAATGTCCACGACAATAGTTCATTGACGGCTATCTCATATTGGCAACATTTGCCTAGCTAATCATACCATTATCCTATGAATGATATTAGAGTACCTTAATCTTATCACTCTAAGAAAGTATATTAATTGATATATAAAGGGATATAACCATTAGGATAGGGTACGAATATAATCTTTGTTTTATGCCAAATATTATTAATAATCTCAAATTGTTTTCTTGGCTAAGGTTACGTAAATAACCCTATAGAGACTCTAATATTTAGAATTATATTATCACCCACTACTCATCATATTAATCGGTTAGTATATCAAGTTTTCCCATTATCACATGGTAATTATTCCTTGTTATACCATAGTAGTGAATATAGTAATATGCTCGTTGATGTCCGAACTACGTTCAATATCCATGTTTAGTATATAATTTCAAGAGTGGTTGATTTTTCAATGTATAGCCAATTGATATTCTCCAATCTATTCTCTCATAAAGATAATAGTTAACATATATTTATGATAAGATCTTTATAATACTCTAGGGAATCTTATCTACCTAAATTCCATAACAAATATAGTATTAATATAGTTATAAACAATATGTTGCTAAGGGTTAATGTGATATAGCCTAGGCTATTCTACTAAGTGATTATACCAGTGGGACCTTTTATGGTAACCTCATATTCCATAGGTAGATGTCCGATTAATATGGTGTAATTATAGAATGGGTTATATGATGTGTACTCTTATCTATTCATAATACCCTTGTATATTGTAAACTATGTTATCAAAGGCATGACTCTTACGATGTAGTTTATTCATTGTTATCTAAGTGATTATCAAGAACGAGTCCGTCGATATCATAATCTCTCGATGGATTCAATCGATTGTAGTAATTTGATTGGGCTACGGACATTCCTCTATGATCACCATCACTTACCATAGGTTAAATAGTTCTCATATTTAGTTTGTGATACTGCCTATCCAACCATGGTTCTAGTAATCATCAAATGTTGATGGTATTAACCTAATACTAAGCTATTTATGTACCCCAAAAAGAATTATTAGAGAGCTATTAGTAGGAAATTTGATATTATTGTTCATTAACTAGGTAATACTATAATAAATTGGGCCATCAAATTATCCATCTCATTCCCTTTCCCAAATTTAAGGTTTTATTTATGTTTGGTGATCGACTACTCATTATATACTAATACTATATAATTTTTCATAATTAAATAGGAGTTATGTTGTCCACCTTAACAAAATGGGGTGAAAACTATCATAACCTATATAGTTGGCCCTAGGATATAATCACTTTGTGCATATTATCTTTTAATTGATAAGTGAATATTATCTTTTAATTGATAGGAACCAATACCTTGATACTCATAGAAGTACAAGTAAACAATATTATACTTATTTTAAATTAACTATTTAATTCTAGTATAATCTTTTAGATAACAATATCTTTGAATAGATTGGATAATAGGATATAATCGAGTTATAGCCAAATCAATAATGACTTTGCTTAGGATATTACTCTAACATGCCATCAAGATAACCTCATTCTCTTCTCTTAGACTAATTTTATTGAGTGACTCATCGAGTTAAGATAATATCAATCAATTATCTATAGTAGTTTGTTACTTAAACCTCTTACCATAATATCAATAGAAGAGGACAAGAGTACTTATGATAACCCATTATTAATAAATTATATAGGATTTTATATTATATCTAGTTACTAATCGTAAGAGAGGAAGCTAAATAACTAAGTTAATTTATTATAAAATCTTAAGCCTAAACATAAGTGATTGATTTAATTTATTAGTACGGGATAACTAGCTGAATTGTCCCTGTGCCAATTAATGCCCATATCCTTATATTCAATTAATTTAAACTCAAATTAAAAATATGTTATATGACTCTATACTTGGCATACCTTTCATTTGTATATGAAATATATGCGACATGCACCATTGGTCTAACTAAGTATTGGTCATTATATTTAGAACCATATTGTAATTTCTCCCAATTCAGCCTTCCTGTTAATGATATTAGGCTAGAAATTACAACCAATTAATTATTACATAGACTCATAGACCAATACATGAATTATTCCCTATCTATTAACTAATGGATCATTGTTGATTATTTATTGGTTTGGCCTAACGAGTGTACTCTCCCTAAATAATTGTATCTTAATACCATTCTATATAGTACTATATCAAAAAAACCAAAACAAGCATTATATTAGGTCAATATTTATAAAAGACTAATGAATATAGGATTAAATACATAGTTTGAAAATGATATCTAAAATCACTATTTTTTTATGCACCATGGAGATATCACCTAAAATAATGTTCATACAACAATCAAAATTGGAAATATGACTCTTAATTACATCGTATTTAATATACCTTAGTTTGTATTTCCCTACTCTCAATATCAAATCGGATAACTTGATAATATTTTATAGTATAACCACTGTATTCATCACCCATAAGAGTGAGTCCAACATTTTACCCTTCCTCGTGACCATTAAATAGGAGTAATAAATAATTATGATATATTTAATGCATATACTATAAAATAAGGGTTAAACGAGAGATGGTCCTAGTTTAGTTCATAGTAAGGTGTAATGGAGAGAAACTTGGTTTGTATATTATTTTATTAAGTTCCTATTATTGACAAATATATCCTGGATGCAACTTAGTGATAGGTTGTAATGAGATATTAACGACCTTCTAACATTAATAAATATTCTCTAGAATTTTATAGAGAAAATAACAGTACTTATTAATAATTAAGGCCATATGTCGGCACCAATCTATTTTAAATAGGTTGGTGCCATCATATGGCCTTAATTATTCCTCTCTCCTAAATGAATAATTGATGAAAGGCCAATTATCTTCACCATATTTATCATCTATTCACTATCTAGTAGAATTATACGGATAATAGCTCATTATAGGATGTATCTCCCATGAATTAATGATAACCTACCTATTGGTCCTCGTATGGTATGTTAATCCTTTTATAACTATCTTTGATATCAATAATCCGATCAAACGAGTTAATGCATAAATATGAGCTTATAAATGCGAGGTAATGCTATATTATCATCTCATTACCCGAATTGTCCATGATATTAACAAATATAATATTTATGTTGGGTATTAAATTAGAGCAACCTTGTTCATTTGGATAATACCTATTTAAAGGATATTATAGTATAGAGGTAAGGTTATAATTCAATTTTTAATAGCCTTTACGATAATTACCTATTTCATGCGGACCCATTAAATGATATCCTTATTAATATTAACCTAGGAATTAGCACCAATTCGTAAGATAGTACAAGGACTATCTTAATTTTAAATATTGCCAACGAGTATAAGGGTACTATCCAAATGGGATTCTTGCATTGATACAAGATAATGACCTAGTAAGAGGGATCACTTCTAAGTATGATTGTTGCCATTCTTAGATTCTTGGTAATGAGGGAGGGTACCTATTCTCCAATCTATCCAATAAGTTAATTGTCCCTAGTCATTAAGTGTATAAAATTTGGTTTACCTTTATCTACTAAACTAATATTGACCTATTAACAACAGATAGATTTTTCCATCTAAGAAATTTCAATTAGCTACAAAACCAAATCATATGTTTAGTTGATTAAGGAGGGATAATATTACTAAAGGGTAATACAACGGGTTCATTCCTATAGAGTGTACTCTCAATTATTGGGTTGATAATCAATATTATTGTAGTGAGTAATCTATATATGGAGATGGTAAGTAATATGATAATAGAAACATGGTAACTAAACTAAGGAGGATGGCATATATATGAAAATGGGCACTATTTTGGGCCATTAGTCCTAATCAAGGGAGAAGTGCATTATATATATAAGAATTCTTAACCTATTTACTCCACAATTAATAGGAATATTAAAAAATTATCTACTAATAATGATAGGTCATCTCTTTGGTATAAATATTCTTCCCTATTATGATAACATTAAGTGACTCTAAGTAAAATGCATGGTCTACAAATAAACCTCGATTAATAGGATCAATATAAAATATAATAAATTGTATTGTGACAAGGCTATAATATTAGGTTGTCTATATATTAATGTTAATGTAAGAATTTAGAAATTATATGGGAGAGGCTAGGGCCCATCTCATAGAAGGCCTCCTCTGAATCATTATCCATAATGTTATAACTTTAGTACAATAATATCATTGTTTTGTATTAGATAGGTTGATGTTTAAAATACACTAGTGAAATAGTACACCCCATAAATGGTAGAATTATACAAATACCTAATAAGGATATATCATAATAATAGTCAAATATTATATAGATATACCAATTCCTCATAGCCTTTTATAGTGCCATACCGTTATGTTGTATGTACCACTAGTTAATTGATTCCGAAATATACTAAGTAAATGAGTATCTACCAAAGTGGTCTTAGGTAGTGTGAAATAGTATCATATAATTATAGTTCCAATAATATAATATAGTATATCAAGTTTAGTCATACTTCATTATATATTATATCAATGAGAAAAGGAGTTATTTGAGTTAGGTCAAATAGCAAGCTCAAATGTTAGGTAAACTTATTGTAAGGCACCCTATTCAGACGAGTGACTAGGATTTCACAATAGTAACATTTTAGCATATAAATTCATTTAATGGAATATGTCAAACAACCATGACTAGATAGGATAATAGATCGAATATCCCCTGTGATATCTCAACCTAACAAAATATAACTAATATATTTTCTCTTAATTCATAAGGTATGTTATGATCATATACCTTGTTAGGATAGATATAGTCTATGTAAAGCCATTAAATAACCCTAGGAAAGATTGGGTATATTTAATTAGACTATTTATTAGATGATCTCTACTTATTATCATTGAATTTTTAGTGTTTATGATGGACCCAAAAAGGGATCATTTAATAAGGGGTACTATATTTATATTAGCGACCATAGTAATTTCCCTCCATATTTATATTGTCAATACAAGAGATGTTCCCTATTCAAAAGGTACAAGAGTGATAAACTTATTTCATGATATATACTGGTAAGAAATCCTCAAATATATGATGATATTAAGAGGGGTTTAATTAGACCACGTCTTCATTATTCCATTATCTCTCCCTAATAGTTCAATTGCTTAGACCTCTCTATCTCATGAACACTCCCTATAAATGGAAATGATCCATTTATTATGCATTTTATTCTATAAATAATCCAATCCGACCTTAGATATGAATCTTAACCAAGGGGAATAACCGCTTACTCTTATTTGAGAGATCATCTATTGTGAGTGATCATACATTTATAAATGACCATTAGATATTACTTAACAGATTAATAGGCATAATTGCTAGTATAAATAACCAATTATTATTATTTATTCATTGGTAACTGGTATTTCCCCTAACTATAAAAGGTTATATTATCAACTTTCCCTAATAAGAGAATTACCTCCAAGATGTCACTCCAACCTCTATGCATGGAGGTATCATAGCTTCATGTATTGTTATCACCTATATATTATTTTTAATAGAAACTATTGGTTAAATGATACACTATATAGAATGTTTAAGCAATATCCCTAGAGAATTAGGGCTTACTACTAGGAAACCAATTATTATCAATATAATTTTTTTGACAAAGCATAATACCTATTCTATAATATCAATGGGAATATAATGTGTAAATATATTACCGGTTGTAAAATATGTTTCTAATTGTGTTGACATGGACGATATTATGACCCTTGATTAATATGGGTCATAATATGGTCTATATTATAATATCATTATGCTCATATATTAGATGGTCTTATAAGACTATTGAATGGACAAATGGATAGGCCTTTGATTTCTAATGGTACTTCCTACTTTAAATGAGGGTATTAACCTATAGGGGTAAGCGATAGTGATCGATGAATCTATGGGATTGGACTTATATCATCTATTAGAAATATCAACCTATAACATGAACAATTGTGAATGATATTAAATGCATTAGGAGGAAGGGTTATTGGTTAACTATTTTAGTGGGCCAATAGCTATAGAAATGCCACTAAGTATTTTGACAAAGCATAATACTTAGGGTTATAAATATTATTTGAGGCTAGAATGAGTAATATAGTTATGGTTTATGATTGTCAAATTATTGATAGATCAAATAATCCATTATCAATATAATTTTTTCAACAAAGCATAATACCTTTCTATAATATCAATGGGGATATAATGTGTAAATATATTACCTATTATAAAATGTATTTCTAATTATGTCAACATGGATGATGATATTTTGACCCATGATTAATATGGGTTATAATATATAATGAAGAGTCCTATATGCTTACTATAAGGAATATTCATCCTTCATGATCACTCGTATGGGATATATAGTATATAGGGATCCTATAGTGATTATAATTGGATGAACCGTGGTAACACTATTCCTTATATAGATTCACCAAATGTAAAAGCATGGATGATAACACTAAGATCCTATGATTAAAAGGAATCCCCCTTAGAATAAATTATGGCTAACAAAAAGTCCAAGATAATAATGAGGCAGACTTAGTAAGGAAATTATAACCTCTCCCATTATTTACCTATAGTGTTTTGGTTCTTGTTGGTTTATGATTATATTATATGTCAACTTATTACGAGTGTGATCCGGAACATTTTATATAATAACAAAAGTTTCCCATCTAATAATTGAGGCATTATGTGCATAAAGTGGATAAGATATATAATTTATGCATTAAAATAGGCTTATCTAATTATTATCCAAATAATAGTTTTCTCTAAATAGTACATAATCATTTATATATCTTATCCTTTGTTATATTTTGATAACCCATATTTTAGCTTGGTCTATATGTACTAAACATAGCAATGGGTGATTTAAATCAACATAATTAATGGTATCCATGAAATATCAACCTACAACATGAACAACTATGTATGATATTAAATGCATTAGGAGGAAGGGTTATTGGTTAACTATTTTAATGGGCCAATAGCTATTGAAATACCCCCTCATACTGAGTAATTATGATATGGACGTTGATATAATCGTATTAATATGTTTTCAATCACCTTTAACTATCATATAAGATTATTGGTATGACAAAAATATTAGTTTCTTCATTTTAATTTCCCAATAAATGGTCATAGATAACACTATAAATAGAACAATCTCATATATGGAATTATTACCCTCATTGTAAATATATTCCTTGAGTTAACTCCTATTGCATAAGTAATATCTTATAACCATATATAGGCAAATATATATGGTTATAAGATATTTAGTTTGTTCATATCATAATATTATAGGATATAATCACGTAGTTATATTGGTTATTGGTAGTAATATTGGCTATAGAGGGACATATTATGATCCCTACATTACCCATAATCAATGGTTATTCTCATAGAATTTGCTTATATTAAAAAATTAATGTTTGGTTTCTACCACTCTATCTCTAATTAAAAAAGATTAGATATCTCCGATAGAAATAATAGATTAATAGGATGTCCATAAATTATGGTCTAGAGTTAGTACCTCTTAGAGCATACTATCAAATATATAGCTATTATAGGAGGGGAGGAACACTATTATGAATAATTTTATTAAAATCTATATCAGCCATCCCAATTCCTTAAACTCATCACATTGCACAACTAGGTGGATATTTTATAGAGGGCATAGTAAATATGATCACTTTGATTTAATAATTGATACTAATAGGATATGTTGGCTATCCTTTTAACCAATATTGATGGCTAAATTAATATTTTAATAATATTATCCATGCTATAGTAGAAAAATACAAGTTCACTGAGAGAGTACACTATTATCATATACTAGATACCTTCTTATAAGTAGTGATCATATTTATTATGCCCTCTATAAATATCTACATGAAACTATTAATTTACTAAACTTAGAGTTGATGGAAATCATCAATTTAGCAACCATACACCCTAATAGCTAAATAACTATGATACATATGGAATGCAAATTAGCACCCTCCACAATTGAAACAAACCTGGATCGTTCAGGTCTAAAAGTAAGAAACAAACTATTCTAATCTCTTTTATCAATGGAAAGATAATAAAATGATTAGAACAACACTTTGAATCCTCCAAAATGCCACAAACTTACAAGTTTGATAAGTTAAAAAGAAAAACAAAGATTTTAGGTATTGAACACCACAAACTGAAATAGTTTGATAAGTTATAAAGTTAATGTAAGAACTTTAAAACAAAACTCTCACAAAAAGCTCAAATATTTTTATATTCATCAAATCATATGATTACAAGGAGAATTAGCCTTGTTTATATAGAGAAAAAGGCTAAGACACAATATTTTATTCTGATTCAATACAAATTGTAACCTCCCATTTAATGATAGCCCCATTACTTAACCAAGCCATGATTATTGGCTTTGTAACTCCTTATTCTAATCAAGGAACAATAAAACTCATACTTAAAAAATAAAACCCTAATTTTAGCATGCTGAATTCAATAAATAAATCAAGCCTAAATTACTAAAGTCCAAAATAACATGAAATAACAGCCCAAGATCCAAACACATATAACCAAGGCTGATTGGCCTTTTATTCTTCGATGGGCTTGATTGATTCAAACAATGTGAGTTGGATCATTTTCTTCATGATTTGAAAATGTTTGAATCATGTTAAAAATTTTAAGGTGAAGTTGCATACATAGACCCTTGAAAAAATTAAGGTGAGCTTGTTCCTTCCAAATGTCTTTAAGTAAGCAAGTTAATGCTTCTTTCATCCTTTTTAGCTTTAGCTCTTATTATTGGCCCTCCATGAGTGGTTAAAGGATCTTGCTTCTTGATGTTACTTCCAACCTTAGCCAAATCATCTCTTTATTGATTCATATCATTCCTCCTTTCTTTGAAAGGATTCATCCTCAAATCATCACCCTCAATATTTGCATCAAACAAAGTTAAATCAGAAACATTGAATGGCACTTACATTGCCATACTCATTTGGTAAATCCAGCTTGTATGAATTGTCATTGATTCTTCGAAGGACTTGAAATGGACCATCCCCTCTTGGCATCAATTTTGACTTCCTTTGGCTAGGAAATCTCTCTTTCCTTAAGTGTACTCAAACCTAATTACTAGGTTTAAATACAATCTTCTTACGGTTCTTTTTGTGTTGTTTTTCATATTGAAGAGTTCTCTTTTCTATTTGTGTGGGCACCCTTTCATGCAAGGGTTTGACAATCTCAACCTTTTTTTTGCCATCCAAACTAGTTTTATCAATTGGTAAAGGTAGCAGGTCCATAGGAGTTAATGGATTGTATCCATACACAACCTCAAACGGAGAATGGCCAGTTGTAGCATGCATAGTTCGGTTGTAAGCAAATTCCACATATGGCAAACACTCCTCCCAATTCTTCAAGTTTCTTTGAAGTATGGCTCTCAAAAGTGTGGAGAGAGTCCTATTTACCACTTTTGTTTGTCCATCTATTTGTGGATGACAAGTTGAATACAATAGCCTTAAAGAATTGGGAGAAAAAAAAGTGGAAAATTCCACCTTTTTTTTTAATTTTTTAATAACGAAAAATGCATGAAAAAAAATAAATCAGCAAAGATTATCAACAATTGAAATTGAAGAAAAGAAAAAATTGATAGATACGGTTCTAGAGAAAAAGAGGAGAAGAAAAGAGGGTGGAAACTAAATAAACAACAAGTAAATGGATACGTAAACCTCATACTTGAGCCAAAAGTTTTGATATCAAATGATGGAAGTCATCTTAGCAACCATACACCCTAATAATTAAATAACTATGATACATATGGATTGTAAATTAACACCCTCCACAATTGAAACCAACCTAGATCGTTCAAGTTTAAAAGTATGAAACAAACTAATCCAATCTCTTTATCAATGGGAAGATGATAAAATGATTAGAACAACACTTTGAATTCTCCAAAATGCCATAAACTTACAAGTTTGATAACTTAAAAAGAGAAACAAAAATTTTAGGTTTGGACGCCACAAACTGAAATAGTTTGATAAGTTTTGAAGTTAATGTAAGAACTTTAAACAAAACTCTCACAAAAGGCTTAAATATTTTTATATTCATCAAATCATGTGTTTACATGGAGAATCAGCCTTGTTTATATGGAACAAAGGCTAAGAAACAATATTTAATTCTGATTCAATACAAATTATTACCTCCCATGTAATGATAGCCACGACTTAACTAAGCCATGATTGTTGGCTTTGTAACTCCTTGTAAATCCTTATTCTAATCAAGAGAAAAAAAACTCATACTTAAAAAATAAAACCCTAATTTTAGCATGCTGAATTCAACAAATAAACCAAGCCTAAATTACTAAAGTCCAAAATAACACTAAATAACAGCCCAAGATCCAAACACATATAACCAAGGCTGATTGGCCTTTTATTCTTCCATGGGCTGAATTGATTCAAATAATGTGGGTTGAATCATTGTCTTCATGATTTGAAAATGTTTGAATCATGTTAACAATTTTAAAGCCTTTTTGCATACATCGACCCTTAAAAGAATTAAGGTGAGCTTGTTCCTTCCAAATGTCTTTAAGTAAGCAAGTTAATGCTTCTTTCATCCTTTTAGCTTTAGCTCTTGTCATTGGCCCTCCATGAATGGTTAAAGGATCTTACTTCTTAATGTTACTTCCAACCTTGGCCGAATCATCCCCTTGCTGATTCATATCAAGAGTTATCACTATAGTACTTATAAATCAGCTAGAGAGAATGAGTTAACAATAGCCCATAATTATGTAGAATCGAATTTCTTAATTCACCTCTATAACTATCACATTAATAATATTATCCCTATTGTTATACTTTTAGATATATGGGGAACCACGGATCTTGGGGATATACTAAGGACTTCTCTCTTACTCTGAAAAAGAGCACTTCCAATAGCTGATAAGACTATCGAGCGAATTAACAATAGTAGCTCCTTTGAGATATAGAAATCAACTATATCAAGAACCATAATTAAACTATCAATGACCTCAAGAAGAAATATAGTTATGATATAATGCATATCTTCCTATAACTAAACACGGCTATTCAGCTATTTATCATTGTAATCTTATGTGTGGTGGCACTTCAATATGTTGGGTAATTTAACGAGTGCTTACTAACTCATAATTTGATAATGTATCCTTATCATTGTAGATATTAATACATATTAGTTGATCAAATGTATGGCCAATAACTCTCCTAATTACCAACATTAGTCCATACTAATCCCTTATATATTTAGGGATGAGCTTATATCATTCGATTATATACCTAATTAATATGGCCCTAATACCAAGGTAATTTTCTCCATCTAACTACCATGTGATTATTAATATGTAGGGAGACGATTACAACTATATAAGATATATATTACTAATATACAATTATAGCTAATTAAACCATAATTATATCAACTTAAGGGTAATTCCTAGGGTAGTTAGATGGTGAAGATTACCTTTGATTCACAAAATATGGCCCAACTATCAATTCATCCAATATATTATTTTTTGTTACCTAGGGGTAATTCTCTAAGCCAAATTTTCATTATAAGGATATGTCATTTACATTATTAGTAATAAAATATATTACTATCATACTTAGAGGAGAAAATATTATCATCTAAAGGTTATTTGAGAGAATTACCCCTAGGAAATATATTTACATTTAGCAAAGGATATGTTGTTAATGATCCAGCTTATATGTATAATGAACCTAATAGTTGATGACAATATGAGAGAGGCTAACCATTGTTGTCAACCTACCTAATGCAAAAATTGTTACTAATAGGTATATATGATTTATTCTGGCCTATTCTTAAAATGATGAGGGACTATCCCACCATCGGTTATACCAATATATTATCAATAGTTCTTATTATTTACTACTAACAACCTTGTTAATCATAATCTTTTGCTCATATCTTTTGCGGTTACCTATTAAAATTATCTTAATAAAGTAATCCTTAGTCAATAACATGGAGCTATGAGTTTCTATCATGAGTTCATATAACTAATACTTATTAGCCAATGGTTACATAATGGGTGTATCAAATAATCGATAGGGTCTAGGGATTTACCCAGTATGTATAAGCTATAACATATAAAGGGATACTAAGGATCCCATCAATTCATGAATAATTTACCAAATATACTGAGTAAAGGGAGAGGGACTATTCGGAGTGGGATACTTAACATAGGGATTACTAACCCTAACTCATTAATGAATTACATATTGATATTTACCCTTTGAACGCATAATATTTAATGTCTAGGATGGATACTAACAATTAATTAAGTTGAATATTTCAAGTGTCATGACTATTAACGATGTTAATATTAAGGGATATGACAACTTTATTATGGTCATCCTTAATATCTATTTGAGCTTGTATTTATTTAGATATACTTTTATGTGCAATACCTTATGTGGTTAGGTAAATTGAATCACCCAATTTATCCTCTCGCATGGCTCCAAAGGACATATTGCCTTTGTATAGTAATGGTAATGACCCTAATAGATGGTCTTGTTATTATCTCCTAATTTTCTCGAAGAAATATATTGGGTACCACTAAATGTTTCCTAAGATGTTTGCATCATGTTACACTTGATGGCTTAAAGGAAAGATTTAACCCTTGATTATACCAAAAACTCTATTGTGGATAGATAGTAATTGCATCATAAATTATATAATTTGAGGCTATCTATGGACTTATAAATAATCTACCATCCTAATTTGGCAATATAGGGCATACCTTATGGAAACTGTTTTGATAAATATCTAATAAATATGGAGTTTATGGTAATCTATAGAGGAATCCATTAGAGAGTATGTATAATTTATTATTAGTCACCTCATAATATCTCTATAGTAAAGGTATATGGCCAAACTTCATATAAAATTATGCTTTTTTCCAAAGTGAGTGATATATAATTGTCTATAGCTATGTCTAATATTGGTGACCAAAATAACCAAGAAAATATCCCTTGTCCAATATCCCTATTAATATCGCAAAGTAACCCAGTAAGGATATTCTAAGTAGGGATTTTTGTGGATTAGTTATTTCATTGACATAGCCTTAAAAAAGATGCCTATAAGTGCATTATAATGATTATCCCTATAAGTGGAATTTCCATTACGTTGTGGTTGTACCTAAAGATTTCTCCAAGGTCTCTCCATCGGACTAAACTCTCACTTAACATCACATTGCCTAAGATATTCCTCCCTCTATTTACCCTTATATACTCAATTGGCGGGTTACACATTAATTTATACGTTGAAGTATTGGAGTAATTCACCTTTCTATGAATGCCCTTTCTCTATCTCCCTTTCTATATTAATGTGTAACCCGTCGATTGATTATATAGGGGTAAATAAAGGGAGGAACACTTGGGTAGTACCCTCTTGATAGAAGGACAACATTCAACTTATTTTTTATAATATAGATGACCACATATAGTTTGGTCTATCCTTAAACTAGACTTGTTAACTAATTACAGTTGCTACCCTTTGCTATTATTTTATTCGTAAACCTCTCCCTCTTGTACCATTAACCTATGAGGAACTATGAAAGTTTATTGAATTTTACATACAATAAATCATAATTGGACCAATATTCCAATAGCTCCCAAGTCTTATTAGCCATTGTCTCCTTACTAACATAAGTTTGGACTTACCGATATTATTTTGGTGAATATAGACCATCCCTCTATTATTATCTAATTGGGTACTCTATTTTGTGAGAATACTAAATAGTTAATCTTAGATGATGGGTATAACTTACAAGAGTCTTACCCTTTAACCTAAATTCTCCATGATAGATATGGGATATCAAAATCTAATTCGAAAAACCATCTCTCCCTCATATAGCTTTTACTATTGAGAGACATAAGATGGAAGGGAGTATCTCTATATAGTATGAGTAGGTTATTAAACGATACATGTTGCCTTCAAGTGCCTATGAGAAATATATTTGGGAGATAGCTCTTGAATATGGAATCTTATTAAATGTTTTTCAACCTTGGTAAAGATGGAAGCTTATATACACACGAATAAGCATGGACTATAACAAAAAATGTGAACTATGTCTAAAGCTAAGTCCTTGACAATAAAAGGGGTTATAGCCTAAAATAATTACTTAGTAAAGGATTATTATGATGGTTAACCTATACATAGATCTACTGTAGGCTAACTATTTTGGGAGAATCACCTCTCCCCTCAATCTAACTATCCTTATTAGTTAATAAACTATTTATTAATATAGCAGTTTAGCAAAGTTGGCATGATCCACTATAATATTTAGGTCGTTGATCATATGTTATGGGGAACCATAATTGATTATCGAATAGAGGTCCTAAAAGAAGTAACCCAATCAAAATTCCCTTTAGTTATTCATAATAATAGTAAAACCCCTTGTTGAGACTTAATACAACTAATATATTATTTTTAACTAATTGAGGGAGTTATAAACGATAATTATTCAATTATAAAATACCTTTATGAATGATATCAAGGCTAATTGAATGTATTAAGTCAATTCCCTTAATCCTTGGATGTATTAAGGCCGATAAATTATAATTGAATAGTTATCATTTATAACTCCCCTAGTTATTTGAAAATAATATATTGGATGTATTAAGTCTTTTATAGTAAAATCAATCATTTTCTAGACCAAAATTTATAATATATTAACTATCCAAGAGTGAACTAACATCCTATCGATAGATTTTATTTATTTTTACTATATCAAAAAGATTGTAATAAAATAGGCTTGTCTACACAAACAATAAAAGTATCAAGGGGTACAGAGGCACTAACAAAATGTATTATGGGTAAGGCTACCAACAATTTTCACTCCCACAAACTCTAATGATTAATTGACCAATCAACTTAGCCCGAGTGGGATCCAATCATGGGAGATTTCAATAAACTTGTTGATGGTGTGTTTTTGCCAATCTATGCCTACAAGCTGATTGGTCAATTAATCATTAGAGTTTGTGAGTGTGAAAATAGCATACGAGGATTCAATTGCTCATGAGAAGGGGTGACCTATTATATATGATGGTTACTTCCCAATTAAGTTGGTCCAATGTCTATATCATCTATAATATATTTTCATTGTTTTATATTGAGTCATTAAATCGGTTTTATTATCAATCTCCATAGTAGAATCAAATATAATATACTATCTCCCACTAGACAAACATAGGGACCAATCCTAATGGTGACTACCCATGGCTAATCCTCACCTAGGTTTAGGATGATATAGACATGAGCCAATACTAGTTTGAATTATGACAAAGGGATTTTCCTCCCTCTCCCTCTCTCCCACTCCCTCCCTCTCTCTCTCTTTTATAGTATAGGAATAATAAGAAATATTCTTATTATTAAGACGTGTCAAAATAATGATAACCTATTATTTTCAACCAAACTCTTTAAAAATAATATAAAAGAGAGGTAATCCCTTTGGCAAACTTATAGGAATTAAATAGTCAATAGAATAGGATGATGACTAACTATAAATGGTTCGAACTTAATTATATTTCAATGTAAAGGATAATATAGGACGTTGGCCCTCTAATATTTTGTTACCATAGAGTGCTTAATAGTTGTAATAAAATAATGAAAATATTAGGTTCAAAGTAGAGAAATTTATCCTAACTATTAACCTATATTAATTTATTTAAATCAATATGGTTAGAAACTATTTATTTTAATATTATGGACTATATTAATATCAAGGTGGCGATAAAAAAATAATCATTGGTTTATAGTAAAGGTTGACCAATAATCACAATATATTGCCAATGTTAAATAATTAGCTTGTCTGATCTTAGCTGGTAGACTTAATGCATCAATTCCAAATTCTTATTCTTATCCAATTGTAAGAATTGGCTATCATATGAACAGGGAACATAGGGGGATGATAACCTAATTAACTATCGTGATAGGACTCGGCTCATGGTTCTCCAATATTTGATCGTTATTATCTAACCATTATAAGTTAATCATTTATGCTTGTAGGTCATCATCCCCCTCTCTTTATTTATTAGAGGGGTTCCTCATATACCTCATGTAGGTTTATCAAAATCTAAATTAGAATATTATTCTATAAGACATTACAATATTGTGCCTCCATTTTAGTTAACCTACAATTAAGTTAGAAAGTGGGGAGAGAAAACCCATGCATGGATGTCCTATCTTGATTAGATTTTAGTCTATTTATTAGCATGAATAGTTAATGGTTAGAATAACATTGACCTTAGTCTACCTATCCCTATCTTAGAATATCGCTTGGGGAACTACATGCGATATGTTAACTTAATAGACTAATTCCTACAAATGAATCCCCCTAATATCATTAAATTGGATATCTAGCAAATGTCCCAAAGCCATTCATTGAGTAAAAAACTAAGGATGAATACCAATGTTATTCTAACCATTAACTATGACATAACTTGATTCTTGGGAGAATATATCCCTAAATAAATATCCATTCTAATAGTTAGTCAATGTCTCTATTATCATTGTCGATAATCATGTTATGTCATACCAAGCTCCACATATTGTATAACAAGGTTGGTATTACCAATATAACCCCCCAACACATTCTAATTTTTCACTCTTAAATATTTAGTCCATACTTAGGAATAGAATAATATAGACACCTTAGTCAAATATCGATCTAATATTTAATATTGTTAGCTCCAATGGGTATTAGCTAGGGAATATTTCAATTTCTCACCTATATTACAGGTCATTCTCCTATCTCTCCTTTTTTATATATTCACGAGGGTATATTGAGGATATCTTTTACCCTTATTTGATACTATATTGTAGGCTTTTCATTGATCATCATAATTAGGTATAAGTCAACACTTAGCACTCTAAGAATATTTAATTTGAGACCCTCAAAGATTCGTGGTGACTAATATCACTTATTCCAATATTAAATAGGGAGAGGTTGATTTATTCAAACTAAACTTATAAGTCATATTAGAGAATGGAGATACATTAGTGCCCTCAACATATTATCCGAAATTTATTTTAAATACTACATTTCTGAGGTTATTTTAGTGGTCTCCTTATTGTAAAAGTATTAAGGCATGTCGAGGCACTAATGTATCTCCATTCTCTAATATGACCCTATTCTAGGATGGATACATCGTTATCTCTTCCACTATCCCATATATTTAGTTATGGAGTTTGATACCCTCTCAATTATTAATATTTTTTGGGTGATGATAAGAGAATATCATCATCCCTAGAAATAATTAAAAAAACATAGTAGAACATGACTTGCTAGAATATTATCCCTATATAAATAGGGATAATATTATCTTATCATATGTTATGTAAATTGCCTCTCTCTATCATGGAGGGATCCAACCATCAAAGGGGTCTCTCAATATAACGATAATATTAATTGATAAGCTCGTTATTTAACAAGCTAAATCATCTAATTGAAACTCAAAAATAACGTTTTCTCTCTCTCTCGCTCTCTCTCTCTCCTCCTATTCTAATAAGTTACGAGTCAACAAAAGGACTATTAACCAATGTCAAACTTGGTCTAAAATATCTGATGTTTCAATTATTAGAATTTCCATTTTAGATAAAATGGGAAATTGTTTCCTAATTTCTGTTAATATCATATCATTAGGACTATTAAAGAACCAATTTATGTTTTCATAACTATTTCCCAATGAATGAAGAAGTCTTTAACCTAAGAGGTGGCCATGTTCCCCTCTCTCTATCTCCCTCTTTCTATATTATCTCTCCCTTCCTCCTCTCCCTCTCGTAGTCCATCGAAAGACTCTCCCTCTTAGGGACTTATATTACCAAAAGCTTGATAAATTATAGCGCGTTGGCCTTTAAGTAGTTTTGGCATACCTCTCTCCTTACTAAACCTTTATATATTATACCTAATAAAAGGTAACATGCTTGTCACATAACCTTTTTCAGCCTCAAATCTTAAGGAAAGATAATACTACAAGCTTAATATAGCATCATCAATTAAAAAACTAATTAAGATAAAGATTATCGTGTGAGTGTTAATTCTAAGATAAAGAGAGGGAATCTAAACAATGGCATGCACTTTTTATATGAAATTCCTTTGGTCTAAAGGGTAGCTTATATTAATAAATATAGTCATAATAACTATCCTAATTGACATAATCAATATAAAATGATCCTTAATTATGTGTATATATGAAGGGGTGAAAAAAGCCAAAATAATATCTCCCTCTCCCCAAACTATAGCTTGTAGGGAACTTTTTACCACCATTGTCCCTTATTAACAATCAAAGTTTATTATGACTAATTGGAGTTTAAAAACTCCCTCTCCCTCTACCACCTCTCTCACTATTAATTATTACTTTTATTTCTATTAAGAGGGCTCTTAGCTGATGGCCATAATCGGAGACATGTAAAGGTTCCTACTAGGGGATATTGGTTAATCTCTCCTCATATACTATTGCAAATCCTCAATAAGGAGAGGCTTAGGAATGGTCATAAGTTTATGGATTTAAACCATCTAATGGACCATATAGGAATGATGGGTCACTACACATATGTTCTTATCATACTTCAATAAGATTGGGAGAGAGAGGTAGACCTACAAACAGAAATGAATAAATGAGGTTGTTCTATTCATGGTCATATAATGGTATTATCATTTAAATAGGTTATTCGAATGGCCTTGAAATAGAGGAAATGAATTATGATAAGAACTATATCCGTAGTCATTACTAAGGGAGATGGCCTTATAATTAACATCATAATAATGGAGGGAGAGGGGCACATAAGAGAAATCAGGCTTGGAATGAATTATGTCTCATATCTTTTGATAATTATCCCAAATAAACCTCTTAATACTATTGTATGTTAAGACCTACTCCTAGATAAATAGGTTTTGTCTTACCATCTAAGGGACATGGCTGGTTGGCTCTAGTGCAAACATTCATTCCATTAGGTAGGCAAATGAAAAGGATGTATGCCTAAGTGAAACTAAATAATAGATCGATATACAAGGTCCCATATTAATAATAGAGGGTAAGTAAATCATCCTATAAATTATTTTTAAATGTTTAGTATTTGAATATAATCTAATTAATGAGCATATAATATTTCCTGATTACTAATGACCATCTAGTATTCATCGAGGCTAGAATGGTTATACAAATTAATATTTGGTAAAATTTCCCTATTGTAATGGAAGCTCCTTACAAAAATAATTGTAACCCCCTATCCGTATAGGGGACCAAGTTGGCAATAGTTTATCTAGATATTATTTGGATAGCTTCTAATGAAGTGAAGATGACTAAGTGAATTATAATCGTTTATTAATAACCTTTGTAATTAATAATTATATACACACAAGGAAATTTTTCCTACCGTGACTTGCTATTAGTTGAACTCGAGGTTTCTTAATTCATTATTGAAGGCTAGTGTTTCGGCCTCTTTCTCTTGACCTCTCTCTATCACAAGTTTGTAGGGCTCCAAATACCCTTACAATAGGAAAACCTTCTCATGTAGTTGATATCACAAAAAGACAATCTAGCCTTCAATAATATTGATTATCAATGTCTTTTTCTAGGATACTAGTTATAATTAGAGGGAGAGGTATATCTTAATATAAGGAGGCATAGTTATAGATGAAGCATCCATGATTATTTATCATATTAGTTGGTCAAAGAGGGAAAGGAGAAAGATTGGTCCATTAGATATTACTCCATTATGATTATTTGACTAAATTATAAGATATTGACTTGTTAGGGAGGGACATGCTAGGTGACCAACCTAGGGCCTAAAAATGTATCTCCTCAATGGAAGGGATGAAAACATAGATGGCTTCATGATAAAAGGTTATTATAATTTCAGAAATTATATCAAAATTTAATTTAGGTATGTTTCATATGCATGGGGCCCTTTATCTAAATTATCATTGTCCCCTGCGAGTTCCCTATATATATATATATATATATATATATATATATATATATAACTTTTACAAACAGAGTGAATCAACCCCAATCATGAGAGGGTTAATCCCCCCATGACATAACTAGATATAATGTTGGCAAAGAACTAAATTTTTGTAAAACCTAATGTTAAATTATATCTCCTCCACTCTCATTATAAACGAGAGATAGATATACGCATTTCAACAACAAATCTTCACATGCTTCATGTTAGCAATTACTCTTCACCTTTGCTAAATATTGCGCTTATATGGGTGTGTGTGTATATATATATACCCATATATTATCAGTTAACATTCTATCTCCCTCCCTCTCCCTCAAACTATTAATATAATATTATTATTTTAAGTATTATTATAATTAGTAAATATTAGTATCTATTATAACTTTCAATTATAAGATGATAATATATTATAGAGATGGTATATATATATATATAACAAATATATTAGGAGGAACATTTTTAATAGTAGAGACTTAACCTCTCCTCAAATAATATCCTATCATATTGGAGATGAAGATAATATTAACCCATCTTTTGCAAGTTATCTCACATTATAGCTAACAATGTTCCTTTCAATTAGTAGGTTAATATTATCCAAGATCATATTGATTCACTTGGTATTCAAATATGCAATATATTAATAAATGAATAACAAATATTACGACTATTTAATATACCAATTATAATCAATATGGTTCCACGACATTATAATAGTTGTACCTAGGTCCAAACTAGATAGATTATAAATAATTTAAATAATGAAGTTGAAAATATCTATTGGTATACACTTGGAAAATTCAATCCTCACATAGAGATACTAATGACTCAACTTTGCCAAGAACATAGCTTTAAGGGAAAATATTTGCATGACTATAATGGATCAAGAGTTAGACCATTAAATGTAGGTATTTATGAGCTAGCACTAACATGTAGGAATGTGCTAAGACTCAATCATTATTATTTTAGTAGACACTAAATATGTTATTTCCATTTCTTATTCTAATAGTACCTATTGAGACTATCATAGTTTGGAACTAAGTAATTATGAGCTATATTTCAAAATTCAATGACAATAGCTTTGCAATAGGAAAAGACTAATTAGTTAATTTAAAGTAAGTAATTATTGTCATTGAATTTTAATTACTTGGATATTTACTCTTTGATTATCTATCATATAAGGATAGAAGCTAACCTTGCTTCCTCCCTCTCTTATTTGACCTAAGTAGGGTGGGACTATAATAGCTCTAGGAAAGAGTGGGGAGAGAAATCATATAGAAAAGACATATATCAACTTTTACAAACCTTATTAGTTGGGACTTAAGAATAGTTAAATGACCTTCAATGTATTGATTTCCTAAGGACTAATACCTCGAAGGCATTTGCAACATATATTTATCCTAGAACGGGATCAATATGTTCCTTTGTATTTAAAGTTCATCTAGAATTGTAAATTTTAACATTTAAAGTGGCGCCATCTTAAGAAAGGAGGGGGAGCATTCCTAATAAAATTATAACTACTATTATTCACACATTAATCATGCCAATCTCTATGCTCTTCATAAAAACAGATTGATATCATAATATTATATTAATTACCCCATATTACCTACCATACTAGTTACCTAATTTATTAGTTAGTATAATATATTTATGTTGAACGAAAGAGAAGAGATGAGCCCTCGAGGAAGGCTTCACTTACCTTTAGAATATTATAACATCTTTCCCAAATAATATAATCACACAAGAAAATTAATAAGATATAGGCTCCTCATATAGATTTAACCCTCTAATTACTACTAAAAAGATGTACTAATAACACATAAGAGGTGCTCTCACATATCTCCCTAAATTCAAGAAATGATTAATATTATGAATGAAGGAGTAATCATAGCTCTTCAACATATAATAGACATATCTCCCTAATCCTAGCTCGATGGCTAGATAACCCACGAACAAGTAGGAAGAAATCCTGGAAAGCCAAATAAGATTGGAAGGATATAGATGTCACACTCCGGAAAGGGTAGAAAAGGAGTGATAAGTCACTTGAACACCACAAGAATCAAATTAGACTCTTGATAAGTTATGAAATTCAGTTCTAGAAAGAACTAAGATGTGAATTTCTCACAAAGGTTGATTTGATTCAAAAATTGATTAAAAACGAAAATACATATTGCTTTTACATAAATAGGCTACTAGAAATTCAAAAAGACAAAGTTGATTAAAGTTATATTGGATCTAACAAAGCTTTGAATAAGACTCCTTGAATTTGGAAGAAAATTCCTTGAATTCAGCATCTAGAATTTCGACCCCAAAGCTTGATTTTGTTGACTTGAAAATAATGTTGACTTTGGCTTAGAAGTGGGTTGATTTTATAGTTGTCACTTAACAATCTCATCCCAAAACATTAAGTGATATGATCATGGGAGGGACAAAATTATGTAGAATTAAATGGATTACTCCATGAAGAAATTTAGGCTTCACAAAATTCACCTGGGTTGATTTGTATGGACATGGGTTTAAAAAGAGTCAATGCTTGGTATTTGGGCTCAAATTAATGAGTCCAGCAACAAGAATTAAACCTAGATCAAAATGGGCTGGTTCAATTATCATTTGGGAGAAAGGAATGCATGCTGATTAAGCCATGGGATTCCTAATGATAAACAAAGCTATTGGGTCGAATTTTCCATCAATGAAGACCATCAAATGGGCCTTGTACATCTTATCCAAGCCATTGGGCCGAATTTTTCAGACTTGAAATCCAATCAGGCCGAAACATATTTCCTTGACATTTTGGGAAAGTTTAGCAAGCCAAAGCTACTAAATCAATCCATTTCCAAGCCTTTCCAAAGACAACATTTTACCCCTAATTTTCTAATCAAAATTCATGAAGTTTTGGTCCATAATAATGGCCCACCGAATCCAAGGAGCGTTCTTCCAATTTCAAGAAGACTTTTCAAAGCTTTGTTGGGATCCTATGTAATTTAATTCAACTTTGTCTTTTCAAATTTCTAGTAGCTTATTTAGGTAAAAACTGCATGTAATTTTCATTTTAATCAATCTTTGAAGTAAATCAATCTTTGTGACAAAATTCACACCTTAGTTCTTTCTAGAACTGAATTTCAGAACTTATCAAGAGTGTAATTCGATTCTAATGGAGTTCAAGTGACTTATCACTCCCTTTCTACCCTTTCTAGAGTGTGGAATCCATATCCTTCTAATCTAATTTGGCTTTTCGGGAATTCTTCCTTCTTGCTCATGGGTTCTCTAGCCATCGAGCTAGGTGGGTTCACATCATCAAGATAAGAATGTTTGACCAAATTGGACTTCTTTAAGTCTAAAATTTTTTGCCCAATAGGATGGATTAGATTCACAAGGCCCAACTGATGTTCTTCAAGCCTAGTGATGGAGAAATCAGCCCATTGATACGGAATAAGCCCATTTAAGGACTCATGAAACTTCTTGGTCCTAGCCCTTGTGATTGGACCCAAAATGAAACAGGCCATCTCCTTAATATTAACATTGAGATTTGAGCAGCCCATGTTCGTATCATTCCCCTACTCTTCAAAAAGGTTCATCCTCAAATCTTACCTTATGGTAACAAATGATGATATCAATTATAAAAAAATTAAAGTAACCATCATTTAGGTGGCTAACAACCCAATTAACATAGTCAAATATTTTGCATCCAATGTCATCAAAGCTAAGCTTTACTGAACTAGACCTTCTACTATACGAATTGTCAATACCAAGAAAATCAATTATAAGATCATCACTCTCATCCGACACTTTAATGGCAACAACATCACACTCAATTATTCCTTCATTGATAGCCTTGTTAATGCCCTCATCTTTGACTTCAACACCCTCGGAAAGATGCGAACATTAGTGACTTCATTGTCAAAAATTTCAATGTCTATAGCATTGTTGAGGACAGTAGCTTTGTCAACACTTTTGCTGAACTTCGAAGTGTTTTTGACATGTACAAATTCAACCTCATGAACCTCTTCGTTGGCAACAACAACTTCAAATTTTTTAGATTTCGATTCTTCATCATGTTGCCAAAACGTTTAGAAGAAGTTTCAACCACATCAACCTCTATCTTGATACTATGATCTTTGGAATTAGCAACTTCAATTCCCTCATTTTTTTGCTGGAGTGCCTCTTCTTTGCAAAGTTTGATTATTCATCTCATACGTCTGATTTCAATTTGGAGAGCCTCAAATGGATCCCTTGCCATTGGTCGTTCCATATCTCATATTTCTAATCGCCACAAATCACATTGAATTTGCATTTTGAAATATGATGATGAATACATGATTTTTTTTAATACCCAAAGAAGTATGGATTTAGATAGTTTAAACAACAAGAATACAAACTAAAATTTTAGACAAACAATGGTTTCGGATAGGATTGAATTTAAATAATGATGAGGAGTTCAATGTATAAAGCTAGATTTTTGGATAGAACCGATGGATCACAAGATAACTGAATAAAAGACTCTAGGACTATTTATTTATTTATTTATTTATTGATAGATTTGGTCCTAATGAGCTAAATTGATACATAATAATTTGGACTTTAGAGCTACTGATTTTGAATAAATTTGACAATGAAAGCAAGCTAAACACAAGCAATTTAGCACACGCAAAGACTTTCCTTTTAGCTACTGATTTCAAACCAAATGATATATATTCGTTACTACCTTCTTTTTCTTTTTCTTTTTCTTTTTTAATGGTAGAATATATCACAATAACTCTTTTTAGTAGCATTAGGACGTTTTCAATCATTTGAAACTAGAAGAGAAAATTTCCAAATTGAAGAAGAAGATCAGACTTAGTTTAACAAGGCAAACAATGATTTTAAACAAACTTGATAGAATTGAATCAATCCAGCCTTCATTTTTTTTTTTTTGAATTTGAAATTAACTCAATTGGACTAAAACAAAACTACAAAGACATGAAATAGAACAAAAGATATATAAAAAAAGAACCTGATTTAGAGCCAAGCTTTGATATCAAGCGATTTGAACCTGCCTAGCTCGATGGCTAAATAACCCAAGAATAAGAAGGAAGAAATCCCGGAAAGCTAAATCAGATTGGAAGGATATGGATGTCACACTCCAAAAAGGGTACAAAGGGAGTGATAAGTGACTTGAACGCCATAAGAATTAGACTCTTGATAAGTTCTAAAATTCAGTTCTAGAAAGAACTAAGGTGTGAATTTCCTCACAAAGGTTGATTTGATTCAAAGATTGATTAAATATCAAAATTACATATTGCTTTTACATAAATAGGCTATTGGGAATTCAAAAAGACAAAGTTGATTAAAGTCACATTGGATATAACAAAGCTTTGAATAAGACTTTGAATTTGGAAGAAAACTCTTTGAATTCAACATCTAGAATTCAACATTTTGTTGACTTGAAAATAATGGTGAATTTTCCTTGGAAGTGGGCTGATTCTATAGTTTTCACTTAACAATCTCGGCCCAAAACATCAAGATAAGAAAGTTTAGCTAGATTGGACTTTAAGTCTTAAACTTTTGGCCCATTAGCATGGATTAGATTTACAAGGCCCAATTGATGTTCTTCAATCCTAGTGATGGAGAAATTAGCCCATTGATATTGAATAAGCCCATTTAAGGACTCATGAAACTTATTGGCCCTAGCCCTTGTGATTGGGCCCAAAATGAAACAGACTCATCTCCTTGTTGATGATAATATTGGGATTTGAGCAGCCCATGTTCATATCAACCATGTTTATAGACAAAAGAACATACATGCTTGTACCATTACTAGTTTTAGATTCGAGGTCCATGAGGGGAAAGTTAACTAATTCGAGGTCCAATATGTTATGCTTGTCCCAAACTTCTATTATTTTATAGAAGTCATATGCATGAACATAGAGAGGAAAACGCACTTTATTGATAGAATATTCACCTAATCACCTAAATCAATCAATCAAGGTGTTTACCATAGATTTAACAATAGTTAAGTATTTGACCCATATCTTTTCGATGACAAAATGTTAAAATACTAGTTGTGCGAGTGCTAGAATAAGAGGTTTAACACTCTATGGAATCCTTCATCTTTCCTTTAAGCAACATTATACAGCACTTCATTAGTGTCTAACCTTCGTCAATGACTATTAATATTCCCTCATCTCTCCCTCTCTCTATCATGTATCAATGTAATTATAGGAATAACACTCTTCCCTATGTCCCTCTCTCTAACATTGCTAAGAAAGGAGGTCTGATCTCGTCATTTAGACTCCTATATATATGACTAAGATAGGTTGTTAATTCAAGTCAAACATGATGAATCACATTGATATTTAAATTAGCCTGACCTTATGGTGAGACAATTTATAGTAATGGAGCCTAATGATAGATGGTCTCATGAGAGAGGGGTTATGTTAAAGTAAATTACCAAACTTGTATAATATGATTATCAAATCCTTAGTTAAATTTCCATGGATTCAGATTGAAAACTCTCCCCTGTATAATGATGGACTAATATGAACCTGTTTATCTCCCTCTCTATAAGATTCTCGAGGGGTTTTAATATTTCTTTGATTACTCATCCTAGTTTGACTATCTCTTTCTAGGATAAGCACTATTCACACACAAAAAAGTCAAATAATTAACTTTTCCAAGTATATATCTATTAATTTCAAGTTGGCATGTACTAATTTATATAGCAAAACATCATAATTAAATTTAATAGGAAGGGAGAGAGGGGGCTATGCATAATAAATGGGTTAAATCGGGTATAAGTCCGCACACACATGGGGAATAATATAGGCATATCCATTGAAATATAATTCTTATTACGGAATATGGATATTTATAGACATAAGGCAATACTATATGGTACTATCGACCTTAAGTGGTTCTTTCAAAAGAATACTAACTTCAATCATAATATTCGTTAACAATATTAGTTAATAATATGCTTAAGCATAAAACACCTTTCCTTTTGGTTATGGTGATTACCCTCTAGAAATTTCTAACTGATCACCTAATTTCTCTCTCTCCTCCTCCCTCTCTCCGTCTCTTTATTTATTAGCTAATTATGAATAGTCTATCTCTCTCCCCTCTCTATTTTATAGCCAATTATTTGAATCATATATAAGGTATAATGCAATTTTCATCCTTACCCATCTCTTGAAAAATCACCTCCAATCATTTTCCCATTTAGAGGAGAGGAAGGAGACCATTTACCGATGATAGATCAGCCTTCCCTCTCCGAGAGGAGTAAGATGAGAAGCCCCTATCCCTATAGAATTGCAATACCATAAGACTATAATCATATAATCATATAACTTCGAGTCCATATGGTCGTTTAAACTTGCTTAAACAAGTTACTATTACCAAGTAGATTACTCTATTTTAAAAAGTGGATGACCAAGTGAAATGAATTAGTTAATTCATGTCTCTCTCTCCCACTCTCTCTTTCCCTTCCTCTCTCCTCCTCCTTCTCTCTATCCCTATCCCGCTCTCCCTCTCCCTCTTCATTTCAATACCCATATATCCAACACTCTTCATAAAGACTATTAAGGGGGTGCCATTATATTAGGAGGGGAACTTTACATAAATCAAAAGTTCATAGAGGGAAAGAAAGGGAATTATTTAGCGATTAGAGTGGAGAGGGACTATTATGGCCCAATATTTTCCCTCTCTATTAGAGTTTATAAATTATGGTGAATTACCATTGTCACTAATGACAATGAGGATCCTCCTATAATGTCATCTGAATGCCTTTGCTCACTAGCATTGATTCTCTTAAGAAAGAATTACAATCTTTCTTAACACAACCAGATTTGTTATTACGGGTCCATCAAAATGTGGACTAACATCAATTCCTTGTAAGGGACTATATATTAAGATTATCTAATTCTACATTATAATATCATACAAGGGATAATAGGTTGGAAAATATACTCGAGTGATATATATAAGGGAAGAGTTACATTGTTTATACGTTATTGTTATCCCTATCATAGGAGGGAGAAATGGTCCAACTCTATTATTGTAAGATCATTGATCTATAGCCGAGGATAATAATATTTATATTTGGTCATCCTAATAATTATTTTGATATGAAGTTTTAGAGGAAGACAATGTTATATAGAATTATAATTGTAAACTATGCTTGGTATATTGAGTGTGAACCATTTCTATTAACTAGTGGGAGGAAAAGGGCTATTACCAATTCCTAATATACTAAATTGATATTAAGTAGTCGAGAAGTCACAAATCATAGAGCTAGATGTAGTATTATACTATTCTATTGAAGAATACAAGGAGAGAGGGAGGGATAATTCTATATAATTATCAATATTATGCTCCACTACAATGAAGTGATTGAGGGATAATGAATAACTAGATGGTGCATGACACAAGAAAATCATATAGAGTTTAATGTTGACCAAGAATCAGGTTTATAATTAAAGAGTAAATAGAGGCCAATGAATGCACATCGTTATATGAACTAAGGCCTCCCTTTCAATGAACACCATAGATAATCGCCATCTCTTCCTCTCTCATAATGAATTGACCCCCATCTTATTAGGTAAGATGATTAATGGAGGAGATAATAGCTTATTTACCATTATCAAGAAAGCTAATTATTGAGCAATCTAATATTGGCCAACTTATTATGATAATATTTAAGAGGGTGGATCACTCCGATATTAGGTAATAGGAGGGGAGCCACTGAGTTAAATGATGCAAACTTCATGATAATAGAATATTCTACCCAAGAAAAGCATTCTTGGGGTACTCTATTTGATCTATTTATACTTTGTGTTTTTATAATTAAGGTATATTCCTAGAGGTAAAGGCTCCTCCAAGCTTATGGTAGGATAGCCCAAATTGTGTATTATTCTATGATCCCATTAATTTGGGCAATTAAAAGCCCAAGAATTTTCCCCCGATTAATAGATAAATGTAGTAATAATTTGTAAAGACCCATAATCTCCTCTATTCGTCCAAATAAATAAAAAAGTAATCAACTAAGTTTATTTAGGTAATCTTAAAAACTCTTAAATAATACCATTATTCTAGCTATTAACCAAATACAAAAGGGCCTATGTGCAATTCCTAAATAATGCAAGATATTAAATGTGACTTTACAACCTTTACCATTAAAAGGATCCGACTAAAACTTCTAAAATTTATATCCAACTCATGCTAAATCACCTAATTTGCCAATTTATCTCTTTTAATAATATATAATGTTGGACTATGTTAACAATTGGTTTCCCTTTAATAAAATACTTAATTGCATTAACCCTAACTCATTATAAGTTGAGTTAAATCAGTCCATTATCCCTCCTACAAATAAATAACTTATACTTCACTAATTAACCTTTTATAGAGGTTTATATCTCCCTTGTTCCTTATCCTATTCTAAATAATCTAAATGGTATAGGGATATTTGTCAAGAGGAGAGGGAGAGAGAGAGGGAGACTAATAGGTCGTGTTATAATGTCATATACTAGGTCTACTTAGGATCTCGTTGGTCCACTTTAGGCCATTAAGATTATCCCTCACCTATAAAACACTCCCATCCTTTTAAAATGGGATTTCTATTTTCCCTAGGAGGTGTGAAACGAGGATACTTAGGTGGGAGAGAGGCAAAATATTATATCTAGAATAACTTAAATTGGTCGATGTTGATGAGTTTGGATGGTGAGTGTTATGCCTAAGTAGGAAGTCTCTCTCCAAGAGAACTTCGATACCCTCCACCTCCCATAATATTCCAATTATAACTTATATTGTTTATGGTGTTGAATTGCTTCAATTGAAAAATGATCACTTTGTGGAGAATTTTGTCCTAAATGAGACCTAGTTTATAGAATGTATATAGATAATCTAACTGAATCGTAGGAGCTTTATTAAATATTACTTACCCTCTGGAGGCTAAACATGCAAGTTAGGACAATATTGACAACCAACACTAATCAAAATAGAAAAATTGAGATATATTATTTTCACCCTAGTGTTATCAAGGTAATCACATACTCGGCCCTCTTTCCTAGAGCACTTATTCTATGAGGCCATTACCAATTCCTCTAAAGTCGAGGCCATTCTCAATTCCCTTGACAAAGGAGGGATGAGTATGAGGCGAGTATGTATAGATATGTAAATTTAGATGCTTGGCATGTGATAGGCAAGACATGCCTTGTCCATACTAGACCTTCTATTAATTCTTATATTTTATGGTTATAACTATAGTAGAATCAGATAAAAGTCCTTATTATATGCATTTGCATTCCCATATACTAACATTCATTCCCATAAATATTTCTCTAAGAGTGACTATTAGTTTGGGTATGATTAGTTATAAGTGTAAATTATTGTGATAACATTTATGGTATGACTTAGTTTAAAATATAATATCTATAGAGTAATTTCCTAACTAAGAAAAGACTATATACTGGAGGTCAAACCTTATGATAGATTCCTATGACAATTGTCAAATATCATAATAATGGAGTAATTTCCTAGTTAGCGAATATCCTATTAAGGTAGGGGACCAATATTAGCTATTTATATCCTTGAAAGGAGAGAATAGCTAACCTATTTATTTTACTATTGTTGTACTAGTTCTAAAGAAGGGCCAACCCATTTATCTCCCAACCTATAGTCGCTATTCCACAACGTGGTATATTTCAACAACCATTGTGGTTATAAAAATATTTACCATGCTAGTTTATATTCTACCTAAACTACTTACTATTTCCTATCTAATATATTAATATGATCATAACAATTTTTAAGAAAGGTACCAAGTTAACTACCATTTAAGGTCAATATCATATAAAAATTTGTTACTTAACATGAATCATATATACACATTACATACATGTACATTTAATAAAATATAGCATATAATATCTATTTATAATATCATTGTTACCTGATTTAATTGCCCACTCCCTTATAAATTGATATAGCCTATTGTATAATCTGTATATATGATAGATAGAATATCCCTTTGGGCTAATATGGTGGCCAAGGGCTAAATTATGTCATGTCAATCCCATCTTAGGGACATGCACGGGTAAACATGCCCCACCTCCCTCATATTATGGAATAACCAAAGATGTACAAGTTAGTTATTTATAGGTGAGTAGAATTAAGTAACAAGTAATTATCCCACAATTTAACTAATGGGTACATGGTTCCTCTATAATAGGCTTCTAGGTTTAGGAAACATACTATGTAATTAGTTAATAACTTCTCATGGTAGACCAAGTCCTAAGCAAAAGGTCCTCCACCATACTTCAAAAAATGCATCTAAAAAATGAGTATACAAACGAGATATCTCCATCTTTATTAACACTACTAAGATGTTATTACTCTTCTACGATGATCCTAGATAAAACAATATCACTAGGCCATACGTTGGTAGCTATATGATCAATAAAAGATAATTTCCCCTACTAACCTTGTTAATCATAATCTTTTGCTCATATCTTTTGTGGTTACCTATTAAAATTATCTTAATAAAGTAATCCTTAATCAATAACATGGAGCTGTGGGTTTCTATTACGAGTTCATATACACTAAGGACCATTAGTCCTTATATTTCATAACTATTTTATGTTAATCTACCCATATAAACATGGATAAACATTAGGAGACTATCACTCCCTAATGTAATGATTAACATTTGAGTTAACCTACCCATAGTTAAAAGACCCCTTTGATAATCTCCTAATATCTTACTATTGGTCTATTAACATATAGAATTGTTTAAAACTAAGTTATATAGGTTGGGTAGGTTATGAGGAATTCATAGGGAAATATTATTAGACATATAATCAAGCCTAGATCAGAGGAAGATTTTTTAACCTATCCCTAACAATTAGGCCTTATTCCATAATATAGTGATTATATATTCCTCCATAGCTAGGAAAGAGAGGAGAAACATTATCCTTATATTAAGACAAGTCCTATGATATGTTAGCACAATTTATATGCCCTCAATAGCATATCCTAATGTATCATTCATAAGCTATTGAACTAATATTATTATTTGAATTAATGGACCATATCATGTGATAACATGGTTGCTATCATACTAGTTATTTCAATTAATACTTAGCATAAGATTAACAAAAATCACAACTTTTACATAATATGTTAAATATTGAACTTAATATTATGCCATGGATTAGGTATAGCATTTGGTCTCTAATAGTATTAGTTCACTATAGTTCGAGGGATAGTTATTTTCCAATCTTAAATGAGAGGGACATGAATTAATACTCAGGATAATTAGCAAAGAGTAATATCCAAGGATATAAATATCAAGTGGTTAGCCTAATATTAGACAATCAGAATGAGTTAATTGTGGCTAATGAGGATACCTATATGCATGTTGTGAGTTCGGTACATGGTTAATAGATTGACTAATCATGGGATATTACGAAAAATAGTGTATTCTATTTTTAAATAGAGAGCTAAACCATAATAATATCTAGGGGATATAGTGATTTAATCATATTTAATATAAGGGCTAATAATCACGTTTAGGAAAGGTATTTACTCAATGGTTAGCATGTTAATTAGGCTCTTTTAGATCTAAAAACTACCATATAACATTCCTAATTTGGAACATACAATTAGTAATCATCCACAAATCTCTATTATGAGTTACCAATATTAGAGAGGAATATCAAGCTATTTATGTTAGTGGTGATATTTTTGCTAAGTTTGTTACCTCTCCTTGGTAACTTAGATTATGGTTTGTAACTTAAATATCCTTTTGAACATCTGCTAGCAATTATCCCCTAGCAGTAATGATATCACCAATGTTAGAACATATACATTAAATATTCAAACATTAATAGGTATATTGCTTAATATATATTAGGGAGATGTTCAAAATAACATCACCTTTTTATTCCATGATCGCATAATATTAGGAACATTAATCCCTTTTCCCTATTAGTAATGTATTTACCAAGTGACTACAACTCCGATCCATTAATTAGCCTAACTTATAAGGTAAGAGGGTTGGTATTACCCATATTCACTAATGGGCCCATACTATATGAATATGCTAATAATCACCCCTAAGCATAATATCCTTTTTAGTTACCATGTTTAAGGGTGAATAGTATAGGAAAAGATTCTCAATATTAGCTAATCACTAAGAATAGGGGTATTAGTTAATTGATTAATAATATGGTATAAATCAATAGACTAGCCCTCTTAGTGAATTAATTTCTATAGAATTACAATGTCTTCATAATTTCTATCATTTCTCCCAGTTATAATCATATCCATACATGTATCATTATCATGAATCTTTAGAGATTGCTATGGTTTTAATTATCACCTAAAATTATATATCAAATGGTATGGACTGAGTTTACTTGATTATAGGCTCAAACTCCCTAGTTCTTATTGAGTACTTTATAATGTCTATAACATTATGGCTTACCCATTGGATTACCTTATGTTTAACTCTTTGGTATACAATAATATTATAATGAGGAAAGTGCCATGGTTGTAGGATGGTAAATAGTTTTAACAGGTATCTTGTTCATCGACTAATAATTGCCAATTTAGACTTAGATTAATATTTAAGGCATCGTTAAGCTTATTACAACTCTCTATCGACCAATCGTATCATACCTGTTGGCTATGATCATCTATTCGAATTTCTATAATTGGATTATAACTATAGTAGGTAATATTCTCTATATATAAGAGTCATCGTGAAACTTATATCCTAGCATATGCCCTAGTGAACTATAACGCAACATAGTTCTACTTGTTCTAAGATTTCCAACAACTCGAATATGGTCAAATATTTTATAGTCCATAAGGTTTGTACATGATAACAATTATATCAAAATTATATATGATACCTATTAGGGACATCTCGTCATTATAATTGAACAATCCTAGGATGGATATTTTTTAAATAACTTCAAGTAGCCAATGGAGTATATTTATCCTTGGAAGTGCCCCCACTAAGATAATTAGTCAATACTAGAGTCTCATTCTGAGCATTAAATAGTTGTAATAAGATAACTCTTTTGGTGAGTTATAGACATGGAATAACCATAATGGTCACCACCCATATTAGGTTAAACCATATAAACACTTATTCTCTATACTAGAAGGAGCTCTCCCAATTCACCCTATCGATGAATTGGGTGAATCCTATGGAAGAATAATATGGACCTAGTCCCATAACATGCTCATAATGACTTAAAGCGTGATAACCTTAATTGTAACCTAGCCAAATACTAACCGTTTTGGTTTATCTATTTTGTGTTGAGGGATATAGGGTTATTAACCTACTATTTTAACAATTTATAAATGAATTACCAATAGTTATAGGGTTAACTATGGTGAATCTTTAAGGCCAATTTGCTCAATATTAGCATAGGTGGGATTACTGGTTAGTCCTTATTGGGTAATCAATTAACCGAGATACAATCTCTTTATCCTAATATAACACTAATATTCCATGCATAACTATTAGTAGACTTATTAAGGTCAATACTACATAACAAATTAATAAACATAATTGCTAGTAACATAATTGGATATTTCATTAAACTTGATAGAGGTTGTCCATCTTATTATTTGGGTTAGGATGGTATTTTAATAATGGAATACTATTGCAGGGTTAATATCCCATCCTAATATTATTTTAGAGTTGTCATACCATGAAGCCAAAATACCATCCTTTAGTAGCTAATTATTGCATAAAATATTGTTAATATATAGAATAACCAATATTCTCCCTCTCTCTCACCAATCATAACCACAAAATAGTGATATTAAATGTTTAGCTAATTCTTGAATATATAAATAACCAAGAATTGGTCCTCGGTTTAGTCCTATGCTAATGGGTATAGCTTGGTTGGATAACACTGTCCTAATTTAACATTAGGAGAAAAGTGCCTAGTCCATGTCCTAAAACATTGGAATTATATAATCCAACTAATAATGGGTAATATCATCCTATACAAATAGTTGCCTTAATTAGCTACCTCAATTTGGATATACAATTTGGAAATGGGCTCTCTCTATCGCACTCATAGGTGATGGGCATTCTCTTAATTACCATAGTTAAAATGGTCATAGTTCCTTAATTATAAATCAACCTTATCCGAGTATTCATCCTTATTCATCATTGGCAATTTGGATAACAAAGTAATCATACTAATTCTAGTACCATATCCCTCTCCCTTGTCGATATTTTTGGCTAATGGATCCCGAATAGGGTATATGCATCTATTTACACATATAAAATCGGAATATCCTACTTTGATACCTATGGTATTACTAATTCTTAGTAGAAATGTTAGAAATAATAATTTGAATACTATCCTTGGGAATATACCACTATAGTATGATGATTGTTATATGGACAAAGAATATTTTTTATTCTTCGACCATCGCTATCCCTTGTACATCTCCCTATCAATTAGTAATAAACATAGGTGTCAAAGTAGGATACTTCGAATTATATGTGTAAATAGATTCATATACCCTATTCGGGATCCATTCTTACTAATATCACTCTAGGTTAATGAAATATCGGATATCCATAGGGAGATGTTCATCCAAATTATGATTTAAAGACCAACATAAAAGTCAAGGATTTATATTAGCCTATGGGTCTAACATAAATTACTCTAATTGGATATAGTACTTATTTACTATGCTCTATATATAGTAGCATGAGAACGCTTGATAATAATTGGTCCCCACTATAATTAGTCAATCATATCAATGATGAAGAGGATTGAAAGGGACTCTCACCAATTAATTGGATAAGATGTTAATAGTAGTAGACATTTCATTATTTCCTAAACGGGGTATATCAACATATTATATAGAATAATTATATTATAGGGAAATGGGAGCCAAACAAGTATTCTCCTAGGGGTTGCCATGCCCCTTGATTGGATAATTTGGTATTTAAAGTAAATGCTAACATGTTTGGCTAGTATGTTTACAATGGGAAATAGTTACATAAGAATATCAGCTGGTCAAAAATGTGAATGTACATTGGGTATATATTATTTTGGATAATATGATATATCCACTATGATAGAAGTCCACTAATTGTTGACATGATAATGCACTCGGAGTTGTTTACTAACGGTTATAAGTTGATGGAAAGAGGGAGTTAAATAACCTATAATGGCCATCTACCAAACTTATATCATGATTAGACAATTAATCATAAAAACTCATCTTAGAGGGCATACTGATATAAGGGCTATTTATATAAAATTTATAATAAATAACTTACAAGATAGTGAGGCATTATGGTAATAGCTCTTATGAAATTATGGATAAATTACGGTCCCTATTACTTGGATGAGAGAGAGTGAATGAATAAACTTATTGAGCTGATGTATCATGGTTATGATGTATGGCCACTCTCTCTCTCTCTCTTTACCATTCACAACTTGAGATATTGGAGAGAGAGAGAAATCGGTATGAACTGAACTTATCAATTTCCCGATTATACATTGTAGGTCAATGGAAGGTAATACCACGATTCCAATTCGGGAGTATAGGATAATGGAGAATATCGATGGCCTACTTGTCATTGAACTATTAAGGTTTTAAAAGTCTCTATTTTATTATCAAACTACTATAATAAAGTTATTATTAGTTTTATAACTCCTTTTTTTAATAGGAATATAACAAACCATATGCGAAATATCTATCCAAGGAGAACCATTAAGTTAGGTGTACTACAATAAATTAGTTCAATAGCTTACTATAGTTCATATTAATCTCATAATGACTAAGGAGTTATCAAAGACCCGATACTAATACTCAACTATTTACATCATTTTATTCCTTAAGACCCATAGATTAATTATGGATGTTTAAATCGGGGTTTCTTATCCCTATGAATTCTAGTTCCCTTCTACGATAGGGTTCCACTAATAATAGAAATGGAACTTGATAAGAGGGTCACATGGTGGCTAGTCTACTAATGATACCAAAATCTCCCTTGGGGTTAACTTGAGGATATCCTAAGCAAATTGATGCAATGTTGATTTAACTTATCTTGACCATCACATGTTCCATTTCTATTTAGGGAGATACCTTCTATGGAAATGGCATATTCCATTCAGAGTATTGTTATTCGTCCTCGTAAAATATTAAGCTTATTTTCAACGTTTGACCCTCTTGTCTAATATATGGGTTATCATTTAGAAGGGATCTGAGAATTGTAGGTCAAAATAGTGAAGGGAGAGGAACTATCCTCTTTACATACAATGATTTAATTTTAGGTAGGATGGTGAACCAATTACGAGATGTTTGCCATAGATAAATTTGATTAAACCAATTCAAACTAAATGTTTGAAGATAGGTGCCATGTCAATCCCAAAATGATGTATGCCTAAATTCATATATCAATTTTGTATTGGTGTATCAATTTTGGAGGGCCTAGATTAAAGGAACAATTATCAATGATATAATAGTTTTTGACTCATTACCATTCAACTCTTAGAGTGGGTAATCAACATAGATGCCTTTCCTTTTGCTATAGTGAATTGGGAGAAATATATATTTTACGGCCTTCTAATCTAGTGAGAGGGAGAATATTCCAATTCCTTATGAAATAGGGACCTAATCGTATAATATTTCCCCTCTCTCTATATCCCATATACATTAATTACTAGGAAACATTTAATCTCATGTGATCTTCTCATGACCTTCACCCTTCATAAAAGGAGCACATTAATACGTGTCCTCCCTCTAAACCTAGCATTATTGATATTATATTCCAAATTATTAATTCACTTATAGAGGACCCAAATTAACAGTAATACTATTTGTTGGATAAGTAACTTAGAGTGATAATGTCAAGGGATATCCAAGACATAAATATTCTATGCTAACAGGGTACCTTTGGTCATTTACTTATGTTTATCATTAAGATAAATATTTGTAGAATGTCAACTCTGTTAGGACCATTGGTTTATGACTGACCATTCTTAATTTTTTGATTAATGAGTAATCAAGAAAAGACCCTAATAAGTAATACTATGGTTATTACCTAATTAAAAGTGAGATGAAACTATATAGCTCATGCTTGAAGATACTATTGGGTTATAGGGATACCTTTGATATACCAAATCTATAATAGGTTAATTCAAGTAAATTTCTCCAATTGTATCTATACTTATGATACTTTAGTGAATTTTATAATGTAAATGCAATAAATATGTAAATGTCCTTATTGTTATGGAGTATGTCAACACTAGTTAAAAGAGTAATCCTATAAGTAAGAGATCATAATCCCCTTTGATTACCACTACCTAAAATATTGGAACATCTCATGATAATAATACCCGAGTATTATAATCACGATAGTTATAATCCATAGAATCATAGGATTAGGGCCAATTATCTTACCCAATAAGGGTTTATAAGATATATGTACCTATAATTACTAGAACCTTGAGTTATTGAAATTGTGCTAATCTAGGGATCATAACCATTATTTAATTCTAGTCTATAATTAAGATAGAGTGATAATCTCAAAGGGTATACTTGAATAGGTTACTATAATGGATAATCTCCATTTGCTAGGTTACTTATATTAACATAACGAGGAACAAATATCATAAAGGGGGTAATTTTCATTGGTAATTCCTCGAGTTATTTAATAGTCAATTGTTATAAAGGATGATTATTTATAATATATGATTAGTAAGCCCCACTTTGTTTTAGCTCAGTTGAACTATTATTAATGGGGAGTTACAAACCACATGAGGATTAGTTATAGAAGTTAATATTATGGCTTGAAGTGTGGACATACTCATCATGCATAAGTATGCACATATAGGATAACCTATATATTTTGATAACTGAGAAGGAGAGTAAGGTATCCCTAAGCATAATGTTAACTTCTATAATCTCTCACGATGAGTATGTCCACACATTATCTAGGGGATTATTAACTTACATGGGAGTCCATAATCAATTATTATAAAGGCCTATTTTAATGTAGGCTTAAAATTAATCATAACCTTATAAAAGTAGGCTTGCCTCTTTTAGAATTGAAAGGAGTAGATAGGATGGGTTATTATGGAAACTATATATTCTCTTGAGGGGGATGATAATAGAGTATATTTATAATGACCAAGTATCTCTTCCCTACTCTTAATAGCTAGATTACGGGTATAATTTAGTGGTAGACAATACCCTTTTTGATTGTATATTATATTTAAATCGATGGAATTAACCATAATATACAAGTTAATCTATTTAAATAGTTTATCAATAATTTGGGATATAATGCATGTTTCTACCACTAAATTATACCTAGGGTATAGTTAGTAGAATATAGTATTAAAAAATAGGGTTAGTCCTATGAATACTATTGGGAATATAATAGCCTACCCTTTATTATATTGCTACTCATATATCCTTATGCCATCCATTTGTCGAGATATATGGAGACATACATGATTCCATGCTTTGATATCCCCCTAATGGAATATCATCCATATAAGTAATTAATATGCAACAAATAGCATCCCAATCTCTACATCCCTCAAGGGTAAAATAATATTAACCCCATAATATCTACTAGTAAATTATCAAAAAGGTATCCCTAAACTATATCATCATCCCCTTATTTTAGATATTATGGTCTCTCCATAGAAGTATTTAACAAAAAAAAAAAACATCGATATTGTTATCGATAGCACTAAGATAGGGATGAATTAATATCCCCCTCAAATTAAGTTATAATAGTATCGAAAATATGTGACCATTTACTACCAACTTAAATATTTTGACCTTAAGGTGGTGACTAATAATCTAATTTTGGTAATATCGACTATTTATAGGAATCCATGTGTGAACCATAATTTATTCTCATTAATAGATTCTATATTATCAACTAGAATAATTATTTGAGAGGATAATAGAACCTTGTTTGAACGTAAGTAATTAATTTTAAGACCTCTTTATAGATTAATGAACATATAGAGAGTATACAATATAGATATTCAAATAAGTATGGACTATATATAAATTAGAAAATGTTATAGTAAGGGCATAATTATTGATTAGTAATACATATTATCCAATATTTATGAGCTTAGGATAAGTGTATTAGGGTATAGATATTAACACTTACCTTTAGGATGAGACTTGTAGGTCCAACTTTTAAAGTTTACTTCCTAATATACATATTGATTAATGGTAACCCATTGTAGAATAACCCTATCTCTATTCCATACCTTGTTCACCCAAGTATGAGGGCCATTTTTACTTACACATGTTTTTAGATAATTGATCGATATTATACTATCATGGATCCTCTTTCAATATGGATACAATATGTTTATAGTATGGGCCTTCTATAGAGAAGACATAGTGATTCTTGATAAACTATTCATGAATTGATCATGATACACTATAGTCCATATCATCTTAACCAATAACTCCTCCAATATAATATCTTCCTACCATATCTAAATATATTATCCATGATAGTATAATATCGATCAATTATGCTAAAGACTATTACGCCCTTTAGTTATGATACAATTGAGGTTATGTAACTACGAAAAGATTGCAAAAATGTAAGGCACCCTATTCATATAAACATGAATAGGCCCATTCTTAGGAACACCCATTAGTACTTGATTTTATATGGACGAGTTTAGGAGAAGTATCTCCATAAGTTTATAGAAGGTACCTATCTTCATATGGAAAGATAAGTTCTAATTGCCCAAAATAGATTATATATATATTATCATATTAGAGATTAGTACATTTATATAAGAATAGGTTGTAACTAGGTACCTTCATAATACACGGTTGCTAATATAAAAGGAGATATGTGAATTATGATTTAGGGTTGGTTAAGTTAAAATGCTTAGAGATATGCCTTGATATTACCCCATTTCTTCTAGTTGTAAAACTATGGGTAGCTTATTTAGGCTATAGTTCTAACATATGCATTTTTATGGGGTATTTTGTTTATAATCAACTCCTACTCAAGGTAAAGGTTTATGGACAATGATCCGATAAAGTTTACTAAGCATTATAACCCAATTGCCCATACTATTGGATATTAAATATTTGACCATTTCGTTGCTCTATATATGTGTTTGTACTATTATAAATCAAATGAGAATAGATCATTCCCTTACTTTATATATATATATATATATATATATATATATATATATATCAATTTATATTTAACCAATATATGAATTGTGCACTTGGAGGGTTAATGTATCAAAGCATGGATGATATAAATTCTTTTGAAATATGTTAACCCCACTCATAATGTGATGAGTGTTAATTCAATTGTGTGCATTAATCCCCTAACTATCAAATAAGAGTTGATTTTGTTCCAATTAGCGTGGTATAGTTATAGATTATGCATCTCTTAATTTAGGATACATGTAGCTTTTTTCATATTAGTCACTAGGCTATAGCTACATGGAATCAATTAAACTAATCCTTATTCTAACCTCTCCCCTTGAGAACTTATTACCAACTAATATCCATGTATACATACGGAAATCTATGATTTGATAAGCATATTACTTGATTCAACCAAGAATAGGCTAATTAGATATGTTGTCAATTCGAATGACATTATATGAGGAATTGTTGGAAGGTTTGATAGATATCATAACCGAGGGGGATATTAGAGTATCTTCTAATTGGTTAGTAGTAGGTCGTCTCCATTACAGAATACCTAATATTTTAAGCAAACTCATGAATAGGATAATAGGGCAAACATATTACTCTAAAGGTTATCTTGATATCAATAGTTTTATGCTCAAGTATGATATTACCCTAGTATAATTATCATCCATGTTAATTCACCAATAATCTTAATAATGACATTCTATGATCAATTATTTGATAGTTAGGGGATTATGATATGTGAACCTTCGATAGAAGTGATATTATTCATATGAGGCAATAAATTTATCCCTAATAATCTAGCATATATCGTAATTGGTAAGCCATAACTGAGGACTAATATTACTCATTTATGGGGTGTATTATGCCATTGGTGCATTTTTAACATCAACCTATCTAATGCAAAACACGGATATGATTGTACTAAAGTTGTAACATTATGGATAATGATTCAGAGGAGGCCTGCACATTAGGAGGGTGGTTAATGATTTTCTTAAATACTATAAACCCTCCATAATATAACCATATGATATAATATCAATCAAAATAGTCAATAGGGAAATATGATTTATTTTCATATTTAGCCCAAACAATATACATCCGGTAGTGAGGGAGGGTACCTATTCTCTAATCTATTCAATGAGTACAAGAAAAATAAAGGCCCCTGTTATGTTGGCTAATAGTAATAAATGAGCATGGATTAACAAACTCATGCATGGATAGATAATATCTACAATCAAATATTTTTAGACATACGGAATATTGGGTAATATAATTAGGATATACTAAGGAATTTATGAGGACCAAACCCTAATAAGGGTTATATTACTATAACGTCAAAATTTGGTGATGTTGCCCCATATTCATGACCTAAACTTATGATAAAGGAACAATTTCTAGAGAGGCTTTGATAACTAAATTCCATATTATTGAGTTGATATATCCATGTAATATCCCAATAAATATCTATTATTGACTATACCAATTATGACGTTGTAGTAATTTCAAATAGAGAGAGATAGGGAACATATGCATCACGGTGATAAATTCAATCATATTCTATCTAAAAGGACAATCTATTGATAACATAGGAGATGCTTAGAATTCATCTCTTTGGATACTAAGGAGATATTTGAATAAGGTATATTATAATACTCTCCATAAATAATGCCTTAGTATTCAACCTGGTGCCAATTAGAATGGAGTATCCTAAATTAATCCTCTTCAAATTAATAGATAATATTGAGCACAATAAGGAAGTAGATATTTAATCATATATCCATAATATAACTTACCGAGTGAAGGGGATATTAGAATTGAATTCAATAGGGGAATCCCTCCTTGTAGCCCTTACTCAAGATAATGCTTATGAACCACGCTAATTATATTTCCCATCTATAAGGGTTATAGAGCCTCATAGATGGGGTATATGCGGAAAGATGAGGGTTAATCGATTAATCCCTTTAAAGATATCTCTTATAGATAGGCTATATAGGACCTTATTAATTAATAGTTTAGGAGAACTATCTCCATAAGTTTATAAAAGGTACTTATCTTTATATGGAAAGATAAGTTCTAATAGCCCAAAATACTTATTTCATAGAGGTATTTTACCTTATAAATATCTCACCATAAATATTCAATGAATCAATATTCTTATATGAGTACTTTTATCGAGTCCTATCTGAAAGGACAATCTATTGATAACATAGGGAGATGCTTAGAATTCATCTCTTTGGATACTAGGGAGATATTGGAATAAGGTATATTATAATACTCTCCTAAACAATGCCTTAGTATTCAACCCGGTGCCAATTAGAATGGAGTCTACTAAATTAATCCTCTTCAAATTAATAGAAAACATTGAGCACAATAAGGAAGTAGATATTTAATCATATATCCGTAATATAACCTGCCAATGAGGGGGATATTAGAGTTGAATTCAATAGGGGAATCCCTCCTTATGGCCCTTACTCAATATAATGCTTAACCTATCTAAGGCTTGTTCTTCTATTAATGTTATGATCTTTATTATGAACCTATCAAATACAAACTCCATATTCTAACATATGCATTTGATAGCAATTATAACAATACCCTTATTTAATTAGGCTAATCTCTATGCCCTCCGAGGGAAAGATAGCTCATGCTTGAAGAATCCTGTCATTCACATGCATTTTATTTATGCCAAATCTATCATCCTTATAAGGGAGTATTCCTTATATTTTATACTAGTTAAACTATTTTCTACTTAATAGCCATGAACTATCTTTTATGTGCATACTCATCTTATGTTAGGAGTGATTCCTGCTCATTTTATATTAATTAATCTATCATTATTCGCCCAATCATTTATGTTACAAATCGGATATTATCACCATGAGCGAGCAAGACCTAACTCCTAAAATAAAGTGATCCCTCCGAAGATGAATATTTAATTATAACCCTGGATGCAACTTATTGATGGCCTTATTTAGTCTATATTTGGTTGACATATTGTAGTAATCTCTAAAAGAGATATAATTTCAAAAGAGGAGTTAATTTTTTTTTCCTATTTTAGTCAAAGATAATAGATTAGTCTATAAACTATAAGATTGATTAAATATAGACTCTTAGTTTAGTTATCATATACCTTTATCAAAACATAGGTATTCTTCTATAAATTATTTCTATATTACACTCCTTGTCAAAATCTAATATCCTTTATATAGGCTCTTAATTATGGCCATTAAACTCTAATAAGATTAACATGATGTAGGGGATATGTATATATCATTAGAACATATTTTTGGTCCTAATTTAATAGGATGTTTAATAGTTAGGTGTAATATAAAGGACATGAAGGACATAAAAGTTAGTATAGAGAGCTTAATTATGGAATTAAATTCAATAATCTAGTCTTCTCTATAATAACCATGTCATTCCATTATCACACATTAGTTAATATTATAATTCACATGTGAAATGAGGGTTTATAAGATGAATTTATGATACGCGAATAAAAACTATACAAAGATGTTCATCAATATGCACTTTGGAGTGTTATATCATAATATATCTATTGTATATATGTCTTTAACTATAATTAACCCTATCTTCCCAATATGTTTAACTATATAGATATTCCGCAATGGAGTTTGCGTTCGACCAATCTACCTAACCAATGGTCATCAATTTTAGATGGCTTCAATAAACCTATTCAAGCTACAAGGGTTATTACACATTGGAACATCTTTTTAGGATGGGTGTTTAGGATGTTACCCACCCTTTATCAATGAATGAGTAAAAATATGGATTTAACCTTTAATAAAGTATTATACCAACTTTGATAATATTAACATAATGATGTACTATCATCTAATGTATGGAATATGTATAATAAGTCGATCAATATGCCCTCTCGATTACCTATACCACAACACTAGTTTACCTTTGAATAGTCTATCCTATATTACTTCTCACTAACGAGTTAATATCCTCTCATCAGTATATCCTATATTACTTCCATGGTTAAGGGTTCCTTGTATTAATCTATAGTTTAACGTATGACCATAATACCATAGCTCACAATATTAAGCTAGTAAATATGTAACACTATCCTAATACGTTAAATATAGGGTAATTAGCCATGCTATTACTCATGATACAAATGAGCTTATTAAGTAACATATTAGGAAAATTATGGTCATACGTTAATACAAGCCTATCTCTTTGTAATGATGTTATTAGACCCAATATTCCTTTAACATAGGCTAATAAGTATTAGTTGTATGAACTTGTAATAGAAACCCACGGCTCCATGTTATTGACTAAGGATTCCTTTGACATTAATAGGTATCATACATTTCTATAAGTGCATATTCCACATTAGACATATCAATATCTTAAACCCTTCTCAAAACATAACTAATAGGCTAGGGCAACCCCAATCACGGTTCCAATATTACAATATAGTATATCAAGTTTAGACAATATAGGTATTACCATATCATCATTTAGGATTTATGATTATATCCTATTACTAGTTACATAGGTAAACGTGATTATTAGTACCTTCTGTGGAAGTATATTCATGACAATTATAGATAATGAATCTATATAAGGCCATCTCCCTTAGTATAAGTTACCCTTGCTTAATAACTACCATAATTGAAAGGTATGATAATATGATATAGACAATTCTAGTAAAAAACCATTTGCGTGAGGGTACCTTTATAAGGGCACACCCTTATCCGATTACCATGGAAATAGGATTTAGTATATTATTAGTTGATTGATATTATACTATCATGGACAATATATTTAGATATGGTGGGAAGACATTATATCGGAGGAGTTATTGGTTAAGATGATATGGACTATAGAGTATCATGATCAATTCATTAGCTATTTAACTATAGATTTAAAGTATATGAGGGCAATTAACCTAAACCATAGGTAGGTCACCACTATGCAAAATAGCTATATAATAGTACTATCACATGAGGGACGTCAATAGGTCCTATTATGTCAATTTGGTTTTAAGGGAGCGAGAGAGAGAGAGAGAGAGAGAGAGCGAGATAAATGAGTGCGGATATATCAACATGCTAGTTAGGTACCCATTATATGATATAGCTTTAGGTTATTATGCATCCCTTTTTCATATAAATGGACTCTCCATGGGAGTCTAATTTAATTTGAATAATCTACTCTCGAGTCTTAATACCACAAATGCTACGGTTGTTCATAATATTGATCGGTATCAAAATGGCCCTAAACCCCTTAAAAATGTCTCTCTAACGATACCCTCAAGTTTACCTAACTCAAAAATATTTACCATGTTAGGGCCCATGTTACCTAACTAGGGTTATTCCCACTTGTCTATATGATTTTGGTAATACATGTAGTCATATTAGAAGGGATATCTCATATATGTCTAGAATAAGCATTATAAGGTTATTTAGGGATATTGTCGAAGAGGAGCTATTTGAGTTAGGTCAAATAGCAAGCTCTAATGTTAGGTAAACTTATCCGCTAGCAAATTGCATCAAATGTAGTATATTAATCGATGGAATTTAATAGGAGGTCCTCTTATCTAAGGTAATGTTCATACTCTAGCCTATAAATACTTTGCCCATGTTCTACCATTATTCTAGGGGTTATGGGTCTTTAACAATAAAGGATATGGTCAAATTATAACTCTCCCACGTAATAGAGAATGATTTATAATCTTCCTACCAATAATCACTTTATGGGTTATATTTAACATTTGCTACCATAATATAGAATATTAATGGAAAATCTTACCAATTTAACTATTCTAATATCAAGCCATCAAAGTGCCTAGTCCATATTGCCATTTTAAACTCATCTCTCTAGGTTGGAAGTTTAATATTATTTATTATTCCCATTGTTAGCTAATGAAATAGAGTTAATTGCTTCCAGCATGAACTCCCAATGACTTGGGTATATTATGATTACGTATATAAGGGTGATAATTGAAGATATAGCCTATTTTCAACATAGTAATTGATATATAGAGATCTACGTATAATAAACTTCCCCTCATGAACTAATAAAGATGCATGGCCTTAGATTAAGGTCGATATGAAAATATACCCATTAGGAATGACATTTATATTGATATCTAATATTGGCATGTGCAAAGAGAGGACAATATATATGCAAGGAATTATAATATTCATGAGGATCCAATGTAGGTTATTAAGGATATCATTAATTATGTCAACGTCGCTTTCCAATATATAGGCTTTTCATTGAGGATATCTTTTACTTGATATGTGCATCAATATAATTAACTCCTAAGGAGATATCCTATTTATAAAATCAGGTTGATGATGATGAATAGTTTAATGGTGGGCTACCTTATCAATTATAATCGACCAAACCCTAATAAGTTTTTCATATTATGAACGTTTAGCTCCAATAGGTACTCCTATTGTAACTTTCAAATATTGATTAACATATAGATAAATGTAGATCCTAGAATTTCTATGATAGGTTAAACTAATATTTTTATTGTAAGAAATGGTATAGGTTGCCATAGACTACACCAAAATCTCGGACTACCAACTTAATATGTAGGATCTACATATTATCATTTAGGATTTGTGATTATATCATATTACTAGTTACATAGGTAAACATGATTATTAGTACCTCATACGGAAGTATACTCATGACAATTATAGATAATGCGGTATAAGTTACCCTTGCTTAATAACTACCATAATTGAAAGGTATGATAATATGCTATATGACAATTTTAGTCAAAAAACATATTTGCGTGAGGGTACCTTTATAAGGGCACACCCTTATCCGATTACTATGTTAATAGGATTTAGTATATTGTTAGTTGATCGATATTATACTATCATGGATAATATATTTAGATATGGTAGAAAGATATTATATCAAAGGAGTTATTGGTTAAGATGATATGGAATATAGTATATCATGATCAATTCATGAATAGTTTATCAAGACTACCACTTCGATCACGTAGATATACTCCTTTATATTCATTTGTCTTATGAATATAATCTCCATGCAAAGGCATTACCATTTTATTATAAGTCAGTATAAATTCACTTATGAAGGTATCTTTAGGGCATGTCCTTTCATGAGATGGAGAGATTGAGTTATCAAACTATCTGAGCCACTGTGGTGAATGTCTTCCACATGAATTTTTTAGAGCATGCTAGGGCCTTTTATAGAGAAGACATAGTGATTCTTGATAAACTATTCATGAATTGATCATGATACACTATAGTCCATATCATCTTAACCAATAACTCCTTTGATATAATATCTTCCTACCATATCTCCCATATATATTATATACTACAAGTCTTAAAAATGGCACTCCTTAATGATTCTATAATTGTTTCAATTGGGAATATTCCAATTACCTTATAACAATAGCTATCTTGGCAAAGTTGAGCCTAAAATTATGATAAACCCCTATTGATAATAGGACAATCCTATCTCTCTATCTAATCCGTGTATGAGACACTAGATTCTATCAATAAGGGTATGCTATAATGGGGTATGCCACATTAATTTTTCCCACCACATTGGTATAGTATATTAGCCTTATAGATCTTGACCTATGATCAATAAAAGAATATCCATCAATATGATATCTTATAGGGTTAGTATAGATTACCCTCTTTATCATTCTCTCCCTTTACGATCCTTTTAACTATTTTATTCATAAATAATATTACATTCGTGAGGAGACATTACCTATACCCTCATCGATGGAAACCATGGAGCTAAATGGACCAGCAAGGTGGTGTCTCCAAGGAAGGTTAGGATGGCGAGTTTATAAGTCCAAAATTTGATCCATTACACATTAAAGAGGGTCCAATGACACGGGCTAGGGCTAAGAAGCTTAAAGAAGCTCTCCATGGGTTGATTCAAGAGTGTTAGGTAGAATGCAGTTCTAAGGGCCTAAGGGAGCAATATGGTGCTATCTTAAGAGAGGTGGGGAATCCAAGACTTGTCAATCTGATCCAAGTCCAAGATTGGACTCCTTATATAATATTGGGCCTACTTTGTTATATCTAGCATAATTATAATTAGAACTAATTAATTAAGTTAGTTTGGTCTCTATGTTTTAAGCCTTATTATTTGCATATGTTCTTAAGACCATTAGGGTTTGTTTCTATTCTCCTTGAGTGGCAAGGAAAATTAAAGTCCTTTAAGGGTCGGGAGTTGCATGTTAGCCTATTTAAAGGTTGGTTTAGTTCTTTTTTAGATAATATGTTTTAGAGTTAATAAATTTGAGAGGATTTTCTTCCTTGTTCTTTTGAGAACTAAATCGACTTATCAAATATTGGAACCCTTGTGGCATCTTTGAACTTATCATCCTCCAAAGGGTGTGGCGTTCTTCACTCTATTGCATTATAGCTTTGGTTCTTGCCTCCTTATAGGCAACGGCTCGGGTTCTGCTTATTATAACCTTGATTGGGTACATTCTTGGGTTTATTGAGCGAAAAAAGTGTTTGGGTCTCTCGTGTTTATATGTGGGGTTCACATCAATTAGTATCGAGCCTAGGTTGTGTAAAGTTAGGTTGGTTATCCATAGTCTTTGCATCTTTTATTTCATATATGTCTTGTTTTCTTTGTTGTGTCTTCCTTATTATTCTACCATATCTTCTCTTGTTTGAGTTTCATGTTCCTTTGCTTAATAAATTGAGTCTTATATATATATATATATATAAGGGAAAAGGTCTGATTTGTAGTTAACTTCGTTTTCTCAATATAAATCAAGTTCTTTTTCATTATCTTTTATTCTATATCCTGTCTTTGTAGTTATTTTTTTTTCAAATCGAGTCGAGTTTCAATTGAAAAAAAAATACAAAAAGAAGTGTGATTAGTTTCCATCCTACTATGTCTCATTCATTATTGTCTTGTTTAATCCAAGTTTGTCTTGTCATTCAATTTTGAAAATTTTTCTTCTTGTTCCAAATCCGAAAGAGAACGTCCTAAGGCTACCAAAAGAAAGAATTGTTGTGATGTTCTACCAGTTATAAAGGAAAAAAAAGTGGGGGGGGGGGGGGGAAGAGAAAATAAAGCGAGAAAGAAAGAAAGAGCAATCGATTGATTATAAAGAGAAGTGTGTTTTGTTGATTGAATGTTTAGAACAAAAAAAAATAAATAACTAAAATTCTGAATTGAATTAGATTTGTGCAATGTGAGCAAGACATGATCTTTGAACAAATTACAAGAAATGGGTTGTTATTGACCCTAAGCACTCCAAACATGCATGAAACTTATACAATTAGAATCGGATGATTAGAAGCCAAATTGAATGAATTGAGGAGAGAGTGGGGAAGCCTACAAAATCATCTTGATTTACTCTCGAGAGTTTAAGTTTAGTTTTACCATTTGTATCGTATTTCTAAATTTGTCTAATTAGTTCAATTAAAAGCTTAGTGGAGGAAATAAGAGTGGTAAAAGACAAGAGGGTGAGATTATTATAGCGAAGGCTAAAAGAGTGTAAGCATGATTGTGAGTGACATCTTATATGAATGCGAACACGTGAGATAGTGCTAATATGAGGTTCTATCAATTGCTTTTATTTTCTAATTTTCTCTAACTTTGTAGTTTTCTAATCATGGGAGATAAGTAAAAAGGAGTGGTTGAAGATGAAGTGCAAGGGAGAGTTGAAAATAAATTACTTCAAGAAGCGACCTAAGCTCAATGGGGTCAATTAATGTAATTTATGAGGGATATTAACAATTGAATGGAAGCGATGAAGTTGAGGCAAAATGAAAAAGTTCAAACAACTCATCTTCATCTTGTACTTACCTTCTAGCTTCGGGAGGAGGAAGAGTTTGATGATTGTCCATCTTTTGTGCATAATGCAAGAGGTGGGCATGGAAATAGAGGCCATGGTTGATGTGGAGGCTGAGGTAGTGATCGTCGTGATTGGGGCCATGGTTTTGAGCAGCCAAAATGGGGGCATAATGGTTAATGAAAACAACAATAATGGGCTTAAATCGACCATCCCTCCATTCGAAGGTAAAAACAATCTCGATTAGTAACTTGAATGGGAGAGAAAGTGTGAATTTGTATTTGATCGTTATGAGTATTTGAAGGCAAAAAGGGTGAAGTTTGCTACTATAGAGTTCACATCCTATGTTGTTGTTTGGTGGGATCGCATGGTTTTGGAAGGAAGATGAAATGGAGAGCATTCTATTACAACTTGAGATGAGATGAAGGCTGTTATAAAGTAATAGTTTGTTCCTAATCACTACTATTGAGATTTGCATCAAAAGCTATAAAGGCTAACTTAAGGTATAAAGTCGGTTGATGAGTACTACAAAGAAATGGAAATAGTCATGACATGCAAATATTGTGGAGGATCGAGAGACTAATATGACTCGATTTCAAACATTATGGAATTGCAACATTATTTTGAAATGGAAGAGTTGGTACACTTGGCAAAGAAAATCAAAAGGTAACTCAAATCTATGGGCAATTCACGTATTTGGCGGAATATAAGTTCCGCATCTTGGAAGAACAATTGGAGCAAGAATGAAAGAAGACTATATTTAAGCCCAAGGCTAAGGAGAGCAAGCCTAAAACTAATTCTAGATTCAATAAAGATAGAGGTAGTTCTATCACCAAAACTCTTAAAAATCATGATATTAAGAGTTTTAAGTGTTTGGGTAGGTATGATGCCCCTTCCCGGCCCACTTGCTAACTACCTAAACAAGAGTGGCCAAGCGAGGAGCATATCATGCTAACATGTCCAACCCGACTTAAAAACCTACTACGTACATGCTGGTATCGTAACAACATATTACTTATTGAAATATGTACAATACAAATTACATGACAAGAATATTGATAGTAGAAGAAATTATAATTTATTTATAATGTTGTTTAAGTATCTATAGACACCCCAATGACAGAATTACAATCAAAATAACATCCCCTTAGGTTTAGGTCACATATGAGCCTTTTTGGAGGATCCAACAACATCCTTATCGATACTACAGTCATTGCTACTTGTCATAACATGCAAATAACAATAAGATGAGCCGAAGCTCGGTAAGTGGGGTGATGCATGTGATATGCAATGCTTTTCCGACTTCTCACCATACTCATAAATTTTAATTTCAAGTACCCTAGGTATTAGCAAGTCTACTCTATTTTTAATCCAAGTGATTACCCAATCACCTTTTGTTAGCAACGAAATTATCCCTTGTTGTAGCCACTATTAGCAAGAGTCCATCTTCTAATAGTGTAGGAACACAGACTTAGAGTACGCACATAGTTGGACCGTTAATACCCATTTATTCTCGTTAGGTTACCGGACCTATTCATACAACCCACTTTTCGACCAATTGATTCTTTCTCTGTTTGTCCTTGACACATGTATGTGATGCACGTGATGTTATGATTACCGCATTAAGGATACCGAGGTACCAAACCCTACACCATTATTCCATCCTCGATATCTAACCCACACAGAGTCATACGTTCACTTCATTGCAACGTTCATTTAATTAGGTTTAAACGCCGACGGTTGACATTTGCTAAGCTATGAATTTAATTCGCATGAAGATATTTTTCTTTTGCTTAATTTTGTATGTTTAGATATTATTTCGTTCTACATTTGAGGTATGTGGTTTTTGACATTTTGAATTAATTAACATGTTATGGTATAACTTACCATTTTCTCTCAAATTTAACACTTTTTGGACGAATTAGACTCCTAATAATGTTAAGTCAAATTTTGGGTTCTCTTCACGATCTTACCTTTCTAACATTATTTTTATCCTTATTTGGGGCCTAATTGAATTAGTACTTACCCAATTGCCTTAGTGAAACCCAAAACCCCCATTTTTCCTAAGCTTGGCCGAATGGTCCCTAAATCGGCAAAGAATTTGTCTTTGTTTTTATATGACATTTTTTTTCCCTTTCTCTTTGAAAAACATAACTAAATCAAGTATTAAGTACCAAATGAAGTCCATTTTCACTATTCTTGGCCGAATATGACTCTAGGAAAACCCTAAAATTTCTTTTTTTTGTTCCTTCCTACTCCATTTTATTCAAGTCCATACAAATCCCAAATTCACCCACCAAATTTTGGTCATCCAAGTTCCATTAGCCACACCCATCCATACATGGATCTAGCTAGATACAAAACTTTCAAAACTTTAACAAATAACCACACAACTAATCATCACAATCAAACCATAGCAATTACCAATCATGGAACAACCTAACCAACACAATCAAGCCAACAAAACACATCACAACATAAACACAAGCTTAACCAATTACAATAACATCAATTAAATGGCATAAAGAACTAAAGAAACCCACTTACTTAGATAGATTTGATTAGGATTTTTCCCTAGATTTTTCCCTTTTTCTTTCCTTCCTTTCCTTCCTTTTCTTTCTTTTCTTTTTCTCTCTTTCCTTACCGTTACTTTCTCTCCCTTTTCTCGTAATTGGTTTTTCTCTCTTCCTTTGGGTGCTACGGTTTTGGCTTAAAATTTTCAGCCATCTTCCCATTTTACTAACATATATACTTGCTTTTCTTTCCCATAAATTAAGGTTACAAGTGTCTAAAACCAATTTAACAAAGTGTAAGGCAATTAGGTGAGTCATGGGATAAGTGGCGAGTTTGATTGGGTTTAGAGGTGAGTTGGCTTCCAAGCATTTAATTAAGGTGCTTAGGTGTCTAATGGTCAACCAACTAGATAATTAGGCTAACTAATTCTACAAACTAATTTGGTTCTAGTGACAAAGTCCCTTAAGCTATTTTAGTTCTAGTCATACATAGACACCTCAAATCTGATTATAGTAGCTGTATTACAGGGTAGCCCATTTTTAAGCAGCAAAGTCCCACTTTTGGATACAATTAAATCCTATACTTTTTATCTTAGAAACTAGATATATTAATTCAAAAAATATCCAAAATTTAGATTAAAATACTAATCACATGATTAATAACATAATTTTGAAGTTTAAGCATCTATCTATCCAAAATAGTTCATCTAAAACATTATATACTAAAATGAGCCACAACTTTTTCTATATAAACCTAATAATCAAAATATTTTATAGAGAGTTATTCAAGACATAGATAAACAACTTTATTCTTTAAGGTTACCCAGAAATCACTCTAAGGTTCATGAATAGGCCACACAAAACTTAAACAGAATCTAATTCTCAAGAACACTGATTTTGCATACTTGATTCTCAATAATTAAACCATCAATCTCAAGTAAAATTGCTTTAATTTAACACAAATCATACATTTGAAGAATTAATTTCTCATGGTATAATTGTACAAAATGTCACTCCATAAATCCTCACCTAAACACCTAGCATGTTGTCATCATAGAATACTCAAATGGCACATAGACACAATCACACCTTCACTTATTTGAATATTTCGGCCTATATATATATATATATATATATATATATAATTAAGGATTTTCACGGGGGTTACGGTAGGGTACATATTGCTTTGTAATGTCTAAACAAGCGAGCAATGGTGATTTAAGATGGCTTGTATGGATCCGAAAGTGAGTGTGAGGATGATGATGAGATGCCGCCATTAGAAGATGATAATGATGGGATGGAGTTTGCTATACATGGAGAAATGTTTATTGTAAGAAGAGCCCTAAGTATCCAATTGATGGATGAAGAAGATAAGCAACAAGATAATATCTTTCACACATGTTGCCATGTTATAGGAAAGGTATGTAGTCTTATCATAGATGGGGAAAGTTATACTTGTTGCTAGTACTACTCTAGTTGAGAAACTTGGTTTGACTTATGTTAAACATCCTAGGCCATATAAACTTCAATGGCTTAATGATTGTGGAGAAGTTAAGGTGATTAAACAAGTAGTTATGCCATTTTCTATAGGTAGGTACTAAGATGAAGTAATGTGTGATGTTGTACCCATACAAACTGGTCAAATGTTATTAGGTCGTCCTTGGCAATTTGTTAGGCGAGTCATGCATGATGGGTTTAAAAATCATTACTCTTTTGTTTATAAGGGGAAAAATGTAACTCTTGTACCTTTAACTCCCAAATAGACTTATGAATATCAAGTGAGGTTGAGAAGGAGTGAAAGAAAAGAGGGAGTTGTGTGAGGATAAAAAAAGTGAAATGAGTGAAAAAAAAAAAAGAATGGAAAGAGGATTGTGGCCATGAATTCAAAAGAGAAAAGGAAAGAGAGGCCAAGAGAGAAAAAGAGAGAGAATGCAAGTTTTTATGCACAAGAAAGAGAGATTAAGAGAGCAATCTAATAAAAAGAAAAAAAGTATTTGTACTTGTGTACAAGGAAGCATTTTTTAATAGTAACGATCTTAACTCTTCTCTTCCTAGTGTGGTTATGTCTCTTTTATAGGATTTTGTAGATGTGTTTCCTGAAGAGCTTGAGCGTGGATTGACACTGATTTGTGGGATAGAACACCAAATTTATTTCATTCTTAGGGTGTAAATTCCTAATCGAATAGCTTATAGTAGTTCGGAGGAGACAAAGGAGCTACAAAGATAAGTAGAGGAATTCATGGGCAAGGGATATGTGCATGAGAGTATGAGCCCATGCACCATTCTAGTTTTGCTTATGCCTAAGTCAGATAAGACTTGGAGGATGTGTGTTGATTGCCATGCAATCAGTAAAATAATGGTAAAGGATAAACATCCCATTCCTATGTTAGATTATATGCTTGATGAATTGCATGGTGCTTGTGAGTTTTCTAAAATCAATTTAAAATCTGGTTATCATCAAATAAGAATACGTGAAAGTGATGAGTGGAAAATAGTCTTTAAAACAAAACATGGTCCGTATGAGTGGTTAGTTATGATTGTTTGGCCTTACTAATGCACCTAGTACATTCATGTGTCTTATGAACCATGTCTTGCATTAGTTTTTAGGAAAATTTATCATAGTATACTTTGATGATATTCTAATATATAGTAAAACCTTATAAGAGCATGTTAATCATCTAAAATAAGTTCTAAGTGTTTTGCACAAAGAAAAGTTGTTTGCTAACCTCAAGAAGTGTTACTTTTGCATGGATCAGCTTATGTTTTTGGTTTTTATAGTTAGTGCAAGAGGTAATGAGGTTAATGAAGAAAAGGTAAAGGCAATCTAGGATTGGCCTACACCATTTTTGTTGTTGTTGATAGGTTTTCAAAGATGGCACACTTTATTGGTTGCCATAAGATAGATGACGCTAACAACATTGTGGACTTGTTCTTTCGAGAGATAGTACATTTACATGGAATGCCAAGGAGTATCTTTTCCGATCATGAAGCGAAGTTCTTGAGCTACTTTTGGAAGACTTTGTGGGGTAGGTTAGGAACTAAGTTATTGTTTTCTACTACTTGTCATCCATAAATTGATGGCTAAATTGAGGTAGTAAATCGAACACTTTCTACTCTATTACTTGCTATTCTAAAAAAGAACATTAAGAATTGGAAAGAGTGTTTGCCACATGTTGAATTTGCATATAATAGGACTATGCATACTGCTATTGGTTATTCACCATTTGAGATAGATTATGATTTTAATTCTTTGACTCCATTGGATTTGATGCCTTTTCCTGTTGATAAGTATTCTAGCTTAGATAGTGAGGAAAAGGCAAAATTGGTGAAGTCCTTGCATGAGAAGTGTGACAACATATTGAAAAGAAGAATGAGCAGTATGCAACAAATGCCAATAAGGGGAGAAAGAAAGTTATCTTTGAACCGGGCGATTGGTTTTGGGTGCATATGTGCAAAGAGTGTTTTCTAGCTCAATTACATTCTAGGTTGTTATCACGTGGAGATGACCCTTTTCAAGTGGTTGCAAGAGTCAATGACAATGCTTATAAGCTTGATTTACCAGAGTATGGAATTAGCGCCACTTTTAATGTTTCGATCTCTCTTCTTTTGATGTAGATGTTGATGAAGAAGATTCGAGGATGAATCCTTTTAAAGAGGGACGAGAATGATGGAAACCATGAGCTAAATGGACCAGCAAGGTGTTGTCTCCAAGGAAGGTCCAAGATGGAGAGTTTACAAGTCCAAAATTTGATCCATTACACATTAAAGATGGTCCAATGGCACAAATTAGGGCTGAAAAACTTAAAGAAGCTCTCCATGGGCTGATTCAAGAATGTTGGGCAGAATGCACTTCCAAGGGCCCAAGGGAGCAATGTGGCTTCAACTTAAGAGAGGAGGGAGATCCAAGACTTGTCAATCTGATTCAAGTTCACGATTGGACTCCTTAAATAATATTGGGCCTACTTTGTTATATCTAGCTTAGTTATAATTAGAACTAATTAATTAAGTAAGTTTGGGCTCTATGTTTTAAGCCCTATTATTGGCATATGTTTTTAAGACCATTAGGGTATGTTTCTATTCTCGTTAAGTGGCAAGGAAAAGTAAAGTCCTTTTAGGTTTGGGAGTGGCGTGTTAGCCTTTTTAAAGGCTGGTTTAGTTCCATTTTAGACATACAATAATTTTGAGAGTTAATAAATTTGAGAGGATTTTCTTCCTTTGTTCTTTTGAGAATTAAATTTATCAAAGATTACAACCCTTTTGGCATCTTTGAACTTATCATCCTCCATAGGGTGTGGCATTCTTCACTCCATTGCATCATAGCTTCGGTTCTTGCCTCCTTATTAGCAACGAGTTGGGTTTCACTTATTATAACCTAATTGGGCATGTTCTTGAGGTTGTCTAGCGACAAAGGTGTTTGGGTCTCTCATCTTTATACGTGAGGTTGACATCACTCATAGATTATTTAACTCCATCATAATTAATAGTCCTATATTTGTATAGAGAGGCTCCCTCTAATAGGAATAGTCGGAATGATCGTTGATTATAACTTAAAATAATGTTGATCATAAAGGGACAAATATATATACTAGATTGTTGCTTATAAATAGCAATACCATGTGCCCAATATGATTTAGAGATATTATATATAGTAAGTCATATTTTGGGTTAAACTCTATTAGTGACTAATAATGAACTTAAAAGAATATAGAGAGGATTATAATAAATCATTTTTATACTCAAAATAGAGTACATTACTTGGCTAAAGGGAATAACCCTTACTCTTATTTGAGAGATCACCTACCGTGGGTGATCATACATTTATAAATGACTATTAGATATTACTTAACAGATTAATAGGCATAATTGCTAGTATAAATAACCAATTGTCATTATTTATCCATTGGTAGCTAGTATGTCCCCTAACTATAAAAGGTTATATTATCGACTTTCCTTAGTAAGAGAATTACCTCCAAGATGTTCACTCCAACCTCTATACATTGAGGTATCATAGCTCCATGTATTGTTATCACTCCCCATTAATAATAGTAGTAAATTCCCATATACTCGTTAATTCCTAATTAAGGAGGATATGACTTAACCGTAAGTGTAAACCTATAAAAATATGTTCAACGATTATACATAACCAAAATTTTCTTCACTTATCTAATATAAGACATATATCTAATATGATTGATTTCGTATTAAACTATTTGACTAAGGAGAATGGGCTGATAGTATGGTGTTAAAAATGGTGAATCACCTATAGTATACATGGGTTTATAATCAATATCTTGATTAGGGGCTGATATCCATCTTAGGTTAGTTGAAATATGTATTAACATGGTCAATTCTATATTTTTGTAATTTATTACATGGTATGATAGGGAAATTAGGAGATTATGGATCATTCTCATATTTAATATTGCCCTCAAATATTATATTGATTTAATCATGGTTTAGTCGATATGCCTAGTTTATATTAGTATTATATAAATTAGTTAGGGCTAATTTAGTTTGCCATTACAAAAGATTATAGGCCTTAAGTTTAATCTAAAAGGATAGGAAGCATGTTTGTCAATTAATAACTTTACCAAGTTCATTAATAACATACTGATCAATGTCTAATATAATTCCAATGAGAACCATGTAAGCATAAAGACATCAAGAGTAATCTATTCTCCGGATAATGAACTCGGTAAAGTTATCAATTAACAAACATGGTCCCTATCCTTTTAGATTAAACTTAAGGCCTATAATAGACCATGAATCCTTTCTATAAATAACCAAGTAAATAACCCGTTAATAGCTTATGTCTCGAAATTATCTTGTTAATAGATTATGTAGTGAATATATTAATAGTGAATATATTTATCCCCTTAATATTAGTAGAGAAGATATAAGCTAGTACTAATATTTAGGCATTAGATAGGTTGATGTTAAAAATACACTTATAATATATTCCACTTATTTGAGGAATAAGTAATATATCCTCATTACATATTACTATACTTTAGCCTCCTGGGAATAAACTATGAATATATCGATTACCCATTACCTTAATTGCTGATAACATAGTCCCTTCGATTAGGGATAAACTATCCCTAGTATAATTATCTTGAATTATATTATACAGATTATGGATCAATCATTGTGAATACCTATAATTAATTATTTTATCTTATTAATACCTAATATTGAACATCTCTAAGTTAATTGAGGAGTAATAATATTCATAGTTTATGATTAAGCAATATAGATAACTTGGTAAACAAATTCGATTATTCTTAATCTCCATAATTATAGTTATATCATCATTATATGTTAACTAATAGAGATGGCATATAGTTAAAAAAAATAGGGAATTACTAACTACTCATTCTATTAATCTCCCCTATTAATAGGCTTGGTATTCAAACATTGGGCTTTTGTAAGGGTGGATCAATTATTAAAATACTTTTAATATGCCTAGGTCTCTATACTTTTTTTATAATAGTTAACTATTAATAAGATAGTTGTTTTGTGAGCACTACCCAGTTAGAAAATGATATTATCTCAAAATAATTATAAGTGGGCATGATAAGTCGAGGAGACTACAGTCGATATATCCGTGCCAATTGATATTCATGGTTACTCTCGATTACGCCAAGTCCTTTATCCTAATAATAGACTAAATACCCAACCTATCAAAATAGATTATCCCATCTAGCAATGGATATTCATGATAATAGTCTATGAGAGGACTCTATAAGCCTTAATAATTAGGGGAAATCCTAACACTATTTAAGGAGCTAATTTGGCCATGTTGAGTTATCTTTAATAATTATAAGAGGACTCTATATTGAAAGATGGCATAGTAACCATCATAGGGTATTAGGCGTACTTACTAACTAGGGATAACCTATACTATTATTAACCATATATAATAGGGTTAGATTATAATTATCATGAATTATAGTTAACCTGTTTAGATCACTCAAGAAAATCTATACTAGTATTATAATACCATGCTATTACAATAGTATTTGATATAACCATTATGGTAATTTTCCTGCCATTTCTCCATTAAATCCTAATTACTTTTATCCAAGCGGTTGGTATAACTCTCATTGGACAAGAGGAGAATATATTGATAGAGACTCTCCACTAATTGATCATTAATTAGGTGAGTATATGATTAACCATCTTTATCCTCGCTTATCTCTCGGACTACATGATTATACCGAGAAATTATAGTAACCCCAACTTTAACTATCAGTATAAATTAATCTCTAAAGGTATTTGATAGAGATTTATTAAAAACCATGAATATATCAATTACCCATGACCTTAATTATGTTTAGTCTGAATAAATGAGAGATGTACTTAGAATATGATGTGTACTCTTATCTATTCATAATACACTCATTGTGTATATATTAGGTTGCAACACATTAGGCTGAAATCATAACACCTTTCATTTTTCGAGAAAGATTGACCCTCTATATAATGATATATAAAATTAAGTTTCAGCTATTAATCGGGCTTCTTATAATACTAAGGAAGCTACTCATTCACTGGGGTACTATCTTCATAAGTACCACATTAGGTCTTAATTGGATACTTAGTTGATAGGGAGTACATATCCGACCATAGTCGTATAAGCTCATGCTATTGTATATAATGACTATCAATAATAATCATAACGAAATAGTAACCTTTTCGATCAACTCCTTAGTATGATATCAATAATGGATATACATATTTAAATAACACTATTATGCTCATAGATGAGCCATATTTAAGCCGATAACATAGTGATAACGGATTTGTCAATTTATATAGTTAAATATAACATTAGTGTTATGTCCTAATATCTATATTATACTCTTAATTTCCACACCTTAATATTATCCTATCGAAGGTAAATCTCCTATATTGGTCCAATACGAATAATTCTCCAAAAAGGATGTCTTCTTTATGAGGGTAATCAGTAAGATAAACTCGTTAATGTATATCTAATGTAGAGACTAGAGAGGTATCCTTGTTAATAGGTTGATTTTTAAGAGTTATTAATATTTATGACCCATAAATGTGGGATATTGTAAGCCATCCCTATAATGGGTGTTAATAATCCTATTGTTATAATTATCATGAATTATAGTTAACCTATTTAAATCAAGAGAGTAACTTGTTATCCAAGTATTAAGCATATTAGAGTAATAATAGCTTATGGAGCCATTAGTTAGGGACAAGTGTTAATATGGTATTAATTGACAACAAATGGGTATTATGTCCTACTGTTATTAGTTTAACTATCTAAAACATAATACCCTATTAGTATGTTAAACATATATGGCCTATTATAGGTATATCGATATTATATGATACATCTTAGAGCTTATAGATGTTTAGTATTTGTAATAGGTACCTATATTTAGAAAGAGCTTGTATTAAGAGTGGTTTAATGATCTATATTATCAACACTATACCCTATAATATACGTTATAACTAATATAATGAAATATGATCCATGGATATTAGCTTATTAGATAGTGAATACCTGGTGAATGAGTACATTAATTGAACCAATAGAAAATGATACTCATGTTATGGATATTAGTAGGCCCTATTAGGGATATTGTTTATGGGCTACCTAGTTCCCAATCGTTATAAAGCTGTGTAGCCCATTTCTTATTTAGAAGAATCAAATGAACCAAGTATAAGGGCCTTATGGACTAACTATCCACCCTATGTAATAGACCATTTCATCTCCATTAAATATATTTTAACAAATCATTATGCCAGTTAGAGATTCCGTACATCTTTTCTAATTGTGAGATATTTCCCCTAAGCATAAAATAGGGTGTTTAAAAGTGATTTTGTTTAAGATATTGGAAATAAGCTATTTAATAGGTTATCCCAATAATCATGATTGGGTATGTTTAGGCGATCTTTGTACTAATAGTTTATCCCTACCTTTATGCTATATGATTGTGGGATCAGATAATTATCATCTTAATACCTTCTAGGAGGTATCATTACAAGATAATGATAGTAACTATAAGGTTGTATACCTATTAATAGGATTAATAAGTATTAATATACTCTTATTAGGATCATATTATCTTCTCCATATTATGGGCAAGCTCGGGTATGATATTATATCATGTACAATCGTTATAATGACCAAAGGAAGGGTTCTTATCAACTCTTATTAGGATGAATATACGATAGCTAGGTCATAGGGGACCAATATTACCAATGCCGAACATTATCTCTTATTTTAGCCATTAGGTTATAGATAACGTATTATCATTATAGTAGGGATGATAAGAATGTTATTATAATAGGTTAGGCAATATCTTATGATAATATACACCAATATAGTTATCAATATTTCTACTAACCTAATAATTAGGAGTTACCAATAATTATTGGTAGGGACTAGAGAATAATCCCTATAACCCATATAGTATTGTTATAAAAGGAGGTTAATAGCCCTTATTTTATAACAAAATGGACTAGGATGGTTATTTAATATAGTTAATTCCTAAAAACTATATAGGCCAAAGGTATCCTCTTATCTGGATCATATTATCTTATGACTACTATCATTCCTACAATGGCCCTAATACTAATCCCCCTATTACTAATGTTCAATAGTCTGCCTATCCATTTGATTAATTAACTTCAGTGTAAAACTCCATATGCTATTACTTTAGTTAAATGTAAGAAATATTAAATGCTATTTAATATCCTTCTCGTTCCCAACTATGGACAATGGGATTTGGTATAAGAGTCTAGTCCGTATATATAAGTATTATTACCTTACCCGTATTCATAATTTGTTTATAATGAATAGGTTAATTCCCCCTCTCCCTTAATATAACCTCATAGTTGGTATAATTTATTGACTAGGTCCCAAGAAGATACTTAAACCCGATAGTACATTATCACTATACTTGTTCATTATCTAATCTTAACATGGTCCATGGGCAAATAAGGCCATAGTAGTATACTACTCTATTAACTAGATGTTAGGTTAATAAGCTAATTATGATCACTTGGGCATAATGTAACTAGCAATATCCAGAGAATAGTCTTTAGAGGGTGGTTAATTGGGCACATTGATTATATTATAGGTGTACCCATCTAGAGTAGGCCGTATGATAGATGGGATAATGAGTTAAGGTAATAGGCCCAAGTCACCCACAATATCTAGGTATGATTCTATAATTAACCACCATAGTATTAATCTATTAACCTAATCCCGTAGTAACTCATAGGTTATATAATGTAGCTTATAAACGAATTATAATTAGTGTAAATCATTGCCCTTAATTATCACTAATAGTTTATTGGATTGGCCCATGCTGACTTGAAGGGGGCTTGTTTTATGGAGAGATGGCCATAATCACATGGAGTTACATCCCTCCTAATGATGATCGTATCTATTGAGTAGACTATCATTGTAATAAATACCTATGAGGTGAAACTGTGTACCATATCATGTTAACCAAAGTTAATAATCTGGGATAATTACCTTAGGCCTTAGAGATGATATTAAGGTGGAGCTTACACGAGATTATTTACTAAGGCATATTCCACCCCTATATTAATATAGTTGGTCTCTGTTAGTTTGGCCTTAATTGTGATAAATTATGAAGGTCATCAATTTGGTAATAATTAGACACTTCGAGGATTTATTATATTTTGATATATTATCATGTCTTTTTGCCAATAATCGTATTGGCCCAAGAGTGACTAAAATATCTTATTCAGCCAATAGGAATTATAACTCATATTTTCTAGCAATTAATTAGTATTGTAATAATCTATACTAATGGTTAGAGTAATATAAATAATTACTAATAAAGATTTGGAAGTGACTATGAGTACCACGGGGGAATAAGATAGTAGGGAGATTAACTAAGATTTTATAGAACATGGAGAATCTTTAGGCCCATTTTACGTATGTTCCACGTTAATAGAGGTTATACCTAAAAAAGAGTCAAATTATATAAATCCCTTTGGATTATCCCCGGGTTATGCTCATAACTTTAAAGGAAATAGTTAATCCAACCTTAAAATAGTAATATCTTAAGTCACCATTTGATTGACCCCACCTACAATAAGGTCTAATACCAATTTATATAAAGACTAGTATATCGGTGGTAAGTGTACAGATTCACTTGGTATTCAAACATACAATTTATTAATATGTAGCTATTATGAAAATGGGTATCAAGATGAGGTATTTCCATTCTATAAATTAATGGCCTAGACGAGGCTTATTATTCATTCGGATTAATAAACCATAAAATGTCATTATATACGGTATTTTGATAAATGGTTTATTCATCTTGAAGAAAATTCCATGGTCCTAATATTCATCCCCCTTATATTAGATATAGACCAAGGATAATTAGTTTTTCACCATTTCTTATAGTTTAGTAATTAGGTAATCTTTATCCCTAACAATCCCATAGTTAATTATCTGGATCATATTATCTTATAGTTACTATCATTCCTATAATGGCCCTAATATTGATCCCCCCATTAGGGTTTATTGTATAATTAATATCATTGGAGATATGCTTGGAGGGTATATCCTCCAGTTGTTACATCTATTCCCTTAGGTATTGATTAGGAATAAATATATAATTTATCCATAATAAAAGATTTAACCAATTGTCGTTAATGGTGACTATTGGAAGGGTTTGTCCAAGTTTAAATAAACATTGTGGTGCCCATCTCTAACAATATAGTAATTATCCCTTAGTTACCGGCCTCTATCCTATTATATTATGCCTAAATGATCTATAGAACATCCCCCATAGTATATTTTTCTTGTTAACTTTTAATCACCTTATCCGACCCATTATACCATTAGTATTATAGTATCTTGGTTATCCCTTCCTACATCTTACATTCAAGTTAAATATTACGGATAATAACCCTATAATAGTATATCATCTTATATTGCTGACCTAATTATAGGACTTTTATATGGGTATCATCCACTCTCATAATTTATTTGACTGATATAGTAACTCTATATCGTACTATTTAGAATGACCAAATTCTATTATCATTAACTAGAGAGTTATTATATCCCATATTGAGTTATGAATTATGAAAGGATAACCGAAAAATATGTTCCTACATACTAAGGAGTTTACTCATGATAATAACTATCGCCTGTTTAATCTATGTAATGGTAAGATTATCATAATAGTATACTAGAGTAAGAGGCTAGATGGGGTACATCCTGAATATGACCCTTAGGAGACAATATAATTAAACCGAGTTATGGCCAAATAAGTGGTTAATTATGTATTCTAATGATTATTAAATGAATCGATATTAATCAAATAAATATGGCATCATCATTATACTTGTATGAGATAGATCCAATTTAATGTAATTATTCTTATCAACTTTGGTTAACATGATATGGTACACTATTCTCACAAGATAAAATAGTAATATGAGAACTTTGTCACTTGTATCCCCATTTCTTAATTAGCTCTATCCCCTAGAGTTATATAATGATCAATAATAACTCTTAATTATAGCCTAAAATAGATCGATAGTTTAAATAATCTATTATATATACCATATTATCCAAGGCTCACTTAATATCACTATGTTATATTTATAACCTCCCATAAATATCCATTCCTTTGTAAGATGATTAAGGGGTAACCACATTGTTTTATCCCCTTATTGCCATATTCTTACTGATATAGCAATTACTATATATGTAGAATGAGGTTAATATTGGGTTGGGATCCTCATATTAAGTTAACATATTAGGCATAACACACATTGATAGTTTGAGGTAAATTTTATAATATAGGAATTAAGATGATGGGCTATACATGTAATAATTAATATAGATTCAAATGTCACTTATGAATTTTACTCCTATATAATGTCTCTCATCATCATGTTGACATAACCCTAATGACTTATGTAGGTTAATATCCCGTTAGGTATTCTAACATTAAGATTGGTCCTATGTAAGGGGGCATATAGATTTCTCTTAACTAATTCCATTAGTTGAACATTGGTAGGTATATGGTTTATTCCACTGTGTTTATATTGTGTACTCTTAACTCGATTAGATCATGTTGTATACTTATCCTAGGATGCCTTTACATCATGCATGAGAGATGATAGGTTAGATTATTTATAAATATTATAGAGGGCTATCCTATAGTTATTATATAACCAAATCTTAAATAGCTCGAAGTATCACCATTATAAGGCCACTAATTGTAAGGCCTAAATTACTGTTAATTCTTATGAAAGTGAATTATAATGGATAGAGGGCTATCCTATGGCTATAAAATATTAGTATGTTTGGATATCACTTTGGATGGTAAGTGGCCTTATAATGGTTTAGTTAATACTAATTAGTCAATTACTAAAATAATGGTGAGAATATCTTAATGGGTCCATCTTTATGGCTATTATAGTTAGGGTACCTTATTTATAACTATATTATAATTGAGGATAAAGTAACCACCTTATATTGGTCTATTTCTTCAATAGTGAAGTATGTATTAGGGGATAGTGGGTATTAGGGGAAAGACTTAATAGGTATCCATTGGGAGTCATCTCATTGGGAGTATGGTCTCCAATGTATTCGATAATTTTAAGCCCAATGTAGTTAGATAACCTATTAGATATAATATAGGTTAGGGATTATAATAAGCATCCTTAGAATTCATAGATTATTATTGGGTAATAATTATCCAATCTAATAAGCTATCCCTATAGTTATCCTATGCATTCTAATACCAACTTATATTCGAATGGATAATTATCACTACCTATATTAAATAAGGGCTGTTTAATTATATATAGGAAATACCATTATAAAAGATATTACCATGAGATATATTAGGGATATTGTAAAATATTACCTTTGATTTGATCCTAAAATGTTTATTGAAGCAAGTTCATATTGTGAGTTAAGGATATTATGTTAACCCATATAATATACTATTGTACAATATTCACGAGATTAAGATTTATGGCTACCTCTCTAATATCACCTAGCCTATTCTCATACCCTAAAATGATTATTGGAGTGAAATAATTCAGTTATGGGTGTAATTATAACTTATTGTATGACTCTTATACCAAATCTAATAATTAATTTAATATACTCACATAGATATATAGGGATTAGCTATAGTATATAATAGTGTAAATAAAAATTGTTACTATTAAGCATACAATATATGGGTTGATCCCCCTACAACAAGGGACTTTGTTTTATATGTCACATACATATAATTAACATTACCCATATTATCCAAATTCAACTGGGTAAATTTAAATTTGAAAATATATTGTTATGAATTCCCCAAACGATTCTTACATGGTTATTAATTTATGTAATACCCTAAGGTATTGTTAAAATGATTATAAATGATGAAAAGTATAATTTTATGATTAATATGGAAAATGTTAATTGATATTACCCCTTTGTGATAAATGATGGAAAATGCTAATTGATATTACCCCATACAATTACACTACACCATAGTCGGCATGGGCCAAAGTTATAATTATAGGGTAAATGGATTAGCCTATAGTTAGGCTTGGGATAACTATGATATTTGTACTATATTAGTATAATTGTTATAATAGTACATTTTGGAAGAGATGGAGAAGGAGATTAATAATCTATAATTAGGGACCCATATATGTCTAGTAATGGAGACATATAATCCTATTGTATGCCACTTCGAGGTTATACATGTAGGATGGACCATATTCACCTAATGGTGAATATAATTGAGACCCTTCCTAATATTAGGCTTTGGGACCTTAGTAATTATCCCTTAGTTGGTGGCCTCTATCCTATTAAGGAACAATTATAATACCGAGGTTAAGTTAACCAAATCAATATAGAAGTAAATTATCGGATAACCTATTAGATATAATATAGGTTAGGGATTACAATGAGCACCCTTAGAATTCCGTATAATATATTTCATATAGAGGCATATGTCTTAACTAGAGTAATACTAACAATACCCATATGGGTATCTATAGGCAAATCACTTTCGGGATAAATAGTTAGACTTTTTAGAATAACTATTATTCAATAGTATCTTCAATTATCATTAGTGCCATATTGTCCCTATTAGCCATAGAAGTATAATCAATAAGCTTTAGTGCCCATCTCTAATAATATAGTAACTATCCCTTAATTATTTATTTGGATCATATTATCTTATGTTTACTATCATTCCTATAATGGTCCTAATGTGTTTATAGAAAATTATCCATTATTAATGACAACTATATTGTTTATAGTATATTATAGCTATATAATATAGATTATTATACTACATTGGCACCATAGTGTTTATCTAAACTTGGATGAGCCTTAACCATAATCTTTAAGTAACTTTATTGAAAGGCACCATAGTATTTCATCCTCTTATAGTTTACGGAAGTATGGATCATATCATTGTTAGGCTAAATTAAGCATGTTAATTACCCTTATCCTAAGCATGAAATATCACCCGGGTCATATCTAATAGGGTTAGCATATCAAAATACCTACAGCTTTATTAAACAATTTGTAATTCCCTCTATTAACTAGAGTAATAGGGATAATATTAATTATAACCTCTCATCTTAGGGTATCGAAATAGTAGGGTATCATGACCCTAGTTGTAGGGGTACGTAAAAAATCTATCCATATTACTGGAATTGGTACAAAAGGCTAATAGATACTAATAACCTATTCATATCAAAGGCACTTAATGGGAGAAAATGAAGGACCCTTAGTTATACTCGTGGATCATATTATAGAGGTTGTTTCGGAACACATATATCTTAAGTTGGTCTGGTTCAGGATATGAAAAATAATTTATATTCATAACCTAAATTAGGATAATTGATCCTATATGAGAGGAACTCTATGGCAATAGTTCTTTACAACTCTTGCATGATATACCCAATGTTCATATAAATTAACTAATTCTGAAGGGAATATAGTTAACAATCCATAATTTGATCCACTTTGGAAAGGGAGAAGAAAGCATATAAATGGAGTATGGTGAGGTTATCTATTCACCTTATAGGAGGGTTATTCTCCCATTTTCGTCAAGATTATTTTCGTATATTACTTAACTAATAGAACTATCTTATGATATATAGGGCATATGGTCCAAGAGTATTATGAGGGTAACCATACTCTCTCTAGGTTAATCAAACCATAACTGGATTATTTGTAATAATATACCCTATAATGGAATTAATCATTCTGCATATATGCTAATAGTGTATGATTATTGAAAATGCTACTCGTTTATACTATTAGCCCCTACATTAGCCACTCTTATATATAGAATTAGTATAATATACATTATGGGTATTCAAGTAATTAGGCTGATAGAAATAATGAATAATTATGTATATTAAAACTAGTGAATATAGAGAGGGCCTTATAATTGAACATTGGTAGTGTAAATAGAGGGAATCCCTATAAGAATATTTACAATATATTGACTATTTCAAATAGTGGCCTAACCTTTAGGAGAATGCCCCGCATGGATCCCCTACATGGATTTAGCCTAGCCTCAAAGAACATTGGGCACAATACTATCCATTTACTTAGTTGATTAGGGGATATCTATAAGAGATGCCCCAACTTACAAATAGTTAACTTATAAGGGTATATGCCCACATTATACTATAATTCACTAATAGTATACATTAGTTATCAACTAGGAAGAGTACATTGTTCTTAATGTACAATTAGCATGACAATTCAGGTGTATGTCTTAAAGATATTCCCTAACACAATAGAGCTCCCAATCTTGATCCATTTTTTATGGGACTACGTAATTATATGCTTAAAGAGTTATTGGGATAATTATAGTATGTAAGCTCATACGTTATGTTAATATATTTCAAGTTATATGTCAACTTATATGTATTAGCGAGTATCTGCACTAATATAATTTAGGCTATCCCGGTACTAGTCTATCAAGAATAACAATAGTTATCAATATTATAGCATATGAGCTTAATCTTACAAAATTAGCATCCAAACCCCGATTTAAATACAATAAGTATATAAGTAAGAGGTGTACTCACTAGCATATTTATAGATATTTGTCCATGTTTATGTTTTTACAAGAGTTACCTCTCCTTGAATTATCCTATACAGATCATGGATCACTCATCGTGTATATATTAGGTTGCAACACATTAGTGTTATTGAAGATCATTAATGGAGATAGTTCTAAGGTCATGCTTTTATATATATATAATTTTGATGATGACTTGATAGTAAAGCTAATTTGTTGTAGAGTAACTCTTGTAAAGGTTATCACATTGTGTTTACTAGTAGGAGAATACATACCTAAAGTTAATCATGCCAATTAGTGTCTCCTTCTATTAATCTAAGTAACTAATCTTTATTAAAGTTATAATAAGTAGACATAAAATTGATATGTAGATAAGACCATATTGATGCACTTTTAATTATATCCTAACATTTCTAGAATGAGTGCCTCGATATGCCATATTATGTTACCTATTAACCTTTTGATAACTATTCAGTTAGAATACCATAGATTAAGATACAATTATTATACAATGGATAGGATATAATTTATGATACATAATCACTAATAGAATAATAGTTATCACGAGAATAAATGTTCATGAAATAATTTCTATCCAATTAGTATAGATGATACCATATTAACGAAAGTTAGGATAAATATAAAAAGAGAAGGGACTTAATATGGTTCGTCTATTTAAGGAATTCAATAATCACTTATTGATAAGGGCATACTAAATAGAGCTATCCCAACAAGATAATTGGTCCTCAAGACTCTTCAGTAAGTTATTAGATATGCATTTACAACTCTCCAAGTAGGTGATTAACTATGCTAATTTTAAACTTTTATCTCCTAAAGAATATATCATAACTAATAAGTATTATAATGGGTATCATAATAGTTGGCAAATAAAGCCTCTTCCAAAGGCCTTAAGCTTATCATGGCTAATCATATGTTGATATATATGGTTATAATGTCTATTAACAGTAGAGTATAACAAGTAGATGGCAATCAAATATCCTAATGTTTAAATCAATATGGGTAATATGTATAATAGTTTAATTGTGTGCTATGAATGTGTCTATTGAGACATACATTGGAGGTATAGCGGCATCTTAGCCCAACATGTTAGAGACTATAGCATAGTGGCATGCAATTAATCTCTTAATTAGTCGAAATCTTGAGTATTGCTAGGTGAATTATTACCCTAATTTTGATTAACCATCTATAAAGAGGAACATTTCCCATTGTTATTAAAAGAGATAATTATAGTTGACCAACAATTTGATAGAGTATATCATAACTATGAATAGATAATTATCCATAACAGAGAATTCTTGTGTATAATCTATTAATATCACCACTATTATCCCCCTATTTGTTAAAAGATTATAGTAACCAATTGTTAAAACATCACAACTACGAAATTTGTTAATAATCTAATTTTATTTGTAATTCCCTCTCATTATTGATAGGTTATACAATGACTAATTAATCTCATATATATTACATATTGGTGACCATGGTTTATGTAATTACCATTTTTGGTTAATATGCCATCGAGATAACTTAAATCAAGGTATTAGTAGAGAAGATAATCAATATTATAATCACTTATATATTTTAGTTAGCTATAAGATAGTCCATACCGTATCGATGGACATTAACCAATCAAGGGGTCAACAATATAGGTGGTCAACGATCACCTATAATAATTTTACTAACATTATCTATAACCTAATGGCTAATATAAGAGATAATGTTGTTCATTGGTAATATTGGTCCCTTATGACCCAATCTCCTTGTGATTAGACCTAAAATTATCTATCAATACATAAGAGATATGATTATTAAAATGCCTATTGATATCAAGGGTAATAATGAAAGGTTCTTGTCAACTCTTATTAGCATGAATATATAGTAATAACTCGAATATAATCATTGTTACATCTAATAATTAGTCTATTATATGCCCATCCCTCTAAACTTAATATGTTAGTTAATTTGGGAGGTTGAAGATACCCTCTAAGGTAAGCGTGATAGTTAACTTATACCTCATCATTGAGGATAACAACTATGGAATGCCTTTAGGCCACTAATTATGACCCTAAATATCTCCACATTCGTAAGGTAACTATCACACCTACCATATAGGGTATCTTCAAGTTATTCATATAACTACCATTATTATAATGGGTAAACATTGTAACCAGCTTGAATGTCTAATCATTACCAAGGTAATATACTTAGGTATCTAATTGTATCTCTAGATGATATCAAATGGTCATCCTAATCAATTTAATCAGTTAGATTATGTCTATTGATAAGATAACCTATATGCCTATTATAATATAATGAGTGGACTACGAGATAGTAGAATCAGTAAAATATCCTCACTAAATATTACAATATCCCGATATATATTGTTCTTAAATATTATACTACATAAATAACTATTTACCTAGCCATAGCTCACCATGAATAATCACCAAATGAACCAAATCACTTAATAGTACATTCGCCTAACCCTATAATCAATCAGTCCTTGTTTAGGCTACCTAGTAAATAATAGGGGAGACTATATTTGATATTTACCAACTTTATATAGAGATACCTTTCCTCTAGAGATAAGTAGGGGAGAATAATCCACTTGAATATCTATATTAGAATTAATTTCTATATTATATTATTGAACACAATGACCAATTAATCTCACTATCTATGGGTTACCTAGCATATGTCACTCCCTAGTATATGTTCGATATATTACCCACCTATATTATATGGTCTTATCCACATATAATTGATACGTGGATAAGATCATATAATATCCTAATTAGACATTTGGGTCAATAGTTACTGAGGATACTAGCCTACTTATTATCTTGTTCCATGAGTATACTAAGGATACTAGCCTACTCATTATCCTGTTTCATGAGTATATTGAGGATACTAGCCTACTCATTATCCTATTCTCCCATATTATTCAATAAACCCAAATAAGGACTAACTAGAGTTTTTCTTCTATAGGTGTATCTCATTTCCCTATGTTAGTATATACTAGTTAGACTTTATAGGATAGTATATTATAAAGTATATAGGAGAGGAACTCTTATATTAATGGATATAATGAAAGGAATCCCTATATTAACATAACACATAATTGTTATAACATTATATGATAAAATTAATTATCATAAATAGGGGCTACATTTAGCCTAGATGGATTTCTTTTAATACCTATAGGCTAAACCTTATAATTATGTCCTTCCCCCCATTAGAATAAGTATGAATATATTAATTAGTCTCTCTAGTTATAATAAAATAACTCCTATAAATTTTAATATGATGATGGATAATATTATGATGTTTGATCCCTCTTATAATCATTTGTAAGTATATTATATAAGATGATAACAATTGCTTGGAGTGATGGGGCTAATCTGATTTCAATTAGGATAAGGGGTTACCCATTACTATTTTACATTATCTCGTCAAAGTGATAACTAAGCATATTTTATAGACCATATAGTTCCCTAGTTATCTAGCTATTTGGTCCCTATAGCTCTAGATACGTTTGGTCGGTATATAGATTAGTCTATAAAATTACCCCTAGTTATTAACCTTATTAAATTTGCACAATATAATAGTAATTACAATTGAGAATAATAGGTAGTCCTAGATACTAATACCTACAAACATAATTGGTCAAGAATAAGCTAATAGTGAATATACTCCCGAAAGGATAGTTATTAGTATTGACATTAATAGTTTGTCAATTATTCGTAATAATAGTCCCTCTATATATTATGATGTTACCTAAAATGAAACAACTCATTACTGGTTGTTATTATAAGAGTTAGGGTTAATAATCATAGTTATAATATATTATATTAGGAGTTATATGACTCGATTGATAGTTTTTAAGGATTCTTCTAAAATGGTTAGAGATCTATAATAACGAAGTAATCCAATCGAGAAGACCATTTAATGCAACATTATTCTCCCATATTATACCGAGTAGGGAAATAACTCATTGACCAATATTCCTACATGGTCCGACGTAAACTATTATGCCAACATAGCGATGATACAATTAAGGTGCCTCGCTTATAATGTACTTTTATAGAATAATTACTTTCAGTATATTATGGATATGTATTTCTGACAAATATATTATAACTCATTCTTAACCAATTATAATACTAATGTTCAACAAAGTTGAACAATCCCTGAAGTTGATCAACAAATTTTAGATATTAATGATCCACTTATAATATTATTCCATATGATTATTGTATTATAGGTTATCCATAAACTGATACATTAGTAATTATTTACTCATATTTTTGATAATATTGTAAATATCTCCATACTAGTTGATGGTTAACTCTAGTCCTTTTTAGTGGGGTATTAATATATTGTAAGGGAATAATTACCACGTGATAATGGGTAAAACTTGATATATTAACCCATTAATATAATGAGAAGTGGGTAATAATATTATTGTAAATATCATTAAGAACCAAAGCTATGATGGAATGAAGTGAAGAACGTCACACCCTATGAAGGATGATAAGTTCGGAGATGCCACAAGGGTTGTGATCATTGATAAGTCAGATTTAGCTCTCAAAAGAACAAAGGAAGAAAATCCTATCAAAATTATTGACTCTCAAAATTATTGTCTCCTAAAACAAAATTAAATCAGCCTTTAAATAGGCTAAACACACCACTCCTAAGCCTAAAAGTACTCTACACATCCTTGCCAACTAAGGAGAACATAAACAAACCCTAATGGACTTGAAAGAATACAAAAATAATAGGGCTTAAAACATTGAGTCCAAATCTGATTTAATTAATTAGTTCTGATTATAATTAAGTTAGATATAACAAAATAAGTCCAATATAATTTAAGAAGCCCAATCTTAGACTTAGATTAGATTGACAAGTATTGGATCCCCTCTTCTCTTCAGATGGCACCACAATGCTCCTTTGGACCCTTGAAAGTGCATTCTACCCAACACTCTTGAATTAGCCCATGGAGAGCTTCTTTAAGCTTTTTAGCCCTAGCCCACATCATTGGACCATATTTAATGTGTAATGGATTGAATGTTAGACTTACAAACTCGCCATCTTGGATCTCCCATTGATACGCCACCTTGCTATCCCATTTGGCTCCTTGGTTTCCATTAGTACATTATTGCTTTCTTTATTATGATCACTTTTACCACTCTAACTTACTCTTTTGGTTCTTCTACAAACCAATCCAAAACACACAAGAACTAACCAATTGCATGTGACTCAACAAGTTCACTTTCCAAGGATTAGATTTTGAATAGATTCAGAATAAGGAATTGGCAAACCAATTCAAATAAGAATTTTAAGTTTTCAAACACTAAGAATGATACTAGAACTGACTTGAATTGAATTTAAACAAAACAATAACAAATGAGACACAATGAGACAAAACAAATTAGGCTTATTTTTATGTTTTTGTTTTCTATTGTTAAATTGGAACCGACTCAATTTGGAAATGAAACTCCAAAGATATGAAATAGAATAAAAGATAATGAAAAAACCTAATTTATATTGAAAAATGAAGTTAACTTCAAATCAAACTTTTTCCTTTTTTCCCTCTTTTTCTTTTTCTTTTATATAAGATAATTTATCAAGCAAAGAAAGACAAGACTCAAATAAGAAAATATATGGAAGAATAACAAGGGAGACACAAATAAGAAAACTAAATAGATATGAAATAAAAGACGTAAGGTCTATGGATAACCAACCCGACTTTGCACAACCTAGGCTTTGATACCAACTGATTTGAACCCCACGTATAAAGACAAGAGACCCAAACACCTTTGTTGCTAGATAAATCCCAAGAATGCTCCTAATTAGGTTATAATAAGCAAAACTCGACCCGTTGCCTACAAGGAGGCAAGAACCGAAGCTATGTTGTAATGGAGTGAAGAACACCCAACCTTATGGAGGATGATAAGTTCAAAGATACCATAAGGGTTGCAATCCTTGATAAGTCAGATTTAGTTCTAGAAAGAACAAAGGAAGAAAACCCTCTCAAATTTATTAACTCTCAAAATTATTGTCCTCTTCTGAAACAAAACTAAACCAGCGTTTAAATAGGCTAAACACACCACTCCTAACCCTAAAAGGACTCTACACATCCTTGCCACCTAAGGAGAACAGAAAAAACCCTAATGGATTTAAAAGAATACGAAAATGATAGGGCTTACGACATTGAGCCCAAATCTGACTTAATTAATTAGTTCTAATTATAATTAAGCTAGATATATAAAAAATAGGCCCAATATGATTTAAGGAGTCCAATCTTGGACTTGGATTAGATTGACAAGTCCTGGATCCCCCTCCTCTCTTAAGATGACGCCACAATGCTCCCTTGGCCCCTTTGGAATTGCATTTTGCCCAACACTGAATCAGCCTATGGAGAGCTTCTTTAAGCTTCTTAGCCTTAGCTCTCATCATTAGACCATCCTTATTACGTAACGGATCAAATCTTGGACTTGCAAACTCGTCATCTTAGATCTCCCTTTAAGACGCCACTTTGCTGGCCAATTTGGCTCCATGGTTTCCATTAATATAACCTTGACTTTCTTTATTCTCATCATTACCAACCGATGTGAACCCTACATATAAAGATGAGAGACACAAATACCTTTGTAGCTAGAAAACCCTAAGAACATGCCTAATCAGAGTTATAATAAGCGAAACCCGACTCGTTGCCTATAAGGAGGCAAGAACCGAAGCTATGTTGCAATGGAGTAAAAAACACCACACCCTATCAAGGATGATAAGTTCAAAAATGCCACAAGGGTTGCAATCCTTGATAAGTCAGATTTAGTTCTCAAAAGAACAAAGTAAGAAAATCCTCTCAAGTTTATGAACTTTTAAAATTATTGTGTTCCTCCGAAACAAAACTAAACAAGCTTTTAAATAGGCTAAACATGCCACTCTTAATTCTAAAAGGACTCTATAGGCCCTTTCCACCTAAGGAGAATAGAAACAAACCCTAATGGATTTAAAAGAATATAAAAATAATAAGGCTTACAACATTGAGCCCAAATCTGACTCGATTAATTAATTCTAATTATAACTAAGCTAGATATAACAAAAGCAGGCCCAATATGATTTAAGGAGTCCAGCTTTGGACTTGGATCAGATTGACAAGTATGGATTCCCCTCCTCTCTTAAGATGATGCCACAATGCTCCCTTGGGCCCTTGGAATTGCATTCTACCCAAAACTCTTAAATCAGCCCTTAGAGAGCTTCTTTAAGCTTCTTAGCCCTAGCTCACATCAATAGACCATCTTTTATTATGTAATGGATCAAATCTTGGACTTGTATACTCACCATCTTGGATTTCCCTTGGACCCGCCACCTTGCTAGCCAATTTGGCTCCTTGGTTTCCATTAATACATCCTTGACTTTGTTTATTGTCATCAATTAAAATAAGGAGTTACATATCAGTATATGGGAACCACTATAATTTCCCGAATAAGCCTAGTAATATTATAAAATAATTCTACATGGTTGATGTCCATTAAAATAATGCTCAAAGAGTTAACCATTATATACCAATATAAATCCTCCTAAAATTCCCTATTATGCCACTATAGACTAAGCTAAGGTTCATTACTGCTATATGTAATACCTAAAAATAGGGCTAGGCCATAAACAATATTTATAAATACTCGATGGCTTATTAGTGGTCAATAATATCGAGGGTATTATTTGTGCTCGTCACAACAGTTGGTACTCATGTCAAAGAGATAGTATATGTGTTTAAAGGTGATACTAAAATTAAGACTAACCCTCCGTATAATGTTAGTACCAACTAATTCTCTTAGCCAACTATCCTATAATTAGGGTTTATTATTTTTGGGTACCATTAGTTATTCATTTGGGGATATACTCCCCATCAACTTTTATATCCCTTTGAGATTTAGTGCATATTTCATCATATATTAAGATACCTTCAATAAGGTTACCATAAGAACCCTTCCTTTGGGAGGTTGAAAAATACCGGTCTCATATAAGTAGGGATGAGGGTAACAATCCTTTTGGTCACTATTACTCCCCTTAAGGTATAACCTAATATGACCATCAAATATAGGGGTATATTGACCTATCATAATATTAGGGATATGGTAACCAGTATTTACACTCATCCTTACTTATATCTAACCACCTATGAGAGGATAATTGGGTCCCTGCTATAGAGTTGTTATGGTATCATATATATAATATATGGTTGATACGAGAACATATATTAACTTGTCCATTTTCTATTATTGAGTATACATTATCTAGCATATGACCACTATGGGAATACTGTTAGATAAGTTAAGGTATAGATAAGTGTATTAATATATTTGGTGTAATATTGTTATCAAGCTAAATGGGCTATCCCGATTTTAAGTGGCAGCCATGGTATAGCATATTAATATCATCATTTGTTATTAGTATTTAACTAATCATTATACCCATTAAACTTCTGATAAGTGAATTCAATATAAGAATCCCTAAGGTCTTTATAACCCTAGATAAGGTCTCTATATCCAATATTAGTTAAAAGAATATAATTAGAATATGATTACAATACTTTTGATGCGTATGGAATAATGGCTCCCTTGGGGATTGTTATATTGAATCCACTTATCAAAAGTTTAATGGGTATAATGATAACATCTAGATATGTCCAATTTTATCTGATCTTTCACTTGGGATAGCTAAATGATTAGGCAATTGATAGTAATTTAATGGTAAGATGTTAATTGGGTTATTGCCTTTTATCCCTATGACATTTCGATTAAAGGTCCCTATATATGATTGCCTAATCATTTAGCTATCCCAAGTGAAAGAGCAAATAAAAGGCTATAACCCAAGATGAACATGGCTAATCTTAATGGTCATCTCTAGGACCTACATTCATGATATTAACTTATATACGAAGGGTTATTGGTTAACTTTATGCTTGAATATACCTCATAATTATCATTGACCCCATAATTAAGATAGTCGAGTGATGACTAACTATGTTTGTTCCCATAAACAATCACTATATGAATAGTATATGACCTATTAATTTATGAGTTGGTATCTTGTTTAATATAGTAGGGACAAATGAGAGATAGTTGATAAAGTCGAGGACTAGGCATAATTGACATCAATTTCCTTAGGCCCTTACTAAAATTAATTGAATAACATCTAGGAATATTGTAAGGGTTAAAATATAATAACAAATTAAATACTAGTTAATGTATGATAACAAATTAACTTTTGATTGCCTAATCACGATAAATAAGGTGAATATATACCCTATCAATAACTAGAAATTCTTGATATTATCTTAAGTCTCATTTAATCAACCTTAATGACAAGCTAATTTGTTATACCCATATTTAGGTATGATATAATAGAACCTTAAGGTCATAACAACACGTTCATATAATAAGGTCCCTAATATGTATGGATTTAGTGTAGTGGAATGAGTGCATAATGGTAGTATCGATGATACTCTTTAGAGAGTAGGCCATACTTTATTCTAACTGATATGTCCATTTTACTGATGTTCAACAATCTTCCTAGGGACTCTTTATCAATCAACTAGGATTGTATATGCTATGGTCATCATTTTTACCTAGTTTCATATTAATAATAGGGATAATGCACATAAATAGGCCATATTTTCCAATTTATCCCTAATGCCCTTATTACAATATGATAAGATATGTATCCTATCTTTAGGTATGATATAATAGTTAAGGCCATTAGTTTTATCAAATGGCTATATACCTAGTTGATGGATATTATCAAACTAAGGTTCGATAATATGAGGTATAATACTTTACTCAATAAGCTATATACCCTTTAACAATTAAATAGGCTTATCTATTAATTAACTTCGACCTATATTATTTGCTTATGATAAGGTACCATAGGTAACCATTATAGGTACCCATGACAATTAATCTTGAGGCCAAAAGGAAAGGTAAATGAGTTAGGGATGGCATATTATACAAATTAACTCTATCCCCACTTATGTATGATAATATCTAACTAAGCTATCAGCTATCAATTAGTAGATGTATTAATATGCTATAAATTAGTGCCCTAATATTATGGATAGATTCACCGATTACCTTGTATATTACACTTTGTAATAGACTTGGGTATGTTTGTAGGTAACCCTTATCAACCCTCTTAATATCCGATGGCTACAAATTTGATGTACCCAAATTGGATAGACTATGATAGTCTATCCAATTTGGGTAATAATAGACAAGTACTAATTTTTAATAGTAGGACTCGGGATGTCCAATAGTTGATAATTAGTTTATGATAAACTAATTAGCTAGATTAATAGATTCATTACCGAAATATGAATTTCCTCTTTAATTGATGGAACTAATTGGTGATACTATAGTTAGTATTAAGGCTATCCTAATTGCTCCTACAATGAATTTAACCAATAGTTTAAATTTGTACTAATTTAAACTATAAGCAACTAGGGTCAACCTAAATATCTTTTTGTAGATACCATCTATATTTATCTTAATCAATAATTTTGCCCACAATCATTTCTATACATGGATAATACTTATACTAGGGCCTAATGTGAGGGGGATATTAGAGTTGTCATACTTATTCGGAGGTATAGGCCTAGTTAGGTCCGATATGGTAGCTTTAATACTTATGGATAATAATATATCACATCCCTTGATTCTTCTAATAAGAAATAAGCTACACAGACTTATAGCAATTGGGAACTAGGTAGCCTATAAACAATATCCCTAATAGGCCCTATTGATATCCATAACATGAGTATCATTTTCTATTGGTTCAATTATTGTACTCATTCACCAGGTCTTCACTATATAATAAGATATAATTTAAAAATTCTAAGAATTTATGTTATATATTATATCAATTTATTTTTTAAAAAAATATATGTTTTAAAATTTTATTCTAAAATTCAAATTTAGAGAAAAATTAATCATATTTATTAGTAAATAAAATTTATATACGAAAAATAGTAATTGGATGAGAATTTTAATAAAAAATGATAAATTCAAAAAATTAACTTTAAATACTCTTATCAATACCCTAGGATAGTTATCCTTATATGGTATTTAGGATTTGTGATATCTAATTATTGGAGATTTAATTCCTTTCTTATCCTTCAAATAGGGTACACCAATATGGATAGAGCATATGTGATATTAAGGCTATCATAGGTGGGTTTGGCCCTTTTGATACCATTGTTAATTTACAGACTATTGATTAGAGCTTACACGCCATAGTCGATCCATCTAGATAATGATTGTTATACAATAGAAACTTAATCAGTCTAGATATCGAGTGATAATATACACGTACTATATTAATAGGATATATGTCTTAACTGGAGTAATACCGACTATATCCATGTCTACTCGGTATCGCATTATTAACTAATATAAATACCTTATGGAGGAATACCCATATCGCTTAGTATTGGGTATTATAGTCACTAGAGTATCAAATTATAGGATTATTATAACATATCTTTATGTTAATCATAAGATCATAATATTGATTACAATACTATAAGGTATATGTAATCCAATTGATGATACAACCAAGTTATATTCTCGTGATATGGGTATCAAAAGTACAAGGACCATACCTAAATAAGAGAAACTATATTAATATCCCATCGGGATGATAGAATACCTTTGGGTTATCCTAAATTATACACCTATTTGGTTAACTTGTATAGCTAATGGCCTATTAATGGTCAGTAGGACATTAACCAACCATAATATTTACATTCTTCTTATCATCCCCAAGGGAGCCATAATTGAATAAACTAATGTTATGAATAATAGAGTTTAAGACATTATATTTGATAATCATTCATATTATTGTAACAATACTCATCCTAATAGAGGTCTTATTAATACATCTTAGGAACCTTATTCCGTTACATGATAAAGGTAATAATAGTATGATTTTTAATAAGTAGTCACCCTAATTATAGATTAGGTTAGCCAATTTGGTCTCCTAACATTTTTAAGGGTAGCCATTATGATGGAAACCATGGAGATAAATGGACTAGCATGGTGGTGTCTCCAAGGAAGGTCCAAGATGGTGAGTTTACAAGTCCAAGATATGATCCATTACACAACAAAGATGGTCCAATGATGTAGGCTAGGGCTAAAAAGCTTAAAAAGCTCTTTATGGGCTGATTCAAGAGTGTCGGACGTAATGCAAGTCAAGGGCCCAAGGGAGCAATGTGGTGCCATCTTAAGAGAGGAGGGGGATCCAAGACTTGTCAATCTGATCCAAGTCCAAGATTGGACTCCTTAAATCATATTGGGCTTATTATATTATATCTAGCTTAATTATAATTAGAACTAATTAATTAAGTCAGATTTGGGCTCTATGTTTAAACCCTATTATTTGCATATGTTTTTAAGACCATTAGGGTCCGTTTCTATTCTTCTTAGGGTGCAAGGAAAAGTAGAGTCCTTTAAGGGTTAAGGTAGAGATGGCCCAATATGTTCACATCAATAGGGGTAATTACACCTCTCTATAGTATATTCTTACACATTTAATCTATTCATCCACTCTAACCTATATATACAAATATAGATGGGACTAAGAGAGAGATAGGAAAGGTGAAATGTGCAAGAAAGGTGTACTATATGAGCAGGATACTATAGCGTAAAAAGACTTAACTATGGGGGAGGCCTAAGACAATATAGCTAATATCAATGGCCCCCTAGAATTATAGTAATAGTTGGATGACACTAGTAGTTAAGCATAATACCTATTTTTAATAGGTCAACATTATAGTATTAAAATCTCTAGAATGAAGGCAATTTTGTTATATATAAATGGATGATTATAACCTTAACTACATATCAATAATAGGGGTAAAAGATAACCTATAGACAACTTTATAAAATAAGGGAGATTTTAAGTTATAATAACTTTATCAATTTTTAAATATTGGTCATCTATTTTGAGGAATATATTTATATATATGTGGGGAATATTCTACATATTGTAGGTTATATTATGATAAGGAGTACCCCTCCAATCCATTAGCTTATATACCTATATCATTACCTACAGAGTTATTGTTAAATTAATGAAATATACTTCCCTGATTGGCAATAATGTGTCATTAGTGATAATCATAAATTATAAAGTGGAGGGTTACTCTTAATTGTATAGGTTATTATAATTGCCCTAGTATGGCCTAATAGGGTATATAAATTCCTTTCTCCTAATAAGTAGTATATCAGTTTCTCCTTATAATCAGATTTATTTCTCAAATGATTTATCGGATTGTAAGCTTCTAGGCATATGGTAATTTAGTGAACAATTGTATAGTTCTTGTGAATATTCACCATAGTATTAAGTAAAAAATGGGGTACCTCTATAATCATACTATTGTAAGTAACTTATTATTATTATTATAAGGCTATATAAGTCACCTCTATATATCTAGTGGAAGTTTGGCCATATACCTTTACTATAAAAATATTATGAGGTGACTAATAATCAATTATAGATACTCTCTAACGTATTCCTCTATAGCTTATCATAAACTCCCTAAGTTATGCTTAATGGTATAATCAATATTATACATGGGTAATCTATCTTTTGAATAATGAACTCGGTATTATATTGCCAACAGTGTATCTTATATTACTAGTTGACTCTGCACCGTTAGTTAACTTATTAAATTCATTTATGAATTTATAGTATTAGGGTGTATCAATAATCATGATATGCCTATTAAATTCTAAAGGAGTGTTACTATTGATAATGTAGCCCAATCTATAATCATACCTTTTATAGAAGAATTTTGCTTAGACTAAAGGTCCTTATTGACGTGACGTTAGGCCCAAGGTGTCTAAGTAGTAAACAAATGATAGTTTATTCCATCAGCATACAATTATATGGATTTCGGTCTAGGCCAATGTAAGCCATGAGTGATACCGCCAATATCAGCCCAATCACTAATATAATTTCTCATTAAGTATATCTAAAATGATCTATTGTTGGATAAATTAGGATAAATAGGAAGCCATTGTAAATGGATCAAATATAATTAACACTCATTCTTATATAAAAGATAAAAACACATTGTAATAAAAGCATGGGAAGAGGGCATAATTAGAGATGTCTTTTTATAATGTTTTCTAAATTGATGAGAATAAATACAAGGCTGCATTGATGAAAACCAAGGACCCAAATGGGCCAAGCAAGGTGGTGTCTCTAAAGAGGTCCAGGATGATGAGTTTACAAGTCCAAGATCTGATCTATTACATATTAAAGATGTCCAATGATGTGTGCTAGGGTTAAGAAGCTTAAAGAAGCTCTTCATGAGCTGATTTGAGAGTGTTGGGCAGAATGCACTTCCAAAGGCACAGGGGAGCAATGTGGCGCCATCTTAAGAGAGGAGGGGAATCAAAGGCTTATCAATCTGATCCAACTCCAAGATTGGACTCCTTAAATCATAGTGGGCCTATTTTATTATAATTATCTTAATTATGATTAGACTAATTAATTAAGTCAGATTTGGGCTCTATGTTTTAAGCCATAGTATTTGCAATTGCTTTTAAGTCCATTAGGGTTTGTTTCTATTCTCTTTATTTGGCAAGTACGTGTAGAGTCCTTTTAGGGTTAAAAGTGGCATGTTTTAGCCTATTTAAAGGCTGGTTTAGTTTTGTTTTAAGAAGAAAATAATTTTGAGAGTTATTAAATTTGAGAGGATTTTCTTCCTTTTTTCTTTTGAGAACTAAATCTAATTTATCAAGGATTGCAACCCTTGTGGCATCTCTGAACTTATCATCCTCCATAAGGTGTTGCATTCTTCCTTTCCAAATCAAGTTAGCTCAAATTCAAAAAAAAAAAAAAACATAAAAAGAAGTCTGATTTGTTTCGTCTCATTGTGTCTCATTTGTTATTGTCTTGTTTAAATTCAATTGATGTCAGTTCTAGTATCATTCTTAGTGTTTGAAAACTAAAAATTCTTATTTGAATTAGTTTATCAATTCCTTCTTCCAAATCTATCCGAAATTCGATTCTTGGAAAGTGAAGTTGTTGAGTCACTTGCAATTGGTTAGTTCTTATGTGGTTTGGATTAGTTTGCAGAAGAACCAAAGGAGCGAGTTATAGTGGTAAAAGGTTAGAGTGTGTGAATGTATTAGAAAAAGCCTAAAAGAGAGCACACACGAGCTTTGAGTGGCATCAATTTGAGTGAAACACGTGAGGGAGTATGTGTGAGGAATTTTTATTACCAACGAATTTTGTGTAGGTTTTAAACATGTCAAAAGATAAAAATCCTAAGGGAGAGGGTGAAGTTATTGTTGATAATGATCTTTATACTAAGTCATTGGTACTTATGCTCGCTTTAAGCACACAAGTGAAAAGTGAGGAGGAGGCATGGAGAGATAATATTTTTCATACCCGATGTCATGTTGTCAATAATAAGGTATGTCGTTTGATAATAAATAGGGGTGGTTGTGTCAATGTTGCTAGTCCCGAGTTAGACAAAAAATTGAGTTTGCCCATAGTTGAACATCCTAGACCATATACATTGCAATGGGTAAATGAGTGTGGAGAAGTTGAGGTAAACAAATAAGTAATAGTGTCTTTTTCTGTTAGGAGATATAAGGATGATGTTTTGTATGATGTTGTGCCGATGAGAGTAGCTTATATTTTGCTAGGACAATTTTGCCATGTTGTTAGAAAAGTAACACATAATGAGTCTAGCAATAGACATTCATTTGAAATAGGGGCATGAAAAGTAACACTTGTTCCATTATCACCTAAGCAACTTTATGAGAACCAAATGAGCTTAAAACAAGAAATTGAGAGAAAAAAGTTGAGAGCACTAAAACTTTCATTCATAACAATGGTTATGCTATTGTTGATTTTTTAGGTGTAGAACCCACTTAAATTTTCAGTCATAATGATGACTATGCTGCTATCAATAGAGAGTTAACCAAGGGTGATTATAAGCCCAAGGTCAAGGCATCCAAATTCTATCTTAATTTAAGAGAACTAATGCTTAAGGAGAGAGTACTAAATGAGAAGAGTTTATGTTCGTTGAAGATTTTGAAAAACAATAAGAAGAGCCAAAAGAGGATGAGTTTGATAATGTTCTATCCGTGCAAGAGGAGGAAGACGATGAGAAGAGTGTGGATGCTCAAGAGAATATACCATATATTGAATTCGTCCTTCCGGAGGAGACGATGACAACAAAATCAAATCTAAAATTTTTTTGGCCATTATTTGTTCGTATTTTGCAGGTTGGGTACGTATTTTTGATACTTTGTTATTACAAGATTCGAGGACTAGTGTTCTCTAATTAAGGGAGTATGATGAACATCAAGATGAAGATTTGAGGATGAATCTTTTTGAGAAAAGTGAGAATGATGAGAATAAAGAAAGTCAAGATTGTATTAATGGAAACCAACGAGCCAAATGGGCCAGAAAGGTGACGTCTCCGAGGGAGATCTAAGATGGTGACTTTGTAAATCTAAGATTTGATCCATTACACATTAAAAATGGTCCAATGAGGTGGGCTACGGAAAAGAAGCTTAAAGAAGCTCTCCATGGGCTGATTCAAAAGTGTTGACCAAAATGCACTTTCAAGGGCCCAATGGAGCATTATGGCGCCATTTTAAGAGAAGAGGGTAGTTCAAGACTTGTCAATCTGATCCAAGTCTAAGATTGCGCTCCTTAAATTATATTAAGCTTATTTTGTTATATCTAACTTAATTATAATTAGAACTAATTAATTAAGTTGGATTTGGGCTCAATGTTTTAAGCCTCATTATTTTCGTAATCTTTCAAGTCCATTAGGGTTTTTCTATGCTCGCCTTAGATGGAAAGGACTTGTAGAGTCTTTTAAGGGTTACGAGTAGTGTGTTTAGCCTATTTAAAGGCTAGTTTATTTTTGTTTCAGACTTAGATAATAATTTTGAGAGTTAGTAAATTTTAAAGAATTTTGTTCCTTTGTTCTTTTGAGAACTAAATCTGACTTATCAAGGATTGTAGCCCTTGCAGCATCTCTAAACTTATCATCCTCCATAGGGTGTGGCATTCTTCACTCCATTGCAATATAGCTTTAATTCTTGCTTCCTTATAGGCAATGGGTTGGGTTCTACTTATTATAACCTGATTGGGCACGTTCTTGGGTTTATCTATCAACAAAGGTGTTTGGGTCTCTTGTCTTTATACATGGGGTTCACATCATAAATAGTTTGAATAGGGGTTATGCCATAATTAGTTTATCCATATATTAACATAGCAATATAAGTTTCTAGCCTAATTGATTATCCCCATTTTGTAACCATTTTAAACTCATTAACCATCCCTTTGATTTAGTAGTTCATAAAGTATGGATATTGAACTTGTATTCTCTCCTAATCGTCTAATGTTTATAATATTATCCTTGTAGATGGGGCCATTCTCCCTTTGTGACGGTTGAGGGATTTATTTCAATAAATTCTTCCTAACCTTATATGATAAATACCTATTTAGCAATAAAGATGGGATAAATAGGTGTCATGATTGTTTATCAGTTAACAATGGTCGAGATATATGGTAGGCATGAGCGATCTATCATTTAGAGATTAATCCAATATCAGCCCAATCACCGATATAATTTCTCATTAAATATATCTAAAATAGTCTATTATTGGATAAATTAAGATAAATAGGAAGACATTGTAAATGGGATATTAATATGATAGGGCTATAATATTAGGTTATCTATATATTAATGTTAATGTGAGAATTTAGAAATTAATATGGGAGAGGCTAGGACCCATCTCATAGAAGGCATCCTCTAAATCATTATGCATAATGTTACAGCTTTAGTATAATCATATCCGTGCTTTGCATTAGATAGGTTGATGTTAAAAATACACTAGTGACATAATACAACCCTATATCATTAACAACGAAACTAACTATGAAATACCATAATATTAGGGGAAATATGATTCTCCCACTTATATCGTTAACAATACAATTGATGTTATAATATTCTCTATTTTAAGTAGCTATGGACTCTCATTGCCTATTATAATGATGGTGTTTTCAAAGAAAATGATCAAAGGCCTTTCTTATAGTCAAATAAGATTTTAAAATAAAGTATAGGGAGATACTACTATATTTAACTACATACACGAATAAGGTCTCGGACTATTTAAATTGATATTAATATGATTATCATGTTAAATAATGATTGATATATAGATTTGGCATATCAAAGGAATAAACCATTATATGATGTTGACCTTAATAAGTTTATCATAGCTAGAATTGAGGAAAATGATGAGATAACATCAACCAAGTTATGGAGAGGATCCCTATAAACAATTAGTGTTGAGTCTACATACGATGGAGCATATAATAATAGACTTACAAAATATTGGTGCAATCTATTGATCATCACTCCCATTCTAAAGTATTAGGGATACACATGTTGATAACTCAATAAGGGAATCAAATAATTTTTTATATGATTGGCCCAAAAGATAGTTCATGGCTATTAAGTAGATAATAGTTTAACTAATCTAAACTATAAGGAATACTCCCTTAGAGGGTATAGTGATTAGCTCAATTAAATAGTATGGTGACTCAAAACTAATTGTTTAATGGGTATAATGATTATAATGAAGCAATCTAGAGAGAGGCCAATTGGTTAAAGACCATTATATTCTCCAAATAGGACTATTATCTATAATTACCTTATATCAACGTTAGATAAGAGTATATATGATTATTTTGACCTAAAGGGTTATAATATCTTGTTAGTTTACTAATTGGTTCATCCAATTAGTAAACCATAAATAATAAACGAGTATTATTAGAGGAACTTTTGATATAGTCATTATATCAATAATCAGTTTAACTATTTATATAAACTTAATATATTAGATATACTTAATGGTCCTTGATAAAGTATATCAATGACATAAGTAATGGCCTCGATAATTAAATAGGATAACTAATCCCATGATTAATAAACAAGTTAAGATAGTTATACCCAATATGGGTTATGCCCTAGGACCATATTAAGAGAGGGGCCCTATATCTAACCCTAAACGAATTTACAGTGCCATATAATTATATTAATTGTGTGGTCAATAGTACTAATGTTGGTCGTTGGTAATATTAGCATAACTTACCGAAATATCCATAGAGAGTTATAACTAACTAGGCATATCATTACTCCATAAATGATATTGGAGTGGGTCTATTTGGGAAATATCGCATAATGCCGTGATAGTCATATCAACCATACAATGGTACTTGTAACTAGGTGTGAAGTACTAGAATTTAAGCAAAAAGTACATCTATACTCTATGAATGTATGATAATAACCATTAGATACAAGGATGGACAATGGTATTATTCCCATGATTAATAAATAGTTTATCTTTATTTAATAAATATCGATTCATGATTAAGTTGTGCTAATAGGTCATCCTTACTAATACCCTGGGGTTGTGATAGGGCCATAAAACTCATGTCAACTATCCTAGGATAATACCATAGGTCCTAGTACAATCTTATTTGATGGAGGCATAAATAGGTTATATCAATATTTAACTTGTATTTTACTGATTTTGCTAGGACCCTATAATATAATTATGAAATTTAAAATTTCCAAGTGATTAGCTAGTGAGAGGGCCATAATTATTAGTGATATTGTACTAAATGTCCCCATTACTAATAAAATATCTCAAACACAAATATTAGTTGTGATGGTCAATGATTTAGTCTATTATTTGGATAATATTTGAATAATCATTAGGATATATATAGTATATTAATCGGTATGTCCATTAATATGGATAGCAGATGGAAGATTATACCTTATAGTGGCTAGCCATGAAATGGAACCATCAAATTAGCCATGTTTTCATGATCTTGCCATATTGTTATTATATTCTTTGTTTGGCCCGATATTTATATTATAGTTGTTTTTTGTGAATAGGGTTATCAAAATGTATATAAAGATATTGACCAAGATAAATAGGTCGAACATTTTATATCATTTTTCAAACTCTAATTAACAAAACTTAATTATCATAATCCAGCCTACATTCTATTAATGGTTAAAATTACCTTTGATTTATTCTTATTTGGGTTGTAAATGTCCTATGATACTATAAGATACGCGAGGGATATGTATTGGTAAAGTATAATACTATACCCTATTCTTAATGAACCTTAATTGTAACCCCTGTCAACATTAACATTCTACCGTTATATTGGCTCAATCTTATGATAACTTACTAGTTGATGAATCGAGCATAATAATGATGGAAACCAAGGAGCCAAATGGGCTAGTAAGTGGCATCTCCAAGGGTGTGGTCTAAGATGAGAGTTTGCAAGTCTAAGATCTGATCCATTGCATATAAAAGATGGTCTAATGATGTGGGGTAGGATTAGGAAGCTTAAAGAAGCTCTCCATGGACTGATTTAAGAGTGTTGGGCAAAATGCACTTCCAAAGGCTCAAGGGAGCATTGTGGCGCCACCTTAAGAGAGGAGGGGGATCCAAGACTTGTCAATCTGATCTAAGTCCAAGATTGGGCTCCTTAAATCATATTGGGCTCAATGTTTATGCTCAACTTAATTAGAGCTAATTAATTAAGTTAGATTTGGGTTCAATGTTTATGCCCAACTTAATTATAATTAAAACTAATTAATTACGTCGATTTGGGCTCAATGTTTTAAGCCCTATTATTTTTGGATTCTTTTAAGTCCATTATGGTTTGTTTATATTCTCCTTAGGTGGCAAGGACATGTAGAGTCCTTTTAGGGTTAGGAGTGGCGTGTTTAGCCTATTTAAAAGCTGATTTAGTTTTGTTTCAGAAACACAATAATTTTGAGAGTTAATAAATTTGAGAGGATTTTCTCCCTTTGTTCTTTTGAGAACTATATTTGACTTATCAAGGATTGCAACCCTTATGGTGTCTCCGAACTTATCATCCTCTATAGGGTGTGGCATTCTTCACTCCATTGCATTATAGCTTTGGTTCTTACCTCCTTATAGGCAACGGGTTGGGTTCCACTTATTATAACCTGATTGGGCACGTTCTTAGGGTTGTCTAGCGATAAAGGTGTTTGGGTCTCTCATCTTTATACATGAGGTTCATGGGGTTCACATCGGTCGCTATTAAAGCCTAGGTTGTGCAAAGTCAGGTTGGTTAACCATAGTCCTTGCATCTTTTATTTCGTATTTGTCTTCTTTTTTTTTTTTTTTTGTGTCTTCCTTGTTATTCTATCATATTTTTTCTTGTTTGAGTTTCGTGTTCCTTTGCTTGATAAATTGAGTCTTATAAAAAAAAGAAAAAACAAAAAAAGAGAAAAGTCTGATTTGTAGTTAACTTTGTTTTCTTAATATAAATCAAGTTCTTTTTCATCATCTTTTATTCTATTTCATGTCTTTGTAGTTTCGTTTCCAAAATGAGTCAGTTCCAATTCAAAAAATGAAAAAACTTAAAAAGAATGATTTATTTTGTCTCGTTGTGTCTCATTTGTTATTGTCTTGTTTAAATTCAATTCAAGTCAGTTTTAGTATCATTCTTAGTGTTCAAGAACTTAAAATTCTTATTTGAATTGGTTTGTCAATTCCTTGTTCTAAATTTGTTCGAAATTCAATCCTTAGAAAGTGAAATTTTTTAGTCACTTGCAATTGGTTACTTCTTATGTGGTATGGATTAGTTTGCAGAAGAACCAAAGGAGTGAGTTAGAGTGGTAAAAGGCTTGAGAGTGTGAGCATATTAAAGAAAAAAGCCTAAAAGAGAGCAAACACGAGTGTTGAGTGTCATCAATTTGAGTGAAAACACGTGAGGGAGTGTGTGTGAGGAAATTTTATTACCAATGAATTTTGTGTAGGTTTTAAACATATCAAAAGATAAAAATCCTAAGGGAAAGGGTGAAGTGATTATTGATAATGATGTTTGTGGTAAGTCATTGGTAATTATGTGTGCTTTTAGCACATATGTGAAAAGTGAGGAGGAGGCACCGAGAGATAATATTTATCATACCCAATATCTCTCTCTCAATATAGGTATCACCAATATAGGTATCTCCAATATAGGTATCTCCAATAGGTATCCTATAATCGCTATCTAGAGATAACAATTATCCTTAGGTTAAAGATAAAGGCAAAAACTATTAACGGAGATAATAATTATCCTTAGGGATATAAATGGTCAATATATTAGAGAGACAATAATTATTGTCCAACTTGTTCGATTAATTCATCATTATATCCCTACGGATAATTGTTATCTCCAAATAGCGAATTATAGGATACCTATTGGAGATAACTATATTAGTCATACCTATATTGAGAGAGAGAGATGATATATGTATTATTAAGGTATACTCTATTATAGGAAGTAACATAGAGTTAAAGTTAAATGGTAATATGTTCACATTGGATAAAATGATCCCTATATATGTTGCTATATGAGGTGATGGAAACCATGGAGCTAAAAGGACCAGCAAGGTGGTGTCTCCAAGGAAGGTTCAAGATGGCAAGTTTATAAGTCTAAGATTTGATTCGTTACACATTAAAGATAGTCCAATGATGCGAGCTAGGGCTAATAAGCTTAAAGAAGCTCTCCATGGCTTGATTCAAGAGTGTCAAGTAGAATGCACTTCCAAGGGCCTAAGGGAGTATGTGGTGCCATTTTAAGAGAGGAGGGGGATCCAAGACTTGCCAATTTGATCCAAGTCCAAGATTGGACTCCTTAAATCATATTAGGCCTATTTTATTATATGTAGCTTAATTATAATTAGAACTAGTTAATTAAGTTAGATTTGGGCTCTATGTTTAAGCACTATTATTTGCATATGTTTTTTTAAGACCATCGTGGTTTGTTTCTATTCTCCTTAGGGTGCAAGGAAAAGTAGAGTCTTTTCGTGGTTAGGAGTGGCGTGTTAGCCTATATAAAGGCTGGTTTAACTCTATTTCAAACTTAAACAATAATTTTGAGGGTTAATAAATTTGAGAAGATTTTCTTGCTTTGTTATTTTGAGAACTAAATTTGACTTATCAAGCATTGCAAACCTTCTAGCGTCTCCGAACTTATCATCCTCCATAGGGTGTGGTATTCTTCACTCTATTGCATTATAGCTTTGGTTCTAGCCTCCTTATAGGCAACGAGTCGGGTTTCACTTATTATAACCTCGATTAGGTGCATTCTTAGGGTTGCTAGTGACAAAGGTGTTTGGGTCTCTCATCTTTATATATGAGGTTCACACCAATTGATATCAAAGCCTAGGTTATGCAAGGTCGGGTTGGTTATGTATAGTCCTTGCATCTTTTTTTTTTTTTTTTGTCTATCTTGTTTTCTTTGTTGCGTCTTCCTTGTTATTCAGCCATATCTTTTCTTGTTTGATTCTCACATTCCTTTACTTGATAAATTGAGTCTTATATAAAAAAAAATAAATAAAAAAAGGTCTGATTTGTAGTTAACTTCATTTTCTCAATATAAATCAGGTTCTTTTTCATTATCTTTTGTTCTTTTTTTTGTCTTTATAGTTAATTTCGTTTTAGTCCAAATTGAGTCAGTTTCAATTGAAAGAAAACACAAAAAGAAGTCCGATAATTTTCTATCCTATTGTGTCTCATTCGTTGTTGTCTTGTTTAATTCGAAAATTTTTCTTCTTGTTCCAAATCTAAAAGAAAACGTCCTAAGGCTACCAAAAAAAAGAATTATTATGACGTTCTACTAGTTATTAAAAAAAAGAAAAAAGAGAAAAAAAAAGAAGAAAGAAAGAAAGAGTAGTCTGATTGGTTATAAAAGAGAAGTGTGTTTTGTTGATTGAAATTCTAAACTCGAATTAGATTTATGGAACGTGAGCAAGACATGTTCTTTGAACAAATTGCAAGAAACGAGCCGTTATTGAGCCTAAGCACTCCAAACATGCATGAAACTTATACAATTAGAATCCGATGATTGGAAGCCAAATTCAATGAATTAAGGAGAGAGTGGAGAAGCCCACAAAATCACCATGATTTACTTTCAAGAGTTTAAATTTAGTTCTGCCATTTGTGTTGTATTTCTAGATTTTTTTAATTAGTTCTATTAAGAGCTAAATGGAGGAAATAAGAGTGTTAAAAGGCAAGAGGGTGAGATTATTATGGTAAAAGGCAAGAGGGTGAGATTATTATAGCAAAAGCCTAAAAGAGTGTAAACACGAGTGTGAGTGAAATCTTATACTAGTGCAAACATGTGAAGGAGTGCTATCATAAGGTTCTATCAATTGCTTTTATTTTCTTGTTTTCTCTAGCTTTACAGTGTTTCTAACCATGGGAGATAACCACAAAGGAGTGGTTTGAGATGAATTGGAGGAGAGAATTGAAAATAAATTGCTTCAAGAAGCGACCGAAGCTCAATGGGGTTAATTAATGCACTTTATAAGGGATGTTAATAATCAAATGGAAGCCATCGAGTTGAGGAAAAATGGGAAAGTTCAAACTACTCTAGAAGCTAGAAGGCAAGCATGGGATGAAGAGGAGTTGTTTGTGGAAGAGTTTGATGATCATGCATCTTTTATGCAACATGCAAGAGGTGGGTATGGCAATAGAGGCCATGGTGGATGTGGAGGCCGAGGTAATGATTGTCGTGAATGGGGCCATGGTTTTGAGTGGCCAAAATAGGGCAAAATGGTTATGAAAAAAACAACAATGGGCTTAAATTGATCATCCCTCCTTTCAAAGGTAAAAATGATCTTGATTTGTATCTTGAATGGGAGAGAAAGTGTGAATTTGTATTTGATTGTTATGAGTATTCAGAGGAAAAAAGGGTGAAGTTTGCTACTACGGATTCACATCCTATGCTGTTGTTTGGTGGGATCGCATGGTTTTGGAGAAAAGACAAAATGGAGAGCGTCCTATTACAACTTGGGATGAGATGAAGGTCGTTATGAAGAAACAATTTGTTCCTAGTCACTACTATTGAGATTTGCATCAAAATCTATAAAAGCTAACTCAAGGTACAAAGTCAATTGATTACTACAAAGAAATGAAAATAGCCATAACATGTGCAAATATTATGGAGGATCGAGAGACTACTATAGCTCGATTTATAGGTGGGCTAAACCATGAGATTGCAAACATTATGGAATTGCAACATTATGTCAAAATGGAAGAGTTGGCACACTTGGTAAGGAAAATCAAAAGGCAACTCAAATACAAGGGCAATTCACGTATTAGGCAAAACACAAGTTCTTTATCTTGGAAGAACAATTGGGGCAAGAATGAAGAGAAGCCTATATTTAAGCCCAAGGCCAAGGAGAGCAAGCCTAAAACTAATTTTGGATTCAGAAAAGACAAAAGTACTTCTAGCACCCAAACTCCTAAGAATCGTGATATTAAGTGTTTTAAGTGTTCGGGTAGGGGACATATTGCTTTGCAATGTCCAAACAAGCGAGCAATGGTGATTCGAGATGGCATGTATGAATCTGAAAGTGAGCATAAGGATGATGATGAGATACCGCCATTAGAAGATGATAATGATGGGATGGAGTTTGTTATACATAGAGAAATGCTTGTGCAAGAAGAGCCCTAGGTATCCAAATGAGGGTTGAAGAAGAGGAGCAGCGAGAAAATTTCTTTTACACACATTGCCATGTTATAGGAAGGGTATGTAGTCTTCTCATAGGTGGGGAAGTTGTACTAATATTGCTAGTACAACTCCGGTTGAGAAACATGTTTTGACTTGTGTTAAACATCCTAGGCCATATAAACTTTCATGTCTTAATGATTAAACAAGTAGTTATGCCATTTTCTATAGGTAGGTTCCAAGATGAAGTAATGTGTGATGTTGTACCCATGCAAGCTGGCCATGTGTTATTAGGCCGTCCTTGGCAATTTGATAGGCGAGTCATGCATGATGGGTTTAGAAGTTGTTACTCTTTTGTTTTTATGGAGAAAAACATAACTCTTATACCTTTGACTCCCAAATAGATTTATGAAGATCAAGTGAGGTTGATAGAGAGTGAAGAAAAGAGGGAGCTATGTGAGGAAAAAAAAGTGAAATGAGTGAAAAAAAGAATGGAGAGGGGATTGTGGTTATGAATTCAAAAGAGAAAAGGAAAGAGAGACCAAGAGAGCAAAAGAGAGAGAATGCGAGTTTTTATACAAAAGAAAGAGAGATTAAGAGAGGAATGTGGTTAAAACAAAAAGTACTTGTACTTGTGTATAAGGAAGCATTTTTTAACACTAACGATCTTAACTCTTCTCTTCCTAATGTGGCTATGTCTCTTTTACAGGATTTTGAAGATGTGTTTCTCGAAGAGCTTGAGCATGGATTGCCATCAATTCGTGGAATAGAACACCAAATTGATTTCATTCCTAGGGTGCAAATCATAATCGACTAGCTTATAGAAGTAGTTTAGGGGAGACAAAGGAGCTACAAAGATAAGTACAGGAATTGATTGACAAGGGATATGTACGAGAGCATGAGCCCATGCGTCGTTCAAGTTTTGCTTGTCCCTAAGAAGGATGGGACTTAGAGGATGTGTGTTGATTGTCATGCAATCAATAAGATAATGATAAAGTATAGGCATCCCATTCCTAGGTTAGATGATATGCTTAATGAGTTACATGGTGCTTCTGTGTTTTCTAAAATTGATTTAAAATCTAGCTATTATAAAATAAGAATGGGTGAAGGTGACGAATGAAAAATGGCCATTAAAATAAAACATGGTCTATATGAGTGGTTAGTTACGTCGTTTGGTCTTACTAATGCACCTAGTACATTCATGCATCTTATAAACCATGTCTTGTGTCAGCTTTTAGGTAAATTTTTCATTGTATACTTTGATGATATTTTGATCTATAGTAAAACCTTAAAAGAGCATGTTAATCATTTAAAAAAAGTCCTAAGTGTTTTACATAAATAAAAGTTGTTTGCTAACCTCAAGAAGTGCGACTTTTGCATGAATCAACTTGTGTTTCTTGGTTTTGAGGTTAGTGCAAGAGGTATTAAGGTTGATGAAGAAAAGGTAAAGGTAATCAAGGATTAGCCTACACCTAAGTTAGTTAGCGATGCGAGAAGCTTTCAAGGTTTGGCGAGTTTCTATCGATGATTCGTCAAAGATTTCAATACCATCATGGCACCGCTAATTGAAGTTGTTAAGAAGAGTGTAGGGTTCAAATGGGGAGATGAGCAAGAAGAAGAATTTGCTTTCATTAAAGAAAAGTTGATTGCTACTCCTTTACTTGCATTACTCGATTTCACTAAAACTTTTGAAATTCAATGTGATGCATCGAGTGTTGGCTTTGGCATGGTTTTAATGCAAAAAAAGAAGCCTTTAACATATTTTAGTTAGAAATTAAGTGGGGCTACCCTAAATTACCCTACGTATGACAAAGAGCTCTATGCCTTGGTGCGAGCATTGGAGACATGGCAACACTACCTTTGGCCTATTGAGTTTGTCATACATACCGATCACAAGTCCTTAAAGCATTTGAAGGGATAAGGGAAGATGAATCGTAAACATGCAAAATGGTTAGAATTTATTGAGACAATGCCATACGTGATTTAGTATAAACAAGGCAAGAAAAACGTGGTAGCCGATGCATTATCATGTAGGTATTCTCTAATCTCTACACTTAGTTCAAAATTGCTTCGATTTGAATATATTAAGGACTCGTTATGCAAATGATCCAAAATTTTATAATGTGTTTAATGCATGTGAGAATATTACTTTTGGGAAGTTTTATAGGTATGAGGGTTTTTTGTTTCGTGAAAATAGGTTGTGTGCCTATGAGCTCTCTAAGAGAGTTAGTTGTGTGTGAGGTACATTGGGGAGGCTTAATAAGGCATTTTGGTGTCTTAAAAACTTTAGCTATAGAGAGGGTTTCTAAGAAGTGTGTGACGTGCGTGCAAGCTAAATCTAAAGTTAAACTCTATGGCTTGTACACACCTTTACCTATTTTTAGTTCACCTTAGGTTGACATTTCCATGGATTTTGTGTCGTGACTACCACGAGATAAGGAAAGGGAGGGATTCCATTTTTGTTGTTGTTGACATGTTTTCAAAGATGGCTCACTTCATTATCTCGCCATAAGATGGATAATGCTAGCAACGTTATGGACTTGTTCTTTTGAGAGATAGTATGTTTGCATGGAATGCCAAAGAGTATTATTTCTTATCATGATGCCAAGTTCGGAGATACTTTTGGAAGACTTTGTGGGGGTAAGTTGGGAACTAAATTGTTGTTTTCTACTACTTTTCATCCATAAACTCGATGGCCAAACTAAGGTAGTGAATCGAACTCTTTCTACTTTGTTACGGCCATATGTTGAAATTGCATATAATAGGACTATGCATACTACTACTAGTTATTCACCATTTGAGATGGTTTATGGTTTTAATCCTTTAACTCCATCGGTTTTGATGCCTTTTCCTATTGATAAGTATTCTAGCTTAGATGGTGAGAAAAAAGCAAAATTGGTGAGTCTTTGCATGAGAAGTTGTGACAACACATTGAAAAGAAGAATGAGCAGTATGTAACAAATGCCAATAAGTGGAGAAAGAAAGTTATCTTTGAACCGGACAATTGGGTTTGGGTGCATATGCAAAAGGAGCGTTTTTCAGCTCAACAACATTCTAAGTTGTTACCACGTGGAGATTGTAACCCTCGCGAAAATCTTTAATGAGATATATATAAATATGATGGAATATTCATGTAAATATACATTATGTATGAGTGTAATTGTAAGTGTCATTTTAACTATTTGGTGATGATGGTTAATTAGTACTTATGTGAGAATTTTGGGATGAAGTTTCAAACAAATTAATTAATTACCACTCATTATATAGAAGGTAAGAGGTATAGTTATCATGGCTAATCAAAAGGTATAACTTCATTGGTTAACTATAGTACATCCTTAATTACCTTATCATCATAATATGTATAGTTATCATTTCTAGGTTAATTAGATAGACTATATATAATCCTCGAGACAATATATTATGAGTATCATAAGTATTTTTTACCAATAAGAATGAATATCATACACAATTGTAGTTACGTAGGGGATATTGGTACCAGGATTATATTTTAAAATGATACTACAGTAGTATCCTATTCATGATATCATATGTGACAACTCGATAATTTAATGGGGTATTGTAATCAATACCTATTAATAATATGATAGGTGACGATATTGAGATCATAACTCCATGTGAGCATGAAACACATATCTATGAAGAATAAAGCCTACAACTATTCATGCTTAAGCCTATTCTTATGAAATATTACCTTAATATAACAGTTATATTACACGTTGAATATACGGGTATAGGGTATTTTACTAAGTTGTAGGATTACTAGCTATAATGCTCAAGGCCTACAATTTAAACTGATGCCTCTAGTAAAATAAATATAAGCTTAAGCATATGGTTAAGTTAACCAAATCAATATAGAAGCAAATTATCGAATAACCTATTAGATATAATATAGGTTAGGGATTATAATGAGCACCCTTAGAATTCATAGATTAGTATGTTAAGAGGATAATATAAATCAACTTGCCTAACATCATAAATTATAATGATCCCTATGTAGAAACATAGGGATGGCCTAACCTATAAATGGGGAAAACATATACTTAGTCATAGGTATACTCAATATAAGGATTATTGTAAAATTTATCTGGGTTCATAGGGATACATATTATCAACACTATAGTTATGATATTTACCATGGGCTACTAGGTGTAATCACTTGATATTGCCCTAGTAAAGTTGTAGAGTTATTATTGTTATAACCAAGGGATGATCCCACATATACCCGACTAAATTATGGGACATAATATAAATATAATCACCATTGTAATTGGATATCCCCTCATTACCACATGAAATATAGATATAACAGCCCATGCCTTTTATTTATGATTTATGAAGGTATTCCCACACCGGTCCATAATATACCAAAAGTGTGTCTTTTAAACTGAGAATAGACTAATAATAGTATAATAATATAATGATTGAGTGATTATAGGGATACCTTTCTTCTATATAGTATCCTTGGATTACAAAGCTAATATGTTCATTGGGGGAATATATTTATGGATAACCTGTATAACTATAATAATATATATTTGAGATATATGCTATTGGGATAACCCCTAATGTATAAAATTCCCAACACATGGCTCTTAGTTCTTATATTGAGATGATTATCCCCACAATACCATTCCATAATTGGCCTATCATATATATATTCCCAGCTCTAGCTTGGTATTATAGCATTAATGATGTGAACCCTATATATAAAGATCAAAGACCCAAACACCTTTGTCGCTAGATAAACCCTAAGAATTGCCCAGTCAAGTTATAATAAGCGAACATGACCCGTTGCCTACAAGGAGGCAAGAATGTTGTAATGGAGTGAAGAATGCCACACCCTATAGAGGATGATAAGTTTAAAGATGTCATAAGGGGTTGCAATCCTTGATAAATCAGATTTAGTTCTCGAAAGAACAAAGGAAGAAAATCCTCTCAAATTTATTAACTTTCGAATTATTGTGTTCTTCCGAAACAAAACTAAACCAGCCTTTAAATAGGCTAAACATGCCACTCCAAACCCTAAAAGGACTCTACAAGTCCTTGCCACCTAAGGAGAACATAAACAAACCCTAATGGATTTAAAAGAATATGAAAACAATAGGACTTACAACATTGAGCCCAAATCTGACTTAATTAATTACTTCTAATTATAATTAAGCTATATATAACAAAAATAGGCCCGATATGATTTAAGGAGTCCAATCTTGGACTTGGATCAGATTGACAAGTCTTGGATCCCCCTTCTCTTTTAAGATGACGCCACAATGTTCCCTTGGCTCCTTGGAATTGCATTCTGCTCAACACTCTTGAATCGGCCCATGGAGAGATTCTTTATGCTTTTGAGCCCTAGCTCACATCATTAGACCATCTTTATTATGTAATGGATCAAATCTTGGACTTGTAAACTCTCCATCTTGGATCTCCCTTAGCGACACCACCTTGCCGGCCAATTTGGCTCCTTAGTTTCCATTAATACAACCTTGACTTTCAATTGGAGAACACTCACCCTCAAATTTCGTAATAACAAAGTGTCAAAAACAATACCCAACCTGTAAAATATGAATAAATAATGGCCAAAAAGATTCAAATTTGATTTTGTTGTCATTCATCTCTTTCAAAAGGACAAATTCAATATATGGTATTTTCTCTTAAACATTCATAATCTTCTCATTATCTTCCTCCTTTTGCACAGCCTACAAGATTATCAAACTCGTCCTCTTTTGGCTCTTTTTATTGTTTTGCCAAATCTTCAATGAACATAGACTCTTTTCGTTTAATACTCTCTAACTTCTCCTCAAGCACTAGTTCTCTTAAATTAAGATTAAATTTGGATGCCTCGACCTTGGGCTTGTAATCACCCTTGGTTAACTCTTTATTAATAGCAAGCATAGTCATCGTTATGACTAAAAATTTGAGTGCTCTTAACACGCACAAAATCATCAACAACATAGCCATCATTATGAAAGAAAGTTTGAGTGCTCTCAACTTTTTTTCTCTCAATTTCTTGTTTCGAGCTCTTTGGTCCTCATAAACTTGCTTAAGTGACAATGGAACAAGTGTTACTTTTCGTCCCCTCATTTCAAATGAATATCCGTTGCTAAACTCATTATGTGTACTTTTCTAACAACTTCGCCAAGGTTTTCCTAGCAAAATATGACCCACTCTATTAGCACAACATCGCACAAAACCTTATCCTTGTATCTCCTAATAGAAAAAGACATATCACTTGTTTGTTTACCTTGATTTTTTCACACTCATTTATTCATTGTAATGTATATGGTCTAGGATGTTTAATTACGGCCAAACTTAATTTTTAGACTAACTCAAGACTAACAACATTGACACAACCATCCCCATCTATTATCAAAAGACAAACCTTATTATTGACAACATGACATCGGGTATGAAAAATATTATCTCTCCATGCCTCCTCCTCACTTTTCACTTGCATGCTTAAAGCGCGCATAATTACCAATGACTTACCACCAACATCATTATCAACAATCACTTCACCCTCTCCCTTAGGATTTTTATCTTTTGACATGTTTGAAACTTACATAAAATTTGTTAGTAATAAAAATTCCTCACACACACTCCCTCATATGTTTCATTCAAATTGATGCCACTCAATGCTCGTATTTACTCTCTTTTAGGCTTTTTCTTTAATATTTTCACACTCTTTAGCCTTTTCATGTGAACCTCACATATAAAGATGAGAGACTCAAACACTTTTGTTGCTAGATAACCCCAAAAATGCACATAATCAAGTTATAATAAGCAAAACTTGACTCGTTGCCTATAAGGAGGCAAGAACCGAAGCTATGATGCAATGAAATGAAGAATGCCACACCTTATGGAGGATGATAAGTTCAAAGATGCCACAAGCATTGTAATCCTTGATAAGTCATATTTAGTTCTCAAAAGAACAAATGAAGAAAATCCTCTCAAATTTATGAACTCTCAAAATTATTGTCTCCTAAAACAAAACTAAATCAGCCTTTAAATAGGCTAAACATGCCACTCCTAATCATCAAAAGACTCAATGCATCCTTGCCAACTAAGGAGAGCATAAACAAACCCTAATGGGCTTGAAAAATAACGAAAACAATAACACTCAAAATAGGCTAAACACGCCCCTAAAAGGACTCTACACGTCCTTTCCAACTAAGGAGAACATAAAAAAAATCATAATGGACTTGAAAGAATATGAAAATAATAGGGCTTAAAACATTGAGCCCAAGTCTGACTTAATTAATTAGTTCTAATTGTAATTAAGTTAGATATAACAAATATGCTCAATATAATTTAAGAAACCCAATCTTAGACTTGGATCAGATTGACAAGTTTTGGATCCCCCTCTTCTTATAAGATGGCCCCACAATCCGCCCTTGGGCCCTTGGAAGTGCATTCTATCCAACACTCTTGAATCAGCCCATAGAGAGCTTCTTAGCCCTAGCCTTTATCATTAGACCATCTTTAATGTGTAATGGATCAAATGTTAGACTTATAAACTCGCCATCTTGGATCTCCCTTGGAGACACCACCTTGCTAGCCTATTTGGCTCTTTGGTTTCTATTAATATAGCCTTGAATTTCTTTAGTCTCATCATTCCCACTTTCCAAAAAAGATTCATCCTCGAATATTTGTCTTAATGCTCATCATACTCCTTTGATTGGAGAACATTCACCCTTGAATCTTGTAATAACAAAGTATCAAAAACATGTATCCAACTCTGTAAAATACGAACAAATAATGGCCAAAAAAATTCAGATTTGATTTTGTTATCATCCGTCTCCTCTAGAAGGATAAATTCAATATATGGTATATTCTCTTGAACATCCATAATCTTCTCATTGTCTTCCTTCTTTTGCACAGCCAACAAGATTATCAAACTCATCCTCTTTTGGCTCTTCTTGTTGTTTTGCCAAATCTTCAATGAACATAGACTCTTCTCATTTAATACTCTCTAACTTCTCCTTAAGCACTAGTTCTCTTAAATTAAGATTGAATTTGGATGCCTCAGCCTTGGGCTTATAATCACCCTTGGTTAACTCTTTATTGACAGCAACATAGTCATCATTATGACTAAAAATTTGAGTGCTCTCAACACCCACAAAATCATCAGTAGCATAGCCATCATTATGAATGAAAGTTTGAGTGCTTTCAACTTTTTTCTCTTAATTTCTTATTTCAGGCTCATTTGGTCCTCATAAACTTGCTTAAGTGACAATAAAACAAGTGTTACTTTTCGTCCCCTCATTTCAAATGAATATCTGTTGCTAAGCTCATCATGTGTCACTTTTCTAACTACTTACCAAGGTTTTCCTAGCAAAATATGACCCACTCTCATTAGCACAACATCACACAAAACCTCATCCTTGTATCTCCTAATAGAAAAAGATACTATCACTTATTTGTTTGCCTTGACTTCTCCACACTCATTTATCCATTGCAATGTATAAATTACAAGCAAACTCAATTTTTTTTTACTAACTTAGGACAAGTAACATTGACACAACCATCCCATCTATTATCAAACGACAAGCCTCATTATTGATGGCATGACATTGGATATGAAAAATATTATGTCTCCATGCGTCTTTGTCACTTTTCACTTGCATGCTTAAAGCATACATAATTACTAATGTCTTACCATAAACATCATTATCAACAATCATTTCACCCTCTCCCTTAGGATTTTTATCTTTTGACATGTTTAAAACCTACACAAAATTCAATAGTAAAAAAGTTCCTCACACACACTCCCTCATGTGTTTTCACTCAAATTGATGACACTCAATGCTCGTGTTTACTCTCTTTTAGGCTTTTTCCTTAATATGTTCACACTCTTTAGCCTTTTACCACTCTAACTCACTCCTTTGGTTCTTCTACAAACTAATCCAAACCACACAAGAACTAACCGATTACAAGTGACTCAACAACCTCACGTTCCAATGATCGAATTTTGTACAGATTTGGAATAAGGAATTGACAAACCAATTCAAATAAGAATTTTGAAGTTGTCAAACACTAAGAATGAAATTAGAACTAACTTGAATTGAATTTAAACAAGAAAATAACAAATTAGACACAACAAGACAAAACAAATCAGACTTCTTTTTATGTTTTTTCTTTTTAATTGGAACTGACTTAATTTGGAAATAAATTTACAAAGACACAAAATAGAACAAAAGATAATGAAAAAACATAATTTATATTAAAAAATGAACTATAAATCACACTTTTTCCTTTCTCTTTCTCTTTTTTCTATATAAGACTCAATTTATCAAGCAAAGGAACACTCTCACTCAAATGAAAAAAGATATGGTAGAATAACATGGAAGACACAACAAAGAAAACAAGACAGATATGAAATAAAAGATGTAAGGACTATGGATAACTAACCGGACTTTGCACAACCTAGGCTTTGATACCAACTAATGTGAAACCCATGTATAAAGACGAGAGACCCAAACACCTTTGTTGCTAGGCAACCCCAAGAATGTGCCCAATTAGGTTATAATAAACGAAACTCGACCCATTGCCTCTAAAGAGGCAAGAACCGAAGCTATGATGCAATGGAGTGAAGAACGCCACACCCCATGGAAGATGATAAGTTCAGAGATGCCATAAGAGTTGCAATCCTTGATAAGTCAAATTTAGTTCTCAAAAGAACAAAGAAAGAAAATCCTCTCAAATTTATTAACTCTCAAAATTATTATCTCCTAAAACAAAACTAAATCAGCCTTTAAATAGGCTAAACATGTCACTCCTAATCCTAAAAGGACTCAATGCATCCTTGCCTACTAAGGAGAGCGTAAACAAACCCTATTGGGCTTGAAAGAATACGAAAATAATAAGGCTTAAAACATTAGACTCAAATCTGACTTAATTAATTAGTTCTAATTATAATTAAGTTAGATATAACAAAATAGGCCCAATATAATTTAAGAAGCCCAATCTTAGACTTGGATAAGATTGACAAGTCTTGGATCCCCCTCTTCTCTTAAGATGGTGCCACAATGCTCCTTTGGACCCTTGGAAGTGCATTCCGCCTATCACTCTTGAATCAACCCATGAAGAGCCTTTTTAAGCTTCTTAGCCCTAGCTCACGCCATTGGACCATCTTTAATATGTAATGGATCAGATCTTGGACTTGTAAACTCGCCATTTTGGAGCTCATATGGAGACGCCACCTTGCTGGCCTATTTAGCTCCTTGGTTTCCATTAGTACAGCATTGGCTTTCTTTATTCTTATCACTTTCACCACTCTAACTCAAACCACACAAGAACTAACCAATTGTAAGTGACTTAATAACTTCACTTTTCAAGGATCGGATTTCGAATAAATTCAGAACAAGGAATTGAAAAACTAATTCAAATAAGAACTTTAACTTTTTGAAAATTAAGAATGATACTAGAACTGACTTGAATTAAATTTAAAAAAGACAATAACAAATGAGACACAACGAGACAAAACAAATTACACTTCTTTTTATATATTTTTTCTTTTTTCAATTGGAACTTACTCAATTTGGAAACAAAACTACGAAGATATGAAATAGAACAAAAGATAATGAAAAAAATTTGATTTATATTAAAAAATGAAGTTTAGTACAAATCAACCTTTTTCCTTCTTTTTTCTCTTTTTTTCTTATATATAAGACTCAATTTATCAAGCAAAGGAACACGAGACTCAAACAAGAAAAGATATAGAAGAATAATAAGGAAGACATAGCAAAGAAAACAAGACAGATATGAAATAAAAGACGCAAGGACTATGGATAACCAACCTGACTTTGCACAACCTAGGCTTTGATATCAACTAATGTGAACCCCACATATAAAGACCCAAACACCTTTGTTGCTAGATAAACCCAAGAACGCCCCCAATTTGATTATAATAAGTGAAACCCGACCCGTTACCTATAAGGAGGCAAGAACCGAAGCTATGTTGCAATGGAGTGAAGAATGCCACACCCTATGGAGGATGATAAGTTCAAAGACACCACAAGGGTTGCAATGCTTGATAAGTTAGATTTAGTTCTCAAAAGAAAAAAGGAAGAAAATCTTCTCAAATTTATTAACTCTCAAAATTATTGTGTTCTTTTGAAAACAAAACTAAACCAGCCTTTAAATATGCTAAACACACCACTCCTAAACCTAAAAGGACTCTACACGTCCTTGCCACCTAAGGAGAATAGAAACAAACCCTAATGGATTTAAAAGAATACGAAAATAATAGGGCTTACAACATTGAGCCCAAATCTGAATTAATTAATTAGTTCTAATTATAATTAAGCTAGATATAACAAAACTAGGCCCAATATGATTTAAGGAGTCCAATCTTGGACTTGGATTAGATTGACAAGTCTTGGATCCCCCTTCTCTCTTAAGATGACGCCATAATGCTCCCTTGGCCCATTAGAATTGTATTCTACCCAACACTCTTTAATTAGTCCATGGAAAGTTTTTTTAAGCTTCTTATCCCTAGCTCACATCATTATAACATCTTTATTATGTAATGGATCAAATCTTGGACTTGCAAACTCTCCATCTTGGATCTCCCTTGGAGTCGCCACCTTGCTGGCTAATTTGGCTCCATGGTTTCCATTAATACAACCTTGACTTTCTTTATTCTCATCATTACAAACTGATGTGAACCCCACATATAAAGACGAGAGACCTAAACACCTTTGTAGCTAGACAACCCTAAAAACATACCCGATCATGTTATAATAGGTGAAACCCGACTCATTGCCTATAAGGAGACAAGAACCAAAGGTATGTTACAATGAAGTGAAGAACACCACATCCTATGGAGGATAATAAGTTCAAAGACGCCACGAAGGTTGCAATCCTTGATAAGTCAGATTTAGTTCCCAAAAAAACAAAGAAAAAAATCCTCTCAAATTTATTAACTCTCAAAATTATTGTGTTCCTCTGAAACAAAACAAAACTAGCCTTTAAATAGGCTAAACACGTCACTCCTAACTCTAAAAGGACTTTGCACATCCTTGCCACCTAAGGAGAATAGAAACAAAGCCTATTGGATTTAAAGGAATACGAAAATGATAGGGCTTACAACATTGAGCCCAAACCTAACTTAATTAATTAGTTCTAATTATAATTAAGCTAGATATAACAAAAATAGGCCTAATATGACTTAAGGAGTCCAATCTTGGACTTGGATCAGATTGAAAAGTCTTGGATCCCCTTCCTCTCTTAAAATGACGCCACAATGCTCCTTTGGCCCCTTGGAATTGCATTCTGCCCAACATTCTTGAATCAGCCCATGGAGAGCTTCTTTAACCTTTTAGCCTTTGCTTGCATCATTAGACCATCTTTATTGTGTAATGGATCAAATCTTAAACTTGCAAACTGGCCATCTTGGATCTCCATTGGAAACGCCACCTTGCTAGCCAATTCGACTCCTTGTTTTCCATTAATATGACCTTGACTTTCTTGATTCTCATTAATTAAACTAAGAGGATGTTACATATCAGTATATGGGAACCACTATAATTTGTCGAATAAGCCCGAGTAATATTATAAAATAATTGTATATGGTCGACACCTATTAAAATAATGCTCAAAGAGTTGACCATTATATACCAATATAACCTCCTAAAATTCCCTATTATGCAACTATAGACCAAGCTAAGGTTCATTACTGCCATATGATAATACCTACAAACAAGGCTAGGTCATAAACAGTAATTATAAATACTTGATGGCTTATTAGTTGTTAATAATATCGAGGGTATTATTTGTGCCTATCATAATAGTTGGTACTCATGTCAAGGAGATAGTATAGGTATATAAAGGTGATTCTACAATTAAGATTAACCCTCTATCTAACATTAGTACCAACTAATTCTCTCGACCAAATATCTCGTAATTAGGGTTTATTATATGGGGACCATTAGTTATTCATCTGGGATATACTTCCCATCAACTTTTATATCCCTTTGAGATTTAGTAAATATTTCATCACTATATTAAGATATCTTCAATAGGCTATTCCCATCCAAGTAGAATAATTGGATGAGTCGAATAAACTATTATACTAATAACACTATAATGTGGAGTATACTCCCTGTATTAGAATAAGCTCATTGATGGAGAAGTCCTCTAACAAACCTAAGGTATTATATCCCTAGTTATCCCTTTTGGAAATGGATTATAGTGATAAAAGTGGTAATAACTCATATAAGATGGGTAATAGTGAGATTAATCTTTTGAGAGATAGGGAATTCATGCGGATTAGGATAACATTATGGTGACAACTTATATACCAATTAGGGCCATTAACATATTTTAGTTAAACATATGGATTATATAGAAAAAATAGTCTATTCAGATTCCTATTTATGAGTTAACCCTAGTATGCCATACATATTATGTACTAAACTTAGTTACCAACCTAATAACTTATGCATATCCTAATAGTTATTGACCCAATAGTAATTGGTTGATCTCTATCGACATATATTTAAATAAACTATGCATAGGTCCCTTTTTAATATCAAAGGTAATTGAAGATATTTTAGTTAAAAAGACTAAATCATAATTGTTAAAGGGCCCAATATGGGTTATACCCTAGGCCCAATAAGAGACCAAATGTAAACATCAATCATATCAACCATTTTATACACTTAATTAGCAGAGAGTTATATCTAGGAGAGGAGGCCTAATTAATCGATTCAAGAGTGTTGGGCGTAATGCATTTCCAAAGGCCAAAGGGAGTAATGTGGCGCCATCTTAAGAGACGAGGGGAATCAAAGACTTGTCAATCTGATCCAAGTCCAAGATTGAACTTCTTAAATCGTATCAAGCCTATTTTATTATATCTAGCTTAATTATGATTAGACTAATTAATAAGTCAGATTTGGGCTCTATGTTTTAAGCCCTAGTATTTGCATATGCTTTTAAGTCCATTAGGGTTTGTTTCTATTCTCCTTAGGTGGCAAGGGTGAGTAAAGTCCTTTTAGGGTTAGGAGTGGCATGTTTAGCCTATTTAAAGGCTGGTTTAGTTTTGTTTTAAGAAGATAATAGTTTTGATAGTTAATAAATTTGAGAGAAATTTCTTCCTTCGATCTTTTGAGAACTGAATCTGACCTATTAAGGATTGCAACCCTCGTGGTGTCTCCGAACATATCATCCTCCAAAGGGTGTGGTGTTCTTCACTCCTTTGCAATATAGCTTCGGTTCTTGCCTCCTTATAGGTAATGGGTGGTTGGGTTCTACTTATTTATAACCCGATTGCATGTGTTCTTGGGGTTGTTTAGCAACAAAGGTGTTTAGGTCTCTTGTCTTTATATATGGGGTTCACATCAGTTAGTGTTAGAGCCAAGGTTATGCAAAGTCAGGTTGGTTATCATAGTCCTTGCTTCTTTTATTTCGTATCTCTCTTGTTTTCTTTATTATGCCTTCCTTATTATTCCACCATCTCTTTTCTTGTTTATAGTTAACTTCATTTTTCAACATAAATAAGGTTTTTTCATTATCTTTTGTTCTATTTCATATCTTTATAGTTTTTTTTCCAAATTGAGTCGGTTCCAATTCAAAAAAAACATAAAAAAAACATAAAAAGAAGTTTGATTCGTTTTGTCTCATTATGTCTCATTTGTTATTGTCTCGTTTAAATTCAATTCTAGTCGGTTATAGTACTATTTTTAGTGTTTGAAAGCTTAAAATTCTTATTTGAATCGATTTATCAATTCATTATTCGAAATTCGATCCTTGGAAAGTGAAGTTGTTGAATCACTTGTAATCGGTTAGTTCTTTTATGGTTTGGATTAGTTTGCGGAAGAACTAAAGGAGTGAGGTAGAGTGGTAAAAGGCTGGAGAGTGTGAACATATTAAAGAAAAATCCTAAAAGAGAGCAAACATGAGTTTTGAGTGTCATCAATTTGAGTGAAAACACGTGAGTGAGTTTGTGTGAGGAATTTTTGTTGCTAATGAATTTTGTGTATGTTTTAAATATGTCAAAAGATAAAAATCCTAAGGGAGAGGGTAAAGTGATTATTGATAATGATGTTTGTGGTAAGTCATTGGTAATTATGCATGCTTTAAGCACGCAAGTGAAAAGTGGAGGCAAGAGAGATAATATTTTTCATACCCGATGTCATGTCATCAATAATAAGGTCTATTGTTTGATAATAGATATGGGTAGTTGTGTCAATGTTAATAGTCCTAAGTTAGTCAAAAAATTGAGTTTGTCCGTAATTGAATATCTTAGACCATATACATTACAATGGGTAAATAAGTATGGATAAGTCGAGGTAAACAAACAAGTGATAGTGTCTTTTTCTATTGGGAGATACAAGGATGAGGTTTTGTATGATGTTGTGCCGATGAGAGTGGGTCATATTTTGCTAGGAAAACATTGGTAAGTTGTTTGGAAAGTGACACATGATGTGTTTAGCAATAGATATTCATTTGAAATGAGGAGACAAAAAGTAACACTTGTTCCATTATCACCTAAGCAAGTTTATGAGGACCAAGTGAGCCTAAAACAAGAAATTGAGAGAAAAAAGTTGAGAGCACTCAAACTTTCATTCATAACAATGGCTATGCTACTGCTGATTTTGTGGGTGTTGAGAGTACTCAAATTTTCAGTCATAATGCTAACTATGTTGCTGTCAATAAAGAGTTAACCAAGGGTGATTATAAGCCCAAGGATGAGGCATCAAAATTCAATCTTAATTTAAGAGAACTAGTGCTTAAGGAGAAGTTAGAGAGTATTAAATGAGAAGAGTCTATGTTCATTGAAGATTTCATAAAACGACAAGAAGAGCCAAAAGAGGACAAGTTTGATATTCTTGTGGTCGTGCAAAAGAAGGAAGACAATAAGAAGATTGTGGGTGTGCAAGAGAATATATCATATATTGAATTTGTCCTTCCGGAGGAGATGAATGACAACAAAATCAAATCTGAATTTAAAAATATATTACAAGATTTAAGGATGACTGTTCTCTAATCGAGGGAGTATGATAAGCATCGAGATTAAGATTCGAGGATGAATCTTTTTCAAAAAAAGTGGGAAGGATGAGAATAAAGACAAAGCTGTATTGATGAAAACCAAAGAGCCAAATGGGCTAGCCAGTGTGGTGTCTCCAAGGGAGGTCCAAGATGGCGAGTTTACAAGCCTAAGATCTCGATCCATTGTGCATTAAAGATGGTCCAATGATGTGGGCTAGGGTTAAGAAGCTTAAGGAAGCTCTCCATGGGCTGATTCAAGAGTGTTGGGCAATGCACTTCCAAAGGCCCAAGGGAGCAATGTGGTGCCATCTTAAGAGAGGAGGGGAATCAAAGACTTGTCAGTCTAATCCAAGTTCAAGATTGGACTCCTTAAATCATATTGAGCCTATTTTATTATATCTAGCTTAATTATGATTAGACTAATTAATTAAGTCAGATTTGGGCTCTATGTTTTAAGCCCTAGTGTTTGCATATGCTTTTAAGTCCATTAGGGTTTGTTTCTATTCTCATTACATGGCAAGGACATGTAGAGTCCTTTTAGGGTTAGGAGTGGCATGTTTAGCCTATTTAAAGGCTAGTTTAGTTTTGTCTTAAGAAGACAATAATTTTGAGAGTTAATAAATTTGAGCGGATTTTTTTCCTTTGTTCTTTTGAGAACTAAATCTCACTTATCAAGGATTGGAACCCTTATGGCATCTCTAAACTTATCATCCTTTATAGGATACGGTGTTGTTCACTCCATTACAATATAGCTTCGGTTCTTGCCTCTTTATAGGCAATGGGTCAGGTTCCACTTATTATAACCTGATTAGGCACGTTATTTGGGTTGTTTAGCGACAAAGGTGTTTGGGTCACTCATCTTTATATGTGGGGTTCACATCATAATAGTTTGAATAGGGACTATTCCATAATTAGTTTATCCCTATATTAACATAGCATTATAAGTTTCTAGCCTAATTGATTATCCCTATTTTATAACCATTTTAAACTCATTAACCGTTCCTTTGGTTTAGTGGTTCATAAAGTATGGATATTGAACTAGTATTCTCTCCTAGTCATCTAATGTTTATGATAGTATCCTTGCAGATGTGGCCATTCTCCCTTTGTGACTGTTGAGGGATTTATTTCAATAAATTCTTCCTAACCTTATATGATAAATACCTATTTAGCAATAAAGATGGGATAAATAGGTGTCCTGATTGTTTATCGGTTAACAATGGTCGAGATATATGGTAGGCATGAGCAATCTATCATTTAGAGATTAAGCCAATATCAGCCCAATCACTAATATAATTTCTCCTTAAGTATATCTAAAATGGTCTATTGTTGGATAAATTAGGGTAAATAGGAAGACATTGTAAATGGGGTATTAATATGATAGGGTTATACTATTAGGTTATCTGTATATTAATGTTAATGTGACAATTTAGAAATTAATATGGGAGAGGCTAGGGTCGATCTCATAGAAGGCCTCCTTTGGATCATTATCCATAATATTATAGCTTTAGTATAATCATATCCATGTTTTGCATTAGATAGGTTGATGTTAAAAATACACCCATGACATAATGCACCCCTATATGATTAACAGGGAAACTAAATATGAAACACCATAATATTAGGGGAAATATGACTCTCCCACTTATATCATTAACAATATAGTTGATGTTATACGTATTCTTTATTTTAAGTAGCTATGGACTCTCATTGCCTATTATAATGATGGTGCTTTCAAAGACAATGATAAAGGGCCTTTCTTATATTCAAATAAGATTTTAAAATAAAGTATAGGGAGATACTACTATATTTAACTAGATATAGAAATAGGTCTAAGATGATCAAAATTGATACTAATATGGTTATCATGTTAAATAATGATTGATATATAGATTTGGTATATCAAAGGTCTAAACCATTATATGATGTTGACCTTAATAAGTTTATCATAGCTAGAATTGAGGAAAATGATGAGATAACATCAACCAAGTTATAGAGTGGATCCTTATAAACAATTAGTGTTGAGTCACCATATGATGGAACATATAATAAACTTACAAAATATTGGTGTAATCTATTGACCATCACTCCCATTCTTTAGTATTAGGGATACGCACGTTGATAACTCAATAGGAGAATCAAATAATTTTTGATAAGATTAGCCTAAAAGATAGTTCATGGTTATTAAGTAGATAATATTTTAACTAATATAAACTATAAGGAATACTCCCTATTGGGATGATAGATTTAGCATAAATAAAATGCATGTGAATGATAGGATTCTTCAAGCATGAGCTATCTTTCCCTCGAAGGATAGAGATTAGCCCAATTAATTAGTATGGTGACTCAACACTAATTGTTTAATGGGTATAATGATTATAATGAAGGGTAGTCTAGAGAGGGGCCAATAGGTTAAGGATCATTATATTCTCCGTATAGGACTATTATCTATAATTACCTTATATTAAGATTAGATAAGAGTATAGATGATTATTTTAATCTAAGGGGTTATAATATGTTATTAGTTTACTAATTGGTTCATTCAATTAGTAAAGCATAAATAATAAATGAGTATTATTAAAGGAACTTCGATATAGTCATTATATAATAATCAATTTAACTATTTATATAAACTTAACCTATTAGATATACTTAATGATCCTCGATGAAGTATATTAATGACGTAAGTAATGGCTCGATAATTAAATAGGATAACTATTCCCATGATTAACAAACAATTAAGATAGTTATGCCTAATATGGGTTATGCCCTAGGACCATATTAAGAAACGGACCCTATATCTAACCCTAAACGAATTTACATGCCATATAATTATCTTAATTGCATGGTCAATTATACTAATTTTGGTCATTGGTAATATTGGTCCCCTATGACCCAATCTCCCTGTGATTAGACATAAAATTATCCATTTCTGTAATATTATTCCATCACTCTCTAATATAACTATGATCCCGGGAAACAAGATATATGTCGGGACCCAAATTTGGTAAGTTGAGGCACTTAAACCCATGCATTTAATATATGATGACATTAACCCATATTGCACTAAGGCTATTCCATGACAGGGCATATCGTTATAATATGTAATGCCCTCTATTATATTATATGTCTATTAACCTAAGATATTCCCATAAACCCACTATGGTTATTACCTATCTTATATGAGTTATTATAGAGTTTAATGTATGTGTTGGTCCATTATATCAATTAAAGAAATATAATATCATCGCTAAAGTGGAATATTATACCTAACATATTAATGTTAGGAGGACTCATCATATATGAATCCTTATCACTATGAGATAGTAGAATTTGGGTATAGGGAAAGCATCAACATATGCATAAATAGTTATATATCATTAATCATATACCATAAATCTATCCCACTTATACATTGTCATTCTCCAACGATATAAGAACAAGTATACCCTATTTATGGTCATAAATCATAAAATAATTATAGTAATCCCTACAATATCATTAGATATCATCACTTTATATAAGATATTCCCTGGTCCCATTAATCGATATATAACTATTTTTGTATAGGTAGGGAAGTTATAAATAGATGATCTCTATATATCATTATACCCTATGATCCCATGGAACATAACTAATGGGATAAGAGGTTAATAATTAAGCATTATATAAAATAACTATTTATATAGGGTATTTAAATAAGAACTAAGAGGCATGTTCCTTGGGATAACAATTTAGTCATGTTCATTGGACTATTAGCTTAACCTCGAAATATGTAATCATATTACGTGTACATTATGGTTAATAGTGTTGTCCTAATTAATCTCAACGTTTAGACATATTAGGAGATCAATCCCTAACTATTAGGATATGTTCTTACTTCTAATAGTTCTAATTGACTCGATTCTATGTGTATTTTTCTATAGAATAATATTATAGGGTTACTCCAACCTCTATATTTTGCGTCTTTTAGAGGATAATGATAATATTAATACTAGAAATTAGGAGTTAATATTACTATGTTATCTCTTCAATATTACCCTAGGATCATAGTTAGACTATACTTTGTAATAGACTAAATCGAGTGTACTTTTGGAAACGGATGTGTCCTATTAGCACATCTAACTAAAATATCCATAGAGTTGTAACTAAACTAGGTATATCATTACTCCATAAATGATATTGGAGTGGGTCTACTTGGGATATACCACATAATGCCCGGATAGTTATATCATCCATACAATGGTACTTTTAACTGGGTGTGAAGTGCTAGAATGTAAGCAAAAAGTACATCTATACTCTATGAATGTATGATAATAACCATTAGATACAAGGATGGACAAAGGTATTATTCCCATGATTAATAAATTGTTTATCTTTATTTGATAAATATCGGGTCATGATTAAGTTGTGCTAATAGGTCACCCTTACTAATACCCCGAGGTTGTGATAGGGCCATAAAACTCGTGTCAACTATCCTAGGATAATACCATGGGTCCTAGTACAATCTTATTTGATGGAGGCATAAACAGGTTATATCAATATTTAACTTGTATTTATTTTACTGATTTTGCTAGGACCCTAATAGAGCTATAATATAATTATGAAATTTAACGATTCTAAGTGATTAGCTAGTGATAGGGCCATAATGATTAGCGATATTGTACTAAATGTCCCCATTACTAATATAATAACCCAAACAAAAATATTAGTTGTGGTGGTCAGTGATTTAGTGTATTATTTGGCTAATATTCGAATAATCATTAGGATATATATAATATATTAATCGATATGTCCATTAATATGGATAGCAGATCGAAGATTATACCCTTATAGGGGTAGCCATGAAATGGAACCATCAAATTAGCCATATTTTCATGATCTTGCCATATTGTTATTATATTCCTTGTTTGGCCTTATATTTATATTATAGTTAGTGTTTTTTAATGAATAGGGTTATCAACATGTACATAAAGATATTAACCAAGATAAAGAGGTCAGAACCTTTTATATCATTTTTCTAGTTCTAATTAACTAAACTTAATTATCATAATACAGCCACATTCTATTAATGGTTAAGATTACCTTTGATTTATTCTTATTTACGGTTGTAAATAACCTATGATACTATAAAATGCATAAGGGATACGTATAGGTAAACTATAATACTATACCTTATTCTTAATGAGGGAGGGTACCTACAGCTTCACTATTTTGCCTCAACTCCATGGCTTCCATTCGATTACTAATATCCCTCACAAAGTGCATTAATTGACCCCATTGAGCTTGGGTCGCTTCTTGAAGCAATTTATTTTTAACTCTCTCCTCCACTTCATCTCCAACCACTCTTTTTTGCTTATCTCCCATGATTAGAAACCTACAAAGTTAGAGAAAACAAGAAAAAAAAAGCAATTGATGGAACCTTATGATAGCACTCCCTCACATGTTTGCACTCATATAAGATGTCACTCACACTCGTGTTTACACTCTTTTAGGCTTTTGCTATAATAATCTCACCCTCTTGCCTTTTACCACTCTTATTTTCTCCACTAAGCTTTTAATCGAACTAATTAGACAAATCTAGAAATACAACACAAATGGTAGAACTAAACTTGAATTCTTGAGAGTAAATCAAGGTGATTTGTAAGCTTCCCCACTCACTTAATTCATTCAATTTTGCTTCCAATTGTCGAATTCTGATTGTATAAGTTCCATGTGTGTTTGGAGTGCTTAGGCTTAATAACGATCTGTTTCTTGTAATTTGTTCAAAGATCACCCCTTGCTCATGTTCCACAAATCTAATTTAGTTCAGAATTTCAATTCTTGATTGTTCTAAACATCCAATCAACAAAAAACAGTTCTCTTTTGTAACCAATCAGATTGCTCTTTCTTTTTTCTTCTTTTTTCTCCTTTTTTTCTTTTTTTTAATAATCGGTAGAACATCACAAAAATTCTTTCTTTTGGTAGCCTTAGGATGTTTTCTGTCGGATTTGGAACAAGAAGAAAAATTTTGGACTTGGATTAATCAAGACAACAACGAATGAGACACAATATGATAGAAACTAATTAGACTTCTTTTTGTGTGTGTTTTTTTCGATTGAAACTGACTCAATTTGGACTAAAACGAAATTAACTACAAAGACATGAAATAAAACAAAAGATAATAAAAAAGAACTTGATTTATATTGAGAAAATGAAGTTAATTACAAATCAAACCTTTTCATTATATATATATATATATATATATATATAAGACTCAATTTATCAAGCGAAGGAACACGAGACTCAAACAAGAAAAGATATGGAAAAATAACAAGGAAGATGCAACAAAGAAAACAAGACAGATACAAAATAAAAGACATAAGGAATATGGATAACCAACCTGACTTTGCACCACCTAGGCTTTGATATCAACTTATTTGAACCCCACGTATAAAGATGAGAGACCCAAACACACCCAAGAATGCACCTAATCAGGTTGTAATAAGTGGAACCCAACTCGTTGCTTATAAGGAGGCAAGGACTCGAATCTATGATGCAATGGAGTGAAGAACGCCACACCCAATAAAGGATGATAAGTTTAGAGACACCACAAGGGTTGCAGCGCTTGATAAGTCAGATTTAGTTTTCAAAAGAGCAAAGGAAGAAAATTCTTTTAAATTTATTAACTCTCAAAATTATTATGTAAATCTGAAATAGAGCTAAACCAACATTTATATAGGCTAACACACTACTCCTAACCCTAAAAGGACTCTACTTTTCCTTGCACCCTAAGGAGAATAAAAAAAGACCCTAATGGTCTTAAAAACATATACAAATAATAGGGCTTACACATGGAGCACAAATCTGACTTAGATTGACAAGTCTTGAATCCCCCTCCTCTCTTAAGATGATTCCACATTGCTCCCTTGGGCCCTTGAAAGTGCATTTTGCCTAACACTCTTGAATCAGCCCATGGAGAGCTTCTTTAAGCTTCTTAGCCCTAGTCCACGCCATTAGACCATCTTTAATGTGTAATGGATCGGATCTTGAACTTGTAGACTCACCATCTTGGACCTTCCTTGGAGACACCACCTTGTTAATCCATTTAGCTCCATGGTTTCAATCATTCCCCCCTCTTTATAAGGATTCATCCTCGAATCTTCTTCATCAACATCTACATCAAAAGGAGAGAGATCGAAACATTGAAAGTTGCACTAATTCCATACTCACCTAGTAAATCAAGCTTACAAGCATTATCATTGACTCTTGTAACCATTTGAAAAGGGCCATCTCCACGTGATAGCAACTTGGAATGTCGTTGAGTCGTAAAACACCTTTTGCACATATGCACCTAAACCCAATGGCCTGGTTCAAAGATAACTTTCTTTCTCCCCTTATTGGCATTTGTTGCATACTCGCTCATTCTTCTTTTCAATGTGTTATCGTAGCTTCTCATGCAAGGACTTCACCAATTTTGCTTCTTTTTTTCTCACTATCTAAGCTAGAATACTTATCAACAAAAAAAGGCATCAAATCCAATGGAGTTAAAGAATTAAAACCATAAACTATCTCAAATGGTGAATAACCAGTAGTAGTATGCATAGTCTTATTATATGTAAATTCAACATGTGCCAAACACTCTTCCCAATTCTTAATGTTCTTTTTAGAATAGCACGTAATAGAGTACAAAGAGTTTGATTCACTACCTCGGTTTGGGCATTAGTTTATGGATGACAAGTAGTAGAAAACAACAACTTAGTTCCCAACTTACCCCCACAAAGTCTTCCAAGAGTAGTTCAAGAACTTGGCATCACGATTAGAAATGATACTCCTTGACATTCCATGCAAACATACTATCTCTTGAAAGAACTAATCCGAAATGTTGTTGGCATCATCCGTGTTATGGCAAGCAATGAAGTGTGCCATCTTTGAAAACCTATCAACAATAATGAAAACAGAATCCCTCCCTTTCCTAGTCCATGGTAGACCCAACACAAAATCCACGAAAAATGTCAACCCAAGGTCAACTAGGAATAGGTAATGGTGTCTACAAGCCTTGGGGTTTAATTTTAGATATAGCTTGCCTACATGTCACACACTTCTCACAAACCCTCTCTACATCCCTTTATATGTGACGCCAAAAGAAGCATTCAGTTAGAATAGCTAAAGTTTTGAAGACACCAAAATGCTCCATTAAGCCTCCCCCATATACCTCATGCACAACTAACTCTCTTAAAGAGCTCATAGGCACACACAACCTGTTTTAACGAAATAAATAATCCTCATGCCTATAAAACTTTCCAAAAGTAGTATTCTCACATGCATTAAACTCATTAGTAAAATATGGAGCATCTGCATAGCACTCCTTAAAATATTCAAATTCAAACAATTTTTAACTAAGTGTAGAGATTAGAGAATACCTAAGTGATAATGCATCGGATGCCATATTTTTCTTGCCTTGTTTATACTAAATCATGTATGGGAATGTATCAATAAATTCTACCCATCTCACATGTCTACAATTTAGCTTCCTTTGTCCCTTCAAATGCTTTACGGACTCGTGATCAGTATGTATGACAAACTCCTTAGGCCAAAGGTAGTGTTGCCATGTCTCTAATGCTCACACCAAGACGTAGAGCTCTTTGTCATACGTAGGGTAATTTAGGCAACCCCACTTAATTTCTCACTCGAAATATGCTAAAGGCTTCTTTTCTTGCATTAAAATTGCACCAGATGCCAACACCCGATGCATCACATTCAATTTCAAATGTTTTAATGAAATTAGGTAATGCAAGTAAAGGAGCAAAAATCAACTTTTCTTTAATTAAAGCAAATTCCTTTTCTTGCTCATCTCCCCATTTCAACCCCACACTCTTCTTAACAACTTCAGTTAGTGGTGCCATGATGGTATTGAAATCTTTGATGAATCGCCAATAGAAACTCGCCAAACCTTGAAAGCTTCTCACATCACTAACCGACTTAGGTGTAGGCCAACCTTGATTGCCTTTACCTTTTATTCATCAACCTTAATGCCTCTTGCACTAACTACAAAACCCAAAAACACCAGCTGATCCGTGCAAAAGTTGCTCACTTCTTGAGGTTAGTAAACAACTTTTCCTTACGCAAAACTCTTAGAACTTATTTTAGATGATTAACATGCTCTTCTAATGTTTTACTATATATATTAGAATATCATCAAAGTATACTATAGCAAATTTGCCTAAAAACTAATGCAAGACATGGTTTATAAGACACATGAATGTACTAGGTGCATTAGTAAGGCCAAACGGCATAACTAACCACTCATATAGACCATGTTTTGTTTTAAAGGTACTTTCCACTCATCACATTCACCCATTCTTATTTGATGATAACTAGATTTTAAATCGATTTTAGAAAACACACAAGCACCATACAACTCATCAAGCATATCATTTATCTAGGAATGGGATGTCTATACTTTACCGTTATCTTATTGATTGCACAAAAATCAACACACATCCTCCAAGTCTCATACTTCTTAAGCACAAGCAAAACTGGAATGACGCATGGTCTCATACTCTCATGCACATATCCCTTGGCCATCAATTCCTCTACTTGTCTTAGTAGCTCCTTCGTCTCCTCCGAACTACTTCTATAAGCTGGTCAATTAGGAATTTTCCCTTCAAGAATGAAATCAATTTGTTGTTCCATCCCATAAATTGGTGGTAATCCATGCTCAAGCTCTTCGATAAACACATCTTCAAAATACTATAAAAGAGACATTACCACTAGGAAGAGAAGAGTTAAGATCTTTACTTTTCAAAAATACTTCCTTATACACAAGTACAAGTACTTTTTGTTTCGACTAGATTGCTCTCTTAATCTCTCTCGTTTTTTTTTTTTTTGCATAAAAACTTGCATTCTCTCTTTGCTCTTTTGGCCTCTCTTTCCTTTTTCCTTTTTGAATTCACAGCCACAATCCCCTTTCCATTCTTTTTTTCACTCATTTTACTTTTGTTTTCCTCACACAACTCCCTCTTTTCTTCACTACTTCTCAACCTCACTTGATCTTCATAAATCTGTTTCGGAGTCAAAGGTACAAGAGTTACACTTTTCCCCTTAAAAATAAGAGAGTAACGATTTCTAAACCCATCATGCATGACTCACCTATCAAATTGCCAAGGATGGGCTAGTAACACATGACTAGTTTGCATGGGTACAACATCACACATTACTTCATCTTGGTACCTACCTATAGAAAATGGCACAACTACTTGTTTAATCATCCTCACTTCTCCACAATCATTAAGCCATTGAAGTTTATATGGCCTAGGATGTTTAACACAAGTCAAACTAAGTTTCTCAACCAGAGTAGTACTAGCAACATTAGTACAACTTCCCCCATCTATGATAAGACTAGATACCTTTCCTATAACATGGCAACATATGTGAAAGATATTGTCTCACTACTCCTCTTCTTTATCCCTTAATTGGATACTTAGGGCTCTTCTTACAACAAGCATTTCTCCATGTATAGCATGCTTTATCCCATCATTATCATCTTCTAATGGCGGCATCTCATCATCATTCTCACACTCACTTTTAGATTCATACACGCCATCTCGAATCACCATTTCTCGCTTGTTTAGACATTGCAAAGCAATATGTCCCCTAACCAAACACTCGAAACACTTAATATCATGGTTCTTAAGAGTTTGGGTTCTAGAAGTACCTTTGTCTTTGCTGAATTCAAAATTCGTTTTAGGCTTGCTCTCCTCAACATTGGGCTTAAATATAGGCTTCTCTTCGTTCTTCTCCAATTGTTCTTCCAAAATGAAGAACTTGTCTGCTGTCCAATATGTGAATTACCCTTGTGTTTGAGTTGCCTTTCTATTTTCCTTACTAAGTGTATCAACTCTTCCAATTCGATATAATGTTGCAATTCCACAATGTTTGCAATCTCACAGCTTAGCCCACCTACAAGTCAAGCCATAGTAGCCTCTTGATTCTCCACAATATTTGCATGTGTCATGGCTATTTCCATTTCTTTGTAGTACTCATCAACCGACTTTGTACCTTGAGTTAGCCTTTATAGCTTTTGATGCAAATCTTGATAGTAGTGATTAGGAACAAATCGTTTCTTCATAACAGCCTTCATCTCATCCCAAGTTGTAATAGAATGCTCTCCATTTCATCATCTCTCTAAAACCATGCGATCCCACTAAACAACAACATAGGATGTGAACTATGCAGTAGTAGATTTCACCCTTTTTGCCTCCGAATACTCATAACAATCAACATACAAATTCACACTTTCTCTCCATTCAAGATACAATCGGGATCATTTTTACCTTTGAATGTAGGGATGGTCGGTTTAAGCCCATTGTTGTTGTTTTCATAACCATTATGCCCCACTTTTTGGTTGCTCAAAACCATGGACCCATTCATGATGATCACTACCTCGGGCTCCACGTCCACCACAACCTCTATTACCATGCCCACCTCTTGCATTTTGCACAAAAGATGCATGATCATCAAACTCTTCCTCCACTTGAAGCTAGAAGGCAAGTATGAGATGAAGAGGAGTTTTTTGAACTTTCTTATTTTTTCCTCAACTCCATGGCTTCTATTTGATTGTTAATATCCCTTATAAAGTGCATTAATTAACCCCATTGAGCTTGGGTCACTTGAAGCAATTTATTTTCAACTCTCCCCTCCACTTCATCTCCAACCACTCTTTTTTGCTTATCTCCCATGATTAGAAACTTACAATGTTAGAGAAAATTAGAAAATTAAAGCAATTGATAGAACCTCATAATAGCACTCCCTCACGTGCTTGCACTCGTATAAGATGTCACTCACACTCATGTTTAGGCTTTGCTATAATAATCTCACCCTTTTGCCTTTTACCACTCTTATTTCCTCTACTAAGCTCTTTATGAAACTAATTAGACAAATCTAGAAATACAACACAAATGGCAAAACTAAACTTAAACTCTTAAGAGTAAATCAAGGTGATTTTGTAGGCTTTCCTACTCTCTCCTCAATACATTCAATTTGGTTTCCAATCATCAAATTCTGATTGTATAAGTTTCACGTGTGTTTGGAGTGCTTAGGCTCAATAACAACCCGTTTCTTGTAATTTGTTCAAAGATCATGTCTTGCTCATGTTCCACAAATCTAATTTACTTCAAAATTTCAATTGTTCTTTATAAACATTCAATCAACAAAACACACTTCTCTTTTGTAACCAATAAGATTGCTCTTTCTTTCTTTCTTCTTTTTTTTCTTTAGTTAGTAAAACATCATAACAATTTTTTCTTTTGGTAGCCTTAGGACGTTTTCTTTTCGATTTGGAATAAGAAGAAAAATTTTCAAATTTGAATGACAAGATAGACTTGGATTACACAAGACAATAATGAATGATATAGAATAGGATAGAAACTAATCAAACTGTTTTTTGTGTTTTTTTTTCAATTGAAAAATTGACTCAATTTGGACTAAAATGAAATTAACTACAAAGACATGAAATACAACAAAAGATAATGAAAAAAACCTGATTTATATTGAGAAAAAAAGTTAAAAACAAATCAGACCTTTTCTTATATATATATATAAGACTCAATTTATCAAGTAAAGGAGTACGACACTCAAACAATAGAAGATATATCAAAATAACAAGGAAGACGCAATAAAGAAAACAAGGCAGATATGAAATAAAAGGTACAAGGACTATGGATAACCATCCTGACTTTGCACAACCTAGGCTCTAATATCAATTGATGTGAACCCCACATATAAAGATGAGAGACCCAAACACCTTTGTCACTAGACAACCCCAAGAACACGTTCAATTAGGTTATAATATGTGGAACCCGACCCATTGCCTATGAGGAGGCAATAATACAATGGAGTGAAAAACTCCACACCCTATGGAGGATGATAAGTTCAAAGATGCCACAAGGATTGCAATCCTTGCTAAGTTAGATTAGTTCTCAAAACAATAAAGGAAGAAAATCCTTTCAGATTTATTAACTATCATAATTATTGTGTGTCCGACATAGAACTAAACCAGGCTTTAAATTATCTAACACACCACTCCTAACCCTAAAAGAGTTTTACTTTTCCTTGCCACATAAGGAGAATAGAAACAGACCCTAATGGTCTTAAAAACATATGCAAATAATAGGGCTTAAAACATAGAGCTCAAACTAACTTCATTAATTAGTTCTAATTATAATTAAGCTAGATATAGCAAAGTAGGCCAAATATGATTTAAGGAGTCCAATCTTGGACTTGGATCAAATTGACAAATCTTGCATCCCCCACCTCTCTTAAGATAGCACCACATTGCTTCCTTGGGCCCTTGGAAGTGCATTCTACCCCACACTCTTAAATCAGCCCATAGAGAGCTTATTTAAGCTTATTAGCCCTAGCCCATGTCATTGGACCATCTTTAATATGTAATGGATCAGATCTTGGACTTATAAACTCACCATCTTGAACCTTCCTTGGAGACACCACCTTGTTGGTCCATTTAGCTCCATAGTTTCCATCAATGATGGTATAGGTAATGTCTCCTCATGAATGTAATTGTTATTTATGAATAAAATAGTTAAAATGATTATAAAGGGAGAGAATGATAAAGGGGGTAATCTATATTAACCTTGAAAGATATCATATCGGTGGATATTCTTTTATTGATCATAGGTTAAGTTCCATAAGGCTAATATACTATACCGAGTGTGGCAAAAATAATTAATGTGGCATACCCTATTATAGCATACCCATATTAATAGAATCTAGTGTCTCATACACGGATTGGATAGAGAGATAGGATTGACCTATGATCAATAGGGGTTTATCATAATTTTAGGCTCAAGTTTGCCAAGAAGACAACTATTGTTATATGGTAATTGGAATATTCATAATTGAAACAATTATAAAATCATTAAGGAGTGCCATTCTTAAGACTTGTCGCACACAATATATATGGGAGATATGGTAGGAAGATATTATATCGGAGGAGTTATTGGTTAAGAAGATATGGCCTATAGTATATCATGATCAATTCATGAATAGTTTATCAAGAATCACTATGTCTTCTCTATAGAAGGCCCTATCATGCTCTAAGAAATTCATGTGGAAGACATTCACCACGAGTGGTTCAAATAGTTTGATAACTCAATCTCTCCTTCTCATGAAAAGACATGCCCTAGAGATACCTTTATAAGTAAATTTATACTCATGATAAAATAGTAATGGCTTTGCATGGAGATTATATTCATAAGACAAATGAATATAAAGGAGTATATCTACAAGGAGGCAATCCCTCTTGGTGATCGAGTGGTAGTCTTGATAAACTATTCATGAATTGATCACGATACACTATATTCCATATCATCTTAACCAATAACTCCTCCGATATAATATCTTCCTACCATATCTAAATATATTATCCATGATAGTATAATATTGATCAACTAATAATATACTAAATCCTATTTACATAGTAATCGGATAAAGGTGTGCCCTTATAAAGGTATCCTTACACAAATATGTTTTTTTACTAGAATTGTCGTATAGCATATTATTATACCTTTCAATTATGGTAGTTATTAAGCAAGGATAATAACTAAACCAGCCTTTAAATAGGCTAAAAACCTCACTCCTAATGCTAAAAGGACTCTACACTCCTTGCCATCTAAGGAGAACATAAACAAACCCTACTTGGACTTGAAAGAATATGAAAATAATAGGGCTTAAAAAATTGAGCCCAAATCCAACTTAATTAATTAGTTCTAATTATAATTAAGTTAGATATAACAAAATAGGCCCAATATAATTTAAGGAGCCCAATCTCAAACTTGGATCAGATTGACAAGTTTTGGATCCCCTCTTCTCTTAAGATGGCGACACAATGCTCCCTTGGGCCCTTGGAAGTGCATTCTTCCCAACACGCTTAAATCAGCCCATGGAGAGCTTCTTTAAGCTTGTTAGCCCTAGCCCACCTCATTGGACCATCTGTAATATGTAACGGATCAAATCTTAGACTTGCAAACTCATAATCTTAGATCTCTCTTGGAGACGCCACCTTGCTAGCCCATTTGGCTCGTTGGTTTCCATTAATACAACCTGGACTTTCTTTATTCTCATTAGTATCAAATGTGGCTGTTATGATATGGCCAAAAATATAACTGATTTTACATATAGTGGATAGCTAGGGAGAGGAACAATCTTGATCTAAAGATATGTATGAAATATTTCCCATTATAGGATGGATTATTGATGAATTTATTAGAGACATAAATTATTGTTAATAAGTGCAATGTCCATCTAAGTGTAATTATAAGTCTTATTAAGGGGGAATGTGATCTAGGGCTTATAATCTCCTATAATGGCTAACTAAATTAGGCCTATATAGTTTTATTCAACTATAGTTATATGTTTTATAACAATCATGCCATGAGCTATCTCAATTCTCTCCCTCTCTCTCACCCCTACTCTCTCTAGTTTGATAATTATAAAGTGATCAACTTATCACACTAATGAGTCTAGTGATTTAGCTAACATGTTTATAGGCCCCAAAAGATATTTGGATAGAGTAGGTCAATAATCCATATACCATTCAATGCTATCTAAAGATATAATTCATTGGTATCCAATTTAATAATCATATCATACTATTGGTATATTATTTATGAACTTACTATCGATTACAATATATCCGAGTGATGATAATTTGCCATCATGGTACTATCAACCCCTATAGAGATATATAATGTTAAAGGTTTAAATATAACTAGGAGGTTGGGAGAAACTATATCAAACATAGTTATTAAAGGTTTGAGTGAACATAGCCATGATAATTTTATTAATGTATAGTTATCACATTACGTTTGTTTATAACCCTCTATATTGAAAGATGGTGTACTTCATCCCCAACAAGCCACATAAATTAATACTCATAAGGGAGGTTAAATTACGATGTAAGTAAAATTCCCATGATGTTACCCACCTTTACCATAGATTTGGGAGAAAGTATATCTCCTCTCAAAGGGTGGTTAGCATAACTTATTTTAGGTCAATAGTATAGCTTATATCATGAATGATATAAATTCTTTCCTAACATTACTTATTTTAGCCTAATCAAATAAGTAAATATATAACCCCATCCTAATAATAATATTACATTTGTTCCCCTTATAATAGAATAGGGAAAATATCAATATAATTTTAAAGGTAATATGTGGGTGGTCTTATAAAGTTATATATTGGGAAACTATCAATATTAAATATGATGACCTATTTGGAACATGATGGGCCTATAACTAGCCTAATATAGATAGGCAATATTTTACAATGTCCATGATTATTTTAACCACTTTTTGATTAATGATTATCCTACATAGTTAAAAGAACACTTGGTGTCCCTATATTATAATATCGGGAGGGTTATTTGCCCCACTATTGATAAAAGATATTATCAAATAGGAAACTATTTGTAAGTTTCATACAACCATAAATATTAACGAGTTATAGTGAATTAATATGAAATGGTCACTTTGTGGACATGAGTGTCGATTAGAGAAGTTATAAACTTATGATTATAACTCTCATTGAAGAGAATGTACCTCTTAGTAAGGAATCAAAATATTGGTAGTTTATAATTAAATAGTAAATATATAATTATGCTTGTTAGATTAAGTAGCAATGATAATTACAAGAACAATTTCCTAACATTGATGAATATGAGCTTATAACATCTATGATATGTGGATATTCTCTAGAAATTCAACTAATATAATGACCCTTCTCCCTCTTACCAGATAAGCTACCAATATTTCGAATGTTATTATATCTCATATGTTTGCCTTGATTATTATCCTCTAACAAATAATAGTCAGCAAAAACATACGAGATATAATCACCCAACATTATATGGTTATATATCTCCTTACCGATATTATAGAAAGGATAAGTACTCCGCATATTAATAACATTAAAGAAGATTATTGTCTATCAATCCCTCTTTAATATTGGCCTTATAGGTATAATATCAATAACATTATGCCCAATATTAAGCATTACCTATAGGTCTCCAATAGTAATATAGTTTCCATTATTTCATATAGGGACCCTAAGGGGTGGTTATATTATACTATCTCCAAATATGAATATTAGTGGATCTATAATTATCCCCAACCATGTAGCCTATTAAATGATAAGCTATTGATACGGTGATTATAATTAAGCTATAGGGTAGAGATGGCCTAATATGTTTACATCAATAGGGGGTAACTACACCTCTCTATATTATATTCTTACACATTTAATCTATTCATCCACTCTAACCTATATATACGAGATATAAATGGGACTAAGAGAGAGATAGGAAATGTGAAATGTGCAAGAATGCTGTACTTGTATGAGAGGATACTATTGGGTTAAAAGACTTAACTATGGAGGAGGCCTAAGGCAATATACCTAATATCAATGGCCCCCTAGAATTATAGTAATAGTTGGATGACACTACTAGTTAAGCATAATACCTATTTTTAATAGGTCAACATTATAGTATTAAAATCTCCAAAATGATGACAATTTTCTTATATATAAATGGACGATTATGACCTTAGCTACATATCAATAGTAGGGGTAAAAGATAACCTATAGACAACTTTATAAAATCGGGGAGATTTTAACTTATAATAACTTTATCAATTAGTAAATACTGTCATCTATTTTGAGGATTATATTTATTATATATGTGGGGAATATTCTATATACTATAGGTTATATTATGATAAGGAGTACCCCTCCAATCCATTAGCTTATATACCTATATCATTACCTAAAGGTTATTGTTAAATTAGTGAAATATACTTTCGTAATTAGCATTAATGTGTCATTAGTGATAATCAGTAAATTATAATGTGGAGGAGTACTCTTACTTGTATAGGCTATTATAATTGGCCTAGTATAGGCTAACAGGGTCTATAAATTACTTTCTCCTTATAAGTACTATATTTTTTTCTCTTTATAATCAGATTTATCACTCAAATGATTTATGAGATTATAGGCCTCTAGGTATATGGTAATTTAGTGAACAATTGTATAGTTCTTGTGAATATTCACTATAGTATTGGGTAAAAAATGGGGTTCCTCTATAATCGTACCATTGTAAGTAACTTATTATTATTATGAGGCTATATAATTCAACTCTATATATCTAATGGAAGTTTGGCCATATAACTTTACTGTAGAGATATTATGAGGTGACTAATAATCAATTAGACATACTCTTTAACGTATTCCTCTATAGCTTATCATAAAGTCCCTAAGTTATGCTTAAGGTATAATCAATATTATACATGGGTAATCTATTGTTCGGATAATGAACTCGGCATTATATTGCCAACAAGTATCTTATATTACCAATTAGTCAACCTGCACTATTAGTCGACCTATTAAATTCATTTATGGATTTATATTATTAGGGTGTATCGATAATCATGATAGGCCTATTAAATTCTAAAGGAGTTTTACTATTGATAATGTAGCCCAATCTATAATTATACCTTTTATAGATTGAATTTTGCTTAGACTAAAGGTCCTCATTGACATGAGATTAGGCCCAAGGTGTTAGGTAGTAAACAAATGATAGTTTTATTCCATCGGCATATAATTATATGGATTTTAGTTTGGGCCAATATAAGTCATGAGTGATAATGCCAATATAAGCCCAATCACTAATATAATTTCTCCTTAAGTATATCTAAAATGGCCTATTGTTGGATAATTAGGATAAATAGGAAGACATTGTAAATGGATCAAATATAATTGACACTCATTCTTATATGAAAGATAAAAACACATTGTAATAAAGTATGGAAAGGGGGCATAATTGGAGATGTCTTTTTACAATCTTTTCTAAATTGATGAGAATAAAGACAAGGCTGTATTGATGAAAACCAAAGAGCCAAATGGGCGAGCAAGGTGGTGTCTCCAAGGAGATCCAAGATGGCAAGATTACAAGTCTAAGATCTGATCCATTGCATATTAAAGATGGTCCAATAATGTGCGAGTAGGGTTAAGAAGCTTATAGAAGCTCTCCATGGTCTAATTCAAGAGTGTTAGGCAGAATGCACTTCCAAAGGTCCAAGGGAGCAATATGGCACCATCTTAAAAGAGGAGGTGAATCAAAGACTTGTTAATCTGATCCAAGTCCAAGATTGGACTCCATAAATTATATGGAACCTATTTTGTTATACTAGCTTAATTATAATTAGACTAATTAATTAAGTCAGATTTGGGCTTTGGGTTTTAAGCCCTAGTATTTGCATATGCTTTTAAGTCCATTAGGGATTTTTTTTTTCATTTTTCTTAGGTGGCAAGGATGCATAAAGTCCTTTTAGGGTTAGGAGTGGCATGTTTAGCCTATTTAAAGGTTGGTTGAGCTTTGTTTTAAGAAGAAAATAATTTTGAGAGTTAATAAATCTAAGAGGATTTTCTTCCTTTATTCTTTTGAGAACTAAATCTAACTTATCATGGATTGCAACCCTTGTGGCATCTCTGAACTTTTCATCTTCCATTACATGTGGCATTCTTCCTTTCCAAATTCAGTTAGTTCCAATTAAAAAAACATAAAAAGAAGTCTGATTTGTTTTGCCTTGTTGTATCTCATTTATTATTGTCTTGCTTAAATTCAATTCAAGTTAGTTCTAGTATCATTCTTAGTGTTCGAAAACTTAAAATTCTTATCTGAATTGGTTTATCAATTTTTTATTCCGAATCTATTCGAAATTTGATTCTTGGAAAGTGAAGTTGTTAAGTCACTTGCAATAACGTTCTTGTGTTGTTTGGATTAGTTTGCAAAAGAACCAAAGGAGTGAGTTAGAGTGGTAAAAAGCTAGAGAGTTTGAACATATTAAAGAAAAGGCTAAAAGAGAGCAAACACAAGCTTTGAGTGGCATCAATTTTAGTGAAACTCGTGAGGGAGTGTGTGTGAGAAATTTTTATTATTAATGAATTTTATGTAGGTTTTAAACATGTCGGAAGATAAAAATCCTAAAGGAGAGGGTGAACTGATAGTTGATAATGATGTTTGTGGTAAGTCATTGGTAATTATGCACGCTTGAAGCACAAAAGTGAAAAGTGAGGAGGAGGCATGGAGAGATAATAATTTTCATACCCGTTGTCATGTCGTCCATAATAAGGTCCGTCGTTTGATAATAGATGGGGGTGGTTATGTCAATGTTGCTAGTCCCGAGTTAGTAAAAAAAAAATTTGAGTTTGCTAGTAATTGAACATCCTAGGCCATATACATTGCAATGGGTAAATGAGTGTGGAGAAGTCGAAGTAAACAAACAAGTGATAATGTCTTTTTCTATTGGGAGATATAAGGATAACGTTTTGTGTGATGTTATGCCGATGAGAATGGATCATATTTTGCTAGGACAACCTTGGCAAGTTGTTAGAAAAGTGACATATAATGAGTTTAGCAATAAATGTTCATTTGAAATAAGGGGATGAAAAGTAACACTTGTTTCATTATCACCTAAGCAATTTTGTGAGGATCAAATGAGCTTGAGATAAGAAATTGAGAGAAAAAAAGTTGAGATTACTCAAACTTTCATTCATAACGATGGCTATGCTGTCTGCTGATTTTGTGGTTGTTGAGAGCACTCAAATTTTCAATCATAATGATGACTATGCTGTTCTCAATAAAGAGTTAACCAAGGGTGATTACAAGCCCAAGGTTGAGGCATCCAAATTCAATCTTAATTTAAGAGAACTAGCGCTTAAAGAGAAGTTAGAGAGTATTAAATGAGAAGAGTTTATGTTCATTGAAGATTTAGAAAAACAATAAGAAGAGCCAAAAGAGGATGAGTTTGATAATCTTGTATCCGTGTAAGAGGAGGAAGACAATGAGAAGATTGTGGATGCTGAAAAGAATATACCATATATTGAATTTATCCTTCCGGAGGAGACTAATGATAACAAACTCAAATCTAAATTTTTTTGGCCATTATTTGTTAGTATCTTACAGTTTGGGTATGTATTTTTGATACTTTGTTATTACAAGATTCGAGGATGAGTGTTCTCCAATTGAAGGAGTATGATGAACATCAAGACAAAGATTTGAGGATGAATCTTTTTGAGAAAAGTGGGAATGATGAGAAAGTCAAGGTTGTATTGATGGAAACCAAGGAGCCAAATAGGCCAACAAGGTGGCGTCTCCAAGGGAGATCTAAGATGGTGAGTTTGTGAGTCTAATATTTTATCCATTACACATAAAGATGGTCCAATGAGGTGGGCTATGGCTAAGAAGCTTAAAGAAGCTCTCTATGGGCTGATTCAAGAGTGTTGGGCAGAATGCACTTTCAAAGGCCGAAGAGAGTATTATGGCACCATTTTAAGAGAAGAGGGGGATTCAAGACTTGTCAATCTGATCCAAGTTTAAGATTGGGCTCCTTAAATTATATTAGGCCTATTTTGTTGTATCTAACTTAATTATAATTAGAACTAATTAATTAAGTTGGATTTGGGCTCAATGTTTTAAGCCCTATTATTTTCGTATTCTTTCAAGTCCATTAGGGTTTGTTTATGTTCTCCTTGATGGAAAGGATGTGTAGTGTCCTTTTAGGATTAGGAGTGGCATGCTTAGCCTATTTAAAGGTTGATTTAGTTTTGTTACAAACTTAGACAATAATTTTTAGAGTTAATAAATTTGAGAGGATTTTCTTCCTTTGTTCTTTTGAGTACTAAATGTGACTTGTCAAGGATTGCAACCCTTATGGTGTCTCCGAACTTATCATCCTCCATAGGGTGTGGCGTTCTTCACTCCATCGTAATATAGCTTCGGTTCTTGCCTCCTTATAGGCAACGAGTCAGGTTGCTCTTATTATAACTTGATTGGTCATGTTCTTGGGGTTATCTAGCAACAAAGGTATTTGGGTCTCTCATCTTTACACGTGGGGTTCACCTCATAAATAGTTTAGATAGGGGTTATGCCATAATTAGTTTATCCCTATATTAACATAGCATTCTAAGCTTCTAGCCGAATTGATTATCCCCATATTGTAACCATTTTAAACTCATTAACCATCCTTTTGGTCTAATGGCTCATAAAGTATGGATATTGAACATGTATTCTCTCCTAATCATCTAATGTTTATAATAGTATCCTTGTAGATGGGGCCATTCTCCCTTTATGATGGTTGAGGGATTTATTTCAATAAATTCTTCCTAGCCTTATATGATAAATACCTATTTAGCAATAAAGATGGGATAAATAGGTGTCATGATTATTTATCAATTAATAATGGTCAAGATATATGGTAGGCATGAGCGATCTATCATTTATAGATTAAGCCAATATCAACCCAATAATTGATATAATATCTCCTTAAGTATATCTAAAATGGTCTATTATTGGATAAATTAGGATAAATAGGAAGACATTGTAAATGGGGTATTAATATGATAGGGCTATACTATTAGGTTATCTATATATTAATGTTAATGTGAGAATTTAGAAACTAATATGGGAGAGGCTAGGGCCCATCTCATAGAAGGAGTCCTCGGAATCATTATCCATAATGTTAGAGCTTTAGTATAATCATATCCGTGTTTTGCATTAAATAGGTTGATGTTAAAAATACACTAGTGACATAATACACCCCTATATCATTAACAAGGAAACTAAATATGAAACACCATAATATTAGAGGAAATATGACTCTCCACTTATATCTTTAACAATATAGTTGATGTTATACGTATTCTTTATTTGAAGTAGCTATGGACTCTCATTGCCTATTATAATGATGGTGTTTTCAAAGACAATGATCAAGGGCCTCTCTTATAGTCAAATAAGATTTTAAAATAAAGTATAAAGAGATACTACTATATTTAATTAGATACAGGAATAAGGTCTAAGACCATCTAAGTTGATACTAATATGGTTATCATGTTAAATAATAATTGATATATAGATTTGGTATATCAAAGGTATAAACCATTATATGATACTGACCTTAATAAGTTTATCATAGCTAGAATTAAGGAAAATTATGAGATAACATCAACTAAGTTATAAAGAGGATCGCTATAAATAATTAGTGTTGAGTCACCATATGATGGAGCATATACTCGTACTTACAAAATATTGGTGCAATCTATTGACCATCACTCCCATTCTAAAGTATTAGGGATACGCACATTGATAACTCAATAGGGGAATCAAATAATTTTTGATAAGATTGGCCTAAAAGGTAGTTCATGGCTATTAAGTAGATAATAGTTTAACTGAAATAAACTATAAGGAAAACCCCCTATTGGGATGATAGATTTGGCATAAATAAAATGCGTGTGAATGATAGGATTCTTCAAGCATGAGCTATCTTTCTCTCGGAGGGTATAGAGATTAGCCTAATTAAATAGTATGGTGACTCAACACTAATTGTTTAATGGGTATAATGATAATAATGAAGGGTAGTCTAGAGAGGGGCCAATTGGTTAAGGACCATTATATTCTCCACATAGGACTATTATCTATAATTACCTTATATTAAGGTTAGATAAGAGTATAGATGATTATTTTGACCTAAGAGGTTATAATATCTTATTATTTTACTAATTGGTTCATCCAATTAGTAAAACATAAATAATAAACAATTATTATTAAACTTCGATATAGTCATTATATCAATAATCAATTTAATTATTTATATAAACTTAACCGATTAGATATACTTAATGGTCCTTAATAAAGTATTTCAATGAAATAAGTAATGGCTTAATAATTAAATAAGATAACTATTCCCATGATTAATAAACAGTTAAGATAGTTATGCCCAATATGGGTTATGCCCTAAGATCATATTAAGAAAGGGACCCTATATCTAACCCTAAGCGAATTTGTAGGCCATAAAATTATATTAATTACATGGTCAATTATAATGTTGGTCATTGGTAATATTGGTCCCCTATGACCCAATCTCTCGATGATTGGACATAAAATTATCCGTTTGTGCAATATTATGCCATCACTCTCTAATATAACCATGATCCTAATAAACAAGGTATATGTTAGGACTAAAATTTGGTGGGTTAGGGCACTCAAACCCATGTATTTAATATATGATGACATTAACCCATATTGTACTAAGGCTATTCCATGATAGGGAATACAGTTCTAATTGTAATACCCTATATTATATTATATGTCTATTAACCTAAGATATTCCCATAAGCCCAATATGGTTATTGCCTATCTTATGTGAGTTATTATAGAGTTTAATGTACGTTTTGGTTCATTATTGATGGAAACCATGGAGATAAATGGACCAGCAAGGTGGTGTCTCCAAGGAAGGTCCAAGATGGCGAGTTTACAAGTCCAAGGTCTGATCCATTACATATTAAAGAGGGTCCAATGATGCGGGGTAGGGCTAAGAAGCTTAAAGAATCTCTCTATGGGCTAATTTAAGAGTGTTGGGTAGAATGAACTTCTAAGGGCCTAAAGGAGCAATGTGGCGCCATCTTAGGAGAGGAGGAGGATCCAAGACTTGTCAATCTTATCCAAGTACAAGATTGGGCTTCTTAAATCTTGCTTGGGCCTATTTTGTTATATCTAGCTTATTTATGATTAGAACTAATTAATTAAGTCAGTTTGGGCTCTATATGTTAAGCTTTATTATTTGTATATGTTTTTAAAACGATTAGGGTATTTTTCTATTCTCCTTAGGTGGCAATGAAAAGTGGAGTCCTTTTAGGGTTAGGAGTGGCATGTTAGCCTATTTAAAGGCTGGTTTAGTTCTATTTTAGATTTACACAATAATTTTAAGAGTTATTAAATTTGAGAGGATTTTCTTCCCTTTTTTTTTTTTTTTTTTTGAGAACTAAATCTAGCTTATCAAGGATTGCAACTCATATGGCGTCTATAAACTTAACATCCTCTATAGGGTGTGGCATTCTTCACTCCATTGCATCATAGTTTTGGTTCTTGCCTCCTTTTAAGCATTGAGTCGGGTTTCGCTTGTTATAACTCTGATTGGGTGTGTTCTTAGGGTTCTCTAGCAAAAAAGATATTTGGGTCTCTCATCTTTATACATGGGGTTCACATCAATTATATCAATTAGAGAGATATAATATTGTTGCTAAAGTGGAATATTATACCTAACATATTAATGTTAGGAGGATTCATATATAAATCCTTATTACTATGAGATAGTAGAATTTGGATATAAGGAGAGCATCAACCTATACATAAATAGTTATATATCATTAATCATATACCATAAATCTATCCCACTTATACATTGTCATTCTCCAATGATATAAGAATAGTATACCCTATTTATGGTCATAAATAATAAAATAATTATAGTAATCCCAACAATATCATTACATGTCATCACTTTATATAGGATATTCTCTAGTCCCATCGATTGATATATAACTATTTATGTATAGGTAGGGAAGTTATAAATAGATGATCTCTATGTATCATTATGCCCTATGATCCTAAGGAACATGACCAATGGGATAAGAGGTTAATAATTAAGCATTATATAAAATAACTATTTATGTAAGGTATTTAAATAAGAACTAAGAGGCATGTTCCTTGGGATAATAATTTAGTCATGTTCCTTGGACTATTAGCTTAACCTTAAAATATGTAATCATATTATGTGTATATTATGGTTAACAATGTTATCCTAATTAATCTCCACATTCGGACATATTGGGATATCAATCCCTAACTATTAGGATATGCCCTTACTACTAATAGTTCTAATTGACCCATCTATGTGTATTTTTCTATAGAATGATATTATAGGTTACTGCAACCTCTATATTATGCCTCTTTTAGAGGACAATGATAATATTAATATGGGAAATTAGGAGTTACTATTGCTATGTTATCTCTTCAAGATTACCACAGGATCATAGTTAGACTACACGTTGTAATAGACTAAATCATGTGTGCTTTTGGAAACTATTGTGTCCTATTAGCACAACGTACTGAAATATCCATAGAGAGTTGTAACTAAATTAGGCATATCCTTACTCCATAAATGATATTGGAGTGGGTCTACTTGGGAAATACCACATAATGCCTTGATAGTCATATCGTCCATACAATGGTACTTTTAACTAGGTGTGAAGTGCTAGAATGTAAGCAAAAAGTAAATCTATACTCTATGAATGTATGATACCAACCATTAGATACAAGGATGGATAGTGGTATTATTCCCATGATTAATAAATAGTTTATCTTTATTTGATAAATATCGGGTCATGATTAAGTTGTGCTAATAGGTCATCCTTACTAATACCCCAAGGTTGTGATAAGGCCATAAAACTCGTGTCAACTATCATAGGATAATACCATGGGTCCTAGTACAATCTTATTTGATGGAGGTATGAATAGGTTATATCAATATTTAACTTGTATTTTACTGATTTTACTAGGACCCTAATAAAGCTATGAAATAATTATGAAATTTAATGAGTCCAAGTGATTAGCTAGTGATATGGCCATAATTATTAGCAATATTGTTCTAAATGTCCCCATTACTAATATAATAGCCCAAACACAAATATTAGTTCTGATGGTCAATGATTTAGTCTATTATTTGGTTAATATTCGAATAATCATTAGGATATATATAATCTATTACTTGGTATATCCATTAATATGGATAGTAGATGGAACATTATACTCTTAATTTATATAGGGGTAGCCATATTTTCATGATCTTGCCATATTGTTATTATATTACTTGTTTGGCCTAATATTTATATTATAGTTAGTTTTTTTATGAATAGGGTTATCAACACATACATAAATATATTAACCAAGATAAAAAAGGTCAAAACCTTTTATATCATTTTTTTTATCTCTAATTAACTAAACTTAATGATCATAATACAATCCACATTCTATTAATGGTTAAAATTACCTTTGATTTATTCTTATTTAGGGTTGTAAATATCTTATGATACTATAAGAAACACAAGGGATACGTATAGGTAAACTATAATAGTATACCCTATTCTTAATGAGGGAGGGTACCTAAAGCTTCACTATTGGGAGTAATGGTAAGGCATACTCAATTAATGAACCTTAATTGTAATCTTTATCAACACTATCATTCTATCATTATATTGGCTTAATCTTACAATAACTTACTAGTTGATGAATCATTATAGGCATAACAATGATAGAAACTAAGGAGCCAAATGGGCTAGTAAGTGGTGTCTCCAAGGGTGTGGTCTAAGATGATGAGTTTGCAAGTTCAAGATCTGTTCCTTTGCACATTAAAGATGGTCCAATTATGTGAGCTAAGGCTAATAAGCTTAAAGAAGCTCTGCATGGGCTGATTCGAGAGTGTTGGGAAGAATGCACTTCCAAGGGCTCGAGGGGGCATTGTGGCACCACCTTAAGAGAGGAGGGGGATCCAAGACTTATCAATCTAATCCAAGTCCAAGATTGGGCTTGTTAAATCATATTGGGCCTATTTTGTTATATCTAGCTTAATTATAATTAGAACTAATTAATTAAGTTGGATTTGGGCTCGATGTTTTAAGCCCAACTTAATTATAATTAAAACTAATTAATTACGTCAAATTTGGGCTCAATATTTTTAAGTCCTATTATTTTTGGATTCTTTTAAGTCCATTAGGGTTTGTTTAAGTTCTCCTTAGGTGGCATGTAGAGTCCTTTTAGGGTTAGAAGTGGCGTGTTTAGCCTATTTAAAGGCTGATTTAGTTTTTGTTTTTAGAGGGACAATAATTTTGAGAGTTAATAAATTTCGAGATGATTTTCTTCCTTTGTTCCTTTGAGAACTAAATCTGACTTATCAAGGATTGCAACCCTTGTGGTGTCTCTAAACTTATCATCCTCCATAGGGTGTGGCGCTCTTCACTCCATTGTATTATAGCTTTGGTTCTTGCCTCTTTATAGGCAACGGGTCGGGTTCCACTTATTATAACTCTGATTGGGCACATTCTTAGGGTTGTCTAGTGACAAAGGTGTTTGGATCTCTCATCTCTATACATGGGGTTCACATCGGTTGGTTCAAAGCCTAGGTTGTGCAAAGTCAAGTTGGTTATCCATAATCCTTGTATCTTTTATTTCATATCTACCTTGTTTTCTTTTATACGTCTTGCTTATTATTCCACTATATCTTTTCTTGTTTGAGTCTCGTGTTCCTTTGCTTGATAAATTGAGTCTTATAAAAAAAGAAAAAAAGGAAAAAGTTTGATTTGTAGTTAACTTTGTTTTCTCAATATAAATTAGGTTCTTTTTCATCATCTTTTATTCTATTTCATGTCTTTATAGTTTTGTTTTCAAATTAAGTCAGTTCCAATTCAAAAAAGAAAAAACATAAAAAGAAGTCCGATTATTTTGTCTCGATGCGTCTCATTTGTTATTGTCTAGTTTAAATTCAATTCAAGTCAGTTCTAATATCATTCTTAGTGTTCAAAAACTTAAAATTATTATTTGAATTGGTTTTCCAATTCTTTGTTCCAAGTTTGTTTGAAATTCGATCCTTAGAAAGTGAAATTGTTGAGTCACTTGCAATTGGTTACTTCTTGTGTGGTTTGGATTAGTTTGCAGAAGAACCAAAGGAGTGAGTTAGAGTGGTAAAAGGCTAGAAAGTGTGAACATATTAAAGAAAAAGCCTAAAAGAGAGCAAACGTGAGTGTTGAGTGTCGTCAATTTGAGTGAAAACACATGAGGAGCGTGTGTGTGTGTGAGGAATTTTTATTGCTAATGAATTTTGTATAAGTTTTAAACATGTCAAAAGATAAAAATCCAAAGGGAGAAGTGAACTAATTATTGATAATGATGTTTTTCATAAGTCATTGGTAATTATGCATTCTTTAAGCACATAAGTGAAAAGTGAGAAGGAGGCACGGAGAGATAATATTTTTCATACCCGATGTCATGTCATCAATAATAAGGTTTGTCGTTTGGTGATAGATGGGGATGGTTGTGTCAATGTTGCTAGTCCCGAGTTAGTTGAAAAATTAAGTTTGCCTATAATTGAACATCTTAGACCATATACATTGCAATGGGTAAATGAGTGTGGAGAAGTCGAAGTAAACAAACAAGTAATAGTGTCTTTTTCTATTAGGAGATACAAGGATGAGGTTTTTTGTGATGTTGTGCCAATGAGAATGGGTCATATTTTGCTAGGAAAACCTTGGCAAGTTGTTAGAAAAGTGACACATGATGAGTTTAGCAATAGATATTCTTTTGAAATGAGGGGACAAAAAGTAACACTTGTTCCCTTGTCACCTAAGCAAGTTTATGAGGACCAAATGAGCTCGAGAAAAAAAAAGTTGAGAGCATTCAAACTTTCATTCATAATGATGGTTATGCTTGCTGCTGATTTTGTGGGTGTTAAGAGCACTCAAATTTTTAGTCATAATGATGACTATGCTACTGTGAATAAAGAGTTAACCAAGGGTGATTACAAGCTCAAGGCTGAGGCATCCAAATTCAATCTTAATCTAAGAGAACTAGTGCTTGAGGAGAAGTTAGAGACTAGTATTAAATGAGAAGAGTCTATATTCATTGAAGATTTGGCAAAACAACAAGAAGAGCCAAAAGAGGATGAGTTTAATAATCTTGTGGCTATGCAAAAGGAGAAGATTATGGATGTTCAAGAGAATATACCATGCATTGAATTTGTCCTTTCGAAGAAGATGGATGACAACAAAATCAAATTTGGATTTTTTTTTAACCGTTATTTATTTGTATTTTGCAGATTGGGTAACTGCATAAGTTTTTGATACTTTGTTGTTACAAGATTCAAGAATGAGTGTTATGATGAGCATGAAGATGAAAATTCGAGGATGAATCTTTTTAAAGAGGGAGGAGGGAATGATGGAAACCAAAGAGCCAAATAGGACAACAAATGGCATCTCTAAGGGTGTGGTCCAAGATGACAAGTTTGTTGGTCCTAGGTTTGATCCATTGCACATTAAAGATCATCAAATGATGTGGGCTAGGGCTAAGAAGCTTAAAGAAGCCCTCCATGGGCTGATTCGAGAGTGTTGGGCAAAATACACTTCCGAGGGTTCATAGGAGCGTTGTCGCGCCACCTTAAGAGATGAGGGGGATCCAAGACTTGTCAATCTGATCCAAGTCGAAGATTGAGCTCCTTAAATGATATTGGGCCTATTTTTTTATATCTAGCTTAGTTATAATTAGAACTAATTATGAAAGTCATATTTGGGCTCATGTTTTAAGCCCAACTTAATTATAATTAAAACTAATTAAATATGTTAGAATTAGGCTCAATGTATTTAAGCCTTATTATTTTTGGATTCTTTCAAGTCCATTAGGGTTTGTTTATGTGCTCCTAAGGTGGCAAGGACGTGTAGAGTCCTTTTATGGTTAGGAGTGGCATGTTTAGCCTATTTAAAGGCTGATTTAGTTTTTTTAGAAGAACAATAATTTTTAGAGTTAATAAATTGCATATGATTTTCTTCCTTTGTTCTTTTGAGAACTAAATTTGACTTATCAAGGATTCCAACCTTGTGATGTCTCTAAACTTATTATCCTCTATAGGGTGTGGCGTTCTTCACTCTATTGCATTATAGCTTCGATTCTTGCCTCCTTATAGGCAATGGGTCGGGTTTTGCTTATTATAACCTGATTGGGTGCATTCTTGGGGTTGTCTAGCAACAAAGGTGTTTGGTTCTTTCATCTTTATACATGGGGTTCACATCACATTGGGTGTATTTATCCTATAATAGGAAGGTTAATAGGTAAATTATGGGAATACTTTATCTAGTTAACGATAATAGTTGATTACCGCCCAAGATATCAATAAAATAACTGGTAAACAATTGATTGATCCTCAAGTAAACAAGGTATATGACAAGAGTCCTCAATAAGGATAATTCATGATTGCCTTATGATCTTTTATTAATTGTGATATCATACTTTAGGTTGATGCTTACATTAATATAGAAGGAGATTAGGTATAACCACTCACGTAAATGTTTATAGTTACTTAATGAACTCTAAATGTTAGGAGAACTTATAAATTAAAGGGATTGGCCTAATGTAAGCATAATAATGACCTTAATTAGAATAGATTGGTGCTAACATATAACCTTAATTATTAATAAGTACTCGTTATTTTCTCTATGATAGTATTTAATCATGCAATAGTTTAGTTGTGCCTCTTCTATTTTGCCTTCATGGTATGACCTTATAACAAAGCTAACCCTCTATAGCCAAATAGTTAATTAAGTAACTATAATACAAATCGGAGAAATGGATTAGGGTCATTAGGTTAATATTACTACTCTAGGATAGTGGTAATATTGGTTATAAAGGGTTAAACCACATCCTTATTATATATCCATCAGATTAATTCTTATCATATACATATATCCTTAAATATAAAATAAGGTTTAATGATGCTATGAGTTAATTAGATTTAACCCTAAGGTAAATAGCACATAATGCCCTATTTACAACAACTTTGTTTAAGCTAATATAGTCCATATCTTATAGTATTACCTATATATATAGCCTAATATATTCCTTTTGACATTCACTTAAACCTTTATATATGGACCCCTAACCTTCTATTTGATCAACCTATAATTTCATAAACGGGGACCTTGTTAATATATAAATCCTTAGGGAGGATTATATATAGAAAATTCATACGTTTTCTATATAATATTCCTACCATGAAGCGATGATTATAAGGACTACATATATACAATAATCTTAAATAATTTAGACATAGTTGAAATAATATTGAGTCCTAGTTAATATATTCACAATAGAGTATTCCCTCTATTGTGAATATATACCATTATATTTATGGTTGAGTGGACTCATTTAGCATTTCTCTTCTCTCAAGAGGAGGGGAGGAACCCCCTAGGTGTTTTCGAATCTATCCTTATATGAATAGAGTAATCACATTCTATTAATACCATCATATATTTAATATACTCTTAAAGATGACTATTAATACCAACAGATTCTATAATAAATCACTTTTCTTAATTATGGTGAGTCCTCCTAATGCATTTAATATCATTCTTATAGGGAAGGTATTACTGTTAATTTTGATATATATTCATGAGTAAACCTTAAAGATTATATAGATGGTTATGATAAGGAATACTTTAAGAGATGGGAAACTATTTGTAGAATTAAGAGAAACCATCATTAATAGTAATGGTATAGAGGGATAGTTCTATTAGGAGATATTAAACGTTAGTAATGGAAGGGTTAATCCATATCATGTTTAATAGTTGATCCACCCTTCTATCTCATGAACACCTATAAGTGGAATTACTTACCTCGATAAGGGTAACTTTAGAGAATATATAGGTGAATCCATGAACAAGAGTTACTTTACAATTCTTGATTGCCTTATGATCTTTTATTAATACTATTATAAATGGCTATTGGAGATGGCATATAGTTATATAATAAGGAATTGTTTACACTTATTTAATAGGGGCCTTAAGCAATATTATCGGAATAATCAATAGGACCAATGGAGGCCTAACCTATGGTACTATTCGAATATGAATATATGTATATCATAAAAATTAATCTGATGGATTATTATCAAATAATAAATATGTTATCCATTTCAAATAATATAGTTATTCCACTATAAAGGGCCATTAAATGGTATGCACCCAATAAGGGACCTTATATATCCAATATATTAACCCATAAAATTGACTATATGACCGTAGATAATATTAATATAATCTATCTACTATATATGTTCAACCACTCCTGAAATTATACTCACCATTATTGTCAAGGTGATACCTCTTTTACTAGTGATCTTTAAGTTAAATAGGAATCCTTATAATACTCCATGTTTATTACATACCTCAATTGGCTAATTTGGGAGGTAATATATGGTATGCCTCTATTTGGGTCAATGGATAATCTCATTGATGTACTTTTAGTTATCAACTTGTCCTAATATTTTATCCATAAGCTGATTTTTATGCTTAGGCCTAACACATATATAGATTTTATACCTTAGAAGGGCATTATTATAAAGCAAAATATTCAAAGGGTTTAATGTATATCAATTAGTAAGAACTTAATCATTAATATTAGATTGGAAATAATTAGATCTCCTTATTGGATATCACCTTTTATACTATTGGGGGTACTATTAATGTCGATACCCATATTAGTTAATCCAGATGATATTAGTCTCCAATAAGATTAACCCTATCATATATTGATCGTAAATAGCCCTTGCTTATGGGGCTATTATATGATACACTAATAATATTGGTCACGAGTAAAAATACGAGAAAATTATACCCATTGCATTTATATAGATTGACCATTATGATCAAAAGAAAGATCAAACTATTAATATAAGCCAAGATATTAGGTTAATTGAACACGTTAGATTAATCAAACTATATTTATGAACAAGTTGATATATTAGTATAATAGAGTATACCTAGATAGAGTATACATCAGTTGAATGGGCAATGGTAACTAATATTAGGATACCCTATATTTCCATAATGGGTAATGTTATACAAGTCCTATTTAATTGTTAATATGATCCAGATAAATGTTAGTTAACCTAATATTATGATAATCTAGTTAAATAGACTCATAATTGTCATAATATGATCTAGAAATTACCATTTATTATAATATAATCTAGATACTCATTTATAGATTACTACTTATAGATTCATTCCGTATATTAACATATGAGGTATTTCTAGAAACATCAATTAGTATTTGGATCATATTATCTTATAGTTACTATTATTCCTATAATGGCCCTAATATTGATCCCCCTTTAAATAATCTATGGAATTATACATATATTCTTATACTCATTGGGAGTCATCTCATTATATCTATACAGCTATTGTCGGGGGATATAGCACCCCAAAATATACTATCACATTATAAGACATATGTCCTAATCATCATTAATTAGCATAATGGGATTCCAAAATAACTTAACCATATATACCTTAATTTATAATGTTGTCATCAATGGTAAGTATACAGATTCACTTGGTATTCAAACATGCAATTTATTAATGTGAGTATTATTCCCACTTTATGAGTTGACCATGTAATTAGTAGGGGAGCCAATTACTATAGATACTACCTCTAGAGTATTGGAATATTACATATAGAAGGATAATTAAAACATTACGAAAGTTGGTCTCTATAGTTGTCAACTATCTGATTAGGCCAATTATTATCCAATGATTTAGGTAGACATGATACCCTCAATAGCCTAAGCAACATGCTCGATTAGTTAGCCTATTAAGATTGGGATAATTAGTTAGGATTTGAACTATCCGGACAAAGGTTACCCTACTCTTTATTAGTAATGATTAATACTAGCATTAAGGAATAACTCTGATATTGGAGAGAGAGGAACACATATCTATCTTTAATAGTATTACCATTCACATAATCTCCTAAAGATAATAAGGTCCACAAAATATGATGTCAATTGGTATATTAACTAGTAAATATGGTCCTTATTGTACATAGTAGGGTCAATCGGAGACATTACGTTTATATTAGTTAAATATGGAAGTTTAACTATAGGCCAAATACCTATTATACCATCCACCTATGTTTAAGCCTATAAGGTTTTTAAAAGTATGGTCTACTAATCAGGCCATACAATTTTCTATAACTAGTTAAAATAGATTTGCCAAGTTAATTCTCCACCTAATATCCTATGAGTGCTCCACTTGAATATGGTTAATCAATAAAATAACGAGTAGATGATTTATTATGGACCATCTATAATCACCTGGATCATTTAGTTGTCATTACTTCTATAATCTTGGGCCTATAATGGTCATCAACAATCTTCAATAATTGGATAACACTTGATAAAATGTCCAATTACAGGTTATTTCAAGACGATCTAGTTACTATCATTCCTATAGTAACTCGACTAGCTCAGTTATATCTAATTAGTCGTTATCCCAAATATGGGATAAATTGGTTGCATAGTATTAACCCTACTATTACACTTATCTAATGAATCATAGCTAAAACATATGATAACCCTATTAAGGTTTATATTAATTATTAGGCCATTATATTAACCCTACTAATTTAGATAAGATTAAACCTTATAGCTTATACCGTATAATGAAATAAGTTAGTGGTCTTCTCTAATACGATTGAGGGATGAGGAACCCTCCATGAATAACATATGAGTTATGTTAACTAGATTTAGTGGGATAAATTTCACGTTATGTTAAATTTTAATATTGGATATCCTCTAGATCAATATAGCCATCTTTCAATATAGAGATGATAAGAATCTCAGATGATTTTAGTTATCATGAATTTGGCTTAGTACCCATATTGTGATTGGGATAATATCTCGGTATTATAACCTTATTGTCTTATAATAGCTAATTAATTATAATTATACTATTTAATAGACTATATAGTTTATTCCATCGTGTTTATTTTGGGAATACAACCTATTCTTTGGAATACACATATTGTTTATACTAAGGCTATCATAGGTGATATTAAGCCTTTGTGACAATTATGTTTAACCTATAATATATCCATGCTAATATACCCCCTATTGATGTTAATTGTATATTAAGTGCTTTCCCTATTATCTAACCTCACCAACATATTATAACAAATATTTTCACCATCATTCGATAGTAGAGGATCAAGTTAAACATTCAGTATGTTATCCGTAGACTTTATTTAGATAACAATTGTCGAATTCCCTATCTCTCTCGCATTTTATACTAGTGATGAGTATGTCCAAACAGGGAGATGGCCCTATTTGATTAATAGTATGATGGTATGTGTATGTTAAGGGACATATGATATTGGAGTGAATATAGATTGATAAGTATATGTTTAAACCTAATAATGAGGTTAATATTACTAATCCTATCTTCCCACGGTTATTACCCTTATCTATATGATATTTATCAACTATCCCAATAGTGCTAGTAAAATTAATCGTGCACACCTCTTATTCTTAAATATAGGTCCATAAAGAGTTGTAATAAGCTTAATGATTATCATGACTAATCATATGTTGATATATGGTTATAATGCCTATTAATAGTAGAGTATTAATAATCAATGGTGCATACTATTAGCATAATAGTTATAAACTATGTAATTAATTATATGTCCCTAGTTTATATTGTGTTCATAAGAGAATAGATTGGAGAAAATATTGGTTATGAGAAATTAATAGATCACAGTTTAAATAATTGACCATCATCTTTTATATTGAGGATAGGCCTATCATCGTAATGTGACATTATCATATATTATCAAGAATGAACTATCCTATGCTTTAGGGACCTAACATATTATGAGTAGAATAATATTAGAGCAACCTTTTACTAATTAAATATGTTAATCACTAGTATATTTCCACTTTTCAGATACTATGTCAAAAAGATAGTTGATCAACTATATTACTAAAAGCGATCCCTATAATGAGGCTATTCCCAAAGCTTATAGTATATCCAATATTTCTTGGTAGATGTTTGCACCATATATGATTTGGTCTCTTATTATTGTCATCTATACTCTATCTCTAGTTATTTGATAACATACTACGTCCCGGTATGTTGGTTATAGTATTAACCATATTGGTATAATAGTGGGCCATCCCCACTAAGTTGGCCTAACATAATAATACATATATATGGAACAAATAGATTGTCCTTTTACTCTATTTGGATAAGTAGCTTCCTCTCATCCTTGAGGTTGATCAAATTTCTCTAGAGAGTGACATATGTTAACTCCTTTATAAACTAAAATGCAATATGATAATACGACTAAATTAATATATGATAAATAAAGGAGAGACAGGTTGAGAAATGTGGAAAACATATAAGGGACTCTTTATTGTGTCACCCCTTTCATCCTAAATAGAGGAAGTCATTAGATAATGTCATAAACACAAATGCCTAATTAAAATTATAAGGGGTAACCTCTTGTTTGCTAAATCAATACTACGATTTTATTACCTAAAGTGTCTATTATGATGATAGTTGGATATACCTATATAAATTTCATGATATTATGTAAATAGTTAACTATGATTCACTTAATACACTAATGTTTTGTCATAAAGGTAGGGATAACTCCCTGTATAGGCTGACATATAAATAAGGATATAATTATTATATCTTAATTACCTTATAATTAATCCCCCTTCCTATTTATGAGTATACGAGGAGTTATCTAGTGCTAATCATAGATTAATATATTATGGTAAATGGGTATAGATAAGGGGATGAGAGGTAGGCTAGCTAATTAATCTTAGTGAATAACATTATACTATTTAATAGACTCTTTGATGGGGTAGCTCATGGCATTAAAATATTTGTAGCTTATCCTAGCATTTTTTTGCTAGATGCCTATAGTGCTCTCCTGTCTATACTCTATGAATGTATGATAATAACCATATTTAGTATACGATTATAAATATTATAATGACGAGTGGAATAAACTATATGTGTAGTAACCCTTTAAAGGGTTACACTATGGTGACCATCCTCTAGTAAATGGTCATTAGTATTAATCGAACAAGTGGGACAATAATTAACGTGTCTCCAATATATTGACCATTTATATTCCTTAGGATGATTGTTATCTCTAGATATTTAAGAACCCCTAGTACATGAATTAATCAGTAAAATTATCCCTATGTCTTGATAATATCAATACAATTAATATATTAGACATTAATTATTGTCCAACTTTTTCATCCATATATATATATATATATATATATGTAAGATATGGAAAATAGGGGAACCTATATTGATCACCAATTGTCTTACCCCATTAGTAATAGTCCTTAAATTAACGAGTTGCTAATATCACCTAATCATCTCTATAATTTAACTAATTGATATAATCGGACAATTGGTAACCATGAATAAAAGCATGGATAAAATGGTTTGACCATTTATAGGGCTTATAATTTAAGGATGATTAATTTTACCTAAATGTTATAGGACGTTGTTTAAATTTGATTACTCATCATTTAAGAGGGAATATATCAAGATAGCCTATATTATTGAGATGTGGTATTTGTCAAAACCTATTAATTAAAATACCAATCTATCCCAATCATATAGTCTAATTAGTAAAATACCAATCTAGCCAAATATTATGAGATAGTACCCTCCCAATATTTCATAGTTTGACCAATAGATATGGCCCTAATAGTACTAATTATTTTAATATTATCCCCATATTGTTCCTATATTGACCATTTACACAATATTGTGCTAATCCCTTAATAATAACACAATTAGTATTGGAACCCTATCTATTCTCGATACTTCAAATTATGGTTAGATTTGTTTTAAAAGGTCCCAGTTTAGATTTCATCATAATGACTTGAATATAACCTACCCTATTATATTTACTTGAATACTAATATCGAGATAGGACCCTTTTTTCATACTATTCCATTTAAATATAGCAAATTATAACTATTACTCTAGTATAGAGTTATCAATTATTAAACTATGACTATCCTTAATAGATTATGAATTACCATTTTAATGGTCTAATTATCTTTATACATGTTAGATTTTATATTACAATATAAATCCCTTTGGAATATCCCTTAGCTCCACCTTAATTAAATTATTGGACTATTTAAACTTTGGTTAAATATAAGTACAACCATATTGGGGACATTAATATCGAGTTAATATAAGCTAAGGTTCATCATCCAAATACCTTAGGAGATTAAGCGATATGCATATTCCAAAATATCAAAGGTTAATAGTTAATATTCCTCTCGCATAGGTGAATCAAGGTATGACATCAATCACTCTTATCAATGTGTAATATACCCTTAAGATATCTTATGTTGGCCAATAGATTCACCTATACCCCTAAATACTCCTATTGTGGTATGTTAATCTATTTTCTCCTGATAATAATATACCATTATTCATAAAAATGGAAGCAATAAGATATGATAATTATTCTTTGTTAATAATTATACTATTAAAGGGCAATTGGTTCATAGTTAATATACGATAATATTGTGTCTACCAAATTAAATTTTCAAATGATAGGCTTTATTTGCCAACTAAACCCTATATGCCATCTCATATAGTTAAATACATAGTTAAATACTTATAATAGGGTTGGCATAATATTTTATATATAGTGTATAGGGTATAATCAATTAGTAAATCGTACACATTTTAATCATGTGTTTCTAATACCCAATTGGTATATCATATCATCATAAAGTTGATAGATTATGGGTATTTAACTACTCAATGATTCTTGTATTTAACTAATAAATTTATAAGGAGAATTATAGATAACTGTTCGGTTATCTTAAGGATAATCAAGGTAACGAGATAGGGAGGTGGTTCATAAAGTATGGATATTGAACTTGTATTCTCTCCTAATCGTCTAATGTTTATAATAGTATCCTTATAGATAGAGCCATTCCCCCTTTGTGACGACATTAATTACCTATCTTAATGGGCCATTCTCTATTGGAAGGAATAATAGATAATGTACGGACCAACTTAACCCTATGATCGACAAAGGTTCCCTAATATATGTTAATGAGGTAACCATGCTAAATGATACATATGTACTTATAACCCTAGGGAAATGGTATAATGGCCATTTGTTGATTCCACCAAATAGTAAGGCCCTATTATTATATGTGGGTAACATTCTCCTTATTATTATTAACCTTGGTATTTTTGACACATAATATGCTTATATTTGACCACCTTATATTGGTTTATTTCTTCAATAGTGAAATGTGTATTGGGGGATAGTGGGTGATACCAAATAATACAAAACCCACATGATTATACCGATATGGTAATATAATTCCTATGTTACCTTGAAGAATAGATAATGTTATAAATGATAATAAGGGGTATACCATTAAAGGTTATATTTCTCTTCAAATGGTCATTTTACCTAGGATATTATCATTAACCTCTTCATGAATACTTAGAATAGTGAATAGGGTATAATCAATTAGTAAATCAGGGGCTAATAACACCATATGACATTATTTTATTGGTTATTATTGGTAGCCTAATATTTATACCCTATTCACTATTTAGACGAGTTGTGATATATCATAACCCTATGATATAGTAATAGACGGTACCATTTCAAGAGAAATATAACCTATGATGATATACCTTTAATAGGTATATCACTATTATCCCTATATAGTTATGCCTATATATTAGGGATATCATTAGTACCCCTAGTCCTATGATATGACTAGATAGATAAACCCTAAATGGTTTATTCATCCCGAGATGTATTTGGAAGGTATCACCCTAAATTTAAGGAGTATTACCAAGGACTATTTTCATATATGATTACTATCTATATCTATGTATTGGTAATTGGATTATATTACCTATATTGTTGGTATTCAAGTAAATATTAGGAGATTTTAATGAGGTGATAATATCCGACACTAATTGATCTTTCAAATATAGGCCCAATTATGGAAATTATAATTGGCCGACGGAGTTAATATATTAGGGATTATATTGGAGTGGATATATGATAACTATATAATGACAACTATATTGTTTCCATTATAGCCTAAACATATATCCAATAGTATATCTTACTATAGTCCATTAGCATGGGTTCCTATAACAAGTTGGACCACATATAGTTTACCTATATTTATAACTATCATAAATATTAAGAGCGAGAGAGATGATACATTACAATGTTTACCCTATCGGAGGTATTACCATATATCTTCACCATAATATGATCCGGATATTATTACTATTAGGGTAATAGTATAGGAAAATAATATACTATTAAAAAACTATTAATATCAGTTGTACTAATATATGGAGTAACCCTTTAAAGGGTTACTACATATATAGTTTAAACCCATATAGTACTCATATTACTTACTTGAGTAAGGGAATAGTAGTACGGATGTAAATTTTCATCAGTACAATTAATATATTAGACATTAATTGGGTTTCAATATTGATTACAACTTGTTCATCCATACTATAGAGTAATTATCTATTCATCCATACTATTAAGGTATCCTAATAATCATGATTGGGTATGTTTAGGCTATCTTATTCCCAATAGGTAATATTAGTTAACCTAATATCATAGTTTGACCCCTCATGGAGAGACATAATTTCAATGGTATAATCATTGCCCCATTGGTATAATAATCATAAAACTATCCAAATAACCCTATAATATTAATAGGTTATTGTAAATCTAGACCAATAGGGCTTATTGCCATAATTATACTTAAATACCGAGATATTATCCCAGTCACAATATGGGTACTAAGACAAATTCATGATAACTAAAATCATTTGAGATTCTTATTATATTGAAAGATGGCTATATTGATCTAAAGGGTATCCAATATTAAACTTTAACATAACATGGAATATATCCCACTAAATCTAGTTAACATAACTCTTATGTTATTCATGGAGGGTTCCTCATCCCTCAATCATGTTGGAGAAGACCATTAATTTATTTCATTATACGGTATAAGCTATAAGGTTTGATCTTAACTCAATTAGTTGGGTTAATATAATGGCCTATAATTAATATAAACCTTAATAGGGTTATCATATGTTTTAGCTATGATCCATTAGATAAGTGTAATAATAGGGCTACTACTATGCAACCAATTTATCTTTAGGGATAAACTATTAGTACAAAGATAGCCTAAACATACCCAATCATGCTTATTGGGATACCTTACTAAATAGCTTATTCCCAATAAGTATAATAGAGAGTTTTAAGGATAGTTTATCATGAAGGTATTAGTATCTAATATTATTAATTCATTGGCATAATGATATTATACTATAATGGGATCAGCCAATCAATAGTAATATATTATCCCTCATGAGGATACCAATGGTATGCATAATGTCAATTCAATGATCCTTATGGAGAGACATAATTAATATTTAAGTATAAATGAAAATTATAGTGTTCCATATAATAATATCCTCATATCTATGAAAATGACATTGGGTCATTTTTGGGGTAAATAACTTTATGAGATAGTACCCTCTAGGAGGTTCATTCCATATATTAGGATATGGGTCAATTTATATAGGTGTTAATCCATACTAGTTAGAAGATATAATAATTTATGGGTTATTAATGGTATAACCACTCGTTATTGGATATAATCCCACCTGGTAATTTCATTGGATTTAGTTTGTTTTATCCATATAGGTTAGGGCCATGATCACATTAAGTTACGAATTGTATTGACATATACCTTGTCACGTAATAACATAATTATGGAGAGAGGGGAGGGGAAAGAGGGAGAGAGATATAATGATGATACCTTAATATCCCAATTAGTCCCAAATATTAGGGTAATTATCTTTTAGGGTAAAGATAAAGGAAAAAACTATTAATGGAGATAAAAATTATCCTTAGCATATAAATGGTTAATATATTGAAGAGACATTAATTATTGTCCAACTTATTCGATTAATTCATCCTTAGGGTATCAATTACTATCAATTATAGTAAAATTCAAGGTTAACTCGTTTAATAATTGCTAAGGTTAAGTTAACCCAAACTAATCATCACGGTTATTTATTACCCATCTATCATCATTACTAGTGTCAATTATAATTCCCATCATATCTTAAAAGTATAATAATTCTGCCTAAACAATTAATAAGGTTAATCCCTAGGGGTAATTGACCCTATAGTTTATACAATGGGTATAAATCTTTACTATTGACGAAATCTATTGCAAAAATAGATTAAGATATCATAGTACTAAACATTTCATGAGGATAGCCATGACAATGATATAAATGGTCAATATATTGGAGAGACATATTGCTAGTAACCAAATATTATTAGCATAATTTTCCCCTAATAACTTGATACTGTTATCTAATTAATTATTGTCCAACTTGTTCAATTAACTAAATATCTGGGTATCCCAATAAACTATTAGTTTGATTAATCCATAAATTATTATCTAATCAATTAGATACTATGATTAACATGATTGACAATATATTATCCCTATGTCTTGATAATATCAAGTATAATTAATATATTAGAATGGGCATCATAGTACCATATTGTCAATCATATCTTTACGAGCCCTTCTAGAGTCCAATTAAAAGATTTAGCAATAATATTCCAATCATTAGGGATTTAATTCCTTTGCTTATTATTATTAGGGTACAATAATATGATAATATCTTTAGGCTAATTAGCATAATCAATTCCACTATCATGAATAATCTTTCCTATCCATGCTTTCCATTAAATCTAGGTTAGGACATATACTTGGTTATGCTCATAATTAATAGGTTATCACCATAGTCCCCAATAAGAGCTTATATTAAGAGTGGCTTAATGATCTATGTTATAACCAAATTCACTTTAGGTTAATAATACGTAGATTATCTATAGAGAATTGGTTGGCAGTAATATAAACTCATATATCCGTAATTATATAATTATTGCACAAATAGGCCCATAATAGGTATTGATTGAAACATAACATTAGTTCACTAATATTATGATAACTAGTTAAATAGACTCTACATTTTATTTCCCTATAATATTTAACCCCTAATAGTATGGATGAACAAGTTAGACAATAATTAATGTCTAATATATTAATTGTACTGATATTATTATGACATAGGGATAATTGTACTGATTAATTCATGTACTAGGGGTCCTTAAGTATCTAGAGATAACAATTATCCTTAGGTTAAAGATAAAGGAAAAAACTATTAATGGAGATAACAATTATCCTTAGGTTAAAGATAAAGGCAAAAACTATTAATGGAGATAACAATTATCCTTAGGGATATAAATGGTCAATATATTGGAGAGACAATAATTATTATCCAACTTGTTTGATTAATTCATCATTATATCCCTAAGGATAATTGCTATCTCCAGATAGCAAATTATAGAATACCTATTGGAGATACCTATATTGAGAGAGAGATGATATATTTATTATTGAGGTATACTCTATTATAAGAAGTAACATAGAGTTAAACTCTATTGGTGACTATGATTAATTGATCATATAGGGTTAGTTAAATGGTAATATGTTCACAGCGGATAAAATGATCCCTATATATGTTACTACATGAGGTGGTGGAAACCATGAACCTAAATGGATCAGCAAGGTGGTGTCTCCAAGGAAGGTCCAAGATGGTGAGTTTATAAGTCCAAGATCTAATCCATTACACATTAAAGATGGTCCAATGATGTGGGCTAGGGCTAAAAAGCTTAAAGAAGCTCTCCATGGGTTGATTCAAGACTGTCGGGCAGAATGCACTTCCAAGGGCCCAAGGGAGCAATGTGGTGCCATCTTAAGAAAGAAGGGGATCCAAGACTTGCCAATCTGATCCAAGTCCAAGATTGGACTCCTTAAATCATATTGGACCTATTTTTTTATATCCAACTTAATTATAATTAGAACTAATTAATTAAGTCAAATTTGGGCTCTATGTTTGAGCCCTATTATTTGCATATATATATTTTTAAGACCATTAGGGTCTATTTCTATTCTCCTTAAGGTGTAAGGAAAAGTATAGTCCTTTTAGAGTTAGGAGTGGTGTGTTAGCCTATATAAAGGCTGGTTTAGCTCTATTTTAGATTTATACAATAATTTTGAGAGTTAATAAATTTGAGAAGATTTTGTTCCTTTGTTCTTTTGAGAACTAAATCTGACTTATCAAGGATTACAACCCTTGTGGCATCTTTAAACTTATCATCCTCCATAAGGTGTTGTGTTCTTCACTTTATTGTATTATAGCTTTAGTTCTTGCCTTCTTATAGGCAACGAGTCCGGTTTTGCTTATTATAACTTGATTGGATGTGTTCTTAGGGTTGTCTACCGACAAAGGTGCTTGAGTATCTCGTCTTTATACATGGGGTTCATATCAATTGATATCAAAGCCTAGGTTCTACAAGGTCAAGTTGTTTATCCATAGTCCTTACATCTTTTATTTCATGTCTATCTTGTTTTCTTCACGGTGTCTTCCTTGTTATTCTACCATATCTTTTCTTGTTTGAGTCTTATGTTCCTTTGCTTAATAAATTGAGTCTTATATTAAAAAAAATGGGGAAAAAGGGAAAAGGTCTGATTTGTAGTTAACTTCATTTTGTCAATATAAATCAGGTTCTTTTTCATTATCTTTTGTTCTATTCATGTCTTTGTAGTTAATTTCGTTTTAGTCCAAACTGGGTCAGTTTCAATTGAAAAAAAATACACAAAAAGAAGTCTGATAAGTTTTTATCCTATTGTGTCTCATTCCTTGTTATCTTGTTTAATCCAAGTTTGTCTTGTCATTCAATTTCAAAAATTTTTCTTGTTCCAAATTCAAAAGAAAACGCCTTAAGGCTACCAATAGAAAGAATTGTTGTGATGCTCTACCAGTTATAAAAAAAAAAAAAAAAGAAGAAAGAAAGAAAGAGCAATATGATTGGTTACAAAAGAGAAGTGTGCTTTGTTGATTGAATGTTTAGAATTAAAAAAATAAAATTATAAACTAAATTAGATTTATGGAACATGAGCAAGACGTGATCTTTGAATAAATTGCAAGAAACGGATTGTTATTGAGCCTAAGCACTCCAAACATACATGGAACTTATACAATTAGAATTCATTGATTGGAAGCCAAATTGAATCAATTAAGGAGAGAGTGAGGAAGCCTACAATATCGCCTTGATTTACTCTCAAGAGTTTAAGTTTAGTTTTGCCATTTGTGTTGTATTTCTAGATTTGTGTAATTAATTTGATTAAGAGCTTAGTAGAGGAAATAAGAGTGGTAAAAAGGTAAGAGGGTGAGATTACTATAGAAAAAGCCTAAAAGAGTGTAAACACGAGTGTGAATGACATTTTATATGAGTGCAAACACGTAAGGGAGTGCTATCATGAGGTTCTATCAATTGCTTTTATTTTCTTATTTTCTCTAACTTTATAGGTTTCTAATCATAGGAGATCAGCAAAAAGAAGTGGTTAGAGATGAAGTGGAGGGGAGAGTTGAAAATAAATTGCTTCAAGAAGCGACCCAAGCTCAATAGGGTCAATTAATGCACTTTATGAGGGATATTAATAATCGAATGGAAGCTATGGAGTTGAGGCAAAATGAGAAAGTTCGAACTACTCCCGAAGCTAGAAGGCAAGTATAGGATGGAGAGGAGCTGTTTGAGGAAGAGTTTAATGATCATGCATCTTTTGTGCAAAATGCAAGAGGTGGGCAAGGCAAGTAGAGGCCGTGGTGGATGTGGAGGCCGAGGTAATGATCGTCATGATTGGGGCCATGGTTTTGCATGGCCAAAATGGTTATGAAAACAACAACAATGGGATTAAATGGACCATCCCTCCTATCAAAGGTAAAAATGATCCTGATTTTATCTTGAATGATTGAGAAAGTGTGAATTTGTATTTGATTGTTATGAGTATTTCGAGGCAAAAAGGGTAAAGTTTGCTACTATAGAGTTCACATCCTATATTGTTATTTGGTGGGATCGTATGGTTTTAGAGAGAAGAAATGGAGAGCGTTCTATTACATCTTGGGATGAGATGAAGGTTGTTATGAAGAAACAATTTGTTCCTAGTCTTTACTATCAAGATTTGCATCAAAATTTACAAAGCCCACTCACGGTACAAAGCCGATTGATGAGTACCACAAAGAAATGAAAATAGCCATGACATGTGCAAATATTATGGAGGATCGATAGACTACTATGGCTTGATTTGTAGGTGGGCTAAACCATGAGATTGCAAACATTGTGGAATTGCAACATTATGTCAAAATGGAAGAGTTGGTACACTTGGTAGGGAAAATTAAAAGGTAAATCAAATATAAGAACAATTCACGTATTAGGCAAAATACAAGTTCATCTTGGAAGAACAATTGGAGCAAGAATGAAGAGAAGCCTATATTTAAGCCTAAGGCCAAAGAGAGCAAGCCTAAAATTAATTCTAGATTCAGCAAAGACAAAGGTACTTCTAGCACCCAAACTCCTAAGAATTATGATATTAAGTGTTTTAAGTGTTTGGGTAAGGGATATATTGCTTCGCAATGTCCAAACAAGCGAGTAATGGTTATTCTAGATGGTGTGTATGAATCTAAAAATGAGTGTGAGGATGATGATGAGATGCCACCATTAGAAGATGATAATGATGGGATGGAGTTTGCTATGCATAGAGAAATGCTTGTTGTAAGAAGAGCCCTAAGTATCCAATTGAGGGATGAAGAAGAGGAGCAAGGAGAAAATATCTTTTACACATGTTGCCATGTTATGGGAAAGGTATGTAGTCTTATCATAGATGGGGGAAGTTGTACTAATATTGATAGTACTACTCCGGTCGAGAAACTTGGTTTGACTTATGTTAAACATCCTAGGGCATATAAATTTCAATGGCTTAATGATTGTGGAGAAGTCGGGGTGATTAAATAGGTAGTTGTGCCATTTTCTATAGGTAGGTACCAAGATGAAGTATGGTGTGATGTTGTACCCATGCAAGCTAGTCATGTGTTATTAGGTCGTCCTTGGCAATTTGATAGGCGAGTCATGCATGATAGGTTCAGAAATCGTTACTCTTTTGTTTTTAAGGGGAAAAATATAACTCCCAAATAGATTTATGAAGATCATGTGAGGTTGAGAGAGAGTGAAGAAAAGAGGGAGTTACGTGAGGAAAACAAAAGTGAAACGAGTGAAAAAAAAAGAATGGAGAGGGGATTGTGGCCATGAATTTAAAGAAAAAGAAAGAGAGATCAAGAGAGAGAATGTGAGTTTTTATGTAAAAGAAAGAGAGATTAAGAGAGCAATATGGTTAAAACAAAAAGTACTTGTACTTGTCTACCCCAATACTATGGATAACCAACCTGATTTTGCACAACCTAGGCTCGATACCAACCGATTTGAACCCCACATATAAAGATCGAGAGACTCAAACACCTTTGTCACTAGACAACCCCAAGAATGCGTTCAATCAAGGTTATAATAAGCGAAACCTTACACGTTGCATATAAGGAGGAGAGAATTGAAGCTATGATGCAATGGAGTGAAGAATGCCACCTTATGGAGGATGATAAGTTCGGAGATGGCATAAGGGTTGCAATCCTTGATAAGTTAGATTTAGTTCTCAAAAGAACAAAGGAAAAAATCTTCTCAAATTTATTAACTCTCAAAATTATTATCTCCTAAAACAAAACTAAATCAGCCTTTAAATAGGCTAAAAACGCCACTCCTAATCCTAAAAGGACTCTACACATCCTTGCCAACTAAGGAGAGCATAAACAAACCCTAATGGGCTTGAAAGAATACGAAAATAATAAGACTTAAAACATTAAGCCCAAATTTGACTTAATTAATTAGTTCAAATTATACTTAAGTCAAATATAACAAAATAGGCCCAATATAATTTAAGAATTCCAATCTTAGAATTGGATCAGATTGACAAGTCTTGGATCCCTTCTTCTCTTAAGATGGTGCCACAATGCTCCTTTGGACCCTTAGAAGTGCATTCTACCCAACAGTCTTAAATCAGCCCATGGAGAGCTTTTTAAAGCTTTTTAGCCCTAGCCTACATTATTGGACCATCTTTAATGTGTAATGGATCAGATCTTGGACTTGTAAACTCTACATCTTGGATCTCCCATGGAGAAGCCACCTTGCTGGCCTGTTTGGCTCCATGGTTTCCATTAGTACAATATTGACTATCTTTAATCTCATCACTTTTACCTCTCTAACTCACTCTTTTGATTCTTCTGCAAACTAATCCAAACCACACAAGAACTAACCAATTGTAAGTGACTCAATAACTTCACTTTCCAAGGATCGGATTTTGGACAGATTCGAAGCAAAAAAATTGACAAACCAATTCAAATAAGAATTTTAAGTTTTTGAACACTAAGAATGATACTAGAACTAACTTGAATTAATTTAAACAAGGCAATAACAAATGAGACGCAATGAGACAAAACAAATCAGACTTCTTTTTACATTTTTTTCTTTTTTTGAATTGGAACTAACTCAATTTGGAAAGGAAACTATAAAGACATGAAATAGAACAAAAGATAATGAAAAAAACCTGATTTATATTAAAAAATAAAGTTAACTACAAATCAAATTTTTTCCTTTTTTCTCTTTTTTTGTTATATATAAGACTTAATTTATCAAGCAAAGGAACACAAGACCCAAACAAGAAAAGCTATGGAAGAATAACAAGGAAGACACAACAAAGAAAATAAGATGGATACGAAATAAAAGATGCAAGGACTATGGATAACCAACCTGACTTTGCACAACCTAGGCTTTGATACCAACTGATGTGAACCCCATGTATAAAGAGTAGAGACCCAAATAGATTCATCGTTAGACAACCCCAAAAATGTGCTTAATCAAGCTATAATAAGTGAAACCCGACCCGTTGCCTATAAGGAGGCAAGAACTGAAGCTATAATGCAATGGCGTGAAGAACGCCATGCCTTATGAAGGATAATAAGTTCAAAGATGCCACAAGGGTTGTAATCCTTTATAAGTCAGATTTAGTTCTCGAAAGAACAAAGGAAAAAATCCTCTCAAATTTATTAACTCTCAAAATTATTGTGTTCCTATGAAACAAACCTAAACCAGCCTTTAAATAGGCTAAACAACCACTCCTAACCCTATAAGGACTCTACATGTCCTTGCCATATAAGGAGAATAGAAACAAACCCTAATGGATTTAAAAAAATATGAAAATAATAAAGGTTATAACATTGAGCCCAAATCTGACTTAATTAATTAGTTCTAATTATAATTAAGCTAGATATAATAAAAATATCCCCAATATGATTTAAGGAGTCCATTCTTGGACTTATATCAGATTGAAAAGTCTTCAATACCACTCCTCCCTTAAGATGATGCCACAATGCTCCCTTGGCCCCTTGGAATTGCATTCTACCCAACACTCTTGAATCAGCCCATAAAGAGCTTCTTTAAGCTTCTTAGCCCTAGCTCGCATCATTAGACCATCTTTAATGTGTAATGGATCAAATATTAGACTTGCAAACTCGTCATCTTGGATCTCCCTTAGAGACGCCACCTTCCCGGCCAATTTGGCTCCTTGGTTTCCATTAATACAATCTTGACTTTCTTTATTCTCATCATTACCAACTCGATATGACCCTACATATAAAAATGAGAGATCCAAACATCTTTGTAGCTAGACAACCCTAAGAACATGGGCAATCGAGTTATAATAAGCGAAACCTGATTCGTTGCCTATAAGGATGTAAGAATCGAAGCTATGTTGCAATGAAGTGAAGAACACCACACCTTATAGAGGTTGATAAGTTCAAAGATGCCACAAGGGTTGCAATCCTTGATAAGTCAGATTTAGTTCTCAAAAGAACAAAGGAAAAAATTCCTTTCAAATTTATTAACTCTTAAAATTATTGTGTTTCTCTAAAACAAAACTAAACCAGCCTTTTAAATAGCTTAAACATGCCACTCCTAACTCTAAAAAGATCGTACACATCCTTGCTACCTAAGGAGAACAGAAAAAAACCCTAATGGATTTAAAAGAATACGAAAATAATAGGACTTATAACCATTGAGCTCAAATCTGACTTAATTAATGAGTTCTAATTATAATTAAGCTAGATATAACAAAATATGCCCAATATGATTTAAGGAGTCTAGTCTTGGACTTGGATCAGAAAAAGTCTTGGATCCCCCTCCTCTCTTAAGATGATGCCACAATGCTCCCATGGCCCCTTGGCATTGGATTCTGCCCAACACTCTTGAATCAGCCCATGGAGAGCTTCTTTAAGCTTCTTAGCCCTAGCTCACATCATTAGACCATCTTTATTGTGCAATGGATCAAATCTTGTAAACTCACCATCTTGGATATCCCTTGGAAACACCACCTTGCTTTCCATTAATACGACCTTGACTTTCTTTATTCTCATCAATTAAAATAAGAGGGAGTTACATATTAGTGTATGGGAACCACTATAATTTATCGAATAAGCCTAGTAATATTATAAAATAATTGTACATGGTCGATGTCCATTAAAATAATGCTCAAAGAGTTAACCATTATATACCAATATAAACCCTCCCAAAATTCGCTATTATGCCACTATAGACTAAGCTAAGGTTCATTATCGCTATATGTAATACCTATAAATAGGGCTAGGTCATAAACAATACTTATAAATACTTGATGGCTCATTAGTGGTCAATAAGATCGAGGGTATTATTTGTGCCTCGTCATAATGGTTGGTACTCATATCAAGGAGATAGTATAGGTATTTAAAGGTGATACTACAATTAATATTGACCCTCTATCTAACATTAGTACCAACTAATTCTCTTAGCCAACTATCTCGTAATTAGGGTTTATTATATGGGGACCATTAGTTATTCATCCGGGGATATACTCCCCATCAACTGTTATATCCCTTTGAGGTTTAGTAAATATTTCATCACGATATTAAGATATCTTCAATAGACTATTCCCATCCAAGTAGAATAATTGGTCGAGTCGAATAAACTCTTATACTTTTAATACTATAATGTGGAGTATACTCCCTGTTTTAGAATAAGCTATTGATGGAGAAGTCCTCTAACAAACCTAAGGTATTATATCCCCAGTTATCCCTTTTGGAAATGGATTATAGTGATAAAAGTGGTAATAACTCCCATAAGATGGGTAATAGTGAGATTAATCTTGTGAGAGATAGGGACTTCATGCGGATTAGGATAACATTATGGTGACAACTTATATACCAATTAGGGCCATTAACATAGTTTAGTTAAACATACGGATTATATAGAAAAATAGTCTATTCAGATTCCTATTTATGAGTTGACCCTAGTATGCCATACATATTATGTACTGAACTTAGTGACCAACCTAAAAACTTATGCATACCTTGATAGTTATTGACCGAATAGTAATTGGCTGATCTCTATCGACATATGTTTAACTAAGCTATGCATAGGTCCTTTTTTAATATCAGAGGTAATTGAAGATATTTTAGTTAAAAAGACTAAATCATAATTGTTAAAGGGCTCAATATGGGTTATGCCCTAGGCCCAATAAGAGACTTAATGAAAGCATCAACCATATCAATCATTTTATACACTTAATTAGTGGGGAGTTATATCTAAAAGAGGAGGCCTAATTAGTTGATTCAAGAGTGTCGGGTAGAATGCACTTCCAAAGGCCCAAGGAAGCAATGTGACGCTATCTTAAGAGACGAGGGGAATTAAAGACTTGTCAATCTGATCAAAGTCCAAGATTGGACTCCTTAAATCATATTAGGCCTATTTTGTTATATCTAGCTTAATTATGATTAAAATAATTAATTAAGTTAGATTTGGGCTCTATGTTTTAAGCCCTAGTATTTGCATATGCTTTTAAGTCCATTAGTGTTTGTTTCTATTATCTTTTGTTGGCAAGGATGAGTAGAGTCCTTTCGGGGTTAGGAGTGGCATGTTTACCCTATTTAAAGGCAGGTTTTGTTTTGTTTTAAGAAGATAATAATTTTCATAGTTAAGAAATTTGAGAGAATTTTCTTCCTTTACTCTTTTGAGAACTAAACCTGACCTATCAAGGATTGCAACCCTTGTGGCATCTCTAAACATATCATCCTCCATAAGGTGTGATGTTCTTCACTCCATTGCAATATAGCTTATGTTCTTGCCTCTCTATAGGCAATGGGTCGAGTTTTGCTTATTATAACATGATTAAGTGGGTTCTTAGGGTTGTCTAGTGACAAAGGTGTTTGGGTATCTTATCTTTATACATGGGGTTCACATCGGTTGGTCTAGCCTAGGTTATGCAAAGTCGGTTTGGTTATCCATAGTCCTTGCGTCTTTCATTTCGTATCTGTCTTGTTTTCTTTGTTGTGTCTTCCTTGTTACTCCATCATATTTTTTTCTTATTTAAGTCTCCCTTTGCTTAATAAATTGAGTATATATAAATAAATAAATAAGAGAAAAAGGGAGAAAGTCTAATATGTAGTTAACTTTATTTTTCAATATAAATCAGTTTTTTTCATTATCTTTTGTTCTATTCGCGTCTTTGTAGTTTTGTTTCCAAATTGAGTCGGTTCCAATTCAAAAATAAAAAATAAAAAACATAAAAAGAAGTCTGATTCGTTGTCTTATTGTGTTTCATTTGTTATTGTCTTGTTTAAATTCAATTCAAGTCGGTTCTGGTATCATTCTTAGTGTTTGAAAGCTTAAAAATTCTTATTTGAATTGGTTTGCCAATTCCTTGTTTCAAATATGTCCAAAATTCGATTATTGGAAAGTGAAGTTATTGAGTCACATGCAATAGGTTAGTTCTTATATGGTTTGGATTAATTTCCAAAAGAACCAAAGGAGTGAGTTAGAGTGGTAAAAGGCTGGAAAGTGTGAACATATTAAACAAAAAGCCTAAAAGGGAGCAAACACAAGCGTTGAGTGTCATAAATTTGAGTGAAAACACGTGAGGGAGTGTGTGTGAGGAATTTTTATTACTAACGAATTTTGTGTAGGTTTTAAACATGTCAAAAGATAAAAATTCTAAGAGAGAGGGTGATGTGATTGTTGATAAGGATGTTTATGGTAAGTCATTGGTAATTATGAATGCTTTAAGCATGCAAGTGAAAATTTAGGAGGAGGCACAAATAATATTTTTCATACCCGATGTCATGTCATCAATAATAAGGTATGTCGTTTGATAATAGATGGGGTGGTTGTGTCAATGTTGCTAGTCTAGAGTTAGTCAAAAAATTGAGTTTGCTCGTAATTGAACATCCTATACCATATATATTGCAATGGGTAAATGAGTGTGGAGAAGTTAAGGTAAACAAATAAGTGATAGTGTCTTTTTCTATTAAGAGATACAAGGATGAGGTTTTATGCAATGTTGTGTCGATGAGAGTGGGTCATATTGTGCTAGAAAAACCTTGGCAAGTTGTTAGAAAAGTGACACATGATGTGTTTAGCAACATATATTCATTTGAAATGAGGGGACGAAAAGTGACACTTGTTCCATTATTACCTAAGCAAGTTTATGAGGACCAAATGAGCTCGAAACAAGAAATTAAGAAAAAAGTTGAGGGCACTCAAAATTTCATTCATAACAATGGCTATGGTGCTGCTGATTTTATGGGTGTTGAGAGCACTCAAATTTTTAGTCATAATGATAACTATGTTGCTATCAATAAAGAGTTAACCAAGGGTGATTATAAGCCCTTAAGAGAACTAGTGCTTGAGGAGAAGTTAAAAAGTATTAAATGAAAACAGATCTATGTTCATTGAAGATTTGGCAAAACAACAAGAAGAGCCAAGAGAGGACGAGTTTGATAATCTTGTGGCTATACAAAAGAAGGAAGACAAAGAGAAGATTGTGGATGTGTAAGAGAATATATCATATATTGAATTTGTCCTTCGAAGGAGACAAATGATAATAAAATCAAATCTGAATTGATGAATATATTACAAGATTCGAGGATGAGTGTTCTCCAATCGAGGGAATATGATGAGCATCAAGATTAAGATTCAAGGAAGAATCTTTTTTACGAAAGTGGGAATGGCGAGAGTCAAGACTAGGCTATATTGATGAAAACCAAGGAGCCAAAAGGGCTAGCAATGTGTTGTCTCCAAGGGAGGTCTAAGATGGCGAGTTTACAAGTCCAAGATCGTCCAATGATGTGAGCTAGGGTTAAGAAGCTTAAAGAAGCTCTCCATGGGTCGATTCAAGAGTGTTAGATAGAATGCACTTCCAAAGGCCCAAGGGAGCAATGTGGCACCATCTTAAAAGAGGAGGGGAATCAAAGACTTGTCAATCTGATCCAAGTCCAAGATTGGACAACTTAAATCATAATGGGCCTATTTTATTAAACCTAGCTTAACTATGATTAGACTAATTAATTAAGTCAAATTTGGGCTTTATGTTTTAAGCCTTAGTATTTGCTTATGCTTTTAAGTCCATTAGGGTTTGTTTCTATTCTTCTTAGGTGGCAAAGATGTGTAGAGTCCTTTTAGGGTTAGGAGTGGCGTGTTTACCATATTTAAAGGTTGGTTTAGTTTTGTTTTAAGAAGACAATAATTTTGAGAGTTAATAAATTTGAGAGGATTTTCTTCCTTTGTTATTTTGATAACTAAATCTGACTTATCAAGGATTGCAACCCTTGTGGCATCTCCGACCTTACCATCCTCTATAGGGTGTGACGTTCTTCACTCCATTGCAATATAGCTTTGATTCTTGTCTCCTTAGGGGTCAAGTTTTGCTTATTATAATTTGATTGGATGTATTCTTGGGGTTGTCTACTGATAAAGGTGTTTGGGTCACTCATCCTTATACGTGGGGTTCACATCATAAATAGTTTGAATAGGGGCTATGCCATAATTAGTTTATCCCTATATTAACATAGGATTATAAGTTTCTAACCTAATTGATTATCCCTATTTTCTAACCATTTTAAACTCATTAACCATCCCTTTGGTTTAGTGGTTTTATAAAGTATGGATATTGAACTTGTATTCTCTCCTAATCATCTAATGTTTATAATAGTATCCTTGTAGATGGGGCCATTCTCCCTTTGTGATGGTTGAGGGATATATTTCAATAAATTCTTCCTAACCTTATATGATAAATACCTATTTAGCAATAAAGATGGGATAAATAGGTGTCATGATTGTTTATTAGTTAACAATGGTCGAGATATATGGTAGGCATGAGCGATCTATCATTTAGAGATTAAGCCATTATCAGCCCAATCAACGATATAATTTCTCCTTAAGTATATCTAAAATGGTCTATTATTGGATAAATTAGGATAAATAGGAAGACATTGTAAATGTAGTATTAATATGACAAGGCTATACTATTAGGTTATCTATACATTAATGTTAATGTGAGAATTTAGAAATGACTATGGAAGAGGCTAGGGCCTATCTCATAGAAGACCTCCTCCGAATCATTATGCATAATGTTACAACTTTAGTACAATCATATCCATGTTTTGCATTAGATAGGTTGATGTTAAAAGTACACTAGTGACATAATACACCCCTAAATCATTAACAAGGAAACTAAATATGAGACCATAATATTAGGGGAAATATGACTCTCCCACTTATATCATGAACAATACAATTGATGTTATACATATTCTCTATTTCAAGTAGCTATATGGGCTCTCATTGCCTATTATAATGATGGTGTTTTCAAAGATAATGATAAAGGGCCTTTCTTATAGTCAAATAAGATCTTAAAATCAAGTATAGGGAGATACTACTATATTTAACTAGATATGGGAATAAGGTCTAAGACTATCTAAATTGATACTAATATGGTTATCATGTTAAATAATGATTGATATATAGATTTGGTATATCAAAGGTATAAACCATTATATGATGTTGACCTTAATAAGTTTATCATAGCTAGAATTAAGGAAAATGATGAGATAACATCAACCAAGTTATAGAAAGGATCCTTATAAACAATTAGTGTTGAGTCACCATATGATGGAGCATATAATAGACTTACAAAATATTGGTGCAATCTAATGATTAACACTCCCATTCTAAAGTATTAGAGATACGCACGTTGATAACTCAATAGGGGAATGAAATAATTTTTTATAACATTGGCCCAAAAGATAGTTCATGGTTATTAAGTAGGTAATAGTTTAACCGATATAAACTATAAGGAATACTCCCCTATTGGGACGATAGATTTGGCATAAATAAAATGCGTGTAAATGAGAGGATTCTTCAAGCATGAGCTATCTTTGCCTCAAAGTGTATAGAGATTAGCCCAATTAAATAGTATGGTGACTCAACATTAATTGTTTAATGGGTATAATGATTATAATGAAGGGTAGTCTAGAGATGGGCCAATAGGTTACGAAGCATTATATTCTCCACATGGGACTATTATCTATAATTACCTTATATTAAGGTTATATACTAGTATAGATGATTATTTTGACCTAAGGGGCTATAATATGTTATTAGTTTACTAATTGGTTCATCCAATTAGTAAAGCATAAATAATAAACAAGTATTATTAAAGGAACTTTTGATACAGTCATTATATCAATAGTCAATTTAACTATTTATATAAACTTAACCAATTAGATATACTTAATGCTCCTTGATAAAGTATATCAATGACATAAGTAATGGCTTGATAATTAAATAGGATAACTATTCCCATGATTAATAAACAATTAATATAGTTATGCCCAACATGGGTTATGCCTTAGGACCATATTAAGAAAAGGACCTTATATCTAACCCTAAACGAATTTACAAGCCATATAATTATATTAATTGCGTGGTCAATTATATTAATGTTGTCATTGGTAATATTGGTCGACTATGACCCAATCTCCTTGTAATTTAGACATAAAAATTATCCGTTTGTGTAATACTATGCTATCACTCTCAAATATAACTATGATCCCGGTAAACAAGGTATATGTCGGGACCCAAATTTGGTACATTGGGGCACTCAAACCCATGTATTTAATATATGATGACGTTAACCCATATTGCACTAAGGTTATTCCATGACAGGGCATACAGTTATAATATGTAATACCCTTTATTATTTTATGATTTATAACCATAAATAGGGTATATTGTTCTTATGTCGTTAGAGAATGACAATGTATAAGTGGGGTAGATTTATGGTATATGATTAATGATATATAACTATGTTGTATAGGTTGATGCTTTCCCTATACCCAAATTCTACTATCTCATAGTGATAAGGATTTATGTATGATGAGTTCTCCTAACATTAATATGTTAGGTATAATATTCCACTTTAGCAATGTTATAATTATAGTAATCCCTACAATATCATTAGATATCATCACTTTATAGTAAGATATTCTCTAGTCCCATCGACCGATATATAACTATTTATGTATAGGTAGGGAAGTTATAAATAGATGATCTCTATATATCATTATACCCTATGATCCCAAGGAACATGACTAATGGGATAAGAGGTTAATAATTAAGCATTATATAAAATAACTATTTATGTAGGGTATTTAAATAAGAACTAAGAGGCATGTTCCTTGGGATAACAATTTAGTCATGTTCCTTGGACTATTAGCTTAACCTCAAAATATGTAATCATATTATGTGTATATTATGGTTAATAGTGTTATCCTAATTAATCTCCATTTCGGACATATTGGGAGATCAATCCCTAACTATTAGGATATGCCCTTACTGTTAATAGTTCTAATTGACCCATTCTGTGTATATTTTTCTATAAAATCATATTATAGGGTTACTCCAACCTCTATATTATGCCTCTTTTAGAGGAAAATGATAATATTAATACGGAAATTATGAGGTGATATTGCTATGTTATCTCTTCAAGATTACCCGACGATCATAGTTAGACTACACTTTGTAATAGACCAAATTAGGTGTACTTTTGGAAATGGATGTGTCCTATTATCATAACTTACTAAAATATCCATAGAGTTGTAACTAAACTAGGCATATCGTTACTCCATAAATGATATTGGAGTGGGTCTACTTGGGAAATCCCACATAATGCTCGATAGTTATATCATCCATACAATGGTACTTTTAACCAGGTGTAAAGTACTAGAATGTAAGCAAAAATACATCTATACTCTATGAATGTATTATAATAACCATGAGATACATGGATGGAAAATGGTATTATTCCCATGATTAATAAACTATTTATCTTTATTTGATAAATATTGGTTCATGATTAAGTTATGCTAATAGGTCATCCTTACAAATACCCTAGGGTTGTGATAGGGCCATAAAACTCCTGTCAACTATCCTAGGATAAACAAGTTATACCAATATTTAACTTGTATTTTATTGATTTTACTAGGACCCTAATAAAGCTATAATATAATTATGAAATTTAATGAGTCCAAGTGATTAGCTAGTGATAGGGCCATACTTATTAGTGATATTGTACTAAATGTCCCCATTACTAGTATAATAACCCAAACACAAATATTAGTTGTGATGGTCAATGATTTAGTCTACTATTTGTCTAATATTCGAATAATCATTAGGATATATATAATATATTAATCGTATATCCATTAATATGGATAGTAGATGGAACATTATACCCTTAATTTACATAGGGGCAGCCATGAAATGGAACCATCAAATTAACCATATTTTCATGATCTTGCCATATTGTTATTATATTACTTTTTTGGCCTGGTATTTATATTATAGTTGGTGTTTTTTGTGAATAGGGTTATCAACATGTACGTAAAGATATTAACCAAGATTAAGAGTTCGAAACCTTTTATATCATTTTTTTAACTCTAATTAACTAACCTTAATTATCATATTACAGCCCACATTCTATTAATGGTTAAGATTACCTTTGGTTTATTCTTATTTAGGGTTATAAATATCCTATGATACTATAAAATACAAAAGGGACATGTATAGGTAAATTATAATACTATACCCTATTCTTAATGAGGGAGGATACCTATAGCTTCACTATTGGGAGTAATGGTAAAGCATACTCAATTAATGAATCTTAATTGTAACCCCTGTCAACATTAACATTCTACCATTATATTGGCTCAATCTTACGATAATTTACTTGTTGATAAATCGTTAGAGGCATAATAATCATATAACGAGTGTCTATAGGAAAATGTAAGTTGGCTAGGATCATCCATCCTGGTTCAACATATGCTATATTGGGTTATCTAAGGATACCTTTCTTTGAGTGGAGAATATATGAATAACTAATGATGCCCATATTATAAATAGGTTCTCTAATCACTGAATAAGGAGGGATACGATAATTGATCCTATATAAGTTTAAAGATATCCTTCAATAATATTTAAGATAAAACACTAAAATATCTTAACTATATATTCATATATTCACAAAATAATACTCTAAAAGGATCCATAATTTTATACCTTTCCATGTATAACCAATATTCCTCCGATACTAGTAATATATTATTAGTTTATCCTCACTAGTCCAAGTGATGATTGGATTATATCACCATGATTAATAGTGTCTATAGGATCACAATAATCTTAGAATGGTTGAAGATATTTCCCTCTATCATAACTCGGTAATAGCATTAGATAAATTAACCCTTACTCAAACACTATTACAAAGTCTTATTGCTTCAAACATATTGCTTAATATGTACTTCATATTAATCAACACATAGAATACCTTTGGGTTATCCTAATCACTTTTAACTGGTATGAGAAAGATCAACTACTAGTTGATACGAAGTCATACTCTAGAGGAGAGTCTATTCTTGGTTAGTTTAATATAATAATATAGGTAATATAACCGAGGATATTATATTGGGTTGATTAATAAGTCCCAGATATTATGGATTATTACCCACTTATTAAAGTATGATAACAATTGTAGTTAATATAAACCATACAATATAGCCTTGTGGGCCCTCAATTTTTAATATTAGACACTATCCCAAAGGTATTCTATCATATAGATAAGAACAAATGGATTGGTACTATTTAACCTATCATTTATTCTAGGAATATATTTTTCTAACAATAGTATAAGAAACGGACTACATATATGATATTAAAGTAAGTTTGATAGGTTAAATACACCCAATGTGTTGTGAACCCCACGTCTAAAGATGAGAGCCCAAACACCTTTGTCGCTAACCCTAAAATGCACCCATTCGAGGTTATAATAAGCAAAACCTAACTCGTTGTCTATAAGGAGGTAAGAACCAAAGCTATAATGCAATGGATTGAAGAACGCCATACCCAATAGAGGATGATAAGTTTAAATACGCCACAAGGGTTGCAATACTTGATAAGTCAGATTTAATTCTCAAAAGAACAAAGGACAAAAATCCTCTAAAATTTATTAACTCTGAAAATTGTTGTGCAAGTCTAAAATAGAGCTAAACTAGCCTTTATATAGGCTAACATGCCACTCGTAATCCTAACCAAACTTACTTTTCCTTGTACTCTAAGGAGAATAAAAACTAACCATAATGTTCTTAAAAACATATGCAAATAAGAGGGCTTAAACCTAGAGCCCAAACCCAACTTAATTAATTAGTTCTAATTATAATTAAGCTAGATATAATAAAATAGGCTCAATATGATTTAAGGAGTCCAATCTTGGACTTGGATCAAATTGACAAGTCTTGGATCCCCTTCCTCTCTTAAGATGGCACCACATTGCTCCCTTAGGTGCTTGGAAGTGCATTCTGCCCAACACTCTTAATCAAGCCATGGAGAGCTTCTTTAACCTTCTTGGCCCTAGCCTATGTCATTGGACCATCTTTAATGTGTAATGGATCAGATCTTGGACTTATAAAATCACCATCTTAGACCTTCCTTAGAGATACAACCTTGCTGGTCCATTTAGCTCCATGGTTTCCATCATCCCCTCCCTCTTTAAAAGGATTCATCCTCGAATCTTCTTCATCAACATCTACATCAAATGACATACTCATCTAGTAAATAAAGCTTATAAGCATTGTCATTGACTCTTGCAACCACTTGGAAAGGGCCATCTCCACGTGATAACATCTTAGAACGTCATTGAGTTTATGCATATGCAACCAAACCCAATTGCTTGGTTCAAAGATAACTTTCTTTCTCCCTTTATCGGCATTTATTGCATACTCGCTCATTCTTATTTTCAATGTGTTGCTGCACCTTCTCACGCAAGGAATTCATAAATTTTTCTTTTTTCTTCCCATCTAAGCTAGAATACTTATCAATAAGAAAAGGCATCAAATCCAATGGAGTTAAAGAATTAAAACCATAAACTATCTCAAATGGTGAATAACCAATAGTAGTATGCATAATCTTATTATATGCAAATTCAACATGTGGAAAACACTCTTTCCAATTCTTAATGTTCTTTTTTAGAATAGCAAGTAATAGAGTAGAAAGTGTTCGATTTACTACCTCAATTTAGCCATCAATTTATGGATGACAAGTAGTAGAAAACAATAACTTAGTTCCTAACCTACCCCACAAAGTCTTCCAAAAGTAGCTCAAGAACTTCGCTTCATGATCAGAAAAGATACTCCTTGGCATTCCATGTAAATGTACTATCTCTCGAAAGAACAAGTCCACAATGTTGTTAGCGTCATCTATCTTATGGCAACCAATAAAGTGTGCCATCTTTGAAAACCTATAAACAACAACAAAAATGGAATCCCTCTCTTTCCAAGTTTGTGGTAGTCCCAACACAAAATCCATGAAAATGTTAACCCAAGGTGAACTAGGAATAGGTAATGTTGTGTACAAGCCTTAGGGTTTAACTTTAGATTTAGCTTGCCTACATGTCACACACATCTCACAAACTCTCTCTACATCCCTTTTCATGTGAGGCCAAAAGAAGTGTTTAGTTAGAATAGCTAAAGTTTTTAAAACACCAAAATGCTCCATTAAGCCTCCCCCATTTGCCTTACGTACAACTAACTCTCGTAGAGAGCTCATAAGCACACACAACCTATTTTCAAGAAATAAATACCCTTATGTCTATAAAAATTCTCAAACGTAGTATTCTCACATGCATTAATCACATTAGCAAAATTTGGATCATTTGCATAGCACTCCTTAATATATTCAAATCCAAGCAAGTTTGAACTAAGTGTAGAGATTAGAGAATACCTACGTGATAATGCATTAACTACCACATTTTCCTTACCTTGTTTACACTGAATCACGTATGGGAATGTCTCAATAAATTCTATGTATCTCACATGTCTATGATTCAGCTTCCCTTGTCCCTTCAAATGCTTTAAGGACTCATGATTTGTATATATGACAAACTCCTTAGGCCAAAGGTTGTGTTGCCATGTCTCCAATGCTTGCACCAAGACATAGAGCTCTTTGTCATACGTGGGGTAATTTAGGGCAGCCCCACTTATTTTTCACTGGAATATGCTAAAAGCTTCTTTTCTTGCATTAAAACCACACCAATGCCAACACTCGATGCATCACATTCAATTTCAAAGGTTTTAGTGAAATTAGGTAATGCAAGTAAAGGAGCAGAAATCAACTTTTCTTTAATTAAAGCAAATGCCTTTTCTTGCTCACCTCCCCATTTGAACCCCACACTTTTCTTAACAACTTTAGTTAGTGGTGCCATGATGGTACTGAAATCTTTGACGAATTACCGATAGAAACTCACCAAACCTTGAAAACTTCTCACATCGCTAATCGACTTGGGTGCAGCCCAATCTTTGATTGCCTTTGCCTTTTCTTTGTCAACCTTAATGCCTTTTACACTAAGTTTCACTTCTTGAGGTTAGCATATAACTTTTCTTTATGTAAAACACTTAGAACTTGTTTTAGATGATTAACATGCTCTTCTAAGGTTTTACTATATATGATTTGCCTAAAAACCAACACAAGAAATGGTTCATAAGACATATGAATGTATTAGGTGCATTAGTAAGGCCAAACAGCATAATTAACCTCTCATATAAACCATGTTTTGTTTTAAAGGATGTTTTCCACTCGTCACCTTCATGCATTCTTATTTGATGATAATTAGATTTTAAATCGATTTTAGAAAAAAAAAAAAAAAACACAAGCACCATGTAACTTATCAAGCATATCATCTAACCTAGGAATGGGACATCTATACTTTATTGTTATCTTATTGATTGCATGACAATCAACACCCATCCTCTAAGTCCCATCCTTCTTTGGCACAAGCAAAATTGGAATGGCACGAGGGCTCATACTCTCACGCACGTATCCCTTGGCCATCAATTCCTCATCATTGTAGCTCTTTTGTCTCCTCCAGATTACTTCTATAAGCTAATAGATTAGGAATTTGCACCTTGGGAATGAAATCAAGTTGGTGTTCTATCCCATAAATCGATGGCAATCCATGCTCAAGCTCTTCAAGAAACGCATCTTCAAAATCCTCTAAAAGAGACATAACCACACTAGGAAGAGAAGATTTAAGATCTTTGATGTTAAAAAATGCTTCCTTATACACAAGTACAAGTACTTTTAGTTTCGACTAGATTACTATCTTAATCTCTAAAGCATAAAAACTCACATTCTCTCTCTTTTACTCTCTTGGCCTCTCTTTCATTCTCTCTTTTGAATTCTTAGCCATAATCCCCTTTTCATTCTTTTTTTCACTCATTTCACTTATGTTTTCCTCACACAACTCCCTCTTTTCTTCATTTCTTTTCAACCTCACTTGATCTGCATAAATATGTTTGGGAATCAAAGGTACAAGAGTTACTTTGTTCCCCTTAAAAACAATAGAGTAACGATTTCTAAACCTATCATGCATGACTCGCTATCAAATTGCCAAGGACGACCTAATAACACATGACCGATTGTATGGGTACAACATCACACACTACTTTATCTTGGTACCTACCTATAGAAAATGGAATAACTTCTTGTTTAATCACCCTAACTTCTCCACAATCATTAAGCCATTGAAGTTTATATGGCTTAGGATGTTTAACACATGTCAAACCAAGTTTCTCAACTAGAGTAGTACTAGCAACATTAGTACAGCTTCCCCCATCTATGATAAGACTACATATCTTTCCTATAGCATGGCAACGTGTGTGAAAGATATTGTCTTGCTCGCTTCTCTTTTTCATCCCTTAATTGGATACTTAGGGCTCTTATTACAATAAGTATTTCTCCATGTATAGTAAACTCCATCCCATCATTATCATCTTCTAATGGTGGCATCTCATTATCATCCTCACACACTTTTAGATTCATACACGCCATCTCGAATCACCATTACTCGCTTGTTTGGACATTGCGAATCAATCCCTTACCCAAACACTTAAAACACTTAATATCAAGATTTTTAGGAGTTTTGGGTGCTAGAAGTACCTTTGTCTTTGCTGAATCCAGAATTAGTTTTAGGTTTGCTCTCCCCAACCTTAGGCTTAAATATAGGCTTCTCTTCTTGACCTATTTAAACATCGGTTTAGCTTTGTTTTAAGAAGACAATAATTTTGAGAGTTAATAAATTTGAGAGGATTTTCTTCTTTTGTTCTTTTGAGAACTAAATCTGATTTACCAAGGTTAGCAACCCTTGTGATGTCTCCGAACTTATCGTTCTCCATAGGGTGTGGCATTCTTCCTTTCCAAATTGAGTCGGTTCTAATTAAAAAAAAACATAAAAAAAGTCTAATTTATTTTGTCTTGTTGTGTCTCATTTGTTATTGCCTTATTTAAATTTGGTTCAATTCAGTTCTAGTATCATTCTTAGTGTTCGAAAACTTAAAATTCCTAACTGAATTGGTATGTCAATTCCTTGTTCCAAATCTGTTCGAAATTTGATTCTTGGGAAGTGAAGTTGTTGAGTCACTTGCAATTGGTTGGTTCTTGTGCAGTTTGGATTAGTTTGCAAAAGAACCAACAAAGTGAGTTAGAGTGGTAAAAGGCTAGAGAGTGTGAACGTATTAAAGAAAAAGCCTAAAAGAGAGCAAACACGAGCTTTGATTGGCATCAATTTGAGCGAAACACATGAGGGAGTGTGTGAGAGGAATTTTTATTACTAACAAATTTTGTGTAGGTTTTAAACATGTTAAAAGATAAAAATCCTAAGGGAGAGGGTGAAGCGATTGTTGATAATGATGTTTATAGTAAGTCATTGGTAAATATGCACGCTTTAAAAACACAACTTAAAAGTTAGGAGGAGGTGTGGAGAGAGAATATTTTTCATACCCGATGTCATGTCATCAATAATAAGGTCCGTTGTTTAATAATAAATGGAGGTGGTTGTGTCAATGTTACTAGTCCCGAGTTAGTCAAACAATTGAGTTTGCTCGTAATTGAACATCCTAGACCATACACATAGCGCAATGGATCAATAAGTGTGGAGAAGTCGAGGTAAACAAATAAGTGATAATGTCTTTTTCTATTAGAAGACACCAGGATGACGTTTTGTGTAATGTTGTGCCGATGAGAATTGGTCATATTTTGCTAGGACAACCTTGGCAAGTTGTTAGAAAAGTGACACATAATGAGTTCAGCAATAGATATTCATTTGAAATAGGGGGATGAAAAGGAACACTTGTTCCATTATCACCTAAGCAACTTTATGAGGATCAAATGAGCTTGAAACAAGAAATTGAGAGAAAAAAGTTGAGAGCACTCGAACTTTCATTCATAACGATGGCTATACTTGCTACTGATTTTATGGGTGTTGAGAACATTTAAATTTTCAATCATAATGATGACTATGTTACTATCAATAAAGAGTTAACCAAGGGTGATTACAAGCCCAAGGTCGAGGCATCCAAATTCAATCTTAATTTAAGAGAACTAGTCCTTGAGGAGAAGTTAGAGAGTATTAAATTAGAAGAGTTTATGTTCATTGAAGATTTGGAAAAACAATAAGAAGTGCCAAAAGAGGATGAGTTTGATAATCTTGTATCTATGTAAGAGGAAGAAGAAAAGGAGAAGATTGTGGATGCTCAAAAGAATATACCATATATTGAATTTTTCCTTTTAGAGAAGACGAATGACAAAAAAATCAGATCTAAATTTTTTGGCCATTATTTGTTCATATTTTGCATATTGGGAGATCAATCCCTAACTATTAGGATATGCCCTCACTGCTAATAGTTCTAATTGACCCATTCTATGTGTATTTTTTCTATAGAATCATATTATAGGGTTACTCTAACCTTTATTTTATGCCTCTTTTAGAGGACAATGATAATATTAATATGGGAAATTAGGAGGTAATATTGCCATGTTATCTCTTCAAGTTTATCCCAAGATCATAGTTAGGCTACACTTTGTAATAGACTAAATCAAGTGTGCTTTTGGAAATGGATGTGTCCTATTAGCACAACTTACTAAAATATCCATAGAGATTTGTAACTAAAATAGGCATATCATTACTCCATACATGATATTAGAGTGGGTCTACTTGGGAAATACCATATAATGCCCCGATAGTCATATCATCCATATAATAGTACTTTTAACCAGGTGTGAAGTACGAGAATGTAAGAAAAAAGTACATATATACTCTATTAATGTATGATAATAACCATTAGATATAAGGATGGACAATGGTATTATTCCTATGACTAATAAATAGTTTATCTTTATTTGATAAATATCAATTCATGATTACGTTGTGCAAATAGGTTATCCTTACTAATACCCTAGGGTTGTGATAGGGCCATAAAACTCGTGTCAACTATCCTATGATAATACCATGGATCCTTGTACAATCTTATTTCAAGGAGGCATAAACAGGTTATATCAATATTTAACTTGTATTTTACTAATTTTACTAGGATCCTAATAGAGCTATAATATAATTATGAAATTTAACAAGTCTATGTGATTAGCCGAGTGATAGGGCCATAATTATTAGAGATATTGTACTAAATGTCCCCATTACTAATATAATAACCCAAACACAAATATTAGTTATGATGGTCAATGATTTGGTCTATTATTTGACTAATATTCAAATAATCATTAGGGTATATATAATATATTATCCGGTATGTCCATTAATATGGATAGTAGATGGAACATTATACCCTTAATATATATAGGGGTAGCCATGAAATGGAACCATCAAATTAGCCATATTTTCATGATCTTACCATATTGTTATTATGTTACTTGTTTGGCTTGATATTTATATTATAGTTGGTGTTTTTTGTGAATAGGGTTATCAACATGTACATAAAGATATTAACCAAGATAAAGAGGTCAACACCTTTTATATCATTTTTTTAAACTCTAATTAACTAAACTTAGTTATCATAACACAACCCACATTCTATTAACGGTTAAAATTACCTTTGATTTATTATTATTTAGGGTTGTAATTATCCTATGATACATATAGGTAAACCGTGACACCCCCACCCATGTTCACTCTCTATTACCCAAATAGGAGTAACTAGGCAAGGTACGACACGCCGATACGACTAATTTCTGAATTAGCCTTAAGCACATACATGCTCATGTGCTAAGGACTTATCATACAATGAAATGCTACCAAGATAATTTATATGCTATTAACAAAATAGTGAAACGAATTATAAAATTTAATTACAATACCATCAAAATATTTATTGACACCCCAACCCCAAAATTTCAACAAACGAAATCCCTTAAAGTTTATGTCATCCCCGAGCCGTTTTGGAGGATCCGACAACATCCTTACTACTTTGAGTTGTTCCTGTCATAACATGCAAATAACAACGAGGTGAGCCGAAGCTCGGCAAGTAGGGTGATGCACATGATATGCAATGAAGTTTTTGTTTCCAATTCTACCCATCCATTTTTAATTTGGGTACCCTAGGTATTAGTAAGTCCGTGCGTTCCATCTCTCGATGATCGTAGTATCACCTACTAATCTATTACTCTTTCTCGGTAATCTCAATATCACCTACTACTCACAACAGAATTATCCCTCGTTGTAGCACACGGTTAGTGGAATTATCCCTTGCTTAATGGTGTTAGTAAATAGAGCTCGCACTATGGATTCCTTGCTATTACCCATCCCACTCAATTCGGTTACCAAACCATGTCATTTCATGACTCAATGATTTTTCTTAATTTATTCCACCCCCAATGAAAGTGATGCACGTGATGACATGTTTAATCACATTCAACCAAACTCGGGTATCAACCCTTCTTTCTTAAACCATACTCACGGTCCAACCAACACTCGGGATTCACCCTTCGCTCACATACCAGTCATGGTACTCATAGCGGGAACACAACCTCTCGCTCATTAATATATTCATTAGTTTCATTAATATTTAAAAGAAAGTCCAAATCTTTTCCTTATTCCCTCTCTAAAAGAATACATTTTCTTTAGAATTTTCAAATACCTTTTATTTCTATCTAAGTCCACTTATTTTAGTCCAAGCCCATTTCTTTTAATCTAAGCCCATCTACTTTAAAACCAAGCCTTTTGATTTTAGTCCAAGTCTATTTAATTTATTCCAGGCCCATTAACTTTATCCAAGTTTATTAACTTAATTCTAAGTCCATTGACTTTATCCAATTCTATTTTGTTTTATCTACACCCATTAATTTTGTCCAAGTCTAATTATTGGGTTTTAGGGTTTACTATCAAGCAACCTCTAATTGAGTAAGTAATTTTTCAAATTTTGAACATAATTAAATCTTACCCATTTTATTTTAGATACTAGACATATTTATTTATAACATATCCAAAAATTAGGTCTAAATAACAAGTACATAATTTCTTATAAAATTTTGAAACTTAGAGAGCAATCTGCCTAGTAGTAGTTTATCTAGAGCTATCCGTACTAAATCGGGTATAATTCTTTGTAAACGAATCCAATGACTAAGAAATTTTAAAGGACGTTAGTTGAAATATATATGAACAACTTTTATTTCTTTAAGTTTCACCTAGAAATCAACCTAAAGTCCTTGAACATGCACCCCAAATTTTGGACAGAATTTACTCCTCACCAACACCAATTTATTAGTTCATTCCAAATCAACCTTAAACATGTTTTAGTTCATTTATATTTAGTCCAAGTCCAATCCAACCCATCACCACATACATGAATATTTTTAACAACATCAAAACATCATAAATTATCACAACAAGGCATCTATACATGGATTCCTCCCAAGCATCGAGCATATAGCCATCACAAACCACCAAAGCAACATATTACATGGTTTCAACATTAAGACATGAAAATAAATCAAATCAACTCATAATTTAAGTACATGAAATGAAACTTAAAGCATAATATGATAGTCAAATGAAAACCTACTTACAATGATTTATGCTCCCTTAAAAGATTTGGTAGCTTTTCCTTCTCTTTTTCCCTTTCTTTTTCTCTTTTCTTTCTTTCTCTCTTTTTGCCGTTTTTCTCTCTTCAATTTGGCTTCTCCTTTAATTCTAGAAGAGCTACGGTTTTTGGCCTAAAAAATGGCAGCCATTTAACCCTCTCTTTCCCTTATATACCCACCTTTTCTCCTCTCATTTATTTATATCACAAGTGTTAAAATTTAACTAGGCAAAATGTAAAGTTGAGGAAACTTGGAAGGCAAAGCTGATTGGTTTGAATAAAGGACAAGAGTGAGTTGGCTTTGACTCATTTAATGCAAGTCTTAGGTGTCCTAAATAAGTCATTATACTTACTAAATCCCTAATTAACTTAGTTTAAGCAACCAAACATCTTCTTTTCTCACAAAATTTCGAAAATGTCTCTCCCAAAATTTCGAAATTTCTTTCCAAAAAAAAACAATTCCAGTAGTGGTGCATCCTGAACCTTCTATACCAAAATAGAAATAACTTTTTATATAAAGATCTAAAATTCATGAAAGTTTATAGAGGGCTAGTAGAGACATATAAAAAAAACTTTTATTCTTTAAGTTTTTCTAAAAAATCAATAGAACATCATCAAATAAATCTCACAAGATTCGAGTAGATTCTTCTTGCGAAATTCCAGTAGAGTATATTTCAAAACAACCTTCACCATAATAAACATAAATCTGAATGTATAGGTTCAAAACTTATACAATTTTATAGAGATCTAGTAAACACATAGAGGAACAACTTTCATTATTTGCGTTTTACCTAGAAATCACTCTAAGGTTCTCAAATAATTCATGCACAATTCGGACAGAATTTAGCTCTATATTTCGGAAAATTTCTTTTAATTAATTCGAAAATTTTTCCAAATAAAATCCCAATGTTCCTAAAATTGTAAAATAAATTTCTTATCATTATCATGCATTCCAAACACTTAGAAATACCCCAAAGGATAATTACCTAAATTATCCAAAATGTTTCCTCTCGTTATTTTCGATGTAATCGTCGAACATACCGTCATAAAAAACAAAACTCTTTTGAACCCATCCATACTATTGCTTGTACTCCATATAAACATATTTAGAAACATTTTAACATGTGTAAAAATTTCACGGGGTTTACATAAACTATAATACTATACCCTATTCTGAATGAGGGAGGGTACCGCAACTTCACTAGTGGGAGTAATGGTAAGCCATACTCAATTAATAAACCTTAATTGTAACGCCTCGTCAACATTAACATTCTACCATTATATTCGCTCAATCTTATGATAACTTACTAGTTGATGAATCATTATATGCATAATAATGATGGAAACCAAGGAGCGAAATGGGCCAATAAGTGGCGTCTCCAAAGGTGTGGTCTAAGATGATGAGTTTGCAAGTCGAAGATCTAATCCATTGCACATTAAATATGGTCCAATTATATGGGCTAGGGCTAAGAAGCTTAAAGAAGCTCTCCATGGGCTGATTCGAGAGTGTTGGGCGGAATGCACTTCCAATGGCTCAAGGGAGCATTACGGCACCACCTTAAGAGAGGAGGGGGATCCAAGACTTGTCAATCTGATCCAAGTCCAAGATTGGGCTCCTTAAATCATATAGGGCCTATTTATTTATATCTAGCTTAATTACAATTAGAACTAATTAATTAAGTCATATTTGGGCTCAATGTTTTAAGACCAACTTAATTATAATTAAAACTAATTAATTACAACAGATTTGGGCTCAATGTTTTTAAGCCCTATTATTTTTAGATTCTTTTAAGTCCATTAGAGTTTGTTTATGTTCTCCTTAGGTGGCAAGGACTAGAGTCCTTTTAGGGTTAGGAGTGGCGTGTTTAGCCTATTTGAAGGCTAATTTAGTTTTGCTTCAAAGGGATAATACTTTTGAGAGTTAATAAATTTGAGGGGATTTTCTTCTTTTGTTCTTCCGAGAATTAAATCGACTTATCAAGGATTGCAACTATTGTAGTCTCCGAACTTATCATCCTCCATAGGGTGTGGCATTCTTCACTCTATTGTATTATAGCTTCGGTTCTTGCCTCCTTATAGGTAACGAGTCGGGTTCCGCTTATTATAACTTGATTGGGTGCATTATTGGGATTTCTAGTGAAAAAGGTGTTTGGATCTCTCGTCTTTATACATGAGGTTCATATCGGTTGGTATCAAAGCCTAGGTTGTGCAAAGTTCGATTGATTATCCATAGTCCTTGCATCTTTTATTTTGTATCTGTATTGTTTTCTTTTTTGGGTCTTCTCTGTTATTTTGCCATATCTTTTCTTGTTTGAGACTCATGTTCCTTTGCTTGATAAATTGAGTCTTATATAAAAAAAAAAAAAAAAGGTGCAAAGTCTGATTTGTAGTTAACTTTTTTTTCTCACTATAAATTAGATTCTTTGTCATCATCTTTTATTCTATTTCGTGTCTTTGTAGTTTCATTTCCAAATTGAGTCAGTTCCAATTAAAAAAAAAAAAGAAAAAACATGAAAAGAAGTCTAATTTGTTTTGCCTCGTTATGTCTCATATGTTATTATCTTGTTTAAATTCAATTCAAGTCACTTCTAGTATCATTCTTAGTGTTCAAAAACTTAAAATTCTTATTTGAATTAGTTTTTCAATTCTTTGTTCCAAATTTGTCCGAAATCCGATCTTTGGAAAGTGAAATTGTAGAGTCACTTGCAATTGGTTACTTCTTGTGTGGTTTGGATTAGTTTGCAGAAGAACCAAAGGAATGAGTTAAAGTGGTAAAAGGCTAGAGAGTGTGAACATATTAAAGAAAAAACCTAAAAGAGAGCAAACACGAGTGTTGAGTGTCATCAATTTGAGTGAAAACACATGAGGGAGTGTGTGTGAGGAAGTTTTATTACTAACGAATTTTGTGTAGGTTTTAAACATGTCAAAAAGATAAAAATCCTAAGAGAGAGGGTGAAGTGATTATTGATAATGATGTTTGTCGTAAGTCATTAGTAATTATGCATGCTTTAAGCACACAAGTGAAAAGTGAGGAGGAGGCACGGATAGATAATATTTTCCATACCCGATGTCATGTCAAATAATAAGGTCTATCATTTGATAATAGATTGGGGTGGTTGTGTCAATGTTGCTAGTTTTGCGTTAGTTAAAAAATTGAGTTTGCCAATAACTAAACATCCTAGGGCGTATACATTGCAATGGGTAAATGAGTGTGGAGAAGTTGAGGTAAACAAACATGTGATAGGATGAGGTTTTGTGTGATGTTATGCCGAAGAGAGTGGGTCATATTTTGCTAGGAAAACCTTGACAAGTTGTTAGAAAAGTGACACATGATGAGTTTAGCAATAGATATTCTTTTGAAATGAGGGGACGAAAAGTAACACATGTTCCATTGTCACCTAAGCAAGTTTATGACAACCAAATGAGCCCGAAACAAGAAATTAAGAAAAAAAAATGAGAGCACTCAATCTTTCATTCATAACGATGGCTATGCTTGTTGTTGATTTTGTGGGTGTTGAGAGCATGCAAATTTTTAGTCATAATGATGACTATGCTACAATAAAGAGTTAATCAAGGGTGAATATAAGCTCAAGGTTGAGGCATCTAAATTCAATCTTAATCTAAGAGAACTAGTGCTTGAGGAGAAGTTAGAGAGTAGTATTAAACGAGAATAGTCTATATTCATTGAAAATTTGGCAAAAAAAAAAAAAAAAAAAAAAAGAGCCAAAAGAGGATGAGTTTGGTATTTAACATGAACAATGGGCGTCATTCCCTTAATTAGTAATATTTAATATTTGAGAAGATAGATTATAATGCATGAAAGGAATCATATGATAATAGTTTAATTATACCATTCTCGCTAACTCGATGGCATACTTTCTAATATAGTGCCTTGGACCTATAAATAATGTGGGGTACGCCTAAGTATTAACATGATAGATATAGACATGGTTCATGATCATTACCAATAATTTGCTCTTAACTCACCGTAGAAGGTTACACTTAGAGTATTATTATAGCTTCGTTATGTTAATACTTAGCTATTATTGGTTCATCTATTTTACTATAGTTAATAGAACTATAGGTAACTACTAATACCCATACAGTAGTTATAATAATGGTCCCATCTTATGCATTTAATAATCTTAGTGGATAAATCCTATTCTTAATAAGTTATACATATTTGTATTACACGAATGGAGATACATATTAAGATTCATTTAATAGGATCAATTAAAATGCCAAAGATCACCTAGGAGACCCAAGATTAAACGATTATAAGAGATCATAACCTAAGGTATTATATCCCAATATATGATGGCATTATGTGCAATTATACATATTCTTCACCATTAGAGTTAATTCCATGGGTGAATATTACCTTCGTAACAAAGGGTCATATTAAATAATTACTGATTATGTACTATTAACTCTATGATTAGCCATGAATTATTACCCAATATGGCCATCTTGGAAGTATAATGGCATCTTATACTATTATGATTTACCTCTTAATATAGCATCAACTAACCCATGATTAAATCGACTTATAACTTGAAATATATTTAGGGATAAAAGGGGTAAATGGTACATAATCATTTATCATTAACTCATTCTTTCTAGTTATTTAAGATAAGCCTATTTAATTGGGTCATTGGGTTAATCTTTAACTCATAATATATAAACTAATATTCCGTAAAAGGTATTACCCACCAATAATGAGGTCCGTTAATAATCAATGGTGCCATTAAAACGACTAGCCTGTTATTCTCTTTATTCAAGCTACATATATTAAAATGGTTACAAAATGGGGACAATCAATTAGGCTAGAAACTTATAATGTTATGTTAATATATGGCTAAACTAATTATGACATAACCCCTATTCAAACTAGCTTACTAACCCATAAACACCTATATGGGGATTTAGGGTGTTCTATTTTCATACAATTGCATTAGTTTATGAGTTAGGGTGTTAATAGCATATAATCACTTCAATCTCATATCATATGTTAGAATCAACAAATACCTAAAAAGATTTCCCCCTAACTCTATAGTTAATAACACGAAGGTAGACACATTAATATGGCCCTATGACCTAGATAAACTACAATTGGACTTAAACTATTTCTATTTTATCAATACTGATTCCAGATCACTAATAGAGTATTATGTTAACCCAAATATTTATAAGATTATTGGGCCTTATATACCTATTAATAAACCTAGAGTATTATAAAGATTAGCTATAGAGGAATAGATGAGATATGTTTCTATTTAATATACTAATTGGACAATGTTCAATCATTAACCATATATTTTTAGATCATTGACCCTCTTATAGTTAGGGTTAATCTTTTCCGTGTATATTGATTGGCATGGCTATGCTATTGCTAATTTTGTGTGTGTTGAGAGCACTCAAATTTTTAGTAATAATGATGACTATGTTGTTGTCAATAAAGAGTTAACCTAGGGTGATTACAAGCCCGAGGCTAAGGCATCCAAATTCAATCTAAATTTAAGAGAACTAGTGCTTAAGGAGAAGTTAAAGAGTATTAAATGAGAAGAATCTATCTTCATTGAAGATTTGGCAAAACAACGAACAAGAGCTAAAAGAGGACAAGTTTGATAATCTTGTGGTCGTGCAAAAGGAGGAAGACAATGAGAAGACTATGGATGTTTAAGAGAATATACCATATTTTGAATTTGTCCTTCCGGAGGAGATCAATGACAATAAAATCAAATCTGAATTTTTTTTTACCATTATTTGTTTGTATTTTACAAGTTGGATACATGTTTTTGATACTTTGTTATTACAAGATTTGAGGTCGAGTGTTCTCCAATCGAGGGAGTATTATGGGCATCAAGATCAAGATTCAAGAATGAATCCTTTTGAGGAAGTGGGAATGATGAGAATAAAGAAAGTCAAGGCTGTATTGATGGAAACCAAGGAGCCAAATAGGGCCAGCAAGGTGGTGTCTCCAAGGGAGATCCAACATGGCGAGTTTGTAACTCTAAGATTTGAGTCATCATATATTAAAGATGGTCTAATGATGTGGGCTAGGGCTAAGAAGTTTGAAGAAGCTCTCCATGGGCTGATTCAAGAGTGTTGGGCATACTGTACTTCCAAGGGCCCAAGGGAGCATTGTAGCACCGTCTTAAGAGAAGAGGGGGATCCAAGACTTGTCAATCTGATCCAAGTCTAAGATTGGGCTCTTTAGATTATATTGGGCCTATTTTGTTATATCTAACTTAATTATACTTATAACTAATTAATTAAGTCAGATTTGGGTTTAATGTTTTAAGCTCTATTATTTTCGTATTTATACTTATAACTAATTAATTAAGTCAGATTTGGGTTTAATGTTTTAAGCTCTATTATTTTCGTATTTATACTTATAACTAATTAATTAAGTTAGATTTGGGTTTAATGTTTTAAGCTCTATTATTTTCGTATTCTTTCAAGTCCATTAGGGTTTGTTTATGTTCTCCTTAGATGTCAAGGACGTGTAAAGTCCTTTTAGGGTTAAGAGTGGGATGTTAGCCTATATAAAGGCTGGTTTAACTCTATTTTGGACTCACACAATAATTTTGAGAGTTAATAAATTTGAGAGGATTTTCTTCCTTTGTTCCTTTGAGAACTAAATCTGACTTATCAAGGATTGCAACCCTTATGGCATCTCCGAACTTATCATCCTCCATAGGGCATGGCATTCTTCACTCCATTGCAATATAGCTTTGGTTCTTGTCTCCTTATAGGCAATGGGTTAGGTTCCGCTTATTATAACCTAATTGGGCATGTTCTTGGGGTTGTCTAGCAATAAAGGTGTTTGGGTCTCTCGTCTTTATATGTGGGGTTCACATAATGAATCGTTTATGGTAGATTACAATATAAGGTGGCCTATAATATGGGAATTAAAATTATTTGGTTCTGAAATATCCAATATTGTCTTTCCTCTATTAAGGCCATTATGCCTTAACAGAGGTACCAACAATTCTAAGTTATCTAGGGGAATTGGGATGTTTAACAATTAAATAGGTTATTACATTTTTTTGTAGTTTTACTCGTGACCAATATTATTAGTGTACCATATAATAGCCGCATAACATAGAAAGGTCAATGCCTTAGTAAAGAGATGATACTAGTAAGGTATTAATTAGTTTTGGATAATATATTCAGGAAAGTGAATAATGGATAATCACATCGATATACTTTTAGTTATCAACTTGTCCTAATATTTTATCCATAAGCTGATTTTTATGCTTAGGCCTAACACATATATAGATTTTATACCTTAGAAGGGTATTATTATAAAGCATAATATTCAGGGGGTTTAATGTATATCAATTAGTTAGAACTTAATCATTAATATCGGGTTGGAAATAATTAGATCTCCTTATTGGATATCACCTTTTATACTATTGGGGATACTATTAATGTCGATACCTATATTAGTTAATCCAAGTGATATTATTCTCCAATAAGATTAACCCTATCATATACTAATAGTAAATAGCCCTTGGTTATGGGGCTATTATATGGTACACTAATAATATTGGTCATGAGTAAAAATACGACATAAATTATACCCATTTCGTTTAAACAGATTGACCATTATGATCAAAAGAAAGATCAAACTATTAATATAAGCCAAGATATTAGGTTAATCAAACAAGTTGGATTAATCAAACTATATTTATGAACAAGTTGATATATTAGTATAATAGAGTATACCTAGATAGAGTATACATCAAGTTAAATGGGCAATGGTAACTAATATTAGGATACCCTATATTTCCATAATGGGTAATGTTATACAAGTCCTATTTAATTGTTAATATGATCTAGATAATTGTTAGTTAACCTAATATTATGATAATCTAGTTAAATAGACTCCATATAATTGTCATAATATGATCCAGAAATTACCATTTATTATAATATGATCTAGATACTCATTTATAGATTACTACGGACTTATAGGTTCATTCCATATATTAACATATGAGGTATTTATGGAAATATCAATTAGTATCTGGATCATATTATCTTATAGTTACTATCATTCCTATAATGGCCCTAATACTAATCCCCTTTAAATAATCTATGGAATAATACATCTATTCTTATACTTATTAGGAGTCATCTAATTATAACTATAAAGCTATTGTCGGGGGATACAACACCCCAAAATATACTATCACATTATAAGACATATGTCCTAATTATCCTTAATTAGCATAATGGGATTCCAAAATAACTAGGACCTTATATACCTTAATTTATAATGTTGTCATCAATGGTAAGTGCACAGATTCACTTGGTATTCAAACATGTAATTTATTAATGTGAGTCTATTAGCCCCACTTTTTGAGTTGACCATGTAATTGGTAAGGGAGCCAATTACCATAGATACTACCTCTAGACTATTGGAATATTACCTATAGAAGGATAATTAAAACATTATGAAAGTTGGTCTCTATAGTTGTCAACCTGTTTGATTAGGCCAATTATTATCCAACTATGATTTAGGTAGACATGATACCCTCAATAGCCTAAGCAACATGCCCGATTAGCTAGCCTATTAAGATCGGGATAATTAGTTGAGATTTGAACTATCCGGACAAAGGTTACCCTACTCTTTATTAGTAATGATTAATGCTAACATTAAGGAATAACCTCGATATCGGAGAGAGAGGAACACATATCTATCTTTAATACTATTACCATTCACATAATCTCCTAAAGATAATAGGGTCCCCAAAATATGATGTCAATTGGTATATTAACTAGTAAATATGGCCCTTATTATACATAGTATGGTCAATTGGAGACATTAGGTTTATATTAGTTAAATATGGAAGTTTAACTATAGGATACCTATTATACCATCCACCTATTTTTAACTCTATAAGAGTTTTAAACGTATGGTCTATTAATTAGGCCATACAATTTTCTACAACTAGTTAATATAGGTTTGGCAAGATAATTCTCCACCCTAATATCCTATGAGTGCTCCACTTGAATATGGTTAATCAATAAAATAATGACAGATGGTTTATTATGGACCATCTATATTCATTGGATCATTTAGGTTTGCTTACTTCTATAATCTTGGGCTTATAATGGTCGTCAACAATCTTCAATAATTGGATAACACTTGATAAAATGTCCAATTACCAGTTATTTCAAGACGATCTAGTTACTATTATTCCTATATTAACCCGACTAGCTCAGTTATAACTAATTAGTTTATTATCCCAATTGTGGGATAAATTGGTTGCATAGTCATAACCTTATTATTAAACTTATCTAATGGGTCATAGCTAAAACATATGATAACCCCATTAAGGTTTATATTAGGCAATTATATTAACCCAACTAATTTAGATAGGATTAAACCTTATAGCCTATACCATATATTGAAATAAGTTCATGTTCTTCTCCAATACGATTGACGGATGAAAACCTCTATGAATAACATAAAAGTTATGTTAACTAGATTTAGTGGGATATATTCCACGTTATGTTAAAGTTTAATATTGGATATCCTCTAGATCAATATAGCAATCTTTCAATATAGAGATGATAAGAATCTCATATGATTTTAGTTATCATGAAATTGGTTTAGTACCCATATTGTGATTGGGATAATATCTTGCTATTATATCCCTATTGTCTTATAATAGCTAATTAATTATAATTACACTATTTAATAGACTATATAGTTTATTCCACTATGTTTATTTTAGGAACATAACCTATTCTTTAGAATACACATATTGCTTATAATCAAGGCTATCATAGGTGATATTAAGCCCTTGTGACAATTATGTTTAACCTATAATATATCTATCCTAATATATACCCTATTAATGTTACTTGTATATTAGGTGCTTTCCTCGTTGTCTAACCTCACCAACATATTATAACAAATATTGTCACCATCATTTGGTAGTAGGGGATCGAATTAAACATTCAACATGCTATCCATAGACTTTATCTGGATAATAATTATTGAATTTCCTATCTCTCTCCGTTTTATACTAGTGATGAGTATGTCCAAATAGGGAGATGGCGTTATTTGATTTTTAGATTAATAGGATGAGGGTATGTGTATATTAATGGACATACAATATTAGAGTGAATATAAATTGATAAGTATATGTTTAACCCAAATAATGAGGTTAATATTACTAATCCTGTCTTCCCATGGTTATTACCCTTATCTATATGATATTTATCAACTATCCCAATAGTCCTAGTAAAATTATTCTTGCACCATTCTTATTCTTAAATATAGGTACATAGAGAGTTGTAATAAGCTTAATGATTATCATGGCTAATCATATGTTGATATATGGTTATAATGTCTATTAATAGTAGAGTATTAATAATCAATGGTGCATACTATTGGCATAATAGTTATAAACTATGTAATTAATAGTATGTCCCTAGTTTATATTGTGTTCATGAGAGAATGGATTAGAGAAAATGTTGGTTATGAGAGATTAATATATCACAATTTAAATAATTGACCATCATCTTTTATATCGAGGATAGGCCTATTATCTTAATAGTGAGATTATCATATATTATCAAGAATGAACTATCCTATGCTTTAAGGCCCTAACATATTATGAGTAGAATAATATTAGGGCAACCTTTTACTGAATAAATATGTTAATCACTAGTATATTTCCACTTTTCAAATACTACGTCAAAAAGATAGTTGATCAACTATATTACTAAAAGTGATCCCTATAATAGGGCTATTCCCGAAGCTTATCGTATATCCAATATTTCTTGGTAGATGTTTACACCATATATGATCTAGTCTCTTGTTATTCTCATCTATACTCTATATCTAGTTATTTGATAACATACTACATCCCGGTATATTGGTTATAGTATTAACCATATTGGTATTATTTTGGGCCATACCCACTAAGCTAGCCTAACATAATGATACGTCTATAGGGGAACTAATAGATTGTCCTTTTACTCCATTTGGATGAGTAGCTTCCTCTCATCCTCAAGGTTGATCGAATTTCTCTAAAGAGTGACATATATTAACTCCTTTGTAAAATAAAATGTGGTATGATTAAATTCCAAATATATGATAAATAGAGGAGAGACGAAGTTGAGAAAATGTGGAAAACATATAGGGGACTCTTTATTGTGTCACCCCTTTCATCCTAATTAGGGGAAGTCATAAGATAATGTCATAGATGCGAATGTCTAATCAAAATTATAAGGGTAACCTCTTATTTGCTAAATTAATACTACGATTTTATTACCCAAAGTGTCTAGTATGATGATAGCTGGATATACCTATATAAACTTCACCATATTATGTAAATAGTTATCCCATGATTCACCTAATACACTAATGGTTGGTCATAAGGTAGGGATAACTCCCTGTATAAGCTGACATATAAATAAGGATATAATTATTATATCCTATTTATCTTATAATTAATCCCCTTTCATATTTATGAGTATATAAGGAGTTATCCAAGTGCTAATCATAGATTAATATATTACGGTATATGGGTATAGATAAGGGGATGAAAGGTAGGCTAGCTAATTAATCCTAGTGAGTAGCATTATACTACTTAATAGACTTTTTGATGGGGTAGCTCATGGCATAAAACTATTTGTAACTTATCCTAGCATTTTGTTGCTAGATTCCTATAGTGCTCTCCCATCTATACTATATGAATGTATGATAATAACCATATTTAGTATATGATTATAAATATTATAATCATGATGGAATAAACTATATGTGTAGTAACCCTTTAAAGGGTTACTCTATGGTAACCATCCTCTAGTAAATGGTCATCACTATTAATCGAACAAGTTGGACAATAATTAATATCTCTTAAATATATTGACCATTTATATTCCTAAGGATAATTTTTATCTCCATTAATAATTTTTACCTTTATCTTTAACCTAAGGATAATTGTTATCTCTAGATATTTAAGGACCCCTAGTATATGAATTAATCAATACAATTATCCCTATGTCTTGATAATATCATTACAATTAATATATTAGACATTAATTATTGTCCAACTTGTTCATCCATACTATTAGGGGTTAAATATTATAGGGAAATAAAATATGGTATCCTATAATTTCGCTAGATGGGTTAGTTAAATGGAATAGTGTAAAAATGGTCCAACTTGTTCATCCATAGTCCCCAACTTGTGACTATGATTTTAATATATAGTACTATTTAGAATGACCAATTAAACCAATAGAGTATTCCTATGATTATCCCCTTACTCAAGTAATCAATTACTAGTATATCCTAAGTTGTATATAAATGCTAATAATATATATATAAATAAGATGTGGAAAATAGGGGAACCTATGTTGATTACCAATTGTTTGACCCCATTGGTAATAGTAGTTAAATTGACAAGATGCTAATATCGCCTAATCACCTCTATAATTTAACTAATTGATATAATCGAACAATTGGTAACCATCAATAAAAGCATGGATAAAATGGCTCGACCATTTATAGGGGTTATTATTTAATGATGATTAATTTTACCTAGATATTATATGACGTTGTTTAAATATGATTACTCATCATTTAAGAGGGAATATATCAAGATAGCCTATACTATTAAGATGTGGTAATGCTCCTAACTCACTTACTATTTCCAAATAGGAGGGGCTAGGTTCGTTATATTATTAAGCATAAAATCCCGACTAGTTCCCTATACTATATAATCGAAATTACATAAAATATTAAGCAATGGAATACGTATAATAAAATTTATGTGGTATTAATAATTACAATCATAGGGATTACAAAATGTCTACGATGTCGGCTACCGACAAATAGGAGAATAGTATCAATTATCTACAAACCTTTAAAAGATTCCTATAATTTTGGGTAGCACATGAGCCCATTTAGTGAGAACCAATAGCTTCCTTGATAGCACTATCTTTGTCTCTATTTGTTACACCACGAAAATAACAACAACAATATAAGCCAAAGCCTAGTATGTAGGGTGATGCACATGATATGCAATGATTTTTTACTACCCCGAATTCATCCATTAATTTAGTTTGGGTACCTTAGGTATTAGCAAGTCCACTCCATTTTCATCTCTCGATGATTGCCTTATCATTTAGTACTAACAACAGAATTATCCATCATTATAGCACACGGTTAGCAAAATTATCCATCGCCTAACTATGTAATTAAGTAATAGAGCATGTACATAGCTTCATTGCTAACAACCATTTAATCCAGTTTCGATTACCAAACCTTATCGATTCTCAACCATTTGATTTTTCAATCTACCCATAAATGCATATGATGCACAATGATGTTTCATTTACCATATCCGTCAAGTTATGAGTACCAAACCCTACATTCTCAAACCATTTTTGAAATTCAACCCACATATAGAAACACATATATGTCTCATATATCTTATATTTATTTAAGGAAATCGATTACCACCAAATATAATGAATCCATTGATATAATTCACTCCTTTACCAAGTATCTTCTCTTCATATGATAGATGCTTAATAAGTAATACCATTGATTTCATCCTATAGTTTGATACCACTTAGCTTACATACACATTAATCATAGGGACCAATTGAATAAACATTTAAGGTGTAATTTCTTATTCTAATCCGAATTTGGCCTTAATGGTCGAATCTAGATTTTAACAAATTTAAGTCATTTTCTTCAATTTTCTTGAAATTTTACCTACCTACACTTCAAAATATACTTTCTCAAGTACAAATGAACCAACAATTCTAGATTTGGATGAGTGAAACTCAAAGCCAAAAAATTAAAGTTTAGGCCGAATATAGGTTAAGGATTTGCGTGGATCTTTCTTCAATTAAAGTAAATTTTTTCATTCCTTAACACTAATTCATACTTAGTTAAGCCATAATTAAGCTCTAGCACATCAATCACTTGAAAGCATCAAAGTCCCCAGTTTAAGCAATTAGGCCGAATAATACCCATTAAGGAACCCTAGGAACCCATCATCCATCATCTACCATTTCGGATTTATTCCTCCCATATCCACATCAATAATTATTCACTCCAAATAATTTTGGTCCAAGCCCATCAATTTACTAACCTAACCCACCAACAAATATTTAGGGATAAAACAAAGCTTTATAAACTTTAATGAGTAAGCATATCAATAAATCATCTAATACCCAAGTATAAACCAATAAACGCATATCAAGCCATCAAAACTCACAATATCAACATAAGCAACCCATAAAAGCATAATCATCAACTCAAGTAATTCACATAAATCAAACACTTAGAATTTCGAATTTATGGTGTAAAATAAATCCCTACATGCTTGATTCAAGTTTTAGACAATCTCTTAGTCTTTTCTTCTCCTTTCATTCATTCTTTCTTTCTTTTAGTGAACTAAAATCTTCTAAAAGTGGCTGGCCATTCCTTAGCTTTCTCTTATATATATATATTCAACTTTTCTTCCCTTATTAATGAACTTAACAAGTGTCCTAAGCTAAGCTTGTGAAGTGTAAAGTGGTAGAAGGAATTAGAAGCTTAGGTGGCGATTTTAATTAAAGGCATGAGGTGTAAAGTAGTAGAAGAGTTTAGAAGCTTAGGTGGTAAGTTTAACTTAAAGGATAGGTGATGTGATTAAAACTTAATCTTAAGGGTATTTTGGTCTAAGAATTTTAGCACCCTCATAATGTTTAGATAATAAATATATATTTTTTTCATTTGCATGACATCTTCTAGATATGTGCTAAGGAAAAATAAATTGACAACTAAGTTACCCGAAAATTTATTCCCATAAATAATCATATGAACACCAAATATATTAAAACTACAAAGATATTAATATGTTATACGAATTACACCCATATTTAGTGTATATATATATATGGTCGAGAATTTTCATGAGATTTACAATGCTATTTGTCAAAACCTATTAATTAAAATACCAATCTATTGTAATCATATAGTCCAATTAGGTAAAATACCAATCTAGCCAAATATTATGAGATAGTATCCTCCCAATATTTCATAATTTGATCAATAGATATGGCCCTAATAGTACTAATTGTTTTAATATTATCCCTATAGTATTCCTATATTGACCATTTATACTATATTGGGTTGATCCCTTAATAGTAGCCCAATTAGTATTGGAATCCTATCTATTCCGATACTTCAAATTACGGTTAGATTTGTTTTAAAAGGACCCCTTTTAGATTTCATCATAATGACTTGAATATAATCTACCCTATTATATTTACTTGAATACCAATATCTAGATAGGACCCCTTTTCATACTATTCCATTTAACTATAGCGAATTATAATTGTTACTCTATTATAGAGTTATCAATTATTAAACTATGGCTATCCTTAATAGATTATGAATTATCATTTTAATGGTCCAATTATCTCCATACATGTTCTTATATTTTATATTACAATATAAATCCATTTGGAATATCCCTTAGCTTTACCTTAAGTAAATAATTGGACTAGTTAAGCTTTGGTTAAATATAAGTACAACCATATTGGGGAGATTAATATCTATTTAATATAAGTTGAGGTTCATCATCCGAATACCTTAGGAAATTAAGCAATATGTGTATTCCAAAATATCAAAGCTTAATAGTTAATATTCCTCTACATAGGTGAATCGGAGTATGAAATCAATTACTCTCATCAATGTGTAATATACCCCTATGATATCTTATATTGGCCAATAGATTCACCTACACTCTAAATACTCTTATTGCGGTATGTTAATTTATTGGCTCTTGATAATAATATACCATTATTCATAATAATGGAAGCAATAAGATATGATAATTGTTCTTTGTTAATAATTATACTATTATCGAGAAATTGGGTCATAGTTAATATAGGATAATATTGTGTCTTGCTAGATTAAATTTTCAAATGATAGGCTTTATTTGCCAACTAAACCCTATATGCCATCTCATATAGTTAAATACCCATAATAGGGTTGGCATAATATTTTATATATAATGAATAGGGTATAATCAATTAGTAAATCATATACATTGTAATCATGTGTTTCTAATACCCATTTGGTATATAATATCATCATAAAGTTGATAGATTATGGGTATTTAACTAATAATTTTATAAGGAGAATTATAAATAACTATTTGGTTATCCTAAGGATAATGAAGGTATTAGATAGGGAGGTGATTCATAAAGTATGGATATTGAACTTGTATTCTCTCCTAATCATCTAATGTTTATAATAGTATCCTTGTAGATGGGGCCATTCTCCTTTTATGAAGACATTAATTACCTATCTTAATGGGCCACTCTCTATTGGAAGGAATAATAGATAATGTACGGACCAACTTAACCCTATGATTGACAAAGGTTCCCTAATATATGTCAATGAGGTAACCATGCTAAATGTTACATAAATTGGTAGTGTACTTATAACCCTAAAAAATGGTATAATGGCCATTTGTTCATCCCACCAAATAGTAAGGCCCTATTATTTTATGTGGGTAACATTCCCCGTATTATTATTAACCTTGGTGTTTCGACACATAATATGCCCGTAATATGCTTATATCTAACAACCTTATATTGGTCTATTTCTTGATTGTACCGATATAGTAAGATAATTCCTAAGTTACCTTGAAGAATAGATAATGTTATAAATGATAACAATGGGTATATCATCAAAGGTTAAATTTCTCTTGAAATGGTCATCCGACATATACCTTTTACCTAGGATATTATCATTAACTTCTTCATGAATACTTATAATAGTGAATAGGGTATAATCAATTAGTAAATCAGGGGCTAATAAGTCCATATGATATTATTTTATTATTAGGTAGCCTAATAATTATACCCTATTCACTATTTAGACATGTTATGATATATCATAACCCTATGATATGGTAATAGAGGGTACTATTTAAAGAGAAATATAACCTTTGATGATATACCCTTAATAGGTATATCATTATTATCTCCATATGGTTATGCTTACTTATTAAGGATACCATTAGTACCCCTAGTCCTATGATATGACTAGATAGATAAACCCTAAATGGTTTATTCATTCCGAGATGGCGTATTTGGAATGGATCACCCTAAATTTAAAGACTATTACCAAGGATTATTTTCATATATGATTGCTATCTATATCTAAGTATTGGTAATTGGATTATATTACCTATATTATTGGTATTCAAGCATATATTAGGGGATTTTAATGAGGTGATAATATCTGACACTAATTGATATTTCAATTATAGGCCCAATTATGACAATTATAATTGGCCTATGGAGTTAATATATTAGGGATTATATTGGAGTGGATATATGATAACTATATAAAGACAATTATGTGATTTCCATTATAGCCTAAACATATATGCAATAGTATATCTTACTATAGTCCATTAGTATGGGTTCCCTACTAGACAACTTGGACCACATATAGTTTACCTATATTTATAATTGTCATAAATATTAAGAGGGATAGAGATGATACCTATATTGACCATTTACTAATTGATAGTTTGACCCTATTCCTATGTAGCAAATTATAGGATACCTTACAATGTTTACCCTATCGGAGAAATTACCATACACCTTCACCATAATATGATCTAGGTATTATTACTATTAGGGTAATAGTATAGGGTAATAATATACTATTAAAAAACTATTAATATCAATTGTACTAATACATGGAGTAACCCTTTAAAAGGTTACTACATATATAGTTTAAACCCATATAGTACTAATATTACTTACTTGAGTAAGGGGATAATAGTACGGATGTAAATGGTCATTAGTACAATTAATATGTTAGACATTAATTGGGTTCCAATATTGATTACAACTTGTTCATACATACTATCGAGTAATTATCTATTCATCCATACTATTAGGTTATCCCAATAATCATGATTGGGTATGTTTAGGCTATCATATTCCCAATAGGTAATATTAGTTAACCTAATATCATAGTTTGACCCCTCATGGAGAGACATAATTTCAATGGTATAATCATTGCCTCATTGCTATAATGATCATAAAATTATCCAAATAACCTTATAATATTAACAAGTTATTGTATGTCTAGACCAATAGGGTTTATTACCATAATTATTCTTAAATATCGAGATATTATCCCAGTCACAATATGGGTACTAAGCCAAATTCATGATAACTAAAATCATCCGAGATTCTTATCATCTCTATATTGAAAGATGACTATATTGATCTAGAGGGTATCCAATAGTAAACTTCAACATAACATGGAATATATCCCACTAAATCTAGTTAACATAACTCTTATGTTATTCATGGAGGTTTCCTCATCCATTAATCGTATTAGAGAAGACCATTAAGTTATTTCATTATACGATATAAGCTATAAGATTTAATCTTATCAAAATTAATTGGGTTAATATAATGGCCTAATAATTAATATAAACCTTAATAGGGTTATCATATGTTTTATCTATGATTCATTAGATAAGTGTAATAATAGGGTTACTGACTATGCAACCAATTTATCTTTGGGGATAAACTATTAGTACAAAGATAACCTAAACATACCTAATCATGATTATTGGGATGCCCTATTAAATAGCTTATTCCCAATAGGTATAATGGAGAGTTTTAAGGACAGTTCATCATGAAGGTGTTAGTATCCAATATTATTAACTCATTGGTATAATGATATTACGCTATATTAGGGCAGCACAATCAATAGTAATATATTATCTCTCATAGGGATACCAATGGTATACATAATGTTAGTTTAATGACCCTCATGAAGAGACATAATTAATATTGAAGTATAAATGACAATTATAGTATTCCATGTAATAATATCTAAATCTATGAAAATGACATTGGGTCACTTTGAGGGTAGCTAATATTATGAGATAGTACCCTCTAGGAGGTTCATTCTATATATTAACGTATGGGTCAATTTATATAGGTGTTAAATCATACCAATTAACAGATATAACAATTTATGGGTTATTTCATTGGATAACCAGTCTTATTAGATATAATCCCAGTTGGTAATTTCATTGGATTTAGTCTGTTTTATCCATATAGGTTAGGGCCATAATGACACCGAGTTAAGGATTGTACCGACGTATACCTTGTCACGATAGTAACATAATTGTGAAGAGAGGAATAGAGGGGAAAGAGGGGGAGAGATATAATGATGATACCTTAATATCCCGATTAGTCGCAGATATTGGAGTAATTACCTTTTAGGGTAAAGATAAAGGAAAAAACTATTAATGGAGATAACAATTATCCTTAGGGATATAAATGGTCAATATATTGGAGAGACATTAATTATTGTCCAACTTGTTCGATTAATTCATCCTTAGGGTATCAATTACTATCAATTATAGTAAAATTCAAGGTTAACTATTTAATATCAATTATAATACTAAGGTTAAGTTAACCCAAATTAATCATAACAATTATTTATGATCCATATATCATCATTACTAGTGTTAATTATAATTCCCGTCATACCCTAAAAGTATAATAATTGTGCCTAAACAATTAATAGGGGATTAGGGGTAATTTACCCTATAGTTTATACAATGGGCATAAACCTTATACTATTGACGAAATTCTATGGCAAAAAATGGATTAAGAGATCATAATACTAAACATTTCATAAGGATAGCCATGACAATGATATAAATGGTCAATATATTGGAGAGACATATTGCTAGTAACCAACTTTTATTAGCATAATTTTCCCTTAATAACTTGATATTGTTATGTAATTAATTATTGTCCAACTTGTTCAATTAACCTAATATCTAGATATCCCAATAAACTATTAGTTCGATTAATCCATAAACTATTATCTAATCAATCAGATACTATGATTGACAATATATTATCCTTATATCTTGATAATATAACTACAATTAATATATTAGAATGGGCCCTATAATACCATATTGTCAATCATCTCTTTACGAGCCCCCTCGAGTCCAATTAAAGATTTGGCAATAATATTCCAATTATTAAGGATTTAATTCCTCTGTTTATTTATTATTAGGGTACAGTAATATGATAATATCTTTAGACTAATTAGCATAATCAATTTCGTTATCATGAATAATCTTTCCCATCCTGGCTTTCCATTAGATCTAAGTTATGACGTATAATTGGTTATGCTCATAATTATTAGGTTATCACCATAGTCCCTAACAAGAGCTTATATTAAGAGTGACTTAATGATCTATATTATAACCAAATTCACTCTAGGTTAATAATACCTATATTTTCTACAGAGAATAGGTTGACAGTAATATAAACTCATATATCTATAATTATACAATAATTGCACAAATAGGCCCATAATAGGTATTGATTGAAACATAATATTAGTTAACCTAATATTATGATAATCTAGTTAAATAGACTCCACATTTTATTTCCTTATAATATTTAACCCTTAATAGTATGGATGAACAAGTTGGACAATAATTAATGTCTAATATATTAATTGTACTCGATATTATCAAGATATAGGGATAATTGTACTCGATTAATTCTTGTACTAGGGGTCCTTAAGTATCTGGAGATAACAATTATCCTTAGGTTAAAGATAAAGGGAAAAACTATTAATGGAGATAACAATTATCCTTAGGGATATAAATGGTCAATATATTGGAGAGACATTAATTATTGTCTAACTTATTTGATCAATTCATCATTATATCCCTAAGGATAATTGTTATCTCCAGATAGCGAATTATAGGATACTTATTGGAGATAACTATATTGGTGATACCTATATTGAGAGAGAGATGATATATGTATTATTGAGGTATACTCTATTATAGGGAGTAACATTGAGTTAAACTCTATTGGTGACTATGATTAATTAACCATTTAGGGTTAGCTAAATGGTAATATGTTCACATTGGATAAAATGATCCCTTTATATTTTATTACGTGAGGTGATGCAAACCATGGAGCTAAATAGACCAAGCAAGGTGGTGTCTCCAAGGAAGGTCTAAGATGGCGAGTTTATGAGTCTAAGATCCGATCCATTACACATTAAGGATGTTCCAATGATGCAGCCTAGGGCTAAGAAGCTTAAAGAAGCTCTCCATGGGTTGATTCAAGAGTGTCGGGTAGAATGCACTTCCAAGGGTCCAAGGGAGCAATGTGGTGCCATCTTAAGAGAAGAGGGGGATCCAAGACTTGTCAATCTGATCCAATCCAAAATTGGACTCCTTAAATCATAGTGGGCCTATTTTATTATATCTAGCTTAATTATAATTAGAACTAATTAATTAAGTCAGATTTGGGCTCTATGTTTAAGCCCTATTATTTGCATATGTTTTTCTAAGACCATTAGGGTTTATTTCTATTCTCCTTAGAGTGTAAGGAAAAGTAAAGTCCTTTTAGCGTTAAAAGTGGCGTGTTAGCCTATATAAAGGCTGATTTAGCTCTATTGCAGACTTACACAATAATTTTGAGAGTTAATAAATTTGAGAAGATTGTCTTCCTTTGTTCTTTTTAAAACTAAATCTGACTTATCAAGGATTCCAACCCCTATGGCATCTCTGAATTTATCATCCTCCATAGGGTGTGGCGTTCTTCACTCTTATTATTTGAAAACTTTATATTAAAAAAAGATAATGAAAAAAAACCCGATGTATATTGACGCCACAATCAATTTGGAAACAAAATTACAAAGACACGAAATAGAACAAAAGATAATGAAAAGAAAACATGATTTATATTGAAAAAAGAAGTTAACTACAAATCAAACTTTTTCCCTTTTTCTTCCTGTTTTCTTTTTTTATGTAAGACTCAATTTATCAAGCAAAGGAACATGAGACTCAAAAGAAAAAAAAGATATGGTAGAATAATAAGGAAGATGCAAAAAAAAAAAAAAAAAAAAAAACAAGATAGATATGAAATAAAAGACGTAATGACCATGGATAACCAACTTGACTTTGCACAACCTAGGTGCTGATATCAACTAATGTGAATCCCATGTATAAAGATGAGAGACCTAAACACCTTTGTTGCTAGACAATCCTAAAAATGAACCTAATCGAAGTTATACTAAGCAAAACCCGACCGTTGCCTATAAGGAGGCGGGAGCCAAAGCTATGATGCAATGGAGTGAAGAATGTCACACCCTATGAAGGATGATAAGTTTAGTATTTTCCTTTGTTCCAAAATTACCCTTGGCCTTTCATTATATAAAGGCAAGGCTTTATCATTTGTGTCAACAAAATTCAGAATACAATTTTTATATCTTTCTCAAGTGAGAATTATTTCTTTAAGCTTTTGTTTGGCGCTTTAGAACTTATCAAAATTTTATTTGTGGTGTTCAAAATCCCAAACACCTAATAGCTATAGTCTTTATCTCATTATAGATAAAAGATTATAGTTCTTATTCTTAAGGTCTTTAGCTCAATATAGCTAAAGGTTTTAAGATTATTTTCTTTGTTTCTTGAATCTTGATTGATATATCCTAAACATAAAGGGATTATTTTTGGGATTTTTGAGTTGTTTAATCTTCATCTCTTTTGGATCACTATATCCATTGGATTTGGAGTTGCAAATTCAAATGTTCTAATTCTAATTTCATATCACTTAGTATTTTGCATATGCTTTTAAGTTCATTAGGGATTGTTTCTATTCTCCTTAGGTGGCAAGGACGTGTAGAGTCCTTTTAGGGTTAGGAGTGGCATGTTTAACCTATTTAAAGGCTAGTTTAGTTTTGTTTTAAGAAGACAATAATTTTGAGAGTTAATAAATTTTAGAGGATTTTCTTCCTTTGTTCTTTTGAGAACTAAATCTGACCTATCAAGGATTGCAACCCTTATGGCATCTCTAAACTTATCATCCTCCACAGAGTATGGCGTTCTTCACTCCATTGTAATATAGCTTCGGTTCTTGCCTCCTTATAGGCAATGGGTTGGGTTTTGCTTCATATAATCTGATTGGGCGTATTCTTGGGGTTGTCTAGTAACAAAGTTGTTTGGGTCACTCATCTTTACACTGGGGTTCACATCATAAATATTTTGAATAGGGGCTATACCATAATTTGTTTATCCCTATATTAACATAGGATTATAAGTTTCTAACCTAATTGATTATCCCTATTTTCTAACCATTTTAAACTCATTAACCATCCCTTTGGTTTAGTGGTTTTATAAAGTATGGATATTGAACTTGTATTCTCTCCTAATCATCGAATGTTTATAATAGTATCCTTGTAGATGGGGCCATTCTCCCTTTGTGATGGTTGACGGATTTATTTCAATAAATTCTTCCTAACCTTATATGATAAATACCTATTTAGCAATAAAGATGGGATAAATAGGTGTCATGATTGTTTATCAGTTAACTAATGATCGAGATATATGGTAGGCATGAGTGATCTATCATATAGAGATTAAGCCAATATCAGCCTAATCACTAATATAATTTCTCCTTAAGTATATCTAAATTGGTTTATTGTTGGATAAATTAGGATAAATAGGAAGAAATTGTAAATGGGGTATTAATATGACAAGGCTATACTATTAGGTTATCTATTTATTAATGTTAATGTGAGATTTTAGAAATTATTATGGGAGAGGCTAGGGCCCATCTCATAGAAGGCCTCCTTTGAATCATTATCCATAATGTTGCGGTTTAGTACAATCATATCCATGTTTTGCATTAGATAGGTTGATTACACCCCTATATCATTAAGAGGGAAACTAAATATGAAACACCATAATATTAGGGGAAATATGACTCTCCCACTTATATCATTAACAATACAGATTGATGTTATACATTATTCATTATTTTAAGTAGCTATGGACTCTCATTGCCTATTATAATGATGGTGTTTTCAAAGACAATGATCAAGGGCCTTTCTTATAGTCAAATAAGATTTTAAAATAAAGTATAGGGAGATACTACTATATTTAACTAGATACAGGAATAAGATCTAAGACTATCTAAATTGATACTAATATGGTTATCATGTTAAATAATGATTGATATATAGATTTGGTATATCAAAGGTATAAACCATTATATGATGTTGACCTTAATAAGTTTATCATAGCTAGAATTAAGGAAAATGATGAGATAACATCAACCAAGTTATAGAGAGGATCCCTATAAGCAATTAGCATTGAGTTACCATACGATGGAGCATATAATAGACTTACAAAATATTGGTGCAATCCATTGACCATCACTCCCATTCTAAAGTATTAGGGATACACACATTGATAACTCAATAGGGGAAACAAATAATTTCCAATAAGATTAGCCCAAAAGATAGTTCATGGCTATTAAGTAGATAATAGTTTAAATGATATAAACTATAAGGAATACTCCCCTATTAGGATGATAGATTTGGCATAAATAAAATGCATGTGAATGACATGATTCTCCAAGCATGAGTTATCTTTCCCTCGAAGGTATAGAGATTAGCCCAATTAAATAGTATGGTAACTTAACACTATTTGTTTAATGGGTATAATGATTATAATGAAGGGTAGTCTAGAGAGGGGCTAATAGGTTAAGGACAATTATATTCTTCGCATAGGACTATTATCTATAATTACCTTATATTAAGGTTAGATAAGAGTACAGATGATTATTTTGACCTAAGGGGTTATAATATGTTATTTGTTTACTAATTGGTTCATCCAATTAGTGACGCATAAATAATAAACGAGTATTATTAAAGGAATTTCGATATAGTCATTATATCAATAATCAATTTAACTATTTATATAAACTTAACTAATTAGATATACTTAATGGTCTTTGATAAAGTATATCAATGACGTAAGTAATGGCACGATAATTAAATAGGATAACTATTCCCATGATTAATAAACAATTAAGATAGTTATGCCCTCAGGACCATATTAAGAAAGGGACCCTATATCTAACCCTAAACAAATTAATAGGCCATGTACTTATATTAATTACATGGTCAATTATACTAATGTTGGTCAATGGTAATATTGGTCCCCTATGACCCAATCTCCTTATGATTAGACATAAAATTATCCATTTGTGTAATATTATGCCATCACACTCTACTATAACTATGATCCCGGTTAACAAGGTATATGTTAGGACCCAAATTTGGTAAGTTTGGGCACTCAAACCCATATATTTAATATATGATGACATTAACCCATATTGCACTAAGGCTATTCCATGACAAGGCATATAGTTATAATATGTAATACCCTTTAGTATATTATATGTCTATTAACCTATATATATATATTCCTATAAGCCCACTATGGTTATTACCCATCTTATGTGAGTTATTATAAAGTTTAATGTATGTGTTGGTCCATTATATCAATTAAAGAGATATAATATGTCGCTAAAGTGGAATATTATACCTAACATATTAATGTTAGGAGGACTCATCATATATAAATCCCATTATGAGATAGTAGAATTTGGGTATAGGGAAAGCATCAACCTATACATAAACAGTTATATATCATTAATCATATACCATAAATCTATCTCACTTATACATTGTCCTTCTCCAATGATATAAGAATAGTTACCCTATTTATGGTCATAAATATAGTAATCCCTACAATATAATTAGATATCATCAATTTATATAAGATATTCTCTAGTCCCATCAATCGATATATATATATATATATATATATATATATATAGATGATCTCTGCATATCATTATACCCTATGATCCCAAGGAACATGACTAATGGGATAAGAGGTTAATAATTAAGCATTATATAGAACAACTATTTATGTAGCGCATTTAAATAAGAACTAAGAGGCATGTTCCTTGGGATAACAATTTAGTCATTTTCCTTAGACTCATTAGCTTAACCTCAAAATATGTAATCATATTATGTGTATATTATGATTAATAGTGTTATCCTAATTAATCTCCATGTTCGGACATATTTGGAGATCAATCCCTAACTATTAGGATATGCCCTTACTACTAATAGTTCTAATTGACCCATTCTATGTGTATTTTGCTATAGAATCATATTGTAGGCTCCAACCTCTATATTATGCCTCTTTTATAGGATAATGAATTAATATGAGAAATTAGGAGGTAATATTACTATGTTATCTCTTTAAGATTAACCCAGGATCATAGTTAGACTACACTTTGTAATAGACTAAATCAGGTGTACTTTTGGAAATGAATGTGTCCTATTAGCATAACTTACAAAAATATCCATAGAGAGTTGTAACTAAACTAGGCATATCATTACTCCATAAATGATATTGGAGTGGGTCTACTTGGGAAATACCACATAATGCGCTAATAGTTATATCATCCATACAATGGTACTTTTAACCAAGTGTGAAGTACTAGAATGTAAGCAAAAAGTACATCTATGCTCTATGAATGTATGATAATAACCATTAGATACAAGGATGGACAATGGTATTATTCCCATGATTAATAAATTGTTTATCTTTATTTGATAAATATCGGTTCATCATTAAGTTATTCTAATAGGTCATAAATACCCCAGGGTTGTGATAGGGCCATAAAACTCGTGTCAACTATCCTAGGTCCTAGTATAATCTTATTTGATGGGGGCATAAACAAGTTATCAATATTTAACTTGTATTTTACTAATTTTACTAGCACCTTAATAGAGTTATAATATAATTATGAAATTTAACAAGTCCAAGTGATTAGCTAGTGATATGGCCATAATTATTAGCGATATTGTACTAAATGTCCCTATTACTAATATAATAAACCAAACACAAATATTAGTTGTGATGGTCAATGATTTAGTCTATTATTTGGCTAATATTCGAATAATCATTAGGATATTTATAATATATTAATCGGTATGTCCATTAATATGGAGAGTAGATGAAACATTATACCTTTAATTTATATAGGGGTAGCCATGAAATGGAACCATCAAATTAGCCATATTTTCATGATCTTGCCATATTGTTATTATATTACTTGTTTGGCTTGATATTTATATTATAGTTGGTATTTTTTGTGAATAGGGTTATCAACATGTACATAAAGATATACACCAAGATTAAGAGTTCGAAACATTTTATGTCACTTTTTAACTCTAATTAACTAACCTTAATTATCATAATACAGCCCATATTCTATTAATGGTTAAGATTACATTTGATTTATTCTAATTTAGGGTTGTAAATATCCTATGATACTATAAAATTCATAGGGGATACGTATAGGTAAACTATAATACTATACCGTATTATTAATGAGAGAGGGTACCTACAGCTTCACTATTGGGAGTAATGGTAAGGCATACCCAATTAATGAACTTTAATTGTAACCCTTATCAACATTAACATTCTACCATTATATCGGCTCAATCTTACGATAATTTACTGGTTGACAAATCATTACAGGCATAATAATCATATAATACTATCTATAGGAAAACGTAAGTTGGCTCGAATCATCCATCTTGGTTTAACATATGCTATATTGGGTTATCCTAGGATACCTTTCTTCGAGAGGAGAATATATGAATAACTAATGGTCCCCATATTATAAATAGGTTTTCTAATCACTATATAAGGAGTGACATGATAATTGATCCTATATAAGTTTGAAGATATCCTTCAATAATATTTAGGATAAAACACTAAAATATCCTAACTACATATTCATATATTCACTAAGTAGTACTCTAACATGATCCATTTTTATACCTTTGCATGTATAACCAATATTCCTCTGATACTAGTAATATATTATTAGTTTATCCTTCCTAGTCCAAGTGATGATTTGATTATATCACCATGATTAATAGTGTTTACAGGATCACAACAATCTTAGAATGGTTGAAGATATTTCCCTCTATCATAACTGGTAATAACATTAGATAAATTAACCCTTACTCAAACACTGTTCCAAAGTCCTATTGCTTCAAACATATTGCTTAATATGTACTTCATATTAAGTAACACATAGAATAGCTTTAGGTTATCCTCATTACTTTTAATTAGTATGAGTAAGATCAACTACTAGTTGATACGAAGCCATACTCCGGAGAAGAGTCTAGTCTTTGTTAATTTAATATAATAATATAGGTAATATAATTGAGGATATTATACTGGGTTGATTAATAGGTCCTCAATATTATTGATTATTACCCATTTATTAAAGTATGATAACAATTATAGTTAATATAAACTATACGATATAGCCTGTGGACCCCGAATTTTTAATATTAGACACTATCTATACGATATTCTATCATATAGATAAGAATGAATAGATTGGTACTATTTAACCTATCATTTATTCTAGGAATATATTTTTCTAATAATAGTATAAGAAATAGACTACATATCTGATATATTAAAGTAAGTTTGATGGGTTAAATACACCCAATGTAAACCCCATGTATAAAGATGAGAGACCCAAGCACCTTTGCCACTAGACAACCCCAAGAACTCACCCAATCAGGTTATAATAATTGAAATTAAACTCGTTGCCTATGAGGAGGCAAGAACCAAAGCTATGATGCAATGGAGTGAAGAACACCACACCCAATAGAGGATGATGAGTTTAGAGATGCCACAAGGGTTGTAATACTTGATAAGTCAGATTTAGTTCTTAAAAGAACAAAAGACAAAAATCCTCTCAAATTTATTAACTCTGTAAATTATTGTGTAAGTTTGAAAGAGAGCTAAACCAGGCTTTATATAGGGCTAAAATGCCACTTCTAACCCTAAAAAGACTCTACTTTTCCTTGCACTCTAATGAGAATAGAAACAGACCCTAATGGTATTAAAAACATATGCAAATAATAGGACTTAAACATAAAGCCCAAATCTGACTTAATTAATTAGTTCTAATTATAATTAAGCTAGATTCAATAAAATAGGTCCAAATGACTTAAGAAGTCCAATCTTGGACTTGGATCAGATTGACAAGTCTTCGATCTCTTAAGATGGCACCACATTGCTCGCTTGGGGCCTTGGAAGTGCATTTTGCCCAACACTCTTGAATAAGCCTATGGAGAGCTTCTTTAAGCTTTTTAGCCCTAGCCCACATTATTGGAACATCTTTAATGTGTAATGGATTAGATCTTGGACTTGTAAAATTGCCATCTTGAACCTTCCTTGGAGACACCACCTTTCTGGTCCATTTAGCTCCATGGTTTCCATCACAATGGTTACCCTTAAAAATATTAAGGGACCAAATTTGCTAACCTAATCTATAATTAGGGTGAACCACTCATTAAAACTCATACTATTATTACCTTTATCGTGTAACAGAATAAGGTTCCTAGGATGTATTAATAGGACATCTATTAGGACGAGTATTGTTAGAATAATATAAGTGATTATCGAATATAATGGACTTACACTCTATTATTCATGACATTAGTTTATTTAATTATAGCTCCCCGGGGATGATAAGAGGAATCTAAATATTATGACTCGGTTAATGTCCCTAACCATTTAAGACCATTATTAGGCCATTAGCTATACAAGTTAACCAAATAGGAGTATAATTGAGGATAACCCAAAGGTATTTATGTGATATCAATACGGTTCCCTTATTTAGGTATGGTCCATATACTTTTGATACCTATATCCCGACAATATAAGTTGGCCATATCATCAATGGGATTACATATACCCTATAGTATTGTCATCAATATTATGATCTTATTATTAACATAAAGATATGTTATAATAATCCTATAATTGGATACTCTGGTGACTATAATACCCAATACTAACTTATATGGGCATTCCTCTATAGGGTATTTATATTAGTTAATAATGTGATACCAAGTGGACATGGATATAGGTAGTATTACTCCAATAAAGACATATGTCCGATTAATATAGTACTTGTATATTATCCCCTAATATCTAGACCAATTAAGTCTTTGTTGTATAACAGTCATTATCTAAATGGATCAACTAAGGCATGTAAGCTCTAATCAATAGTCTATAAATTAACAATGATATCAAAAGGTCCAAACCCACCTATGATAGCCTTAATATCACCTATTCTTTATCCATATTGGTCTATCCTATTTGAAGGATAAGAGAGGAATTAAATCCCTAATAATTAGATATCACAGATCCTAAATACCATATTAGGATAACTATCATAGGGTATTGATGAGAGAGTATGGTTACCAAATAGAATAGGTATATAATGAAATATGATCCGTGGATATTAGCTTATGAGATAGTGAATACCTGGTGAATGAGTACAATAATTGAACCAATAGAAAATGACACTCATTTTATGGATATCAATAGGCCCTATTAGGGATATTGTTTATGGGTTACCTAGTTCCTAATCACTATAAGCTATGTAGCCCATTTCTTATTAAGAATAATCAAGGGATATGATATATTATTATCCATAATTATTAAAGCTACCATATTAGACCTAAGTAGGCTCTATACCTCTAAATAAGTATGACAACTCTAATATCCCCCTCACATTAGTCCCTAGTATAAGTGTCATCCACTTATAGAAATGATTATGGCCAAAGTTATTGATTAAGATAAATATAGATGGTATCTACAAAAATATATTTATGTAGAACCTAGTTGCTTATAGTTTAAATTAGTACAAATTCCCCGTAGGAATAATTAGGATAGCCTTAATACTAACTCTAGTTAGTAACAATTAGTTCCATCAATTAAAAAGAAAATTCATATTCCAAGTAATGAATATATTAGCCTAGCTATTTAGTTTATCATAAACTAATTGTCAACTATCGGGCATCCTGGTCCTACTATTAAAAATTAGTACTTGTATATTAATACCCAAATTGGATAGATTATGATAGTCTATCCAATTTGGGTACATCAAATTTGTAGCCATCAAATATTAAGAGGGTTGATAGGGTTACCTACAAACATATCTAAGTCTATTACAAAGTGTAATATCCAAGGTAATCGATGAATCTATTAGGGCACTAATTTATAGCATATTAATAAATCTACTAACCGATAGTTGTAGCTCGCTTAGATATTATCACGCATAAGTGGGGATAGAGTTAATCTATATAATAAATCATCACTAACTCATTTACCTCTCCTTTAGGCTCAAGATTAATTGTCATGGGTACCTATAATGGTTACCTATGGTACCTTATCATAAGCTAATAACATAGGTCGGAGTTAATTAATATATAAGCCTATTTAATTGTTAAAGGGTATATATAGCTTATTGAGTAAAGTATTATACCTCATACTATCGGACCTTAGTTTGATAATATCTATCAATCGAGTATATTGTCATTTGATAAAACTAATGGCCTTAATGAGGGTATTAGGGATAAATTGGAAAATATGGCTTATTTATGTGCATTATCCCTATTATTAATATGGAATTGGATAAAAATGATGACCATAGCATATACAATCCTGGTTGATAGATAAAGAGTCCCTAGGAAGACTATTGAACATTAGTATAATGGATATATCAGTTAGAATAAAGTACAGCATACTCTTTAGAGAGTATCACCGATACCACCATTATGCATTCATCCCACTATACTAAATCCATAAATATTAGGGACCTTATTATATGAACTATTTTTATGACCTTAAGGTTCTATTATATCGTACCTAAATATGGATATAACAAATTAGCTCGTCATTATGGTTGATTAAAGGATCCTTAAGATAATATCAAGAATTTATAGTTATCGATAGGGTATATATTCACCTTATTTAACCCGATTAGGCAACCACGAGCTAATTTTTTATCATACATTAACCAATATTTAATTTGTTATCATATGTTAACCCTTACAATATTCCTAGATGTTATTCAATTAATTTTAGTAAGTGGCCTAGGAAAATAGATGTCAATTATGCCTAGTCCTCTACTTTATCAACTATCTCTCATCTATCCCTACTATATTAATTAGGATACCAAATCACAAATTAATAGGTCATATCCTATTGCTATAGTGATTATTTATGGGAACAAACATAGTTGATCATCACTCCGATTATCTTAATTATTGGGTCAATGATAATTATGATGTATATTCAAGTATAAAGTTAACCAATAACCCTTTGTATCCAAGTTAATATCATGAATATAGGTCCTAGTGATGCCCATTAAGATTAGCCATGTTCATCTTGGGTTATAGCCTTTTATCTACTCTTCCACTTGGGATACCTAAATGAGTAGGCAATCATATATGGGGACCTTTAATCGGATGTCATATGGATAAAAGGCTATAACCCAATAAACATCCAACCATTAAAATACTATCAATTGCCTAATCATTTAGCTATCCCAAGTGGAAGAGCAGATAAAATTGGACATATCTAGATGTTATCATTATACCCATTAAACTTTTGATAAGTGGATTCTCAAGGGGAGTCATTATTCCATACTATCAAAAGTATTGTAATCATATTCTAATTATATTCTTTTTACTAATATTAGATATAGAGACCTTATCTAGGGTTATAGGGACCTTGGGGATTTTTGTATTAAATCCACTTATCGAAGTTTAATGGGTATAATGATTAGTTAACTATTAATAACAAATGGTGATATTAAAATGATATACCATGGCCGCGACTTAAAATCAGGATAAGTGCATTTAGGTTGATAACAATATTACACCTAATATATTAATACATTTATCTATACCTTAACTTATCTACTAGTATTCCCATAGTGGCCATATGCTAGATAATGTATACTCAATAATAGAAAATGGATAAGTTAATAATGTGTCTCGTATCAACCATATATTATATATATGATACCATAAAAACTCTATAGTATGCATCTAGTTATCCTCTCATAGGTGGTTAGATATAAGTAGGGATGAGTGTAAATACCGGTTACCATGTCCCTAATATTATGATAGGTCAATATACCTCTATATTGATGGTGATATTCGGCTATACCTTAAGGGGAGTAATAGTGACCAAAAGGATTGTTACCCTCATCCTTACTTATATCGTACCGGTATTCTTCAACCTCCCAAAGGAAGGGTTCTTGTGGTGACCCTAGTGTGGACATATACCTAAAGTAATCGGTATTACATATCACATCTAAGAATTATCGCTACTAATATGGTAGCCCAATAGTTTAATCTATTCATCTCACCTATAATATGTAACATCCAGTTATCGTCTATGATATTTGGCCCTAAGATCACCTTTAATTTGTGGTAATCCTTATAACTCACAATGATTCTTTGTCGAGGTCATTAGTAATCAATATGGCGAAGTTGCTGAATACTATATAAGTATATCCTTTGCCATTTATATTATAATATACGTGATAAATGACATTTAGAGGATATCATAATAATATTAATTTTCAAATTGATTATTTCTATGAATAGTTATTAATAATATTATTAAAAAGAATATGGCAATAAGGTGGGTCTCTTGATATTGAGATCCAAATCGTTAAATATACATAGGCTTATAATCAATTAGAGAGATAAATTAGGTAATAACTCACAAGGAGAATTAATTCCGACATCATATGATGTTATAAAGAGTATACCATTTCTCCATATATTAAGTGTATACAACCTCTTTAGGTTGAAATGGCAATATCCCCCTCGAGTTATATATGGTATATTATATTATTACACCTTGCATAGATAATATGGTGTAATACCTTATCATAATGGAAGAGAATATATCTAAGGGTAATGTTATGATAAAAGTATAATAGTTTATTCGACTATAATTATGATTTACCTTAGTATTGTTAATAAACCATTATATACTTCACTTCCCCAATATATTTACTATACTTCAGCCCTAATTGAATGAATATAATCATTGTTTTATACCGAATATTATTAATAATCCCTAATTGTTATCTTGGCTAAGGTTCTATAAATAACCCTATAGAGACTCGATATTTACAATAATATTATTACTCTCTACTCATTATATTAATGGGTTAATATATCAAGATTTTTTCCCATTATCATATGGTAATTATTCCCTTACAATATATTAATGGCCCACTAAAAAGGACTAGAGTTAACCATCAACTAGTATGGGGATAATTACAATATTATCGAATAGAAGTAAATAATTACTAATGTATCAATTTATGGATAACCTATAATACTATAATCATATGGAATAATATTATATGTGGATCATTAATATCTAAAATATTTTGATCAACTTCTAGGGATTTTTCAACTTTGTTGAACATTAGTATTATAATTAGTCGGGAATGAGTTATAATATATGTGTCGAAATACTGGTCCATAATATACCAAAAATACTTATCCTATTAAAGTACATTATAAGTACGCACCTTTATTGTCTCATCGCTATGTTGGCCTAATAGGTTACGTTAGACCATGCAAGAATATTGGTCAGGGTTATTTCCCTACTTTGGTATAATATGGGAGAATAATATTACATTAAATGGTCTTCTCAATTGGATTACTTCGTTATTATAGATCTCTAACCATTTTAGGAGAATCCTTAATAACAACCATTCGAGTCATATAACTCCTAATATAATGAGTTATAACATATTATAACTATGATTATTAACCCTAACTCTTATAATAACAACCAGGTAACAATTGTTTCATTTTAGGTAGGATCATAATATGTAGAGGGACTATTATTGTGAATAATTGACAAACTATTAATGTCAATACTAATAATTATCCTTCCGAGAGTATATTCACTATTAGCTTATTCCCGACCAATTATGTTTATAGGTATTAGTACCTAGGACTACCTATTATTCTCAGTTGTAATTACTATTATATTGTGCAAAGTTTAAGAAGGTTAATAACTAGGGGTGATTTTATAGACTAATCTATATACCGACCAAACATATCCGGAGCTATAGGGACCAAATAGCTAGATAAGTAGGGAACTATATGGTCTATAAAATATGTTTAGTTATCACTTTGACGGATAATGTAAAATAGTAATGGGTAACCCCTTGCCCTAATTGAAACCAGATTAGCCCCATCACTCCAACAATTGTTAGCATCTTATATAATGTACTTATAAATGATTATAAGAGGGATCAAACATCACAATATTATCCATCATCATATTAAAAGTTATAGGAGTTATTTTATTATAACTGGAGAGACTAATTAATATATTCATACTTATTCTAATGGGGGAAGGACATAATTGTAAGGTTTAGCCTAGAGGTATTAAAAGAAATCCATCTAGGCTGAATGTAGCACCTATTTATGATAATTAATTCTATCATATAATGTTATAACAATTATATGCTATGTTAATATAGGGATTCCTTTCATTATATCCATTAATATAAGAGTTCCTTTCTAAGTATACTTTATAATATACTATCCAATAAAGTATAACTAGTATATACTAACATAAGGAAATGAGATACACCTATAGGTAAACTCTAATAACTCTAGTTAGTCCTTATTTGGGTTTATTGAATAATATGGGAGAAAAAGAAAATGAGTAGGCTAGTATCCTCAGTATGCTCATCGAACAAGATAATGAGTAGGCTAGTATCCTCAGTATGCTCATCGAAATAAGATAATGAGTAGGCTAGTATCCTCGAGTAACCATTGACTCGAAAGTCTAATTAGGATATTATATGGTCTTATCCATGTGTCAATTATATGTAGATAAGACCATATAATATAGGTGGGTAAAATATCGAACATATACTAGAGAGTGACATATACTAGGTAACCCATACATAGTGAGATTAATTGTCATTGTATACAATAGTATAATATAACAATTAATTCTAATATAGATATTCAAGTGGAGTATTCTCCCCTACTTATCTCTAGAAGAAAGGTATCTCTATATGAAGTTGGTAAATATCGACTGTAGTCTCCCCTACTATTTATTAAGTAGCCTAAACAAGGATTGATTGATTATAGGGTTAGGGGAATATACTATGGAAGATAAATTATGTACTGGTATATACTATTGAGTGATTTGTTTATTTGGTGATTATTCATGATGAGGTATGGCTAGGTAAATAGTTGTTTATGTAGTATAATATTTAGAGATCATATATATCTAGAGATAGTAATATGTAGTGAGGATATTTTATTGATTCTACTATCTCATAGTCCCCTCATTATATTATAATAGGCATATAGGTTATCTTATCAATAGATATAATCTAACTAATTAAATAGGTTAGAATGACCATTTGATATCATCTAGACATACAATTAGATACCTAAGTATATTACCATTGGTAATGATTAGACATTCGAACTTGTTACAATGTTTACCCATTGTAATAATGATAATTATATGAATAACTTGAAGATACCCTTTATGGTAAGCGTGATAGTTACCTTACGAATGTGGAGATATTTAGGGTCATAATTAGTGGCCTAAAGGCATTCCATAGTTGTTATTCTCAATGATGAGGTATAAGTTAACAATCATGCTTACCATAGAGGGTATCTTCAACCTCCCAAATTAACTAACATATTAAGTTTAGAGGGATTAGCCTATAATAGACTAATTATTAGGATATAAAAATGATTATATTCATGTTATTATCGTATATTCATCTTGATAAGAGTTGACAAGGACCCCTCATTATTACCCTTAATATCAATAGGCATTTTAATAATCATATCTCTTATGTATAAATAGATAATTTCATGTCTAATCATAGGGAGATTGGGTCATAGGGGACCAATATTATCAATGACCAACATTATCTCTTATATTAGCCATTAGGTTATAGATAATGTTAGTAAAATTATTATAGGTAGTCATTGACCACTTGTGTTGTTGACCTCTTGATTGGTTAATGTCCACCAATACGATATAGACTATATTATAGCCTATTAAAATATATAGGTGATCATAATATTGATTATCTTCTCTAGTAATACCTCAATTTAAGTTATCTCATGGCATATTAACCAAAAATGGTAATTACATAGACCATGGTCTATGTAATATATATGAGATTAATTGGTCATTGTATAACCTATCAATAACGACAGGGAATTACAAAAAAAATTAGATTATTAACAAATTCCATAGTTGTAATATTTTAACAATTGATTACTACAATGTTTTAACAAATAGGGGGATAACAAGTGGTGATATTAATAGATTATACAAAAGAATTCTCCGTTATGGATAATTATCCATTCATATTGATGATATACTTTATCAAATTGTTGGTCAACTATTATTATCTCTTGTAATAACAATGGAAAATATTCCTCTTTATAGAGGTTTTATCAAAATTAGGGTAATAATTCATCTAGCAATGCTCTAGATTTTGACTAATTAGGAGATTATTTGCGTGCCATTATGTTATAGTGTCTAACATGTTAGGCTAAGATGCCACTATATCTCCATAGTGAATGTATGTCTCAATAGACAAATTCATGGCATGCAATTAAACTATTATACATATTACCCATATTGATTTTAACATTAGGATATTTGATTCCCACCTGCTTGTTATACTCTGCTATTAATAGATATTATAACCATATATCAACATATAATTAGCCATAATAAGCTTAAGGCCTTTGGAAGAGGCTTTGTTTGCCAACTATTATGATACCCATTAGAATACTTATTAGTTGTGATATATTCTTTGGGATATAAAACTTTAAAATTAAAATAGTTGATCATCTATTGGAGAGTTGTAAATGTATAAATAATAACTTACCGAAGAGTCTTGAGGATCAATTATCCTGTTGGGATAGCTCTATTCAGTATGCCCTTATCAATAAGTGATTATGGAATTCCTTAAAGAGACTAACTATATTAAGTCCCTTTTTATACATTTGTCTTAACTTTTGTTAATATGGTATCATCTATACTAATTGGAAGAAATTATTTCATGAACATTTGTTTTCATGATAATTATTAATCTATTAGTGATAATGCATCATAAATTATATCCTATCCATTGCATAATAATTGTATCTTAATCTATGGTATTCTGACTGAATAGTTATCAAAAGGTTAATAGGTAATATAATATGGCATCATCGAGGCACTCATCCCGTAAATGTTAGATATAATTAAAAAGTGCATCAATATGGTCTTATCCACATATCAATTTTATGTCTACTCATTATAACTTTAATAAAGATGAGTTACTTAGATTAATATAAGGAGATACTAATTGGCATGATTAACTTTAGGTATGTATTCTCCTATTGGTAAACATAATGTGATAACCTTTACAAGAGTTACTCTGCAACACATTAGCCTTAATATCAAGTCATTATCACAATTTTATAGAAAAGGCGTGACCTTAGAACTATCTCCATTAATGATCTTCAATAACACTAATGTGTTGCAGCCTTATATATACATGATGAGCGGTCCATAATTTCTATAATATAATTCAAGGAGAGGTAACTCTTGTAAAAACTTATACATGGACAAATATCTATAAATATGCTAGTAAGTACACTTCTTACTTATATACTTATTGTATTTAAATAAGGGTTTGGATGCTAATTCGTAAGATTAAGCTCATGTGCTATAATATTGATAACTATTGTTATTCTTGATAGACTAGTACTCGGGACAGACCTAAATTATATTAGTACAGGTATCGCTAATATATATAAGTTGACATATAACTTGAAATATATTAACATAACATATGATCTTAAATACTATAATTATGCCAATAACTCTTTAAGCATATAATTATGTAGTCCCATAAAAAGTCAATCAAGATTGGGAGCTCTATTGTGCCAAGGAATATCCTTAAAACATACACCTAAATAGTCATGCTAATTGTACATTATGAATAGTGTACTCTACCTGGTTGATAGCTAATATATATTATTAGTTAATTATAGTATATTATGGGCATATACCCTTATAAGTTAACTATTTGTAAGTTGGGGCATCTCTTATAGATATCCCCTAATCAACTAAGTAAATGGATAGTATTGTGCCTAATGTTCTCTAAGGCTAGGCTATATTCATGGCATTCTCCTAAAGGTTAGGCCACTATTTGAAATAGCCAATATACCATCAATATTCTTACAAGGATTCCCTCTATTTACACTACTACTCGTTCAACTATAATGCCCTCTCTATATTTACTAGTATTAATACACGTAATTGTTCATTATTTCTATCAGCCAAATTACTTGAATACCCGTAATGCATATTATACTAATTCTATATATAAGAGTGGCTAATCTAGGGGTTAGTAGTATAAACGAGTAGCATTTCCAATAATCATACACTATTAGCATATATGGAGAATGGTTAATTCCATTATAGGGTATATTATTACAAAAAATTCAGTTATGGTCTCGATTAACCTAGAGAGAGTATGATTACCCTCATAATACTCTTAGACCATAGGCCCTATATATCATAAGATAGTTTTATTAGTTAATTAATATACGTAAAAATCTTGACGTAAATGGGAGAATGGCCCTCCTATGAGGTGAATATATGACCTCACCATATTCCATTTATAGGCTTTCTCCCTTTCCAAAGTGGATCAAATTATGGATTATTAATTATATTCTCATCAGAATTAGTTAATGTATATGAATGGTTAATTCCATTATAGGGTATATCATGCAATAGTTGTAAAGAACTATTGCCATAGAGTTCCTCTCATATAGGATCAATTATCCTAATTTAGGTTGTGAATATAAATTATTTTTGATATCTAGGCCAACTTAAGGTGTATGTGTTCCTAAACAACCTCTATAATATGATCCATAGTATAACTAAGGGTCTTTCATTTTCTCCCATTAAGTGCCTTTTAATATGAATAGGTTATTAGTATTTACCGGCCTTTTGTACCAATTCCACTAATATGGATGGATTTTTTATGTGTCCTACAACTAGGGTCATGATACCCTACTATTTGGATACCCCAATATAAGAGGTTATAGTTAATATTATCCCTATTACTCTAGTTAATATAGGGAATTACAAATTGTTTAATAAAGTTGTAGGTATATTGATATGGTAACCCCATTATATATGACCCGGGTGTATTTCATGCTTAGGATAAGGGTAATTAATAGGCTTAACTTAGCCTAATAATGATATGGTCCATACTTCGTAAACTATAAGAGGATGAAATACTATGGGTGCCTTTCAATAGAGGTACTTAAATATTATGGGCCTAGTGTTCCCAATACCGTACTTATAGTTAGTTATAGGTATATTGATATACGATTGGGTCCCGTTATATAGGCATATCCAGATAGATTTCTCTTAACTAATGCCATTAGTTGAACATTTGTTAACTTATGAGAGATGATAGCAGGATCTGGATGCCATGGGGCATCTACATACTTATGTAGGACTCATTATAATTGTACTTAAAGATTATGGTTAAGGTTCATCCAAGTTTAAATAAACACTATGGTGCCCAATGTAGTATAATAATCCATATTATATAGCTATAATATACTATAAACAATATAGTTATTAATAATGGATAATTTGCTATAAACACATTGGGGCCATTATAAGAATGATAGTAACGATAAGATAATATGAACCAAATAAATAACTAAGGGATAATTATTATATTGTTAGAGATGGGCACCACAAGTTATTGATTATACCTCTATGGCTAATAGGTACAATATGGCACTAATGATAATTGAAGATACTATTGAATAATAGTTATATAAAAAAGTCTAACTATTTATCCCGAAAGTGATCTCGCCTATAGATACCCATATGGTTATAGTTAGTATTACTCCAGCTTAAGACATATGTCTTTATATGAAATATATTATACGGAATTCTAAGGGTGCTCATTATAATCCCTAACCTATATTATATCTAATAGGTTATCTAATAATTTGCTTCTATATTGATTTGGTTAACTTAACCTTAGTATTATAATTGTTCCTTAAGAGGATAAAGGCCACAAACTAAGGGATAATTACCAAGGTCCCAAAGCCTAATATTAGGAAGTGGTCTCAATTATGTTCACCATTAGGTGAATATGGTCCATCCTACAGGTATAACCTCAAGTGGCATATAATAAATCTCCATTACTAGACATATATGGGTCCCTAATTATAGATTATTAATCTACCTCTCCTTCTCTTCCAAAATGTATTATTATAGCAATTATATAAATATAGTACAAATATCATAGTTATCTTAAGCCTAAATGTGGGCTAATCCATTTACCTTGTAATTATAACTTTGGCCCATGCCGACCACAGCGAAGTATAATTGTATGTTTGACCCCATAAAATAATGATTAATAAAGAGTCCTAGGTCCGGATTATCATAAAGCGGTAATATCAATTAGCATTTTCCATAGTAATCATAAAATTATACTTTTCATCATTTATAATCATCTTAACAATACCTTAGGGTATTATGTAAATTAATAACCATGGAAGAATCGTTTGGGGAATTGATAACAATATATTTTCAAATTTAAATTTACCTAGTTGAATTTGGTTAATATGGGTAATATTCACTATATGTTTGCGACATATAAAACAAAGTCCCTTATTGTAGGGGGATCAACCCATATATTGTATGTTTAATAGTAACACTTTTTATTTATACTATTGTATACTATAGCTAATCCCTATATATCTCTCGTGAGTATATTAAATTAATTATTAGATTTGGTCTAAGAGTCATACAATCAGTTATAATTACACCCATAACTAAATTATTTCACTCCAATAATCATTTTAGGCTATGAGTATAGGCCAGGTGACACTAGAGAAGGTAACCATAAGTCTTAATCCGATGAATATTATACAATAGTATATTATTTATGTTAACATAATATCCTTAACTCATAATATGAACTTGCTTTAATAAACATTTTAGGATCAAATCAAAGGTAATATTTTATAATATCCCTAATATATCTCATGGTAATATCTTTTATAATGGTATTTCCTATTTATAATTAAATATCCCCTATTTAATAATGGTAATGATAGTTATCCATTTGGATATAAGTTGGTACCAGAATGAGTAGGATGACTATAGAGATAGCTTATTAGATTGGATAATTATTACCCAATAATAATCTATGAATTCTAAGGGTGCTCATTATAATCCATAACCTATATTATATCATCCTACATGTATAACCCGAAGTGGCATACAACGGGATTATATGTCTCCATTACTAGACATATATGGGTCCCTAATTATAGATTATTAATCTCCCTCTCCCTCTCCCTCTCTTCCAAAATGTATTATTATAGCAATTATACTAATATAGTACAAATATCATAGTTATCCCAAGCCTAGCTATAGGCTAATACATTTACCTTATAATTATAACTTTGGCCCATGCCGACCACGGCGTAGTATAATTGTATGTTTGAACCCATACAATAGTGATTAATAAAGAGTACTAAGTCCGGATTATCACAAACGGGTAATATCAATTAGCATTTTGCATATTAATCATAAAATTATACTTTTCATCATTTATAATCATATTACCAATACCTCAGGATAATATATAAATTAATAACCATGTAAGAATTGTTTAGGGAATTCATAAAAATATATTTTCAAATTTAAATTGGCCTAGTTGAATTTGGTTAATATGGGTATTATTCACTATATGTTTATGACATATAAAACAAAGTCCCCTATTGTAGGGAGATCAACCCACATATTATATGCTTAATAGTAACAGTTTTTATTTATACTATTGTATACTATAGCTAATCCCTATATATCTCTATGAGTATATTAAATTAATTATTAGATTTGGTATAAGAGTTATACAATAAGTTACTATTACACCCATAACTAAATTATTTCACTCCAATAATCGTTTCGAGTAACACTAGAGAGGGTAACCATAAGTCTTAATCTAGTGACTATGGTACAATAGTATATATTATGTGGGTTAACATAATATCCTTAACTCACAATATGAATTTGCTTCAATAAACATTTTAGGAGCAAATCAAAGGTAATATTTTACAATATCCCTAATATATCTCATGGAAATATCTTTTATAATGGTATTTCCTCTTTATAATTAAATATCCCCTATTTAGTATTGGTAATAATAGTTAACCATTCGGATATAAGTTGGTACTAGAATGAGTAGGATAACTATAGGGATATCTTATTAGATTGGGTAATTATTACCCAATAATAATCTATGAATTCTGAGGGTGCTCATTATCATCCCTAACCTATATTATATCTAATAGGTTATTCGATAATTTGCTTCTATATTGTTTTGGTTAACTTAACCTCAATATTGTAATTGTTCTATATGTGGTTCGACTACATTGGGCTTAAAATTATCCAATATATTGGAGACCGTGCTCCCAATGAGATGACTCCTAATGGATACCTATTAAGTCTCTCCCCTAATACCTACTATCCCTCAATACACATTTCACTATTGAAGAAATAGACCCATATAAAGTGGTTATCTTTATCCCTAATTATAATATAGTTATAAATAAGGTACACTAACTATAATGGCCATAATGATGGGCCCGTTAAGGTATTCTCACCATTATTTTAGTAATTGACTAAGGAGTATTAACTAAACCATTATAAGGCCACTTACCATCCAAAGTGATATCCAAACATAGTAATATTTTATAGCCATAGGATAGCCCTCTATCCATTATAATTCACTTTCATAAGAATTAACAGTAATTTAGGCCCCACAATTAGTGGCCTTATAATGGTGATCCTTTGGCTATTTAAGATTTGGTTATATGATAACTATAGGATAACCCTCTATAATATTTATAAATAATCTAACCTATCATCTCTCATGCATGATGTAAAGGTATCCTAGGATAAGTATATAGCATGATCTAATTTGGTTAAAAGTGCATAATATAAACACAATGGAATAAACTATATACTACCAATGTTCAACTAACGGTATTAGATAAGAGAAATCTATATGCCCCCTTACATAGGACTAATCTTAATGTTAGAATACCTAATGGGATATTAACCTACACAGATCATTAGGGCTATGTCAAAATGGTGATGAGAGACACTATACAAGAGTAAAATTCATAAGTGACATTTGAGTCTATACTAATTATTAACCGTATAGCCCATCATCTTAATTCCTATATTATAAAATTAACCTCAAATTATCAATGTGTGCTATGCCTAACATGTTAACCTAATATGAGGATCCCAACCTAATATTAACCTCATTCTACATATATAGTAATCTCTATATCAGTAAGAATATGGCAATAAGGGATAAAACAATGTGGTTACCCCTTATTCGTCTTACAAAGTAATGGATATTTATAGGAGGTTGTAAATATAGATTAGTGATGTTAAGTGACCCTTGGATAATATGGTATATATAATAGATTATTTAAACTATCAATCTATTTTAGGCTATAATTAAGAGTTATTATTTATTATTATATAAATCTAGGGGGATAGAGCTAATTAAGAAATGGGGATACGAGTAACAAAGTTCTCATATTACTATTTTATCTTGTGAGAACAGTGTACCATATCATGTTAACCAAAGTTGATAAGCATAATTGCATTAAACTGGATCTATCTTAGATGAGTATAATGATGAGGGCATATTTATTTGATAAATATCGATTCATTTAATAATCATTAGAATACATAATTAACCACTTATTTGGCCATAACTCAGTTTAATTATCTTATCTCTTAAGGGTCATATTCAGGATGTACCCCATCTACCCTCTTACTCTAGAATATTGTTATCATAATCTTACCATTACGTAGATTAAACAGAGCAATAGTTATTATCATGAGTAAACTCCTTCGTATGCAGGAATATATTTTTCAATTATCCTTTCATAATTCATAACTCGATATGGGATATAATAACTCTCTAGTTAATGATAATAGAATTTGGTCATTATAAATAGTACTATATAGAGTTGCTATATCAGTCAAATAAATTATAAGAGTGGATAATACCCATATAAAAGTCCTACAATAAGGTCAATAATGTAAGATGATATACTATTATAGGCTTATTATCCATAATATTTAACTTGAATGTAAGATGCAGGAAGGGATAACCAAGGTACTGTAGTACTAATTGTATTATGGGTCGGATACGGTGATTAAAAAATAACATGAAAAATATACTATGGGAGATGTTCTATAGATCATTTAGGCATAGTATAATAGGATAGAGGCCACCAACTAGGGATAATTACTATATTGTTAGAGATGGGCACCACAGTTGTTTATTTAAACTTGGACGAACCCTTCCAATAGTCACCATTAACTACAATTGGTTAAATCTTTTATTATGGCCAAATCATATATTTATTCCTAATCAATACCTAAGAGAATAGATGTAATAACCGGAGGATATACCCTTCAAGCGTATCTCCAATGATATTAACTATACAATAAACCCTAATAAAGGGATCAAGTATTAGGGCCATTATAGGAATGATCATAACTATAAGATAATATGATCCAGATAAATAGGTATGGGATTGTTAGGGATAAGGATTACCTAATTACTAAATAATAGGAAATGATGAAAGGCTAATTATCCTTGGTCTATATCTAAAATAAGTATAGAGGGCACCCATGGAATTTTCTTTAGGATGAATAAACCATTTATGGAAATACCATATATAATGACATTTTATGGTTTATTAATCCTAATGAATAAGCCCCATATAGGCCATTAGTTTATAGAATGGAAATACCTCATCTTGATACCCATTTTCATAATAGGTAACATTAATAAATTGCATGTTTGAATAGCAAGTATACACTTACCACCGATATATTAGTCTTTATAGGAATTAGCCCTTATTATAGGTGGGGTCAATCAAATGGTGACTCAAGACATTACACTTTTAAGGTCCGATTAATTATTTTCTTTAAAGTTATGAGCATAACCTAGGGATATTCCAAAGGGATTTATATAATTGGACTCTTTTTTAGGTATAACCTCTATGAATGTGGAACATACGTAAAATGGGCCTAAAGATTCTCCATGTTATATAAAATCTTAATTAATCTCCTTACTATCTTATTCCCCCGCAAGTATTCATAGTCACTCCCAATTCTTTATTAGGATATAAGGAATTTAACTATTAGTACAGATTATTACAATACTAGTTAATTGTTATAAAATATGAGGTATAATTTCTATTGGCTGAATAAGATATTTTAGTCACTCTTAGGCAAATACAATTATTGGCAAAAAGACTGGGTAATATATTAAAATATGACAAATCCTCAAAGTATCTAATTATTACAAAATAAAAGACCTTCATAATTTATCACAATTAAGGCCAAACTAACAGAGACCAACTATAGTAAGAGAGGGGTGGAATATGCCTCGATAAATAATCTCATGTAAGCTCTACCTTAATATCGTCTCTAAGGCCTAAGGTAATTATCCTAGATTATTAACTTTGGTTAACATGATATGGTACACTCGTTTCGCCTCATAGGTATTGATTATAATCATAGTCTACTTAATATATGTGGTGATTGTTAGCAAGGATGTAACTCCATGTGATTATGGCCCTCTCTCCATAAAACTAGCCCACTTCAAGTCAGCATGGGCCAATCTAATATACTATTAGTGATAATTAGGGGCAATGATTGGTCCCTAATTATAATTCATTTATAAGCTACATTATACAACCTATGAATTACTACGGGATAAGGTTAATAGATTAATACTATGGTGGTTAGCTATATAATCATATGTAGTTATTATGGGTGACTTGGGCCTATAACCGTAACTCATTATCCCATCTATCATACGGCCTACTCTAGATGGGTAGACCTATAATATAATCAATGTGCCTAATTAACCACTCTCCGAAGACTATTCTTTGGATATTGGTAGTTAAATTATGCCTAAGTCATCATAATTAGTTTATTAACCCTAACATCCAGTTAATAGAGTAGTACACTACTATGGCCTTATTTGCCTATCGACCATGTTAAGATTAGATAATGAACAAGTATAATGATAATGTACTATCGGGTTTAAGTACCTTCTTGGGACCTAGTCAATAAAGTATACCAACTATGAGGATATATTAAGGGAGAGGGGGAATTAACTCGTCCAATATAAACTAATTATGAGTAGGGGTAAGGTAATAATGCTCATATATACGGACTAGACTCTTATACCAAATCCCATTTTCCATAGTTAGGAACGAGAAATATATTAAATAGCATTTATTATTTCTTACATTTAACTAAAGTAATAGCATATGGATAGGAAGACCGTTGAACATTGGTAATGGGGGATCAATATTAAGGCCATTATAGGATTGATAATAACTATAAGATCCACATAAGAGGATACCTTTGGTCGTTATCCATATAAGAAGATACCTTTGGCCTATATAGTTTTTAGGAATTAACTATTGAATAACCATCCTAGTCCATTTTCTTATAAAATAAGGGCTATTAACCTCCTTTTATAACAATACTATATGGGTTATACAATAGGGATTATTCTCTAGTCCCTACCAATAATTATTATTAACCCCTAATTATTAGGTTAGTAGAAATATTGATAACTATATTGGTACTTATTATCACAAGATATTGCCCGACCTAATATAATAACATTCTTATCATCCCTACTATAATGATAATATGTTATCTATAACATAATGGCTAATATAAGAGATAATGTTGGTCATTGGTAATATTGGTCCCCTATGACCCATCTATCATACATTCATCCTAATAAGAGTTGGCAAGAACGCTTCCTTTGATCATTATAATGATTGTACATGATATAATATCATACCCAGCTTGCTCATAATATGGAGAAGATAATATGATCCTTATAAGAGTATATTCATACCTATTAATCCTATTAATAGGTATACAACCTTATAGTTACTATCATTATCTTATAATGATACCTCCTAGAGGGTATTAAGATGATAATTATCTAATCTCACAATCATATACCATAAAGATAGGGATAAACTATTAGTACAAAGATAGCCTAAACATACCTAATCATGATTATTGGTATAACCTATTAAATAGCTTATTCTTAATATCCTATAGAAAATCACTTTTAAACACCTTATTTTATGCTTAGGGGAAATATCTCACAATTAGAAAAGATGTACGGAATCTCTAGCTAGCATAATGAGATTAGTTGTTAAAATATATTTAATGGGGACGAAATGGTCTATCACATAGGGTGGATAATTAGCCCATAAGGCCCTTATTCTGGATCATTTTATTCTTTTGAATAAGAAATGGGCTACATAGCTTATAACAATGGGGAACTAGGTAGCCTACAAACAATATCCCTAATAAGGCCTACTGATATCCATAACATGAGTATCATTTTCTATCGGTTTAATTATTGTACTCATTCACAAGGTATCTAATAAGCTAATATCCACGGATCATATTTCATTAAATTAGCTATGATGTATATTATCGGGTATAGTGCCAATAATATAGATCATTAAGCCACTCTTAATACAAGCTCTTATTAGGGACTATGGTAATAACCTATTAAATATAGGTACCTATTACAAATACTAAACATCTATAAGCTCTAGGATGTATCATATAATATCGATATAGCTATAATAGACCATATATGTTTAACATACTAATAGGGTATTATCTTTTAGATGCATATATACGCCTAATTAAACTAATAATAGTAGGATATAATACCTCTTTGTTGTCAATTAATACCATTTTAATACTAATCCCCAACTAATGGTTCCATAAGTTATTACTCTAATATGCTTCATAATTGGATGACAAGTTACTCTCTTGATTTAAATAGGTTAACTATAATTCATGATAATTATAACAATAGGATTATTAACACCCATTATAAGGATGGCTTACAATATCCCCCATTTATAGGTGTCATAAATATTCATAACTCTTGAAAATTAGCCTATTAACAGGGATACCCCTCCAGTCGCTACATTAGATATACATTAGTGAATTTATCTTACCGATTACGCTTATAAAGAGGACATCTTTTTTGGAGAATTGTCCCTATCTGGACCAATAGAGGAGATTTACCTTCAATAGGATATTATTAAGGTATGAGGAAATTAAGAGTATAACATAGATATTAGGATATATGACACTAATGTTATATTTACCTACATAAATTAGCAAATCCATTATCCCTATGTTAAATTAGCAAATCCATTATCCCTATGTTATCAGCTTAAATATGGCCCATCTATGAGCATAATAGTGTTATCTAAATATGTATATCCATTATTGATATCATACTAAGGAGTTAATCCTAAAGGTTACTATTCCGTTATGATTATTATTGATAGTTATTATATACCATAGCATAAGCTCATGGGACTATGGTCGGATATGCACTCCCTATCAACTAAGTATCCAATTAAGACCTAATATGGTACTTATGAAGATATTACCCTAGTGGATGAGTAGCTTCCTTAGTATTATAAGGAGCCCGATTAATGGTCAAAACTCAATTTTATATATCATTATATAGAGGGTTAATCTTTCTCGAAAAATGGATAATGTTATGATTTGGCCTAATGTGTTACAACCTAATATATACATGATGAGCGTATTATCAATAGATAAGAGTACACGTCATATGCTGAGTACATCTCTCATATATTCATATTAAACATAGTTAAGGTCATGGGTAATTGATATATTCATGGTTTTCAATATCTCTCTATCAAATACCTTTAGAGATTAATTTATATTGATGGTTAAATTTGGGGTTACTATAATTTCCCAATATAATCATGTAGTTCGAGAGATAATTAGGGATAAAGATGGTTAATCATATACTCACCTAATTAACGATCAATTGGTGAAGAGACTCTATCAATATATTCTCCTCTCTTCCAATGAGAGTTATACCATACGCTTGGATAAAATTAATTAGGATTTAATGGAGATATGATAGGAAAATTACCATAATAGTTATGCTCGGATACTATTGTAATATCTTTGGATTATAATACCAAGTATATATTTTCTGGAGTGAAATAGGGAGTAATAAGTGGGATCGGCATAACTACGGGAAAGGTTACCCCGCAGCTCTATATGAAATATCTATATTTATTAAAATGATTATCTTTGACACAAATATATCGAAACATTAGTTCCTATCACTAAATGTATCTAATAGGTTTAGGATGGCTCAATCTCCCAAATCTTCAAGATAATATTATCCCTATGTAGTTGAAGTTACATTAGGTCATCTATATTAAGTATAAGGAAGCAATTATACTATTACTAATCGAACTAAGTTTATTCTAATAATAATAGCCCCCTTCTATGCACATATCTATATTGTGATATTATGGAATACAATTGACAATATAAGCCCTCGGGTATATATATCGTTATCATAACTATAATAATGAGACATTATAATTAACATTATATAAGATATCTAAATAGGTTAACTATAATTCATGATAATTATAATCTAAACCTATTATATAGGGTTAATAATAATACAGGTTATCCCTAGTTAGTAAGTAGGCCTAATAAACCTATTATGGTTACTACACCATCTTTCAATAAAGAGTCCTCTCATAGTTATTAATGATAACTCAACATGGCCAAATTAGCTCCCTAAATAGTGTTGGGATTTTCCCTAATTATTAAGGCCTACTTACTTCTCGTCATTCTCCCGAAAATAGTCTATTATAGTTAATATTATGAAATCACTCTCTAATTAAATATGTAATTAGGTAGGTACTTATCTCATCAAAATCTCTCATCCAAGCTTTAATATAATCTCCTTTATAATTTATAGGCTAACCCATTCAAGCTAAACAACACGATAATGGTAGAATGTAATACATATAATTTTATATAATAGAGATTAAATATTTAATTTGTAGGTAATATTGTTATGTTATCTATTCAAAATTATTTTACAACCATAAGGATAATTGTGAGACATATGTACCACATTAGGTCATAGTAATAGACTATTATCATGAATATCCGTCGCTAGTTAGGATAATCTATTTTGATAGGTTGGGTATTTAGTCTATTATTAGGATAAGGGATCTAGTGTAATCTAGAGTAACCTTGAATATCAATGGACACGGATATATAGATTATAGTCTCCCCTACTTATCATGCCCACTTATAATTATTTTGAGATAATATCATTTTCTAACTAGGTAATGCTCATGAAACAACTATCCTATTAATAGTTAACTATTATCTAAAAAATATAGAGACCTAGGCATATTAAAAGTTATTTTAATAACTAATCCATCCGTTACAAAAGCCCCAATGTTTGAATACCAAGCCTATTAATAGGGGAGATTAATATAATGAGTAGTTAGTAATTCCCTATTATATAACTATATGCCATCTCCATTAGTTAACAAATAATATTGATATAACTATAATTATGGAGATTAAGAATGATCGAATTTGTTTACCAAGTTATTCATATTACCTAATCATAAACTATGAATATTATTACTCCTCAATTAACTTAGAGATGTTCAATATTAGGTATTAATAAGATAAAACAATTAATGGTAGGTATTCATGATGAGCGGTCCATAATATCGTATAATATAATTCAAGGTAATTATAATAGGCATAGTTTATCCCTAACTAAAGGGACTATGTTATCAGCAATTAAGGTAATGGGTAATCGATATATTCATAGTTTATTCCTAGGTAGGCTGAAGTATAGTAATATGCAGTGAGGATATTTTACTTATTTCTCAAATAAGTGGAATATATTATAAGTGTATTTTTAACATCAACCTATCTAATGCCCAAATATTAGTATTAGCTTATATCTTCTCTACTAATATTTAGGGGATAAATATATTCACTATTGATATATTCACTACATAATCTATTAACAAGATAATTTCGAGACATAAGCTATTAATGGGTTATTTACTTGGTTATTTATAGAAAGGGTTCATGGTCCATTATAGGCCTTAAGTTTAATCTAAGAGGATAGGAACCATGTTTGTTAATTGATAACTTTATCGAGTTCATTATCTAAAGAATAGATTACTCTTGATATCTTTATGCTTACATGGTTCTCATTAGAATTATATTGGACATTGATCAATATGTCAATAATGAACTCGGTAAAGTTATCAATTAACAAACATGGTTCCTATCCTTTTAGATTAAACTTAAGGCCTATAATCTCCTATAATGGCTAACTAAATTAGCCCTAACTAATTTATATAATACTAGGAATATTGACTAACCCATTATTAAATCAATATAATATTTGAGGGCCATATTAACTGTGAGAATGATCCATAATCTCTTAATTTCCCTATCATACCAAGTAATAAATTACAAAAATGTAGAATTGACCATGTTAATACATATTTCAACTAATATAGGATGGATATTAGCCCCTAATCAAGATATGTGTCTTATATTGGATAAGTGAAGAAAATGTTAGTTACGTATAATGTTGAACATATTTTTATAGGTTTACACATGCAGTTGAGTCATATCCTTCTTAATTAGTAATTATCGAGTAGGTGGGAATTTACTACTATTATTAATTTGGAGTTATAACAATACATGGAGCTATGATACCTCCATATATACAGGTTGGAGTGAACATCTTGCAGGTAATTCTCTTACTAGGGAAAGTCAATAGTATAAGCTTTTATAGTTAGGGGAAATACTAGTTACCAATGGATAAATAATGATAATTGGTTATTTATACTAGCAATTATGCCTATTAATTTGTTAAGTAATATCTAATAGGCATTTATAAATGTATGATCACTCATGATAGGTGATCTCTCAAATAAGAGTAAGGGTTATTCCCTCTGGCCAGGAAATAAACTCTATTTTGAGTACAAGGATGATTTATTATAATCTTCTCTATATTCTTTTAGTTCATTATTAGTCACTAATAGAGTTTAATCCTAACTATGACTTACCGATATATAATATCTCTAAATGATATTGGACACATGGTATTGCTATTTATAAGTAGCAATCTAGAATATATATATATATATATATATATATATATATATATATATATATATATTTGTCCCTTTAGGATCAATAATATTTTAAGTCATAATCAACAACCATTTTGACTATTCTTATTGAGGAGTCTCTCTATAAAAATATAGGACTATTAATTATGATGGAGTGAAATAATCTACGAGTGATGTGAACCCCATGTATAAAGATGAGAGACCTAAACACGTTTATCGCTAAACAACCTTAAGAATGTGCCCAATCAGGTTATAATATGCAAACCCGACTTGTTGCCTATAAGGAGGCAAGAACCGAAGCTATGATGCAATGGAGTGAAGAACTTTACACCCTATGGAGGATGATAAGTTCAAAGATGCCACAAGAGTTACAATCTTTGATAAGTCAGATTTAGTTCTCAAATGAAAAAAGAAAGAAAATCCTCTTAAATTTATTAACTCTCAAAATTATTGAGTGTCCGAAATAGAACTAAACCAGCCTTTAAAAAAGCTAACACGCAACTCCTAACCCTAAAAGGACTTTACTTTTCCTTGCCACTTAAGGAGAATCAAAACATACCCTAATGGTCTTAAAAAAATATACAAATAATAGGGCTTAAAACATAGAGCCCAAACTGACTTAATTAATTAGTTCTAATTACAACTAAGCTAGATATAACAAACTAGGCCCAATATGATTTAAGGAGTCCAATCTTAGACTTAGATCAGATTGACAAGTCTTGGATCCCCCTCCTCTTTTAAGATGATGCCACATTACTCCTTTAGGCCCTTGGAAGTGCATTCTACCCAATACTCTTGAATCAGCCCATGGAGAGCTTCTTTAAGCTTCTTAGCCCTAGTCTACACCATTAGACCATCTTTAATGTGTAATTGATTGGATCTTAGACTTATAAACTCACCATCTTGGACCTTCCTTAGAGACACAACCTTACTAGTCCATTTAGCTCCATAGTTTCCATCATTCCCTCCCTTTTTAAAATGATTCATCCTCGAATCTTCTTTATCAACATCTACATCAAAAGGAGAGAGATCGAAACATTGAAGGTGGCACTAATTCCATACTCACCTAATTAATCAAGCTTATAAGCATTGTCATTGACTCTTGCAGCCACTTGAAAAGAGTCATCTTCAAATGATAACAACTTAGAACGTCATTAAGTCGGAAAACACTTTTTATGCATATTCACCCAAACCCAATCGTCCGGTTCAAAGATAACTTTCTTTCTCCTCTTATTGGCATTTGTTGCATACTGCTCATTCTTCTTGTCAATGTGTTACCACACCTTCTCATGCAAGGACTTCACCAATTTTGCTTTTTTCTCACCATCTAAGCTAGAATACTTATCAATAAGAAAAGGCATCAAATCCAATGGAGTTAAAGAATTAAAACCATAAACTATCTCAAATGGTGAATAACCAGTAGTAGTATGCATAGTCTTATTATATGCAAATTCAACATGTGGCAAACACTCTTCCCAATTCTTAATGTTCTTTTTCAGAATAGCACATAATAGAGTAGAAAGAGTTTGATTCACTACCTCGGCTTGGCCATCAGTTTATGGATGACAAGTAGTAGAAAACAACAACTTAGTTCCCAACTTACCCCTACAAAGTCTTCCAAAAGTAGCTCAAGAACTTGGCATCACGATTAGAAATGATACTCCTTGGCATTCCATGCAAACGTACTATCTTTTGAAAGAACAACTCCGCAATGTTGGTGGCATCATCTGTCTTATGGCAAGCAATGATGTGTGCCATCTTTGAAAACCTATCAACAATAACAACAATAGAATCCCTCCCTTTCCTAGTCCGTGGTAGTCCCAACACAAAATCCACGAACATGTCACCCTAAGGTGAACTAGGAATAGGTAAGGGTGTGTACAAGGCTTGGGGTTTAACTTTAGATTTAGCTTGCCTACATGTCACACACTTCTCACAAACCCTCTCTATATCGCGTTTCATGTGAGGCCAAAAAAAGTTTAGTTAGAATAGCTCAAGTTTTTAAGACACCAAAATGCTCCATTAAGCCTCCCCCATGTGCCTCATGCACAACTAACTCCCTTAGAGAGCTCATAGGCAAAAACAACCTATTTTCATGAAATAAATAGCCCTCAAGCCTATAAAACTTCCCAAAAATAGTATTCTCATATGCATTAAACACATTAGCAAAATCTAGATCATTTACATAACACTCCTTAATATATTCAAATCCAAGCAATTTTGAACTAAGGTTAGAGATTAAAGAATACCTACGTGATAATGCATTAGCTACCATCATTTCCTTGCCTTGTTTATATTGAGTCTCATATGGGAATGTCTCAATAAATTCTACCCATCTCGCATGTCTATAATTCAGCTTCCTTTGTCCCTTTAAATGCTTAAAGGACTCATGATTAGTATGTATGACAAACTTTTTAGGCCAAAGGTAATGTTGCCATGTCTCATTTGCTCACACCAAAACGTAGAGCTCTTTGTCATACGTAGGGTAATTTAGGGCAACCACACTTAATTTCTTGCTAAAATATGCTGAAGGCTTCTTTTCTTGTATTAAAACCACACCAATGCCAATACCTAATACATCATATTCAATTTCAAAGGTTTTTGTGAAATCAGGCATTGCAAGTAAAGGAGCAAAAATCAACTTTTTTTTAATTAAAGCAAATGCCTTTTCTTTCTCATCTCCCCATTTGAATCCCACACTCTTCTTAACAACTTTAGTTAGTAGTGCCATGATGGTACTGAAATCTTTGATGAATCGCCGATAGAAACTCGTCAAACCTTGAAAGCTTCTCACATTGCTAACTACTTAGGTGTAGGCTAATACTTGATTACCTTTATCTTTTCTTCATCAACCTCATTTCCTCTTGCACTAACTACAAAACCCAAAAACACAAGCTGATCCGTGCAAAACTCACACTTCTTAAGGTTAGCAAACAACTTTTCTTTATGCAAACATTTAGAACTTGTTTGAGATGATTAACATGCTCTTCTAAGATTTTGCTATATATATTAGAATATGATCATAGTATACTCCAATAAATTGGCCTAAAATCTAATGCAAGACATGGTTCATAAGATGCACGAATGTACTAGGTGCATTAGTAAGGCCAAACGGGGTAACTAACCACTCATATAGACCATGTTTTGTTTTAAAGGCTATTTTCCACTCATCACCTTCATGGATTCTTATTTGATGATAATCAGATTTTAAATTGATTTTAGAAAACACACAAGCACCATGTAACTCATCAAGCATATCATCTAACCTAAGAATGAGATCTCTATACTTTACTATTATCTTATTGATTGCATGACAATCAACACACATCCTCTAAATATCATCCTTCTTCGACACAATCAAAACTAGAGTGGCACATGGGTTCATACTTTCATGTATTCCTTGGCCATCAATTCCTCTATTTGTCTTTGTAGCTACTTTGTCTCCTCCGGACTACTTCTATAAGCTGGTCGATTAGGAATTTGCACCCCGAGAATGAAATCAATTTGGTGTTCTATCCCATAAATCAATGGCAATCCATGCTCAAGCTCTTCAGGAAACACATCTTCAAAATCCTGTAAAAGAAACATAACCACACTAGGAAGAGAAGCATTAAGATCGTTACTCGTTCAAAAATGCTTCCTTGTACACAAGTACAAGTACTTTTTATTTCGACCAGATTGCTCTCTTAATCTCTCTTTCTTTTGCATACAAACTTGCATCCTCTCTCTTTTGCTCTCTTGGCCTCTCTTTCCTTTTCTCTTTTGAATTCATGGTCACAATCCCCTTTCTATTTTTTTTTCACTCATTTCACTTTTGTTTTCCTCACACAACTCCCTTTTTTCTTCACTCCTTCTCATCCTCGCTTGATCCTCATAAATCTGTTTGGGAGTCAAAGGTACAAGAGTTATATTTTTCCCCTTAAAAATAAAAAAGTAACGATTTTCTAAACCGATCATGCATAACTCACCTATCAAATTGCCAAGGACGGCCTAATAACACATGACCAGCTTGTATGGGTAAAACATCACACATTACTTCATCTTGTTACCTACCTATAAAAAATGGCATTACTTGTTTAATCACCCTAACTTCTCCATAATCATTAAGCCATTGAAGTTTATATGGCCTAAGATGTTTAACACAAGTCAACCAAGTTTCTCAACCAGAGTAGTACTAGCAACATTAGTACAACTTGCCCCATCTATGATAAGACTACATACCTTTCCCATAACATGGCAAAGTGTGTGAAAGATATTGTCTCACTACTCCTCTTCTTCATCCCTTAATTGGATACTTAGGGCTCTTCTTGTAACAAGCATTTCTCCATATATAGCAAACTCCATCCCATCATTATCATCTTCTATTGGTGGCATCTCATCATTATCCTCACACACACTTTCAAATTCATACACGCCATCTTGAATCACCATTGCTTGCTTGTTTGGACATTGTGAAGCAATGCGTCCCATACCCAAACACTTAAAATACTTAATATCATGATTCTTAGGAATTTGGGTGTTATAAGTATCTTTGTATTTGCTGAATCTAGACTTAGTTTTAGGCTTGCTCTCCTCTCGCCTTAGGCTTAAATATAGGCTTCTCTTCATTCTTGCTCCAATTGTTCTTCCAAGATGAAGAACTTATATTCTGCCTAATACATGAATTGCCCTTGTATTTGAGTTGCCCTTCGATTTTCCCTACCAAATGTACCAACTACTCCCTTTCAACATAATGTTGCAATTGCACAATGTTTGCAATCTCACGGTTTAGCCTACCTACAAATCAAGCCATATTAGTCTCTTGATCCTCTAGAATATTTGCATGTGTCATGGCTATTTCCATTTCTTTATAGTACTCATCAACCGACTTTGTACCTTGAGTTAGCCTTTGTAGCTTTTGATCAAATATTGATAGTAGTGGTTAGGAACAAACTCTTTCTTCATAACGACCTTCATCTCATCCCAAGTTGTAATAGAATGCTCTCCATTTCATCTTCTCTCCAAAACCATGCGATCCCACCAAACAATAGCATAGGATATGAACTCTACAGTAGCAAACTTCACTCTTTTTACCTCCGAGTAATCATAACAATCAAATATAAATTCATACTTTCTCTCCCATTCAAGATACAAATCAGGATCATTTTTACCTTCGAATGGAGGGATGGTCAGTTTAAGCCCATTATTGTTGTTTTCATAACCATTATGCCCCCATTTTGGCCTCTCAAAACCATGGCCCCAATCATGACGATCACTATCTTGTCCTCCATGTCCACTATAGCCTCTATTGCCATGCACGCCTCTTGCACCTCTTGCATTTTGCATAAAAGATGCATGATCATCAAACTCTTCCTCTTGCTAAAGCTAGAAGGCAAGTATGAGATAAAGAGTTGTTTGAACTTTCTCATTTTGCCTTAACTCCATGGCTTCCATTCAATTGTTAATATCCCTCATAAAGTGCATTAATTAACCCCCATCGAGCTTGGGTCTCTTCTTGAACCAGTTTATTTTCAGCTCTCCCCTCTACTTCTTCTCCAACCACTTCTTTTTGCTTATCTCCCATGATTAGAAACTTGCAAAGTTAGAGAAAACTAGAAAATAAAAGCAATTAATAGAACCTTATAATAGCACTCCCTAACATGTTTACACTCATATAAGATGTCACTCACACAACACTCTTTTAGGCTTTGCTATAATAATCTCACCCTATTGCCTTTACCACTCTTATTTCTTCTACTAACTTTGTTTTGTCAATATAAATCAGGTTCTTTTTCATTATCTTTTGTTCTATTTTGTGTCTTTGTAGTTAATTTCATTTTAGTCCAAATTGAGTCAGTTTCAATTGAAAAAAAAACACAAAAATAAGTTTGATTTGTTTCTATCCTATTCTGTCTCATTCGTTGTTGTTTTGTTTAATCTAAGTCTGTCTTATCATTCAATTTCGAAATTTTTTCTTCTTGTTCCAAATCCAAAAGAAAACGTTCTAAGGCTACCAAAAGAAAGAATTGTTTTGATGTTCTACTAGTTATAAAGAAAAAAAAAGAAGAAGAAAGAAAGAAAGAGCAATCTGATTGGTTACAAAAGAGAAGTGTGTTTTATGGATTGAATGTTTAGAAAAAAATTAAAATTTGAACTAAATTAGGTATGTGGAACATGAGCGAGACGTGATCTTTGAACAAATTGCAAGAAATGAGTCGTTATTGAGCCTAAGCACTCCAAACATGTGTGGAACTTATACAATTAGAATTCGACGATTGGAAGCCAAATTGAATGAATTGAGGCGAGAGTTGGGAAGCCTACAAAATCACCTTGATTTGCTCTCAAGAGTTTAAGTTTAGTTCTGCCATTTGTGTTGTATTTCTAGATTTTTCTAATTAGTTTGAGTAAGAGCATTATATAAAATAACTGTTTATATAGGGTATTTAAATAAGAACTAAGAGGCATGTTCCTTAGGATAACAATTTTATTCATGTTCCTTGGACTATTAGCTTAACCTTGAAATATGTAATCATATTATGTGTATATTATGGTTAACGGTGTTATCCTAATTAATCTCCATGTTCGGACATATTGGGAGATCAATCCCTAACTATTAGGATATACCCTTACTGCTAATAGTTCTAATTGACCCATTCTATGTGTATTTTTCTATAGAATCATATTATAAGGTTACTCCAACCTCTATATTATGTCTCTTTTAGAGGGCAATGATAATATTAATACGGGAAATTAGGAGGTAATATTGCTATGTTATCTCCTCAAGATTACCCTAGGATCATAGTTAGACTACACTTTATAATAGACTACATCGGATGTGCTTTTGGAAACGGATGTGTCCTATTAGCACAACTTACAAAAATATCCATAGAGAGTTGTAACTAAACTAGGCATATTGTTACTCCATAAATGATATTGGAGTGGGTCTACCTAGGAAATACCATATAGTGCCCCGATAGTCATATCATCCACACAATGGTACTTTTAACTAGGTGTGAAGTATTAGAATGTAAGCAAAAAGTGCATATATACTCTATAAATGTATGATAATAACCATTAGATACAAGGATGGACAATGGTATTATTCCCATGATTAATAAACAATTTATCTTTATTTGATAAATATCGATTCATGATTAAGTTGTGCTAATAGGTCATCTTTACTAATACCCCAAGGTTGTGATAAGGCCATAAAACTCATGTCAACTATCCTAGGATAATACCATGGGTCCTAGTACAATCTTATTTGATGGAGGCAAAAACAAGTTATATCAATATTTAACTTGTATTTTACTGATTTTACTAGGACCCTAATAGAGCTATAATATAACTATGAAATTTAATGAGTCTAATGATTAGCCAATGATAGGGCCATAATTATTAGTAATGTAGCACTAAATGTCCCCATTACTAATATAATAACCCAAACACAAATATTAGTTGTGATGGTTAATGACTTAGTCTATTATTTGGCTAATATTCAAATAATCATTAGGATATATGTAATATATTAACCAATATGTCCATTAATATGGGTAGTAGATGGAACATTATACCCTTAATTTATATAGAGGTAGCCATGAAATGAACCATCAAATTAGCCATATTTTCATGATCTTGCCATATTGTTATTACATTACTTGTTTGGCCTGATATTTATATTATAGTTGGTGTTTTTTATGAATAGGGTTATCAACATGTACATAAATATATTAACCAAGATAAAGAGGTAAAAACCTTTTATATCATTTTTTTAACTCTAATTAACTAAACTTAATTATCATAATACAGCTTACATTCTATTAATGATTAAAGTTACCTTTGATTTATTCTTATTTATGGTTGTAAATATCCTATGATACTATAAGATACACAAGGGATACATATAGGTAAACTATACTATACCATATTCCTAATGAGGAAGGGTACCTACAGCTTCACTATTGGGAGTAATGGCAAGGCATACTCAATTAATGAACCGTAATTGTAATCCCTATCAACATTAACATTCTACCATTATATTGGCTCAATCTTATGATAACTTACTAGTTGATGAATCATTATAGGCATAGTAATGATGGAAACCAAAGAGCCAAATAGGCCAGTAAGGGCATCTCCAAGGGTGTGGTCCAAGATGATGAGTTTGCAAGTCCAAGATCCGATCCATTGCGCATTAAAGATAGTCCAATGATGTGGGCTAGGGTTAAAAAGCTTAAAGAAGATCTCCATGGGCGGATTTGAGAGTGTTGGGCGAGTGCACTTCCAAGGGTTCAAGGGAGCATTGTGGGCCACCTTAAGAGAGGAGGGAGATCCAAGACTTGTCAATCTGATCCAAGTCCAAGATTGGACTTCTTAAATCATATTAGGTCTATTTTGTTATATCTAGCTTAATTATAATTAAAACTAATTAATTAAGTCAAATTTGAGCTCAATGTTTTAAGCTCGACTTAATTATAATTAAAACTAATTAATTATGTCAGATTTGGGCTCAATGTTTTTAAACCCTATTATTTTTGGATTATTTTAAGTCCATGAAGGTTTGTTTATGTTCTCCTTAGGTGGCAAGGACGTGTAGAGTCCTTTTAGGGTTAGGAGTGACATTTTTAATCTATATAAAGGCTGATTTAGTTTTGTATCAGAGGGATTATAATTTTGAGAGTTAATAAATTTGAGAGGATTTTCTTCCTTTGTTCTTTTAAGAACTAAATCTGACTTATCAAGAATTGCAACCCTCGTAGTGTCTCCGAACTTATCATCCTCCATAAGGTGTGGTGTTCTTCACTCCATTGCATTATTGCTTCGATTCTTGCCTCCTTAGAGGTAACGAGTTGGGTTTTGCTTATTATAATATGATTAGGTGAGTTCTTAGGGTTGTCTAGTGACAAATGTGTTTGGGTCTTTCGTCTTTATACATGGGCTTCACATAAGTTGGTATCAAAGCCTAGGTTGTGCAAAGTCAGGTTGGTCATCCATAGTCCTTGTGTCTTTTATTTCATATCTATCTTTTACATCCTCCTTGTTATTCTATCATATCTTTTCTTGTTTGAGTCTCATGTTCCTTTGCTTGATAAATTGAGTCTTATAAAAAAGACAAAAAAAAAAAAGAGAAAAGTCTGATTTGATAGTTTTGTTTCTCAATATAAATCAGGTTCTTTTTTATCATCTTTTGTTCTATTTTGTGTTTTTGTAGTTTCATTTCCAAATTGAGTCAGTTCCAATTCAAAAAAAAAAAAAAATAATAATAATAAATAAATAAATAAACATAAAAAGAAGTCTGATTTATTTTGTCTCTTTGTGTCTTATTTGTTATTATCTCCTTTAAATTCAATTCAATTCAGTTCTAGTATCATTCTTAGTGTTCAAAAACTTAAAATTCTTATTTGAATTGGTTTGTCAATTCCTTGCTCCAAATTTGTCCGAAATCCGATTCTTGGAAAGTGAAATTGTTGAGCCACTCACAATTGGTTACTTCTTGTGTGGTTTGGATTAGGTTGCAAAAGAACCAAAGGAGTGAGTTAAAGTGGTAAAAGGCTAGAGAGTGTGAAAATTTTAAAGAAAAAAGCCTAAAAGAGACCAAACACAAGTATTGAGTGTCATCAATTTGAGTGAAAACACGTGAGGGAGTGTGTGTGAGGAATTTTTATTACTAACGAATTTTGTGTAGGTTTTACACATAAAAAAAGATAAAAATCACAAGGGAGACGGTGAAGTGATTGTTGATAATGATGTTTGTGGTAAGTCATTGGTAATTATGCATGTTTTAGCACACAAGTGGAAAGTGAGGAGGAGGCACGAAGAGATAATATTTTTCATACTTGATGTCATGTTGTCAATAATAAGGTCATAATATAGAGGTTATCTCTTGTTAGGATGTTATCCTATGGTTGTGATATAACCATTATATTAAGCATGGATAGTTATAACATGGTAATAATGTAAGGGTTTCTATCCTTGAGGTTAATTTCTTGATTATTATTCCATATTCATTATACCCTTAGAAGGATCGACCTACATACGTATATATCAGCCCCTAAAAAGGTAAATATAGATTCTCCATATTAATATAATTCTCCCATGTCAAATATGTAGACAACAGTTAATTTCAAATACCATCTAAACTTTTTACCTATGATCTAGAGGTATTTTAGGGTAAAATAAATTGATCCCCTCATGGAGAATTATAACTAGAAGAAAGATTAACCGATGTTAATAATTTTTATTAATTGATGGGATATCTATATATCATATTAGTTATCTATTTAATTGTTATCTATTAAGTAGTTAAGTGATATTATAGATTAACCCTCTAAAATGTCCTAATATTAAAATATTATATAATCATAGGACATTACTAAAATATACTCCCATATCCCATAATAGATGATTCTATAAGCATGTATGTTACTCTCGATTGGGTAATAATTCAGCCATTCTTATATTCATGAAGGGACATTATACTCTATCACTTAGTTGATAAACATTTTCTGGGATTAAAAAGTAAAAAAACCATTGATAAACAATACTATACATATATGACTTTTTTATTATAATCTTATCATGGGATGGATAATGATACCTTAAACTATAATAGATAATTAATACTATACATAAATGGTGACTATGAAAGACTATTGACCCATGTATATGGAGGATATTAGGCATAAGCATAATAATCATTGACCATAATGGTCTCCAATGGTAGTTTAGATGAAACAGATACTATTAAGCCTAACCTTGTATAAGAATGGTCCAAACAAGTAGTGGGAACAAACATAATATAGACTTATCAAGTTAATATATATATAAAGGATTTGAACTACTCTTTTTAAATGTAGGAATCATCTCTTGAAATAGATTAGACCTCATTCTATCAAAAATTCCCATGATATTATACTATGGACTATCACGATTATATCCCATTAGTTTCTCCTTAGTAATCATCCTCAAATTACTAGTGAATGATAAAGTGTAAAAGATATGGGAAATTATGATTGAGTTAACAAGACAACTAAATTGTACCATTGAAATGAGGCATTCCATCATTTCAGAGGTCAATCATTATCATTAATCTATAGTTATTATTAAATTCCTTAGGTCTCTATTAGTTAAAATTCCACAATGAGGATCAATCCATATTATGAGTGAGTATCTATTCTTATAAGTATTATATTCCATACCGTAAATGAGAGGAGGTAGAGAGGGATATAGGGTTAGGATAAACAAGCTCATTATTTCCTATATGTGCATAGATTATTGATCGAATAAGTATTTAACAATTTTAGGTATTTATAAGGGTTAGTACATAATATCAACCCACCATACGTAACCTATGAATATAACTCAAAGTACATATATCCCAATCCCTTACTATCGAGATACATAAGTACTCCTCTATAATAGATCTTCTTTGATCATTTGAGTAATAAATCTGATTATAAGGAGAAACAAATATAGTATATTATTAGTAAATATCCTATTCAATCATATCTAATTGATTAATATATGATAAGGATATATCTTAATATTCCTAGATACATAACTCTTCCTAGTAAGGTTTCCTCCTTACCAATTTATCATATGCATAGATACATGGAAATATGTCTTACCCTAAATATAATTATCATATTATCGCATGATAGGGCCTTAGATAATGTACCTTTGGATGAACACTAATGGACGTAATCTATATATCAACTTACTTGTGTATCATGTTAATACTTAGGCATACCCCACATTATTTATAGCTCTAAGGCACTATATTAGAGAGTAGGCCATCGAGTTAGCGAGAATGGTATAATTAAACTATTATCATATGATTCTTTTCAAGATTTGAGGACGAGTGTTCTCCAACCGAGGGAGTATGATGAGCATCAAGATTAAGATTTGAGGATGAATCTTTTTAAGGAAAGTGGGAATGATGAGAATAAAGAAAGTCAAGGTTGTATTGATGGAAACCAAGGAGCCAAATAGGGCTAGCAAGGTGGTGTCTCCGAGGGAGATCCAAGATGGCGAGTTTGCAAGTCGAAGATTTGATTCATCACATGTTAAAGATGGTCCAATGATGTGGGCTAGGGCTAAGAACTTAGAGAAACTCTGCATGGGCTGATTCAAGAGTATTGGGCGAGTGCACTTCTAAGGGCCCAAGGGAGTATTGTGGCACTCGTCTTAAAAGAAGAGGGGGATTTGGCTTGTCAATCTGATCCAAGTCTAAGATTGGGCTTCTTAAATTATATTGGACCTATTTTGTTATATCTAACTTAATTATAATTAGAACTAATTAATTAAGTGGGATTTGGGCTTAATGTTTTAAGCCCTATTATTTTTGTATTCTTTCAAGTCCATTGGGGTTTGTTTATGTTCTTCTTAGATGGCAAGGACGTGTAGAGTCCTTTTAGGGTTAGGAGTGGCATGTTAGCCTATATAAAGGCTGGTTTAGCTCTATTTTGGATCACATAATAATTTTAAGAGTTAATAAATTTAAGAGGATTTTCTTCCTTTGTTCTTTTGGGAACTAAATCTGACTTATCAAGGATTGCACCCTTATGGCATCTTTGAACTTATCATCCTCCATAGGGTGTGGCATTCTTCACTCCATTGTAATTTAGCTTTGATTCTTTTCTCCTTATAGGCAACGAGTGGGGTTTTGCTTATTATAACATGATTGGGCATGTTCTTAGGGTTGTTTAACGACAAAAGTGTTTGGGTCTCTCGTCTTTATTCATGGGGTTCACATCATGAATTATCTATGGTAGATTACAATATAAGGTGGCCTATACTATGGGAATTGAAATTATTTGGTTTTGAAATATCCAATATTGTCTCTCCTTTACTAAGGCCATTATGCCTTAACAGAGGTACTCACAATTCTAAGTTATATAGGGGAACTAGGATAATTAATAATTAAATAGGTTATTACATTTTTCTGTATTTTTACTTGTGACCAATATTATTAGTGTACCATATAATATCCCCATAACATAGAAAGGTCAATGCCTTATTAAACAAATGATACTAGTAAGGTATTAATTAGTTTTTGATAATATATTCAGAAAAGTGAATAATGGATAATCACATCGACATACTTTTAGTTATCAACTAGTCCTAATATTTTATCCATAAGCTAATTTTTATGCTTAGGCCTAACATATATATAGATTTTATACCTTAGAAGGGTATTATTATAAAGCATAATATTCAGGGGGTTTAATGTATATCAATTAGTTAGAACTTAATCATTAATATCGGGTTGGAAATAATTAGATCTCCTTATTGGATATCACCTTTTATACTATTGGGGATACTATTAATGTCGATACCCATATTAGTTAATCCAACAATATTAGTCTCCAATAAGATTAACCCTATCATATATCGATAGTAAATAGCCCTTGGTTATGGGGCTATTATATGGTACACTAATAATATTGGTCATGAGTAAAAATACGATAAAATTATACCTATTCCATTTAAACAGATTGACCATTATGATCAAAAGAAAGATCAAACTATTAATATAAGCCAAGATATTAGGTTAATCGAACAAGTTTGATTAATCAAACTCTATTTATGAACAAGTTGATAAATTAGTATAATAGAGTATACCTACATAGATATACATCAGTTGAATGGGCAATGGTAATTAATTTTAGGATACCCTATATTTTCATAATTGGTAATGTTATACAAGTCCTATTTAATTGTTAATGTGATCCAGATAATTGTTAACCTGATATTATGATAATCTAGTTAAATAGACTCCCTATAATTGTCATAATATGATCTAGAAATTACCAAATATTATAATATGACCCAAATACTCATTTATAGATTATTACGGACTTATAGGTTCATTCCATATATTGATATATGAGGTATTTATGGAAATATCAATTAGTATTTGGATCATATTATCATATAGTTACATCATTCCTATAACGGCCCTAATACTAATCCCTTTTTAAATAATCTATGGAATAATACATCTATTCTTATACTCATTGGGAGTCATCTCATTATAACTATAAAGCTATTGTTAGGGAATACAACACCCTAAAATATACTATCACATTATAAGACATATGTCCTAATTATCCTTAATCAGCATAATGGGATTCCAAAATAACTAGGAACTTATATACCTTAATTCATAATGTTGTCATCAATGGTAAGTGTACAGATTCACTTGGTATTAAAACATGTAATTTATTAATGTGAGACTATTATCCCCACTTTATAGGTTGATCGTGTAATCGGTAAGGGAGGCAATTACTGTAGATACTACCTCTAGAGCATTGGAATATTAGATATAGAAGGATAATTAAAAAATTACAAAAGTTGGTCTATATAGTTGTCAACTGTCTAATTAGGCCAATTATTATCCAACTATGATTTAGGTAGACATGCTACCCTCAATAGCTTAAGCAACACACCCGATTAGGTAGCTTGTTAATATTGGGATAATTAGTTAGGATTTGAACTATCCGGAAAAGGTTACCCTACTTTATTATTAGTAATGATTAATACTAACATTAAGGAATAACCTAATATTGGAGAGAGAGGAACACATATCTATCTTTAATAGTATTACCATTCACATAATCTCCTAAAGATAATAAGGTCCTCAAAATATGATGTCAATTGGTATATTAACTCAGTAAATATGGTCCTTATTGTACACAGTAGGGTCAATTGGAGACATTAGGTTTATATTAGTTAAATATGGAAGTTTAACTAGAGGCCAAATACCTATTATACCATCCACCTATGTTTAACCCTATAAGATTTTTAAAAGTATGGTCTATTAATTAGGCCATACAATTTTCTATAACTAGTTAATATAGATTTGGCAAGATAATTCTCCACCCTAATATCCTATGAGTGCTCCACTTGAATATGGTTAATCAATAAAATAATGGTAGATGGTTTATTATGGACCATCTATAATCATTGGATCATTTAGTTATCATTACTTCTATAATCTAGGGCCTATAATGGTCATCAACAATCTTCAATAATTGGATAACACTTGATAAAATGTCCAATTATAGGTTATTTCAAGATGATCTAGTTACTATCATTCCTATATTAACCCGACTAGCTCAATTATAACTAATTAGTCCGTTATCCCAATTATGGGATAAATTGGTTGCATAGTAGTAACCTTATTATTACACTTATCTAATGGATCATAGCTAAAACATATGATAACCCTATTAAGGTTTATATTAATTATTAGGCCATTATATTAACCTAACTAATTTAGATAAGATTAAACCTTATAGCTTATACCATATAATGAAATAAGTCAATGGCCTTCTCCAATACGATTGAGGGATGAGGAACCCTCGCATGAATAACATAAGAGTTATGTTTACTAGATTTAGTGGGATATATTCCATGTTATGTTAAAGTTTAATATTGAATACCCTCTAGATCAATATAGCCATCTTTTAATATAGAGATGATAAGAATCATAGATGATTTTAGTTATCATGAATTTGGCTTAGTACCCATATTGTGATTGGGATAATATCTTGATATTATAACCTTATTCTCTTATAATAGCTAATTAATTATAATTATAATATTTAATAAACTATATAGTTTATTCCATCGTGTTTATTTTGGGAATATAACCTATACTCCGGAATACACATATTGTTTATACTCAAGGCTATCATAGGTGATATTAAGCCCTTATGACAATTATGTTTAACCCATAATATATCCATGCTAATATACCCCCTATTGATGTTACTTGTATATTAAGTGTTTTCCCTGTTATCTAACCTCACCAACATATTATAACAAATATTATAACAAATATTAGTAAGGATCGAGTTAAATATTCAATATGTTATCCATAGACTTTATCTGGATAACAATTGTTGAATTTCCTATCTCTCTTTGTGTTATACTAGTGATGAGTATGTTCGAACAATGAGATGGCCCTATTTGATTATTAGATTAATAGTATGATGGTATGTGTATATTATGGGAAATATGATATTAGAGTGAATATAGATTGATAAGTATATGTTTAACCCCAATAATGAGGTTAATATTACTAATCTTGTCTTCCCACGATTATTACCCTTATCTGTATGATATTTATCAACTATCCCAATAGTCCTAGTAAAATTCTTCGTGCACCCCTCTTATTCTTAAATATAGGTCCATAGAGATTTATAATAAGCTTAATGATTATCATGGCTAATCATATGTTAATATATGGTTATAATGTCTATTAATAGTAGAGTATTGATAATCAATGGTGCATACTATTGGCATAATAGTTATAAACTATGTAATTAACTATATGTCCCTAGTTTATATTGTGTTCATAAGAGAATAGATTGGAGAAAATGTTGGTTATGAGAGATTAATAGATCACAGTTTAAATAATTGACCATCATCTTTTATATTGAGGATAGGCCTATCATTGTAATAGTGAGGATTATCATATATTATCAAGAATGAACTATCCTATGCTTTAAGGCCCTAACATATTATGAGTAGAATAATATTAGGGAAACCTTTTACTGAATAAATATGTTAATCACTAGTATATTTCCACTTTTCAGATACTATGTCAAAAAGATAGTTGATCAACTATATTACTAAAGGCGATCCTTATAATAAGGCTATTCCTAAAGCTTGTAGTATATCCAATATGTCTTGGTAGATGTTTATACCATATATGATCTGGTCTTTTATTATTCTCATATATACTCTATCTTTAGTTATTTGATAACATACTACGTCCCGGTATGTTGGTTATAGTATTAACCATATTGGTATTATAGTGGGCCATCCCCATTAAGCTACCCTAACATAATGATATATATATAAGGGAACTAATAGATTGTCCTTTTACTCCATTTCGATGAGTAGCTTCCTCTCATCCTTGAGGTTGATCAAATTTCTCTAGAGAGTGACATATAGTAACTCCTTTATAAAATAAAATGTAGTATGATAATATGGCCAAATATATGATAAATAGAGGAGAGACAAGTTCAGAAACGTGGAAAACATATAAGGGATTCTTTATTGTGTCACCCCTTTCATCCTAATTAGGTGAAGTCATTAGACAATGTCATAGACGTGAATGTCTAATCAAAATTATAAGGGGTAACCTCTTATTTGTTAAATCAATACTACGATTTTATTACCCAAAGTGTCTATTATGATGACAGCTAGATATACCTATATAAATTTCACCATATTATGTAAATAGTTATCCCATGATTCACCTAATACATTAATGGTTGATCATAAAGGTAGGGATAACTCCCTGTATAGGTCGGCATATAAATAAGGATATAATTATTATATCCTAATTATCTTATAATTAATCCCTATGAGTATACGAGAGAGTTATCTAGTGCCAATCACATATTAATATATTATGATATATGGGTATAGATAAGGGGATGAGAGGTAGGCTAGCTAATTAATCCCAGTGAATAACATTATACTATTTAATAGACTCTTTGATGGGTTAGCTCATGGCATAAAACTATTTGTAGCTTATCCTGGCATTTTGTTGTTAGATTCCTACAGTTGCTCTCCCATCTATACTCGTATGAATGTTTGATAATAACCATATTTCGTATATGATTATAAATATTACAATCGAGGTGGAATAAACTATATGTGTAGTAATAACCCTTTAAAGGGTTAGTCTATGGTAACCGTCCTCTAGTAAATGATCATCAATATTAATCAAAAAAATTGGACAATAATTAACATCTCTCTAATATATTGACCACTTATATCCCTAAGGATAATTGTTATCTCCATTAATAATTCTTTCCTTTATCTTTAACCTAAGGATAATTGTTATCTCCGGATATTTAAGGACCCCTAGTAGATGAATTAATCAGTACAATTATCCCTATGTCTTGATAATTTCAGTACAATTAATATATTAGACATTAATTATTGTCCAACTTGTTCATCCATACTATTATAGGGAAATAAAATAGGTATCTTATAATTCGCTAAATGGGTTAGTTAAATGGGATAGTGTAAAAATGGTCCAACTTGTTCATCCATAGTCCCCAACTTGTGATTATGACTTTAATATATAATACTATTTAGAATGACCAATTAAACCAATAGAGTATTCCTATAATTATCCCCTTACTCAAGTAATCAATTACTAGTATATCCTAAGTTTATATAAATGCTAATAATATGCAAGGGAATGATATTATAAGATGTCGAAAATAGGGGAACCTATATTGATTACCAATTTTCTGACCTCATTGGTAATAGTCCTTAAATTAACATGATGCTAATATCACCTAATCACCTCTATAATTTAACTAATTGATATAATCAGACAATTGGTAAATATTAATAAAAGCATGGATAAAATGGTGTGACCATTTATAGGGGTTATAATTTAATGATGATTAATTTTACCTAAATATTATAGGATGTTGTTTAAATATGATTATTCATCCTTTAAGAAGGAACATATCAAGATAACCTATATTATTGAGATGTGGTATTTGTCAAAACCTATTAATTAAAATACTAATCTATCCAAATCATATAGTCCAATTAGGTGAAATACCAATCTAACCAAATATTACGAGATATTACGAGATAGTACCCTCCAAATATTTCATAGTTTGACCAATAGATATGGCCCTAATAGTACTAATTATTTTAATATTATCCCTATAGTATTCCTATATTGACCATTTACACTATATTGGGCTGATCCCCTAATAGTAGTCCAACTAATATTGGAACCCTATATATTCTCGATACTTCAAATTACGGTTAGATTTGTTTTAAAAGGACCCCTTTTAGATTTCATCATAATTACTTGAATATAATCTACCCTGTTATATTTACTTGAACACCAATATCTAGATAAGACCCCTTTTCATACTATTCCATTTAACTATAGCGAATTATAATTGTTACTCTATTATAGAGTTATCGAATTTTTAAACTATGACTATCCTTAATAGATTATGAATTACCATTTTAATGGTCCAATTATCTCCATACATGTTCTTAGAATTTATATTATGATATAAATCCCTTTCAAATATCCCTTAGCTCTACCTTAAGTAAATAATTAGACTATTTAAACTTTGGTTAAATATAAGTACAACCATATTGGAGAGATTAATATCTGGCTAATATAAGCTGAGGTTCATCATCCGAATACCTTAGGAGATTAAGCAATATGCATATTCCAAAATATCAAAGGTTAATCATTAATATTCCTCCACATAGGTGAATCGGGGTATGACATCAATTACTCTTATCAATGTGTAATATACCCCTATGATATCTTATAATGGCCAATAGATTCACCTACACTCTAAATACTCCTATTGAGATATGTCAATCTATTGGCTCCTAAAAATAATATACCATTATTCATAACAATGGAAGTAATAAGGTATGATAATTATTCTTTGTTAATAATTATACTATTACATGGCAATTGGGTCATAATTAATATAGGATAATATTGTGTCTGCAGATTAAATTTTCAAATGCTAGGCTTTATTTGCCAACTAAACCCTATATGCCATCTCATATAGTTAAATACCCATAATAGGGTTGGCATAATATTTTATATATAGTGAATATGGTATAATCAATTAGTAAATCATACACATTGTAATCATGTGTTTCTAATACCTAATTAGTATATAATATCATTGTAAAGTTGATAGATTATGGGTATCTAACTACTCAATTATTCTTGTATTTAACTAATAATTTTATAAGGAGAATTATAGATAACTATTTGGTTATCCTAAAGATAATCGAGGTATCAGATAGGGAGGTGGTTCATAAAGTATGGATATTGAACTTGTATTCTCTCCTAATCATCCAATGTTTATAATAGTATCCTTGTAGATGGGGCCATTCTCCCTTTGTGATGACATTAATTACCTATCTTAATGTGCCATTCTCTATTGGAAGGAATAATAGTTAATGTACGGACCAACTTAACCCTATGACCGACAAAGGTTCCCTAATATATGTCAATGAGGTAACCATGCTAAATGTTACATAAATTGGTAGTGTCCTTATAACCCTAGGGAAATGGTATAATGGCCCTTTGTTTATTCCAACAAATAGTAAGGCCCTATTATTATATGTGGGTAACATTCCCCTTAATATTATTATTATTAACCTTCTTATTTCTAACACATAATATGCCCTTAATATGCCTATATGTAACAACCTTATATTGGTCTATTTCTTTAATAGTGAAATGTGTATTAGGCGATAGTGGGTAATACCAAATAATACGGAACCCACATGATTATGCCGATATGGTAAGATAATTCCTAAGTTACCTTGAAGAATAGATAACGTTATAAATGATAATAAGGCGTATATCATCAAAGGTTATATTTCTCTTGAAATGGTCATCTAACATATACCTTTTACCTAGGATATTATCATTAACCTCTTCATGAATACTTATAATAGTGAATAGGGTATAATCAATTAGTAAATCAGGGGCTAATAAGGCCATGTGATATTATTTTATTGGTTACTATTAGGTAGCCTATTAATTATACCCTATTCACTATTTAGAAAGGTTATGATATATCATAAGCCTATAATATAGTAATAGAGGGTACCATTTCAAGAGATATCTAACCTTTGATGATATACCCTTAATAGGTATATCACTATTATCCCAATATAGTTATTCCCATTTATTAGGGATATCATTAGTACCCCTAGTCCTATGATATGACTAGATAGATAAACCATAAATGGTTTATTCATCCCGAGATGGCGTATTTGGAAGGTATCACCCTAAATTTAAGGACTATTACCAATGACTATTTTCATAAATTATTAATATCTATATCTAAGTATTGGAAATTGGATTATATTACCTATATTATTGGTATTCGAGTAAATATTAGGGGATTTTAATGAGGTGATAATATCCGACACTAATTGATATTTCAATTATATGCCCAATTATGACAATTATAATTGGCCTATGAAGTTAATACATTAGGGATTATATTGGAGTGGATATATGATAACTATATAATGATAACTATATTGTTTCCATTATAGCCTAAACATATATCCAAATAGTATATCTTACTATAGTCCATTAATATTGATAGATTACCCATACTATAGTCCATTAGTATGGGTTCCTACAAGTTGGACCACATATAGTTTACCTAAATTTATAATTGTCATAAATATTAAGAGGGAGAGAGATGATACCTATATTGACCATTTACTAATTGATAGAAAATTATAGGATGCCTTACAATGTTTACCCTATCGGAGAAATTACCATATATCTTCACCACATTAAGATCCAAATATTATTACTATTAGGGTAATAGTATTGGGAAATAATAAACTATTAATGTCAATTGTACTAATAGAAGTAACCTTTTAAAGGGTTACTACATATATAGTTTAAACCCATATGGTACTAATATTACTTACTTGAGTAAGAGGATAATAGTATGGATGTAAATGGTCATCAGCACAATTAATATATTAGACATTAATAGTATATTGGGTTCATCCATACTATAGAGTAATTATCTGTTCATCCATACTATTAAGGTATCCTAATAATCATGATTGGGTATGTTTAGGCTATCTTATTCCCAATAGGTAATATTAGTTAATCTAACATCATAGTTTGACCCCTCATGGAGAGACATAATTTCAGTGGTATAATCATTGCCCCATTGTTATAACGATCATAAAATTATCCAAATAACCTATACCAATAGGGTTTATTGCCATAATTATACTTAAATACCAAGATATTATCCCAATCACAATATGGGTACTAAGCCAAATTCATGATAACTAAAATCATTTGAGATTCTTATCATCTCTATATTGAAATATGGCTATATTGATCTAGAGAGTATCCAATATTAAACTTTAACCTAACATGGAATATATCCCACTAAATCTAGTTAGCGTAACTTATTCATGAGGCTCCTCATCCCTCAATCGTATTGGAGAAGACCATTAACTTATTTCATTATACGGTATAAGGTATAAGGTTTAATCTTATCTAAATTAGTTGGGTTAATATAATGGCCTAATAATTAATATAAACCTTAATAAGGTTATCATATGTTTTAGCTATGATCCATTAGATAATTGTAATAATAGGGTTACTACTATGCAACCAATTTATCTTTGGGGATAAACTATTAGTATAAAGATAGCCTAAATATACCCAATCATGATTATTGGGATACCCTATTAAATAGCTTATTCCTAATAGGTATAATGGAGAGTTTTAAGGATAGTTCATCATGAAGGTATTAGTATCCAATATTATTAACTCATTGATAGAATGATATCACACTATATTAGGGTCAGCCAATCAATAGTAATATATTATCCCTCATGGGGATACCAATGGTACACATAATGTCATTTCAATGACCCTCATGGAGAGACATAATTAATATTTAAGTATAAATGACTATTATAGTGTTCCATATAATAATATCCTCATATCTATGAAAATAACATTAGGTCATTTTTGGGGTAACTAATATTATGAGATAGTACCCTTTAGGAGGTTCATTCCATATATTAACACATGGGTAAATTTATATAGGTGTTAAATCATACCAGTTAGAAGATATAATAGTTTATGGGTTATTAATGGCATAACCACTCTTATTAGATATAATCTCAATTGGTAATTCCATTAGATTTAGTTTGTTTTATCCATATAGGTTAGGGCCATAATCACACCTGAGTTAAGGATTGTACCAACGTATACCTTGTCATGTAGTAACATTATTATGGAGAGAGAGATAAAGGGGGAAAGAGGGAGAGAGATATAATGATAATACCTTAATATCCTAATTAGTCCTAGATATTGGGGTAATTATCTTTTAGGGTAAAGATAAAGGAAAAAACTATTAATGGAGATAACAATTATCCTTATGGATATAAATGGTCAATATATTAGAGAGACATTAATTATTGTCCAACTTGTTCGATTAATTCATCCTTAGGGTATCAATTACTATCAATTATAGTAAAATTTAAGGTTAACTGTTTAATATCAATTATAATACTGAGGTTAAGTTAACCTAAATTAATCATAATAGTTATTTATTACCTATATATCATCATTACTAGTGTCAATTATAATTCCCATCATACCCTAAAAGTATAATAATTCTGCCTAAACAATTAATAAGGTTAATCCCTAGAGGTAATTTACCCTATAGTTTATACAATGGGTATAAACCTTATACTATTGATGAAATCTATGGTAAAAAATGGATTAAGATATCATATTACTAAACATTTCATGAGGATAGCCATGACAATGATATAAATGGTCAATATATTGGAGAGACATATTACTAGTAACCAACTATTATTAGCATAATTTTCCCCTAATAAATTGATACTATTATCTAATTAATTATTGTCCAACTTGTTCGACTAACCAAATATTTGGGTATCACTAATAAACTATTATTTCGATTAATCCATAAACTGTTATCTAATCAATCGAATACTATGATTAACATGATTGACAATATATTATCCCTATGTCTTGATAATATCAGTACAATTAATAAATTAGAATGGGCCCCATAGTACTATATTGTCAATCATCTCCTTACGAGCCCCCTAGAGTCCAATTAAAGATTTGGAAATAATATTCTAATTATTGGAGATTTAACTCCTTTGCTTATTTATTATTAGAGTAGAGTAACATGATAATATCTTTAGGCTAATTAGCATAATCAATTACGCTATCATGAATAATCTTTCCCATCCAAGCTTTCCATTAAATCTAGGTTATGACATATAATTAGTTATGCTCATAATTAATAGGTTATCACCATAGTCCCCAACAAGAGCTTATATTAAGAGTGGCTTAATGATCTATATTATAACCAAATTCACTCTAGGTTAATAATACCTAGATTATCTACAGAGAATAGGTTGATAGTAATATAAACTCATATATCTATAATTATACAATGATTGCACAAATAGGCCCATAATAGGTATTGATTGAAACATAATATTAGTTAACCTAATATTATGATAATCTAGTTAAATAGACTCCACATTTTATTTCCCTATAATATTTAACCCCTAATAGTATGGATGAACAAGTTGGACAATAATTAATGTCTAATGTATTAATTATACTAATATTATCAAGACATAGGGATAATTGTACTTGATTAATTCATGTACTAGGGGTCCTTAAATATCTAGAGATAACAATTATCCTTAGGTTAAAGATAAAGGCAAAAACTATTAATGGAGATAACAATTATCCTTAGGGATATAAATGGTCAATATATTAGAGAGACATTAATTATTGTCCAACTTGTTCGATTAATTCATCATTATATCCTTAGAGGATAATTGTTATCTCCAGATATCGAATTATAGGATACCTATTGGAGATACCTATATTGGTGATACCTAGAGAGAGATGATATATGTATTATTGAGGTATACTCTATTATAGGGAGTAACATAGAGTTAAACTCTATTGGTGACTATGTTTAATTGACCATTTAGGGTTAATTAAATGGTAATATGTTCACATTAGATAAAATGATCCCTATATATGTTACTACATGAGGTGATGGAAACCATGGAGCTAAATGGATTAGTAAGGTGGTATCTCTAAGGAAGGTCCAAGATGGCGAGTTTATTAGTCCAAGATCTGATCCATTACATATTAAAGATGGTCCAATGATGCAGGCTAATTCTAAGAAGCTTAAAGAAGCTCTCCATGGGTTGATTCAAGAATGTCGGGCATAATGCACTTCCAAGGGCCCAAGGGAGCAACGTGTTGCCATCTTAAGAGAGGAGGGGGATCCAAGACTTCTCAATCTGATCCAAGTCTAAGATTAGACTCCTTAAATCATATTAGGCCTATTTTATTATATCTAGCTTAATTATAATTAGAATTAATTAATTATGTCAGATTTGAGCTCTATGTTTAAGCCCTATTATTTGCATATGTTTTTTTTAAGACCATTAGGGTCTATTTCTATTCTCCTGAGGGTGCAAGGAAAAGTAGAGTCCTTTTAGGGTTAGGAGTGGTGTGTTAGCCTATATAAAGGCTAGTTTAGCTTTATTGCATAGTTACACTAATTTTGAGAGTTAATAAATTTGAGAAGATTTTCTTTCTTTGTTCTTTTGAGAACTAAATCTGACTTATTAAGGATTGTGACCCTTGTGGTGTCTCTCGAACTTATCATCCTCCATAGGATGTGGTGTTCTTCACTCCATTGCATTATAACTTCGGTTCTTGCCTCCTTATAGGCAAAGGATCGAGTTTCACTTATTATAACCTGATTGGGCACATTCTTGGGGTTGTCTAACGATGAAGGTGTTTGGGTCTCTCATCTTTATACATGGGGTTTATATCAATTGCTATCAAAGCCTAGGTTATGCAAGGTCAGGTTGGTTAACTATAGTCCTTTCGTCTTTTATTTCATGTCTATGTTGTTTTCTTTGTTGTGTCTTCCTTGTTATTTTGTCATATCTTTTCTTGTTTGAGTCTCATGTTCCTTTGCTTGATAAATTGAGTCTTGTATAAAAAAAAAAAAAAAAAAAAAGAGGAAAAGGTCTGATTTGTAGTTAACTTTGTTTTCTCGACATAAATCAGGTTCTTTTTCATTATATTTTATTTTATTTTGTGTCTTTGTAGTTAATTTTTTTTTAGTCCAAATTGAGTTAGTTTCAATTGAAAAAAAGAAAAACACGAAAAGAAGTCCGATAAGTTTCTATCCTATTGTGTCTTATTCGTTGTTGTCTTGTTTAATCCAAGTCTATCTTGTCATTCAATTTCAAAAAATTTTCTTCTTGTTCCAAATCTAAAAGAAAACTTCGTAAGGTTACCAAAAGAAAGAATTGTTGTGATGTTCTACTAGTTATAAAACGAAAGAAAAAAAGGAAAAAAGAGAAAAAGAAAGAAAGAAAGAGCAATCTGATTAGTTACAAAAGAGAAGTGTGTTTTGTTGATTGAATGTTTGGAACAAAAAAAAAATGAAATTCTAAACTGAATTAGATTTATGGAATGCGAGCAAGATGTTATCTTTGAACAAATTGCAAGAAATGGGCTGCTATTAAGCCTAAGCACTCCAAACATGCATGGAACTTATACAATTAGTATCCGATGATTGGAAGCCAAATTGAATGAATTGAGGAGAGATTGGAAAAGCCTACAAAATCACCTTGATTTACTCTCAAGAGTTTAAGTTTAGTTCTGCCATTTGTGTTGTATTTCTCGATTTGTTTAATTAGTTCAATTAAGAGCTTAGTGGAGAAAATAAGAGTGATAAAGGGCAAGAGGGTGAGATTATTATAACAAAAGCCTAATAGAGTGTAAACACGAGTGTGAGTGATATCTTATACGAGTGCAAACACATGAGGCGAGTGTTATTGTGACGTTCTATCAATTGCTTTTATTTTCTTATTTCTCCAACTTTGTAGGTTTCTAATCATGGGAGACAAGCAAAAAGAAGTGGTTGGAGATGAAATGGAGGGGAGAGTTGAAAATAAATTGCTTCAAGTAGCGACCCAAGATCAATGGGGTCAATTAATGCACTTTATGAGGGATATTAATAATCGAATGGAAGCCATAGAGTTGAGATAAAATGAGAAAGTTCAAACTACTCCCAAAGCTAGAAGGCAAGAATGGGATGTTTGAGGAAGAGTTTGATGATCATGCATCTTTTGTGCAAAATGCAAGAGGTGTGGGCATGGCAATAGAGGTCATGGTGGATGTGGAGGCCGAGATAGTGATCATCGAGATTGGGGACATGGTTTTGAGTGGTTACAATAGGGGCATAATGGTTATGAAAACAACAACAATGGGCTTAAACCGACCATCCCTCCTTTTGAAGGTAAAAACGATCCTGATTTATATCTTGAATGGGAGAAAAAGTGTGAATTTATAATTGATTGTTATGAGTATTTGAAGACAAAAAGGGTGAAGTTTGCTACTATGGAGTTCACATCCTATGTATTGTTTGGTGGGATCGTATGGTTTTAGAGCAAAGATGAAATGGAGAGTGTCCTATTACAACTTGGGATGAGATGAAGGCTGTTATAAAGAAACAATTTGTTTCTAGTCACTACTATCAAGATTTACATCAAAATCTACAAAGGCTAACTCAAGGTATAAAGTCAGTTGATGAGTACTACAAAGAAATGAAAATAGCCATGACACGTACAAATATTGTGGAGGATTAAGAGGCTACTATGGCTTGATTTATAGGTGGGCTAAACCATGAGATTGCAAACATTCTAGAATTGCAATATTATGTCGAAATGGAAGAATTGGTACACTTGGTAGGGAAATCGAAAAGCAACTCAAATACAAGGGCAATTCACGTATTGGCCAAAAAACAAGTTCTTCATCTTAGAAGAACAATTGGAGCAAGAATGAAGAGAAGCCTATATTTAAGCCCAAGGCTAAGGAGAGCAAGCCTAAAACTAATTCTAAATTCAGCAAAGACAAAGGTACTTCTAGCACCCATACTCCTAAGGATCGTGATATTAAGTGTTTGGGTAGGGGACATATTGCTTTGCAATGTCCAAACAAGCGAGCAATGGTGATTCAAGATGGCATGTATGAATCTGAAAGTGAGTGTGAGGATGATGATGAGATGCCGCCATTAGAAGATGATAATGATGGGGTGGAGTTTGTTGTACATGGAGAAATGCTTGTTGCTAGAAGAGCCCTAAGTATCCAATTGAGGGATGAAGAAGAGAAGTAGTGAGAAAATATCTTTTCCACACGTTGCCATGTTATTAGAAAGGTATGTAGTCTTATCACAGATAAGGGAAGTTGTACTAATATTGCTAGTACTAATTTGGTTGAGAAACTTGGTTTGACTTGTGTTAAACATCCTAGGCCATATAAACTTCAATGGCGTAATGATTGTGGAGGTGATTAAAAAAAATAGTTATGCCATTTTCTATAGATAGGTACCAAGATGAAGTAATGTGTGATGTTGTACCCATGCAAGTTGGTCATGTGTTATTAGGCCGTCCTTGGTAATTTGATAGGTGAGTCATGCATGATGGGTTTAGATATCGTTACTCTTTTGTTTTTAAAGGGAAAAATGTAACTCTTGTACCTTTGACTCCCAAATAGATATATGAAGATCAAGTGAGGTTGAGAGAGAGTGAAGAAAAGAGGGAGTTATGTGAGGAAAACAAAAGTGAAATGAGTGAAAAAAAAAAAGAATGGAGAGGGCATTATGGTCGTGATTTCAAAAGAGAAAAGGAAAGAGATACCAAGAGAGCATTAGAGAGAGAATGTGAATTTTTATGTAAAAGAAAGAGAGATTAAGAGAGAAATTTGGTTGACACAAAAAGTACTTGTACTTGTGTACAAGAAAGCATTTTTGAACACTAACGATCTTAACTCTTCTCTTCCTATTGTGGCTATGTCTCTTTTACAAGATTTTGAAGATGTGTTTCCCAAAGTGCTTGAGCATGGATTGCCATCAATTTATGGGATAGAACACCAAATTGGTTTCATTCCTAGGGTGTAAATTCCTAACCAACTTATAGAAGTAGTCTAGAGGAGACAAAAGAGCTACAAAGACAAGTAGAGGAATTGATGGCTAAGGGATATGTGTGTGAGAGTATGAGCCCATATGCTGTTCCAGTTTTGCTTGTGCCTAAGAAGGATGGGACTTGGAGGATGTGTGTTGATTTTCGTGCAATCAATAAGATAACGATAAAGTATAGACATCCTATTCCTAGGTTAGATGATATGCTTGATGAGTTGCATGGTGCTTATGTGTTTTCTAAAATTGATTTAAAATCTGGTTATTATCCAATAAGAATGGGTGAAGGTGACGAGTAGAAAATGGCCTTTAAAACAAAACATCGTCTATATGAGTGGTTAGTTATGCCGTTTGGTCTCGCTAATGCACCTAGTACATTCATGCATCTTATGAACCATGTCTTACATCAGTTTTTAGCCAAATTTGTCATTGTATACTTTGATGATATTTTGATCTATATTAAAACCTTAGAGAGCATGTTAATCATCTAAAACAAGTTCTAAGTGTTTTGCATAAAGAAAAGTTGTTTACTAACCTCAAGAAGTGCGACTTTTGCACGGATCAGCTTGTGTTTCTTGGTTTTGTAGTTAGTGCAAGAGGCATTAAGGTTGATGAAGAAAAGGTAAAGGCAATCAAGGATTGGCTCTGCACCTAAGTCAGTTAGCGATGTGAGAAGCTTTCAAGGTTTGGCAAGTTTCTATCGATGATTCATCAAAGATTTCAATACCATCATGGCACCACTAATTAAAGTTGTCAAGAAGAGTATGGGGTTCAAATGGGGAGATGAGTAAGAAAAAGCATTTTCTTTAAATTAAAGAAAAGTTGATTTCTACTCCTTTACTTAGCATTGGTACGGTTTTAATGCAAGAAAAGAAGCCTTTAGCATATTTTAGTTAGAAATTAAGTGGGGTTGGCCTAAATTACCCTGCGTATGACAAAGAGCTCCTATGCCTTAGTGTGAGCGTTAGAGACATGGCAACACTACCTTTGGCCAAAGGAGTTTTTCATACATATTGATCATGATTCCTTAAAACATTTGAAGGGATAAGGGTTTTAAATATCCTATGATACTTTATTTACGGTTTTAAATATCCTATGATATTGTAAAATACACAGGGGATACGTATAGGTAAACTATAATACTATACCTTATTCTTAATGAGGGAGGGTACCTACGGCTTCACTATCGGGAGCAATGGTAAGGCAAACTCAATTAATGAACCTTAATTGTAAGCCCCGTTAATATTAACATTCCACCATTATATTGGCTCAATCATACAATAATTTACTATTTGATAAATCATTATAGGCATAATAATCATATAATAGTGTCTTTAGGAAAACGCAAGTTGGCTAGGATCATTCATCCTAGTTCAACATATGCTATATTGGGTTATCCTAGGATACATTTCTTCGAGAGGAGAATATATGAATAACTAATGGTCCCTATATTATAAACAAGTTCTCTAATCACTATATAAGGAGGGACATGATAATTGATCCTATATAAGTTTGAAGATATCCTTCAATAATATTTAGGATAAAACACTAAAATATCCTAACTACATATTCATATATTCACTAATTAATACTCTAAAAGGATCCATAATTTTATACCTTTGCATGCATAACCAATATTTCTCTAATACTAGTAATATATTATTAGTTTATCCTCACTAGTCAAGTGATGATTGGATTATATCACCATGATTAATAGTGTGTATAGGATCACAACAATCTTAGAATGGTCGAAGATATTTCCCTCTATCATAACTCGGTAATAACATTAGATAAATTAACCCTTACTCAAACACTATTACGAAGTCCTATTGCATCGGACATATTGCTTAATATGTACTTCATATTAAGTAACACATAGAACACCTTTGGGTTATCCTAATTACTTTTATCTGATATGAGTAAGATCAACTACTAGTTGATACGAAAGCATACTCCGGAGGAGAGTCTATTCTTTGCTAGTTTAATATAATAATATAGGTAATATAATTGAGGATATTATATTGGATTGATTAATAAGTCCCAGATATTATGGATTATTACCCATTTATTGAAGTATGATAACAATTGGAGTTAATATAAATTGTATGATATAGCCTTGTGGACCCCGAAGTTTTAATATTAGGCACTATCCTAAAGGTATTCTATCATATAGACAAGAACAAATAGATTGATACTATTTAACTCTGTCATTTATTCTAGGAATATATATTTTCTATCAATAGTATAAGAAATGGACTACATATATGATATATTAAAGTAAGTTTGATAGGTTAAATACACCTAATATGATGTGAACCCTAGGTATAAAGATGAGAGCCTAAACACCTTTCTCACTAGACAACCCTACGAATGCACCCAATCATGTTATAATAAGCGAAACCCAAACCATTGCCCGAAGTAGATAAGAACCGAAGCTATGATGCAATGAAGTGAAGAACGCCACACCCAATAGAGGATGGTAAGTTTAGAGACACCACAAGGGTTGTAATGCTTGATAAGTTAGATTTAATTCTCAAAAGAACAAAGGATGAAAATCCTCTCAAATTTATTAACTCTCAAAATTATTGTATAAGTCTGAAATAGAGCTAAACTAGCCTTTATATAGGCTAACATACCACTTCTAACCCTAAAAGGACTCTACTTTTCCTTACACCTTAAGGAGAATAGAAATTGACCTTAATGGTCTTAAAAACATATGCAAATAATAGGACTTAAACATAAAGCCTAAACCTAACTTAATTAATTAGTTCTAACTATAATTAAGCTAGATATAATAAAATAGGCCCAATATGATTTAAGGAGTCCAATCTTGGACTTGGATCAGATTGAGAAGTCTTGGATCCCACTCCTCCCTTAAGATGGCACCATATTGCTCCCTTGGGCCCTTGAAAGTGCATTCTACCTAACACTTTTGAATCAGCCCATAAAGAGCTTCTTTAAGCTTCTTAGTCCTAGCTCGCATCATTGTACCATTTTTAATGTGTAATGGATCACATCTTGGACTTGTAAACTTTTCATATTAGACCTTCTTGGGAGACACCATCTTGCTGGTCCATTTAGCTCTATGGTTTCCATCATGCCCTCCCTCCTTAAAAGGATTCGTCCTTGAATCTTCTTCATCAACATCTACATCAAAAGGACGAGAGGTAAAAAATATTGAAAGTAGCACTAATTCCATACTTACTCAATAAATCAAGCTTATAAGGATTATCATTGACTATTGCAACCACTTGAAAAGGGCCATCTCCATGTGGTAACAACATAGAATGTCGTTGAGCTGGAAAACGCTCCTTGCATATTTGCACCCAAACCCAATCACCTAGTTCAAAGATTACTTTCTTTCTCTCCTTACTAGCATTTGTTGCATACTACTCATTCTTCTTTTCAATGTGTTGTCGCACCTTCTCATGCAAGGGCTTCACCAATTTTGCTTTTTTCTCACCATCTAAGCTAGAATACTTATCAATAGGAAAAGACATCAAATCCAATGGAGTCAAAGCATTAAAACCATAAACTATCTCAAATGGTGAATAACCAATAGTACTATGCATAGTCCTATTATATGCAAATTCAACATGTGGCAAACACTCTTCCCAATTCTTAATGTTCTTTTTCAAAATAGCATGTAATAAAGTAGAAAGAGTTCAATTCACTACCTTCTTTGGCCATTAGTTTGTGGATGATAAGTAGTAGAAAACAACAAGTTAGTTCTTAACTTACCCCACAAAGTCTTCCAAAAGTAGCTCAAAAACTTGGCATCATGATTAGAAATGATACTCATTGGCATTCCATGCAAACATTCTATCTCTTGAAAGAACAAGTCTATAAAGTTATTGGCATCATCCATCTTATGGCAAGCAATGAATTATGCCATCTTTTAAAACCTATCAACAATAACAAAAACGGAATCCCTCCCTTTCCTAGTTCGTGGTAGTCCCAACACAAAATCCATGGAAATGTCAACCCAAGGTGAACTAGGAATAAGTAATTGAGTGTACAAGCTATGGGGTTTAACTTTAGATTTAACTTGCCTACATGTTACACACTTCTCACAAACCCTCTCTACACTCCTTTTCATGTGAGGCCAAAAGAAGTGTTCGGTTAAAATAGCTAAAGTTTTTAAGACACCATAATGCAATATTAAGCCTCCCCCATTTGCCTCACACACAACTAACTCTCTTAGAGAGATCATAGGCACACACAACCTATTTCACGAAATAAATAACCCTCATGCCTATAAAACTTTCCAAAAATAGTATTTTCACATGCATTAAACACATTAGCAAAATCTAGATCATTTACATAACACTCCTTAATATATTCAAATCCAAGCAATTATGAATTAAGTGTAGAGATTAGAGAATACCTATATGATAATGCATTAGCTACCATGTTTTCATTGCCTTATTTATACTGAATCACGTATGGGAATGTCTTAATCAATTCTACCCATCTTGCATGTCTATGATTCAGCTTCCCTTTTCCTTCAAATTCTTAAAGGACTCATGATTAGTATGTATGACGAACTCTTTAGGCCAAAGGTAATGTTGCCATGTCTCCAATGCTCGTACCAAGGCATCGAGCTCTTTGTCATACATAGAGTAATTTAGGATAGCCCTACTTAATTTCTTGCTAAAATATGCTAATGGCTTCTTTTCTTACATTAAAACCACACCAATGCAACACTCGATGCATCACATTCAATTTCAAAAGTTTTAGTTAAATTAGGTAATGCAAGTAAAGGAGCAAAAATTAACTTTTCTTTAATTAAAGCAAATGTTTTTTTCTTTCTCATCTCCCCATTTGAACCCCACACTCTTTTTAACAATTTCAGTTAGTGGTGCCAAAATGGTACTAATACCTTTCATGAATCATCAATATAAACTTGCCAAACCTTGAAAGCTTCTCACATCGCTAACTAACTTAAGTGTAGGCCAATCCTTGATTACCATTACCTTTTCTTCATCAACCTTAATGCCTCTTGCACTAACTATAAAACCAAAAAACACAAGCTAATCCGTGCAAAAGTCGCACTTCTTAAGGTTAGCAGACAACTTTTCTTTGTGCAAAACACTTAGAACTTATTTTAGATGATTAACATGCTCTTCTAAGGTTTTACTATATATCAGAATATCATCAAAGTATACTATGGCAAATTTATCTAAAAGCCGACACAAGAAATAGTTCATAAGATGCATGAATTACTAGAGGCATTTGTAAGGCCAAATGGCATAACTAACCACTCATATAGACCGGGTTCTATTTTAAAGGTCATTGTCCACTCGTCACCTTCACGCATTCTTAGTTGATGATAACTAGATTTTAAATCGATTTTAAAAAACACACAAGCACCATGCAACTCATCAAGCATATCATCTAATCTCGGAATGGGATGTCTATACTTTATCATTATCTTACTGATTGCACAACAATCAATACACATCCTCCAAGTCCCATCCTTCTTAGGCACATGCAAAACCGAAACACCATATGGGCTCATACTCTCATGCACAAATCCTTTGGCCATCAATTCCTCTACTTGTCTTTGTATCTCCTTTGTCTCCTTTGGACTACTTCTATAAGCTGGTCGGTTAGGAATTTGCACCCCGAGAATGAAATCAATTTGGTGTTCTATCCCATGAATCGATGGTAATCCATGCTCAAGCTCTTTGAGAAACACATCTTCAAAATCTTGTAAAAGAGACATAACCACACTAAGAAGAGAAGAGTTAAGATCGTTAGTGTTCAAAAATGCTTCCTTGAACATAAGTACGAGTACTTTTTATTTTGACCAAACTCGCTCTCTTAATCTCTTTTTCTTTTGCATAAAACTCGCATTCTCTCTTTTGCTTTCTTGGCCTCTCTTTCCTTTTCTCTTTTAAATTCACGACCACAATCCCCTTCCCATTCTCTTTTTTTTTTTTTTTCACTCATTTCACTTTTTTTCCTCATATAACTCCCTCTTTTCTTCACTCCCTCTCAACCTCACTTGATCTTCATAAATCTGTTTAGTGTCAAAGGTACAAGAGTTACATTTTTCCCCTTAAAAAAAAAAAAAAAGAGTAACGATTTCTAAACCCATCATGATGACTTACCTATCAAATTGCCAAGGATGACTTAATAACACATGACTAGCTTGCATGGGTACAACATTACATATTACTTCATCTTGTTACCTACCTATAGAAAATGGCATAACTACTTGTTTAATCACCCTAACTTCTCTAAAATCATTAAGCCATTGAAGTTTATATGGATTAGGATGTTTAACACAAGTCAAACCAAGTTTCTCAACTAGAGTAGTACTAGCAACATTAGTACAACTTCCACCATCTATGATAAGACTACATACCTTTGCCATAACATGGCAATGTTTGTGAAAGATATTGTCTCACTCGCTCCTCTTCTTCATCCCTCAATTGGATACTTATGGCTCTTCTTACAATAAACATTTCTCCATATACAATAAACTCCATCCCATCATTATCATCTAATGGCAGAATCTCATCATCATCCTCACGCTCACTTTTAGATTCATACACGCCATCTTGAATCACCATTGCTCACTCTTACGACATTACAATGCAATATGTCCCCTACCCAAAAACATTTAAAACACTTAATATCAAGATTCTTAAGAGTTTGGGTGTTAGAAATGCCTTTGTCCTTGCTAAATCTAGAATTAGTTTTAGGCTTTCTCTCCTCGACCTTGGGCTTAAATAGAGGCTTCTCTTCATTCTTGCTCAAATTGTTCTTCTAGGATGAAGAACTTGTATCCTACCCAATACGTGAATTGTCCTTGTATTTGAGTTGCCTTTCGATTTTCCCTACCAATTGTACCAACTCTTCCATTTCGACATAATATTGCAATTCCACAATGTTTGTAATCTCATGGTTTAGCCCACCTATAAATCAAGCTAGAGTAGTCTCTCGATTCTCCATAATATTTGCACGTGTCATGGCTATTTCCATTTCTTTGTAGTACTCATCAATTGACTTTGTACCTTGAGTGAGCCTTTGTAGCTTTTGATGCAAATTTTGATAGTAGTGACTAAGAACAAACTGTTTCTTCATAACGAGCCTTCATCTCATCCTAAGTTTTAATAAGATGCTCTCCATTTCGTCTTCTCCCCAAAACCATGCGATCCCATCTAACACCATCATAGGATGTGAATTTCACGATAGCAAATTTTACCCTTTTTACCTCCGAATACTCATAATAATCAAATACAAATTCATAGTTTCTCTCCTATTTAAGATACAAATTAGGATCATTTTGACCTTCGTGACGATCACTACCTCAACCTCTATGTCCACCATAGCCTCTATTGCCATGCCTAACTCTTGCATTTTGCACAAAAGATGCACGATCATCAAACTCTTCGTCAAACAACTCGCTCTTCATCTCGTACTTACCTTCTAGCTTCTGTAGTAGTTTGAACTTTCACATTTTTCCATAACTCCATGGCTTCCATTCAATTGTTAATATCCCTCATAAAGTGCATTAGTTGACCCCATTGAGCTTGGGTCGCTTCTTGAAGCAATTTATTTTTAACTCTCCCCTCCACTTCATCTCCAACCACTCCTTTTTGCTTATCTCTCATGATTGGAAACCTACAAAGTTAGAGAAAATAAGAAATTAAAAGCAATTGATAGAACCTCAAAATAGCACTCCCTCACGAGTTTGCACTCATATAAGATGTCACTCACACTTTTGTTTACACTCTTTTAGGCTTTTGCTATAATAATCTCACCCTCTTCCCTTTTACCACTCTTATTTTCTCTACTAAGCTCTTAATCAAATGAATTAGACAAATATAGAAACACAACACAAATGGTAGAACTAAACTTAAACTCTTAAGAGTAAATCAAGGTGATTTTGTAGGCTTCTTCACTCACTCCTCAATTCATTCAATTTGGCTTCCAATCGTTGGATTCTGATTGTATAAGTTCCACACGTGTTTGGAGTGCTTAGGCTCAATAACAGCCCATTTCTTGCAATTTGTTGAAAGATCACCTAGAGTTTATATTCTACGAATCTAATTTAGTTTAGAATTTCAATTTTTTTTTTTATATTTTGTTCTGAACATTCAATCAACAAAACACCCTTCTCTTTTGGTAACCAATCAGATTGCTCTTTATTTTTTTCTCCTTTTTTCTCTTTTTTTTTTTTAATAACTAGTAGAACATCACAACAATTCTTTCTTTTGGTAGCCTTAGGACGTTTTCTTTCGGATTTGGAACAAGAAGAAAATTTTTGAAATTGAATGACAAGATAGACTTTGATTAAACAAGACAATAACAAATGAGACACAATAGGATAGAAACTAAGCAAACTTCGTTTTGTGTTTTCTTTTTTCAATTGAAACTGACTCAATTTGGACTAAAATGAAATTAACTACAAAAGCACGAAATACAACAAAAGAAAATGAAAAAAAAAACCTGATTTATATTGAGAAAACAAAGTTAACTACAAATCATACCTTTTCCCCTTTTTTTTATATAAGACTTAATATATCAAGCAAAGGAACATGAGACTCAAACAAGAAAAGATATGATAGAATAACAAGGAAGACGCAATAAAGAAAACAAGACAGATACAAAATAAAAGACGTAAGGACTATGGATAACCAACATGACTTTACACAACCTAGGCTTTGATACCAACTGATGTGAACGTCACATATGAAGATGAGAGATCCAAACACCTTTATCGCTAGACAACCCCAAGAATGTGCCCATCGAGGTTATAATAAGTGAAACTCGACCCATTGCCTATAAGGAGGCAAGAACCAAAGCTATAATGTACTGGAGTGAAGAACACCACATCTTATGAGTATGATAAGTTCGGAGATGCCACAAGGGTTGTAATCCTTGATAAGTCAGATTTAGTTCTCAAAAGAACAAAGAAAGAAAATCTTCTCAAATTTATTAACTCTCAAAATTATTATGTAAGTCCAAAATAAAGCTAAACGAGCCTTTATATAGACTAACACACCACTCCTAACCCTAAAGGACTCTACTTTTCTTTAAACCCTAGGGAGAATGGAAATAGACCCTAATGGTCTTAAAAACATATGCATTTAATAAGGCTTAAACATAGAGCCCAAATCTAACTTAATTAATTAGTTCTAATTATAATTAAGCTAGCTATAATAAAATAGACCCAATATGATTTAAGGAGTCTAATCTTGGACTTAGATTAGATTGACAAGTCTTGGATCCCCCTCCTTTCTTAAAATGGCACCACATTGGTCGCTTGGGCCCTTGGAAGTGTATTCTACCTAAAAATCTTAAATCAGCCCATGGAGAGCTTCTTTAAGCTTCCTAGCCCTAGCCCACATTATTGGATCATCTTTAATATGTAATAGGTTAGATCTTGGACTTGTAAACTCGCCATCTTGGATCTTCCTTGGAGACACCACCTTTCCGGTCCATTTATCTCCATGGTTTCTATCACAATGGTTACCCTTAAAAATGTTAGGGGACCAAATTGGCTAACCTAACCGATACTTAGGGTGAACTACTCATTAAAAATCATATTATTATTACCTTTATTGTGTAACAGAATAGGGTTGCTAAGATGTATTAATAGGCATCTATTAAGACAAGTATTGTTACAATAATATGAGTGATTATCAAATATAATGGCCTTAAACTTTGTTATTCATAACATTAGTTTATTCAATTATGGCACCCTAGAGGATGATAAGAAGAATCTAAATATTATTATTAATTAATATCCCTAACCGTTTAAGACCATTATTGGGCCATTAGCTATACAAGTTAACCAAATAGGTGTATAATTTAGGATAACCCAAAGGTATTTATGTGATATTAATACGGTTTCTTTATTTAGGTATGGTCCTTATACTTTTGATACCCATAACTTGACAATATAACTTGGTTGTATCATCAATTGGATTACATATACCCTATAGTATTGTCATCAATATTATGCTCTTATGATTAACATAAAGATATGTTATAATAATTCTATAATTGGATACTTTGGTGACTATAATACCTATTACTAACTTATATGGTTATTCCTCTATAGGGTGTTTCAATTGGTTAATAATGTCAAACCAGGTGGACATGGATATAGTTAGTATTACTCTAGTAAAGATATATGCCCTATTAATATAGTACTTGTATATTATCCCCTAATATCTAGACCAATTAAGTCTTTGTGGTATAACAATTGTTATCTAAATGGATCAACTAAGGCATGTAAGCTCAAATCAATAGTCTATAAATTAACAATGATATCAAAAGGGTCAAACCCACCTATGATAGCATTAATATCACCTATTCTCTATCCATATTGGTCTATCATGTTTGAAGGATAAGAGAGGGATTAAATCCCTAATAATTAGATATCAAAGATCCTAAATACCATATTAGGATGACTATCATAGGGTATTGATGAGAGAGTATGGTTACCAAATAGAGTAGGTCTTACATCATAGTTATATAATGAAATATGATCCATGAATATTAGCTTATTAGATAGTGAATACCTGGTGAATGAGTATAATAATTAAATGAATAGAAAATGATACTCATTTTATAGATATTAGTAGGCCTTATTAGGGATATTGTTTATGGACTATCCAATTCCCAATTGCTATAAGTGTGTAGCCCATTTCTTATTTAGAAGAATCAAGGGATGTGATATATTATTATCCATAAGTATTAAAGCTACCATATTAGACCTAAGTAGGCCCTATACCTTTAAATAAGTATGATAACTTTAATATCCCCCTCACATTAGTCCCTAGTATAAGTATCATCCACTTACAGAAATGATTATGGGCAAAGTTATTGATTAAGATAAATATAGATTTTATCTACAAAAAGATATTTATGTAAGTTGCTTATAGTTTAAATCAATACAAATTTAAACTATTGGTTAAATTCCCTGTAAGAACAATTAGGATAGCCTTAACACTAAGTTTAGTTAGTAAGAATTAGTTCCATCAATTAAAGAGGAAATTCATATTCAAGTAATGAATATATTAGCCTAGATAATTAGTTTATCATAAACTAATTATCAACTATTAGGCATCCCAAGTCGTACTATTAAAAATTAGTACTTGTATATTAATACCCAAATTGGATAGACTATGATAGTCTATCGAAATTGGGTACATCAAATTTGTAGCCATCGGCTATTAAGAGGGTTGATAAGGGTTACCTAAAAACATACCTAAGTTTATTACAAAGTGTAATATCCAAGGTAATCGGTGAATCTATCCATAATATTAGGGCACTAATTTATAGCATATTAATACATATACTAACCGATAGTTGATAGCTCGGTTAGATATTATCATACATAAGCGGGGATAGAGTTAATCTGTATGATATGCCACCCTTAACTCATTTATCTCTCCTTTAGGCCTCAAGATTAATTATCATGGGTACCTATAATGGTTCCCTATGGTACCTTATCATAAGCTAAATAATATAGGTCGAAGTTAATTAATAGATAAGCCTATTTAATTGTTAAAGGGTATATATAGCTTATTGAGTAAAGTATTATACCTCCTATTATTGGACCATAGTTTGATAATATCTATCAATCAGGTATATTTCCATTTGATAAAACTAATGACCTTAATAAGGGTATTAGGGATAAATTGGAAAATATGGCCTATTTATGTGTATTATCCCTATTATTAATATGGATCTAGGTAAAAATGATGACCATAGCATAAACAATCCTGGTTGATAGATAAAGAATCCCTAGCAAGACTATTGAACATTAGTATAATGGACATATCACTTAGAATAAAGTATGGCCTACTCTCCAAAGTGTACTACCGATACTACCATTATGCACTCATCCCATTACAGTAAATCCATACATATTAAGGACCTTATTATATAAACATATTGTTATGACCTCAAGGTTCTATTATATCATACCTAAATATGGGTATAACAAATTAGCTCATCCTTATGGTTGATCAAAGGATACTTAAGATAATATCAAGAATTTATAGTTATCGAGAGGGTATATATTCACCTCATTTAACTCTGATTAGGCAATCACGAGCTAATTTGTTATCATACATTAACTAGTATTTATCATATGTTAACCCTTACAACATTCCTAGATGTTATTCAATTAATTTTAGTAAGGGCCTAGGAAAATTGATGTCAATTATGCCTAGTCATCTACTTTATCAACTATCTCATTTTTCCCTACTATATTAATTAGGATACCAACTCACAAATTAATAGGTCATATCCTATTGGTATAGTGATTGTTTATGGGAACAAACATAGTTGATCATCACTCTAACTATCTTAATTATGGGGTTAATGATAATTATGAGGTATATTCAAGTATAAAGTTAACCAATAACCCTTCGTATCCAAGTTAATATCATGAATAGGTCCTAGCGATGCCCATTAAGATTAGTCATGTTCATTTTAGATTATAGCCTTTTACCTACTCTTGCACTTAGGATTGCTAAATGATTAAGCAATCATCTATGGGGACCTTTAATCGGATGTCATAGGGATAAAAGGCTATAACCCAATAAACATCCTACCATTAAAATACTATCAATTGCCTAATCATTTAGCTATCTCAAGTGGAAGAGCAGATAAAATTGGACATGTCTAGATGTTATTATTATACCCATTAAACTTTTGATAAGTGGATTCAATATAACAATCCCCAGGAAGCCATTATTCCATAGTATCAAAAGGATTATAATCATATTCTAATTATATTCTTTTAACTAATATTGGATATAGAGACCTTATCTAGGGTTATAGGGACCACGGGGATTGTTATATTGAATCCACTAATTAGAAGTTTAATGGGTATAATGATTAGTTAAATATTAATAACAAATGGTGATATTAATATGTTATACCATGGTTGCCACTTAAAATCAGGACAGACCCATTTAGATTGATAACAATATTACACCTAATATATTAATACACTTATCTATACCTTAACTTATCTACCAGTATTCCCATAGTGGTCATATGCTAGATAATGTATACTCAATAATAGAAAATGGACAAGTTAATATATGTGTCCCATATCAACCATATATTATATATATGATACCATAACAACTCTATTGTAGGGACCCAGTTATCCTCTCATAGGTGGTTAGATATAAGTAGGGATGAGTGTAAATACTAGTTACCATGTCCCTAATATTATGATAGGTCAATATACCTCTATATTGATGGTCATATTAGGCTATATCTTAAGGGGAGTAATAGTGACCAAACCCTCATCCTAACTTATATCATACTAGTATTCTTCAACCTCCCAAAGGAAGGGTTCTTGTGGTAACCCTAGTGTGGACATATAACTAAAGTAATTGGTATTACATATCACATCTAAGAATTATAGGTACTAATATGGTAGCCCAATAGTTTAATCTATTCATATCACCTATAATATGTAATATTCAATTATCATCTATGATATTTGGCCCTAATATCACCCTTAATTTGTGGTAATCCTTATCACTCAAAATGATTCTTGGCTGGAGGTGACCAAATATCAACCTATCCTCACGGTATGGCATAAAGAGGTCGATAGTAATCAATATGGCGGAAGTTACTAAATACTGTATTAGTATATCCTTTGCCATTTATATTATATTATACATCATAAGTGACATTTAGAGGATATCATAATAATATTAATTTCCAAATTGATTATTTATATGAATAGTTATTAATAATATCATTAGTAAGAATATGGCAATAAGATGGGTCTCTTAATATTGAGATCTAATTCATTAAATATACATCGGCTTATAATCAATTAGAGAGATATAGTAGGTAATAAATCAAAGGGAGAATTCATTCTGACATCATATGATGTTATAAAGAGTACACTATTTCTCCATTTATTAATTGTATACTACCTCTTTAGGTTGAAACGACAATATTTTATAACTAGTTATCCCCTCGGGTCATATATGGTATATTATATTATTACACCTTGGATAGATAATATGGCGTAATACCTTATCACAATGGAAGAGAATATATTTAAGGGTAATGTTATGATAAAAGTATAATAGTTTATTCGACTATAATTATGATTTACCTTAGTATTGTTAATAAACAATTATATACTTCACTTCCCCAATATATTTACTATACTTTAGCCCCAATTGAACGAATATAATCATTTTTTTATGCCAAATATTATTAATAATCCCCTATTGTTATCTTGGCTAAGGTTCATAAATAACCAGAGATTCGATATTTGCAATAATATTATTACCCACTACTTATTATATTAATGGGTTAATATATCAAGTTTTTTTCCCATTATCACATGGTAATTATTCCCTTGCAATATATTAATGGCCCACTAAAAAGGACTAGAGTTAACCATCAACTGGTATGGAGATATTTACAATATTATCGACGAGTAAATAATTACTAATGTATCAATTTATGGATTACTTATAATATCATATGGAATAAAATTATTTACGGATCATTAATATCTACAATATTTAGATCAACCTTCGGGGATTTTTCAACTTTGTTGAACATTAGTATTATAATTGGTTAGGAATGAGTTGTAATATGTGTCAAAAATACTGGTCCATAATATACCAAAAATAATTATGTATAAAAATATGTTATAGGTAGGCACCTTTATTGTGTCATCGCTATGTTGGCCTAATAGGTTATCGTTGGACCATGTAGGAATATTGGTCGATGGGTTATCTCCTTACTCCGGTATAATATGGGAGAATAATATTGCATTAAATTGTCTTCTCAATTGGATTACTTCATTGTTATCGATCTCTAACCATTTGAAGAGAATCCTTAATAACTATCATTCGAGTCATATAACTTCTAATATAATGAATTATAATATATTATAACTATGATTATTAATCCTAACTCTTATAATAACAACCAAGGAACAATTGTTTCGTTTTTATATATAGTGGACTATTGTTGTGAATAATTGACTAACTATTAATATCGATACTAATAATTATCCTTCCAGGAGTATATTCACTATTAGCTTATTCTTGACCAATTATGTTTATAGGTATTATTACCTAGAACTACCTATTATTCTCGGTTGTAATTACTATTATATTGTGCAAATTTAATAAGGTTAATAACTAAGGTAATTTTATAGACTAATCTATATACTAACTAAACATATTTGGAGCTATAGGGACCAAATAGCTAGATAAGTAGGGAATTATATGGTCTATAAAATATGTTTAGTTATCACTTTGACGAGATAATGTAAAATAGTAATGGGTAACTTCTTACCCTAATTGAAACCAAATGACCCCCATCACTCCAACAATTGTTATCATCTTATATAATGTACTTATAAATGTTTATAAGAGGGATCAAACATCACAATTTCCTTAAACCTATGTGTCAACCTTTTAGGTTCTTTATTTCCAATAAGGTTAATGTTTATCTTTAAAACATTCATCCTTTAAGGACTATCCAAATAAATAATCCTTATCCTTAGTTTCAAATTTGAAAATAAAGAACCTAAAAGGTTAATGTTTATCTTTATTTCCAAAGTTTCCTATTTTAAGGATGAATATTTTAAATACCCCTTAAGGACTATCCAAATAAATATTCTTAGACTATTTTGGTAGGGTCCACATTAGGAAATAATTTCCCAAAATACCCTTTAACCTCAATTAGGAAAATCCTTTCCTTTTAGGTTCTTTGTTTCTAAATTTGAAACTAACTTCCAAATTAGGAAACTGATTTCTAAAGTAGGAAACTTTCCATTTTTGGAAACTTTTCATTTTAGAAACTCTTTCCAAAATAGGAAACTTTTATAATTAGAAACATTTTCCAATATCCTTGCTTCTCATTTGTAATGTGAATACTTAAACTTATGCATGTGACTCAATAGGCTCCTAGATATGTTGGCAATGTATGAAGAATAAAAGACTCCTCTTTTATCTCTTGATATATGAATCAAGATTGGCCTCTAGCAAGGCATCATGACTACCCAATTATCTATGAGGATTAGTTAATCCATTATTACCTTTCACGAGTATGGTTACCATACAATTCAATTCTCATGTCAACTTATCACAAGTGTGATCTCAAACTTGGTTATTAGTCTTGTTCGATTATGATCACACAAGTTTTCTTCAATTCTTATATGACTAAGCTCTTAGAGTAAACCAACTATGCTATATTGGTGTACTCCTACCGTGGCCATAGATTTCTTAAGTAAACATTTATCGAAGTGCAATGTGATAACTCCTTTAGTATATAAAGGAATGACATATCCTATCTTAGTCATACACCTATCTCCATTGGATTCCTAGTACACCTAACATATCGCCCAAGTGTAACCCATTAATGGGTCCATCAAAACGAGTGTCAAAGTGCATAAGTCCTCCAATGAGATAACGAGTGACGACTTCAATTCTAAGGACCATTTGTACCCATCTCGTATGAGATTCTCATAGACTAAAACCAAATGGGTTCTCATGGAGAGTCAAGTCTAGTGATATATTCTCTAACATAAATCACCTAAGTGCTTGCTTTGGCATCACTATGCCAATAGGTGTGAGATCTCCTAGTGCTATCATATAGCATGAGCATAGCACTCACAAGTCTATCCACATATTGTCAATATCCATTCTCGACAATGCTATGACTTGGTACATTTAATGATATCATTTACATGCATTAGTGTTTATCTCACATCTTTCGATCAATCACTATTGCAAATGCATATAATAAGGACTTCTATCTAACTCTAATGAATTTATCAACATGTAAACATAAGATTTAATAAAATGACTTATTTATTAAATAATACAATGATAAATTAACTTGGGTCCATCCAAACATGGTTGGATCTTGGACACCAATACTAATAGTTAATATAGGGATTCCTTTCATTATATCCATTAATATAGGAGTTCCTCTCTAGTATACTTTATAATATACTATCCTATAAAGTATAACTAATATAAGGAAATGAGATACACGTATAGGTAAACTCTAATAACTCTAGTTTGTCTTTATTTGGGTTTACTCGAATAATATGGGAGAACAGGATAATGAGTTGGCTAGTATCCTCATTAACTATTAAGCTCGAATGTCTAATCGGGATATTAAATGGTCTTATCCACGTATCAATTATATATGGATAAGACCATATAATATAGGTGGGTAATATATCGAACATATACTAGAGAGTGACATATACTAGGTAACCCATATATAGTGAGATTAATTGATCATTGTATAGAATAGTATAATATAATAATTAAATCTAAGATAGATATTTAAGGGGAGTATTCTCCCCTACTTATCTCTAGAAGAAAGGTATCTCTATATGAAGTTGGTAAATATCAACTTTAGTCTCCCTTACCATTTACTAGGTATCTTAAACAAGGACTAATTGATTATAGGGTTAGAGGAATGTACAATGGAATATAACTTATGCGTTGGTTATATACTATTGAGTGATTTGGTCATTTGGTGATTATTCATGATGAGGTATGGCTAAGTAAATAGTTATTTATGCAGTATAATATTTACGGATGATATATATATCGGGAGATAGTAATATATAGTGAGGATATTTTACTGATTCTACTATCTCATAGTCCCCTCATTACATTATAATAGGCATATAGGTTATCTTATCAATAGACATAATCTAACCGATTAAATAGATTAGGATGACCATTTGATATCATCTAGACGTACAATTAGTACCTTAGTATATTACCATTAGTAGTGATTAGACATTTGGGCTGGTTACCTTACAAATGTGGAGATATTTTAGGTCATAATTAGTGGTCTAGAGGCATTCCATAATTGTTATCCTCAATGATGAGGTATAAATTAACTATCACACTTACCATAGAGGGTATCTTCAACCTCCCAAATATTAAGTTTTGAGGGATCAGCCTATAATAGACTAATTATTAGGATATAACAATGATTATATTCAATTTATTATCGTATATTCATCCCGATAGGAGTTGACAAGAACCCTTCATTATTGGCCTTAATATCAATAGGCATTTTAATAATCATATCTCTTATGTACAAATGGATAATTTTATGTCTAATCACAAGGAGATTAGGTCATAGGGGACCAATATTACCAATGACCAACATTATCTCTTATATTAGCCATTAGGTTATAGATAATGTTAGTAAAATTATTATAGGTAGTCATTAACAACCTGTATTGTTAACCCCTTGATTGGTTAATGTCCACCGATATGGTATGGACTATATTATAGCTAATTAAAATATATAGGTGATCATAATATTGATTATCTTCTCTATTAATACCTTGATTTAAGTTATCTCGTGGCATATTAACCAAAAATGGTAATTACATATACCATGGTCACCTATATGTAATATATATGAGACTAATTGGTCATTGTATAACCTATCAATAACGAGAGGGAATTACAAATAAAATTAGATTAATAACAAATTCCATAGTTGTGATATTTTAACAATTGGTTACTATAATCTTTTAACAAATAGAAGGATAATAGTGGTGATATTAATAGATTATACACAAGAATTCTCCGTTATGGATAATTATCCATTCATAGTTATGATATACTCTATCAAATTGTTGGTCAACTATAATTATCTCTTTTAATAACAATGGGAAATATTCCTCTTTATAGAGGGTTATTCAAAATTAGGGTAATAATTCATCGAGCAATACTCGAGATGTTGACTAATTAGGAGATTAATTTCGTGCCATTATATTTTAGTCTCTAAAATGTTGGGCTAAGATGCCACTATACCTCCATAGTGAATGTATGTCTCAATAGACACATTCATGGCATGCGGTTATACTATTATACATATTACCCATATTGATTTTAACATTAGGATATTTGATTCCAACCTTCTTGTTATACTTTGCTATTAATAGAAATTATAACCATATATCAACATATGATTAGCCATGATAAGCTTAAGGCCTTTGGAAGAGGCTTTATTTGCCAACTATTATGATACCCATTACAATACTTATTAGTTGTGATATATTCTTTGGGAGACAAAAGCTGAAAATTAACATAGTTGATCACCTATTGGAGAGTTGAAAACGCTTATATAATAACTTACTGAAAAGTCTTAAGGATCAATTATCCTATTGGGATAGCTCTATTTAGTATGCCGTTATCAATAAGTGATTATGAAATTCCTTAAATAGACGAACCATATTAAGTCCCTTCTCTTTTTACTATGGTGCCCAATGTAGTATAATAATCTATATTATATAGCTAGAATATACTATAAACAATATAATTGTCATTAATAATGGATAATTTGATATAAACACATTGGGGCCATTATAGGAATGATAGTAATGATAAGATAATATGATCCAAATAAATAACTAAGGGATAATTACTATATTGTTAGAGATGGACACCATAGCTTTATTGATTATACCTCTATGGCATAATTGAAGATACTATTGAATAATAGTTATACTAAAAAGTCTAACTATTTATCCCAAAAGTGATCTGCTTATAGATACCTACATGGATATAGTTAGTATTACTCTAGTTAAGACATGTCTCTATATGAAATATATTATACCGAATTTTAAGGGTGCTCATTATAATCCCAAACCTATATTATATCTAATAAGTTATTCGATAATTTGCTTCTCTATTGATTTGGTTAACTTAACCCCAATATTATAATTATTCCTTAATAAGATAGAGGCCACCAACTAAGGGATAATTACTAAGGTCTTAAAGCCTAATATGAGGTAGGGTCTCAATTATATTCACCATTAGGTTAATATGGTCCATCCTACATGTATAACCTAAAGTGGCATACAATAGGATTATATGCCTCCATTACTAGACATATACCCTATTTATAGATTATTAATCTCCCTATCCCTCTCTTCCAAAATGTATTATTATAGCAATTATACTAATATAGTACAAATATCATAGTTATCCCAAGCCTAACTATAGGTTAATCCATTTACCCTATAATTATAACTTTGGCTCATACTGACCATGGCATAGTATAATTGTATGTTTGACCCCATACTATAGTGATTAATAAAGAGTCCTAGGTTTGGATTATCACAAAGGGGTAATATCAATTAGCATTTTCCATAGTAATCATAAAATTATACCTTTTCATCATTTATAATCATATTAACAATATCTGAGGGTATTATATAAATTAATAACCATGTAAGAATCATTTGGGGAATTCATAACAATATATTTTCAAATTTAAATTTACCTAGTAGAATGTGATTAACATGGGTAATATTCACTATATGTTTGTGACATATAAAAAACAAAGTCCCTTGTTGTAGGGAGATCAACCCATATATTGTATGTTTAATAGTAACAATTTTTATTTATACTATTGTATACTATAGCTAATCCCTATATATCTTTATGAGTATATTAAATTAATTATTAGATTTGGTATAAGAGTCATACAATAAGTTATAATTACACTCCATAACTGAATTATTTCACTCCAATAATTGTTTTAGGATATGAGTATAGGTCAGGTGACATTAGAGAGGGTAACCATAAATCTTAATCTCGTGAATATGGTACAATAGTATATTATGTGGGTTAACAAAATATCCTTAACTCACAATATGAACTTGCTTCAATAAACATTTTGAGGATCAAATCAAAGGTAATATTTTACAATATCACTAATATATCTCATGGTAATATCTTTTATAATGGTATTTCCTATTTATAATTAAATAGCCCCTATTTAATATTGGTAATGATAGTTATCCATTAGGATATAAGTTGGTACTAGAATGAGTATGATAACTATAGGGATAGCTTATTAGATTGGATAATTATTACCCAATAATAATCTATGAATTCTAAGGGTGCTCATCATAATCTCTAACCGATATTATATCTAATAGGTTACTCAATAGTTTACTTCTATATTGATTTGGTTAACGTAACCTCGGTATTATAATTGTTCCTTAATAGGATAGAGGCCACCAACTACGGGATAATTACTAAGGTCCTAAAGCCTAATATTAGGAAAGGTCTTAATTATATTCACCCTTAGGTGAATATGGTCCATCCTACATGAATAACCTAAAGTGGCATGCAATAGGATTATATGTCTCCATTACTAGACATATATGGGTCCCTAATTATAGATTATTAATCTCCCTCTCCCTCTCTTCCAAAATGTATTATTATAGCAATTATACTAATATAGTACAAATATCATAGTTATCCCAAGCCTAACTGTAGGCTAATCCATTTATCCTATAATTATAACTTTGGCCCATGTTGACCACGATATACTATAATTGTATGTTTTACCCCATATAATAGTGGTTAATAAGGAGTCTTAGGTCTAGATTATCACAAAGGGGTAATATCAATTAGCATTTTCCATATTAATCATAAAATTATACTTTTCATCATTTATAATCATATAAACAATACCTCGGGGTATTATATAAATTAATAACCATGTAAGAATCGTTTGAGGAATTCAAAACAACATATTTTTAAATTTAAATTTACCCAATTGAATTTATTTAATATGGGTAATATTCACTATATGTTTGTGACATAAAAAACAAAGTCTCCTATTGTAGGGGGATTAACCCATATATTGTATGTTTAATAGTAACAATTTTTATTTATACTATTGTATACCATAGCTAATCCCTATATATCTTTATGAGTATATTAAATTAATTATTAGATTTGGTATAAGAGTCCTACAATAAGTTATAATTACACCCATAACTGAATTATTTCACTCTAATAATCGTTTTATGCCTGAGTATAGGCCAAGTGACACTAGAGAGGGTAACCATAAATCTTAATCTCGTGAATATGGTACAATAGTATATTATGTGGGTTAATAGAATATCCTTAACTCATAATATGAACTTGCTTCAATAAACATTTTTGGATCAAATCAAAGGTAATATTTTACAATATCCCTAATATATCTCATGGTAATATCTTTTATAATGGTATTTCCCATTTATAATTAAATAGCCCCTATTTAATATTGGTAATGATAGTTATCCATTCGGATATAAGTTGGTACTAGAATGAGTAGGATAACTTTAGGGATAGCTTATTAGATTGGGTAATTATTACCCAATAATAATCTATGAATTCTAAGGGTGCTCATTATAATCCCTAACCTATATTATATCTAATAGGTTATTCGATAATTTGCTTTTATATTGATTTGGTTAACTTAACCTCAATATTATAATTGTTCTATATGTGGTTCGACTACATTAGGCTTAAAATTATCCAATACATTGGAGACCATACTCCCAATGAGATGACTCCTAATGGATACCTATTACGTCTCTCCCCTAATACCCATTATCTCCTAATACACATTTCACTGTTGAAGAAATAGAACAATATAAGGGTGTTATCTTTATCCTTAATTATAATATAGTTATAAATAAGGTACCATAACTATAATAGCCATAAAATGAGCCCGTTAAGGTATTCTCACCATTATTTTAGTAATTGACTCGCTGATTATTAACTAAACCATTATAAGGCCACTTACTAACCAAAGTGATATCCAAACATACCAATATTTTATAGCCATAGGATAGCCCTCTATCCATTATAATCCACTTTCATAAGAATTAACAGTAATTTAGGCCCTACAATTAGTGTCCTTATAATGGTGATCCTTCGGGCTATTTAAGATTTGGTTATATGATAACTATAGGATAGCCCTCTATAATGTTTATAAATAATCTAACCTATTATCTCTCATGCATGACGCAAAGGTATCCTAGGATAAGTATACAACGTGATCTAATCGAGTTAAGCATACACAATATAAACATAGTGGAATAAACTATATACCTACCAATGTTCAACTAGTGATGTTAGTTAACGGAAATCTATATGCCCCCTTAGGATCGATCTTAATGGTAGAATACCTAATGGGATATTAACTTGCATAGGTAATTAGGGCTATGTCAACATGGTGATGAGAGGCATTATACAAGAGTAAAATTCATAAGTGACATTTGAGTCTATACTAATTATTACCTGTAAAGCCCATGATCTTAATTCCTATATTATAAAATTTACCTCAAATTATCAATGTGTGTTATGCCCAATATGTTAACTTAGTATGAGGATCCCAACCTAATATTAACCTCATTCTACATATATACCAATCACTATATCAGTAAGAATATGGCAATAAAGGGATAAAACAAGGTGGAAGGGTTAAATAAAAAGGTGAATAAATGGCTAAAAATTGGGACAAATGCAAATGAATGATTGGAAATTGAATTAAGGGCTAAAATTTTCCCACATTAAGGGTGGAGATGAGCTCAATAAGTCCACGAAATTTCATATAAATAGGGGTGCTGGAAAAATAAAAAGGGGAGGAAAAATTGAAAAACACAAAAGAAACTCTTACAAAATTTTCACTTAAAAATCACCCAAAACATTTTTTATAAATTCTACCCACCTCTAATCAGTGGAAGAGGCTTGAATTTTAAGTGGGAAGTTGAAACTCTCAAGGAAAAAAATTCAAAGATCAAATTCAAAAATTTAGAGGAAAAGAGGAGGAAGAGAAATCCTTCGCCAATCTACATTTTTAAAGTCTAATTGGAGCTCAAACAAGTAAGTTAACCTCACCTACGCCATAAGTATGCTTAATTTCAAGTCAATTTCATGTTTAATTACTTGATTTGATTTAATTACTCAATTAAGAAAAATTAGGGTTATGGTTCTTGATGAACCAAATTTGGGGGTTTTGAATTCTTTCATTTAATTGGTGTTTTGACACTTGATTCTGACTTATTTGAGCATGAATTAATGTTTAGGAATGAAAAATTTCACATTGATTAAAGAAAAATCCACTAATTTTTAGGAATTATATCCGGCCTAAACTAAGTAAATTAGGGTTTGAGTTCAAAGAAATTTGATTCTGGTTTGATGGGTCATTCACACTTGAATAAGCATGTTTTGATGAGTAGAAATGGAAAATTTGCTAAAAATTGAAGAAAATGGGTTTATGGGCTTGGGCCCAATTTCGGCCCATTAAGGCCCAATGCGGGTTTGGACCAGATTTCGGGTCCCAAATTTCAATTAAATTAAATCCTATAGTTGTTTTTTTATATATATATCTAGGCTACTTAGTGTTAAAATGGTGGGACGAAATGAGGAGAAAATGTTAGGATTCTAAAGAGGTCAAGTTTAGGCCTAAATGAAAATTTTGGATAATTAGGTTTAAACCAAGTTTTAAACCTTAAATTTGATGATTCAGACTCAAAACACAGTAAAATGATGATTTAAAATGAAAAGGGCTCATAAAACTTTAAAGGAAAATTTGGTTAGGAAAAATTGGGCCTTAGGCCCATTAAGGCTCAAACCAAAATTAAACCTCCTAAATTAATGAAATAATACCTAGTTAAGTCAAAACATGAAATGATACTTAATTTGGTAAAAACCAAATATGGAAAGCTAAATAAGAACCTAAGGAAAATAATTTAGGAAAGTAAAGTGAAAGGTAAGTTTAATGAACAAAGAAATGGAACAAAAATGTTCATCTCCCTTTATCTTACGGTTTTGTTCTTTAAAATGCTATATGAATGCATTAGGTTATGAATAATGGTTATGCTTGAATGTGATTGATGATGAGAATTGGGTTATGATGATTGATGTGCCAATGATGACGGTGTTGGTTTATATTGGATTGATGTTATCTATGTCTGTTATGCTGCCCAATTTTATATTAATTCTTATGACTTTGTTACATAACCATTCAAAGTAAGCATTTATGAATTCATGCTAGTTCATTGCAATTGCATACGCATGCTTAGCTCATGAATAATGTTTTAAGTCATGAAAATATATGTTATGTCATCGTTATCCGATAGCAATCAAAATGATTTTAAAGGAAAAGATTTTCATGACTTTGAGGTTTTGAGTAAAGGACTTCATGGGTTTTTCATACGGTGACGATAATGGTTCAAGGTCGGGCAAGTGTAGACGTGTACTTTTAGAGGCTCGGTAGGGCGCAACCGTGGATAGGTCTAGTTCGCAAAACATATATGATGGAAACCCCGAAGTACCTAAATGGGACATGTCCAAAGACAGAAAAAGGATTTTCAGATTGTTTATGAAATGTTTTGTGACATAAGGAAAAAGGATTCATTATGCATATTAGTGTTTTATGCATACATACACATGTATGTACACTACATTCATACGTTAACTTACTAGGTCTGTAGCTCATATAGTTCCTTGTGGTATAGATAAATAAGATACTACCGCTCACTTCTCCATAAAGTCGACTACCGAGGAAGACATCGGACGCATGTAGCTTGGATGAGGGTTTGGCTTCGAATAGACCTATTACACGAGTAGTTGACATAGAATCGATCATGTATGTAAATAGTGAAGGTCCGTAATTGAATCGGTAATAATAAAATAATAATATCGTAGTAGTAGTATAATTACTTTAAATTATCCACTACATATTGACATGATTAGAAGTTTAGCAAACATGTAAAATGAAATAAATTAAAATAAAATATCATGATAAATAAACGCAACATAAGTGCAAAAAATTTATAGCAAAGTTCAAGTAAGAAATAGGACCTTAACATCATTAAAAGATTTTTTCCACGTAAGTATTCTTATATACGTTACAATAAGATCATAGTGCCTTGTTAGCTTACATTCATTGCACTTCGAATGTGGCTAACCGCGGTAATATTCTCAACTTATTAGGTCCTAGGTTGGAGATGTTACAAGTTACCTTGCAGAATAGATAATGTTATAAATGATAATAAGGGGTATATCATTAAAAGGTTATATTTCTCTTAAAATGGTTATTTGACATATACCTTTTACCTAGGATATTATCATTAACCTCTTCATGAATGCTTATAATAGTGAATAGGGTATAATCAATTAGCAAATCAAGGGCTAATAAGGCCATATGACATTATTTTATTGGTTATTATTGGTAGCCTAATAATTATACCCTATTCAATATTTAGACAGGTTGTGATATAACATAACCCCATGGTATAGTAATAGAGTGTACCATTTTAAGAGAAATATAACCTTTGATGATATACGCTTAATAGTTATATCACTATTATCCCCATATAGTTATGCCTATATATTAGGGATATCATTAGTACCCCTACTCCTATGATATGACTAGATAGATAAACCTTAAATGGTTTGTTCATCTTGAGATGGCGTATTTGGAAGGTATCAACCTAAATTTAAGGACTATTACCAAGGACTATTTTCATATATGACTACTATATATATCTAAGTATTGGTAATTGGATTATATTACCTATATTATTGGTATTCAAGTAAATATTAGGGGATTTTAATGAGGTGATAATATTTGACACCAATTGATATTTCAATTACATGCCCAATTATGACAATTATAATTGGCCCATGGGTTAATATATTAGGGAATTTATTGAAGTGGATATATGATAATTATATAATGACAACTATATTGTTTCTATTATAGCCTAAACATATATCCAATAGTATATCTTACTATAGTCCATTAGTATGGATTGATTACCCATACTATAGTCAATTAGTATGGGTTCCTACAACAAGTATGACCACATATAGTTTACCTATATTTATAATTGTCATAAATATTAAGAGGGAGAGAGATGATACCTATATTGACCATTTACTAATTGATAGTTTGACCACTGGTCCTATATAGCAAATTATAGGATACCTTACAACGATTACCTATCAAAGAAATTACCATATATCTTCACCATAATATGATCTAGATATTATGACTATTAGAGTAATGGTATAGGAAAATAATATACTATTAAAAACCTATTAATATCAGTTGTACTAATACATAGAGTAACCCTTTAAGGGGTTACTACATATATAGTTTAAACCATATAGTATCGATATTAGTTACTTGAGTAAGGGGATAATAGTACGGATGTAAATGGTCATCAACGGAATTAATATATTAGACATTAATTGGGTTTCAATATTGATTACAACTTGTTCATCCATACTATAGAGTAATTATCCGTTCATCCACACTATTAAGGTATCCTAATAATCATGATTGGGTATGTTAAGGCTATCTTATTCCCAATAGGTAATATTAGTTAGCTTAATATCATTGTTTGACCCCTCATGGAGACATAATTTCAATGGTATAATCATTACCCCATTGGTATAATGATCATAAAATTATCCAAATAACCCTGTAATATTAATAAGTTACTATATATCTAGACCAATAGGGTTTATTGCCATATTTACACTTAAATATCGAGATATTATCGCAGATCACAATATGGGTACTAAGCCAAATTCATGATAACTAAAATCATCCGAGATTCTTATCATCTTTATATTGAAAGATGGCTATATTGATCTAGAGGGTATCTAATATTAAACTTTAACATAACATGGAATATATCCCACTAAATCTACTTAACATAACTCTTGTGTTATTCATGGAGGGTTCCTTATCCCTCAATCATATTGGAGAAGACCATTAAATTATTTCATTATATGGTACAACCTATAAGGTTTAATCTTATCTAAATTAGTTGGGTTAATATAATGGCCTAATAATTAATATAAACCTTAATAGTGTTATCATATGTTTTAGCTATGATCCATTAGATAAGTGTAATAATAGGGTTACTATTATGCAACCAATTTATCTTTAGGGATAAACTATTAGTACAAAGATAGCCTAAACATATCCAATTATGATTATTGGGATACCCTATTAAATAGCTTATTACCAAAAGGTATAATGGAGAGTTTTAAGGATAGTTCATCTTAAAGTATTAGTATCCAATATTATTAATATTATTAACTCATTGTTATAATGATATTACACTATATTAGGGTTAGCCAATTAATAGTAATATATTATCCCTCATGGGGATACCAATGGTATACATAATGTCGGTTCAATGACCCTCATGGAGACACATAATTAATATTTAAGTATAAATGACAATTATAGTATTTCATAGAATAATATCCTTATATCTATGAAAATGACATTAGGTCATTTTTTGGGTAACTGATATTATGAGATAGTACCCTATAGAGGTTCATTCCATATATTAACATATGGGTCAATTTATATAAGATTTAAATCATACCGGTTAGAAGATATAACAATTTATGGGTTATTAATGGTATAACCACTCTTATTAGATATAATCCCAATTGGTAATTTCATTGGATTTTGTATGTTTTATCCATATAGGTTAGGGCCATAATCACACTAAGTTAAGGATCGTACCGATGTATACCTTGTCACATAGTAACATAATTATGGAGAGAGAGATATAATGACGATACCTTAATATCCCGATTAGTCCTAGGTATTGGGGTAATTATCTTTTAGGGTAAAGATAAAGGCAAAAACTATTAATGGATGTAACAATTATCCTTAGGGATATAAATGGTCAATATATTGGAAAGACTTAATTATTGTCCAACTCGTTTGATTAATTCATCCTTGGGGTATCAATTACTATTAATTATAGTAAAATTCAGGGTTAACTATTTAATATCAATTATAATAATAGGGTTAAGTTAGCCCAAATCAATTAAAAAAGTTATTTATTACCCATATATCATCATTACTAGTGTCGACTATAATTCCTGTCATACCCTAAAAGTATAATAATTCTGCCTAAATAATTAATAGGGTTAATCCCTAAGGGTAATTTACCCAATAGTTTGTACAATGGGTATAAACCTTATACTATTGATGAAATCTATGGCAAAAAATGGATTAAGATATCATAGTACTAAACATTTCATGAGGATAGCCATGACAATGATATAAATGGTCAATATATTGGAGAGACATATTGCTAGTAACCAACTATTATTAGCATAATTTTCCCCTAATAACTTGATACTGTTATCTAATTAATTATTGTCCAACTTGTTTGATTAACCTAATAGCTAGGTATGTCAATAAACTATTAGTTCAATTAATCCATAAACTGTTATCTAATCAATCGATACTATGATTAACATGATTGATAATATATTATCCCTATGTCTTGACAATATCAGTATAATTAATATATTAGAATGGGCCTCGTAGTACTATATTATCAAGCATCTCTTTATGAGGCCCCCTAGAGTCCAATTAAAGATTTGGCAATAATATTCCAATTATTGGGGATTTAATTCCTCTGCTTATTTATTATTAGGGTATAGTAATATGATAATATCTTTAGGCTAATTAGCATAATCAATTCCGCTATCATGAATAATCTTTCCCATCGGGCTTTCCATTAAATCTTGATTATGACGTATAATTGGTTATGCTCATAATTAATAAATTTTCAACATAGTCACCAACAAGAGCTTATATTAAGAGTGGCTTAATGATCTATATTATAACCAAATTCACTTTAGGTTAATAATAACTAGATTATCTATAGAGACTAGGTTGACGGTAATATAAACTCATATATCCGTAATTATACAATGATTGCCCAAATAGGCCCATAATAGGTATTGATAGAAACATAATATTAGTTAATCTAATATTATGATAATCTTGTTAAAAGACTCCACATTTTATTTCCCTATAATATTTAACCCTTAATAGTATGGATGAACAAGTTGGACAATAATTAATGTCTAATATATTAATTGTACTGATATTATCAAGATATTAGGATAATTGTACTAATTAATTCATGTACTAAGGGTGCTTAAATATTTGAAAATAACAATTATCCTTAGGTTAAAGATAAAGGCAAAAACTATTAATAGAGATAACAATTATCCTTAGGGCTATAAATGGTTAATATATTGGAGATACATTAATTATTGTCCAACTTGTTTGGTTAATTCATCATTATATCCCCAAGGATAATTCTTATCTCTAGATTGCGAATTATAGGATACCTATTGGAGATACCTATATTAGTGATACCTATATTGTGAGAGAGATGATATATGTATTATTGAGGTATACTCTATTATAGGGAGTAACATAGATTTAAACTCTATTGGTGACTATGATTAATTGATCATTTAGGGTTAGTTAAATGGTAATATGTTCAAATTGGATAAAATGATCCTTATATATGTTACTACATGAAGTGATGGAAACCATGGAGATAAATCGACTAGCAAGGTGGTGTCTCCAAGGAATGTCCAAGATGGCGAGTTTATAAGTCCAAGATCTAATCCATTACCCAATGATGTGGGCTAGGGCTAAGAAGTTTAAAGAAGCTCTCCATGGGCTGATACAAGAGTGTTGGGTAGAATGCACATCCAATGGCCCAAGGGAGCAATGGGGTGCCATCTTATGAGAGGAGGGGGATCCAAGACTAGTCAATCTGATCCAAGTCCAATATTGGGCCTATTTTATTATATCTAGATTAATTATAATTAGAACTAATTAATTAAGTTAGATTTGGGCTCTATGTTTAAGCTTTGGGCTCTATTTTTAAGCCTTATTATTTGCATATGTTTTTTTTAAGACCATTGGGGTCTATTTCTATTCTCCTTAGGGCGCAAGGAAAAGTAGAGTCCTTTTAGGGTTAGGAGTGGCGTGTTAGCTCTATTATATAAAGGTTGGTTTAGCTCTATTTTAGAATTAACACAATAATTTTGAGAGTTAATAAATTTGAAAAGATTTTCTTGCTTTGTTCTTTTGAGAACTAAATCTGACTTATCAAGGATTGCAACCCTTGTGGCATCTTTGAACTTATCATCCTCCATAGGGTGTGGCGTTCTTCATTCCATTGCATTATAGCTTCGATTCTTGCCTTCTTATAGGCAACGAGGCTGGGTTTCACTTATTATAACCTGATTGGGCGCATTCTTGAGGTAGTCTAGCAACAAGGTGTTTGGGTCTCTCGTCTTTATATATGGGGTTCACATCAATTGGTATAAAATCCTAGGTTGTGCAAAGTCAAGTTGGTTATCCATAGTCCTTGCATCTTTTATTTCATGTCTATCTTGTTTTCTTTATTGCGTCTTCCTAGTTATTTTGCCATATCTTTTCTTATTTGAGTCTTATGTTCCTTTGCTTGATAAATTGAGTCTTATATAAAAAGAAAAAAAGGGAAAAGGTTTGATTTGCAATTAACTTCGTTTTCTCAATATAAATCAGGTTCTTTTTCATTATCTTTTGTTCTATTTTATGTCTTTGTAGTTAATTTCATTTTAGTCCAAATTGAGTCAGTTTCAATTGGAGAAAAAAAAAGTTTGATAATTTTCTATCCTATTGTGTCTCATTCGTTGTTGTCTTGTTTAATCCAAGTCTGTCTTGTCATTCAATTTTGAAAATTTTTCTTCTTGTTCCAAATCCAAAAGAAAACGTCCTAAGGCTACCAAAAGAAAGAATTGTTGTGATGTTCTACCAATTATAAAAAAAAAAAGAAATAAAAAGAGAAAAAAAAAGAAGAAGAAAGAAAGAAAGACCAATCTGATTGGTTACAAAAGAGAAGTGTGTTTTGTTGATTGAATGTTTAGAACAAAAAAAAAAAATTGAAACTCTAAACTGAATTAGATTTGTGGAATGTGACCAAGACGTGATCTTTGAACAAATTGCAAGAAATGGGCTGTTATTGAGCCTAAGCACTCCAAACATATGTGGAACTTATATAATCAAAATTCGACGATTGGAACCCAAATAGAATGAATTTAGGAGAGAGTGGGGAAGCCTATAAAATCACCTTGATTTACTCTCACGAGTTCTAGTTTAGTTCTGCCATTTGTGTTGTATTTCTAGATTTATCTAATTAGTTCAATTAAGAGCCTAGTGGAGGAAATAAGAGTGGTAAAAGGCAAGAGGGTGGATTATTATAGCAAAAGCCTAAAAGAGTGTAAACATGAGTGACATCTTATATGAGTGCGAATGACATCTTATACGAGTGTAAACACATAAGGGAGTGCTATTATGAGGTTCTATCAATTGCTTTTATTTTCTTGTTTTCTCTAACTTTGTAGGTTTTTAATCATGAGAGATAAGCAAAAATGAGTGGTTGGAGATAAAGTGGAGGGGAGAGTTGAAAATAAATTGCTTCAAGAATCAACCCAAGCTCAATGGGATCAACTAATGCACTTTATTAAGGATATTAATAATCGAATGGAACCCATAGAGTTGAGGCAAAATGAGAAAGTTCAAACTACTCTCGAAGCTAGAAGGCAAGCATGGGATGAAGAGGAGTTATTTGAGGAAGAGTTTGATGATCGTGTATCTTTTATGCAAAATGCAAGTGGTGGGCATGGAAATAGAGGCTGTGGTGGATGTGGAGGCCGAGGTAGGGATGGTCATGATTGGGGCCATGGTTTTGAGCATCCAGAATGGGGGCATAATGGTTATGAAAAAAACAACAATGGGCTTAAACTGACTATCCCTCCTTTTGAAGGTAAAGACAATCCTGATTTGTATGTTGAATGGGAGAGAAAGTGTGAATATGTATTTGATTGTTATGAGCATTCGGAGGAAAAAAGGGTGAAGTTTACTACTACGGAGTTCATATCCTATGCTTGTTGTTTGGTTGGATCGCATGGTTTTAGAGAGAAGACAAAATGGAGAGCGTCCTATTACAACTTGGGATGAGATGAAGGTTGTTATGAAGAAATGATTTATTCCTAGTCACTATTATTGAGATTTGAATAAAAAAATACAAAAGCTAACTCAAGGTAAAAAGTCAATTGATGAGTACTACAAAGAAATGGAAATAGCCATGACATGTGTGAATATATTGGAGGATCGAGAGACTACTTTAGCTTGATTTGTAGTGGGCTAAATTGTGGGATTGCAAACATTATGGAATTGCAACATTATGTCTAAATGGACGAGGTGGTACACATGGCAGGGAAAATCGAAAGGCAACTCAAATACAAGGGAAATTCACGTATTAGGTAGAATACAAGTTCTTCATCTTGGAAGAACAATTGGAGCAAGAGTGAAGAGAAGCCTATATTTAGGCCAAGGCAGAGGAGAGCAAGCGTAAAACTAATTCTAGATTCAGTAAAGACAAAGGTACTTCTAGCACCTAAACTCCTAAGAATCATGATATTAAGTGTTTTAAGTGTTTGGGTAGGGGACATATTACTTTGCAATGTCCAAAAAAGTGAGCAATGCTGATTCAAGATGGCATGTATGAATTTGAAAGTGAGCATGAGGATGATGATGAGATGTCGCCATTAGAAGATGATAATGATAGGATAGAGTTTGTTATACATGTAAAAATGCTTGTTGCAAAAAGAGCCCTCGAGCAACGAGAAAATATCTTTCACACACGTTGCCATGTTATGAGAAAGATATGTAGTCTTATCATAGATGGGGGAAGTTGTAATAATATTGCTAGTACTACTCCGGTTGAAAAACTTTGTTTGACTTATGTTAAACATCCTAGGCCATATAAACTTCAATGGCTTAATGATTGTGGAGAAGTTAGGGTGATTAAACAAGAAGTTGTGCCATTTTCTATAGGTAGGTACCAAGATGAAGTAATGTGTGATGTTGTACCCATGCAAGCTGGTCATATGTTATTAGGTCGTCCTTGGCAATTTGATAGGCGAGTCATGCATGATAGGTTTAGAAATCATTACTCTTTTGTTTTTAAAGGGAAAAATGTAACTCTTGTACCTTTGACTCCTAAACAGATTTATGAAGATCAAGTGAGGTTGAGAGGAAGTGAAGAAAAGACGGAGTTGTGTGAGGAAAACAAAAATGAAATGAGTGAAAAAAGAATGGAGAGGGGATTGCAGTCGTGAATTCAAAAGAAAAAAATGAAAGAGAGATAAGAGAGAAAAAGAGAGATAATGAGAGTTTTTATGCAAAAGAAAGAGAGATTAAGAGAGCAATTTGGTGGAAACAAAAAGTACTTGTACTTATGTACAAGGAAGCATTTTTGAACACTAATGATCTTAACTCTTCTTTTCCTGGTGGCATTGCCATCAATTCATGGGATAGAACACCAAATTGATTCATTCTTAGGGTGCAAATTCCTAACCAACCAGCTTATAGAAGTAGTCTATAGGAGACAAAGGAGCTACAAAGACAAGTAGAGGAATTGATGACCAAGGGATATGTGCGCGAGTATGAGCCCATGCATCGTTCCAGTTTTACTTGTTCTTAAGAAGGAAGAGACTTGGAGGATGTGTGTTGATTATCGTGCAATCAATAAGATAACGATAAAGTATCGACATCCCATTCCTAGGTTAGATGATATGCTTGATGAGTTACAAGGTGCTTGTGTGTTTTCTAAAATCGATTTAAAATCTGGTTATCATCAAATAAGAATAGGTGAAGGTGATGAGTGAAAACGGCCTTTAAAACAAAACATGGTCTATATGAGTGGTTAGTTATGTCGTTTGGTCTTACTAATGCACCTAGTACATTCATGCATCCTATGAACCATGTCTTGCATCAGTTTTTAGGCAAATTTGTTATTGTATACTTTGACGATATTCTGATTTAAAGTAAAACCTTAGAAGAGCATGTTAATAATCTAAAACAAGTTCTAAGGATTTTGCATAAAGAAAAGCTGTTTGCTAACCTTAGGAAGTGCAACTTTTGAACGGATTGGCTTGTATTTCTTGGTTTTGTAGTTAGTGCAAGAGGCATTAAGGTTGATGAAGAAAAAGTAAAGGCAATCAAGGATTGCCCTACACTTAAGTCGATTAGCGATGTGAGAAGCTTTTAAGGTTTGGCGAGTTTCTATCGGTGATTCGTTAAAGATTTCAATACCATCATGGCACCACTAATTGAAGTTGTTAAGAAGAGTGTGGGGTTCAAATGGGGAGATGAGCAAGAAAAAGCATTTTCTTTAATTAAAGAAAAGTTGAGTTCTACTCCTTTACTTGCATTACTTGATTTCACTAAAACTTTTGAAATTGAATGTGATGCATCGGGGTGTTGGCATTTGTACGGTTTTAATGTAAGAAAAGAATCCTTTAGTATATTTTAGTTAGAAATTAAATGGGGCTGCCCTAAATTACCTTACGTATGATAAAGAGCTCTATGTCTTAGTGTGAGCATTGAAGATATGGCAAAACTACCTTTGGCCTAAGGAGTTGTCATACATACTGATCACGAGTCCTTCAAGCTTTTGAATGGAAAAGGGAAGCTGAATCGTAGACATGTGCGATGGGTAGAATTTATTGAGACATTGCCATACGTGATTCAGCATAAACAAGGTAAGGAAAACATGGTAGCTGATGCATTATCACATAGCTATTCTCTAATCTCTACACTTAGTTCAAATTTGCTTGGATTTGAATATAATAAGGAGTGTTATGCAAAAGATCCAGATTTTGCTAATGTGTTTAATGTATGTGAGAATACTACTTTTGGGAAGTTTTATAGGTATGAGGTTATTTATTTCATGAAAACAAGTTGTGTGTGTCTATGAGCTCTCAAAGAGAGTTAGTTGTGCGTGAGGCATATGGGGAGGCTTAATGAGGCATTTTGGTGTGTTAAAAACTTTAGCTATTCTAACTGAATATTCTTTTGGCCTCGTATGAAAAAGGATGTAAAGAGGGTTTGTGAGAAGTGTGTGATGTGTAGCCAAGCTAACTCTAAAGTTAAACTCCATGGCTTGTACACACCTTTACTTATTTCTAGTTCACCTTGGGTACATTTCCATGGATTTTATGTTGGGACTACCATGGACTAAGAAAGGGAGGGATTCCGTTTTTGTTGTTGTTGATAGGTTTTCAGTGATGGCACACTTCATTGCTTGCCATAGGATGGATAATGCCAACAACATTACGGACTTGTTCTTTTGAGAGATAGTACGTTTGCATGGAATGCCAAGGATTATCATATCTGATTGTGATACCAAGTTCTTAAACTACTTTTGGAAGACTTTATGGGGTAAGTTAGGAACTAAGTTGTTGTTTTCTACTACTTATCATCCACAAACTAATGGCCAAACCGAGGTAGTGAATCGAATTCTTTCTACTTTATTATGTGCTATTCTGAAAAAGAACATCAAGAATTAGGAAGAGCTGTTTGCCATATGTTGAATTTGCATATAATAGGACTATACATACTACTACTGTTTATTCACCATTTGAGATAGTTTATGATTTTAATCCTTTAACTCCATTGGATTTGATGCTTTTTCTTATTGATAAGTATTCTAGCTTAGATGGTGAGAAAAAAGCAAAATTGGTGAAGTCCTTGCATGAGAAGATGCGAAACACATTGAAAAGAAGAATGAGCAGTATGCAATAAATGCTAAGAAGGAGAGAAAGAAAGTTATTTTTGAACACGATAATTGGGTTTGGGTGCATATGCAAAAGGAGCATTTTCAGCTCAATGACTTTCCAAGTTGTTACCATGTGGAGATGGCCCTTTTCAAGTGGTTGTACGAGTCAATGATACATGCTTATAAGCTTGATTTACCGGTGAGTATGGAATTAGGGCTACTTTCAATGTTTTAGAACTATCTCCTTTTGATATAGATGTTGATGAAGATTCGAGGACGAATCCTTTTAAAGAGGGAGGGAATGATGGAAACCATGGAGCTAAATGGACGAGCAAGGTGGTGTCTACAAGAAAGGTCCAAGATGGCAAGTTTACAAGTCCAAGATTAGATCTATTACACATTAAATATGGTCTAATGATGCGAGGCTAGGGCTAAAAAGCTTAAAGAAGTTGTCCATTGGCTGATTCAAGAGTGTTGGGCAGAATGCACTTCCAAGGGCCCAAGAGAGCAATGTGGTGCCCTCTTAAGGGAGGAGGGAGACCCAAGACTTGCCAATCCAATCCAAGTCCAATATTGGACTCCTTAAATTATATTGGGCCTATTTTGTTATATCTAGCTTAATTATAACTAGAACTAATTAATTAAGTCAGATTTGGGCTCTATGTTTTAACCTTATTATTTGCATATGTTTTTTAAGACCATTAGGGTTTGTTTCTATTCTTCTTAGGGTGCAAGGAAAAGTAGAGTCCTTTTAGGGTTAGGAGTGGCGTGTTAGCTTATATAAAGGTTGGTTTAGCTCTATTTTAGACTTACATAGTAATTTTGAGAGTTAATAAATTTGAGAAGATTTTCTTCGTTTGTTCTTTTAAGAACTAAATCTGATTTATCAAGGATTGCAACCCTTATGGCATCTCCGAACTTATGATGGGGTGTGGCATTCTTCACTCCATTGCATTATAGCTTTGGTTCTTGCCTCTTTATAGGCAACGGGTCGATTTTCGCTTATTATAACCTAATTGGATGCGTTCTAGGGATTGTTTAGGGACAAAGGTCTTTGGCTCTCTCGTCTTTACATATGAGGTTCACATCATGAGGGACTATTACCTATTGTTTGATTATATCAATTAGTTAAATTATAGAGTTTTAAATGGGAATCAAAATTATTTGGTTCTGAAATATGGTGGATGATATTACTCATTCATAGTATAGCTAACCCAATAGTATTGTTCATAAACTATAAGGGAAAATGTTTAAATGGTAATATCATGATTATTGGGATACCTTATTAAATAGCTTATTCCCAATATGTATAATGGAGAGTTTGAAGGACACTTCATCATTATCTTAAAGGGTAGTAATCAACGACCATTTCAAGTTCTATTCCCCTAATGTATAAATAGCCCAATTTGGTAAAACACCGATCTAGCCCTTTATTGATTAGACCTCAATGTTAGCCCATATCGAAAGGTATAAGTATGTTATATTATAATACCCATTCATTAAAGTTATCCTCTATTATACAAGTGTAATATTGAGGGAGACTAGATATGGTATTTAAGTACATAGTTGATGCATACATACTTCTACCAATTCAATTAGTTAGTCCAAATTCATGGATTAAGGGTATAGCGTAATATTCCCAAACTAATTGGCCTATCAAGGAAGAGCCTTTCATCAACTATAATAGAATCAACTATGTGAATTAATGATCATATGTAATTAGCTAAATAGATACTAGATTAGAAATAGGAGTTTACCCTTATATTCAGAGGTATAGTTATCATGGCTAATCGAAGGTATAACTTCATTCGTTAACTATATTACATCCTTAATTACCTTATCATCATAATATGTATAGTTATCATTTCTACGTTAATTATAGAATGTATATGATCCCGATATAATATATTATGAGTATAATAAGTATTTTTACCAATAAGAATGAATATCATACCCAATTGTAGTTACATAGAGGATATTGGTGCAAAGATTATATTCTAAAATGATAGGACTACATTAGTATCCTATCCATGGTATCATATGTGACAACCCGATAATTTACTAGGGTATTGTAATCAATACCTATCAATAATATGATAGGTGATATTGAGTTCATAACTCTATGTGAGCATGAAACACATATCTATGGAGAATAAAGCATATAACTATTCACGCTTAAGCCTATTCTTATGAAATATTACCTTAATATAATAGTTATATTACACATGTTGAATGTATAGGTATAAGGTATTTTACTAAGTTGTAGGATTACTAGCTATAATGGTCAAGGCCTATAGTTTAAATTGGTATCTCTACTAAAATAATTATAGGCTTAAGTATATGGTTAAATTAACCAAATCAATATAGAAGCAAATTATTGGATAACCTATTAGATATAATATAGGTTAGGGATTATAATGAGCACCCTTAGAATTCATAAATTAGTATGTTAAGAGGATAATATACATCAACTTGCATAATATCATAAATTATAATGATCCCTATGTAGAAACATAGGGATGGCCTAACCTATAAATGGGAAAAACATATACTTAGTCATGGGCATACTCAATATAAGGATTATTATAAAATTTATCTGGGTTCATAGGGATATATATTATCGAGACTATAGTTATGATATTTACCATGGGCTACTAGGTGTAATCACTTTATATAACTCTAGTAAAGCCATAGAGTTATTATTGTTATAACTAAGGGATGATCCCACTTATATCCGACTAAATTATGGGACATAATATAAATACTTCACCATTGTAATGGGATATCCCCTCCTTACCACATGAACAACTATAGTTATAATAGCCCATGCCTTTTATCTATAATTTATGAAGGTATTACCATACTGGTCCATAATATACCAAAAGCATGTCTTTTAAATTGAGAAATAGACTAATACTAATATTCATTGGGGGGAATATATTTACGGATAACATGTATAACTATAGTAATATATATTTAAGCTATAGATTGTTGGGATATCCCCTAATGTATAAAATTCTCAGCACATGCCTCTTAGTTCTTATATTGAGATGATCATCCCCGAATACCATTCCATAATTAGCCTACCATATATATATATATATATATATATATATATATATATATATATATATATATATATTCCTAGCCCTAACCTGATGTTATAGCATTAATGATATGAACCTCACATATAAATATGAGTTTGTCACTAGATAAACCACAAGAATACACCCAATTAGGTTATAATAAGTGAAACACGACCCGTTTCCTATCGGGAGGCAAGATTGTTATAATGGAGTGAAGAATGCCACACCCTATGGAGGATGATAAGTTCAAAGATGCCACAAGGGTTGGAATACTTGATAAGTCAGATTTAGTTCTCAAAAGAACAAAGGAAGAAAATCCTCTCAAATTTATTAACTCTCAAAATTATTGTGTTCTTCTAAAAAAAAACTAAATAAGCCTTTAACTAGGCTAAACACGCCACTCCTAACCCTAGAAGGACTCTACATATCCTGGCCACCTAAGGAGAACAAAAACAAACCCTAATGAATTTAAAAGAATACGAAAATAATAGGACTTAAAACATTGAGTCCAAATTTGAGTTAATTAATTAGTTTTAATTATAATTAAGCTAGATATAACAAAAATAGGCCTAATATGATTTAAGGAGTCGAATCTTGGACTTGGATCAGATTGATAAGTCTTGGATCTCCCTTCTCTCTTATGATGATGCCACAATGCTCCTTGCCCTTGGAATTGCATTCTTCCCAACACTCTTGAATCAGCCCATGGAGAGCTTCTTTAAGTTTCTTAACCCTAGGTCACATCATTAGACCATCTTTATTGTGTAATGGATCAAATCTTGGACTTGTAAACTCGCCATCTTGGATCTCCCTTGGAGACGCCACCTTGTTGGCCAATTTGGCTCCTTGGTTTCCATTAATACAACCTTGACTTTTTTTATTCTTATCATTCCCACTTTCCTTAAAAGGATTCAACCTCAAATCTTCATCTTGATGCTCATCATACTCCCTCGATTGGAGAACTCTCATCCTCAAATCTTATAATGACAAAGTATCAAAAACATGTACCCAACCTGTAAAATACGAACAAATAATGTCCAAAACGATTCAGATTTGATTTTGTTGTCATTCTCTCCTTTGGATGGACTAATTCAATATATGGTATATTCTCTTGAACATCCATAATCTTCTCATTGTCTTCCTCCTTTTCCATAGCCACAACATTATCAAACTCGTCCTCTTTTGGCTCTTCTTATTATTTTGACAAATCTTCGATGAACATAGAGTCTTCTCGTTTAATACTCTCTAAATTCTCCTCAAGCACTAGTTTTATTAAATTAAGATTGAATTTGGATGCCTCGGCCTTAGGCTTGTAATCACCTTTGGTTAACTCTTTATTGATAGTAGCATAGTCATTGTTATGAATGAAAATTTAAGTGTTCTCAACACCCATAAAATCATCAGCAACAAAGCCATCGTTATGAATGAAATTTTGAGTGCTCTCGATTTTTTTTCCTCTCAATTTCTTATTTCAAGCTCATATGGTCCTCATAAACTTAGGTAAGAATGGAACAAGTGTTACTTTTCGTCCCCTCATTTCAAATGAATATCTATTGCTAAACTCATCATATGTCACTTTCCTAACAACTTGCCAAGGTTTTCTTAGCAAAATATGACCCACTCTTATAGGCACAACATCCCACAAAACCTCATCCTTGTATCTCCTAATAAAAAATGACATTATCACTTGTTTGTTTACCTCAACTTATCCACACTCATTTACCCATTGCAATGTATAAATTACGAGCAAATTCAATTTTTTGACTAACTCAAGACTAGCAACATTAACACAAACACCCCATCTATTATCAAACGACAAGCCTTAATATTGATGATATGACATTGGATATGAAAAATATTATGTCCCCGTGCCTCCTCCTCACTTTTCACTTACATGCTTAAGGCGCTCTTAATTACCAACGACTTACCATAAACATCAGTATCAACAATCACTTCACCCTCTCCCTTAGGATTTTTATCTTTTGACATGTTTAAAACCTACACAAAATTTGTTTGTAAAAGAATTCCTCACACATACTCCCTCATGTGTTTTCACTCAAATTGATGACACTCAATGCTCGTTTTTGCTCTCTTTTAGGCTTTTTCTTTAATATGTTCACACTCAAATTGATAACTCACTCATTTGGTTCTTTTGCAAACTAATCCAAACCACACAAGAACTAATCGATTACAAGTGACTCAATAACTTCACTTTCCAAGGATTAGAGTTCGGACATATTTGGAATAATGAATTGACAAACCAATTTAAATAAGAATTTTAAGTTTTCAAACACTAAGAATGATACTAGAACTGGCTTGAATTAAGTTTAAATAAGAAAATAACAAATGAGACACAACAAGACAAAACAAATCAGACTTCTTTTTATGTTTTTTTTTCTTTTTTAATTGGAATTGACTCAATTTGTAAACAAAATTACAAAGACATGATATAGAACAAAAGATAATGAAAAAAAACCTGATTTATACTGAAAAACGAAGTTAACTACAAATCAAACTTTTTTTCCTTTTTATTTCTCTTTATATATATAAAAGAATCAATTTATCAAGCAAAGGAACACTAGACTCAAATAAAAAAAGATATGGTAGAATAACAAGGAAGATGTAGCAAAGAAAACAAGACAAATGTGAAATAAAAGATGCAAGGACTATGGATAACCAACCTGACTTTGCACAACCTAGGCTCGATACCAACTAATGTGAACCCCATGTATAAAGATGAGAGATCCAAACACCTTTGTAGCTAGACAACCACAAGAACGCACCCACTTAGGTTATAATAAGTGAAACTCGACCTCGTTGCCTATAAGGAGGCAAGAACCGAAACTATGATGCAATGGAATGAAGAACGCCACACCCTATGGAGGATGATAAGCTTAGAGATGCCATAAGGGTTATAATCCTTGATAAGTCAGATTTAGTTCCTAAAAAAACAAAGGAAGAAAATCCTCTCAAATTTATTAACTCTTAAAATTATTGTCTCCCAAAACAAAACTAAATCAGCCTTTAAATAGGCTAAACATGCCACTTCTAACCCTAAAAGGACTCTACACATCCTTGCCAACTAAGAAGAACATAAACAAACCCTAATGGACTTGAAAGAATGCAAAAATAATAGCGCTTAAAACATTAAGCCCAAATCCGACTTAATTAATTAGTTCTAATTATAATTAAGTTAGATATAACAAAATAGACCTAATATAATTTAAGAAGCCCAATCTCAGACTTGGATCAGATTGACAAGTCTTGGATCCCCCTCTTCTCTTAAAATGGCGCCACATTGCTCCCTTAGGCCCTTGGAAGTGCATTCTGCCCAACACTCTTGAATCAGCCCATGGAGAGCTTCTTTAAGCTTCTTAGCCCTAGCCTACATCATTGGACCATCTTTAATGTGTAATGGATAAAATGTTAGACTTGCAAACTTACCATCTTGGATCTCCCATGGAGACGCCGCCTTGCTGGCCTATTTGGCTCCTTGGTTTCCATTAGTACAGCATTGACTTTCTTTATTTTCATCACTTTTACAACTCTAACTCACTCCTTTGGTTCTTCTACAAACTAATCCAAACCACACAAGAACTAACTAACTGCAAGTGACTCAACAACTTCACTTTCCAAGAATTGGATTTCGGATAGATTCGGAACAAGAAATTGACAAATCAATTTAAATAAGAATTTAAGTTTTTGAACACTAAGAATGATACTTGAACTGACTTGAATTGAATTTAAACAAGATAATAACAAATGAGACACAACAAGACAAAACAAATCAGACTTCTTTTTATGTTTTTTTCTTTTTTGAATTGGAATAGACCCAATTTAGAAATAAACTATAAAGACATGAAATGGAACAAAAGATAATGAAAAAATAAATTTATATTGAAAAATAAAGTTAACTATAAATAAGACTTTTTCCCTTTTTTTCTTTTATATAAGACTCAATTTATCAAGAAAAGGGACACGAGACTTAAATAAGAAAAGATATGGAAGAATAATTAGGAAGACACAACAAAGAAAATAAGACATATACGAAATAAAAGACACAAGGACTATGGATAACCAACCCGACTTTGGACAACCTAGGCTTCGATACTAACCGATGTGAACCCCACGTACAAAGACAAGAGACCCAAACACTTTTATTGCTAGATAAACCCCAAGAATACCTCCAACTAGGTTATAATAAATGAAACCCGACCCATTGCCTATAAGGAGGAAGGAACTGAAGCTATGTTGCAATAAAGTGAAGAATGCCACACCCGATGGAGGATGATAAGTTCAAAGACGTCATAAGGGTTGCAATCCTAGATAAGTCAGATTTAGTTCTCAAAAGAACAAAGGAAGAAAATTCTCTCAAATTTATTAACTCTTAAAATTATTGTGTTCTTCTAAAACAAAACTAAACCAGCCTTTAGATAGGCTAAACACGCCACTCCTAACCTTAAAAGGACTTTACACATCCTTATCACCTAAGGAAAACAAAAACAATCCCTAATGGATTTTTTTTTAAAAAAAATATAGGGCTTACAACATTGAGACCAAATCTGAGTTAATTAATTAATTCTAATTATAATTAAGCTAGATCTTACAAAAATAGGCCTAATATGATTTAAAGAGTCCAATCTTGGACTTGGATCAGATTGACGAGTCTTGAATCCCTCTCCTCTCTTAAGATGATGCCACAATGCTCCCTTGGCCCTTTGGAATTGCATTCTGCCCAAATTTCTTGAATCATCCCATGGAGAGCTTCTTTAAGCTTTTTAGACCTAGCTCACATCATTAGATCATCTTTATTATGTAATGGATCAAATCTTAGACTTGCAAACTCGGCATCTTAGATCTCCCTTGGAGACACAACCTTGCTTGCCAGTGCTCCTTGGTTTCCATTAATACAACCTTGATTTTCTTTATTCTCATCAATTAAAATAAGAGGGAGTTACATATCATATGGGAACCACTATAATTTCTCGAATAAGACCAAAATATTATAAAATAATTATACATAGCCGACGTCTATTAAAATAATGCTCAAAGAGTTGACCATTGTATACGAATATAAACCCTCCTCAAATTCCCTATGATGTGAACCCACCTAGCTCGATGGCTAGACAACCCACGAATTAGAAGGATTCCCAAAAAGCTAAATCAGATTAGAACGATATGGATGCCACACACTAGAAAGGGTAGAAAGGGAGTGATAAGTCACTTGAATGCCACAAGAATCGAATTAGACTCTTGATAAGTTCTAAAATTCAGTTCTAGAAAGAACTAAGGTGTGAATTTTCTCACAAAGGTTGATTTGATTCAAAGATTGATTCAACCCAAAAATAAATGGTGTTTTACATAACTAGGTGTTGGAAATTCAAAAAGACTAAGTTGATTAAAGTTACATAAGATCTAACAATCTAAAATATTGGATCCAACAAAGCTTTCAATAAGAAATAGAAGAAAACTCTTTGAATTCAGCATCTAGAATTTCGGCCCCAAAGCTTGATTTTGTTGACTTGAAAATAATGGTGACTTTGGCTTAGAAGTGGGCTGATTCTATAGTTGCCACTTAACAATCTTAGCCCAAAACATCAAGAAAAGAATGTTCGGCCAGATTGGACTATAAGTCTAAAACTTTTAACCCAATAGCATGGATCAGATTCACAAGGCCCAATTGATGTTCTTCAAGCCTAGTGATGGAGAGATCAACCCATTGATGTTGAATAAGGCCATTTAAGGTCTCATAAAACTTCTTGGCCCTAGCCCTTGTGATTAGGCCCAATGGCATGGCTAATGGATCAGCCTCCTTAAGCCCAATCCCATGGTTAGCCTCTTGATTAGCATTTGGATTCTCATCAACCTCTTGATTAGCGTTCAGATTCTCATCACCCTATTATGCCACTATGGACCAAGCTAAGGTTCATTATTGCTATATGTAATACCTATAAACAGGGCTAGGTCATAAACGGTACTTATAAATACTTGATGGCTCATTAGTGGTCAATCATATCGAGGGTATTATTTATGCCTATCATAATAGTTATTACTCGTGTCAAGGAGCTAGTATATGGATTTAAAGGTGATACTACAATTAAGATTAACCCTCTATCTAACGTTCATACCAACTAATTCTCTCAGCCAACTATCCCATAATTAAGGTTTATTATATGGGGACCATTAGTTATTCATCCGGCGATACACTCCCCATCAACTTTTATATCCTTTTGAGATTTAGTAAATATTTCATCACTATATTAAGATACCTTTAATAGGTTATTCCCATCCAAGTAGCATAGTTGGCTGAGTCAAATAAACTATTATACTTTTATCACTATAATATGGAGTATACTCCCCGTATTAGAATAAGCTATTGATGGAGAAGTCTTCTAACAAACCTAAGGTATTATATCCCTAGTTATCCCTTTTGGAAACGGATTATAGTGATAAAAGTGGTAATAACTCACATAAGATGGGTAATAGTGAGATTAATCTTGTGAGAGATAGGGAATTCATACGAATTAGGATAACATTATGGTGATAACTTATATACCAATTAGGGCCATTAACATAGTTTAGTTAAACATATGGATTATATAGAAAAATAGTCTATTCATATTCTTCTTTATGAGTTAACCCTAGCATGCCATACATATTATGTACTGACCTTAGTGACCAACCTAATAACTTACGCATGCCCTAATAGTTATTGATCGAATAGTACTTGGCTGATCTCTATTGACATATGTTTAAACTATGCATAGGTCCCTATTTCATATTAGAGGTAATTGAAGATATTTTAGTTAAAAGACTAAATCATAATTGTTTAAGGGCCCAATATGAGTTATGCCTTTGGCCCAATAAGAGACCTAATGTAAGCATCAACCATATCAACCATTTTATACACCTAATTAGCGTGGAGTTATTCATGGGGTTTATGGACACTAAGGGGAGTGAAACTTATATTTGTATTACTACTCATATAGTTAGGGTGAAGATTATATATACTAATTCGAGTACCAGTCCTATATTAACTATGGTCCAATCCTTTAGCCCATTAAGATTATAACCCGATCAATAAGGATAGTTTAAAGATGTGATTCTTTATGCTATTAATATCATATGCATCCGAGGGGCTATAATTAATGGGTATATAACTCTTAACTAGATAATACTAGAGAGTTATATATAAGTTTCTCTCCCCTTAGTGTCCATAATTCGCATGAATAACTCCACGCTAATTAGGTGTGTAAAATGGTTGCTATGGTTGATGCTTACATTAGGTCTCTTATTGGGCCTAATATGATTTAAGGTAAATCACTATAAATATATGTATTATAGAGTTTATCTTAGTATCCACACTAATTGGGTCCTCTTTTATGATACTAGCTATAAATGATTATGTCCTAAATTAAAACACCTAGTTAATGCATAAAGTGGATAAGATATATAATTTATGGAGTTTATCTTAGCCTCTTTACAAAGGGACCATGTACTAGTTATAGTTATCAATATTATGTTATAATTGATTAATATCCCAATTGATGTGAATCCACTTAGTTCGATGGCTAGAGAACCCACGAACAAGTTAAGCGAACCTTGGAAAGCCAAATCAGATCTAGAATGGTATAGATGCCACACTCTAGATAGGTAGAAGGGGAATGATAAGTTCTTATGAATGCCACAAGAATTGTTAGATTCTTGATAAGTTCTAAGGGCAATTCTTAAAAGAACTAAGGAGAGAATTCTCATAAAATATTTTAATTGATCAAAAGTTTATTAAAACAAAAATTACACGTAGTTTTTACCTAAATAAGCTGCTGAAAATTCAAAAAGACAAAGTTGAATTAAATTACATAAGATCTAACAATAAAATTTTTGAATCCAACAAAGCTTTGAAAAGTCTTCTTGAAATTGGAAGAAAGCTTCTTGGATTTAGCCGCCATTATTATGGACCAAAACTTGATGAATGTTGATTGGAAAATTAGGTGTAAAATGTTGACTTTGGAAAGGCTTGGAAATGGATTGATTTAGTAGCTTTGGCTCAATGTCAAGGAAAGAAGGTTCGGCCTGATTGGATTTCAAGTCTAAAAAATTCGGCCCAATAGCTTGGATAAGATGTACGAGGCCCATTTGATGGTCTTCAAGTCCATTGATGGAGAATTCCACCCAATAGCTTTGTTTATCATTAGGAAGCCCATGGCTTAATAAGCATGCATTCCTCTCACCCAAATGATAATTGAATCAAGCCATTTTGATCTAGGTTTAATTCTTGTCGTGGGCTCATTAATTTGAGCCCAAATACCAAGCTTTGACTCTTTTTAAAACCCATTTCCATGCAAATCAGCCCATGTGAATTTTGTGAAGCCCAAATTTCTTCATGGAGCAATCCATTTAATTCTACATAATTCTGACGCCCCAATGATCATAACATACCCCCACTCTTCAAAAAAATTTGTCCTCAAATCTTCACCTTTATGCTGAATTCATGCCTTGATAAATGAGTAGTTGAATCAGACCATCCAAATGTAATAAACTTTGAGCCATGAACATAATTGTCACAAAATGATGTTTTGAGACCAAAAATTGAAGGATGATAATCATGAATGAGAATAGCAGCAGCATGCCCTTTGTCTTCACCAATAACAACAACTCTCTTGCTAGAAGTCATAAAATTTTCGACACCAATAAAGTAAAAAACATGAACTTTATTTGTTGTATAGTCATTGTCAACACTAACCAAAACAACATCACAACTCTCAATTTCAACCAAACTAGCATCACAACTCTCAATTTCAACAAAACTAGCATCACCTTTCGTTAACTTTTTATTAGCAGTAGCATAGTCATCATTATGACTAAAATTTTGAGTTCTCTTAACACCCACAAGTCAGCTTCATTAATATTTTCTTTGGCAACAACAACTTCAAAATTATCGGATGTCAAATCTTCATCTTGGCGTTAGAATTTTTCAACGAAGGTTTAACCACATCAACGTCCATGTTGACACTATTTTCTTTGGAATTTGCAACTTCAATTGCCTCATTTTGTCACTAGAGTGATTCTTCTTCACAAAGTTTAATCATTCATCTCATAGTTTGAGTTCAATTTGGAGAGCCTCTAATGGATCCTTTGGCATTGGTCATTCTATATCTCATATTTCTAGTTGTCACAAATCACGTCAAATTTGCTTTTTGGGATATGATGATGAAGACATGATTTTTTTAATACCCAAAGAAGTATGAATTCGGGTAGTTTAAACAATAAGAATACAAACTAAATTTTAGAGCTATTGATTTGAAACACACAAAACTGACTCTTCTTCATAGAATATTGATTTTTTTTAATTAGTGATCAGAACCAATTTAGCACTCAAAATTAGGAAAAATAAAAAAAAATTGTAGAATGAATAACAAAAAATTAACGAAAATGACATATTAATGAAATTGATGAGTTTGGCTACTGAATTGAAATACACAATTGATTCTTTTTTCTTCTTTTTGGTAGCCCTAGGACGTTTTCACTGTAGGGCTATGACGTCTATTAGATTTGGAACAAGAAGAAAATTTCAAAATTGGAAAAGAAGATGACGAGACACGATTAAGACCCACTAGATAGAAACAAAACAAAATCAGACCTCTTTTTCTTTTTTTCTTTCTTGAATTGGAACTGACTCAATTTGGACTAAAACGAAACTACAAAGAGTCAAAATAGAACAAGAGATAACAAAAAAAGAACTTGATTTAGAGCCAAGCTCTAATACCAATTGATGTGAGCCTACCTAGCTCGATGGCTAGAAAACCCATGAATAAGTTGAACGAACCCCAAAAAACCAAATCAGATCTAAAAGGGTATGGACGCCACACTCCAAATAGGTAGAAGGGAAGTGATAATTCATTACGAACGCCGCAAGAATTGTTAGATTCTTGATAAATTCTAAGGGTAGTTCTTAAAAGAACTAAGGAGAGAATTCTCATAACATATTTTAATTGATCAAAAGTTGATTAAAACAAAAATTACATGAATTTTTTTACCTAAATAAGCTGCTAGAAATTCAAAAAGACAAAGTTGAATTAAATTACATAAGATCTAACAATAAAAAATTTTGAATCCAACAAAGCTTTGAAAAGTCTTCTTGAAATTGGAAGAAAGCTCCTTGGATTCAGTAGCCATTATTATGGACCAAAACTTGATGAATGTTGACTAGAAAATTAGGTGTGAAATGTTGACTTTGGAAAGGCTTGGAAATGGATTGATTTAGTAGCTTCCCAAAATGTCAAGGAAAGATGGTTCGACCTGATAGGATTTCAAGTCTGAAATATTCGGCCTAATAGCTTGGATAAAATGCAAAGGCCCATTTGATGGTCTTCAAGTCCATTGATGGAGAATTCCACCCAATAGCTTTATTTATCATTAGGAAGCCCATGGCTTAATCAACATGCATTCCTCCGGCCTAAATTATAATTGAATCGGCCCATTTTGATCCAGGTTTAATTCTTGCTATAAACTCATTAATTTGAGCCCAAATACCAAGCTTTGACCCTTTTTAAAACCCATTTCCATACAAATCAGCCCATGTGAATTTTGTGAAGCCCAAATTTCTTCATGGAGTAATCCATTTAATTCTGCATAATTCTGACTCCCCCCCCCCCCCCATGATCATATCATCAACCCAATCTTAACCTCATTCTACATATCTAATAGCTATATCAATAAGAATAAATCCGGTTATAAGGACTAATGATCGAATTGGATAACCTTTCTTTTATTTTGATAATATATTCTCTCCATTATAAGGGCTGGTTACAATATTATACCTAGGTTATAAATATACCTTTTAAACATATAGCTATTCGAATAAGGGTGTGCCCATGAGAAATTACAATGTGTTTTTATTTGGTCATTGATGGTCTAGTATAGTTTATGCATAAATTGGATGACCAATTATACCTCAATATTTTACGTAGGGTATTACCAATATAATCTTAATGTATATCCCTAATATTATTCTCCTTAGATAATACTAATACCCTTTTGATTTTTGTTCTATTGTGATAAATCACTAATAGTATTACTCATGAGTAATACCCTAAGGATGGTTTGATAACAACTATGAAATGCCTATTGGTGGATAAACCCTATTCTTAATGATGGTAACTAAACTAGGCATATCATTACTCCCTAAGGATTGTTATGATTATCTCGTACGAGTTGTTATGATGAAGAAGGTACACAATCCACATGGATAAGATCGATTTTCTCCATCTTATAAGTATACTAAAAGATATATGAACCTTTAAAGTACTTTTATTAAAATGGGAGAAGATAAGGTCCCTTACCAAGATAGGTCATTAGGTCCCTTTGTGATAATGGCTTGGGAGGTACATTTTCTTATCACTTGATAATTAAAGGTGATCTATAAGATTATTGGACCTTTTATGTTATTGATATTACCATACTATGTATAATATAATAATAGGATTACTAGAGGTGGAATCGAGTCCTATTCTCAACCTAATTAAATGATATGTTGTGAGAGTTACTCTAAGGGGACCATAAGGGTAATTTCTTTTAAATAGTGTTAGGTACTTCATATATATCCACTTTCCAATGATATGTACTCCCTATCAACTCATTGTATTAGTATACATCATGGTCATAGGGATAAGGTTTTATCATTAATGAGGTAATCAACATAAATATATTACCCAAAGGTATATATGGGATATGACTTTTATAAGAGGTTAATATATTACCCAAGGGTATATATGGGATAATGTACTCTAATAAACTATAATCGTCTCCTCCATTTAGTATTAATAGATTATGTCTTTAACTATCAGTATAAGCATATGATACTAGGAGATTAGGTATAGAAGATTAGACATTCTAGGCCATATTATAAATCCTTGTTATAGTTAACCATTTATACATTTTATTAATAGTCACTCCCCCTTGATTCTCTCCTTAATAGAGATTAAAAACTCATATTTCCCTTAATTTAATGTCTCCTTAATTGAGTTCAAATAACCAATAGATATTAATGGTTAACTATAATAGACTAAGAACATATTCACTAATGTATCATAAGTGAACATTCTACTATTATGTCCCTCTTAATCTTGGCATATTATAATCTTAAGTGTAACATGAGATATTAAACATTTAGTACGTTATTCAATTAATATCTGGGATAGCTAATAATATACCATGCTAATATAGGAAGCAAGTATGTTTAATAGAAGATAATGAATAGGTACACCTATTGATAGTTTTATTTATGTAAACGTTAATATATTGGATCACACAACGAGATGGTATCCATAACGTGATAACTACCTTTATGACCATTAGTTCTCGAATAATAGGTTAATTATACATAGATATTAGGCCATACTAATACTATTGAATAATTAATGGGTATTTTATGTTCGTTATATTTCGGATATGCTTTGATATTAATTCATAATATCGAGTTAGTATAAAATATATAGTATATTTACTTATCATAGTATAATACCTTCTTAGGGTAACTATATGGGCTAGTAATCTTGTCTCATATAACCCCTAATTTACAAGATAATTATGACCAAATAATCAATTATAAATGAGTTTAATCCCTTAATTCTCATGATAAGGCTGATATAGCCCGACCTATAAGGAAAGCTAAATTAGTTATTTAACTTAATCTTATATTAATAAAGTAATGCCAATATACTACAGTCATCCTATATTAATATCCCTATTAGTGTTCACATAATCGGTAACCTTCCAATATAACTAGTCGACACATTTTATCACCATTAGTTATTAGGTGACAGGCTATAATGGTGTACTATATTATACTATAATTAACCTTGTAGTTAGGTACCAATCCTGTAGATAAGGTTTCCGATTGGTCCATCTAAGAGGTTAATAGGAATTAATCTTCCCGGAGATGACTCAATATACCAGGATGTTCCCATAATACTATCTACTAACTATAGGATTACTAGAGATAGTGTGGACCTAATATTCTAGTGCCTATCATCCTTCAAATATATATAATTTCAATTAGGCCTCGAGCATTATAGCTAGTAATTCTACAACTTAGTAAAATACCCTATACCCCTAAATTCAACATGTGTAACATATCTATTATATTAAGGTAATATTTCATAAGAATAGTATAATTATCCCCAATAGAGAATTGCCCATTAATATGATAGGTGGTAAAAGAATAAACTAATGTTGGTAGGATGAAGATCATTACAAATATTAGGAATTCGTTCGTAGTATGGTTACCTTAATTAGGATAAGGTAATTAGTTAACTCACATTGGCATAGAGAGTACATTTTAATATAATAACCTCCTCCTACCACCATTATTTTATTCTCCCATTGGCGTTGATCTATATTAATGGTCATCAAAGTAACTTAGAGTGATCCATTACATAATGGTATCTTAATTAAGGTTGAGAAAATGGTTCGGTTAACCGAAAATCGAATACAATCGAACCAAATTATCGAATATGGTTTGGTTTTGAATTTTAAATTTTACAATTTATAACCAAATTGATAAATCAAAATTTATTTCCGTTCGTTCGAGTGTTTTATAAAAAAAATCAATTCAAATCAAAAACTCGAGAAAATCGTAAAATTCCTAATCTATTTCTAATTTCTAAATCCCTAACTCGGTAACCCTAAGACCTAAGTGACGGACTCACTTCGGTCTCATCTCTCACTCTCTCTTTCGACTTTCTTCGGAATCTTAACACCGAAACTCACTTCTTCGGTTCTTCTCATTGTCTCACTAGCGTCACTACTCACTACTTTTGTCTTCTTCCCAAACCTCCTCGGCTCCTTTGGCTTCATTCCCTTCTTCTCCACTCCGGTCGGTCCTCCAAGCTCTACCACTCTAGTTTGCTCACTCGTCACCCCTCGAAGTCGAAGTCATAACCCGGTAACCCTTGTCATCTTTCTTCGATCTCATGGAGTTACCGTGATCCTCATTAGTCACTACCCTCCTCCTCGACTCGTCCTACTTAGGTCGCCTCAATTGCTCTTGCCGGTTGCCTCTTCATATCTTCCTCTTCTCGTGAGCTATCCCGGTCTCCCAAGGTCGGTCTCTTTTATTATTTTTAATTTTTGATTTTACTAAAAATAATAATGTATTGGAAAAAGAATGTATGGGTTGAATTCTTAACAACTTGTCTATATGGAAGTCCATTTTGTTTTCCCCGATTTCCTATCATGTGGAGTGTGGTGAATGCTTGATTGGTGGTCTCTGTTGTGTTGATGAGTTTGTTTGTTGTTGAATGTACGGGTCTCCGATTTTTGGCTTCATCCTTGAGTTAAATTATTGATATCTTGATCTTGTAACCCAAGTAAAATATCCGGCTTCATACATGCTACTATAGCATTACTTTGCTTAGGAACTATAACAACAAGTATAGCATTGGATGAGGCAATGATAGTGCCTCATGTTGCCTGCTCCATCTTGGAATCTAGTTTGGATCATTATCATAATTATCGACTCTACATCTATATATATTCAACCACATGTATCTTAAAATTATTCAACCTAATATTTCCTTTTCACTTGAATTTTAGGCCCTTGCCTTTTTAGTGCTTTCTTGCATAATTTCACTCTAGTGCATGACATGTGTCCGGTTCTACTCTACCTAGTGCCTTCTAGTGCTTTTTCCTTCTGCCTCATGTAGATGAAGTAATGGAACCATTTGGGTTTCTATGTTCATGAAACTATGCCACGGAGAAATCTCTTGCTGCTAGATGCACAAACCATTTATCTTCTGTCACTTTTGTTTTGTCGTATGGTTTCCATGACTTAATCTACAAATATGATGTGTATAAGGGGGAAAATCTCTTGCTGCCATGATAGTGATGCAGCATGTTCGTAGCTTGGCACTCGGTTACAAGAAAATTAAGGATCACCCGAGATTTGAATGTTGATAACAAATTTGCATGTGAGATTTTTTCGTGCTTCGTTGCATTCTCTTGGAGACTTGTGTTGTGACAAAATTGTTTGGGACTTTATCCGTGCTTTCTCCCTCATGCTTGCCTTGCGAGGATTTATGTTTAGGTTATTTGTCCATGTCGGTGTTGAATTCTTTGACACATGGATGGATCATCTTATTTGAATTAGTTTGGTTGATGCATTACCGAGATTATGAGAATTGGCACGTTGGTTTTTACGATTTCCGAGTGTTGTTGTGTTCCAAGTGTATTTAGAGTTGCCTATATGAAGCCTATGTATGACACTACCATACCATTGCGGCTCCGGACCTTTCGTTTGTTTTTTTTTCGATTAAGGTTCGAAAGGTATGGTTGTTCAATAAAATTATAACTCGCATGATTTTGCTATCTTTGCTTGCTTTTTCTTTTTCGAAATTGCTCTTGCTTCCAACCTTTTTCTTGTTTTACGAGATTACCTTTTTATTATTTTTATAACTATGGAAGCAAGAGTTTGTAGTATGAATATGATACTGTTTTTGAGTTTTGAATTGCAAACTAGGAATGCTTAATTAGATACACTAGTTATATATATATATATATAGCATCAAAAGTTCGGTTAAAACCAAATTATTTCGTTACCGAACCAAAATAATTTGGTTACAAACCGAATTAACCAAATTAATTTTGGTTCGGTTTTGGTTTTCATTTTTTCTAATTCGATTAATCGAAAATCCAGTTGAATTAAGCTTAACCGAACCGTTTAACCTTTTGCTCACCCCTAATCTTAATTAGCCAATAACTTAATTATAATATAGGAATATTAATCCTTTATTATAATGGTCATAGATCATTAGGGACCTTATTATATGAACGTATTGCTAAATCCATACATATTATATTATATGGAGATATTATCCTTTAATCTAATTTAGTGGTCTACCTATAATTATTGGCCTATATTCACAAAGGGATTCGCTATATTTCTATCACCCCAACATCAAACTAAGGTTAACTACAATTAGTTAATACGTGATCATATAAAGAGGACTATTGGCACCTATTTTAATTATAGCCAAAATATACCCCTAAATACCAATATCCAGGTATTTTCAGTACAAATGACTATTCATCTACTATTTTCTTAGGATAAAAAATAAGTGAATTTGATATTACTAAGGGAATATAAAACCACTAAATTAGTTTAAGACTCCCTAATGATAGACTAAATATCCAACCTATCAAAATAGATTATCCCAACTAGTGATGGATATTCATGATAATAGTTTATTACTATGATCTAATGTGGTACTTATGACTCACAATTATCCCTATGACCATAAAATAATTTTGGAGAGATAGATAACATAACAATATTACCTACAAATTAAATATTTAATCTCTATTATATAAAATTATTCGGTATATTAATATTGTAGATCAATCTAGGGCAAAATATGAAACACTAAGTATTTCGAGCTATTTTAATTATCATGAATATCCATTACTAGTTGGGCCATATAGTTTCCTATTTTTCCTTGATTTATAATAGTACAAATGCATGCATAGAGCAATGAAATGGTCAAATATTTTATATCCAATAGTATGGATAATTGGGTTAACCATATCGATATTTAGCCTAATATTATAAATTGACTACACTATGTATGTGTTTGTACTATTATAAATTAGGTGAATTATATTCATATAGAAAGGTTGAGTGGACTCATTTAGCATTATGAATAATTAGATATTATTATCAAGAGAATGGAAGGTGAATAATCTAGTCATACCCTCCATGGAACAATCCGGTCATACAACTGTTTACACTAATAAGTGTTATATTAACCCTAACTACTATATCATAAATACCATATAATGCCCTATTTATCGAACCACTTTGTTTTAGCTAATATAGTCCATATCTTATAGTATTACCTATTTTGGCCCACTAGTTAATCACATAAGTATATAGCCTAATATATTCCTTTTGACATTCACTCCAACCTTTATATATGGACTATTAGCGTATTACCTTAGATATAAGGTTAGGGGACCATCTTATAATAGACGAACCCTAATAGTAATATATAATTGGTGTAGGCTATTTAACAAGGTATATCCTCTTCTTGATTAAGGGTTTCTATATTTACCCTACTTTAACCCATATAATTCAAGCCCTTATATTAAGCTCAACATGACTATTTTAACAATCTTGATCTAAAGATAGATATGAAATATTTTCCATTATAGGATGGATTATTGATGAATTTATTAGAGACATAAATTATTGTTAATAATTATGATTAATCTAAAGATAGTTTGATATTTTCTCCATTAGTAATCAACCTAATAGTCAATCTTTAAGAGTATATTAAATATATGATGGCATTAATAGAATGTGATTACTTTATTCATATGAGGATAAATTAGAAAACATTATAGTTGATGACAATCGATGATTTAAGTTACTTCTTAAAGATTGACTATTAGGTTGAATGGGCGTAATCAAGATAACCCTTGGTAAACAACCAAATTGATAATCCCTAGTTAGAGAGGTTAAGCCCTTACGATATATATAGTATGTTCATTTTAGGACATAGGGTTAACCCCATTGGTATCAAATGTGGCTTTTGATGATGTGGCCAAAAATATAACTGATTTTACATATAATGGATAGCTAGGGAGAGGAACAATCTTGATCTAAAGATAGGTATGAAATATTTCCCATTATAGGATGGATTATTGATGAATTTATTAGAGACATAAATTATTGTTAATAAGTGCAATGTCCATCTAAGTGCAATTATAAGTCCTATTAAGGGGGAATGTGATCTGAGGGCCTATAATCTCCTATAATGGCTAACTAAATTAGGCCTATATAGTTTTATTCAACTATAGTTATATCTTTATAACAATCATGCCATGAGCTATCTTATTTCTCGCCCTCTCTCTCACTTCTAATCTCTCTAGTTTGATAATTATAAAGTGATCAACTTATCACAATAATGAGTCCAATTATTCAACAAACATGTTTATAGGCCTTAAAAGATATTTGGATAGAGTAGGTCAATAATCCATATACCCTACTATTGGTATATTATTTATGAACCTACTATCGATTATGATATATCCGGGTGATGACAATTTGCCATCATGGTATTATCAACCCCTATAGAGATATATAATGTTAGAGGTTCAAATATAAATAGGAAGTTGGGAGAAACTATATCGGACGTAGTTATTAAAGGTTGGAGTGAACATAGCCATGATAATTTTATTAATGTATAGTTATCACATTACGTGTGTTTATATCCCTCTATATTGAAAGATGGTGTACTTTATCCCGAACAAGCCACATAAATTAATAGTCATGAGGGAGGGTAAATTATGTTGTAAGTAAAATTCCCATGATGTTACACCACCTTTGCCATAGATGTGGGGGAAAGTATATCTCCTCTTAGAGGGTAATTTGTTACTGATCTCAAAGGGTGGTTAACATTACTTATTTTAGCCCAATAGTATAGCTTATATCATGGATGATATAAATTCTTTCCTAACATTACTTATTTTAGCCCAATCAAATAAGTAAATATATAACCCTATCCTAATAATAATATTATGTTTGTTCCCCCATAATAGAATAGGGAGAATATCAATATAATTTTAAAGGTAATATGTGGGTGGTCTTATAGGGTTATATATTGGGAAACTATCAATATTAAATATGATGACCTATTTGGAACATGATGGGCCTAAAACTAGCCTAATATGGATAGGTAATATTTTACTATGTCCATGATTATTTTGACCTCTTTTTGATTAATGATTATCCTACATAGTTAATAGAACACTTGGTGTCCCTATATTATAATATCGGGAGGGTTATTTGCCCCACTACTAATAAAAGATATTATCAAATAGGAAACTATTTATAAGTTTCATATAACCATAGATATTAACGAGTTGTAGTGAATTAATATAAAATGGTCACTTTGTGGATATGAGTGTCAATTAATAAGTTATAAACTTACGATTATAACTCTCATTGAAGAGAATGTACTTCTTAGTAAGGAATCGAAATATTGGTAGCTTATAATTAAATAGTAAATATATAATTATGCTTGTTAGATTAAGTAGCAATGATAATTACAAGAACAGTTTCCTAACATTAATGAATATGAGCTTATAACATCTATGATATGTGGATATTCTCTAGAAATTCAGCTAATATAATGACCCTTCTCCCTCTTAACATATTAAGCTACCAATATTTCGAATGTTATTATATCTCATATGTTTTCGCTCACTATTATCCTCTAACGAATAATAGTCAATGGAAACATACGAGATATAATCACCCAACATTATATGGTGATATATCTCCTTATTGATATTATAGAAAGGATAAGTACTCCTCGTATTAATAACATTAAAGGAGATTATTGTCTATCAATCCCTCTTTAATATTGGCCCTATAGGTATAATATCAATAACATTATGCCCAATATTAAGTATTAACTATAGGTCTCCAATAGTAATATAGTTTCCATCATTTCATAGGGACCCTAAGGGGCAGAATGAACTTCTAAAGGCCCAAGGAAGCAATGTGGCGCCATCTTAAGAGAGGAGGGGAATCAAAGACTTGTCAATTTGATCCAAGTCCAAGATTAGACTCCTTAAATCATATCGGACCTATTTTGTTATAGCTAGCTTAAATTATGATTAGACTAATTAATTAAGTTAGATTTGGGCTCTATGTTTTAAGCCCTAGTATTTACATATGTTTTTAAGTCCATTAGGGTTTATTTCTATTCTCCTTAGGTGGCAAGGATGAGTAGAGTCCTTTTAGGGTTAGTAGTGGCATTTTTAGCTCTGTTTAAAGGTTGGTTTAGTTTTGTTTTAAGAAGATAATAATTTTAAGAGTTAATAAATTTGAGAGAATTTTCTTCCTTTGTTCTTTTGAGAACTAAATCTGACTTATCAAGGATTACAACCTTTGTAATGTCTTTGAACATATCATCCTCCATAGGGTGTGGCGTTCTTCACTCTATTGTAATATAGCTTCGATTCTCGCCTCTTTATAAGCAATGGGTTGGGTTTCGCATATTATAACTAGATTGGGTACATTCTTGGGGTTGTCTAGTGACAAAGGTTTTTGGGTCTCTTATCTTTATGCATGGGGAACATCAATTGGTATTAGAGCCTAGGTTATGCAAAGTTAGGTTGGTTATCCATATTCCTTGTGTCTTTTATTTCTTATTTGTCTTGTTTTCTTTATTATGTCTTGTTATTGTGCCATATCTTTTCTTGTTTGAGTCTCGTCCTTTGCTTGATAAATTGAGTCTTATATATATAAAAAACAGAGAGAGAAAAAAGGAAAAAAGTCTGATTTGTAGTTAATTTTGTTTTTTAATATAAATTAGGTTCTTTTCATTATCTTTTGTTCTATTTCGTGTCTTTGTAGCTTTGTTTCCAAATTGAGTCAGTTCTAATTCAAGAAAAAAAAAACATAAAAAGACATCTGATTCATTTTGTCTCATGTGTCTCATTTGTTATTGTCTTGTTTAAATTCAATTCACGTCAATTCTAGTATCATTCTTAGTGTTTGAAAGCTTAAAATTCTTATTTGAATTGGTTTATCAATTCCTTGTTCCAAATCTGTTCGAAATCCAATTCTTGGAAAGTGAAGTTGTTGAGTCACTTGCAATCGATTAGTTCTTGTGTTGTTTGGATTAGTTTGCAGAAGAAGCAAAGGAGTGAGTTAGAGTGGTAAAGGTTGGAGAGTGTGAACATATTAAAGAAAAAACCTAAAAGAGAGCAAACACCGAGCGTTGAGTGTCATGAATTTGAGTGAAAACACGTGAGGGAGTGTGTGGGGAATTTTTATTACTAACAACTTTTGTATAGGTTTTAAACATGTCAAATGATAAAAATCCTAAGGAAGAGGGTGAAATGATTATTGATAATGATGTTTGTGGTAAGTCATTGGTAATTACACACTCTTTAAGCACACAAGTGAAAAGTGAGGAGGAGGCACAGAGAGATAATATTTTCACATCCAATGTCATGTCATCAATAGTAAGGTCTGTCATTTGATAATAAATGGGAGTGCCTATGTCAATGTTACTAGTCCCGAGTTAGTTGAAAAATTGAGTTTGCCTATAATTGAACATCCTAGACCATATAAGGATGAGGTTAAGCCAATATTAGCCCAATCACTAATATAATTTCTCCTTAAGTATATCTAAAATGGTCTATTATTGGATAAATTAGGATAAATAGGAAAACATTGTAAATGGGATATTAATATCATGGGGCTATAATATTAGGTTATCTATATATTAATGTTAATGCAAAAATTTAGAAATTAATATGGGAGAGGCTAAGGCCCATCTCATAGAAAGCGTCCTCCGAATCATTATCCATAATGTTACAGCTTTAGTATAATCATATCCATGTTTTGATTTAGATAGGTTGATGTTAAAAAAACACTAGTGACATAATACAACCCTATATATCATTAACAAGGAAACTAAATATGAAACACCATAATATTAGAGGAAATATGACTCTCCCACTTATATCATTAACAATATAGTTAATGTTATACATATTCTCTATTTTAAGTAGCTATGGACTTATATTGCCTATTATAATGATGGTGTTTTCAAAGACAATGATCAAGGCCTTTCTTTTAGTCAAATAAGATTTTAAAATAAAGTATAGGGAGATACTACTATATTTAACAAGATATAGAAATAAGGTCTAAGACTATCTAAATTGATTCTAATATGATTATCATGTTAAATAATGTTTGATATATAGATTTGGTATATCAAAGGTATAAACCATTATATGATTTTGACGTTAATAAGTTTATCATAGCTAGAATTGAGGAAAATGATGAGATAACATCAACCAAGTTATAGAGAGGATCCCTATAAATAGTGTTGAGTCACCATAAGATGGAGCATATAATAGACATAAAAAATATTGGTACAATCTATTGACCATCACTCCCATTCTAAAGTATTAGGGATACGCACGTTGATAACTCAATATGGGAATCAAATAATTTCGATAAGATTGGCCGAAAAGATAGTTCATGACTATTAAGTAGATAATAGTTTAACTGATATAAACTATAAGGATTACTCCTCGATTAGGATGATAGATTTGGCATAAATAAAATACATGTGAATGATAGGATTCTTCAAGCAAGAGCTATCTTTACCTCGAAGGTATAGAGATTAGCCAAATTAAATAGTATGGTGACTCAACATTAATTATTTAATGTGTATAATGATTATAATGAAGGGTAGTCTAGAGAAGGGCCAATTGGTTAAGGACCATTATATTCTCCGCATAGGATTATTATTTATAATTACTATATATTAAGGTTAGATAAGAGTATAGATGATTATTTGGACCTAAGATGTTATAATATGTTATTAGTTTACTAATTGGTTCGAGTAAAGCATGAATAATAAACAACTATTATTAAAGGAACTTCGATGTACTCATTATATCAATAATCAATTTAACTATTTATATAAACTTAACCGATTAGATATACTTAATGGTCCTTGATAAAGTATATCAAGTAATGGCTTGATAATAAAATAGGATAACTATTCCGATGATTAATAAATAGTTAAGATAATTATGCCTAATATGGGTTATGCCCGAGGACCATATGAAGAAAGGCACCCTATATTTAACCCTAAACGAATTTATAAGCCATATAATTATATTAATTGAGTGGTCAATTATACCAATGTCTTTTATAGGTAATATTGGTCCTTTATGACCCAATCTCCTTATGATTAGATATAAAATTATTCCTTTGTGTAATATTATGCCATCAATCTCTAATATAACTATGATCCGAGTAAACAAGGAATATGTTAGGACCTAAATTTGGTAAGTTACGGCACTTAAACCCATGTATTTAATATATGATGACATTAACACATATTGCACTAAGGCTATTCCATGACAGAGCATATAATTATAATATGTAATACCCGCTATTATATTATATGTCTATTAACCTAAGATATTCCCATAAGCCCACTATGGTTATTACCCATCTTATGTCGGTTATTATATAGTTTAATGTATGTGTTAGTCCATTATACCAATTAAATAGATATAATACCATCGCTAAAGTGGCATATTATACCTAACATATTAATATTAGAAGGACTCATCATATATAAATCCTTATCACTATGAGATAGTAGAATTTGGGTATAGGAAAAGCACCAACCTATACATAAATAGTTATATATCATTAATAATGTACCATAAATCTATCCCACTTATACATTATCATTCTCCAATGATATAAGAATAGTATACCCCATTTATGGTCATAAATCATAAAATAATTATAGTAATCCCTATAATGTCATTAGATATCATCACTTTATATAAGATATTCTCTAGTCCTATCAACTGATATATAACTATTTATGTATAGGTAGGGAAGTTATAAATAGATGATCTTTATATATCATTATAACCTATGATCCCAAGGAACATGACTAATGGGATAAGAGGTTAATGATTAAGCATTATATAAAATAACTATTTATGTAGGGTATTTAAATAAGAACTAAGAGGCATGTTCCTTGGGATAACAATTTAGTCATGTTCCTTGGACTATTAGCTTAACCTCAAAATATGTAATCATATTATGTGTATATTATGGTTAATAGTGTTATCCTAATTAATCTCCATGTTCAAACATATTAGGAGATCAATCCCTAACTATTAGGATATGCCCTTACTGCTAATAGTTCTAATTGACCCATTCTTTGTGTATTTTTCTATAGAATCATATTATAGGGTTACTCCAACCTCTATATTATGCCTCTTTTAGAGGACAATGATAATATTAACATGAGAAATCAGGAGACAATATTGCTATCTTATCTCTTTAAGATTACCATAGGATCATAGTTAGACTACACTTTGTAATAAACTAAATCATGTGTACTTTGGAAACGGATGTGTCTTATTAGCACAACTTACCGAAATATCCATAGAGAGTTGTAACTAAACTAGGCATATCATTACTCCATAAATGATATTGGAGTGGGTCTACTTGGGAAATACCACATAATGCACCTGATAGTTATATCATCCATACAATGGTACTTTTAACTAGGTGTGAATTATTAGAATGTAAGCAAAATGTACATCTATACTTTATGAATGTATGATGATACCCATTAGATACAAGGATGAATAACGGTATTATTCCCATGATTAATAAATTATTTATCTTTATTTGATAAATATCGATTCATGATTAGGTTGTGCTAATAGGTCATCCTTACTCATACCCTAAGGTTGTGATAGGGCCATAAAACTCATGTCAACTATCCTAGGATAATACCATGGGTCCTAGTATAATCTTATTTGATGGAGGCTTAAACAGGTTATATCAATATTTAACTTGTATTTTACTGATTTTACTTGGACCGTAATAGAGCTATAATATAATTATGAAATTAACGAGTCCAAGTGATTAGCTAGTTATAGGGCCATAATTATTAGCGATATTGTATTAAATGTCCCCATTACTAATATAATAACCCAAATACAAATATTAGTTGTGATGGTCAATGATTTAGTCTCTATTATTTGGCTAATATTTGAATAATCATTAGGATATATATAATATATTAATCGATATGTCCATTAATATGGATAGTGGATGGAACATTATACCCTTAATTTATATAGGGTAGCCATGAAATCGAACCATCAAATTAACCATATTTTCATGATCTTTCCATATTGTTATTATATCACTTGTTTAGCTTGATATTTATACTATAATTGGTGTTTTTTTGTGAATAGGGTTATCAACATGTACATAAAGATATTAACAAAGATTAAGAGGTCAAAACCTTTTATATCATTTTTTTAACTCTAATTAGCTAACCTTAATTATCATAATACAGCCCACATTCCATTAATGGTTAAGATTTCCTTTGATTTATTCTTATTTAGGGTTGTAAATATCCTATGATACTATAAAATGCATAGGGGATACATATAGGTAAACTATAATACTATCCGATTCTTAATAAGGGAGGGTACCTATAGCTTCACTATTGGGAGTAATGGTAAGGCATACTCAATTAATGAACCTTAATTGTAACCCCTATCAACATTAACATTCTACCATTATATTGGCTCAATCTTATGATAATTTACTAGTTGATGAATCATTATAGGCATAATAATCATATAACAGTTGTCTATAGGAAAACGTAAGTTGGCTAGGATCATCCATCCTGGTTCAACCTATGCTATATTTGGTTATCCTAGGATACCTTTCTTCGAGAGGAGAATATATGAATAACTAATGGTCCCCATATTATAAATAGGTTCTCTAATCACTATACAAGGATGGGACACGATAATTGATCCTATATAAGTTTGAAGATATCCTTCGATAATATTTAGGATAAAATACTAAAATATCCTCAATATATATTCATATATTCACAAAGTAATACTCTAAAAGGATCCATAATTTTATACCTTTGCATGTATAACCAATATTCCTCTGATACTAGTAATATATTATTAGTTTATCCTCACTATTCCAAGTGATGATTGGATTATATCACCATGATTAATAATGTCTATAGGATCACAACAATCTTAGAATGGCTAAAGATATTTCCCTTTATCATAATTGGTAATAACATTAGATATATTAACCCTTACTCAAACATTGTTACAAAGTCCTATTGCTTTAGACTTATTGCTTAATATGTACTTCATATTAAGCAACACATAGAATACCTTTGCGTTATCCTAATTACTTTTACCTAGTATGAGTAAGATCAACTACTAGTTGATACGAAGGCATATTCCGGAGGAGAGTCTATTCTTTGTTAGTTTAATATAATAATATAGGTAATATAATTGAGGATATTATACTGGGTTGATTAATAGATCCCATATATTATGGATTATTACCCATTTATTGAAGTATGATAACAATTGTAGTTAATATAAACTATAAGATATAGCCTTATGGACCTTGAATTTTTAATATTAGACACTATCCCAAAGGTATTCTATCATATAGATAAGAACGAATAGATTAGTACTATTTAACCTATCATTTATTCTAGGAATATATTTTTCTAACAATAGTATAAGAAATGGACTGGATATATGATATATTAAAGTAAGTTTGATAGGTTAAATACACCCAATATGATGTGAACCCCACGTATGAAGATGAGAGACCCAAACACCTTTGTAGCTAGACAACCCCAAGAACGCACCTAATCAGGTTATAACAAGCGAAACCCAACCCATTTCCTATAAGTAGGCAAGAATCGAAGCTATGATGTATTGAAGTGAAGAACACCACACCCAATAGAGGATGATAAGTTCAGAGACGCCACAAGGGTTGCAATACTTGATACGTCAAATTTAGTTCTCGAAAGAACAAAGCATGAAAATCCTCTCAAATTTATTAACTCTTAAAATTATTATATAAGTCTGAAATAGAGCTAAACCAACCTTTATATAGGTTAACATGCCACTCCTAAGCCTAAAAGAACTCTACTTTTCCTTGCACCCTAAGGAGAATAGAAACATGACACTAATGGTCTTAAAAACATATGCAACTAATAGGGCTTAAACATAAAGCCCAAATCTAACTTAATTAATTAGTTCTAATTATAATTAAGCTAGATATAACAAAATAGGCCCAATATGATTTAAGGAGTCCAATCTTGGACTTGGATCAAATTGACAAGTCTTGGAACCCCCTCCTCTCTTAAGATGGCATCACATTGCTCCCTTGGGCCTTTGGAAGTGCATTTTGCCCAACACTCTTGAATCAGCCCATGGAGAGCTTTTTTAAGCTTCTTAGCCCTAGCTTGCATCATTAAACCATTTTTAATGTGTAATAGGATCAGATCTTGGACTTGTAAACTCACCATTTTAGACCTTCCTTGGAGACACCACCTCGTTGGTCCATTTAGCTCCGTGGTTTCCATCATTCCCTCCCTCTTTAAAAGGAGTCGTCCTCAAATCTTCTTCATCAACATCTACATCAAAAGGAGAGAGATCAGAAATATTGAAGGTAGCATCAATTCCATACTCACTTGGTAAATCAAGCTTATAAGTATTAACATTGACTCTTGCAACCATTTGAAAAGGGCCATCTCCACATGGTAACAACTTAGAATGTCATTGAGCTGGAAAATGCTTCTTACGCACATGCACCCAAACCCAATCACCTGGTTCAAAGATAACTTTCTTTCTCCCCTTATTAGCATTTATTGCATAATGCCCATTCTTCTTTTCAATGTGTTGTCACACCTTCTCATGTAAGGACTTCACCAATTTTACTTTTTTCTCACCATGTAAGCTAAAATGCTTATCAATAGGAAAAGGAATAAATTCCAATGGAGTTAAAGGATTAAAACCATAAACTATCTCAAATGATGAATAACCAATAGTAGTATGCATAGTTCTATTATATGCAAATTCAACATGTGACAAACACTCTTCCCAATTCTTAATGTTCTTTTTCAGAATAGCACGTAATAAAGTAGAAAGAGTTTGATCCACTACCTCATTTTGGCCATTAGTTTGTGGATGAGAAGTAGTAAAAAACAACTTAGTTCCTAACTTACCCCATAAAGTCTTCCAAAAGTAGCTCAAGAACTTGGCATTACGATAAGAAATGATACTCCGTATTCCATGCAAACATACTATCTCTTGAAAGAACAAGTTCACAATGTTGTTGACATCATCCATCTTATGGCGAGCAATGAAGTATGCCATCTTTTAAAACCTATCAACAACAACAAAAACGAAATCCCTCTCTTTTCTAGTTTGTGGTAGCCCTAACACAAAATCCATGGAAATGCCAACCCAAAGTGAACTAGGAATAGATAATTGAGTGACAAGCCATGAGGTTTAACTTTAGATTTAGCTTGCCTACATGTCACACATTTCTCACAAACCCTCTCTACATCCCTTTTCATGTAAGGCCAAAAAGAAGTGTTCAGTTAGAATAGCTAAAGTTTTTTAAGACACTAAAATGCCCAATTAAGCCTCCCTTATGTGCCTCACGCACAACTAATTCTCTTAGAGAGCTCATAGGTACACACAACCTATTTTCATGAAGCAAATAACCCTCATGCCTATAAAACTTCCTAAAAGTAGTATTCTTACATGCATTAAACACATTAGCAAAATCTGAATCATTTGCAAAACACTCCTTAATATATTCAAATCCAACCAATTTTGAACTAAATGTAGAGATTAAAGAATACCTACATGATAATGCATCAGCTTCCACGTTTTCCTTGCCTTGTTTATACTAAATAACGTATGGGAATGTCCAAAAAATTCTACCCATCTTGCATGTCTATGATTTAGCTTCCCTTATCCTTCAAATGCTTTAAGAACTCTTGATCAGTATATATGAAAAACTCCTTAGGCTAAAGGTAGTGTTACCGTGTCCCCAATGCTCGCACCAAGGCATAGAGCTCTTTTTCATCCGTAAGGTAATTTAGGGTAGCCCCACTTAATTTCTCATTGAACTATGCTAAAGGCTTCTTTTCTTGCATTAAAACTATGCCAATGCCAGCACTTGATGCATCACATTCAATTTCAAAGTTTTAGTGAAATCGAGTGATCCAAGTAAATGAACAAAAATAAACTTTTCTTTAATTAATGCAAATTTTTTTCTTACTCATCTCCCCATTTGAACCCCACACTCTTCTTAACAATTTCAGTTAGTGGTGCCATGATGGTACTGAAATCTTTGATGAATCATCGATAGAAACTTGCTAAATCTTGAAAGCTTCTCACATCACTAACTAGCTTGAGTGTAGGCCAATCCTTTATTGCCTTTACCTTTTCTTCATCAACCTTAATCCCTCTTGCCTAACTAAAAAACAAAGAAACACAAGCTGATCCATGAAAAAGTCTTTCTTCTTAAGGTTAGCAAACAACTTTTGTTTACACGAACACACTTGTTTTAGATTATTAACAACACGGAACACACTTGTTTTAGATTATTAACATGCTCTTCTAAGGTTTTACTGTAGATCAAAATATCATCAAAGTATACTATGACAAATTTACCTAAAAATTGACATAAGAAATGTTTCATAAGATGCATGAATATAATAGGTGTATTCGTAAGGCCAAATGGCATAACTAACCGCTCATATAGACCATGTTTTATTTTAAAGGTTGTTTTCCACTCATCACCTTCATGCATTCTTATTTGATGATAACTAGATTTTAAATCGATTTTGGAAAACACATAAACACCATGCTTCTCATCAAGCATATCATCTAATCTCAAAATGGGAGGTCTATAGTTTATCGTTATCTTATTGATTGCACGAAAATCAACATACATCCTCCAAGTCCCATCCTTCTTAGGCACAAGCAAAATCAAAACACCACATGGGCTCATACTCTCACGCAAATATCCCTTGGCCATTAATTCCCCTATTTATCTTTATAGCTCCTTTGTCTCCTCCGGACTACTTTTATAACCTAGTTTGTTTGGAATTTGCACCCTATGAATGAAATCAATTTGGTGTTCTATTCAACGAATTGATGGTAATCCATAAGCTCTTCAGGAAACACATCTTCAAAATCTTGTTAAAGAGACATAACCACATCGGGAAGAGAAGAGTTAAGATCGTTAGTGTTCAAAAATGCTTTCTTGAACATAAATACAAGTACTTTTTGTTTTGACCAAATTGCTCTCTTAATCTCTCTTCTTTTGTATAAAAACTCGCATTCTCTCTCTTTTGCTCTCTTGGCCTCTCTTTCCTTTTCTCTTTTGAATTCACAGCCACAATCCCATTTCCATTCTTTTTTTCACTCATTTTACTTTTTTCCCTCATATAACTCCCTCTTTTCTTCACTCCCTCTCAACCTCACTTGATCTTTATAAATCTGTTTAGGTGTTAAAGGTACAATAGTTACATTTTTCCCTTTAAAGCAAAAGAGTAACGATTTCTAAACCCATCATGTATGACTCAACTATCAAATTGCTAAGGACCGCCTAATAACATATGACCAGCTTGTATGGGTACAACATCACATATTACTTCATCTTGGTACCAACCTATAGAAAATGGCATAACTACTTGTTTTATCACCTTAACTTCTCCATAATCATTAAGCCATTGAATTTTATATGGCATATGATGCTTAACACAAGTCAAATCAAGTTTCTCAACTAGAGTAGTACTAGCAACATTAGTACAACTTCCCCTATATATGATAAAACTATATACCTTTCCCATAACATGACAACATGTGTGAAAGATATTGTCTCGTTGCTCCTCTTCTTCATCCCTCAATTGGATACTTAGGGCTCTTCTTGCAACAAGCATTTCTCAATGTACAGACAAACTTCATCCAGTCATTATCTTCTTCTAATTGTCGGTGTAGGTGCCCAAGATCCAATCATGTTTGGATGGGCTTGAGTTAATGTATCATTGTATCATTTATTTTGATAATAATAAAGAAGTCAATATATTAATTCTTTTTTACATGCTCGATAAATTTAGTAGAATTAGATAGAAGTTCTTATGATATACATTTGCAATAGTGATTAATCGAAAGATGTGAGACAAACACTAATGCACATAAATGATATCATTAAATATCCCAAGTCATAGCATTGTCAAGAATGTACATTGACAATATATGGATAGACTTGTGAGTGCTAGACTCATGCTATATGATAGCAGTAGGAGATCTCACACCTATTGGCATGGCAATGCCAAAGCAAGCACTTAGGTGATTTATATTAGAGAATATATCACCGAACTTGACTCGCCATGAGAACCCATTTGGTTTTAGTCTATGGGAATCTCATACGAGATGGGTTCAAATGATCCTTAGACTTGAAGTCATCACAATTATCTTATTGGAGAACTTATGCACTTTGACACTCATTTCGATGGACCCATTAATGGGTTACACGTAGGTGAGTCATTAGGGGCACTAGAAATCTAATGGAGGTAGGTGTATGACTAAGATAGGACATGTCATTCCTTGTATGCTAAAGAAGTTATCGCATTACACTTCGATAAATGTCCGCTCAAGAAATCTATGGCCATACTAAGAGTACACTAATAGAGCATAGTTAATTTACTCTAAGAGCTAAGACATTTAGGAATCGAAGAAAACTTGTGTGATCATAATCGAACAAGACTAATAACTAAGTTCGAGATCACACTCGTGATAAGTTGATATGAGGACTAAATTATATGGTAACCATGCTTGTTAAAGGTAATAATCGATTAACTAATCCTCGTAGAGAATTGGGTAGTCATGATGCCTTGCTAATGGTTAATCGTCATTTATATATCAAGAGATAAAAGAGGAGTCTTTTATTCTTGATACATTGCCAACATATCTAGGAGCCTATTGAGTCACACGGATAAGTTTAAGTATTCACATTATAAATAAGAAGCAAAGATATTGAAAAATATTTTCAATTACAAAAGTTTTCTATTTTGGAAAGAGTTTCCAAAAATGGAAAGTTTTCTATTTTAGAAATCAATTTTCTAATTTAGAAGTGAGTTTCAAATTTGGAAATAAAGAACCTAAAAGGAAAGAAGTTTCCTAATTTAGGTTAAAGGGTATTTTGAAAAATTATTTTCAATATGGATCCCGCCAAAATAATCTAAGAATATTTGTTTGGATAGTCCAAATAAATAAATTTGACTAAAATAGTTTTGGCCCATTAGATTTAATTAAGAGCTTTGAGATAATTTTGGTGAGAGGATAAACATCAACCTTATTGGATAAGGTTGAATGTTTTAAGGATAATAATCAAATAATCCACATATAAGATATCTCTTCATCCTTGAGGGATAAGGAAGCAACAACCTAGAGTCCTAAAAGGACTTATAGCCGCCCCTCTTCTTGTTCTTGGAGGACAAGGAAACTTTTCCCCTATACATAAGAGGAGAGGTGCAACATGGAGAGGCTAATTAATCCAAAAAGTATTTAGCCAAGTTGAAAGAAAAAAGGCAATTTCAGCCAAAGAAAAAAAAAAGGGAGCAAAGTTTTGGCCAAACCTAAAATTAAATAAGGCACACGACCAAGAGAGAAATATAAGGTAAAAATAGTTTTCTCCTAAACCTTAGCAGGAAATACTCTTTCCTTCTCCTTTAAGGTTGTCATAAAATTGCTTAGGATTGATTTCTAGAGGAAATATTAAATCGGAAAAGGTGAAGCTAGCACGTCACCGATTTTGAGTGTTTCTTTATGGATACTTAGACTGCATGGATCATCAATAGAGGCCGGGCACTTGGATGGCTTTTCTAAAAAGGAATTTAGATATGTACTATAAGAGATAATCCTTTACTTATAGCTTATTATTCATGTATATATGGTTAGTAGATTCAACGACTTGATCTTAGGGCCTTAGATGGAGGAAAATTTTGATTTATTACGCACCTCTATAAGATGCATGATCCTTCAATTGGTATCAAAGCATTTGTTGAATCTTTGATTGTATGATTAGTTAATTATGATTAACTGCATGAAGTAGCTATACTTGATTATAGATCTTGTGCTTTTAATGTTTTATATAAATATGAAATTGAAATTTTGGGTCAAAATCGGTAGGATCACATGAGGTCGACGTTGGATGTCAACACTCATATGTGTGGCAACCCTACTACCGAGCAACGTGCGAGGCACATAACGAGTAAGTCGTTGGCCTACCGGGCCACATGCTAGGCGAGGTTGCTAGCCTACCAAGCCCCGTGCTAGGCACGTGGGCCAAGCAAAGTACACTCGCGCTCGCACGCTAGACGTGCTTGGCCGGCCCAACCCACACGCTAGGTGTGTAGGCAACGTAGCAAGCCATTGGCTAGGCGCTTTCGTGCTAGGCCAATGGCCATGGGCGGATGGACGCAAACACGAGGGTTTGGGCTTCGAAACTTATGAACCCTCAAGGCCCAAAAAGTTTTTAAAATTAAAATTTAGAGAAATTTTGATAAACTTCTAAAATGACCAAAACTATAGATTTAAAATCATTTTATGGATGAAGTTTTTTCATTAGTATGCCATGTATCAATGTGATTGAAGCATGGGTGAATGATATGGATGAATCGACCGAGTTTTATGAATGAATGCTTGGTATTTTTTTTGAATAAATAGGATCTACGTGTCCTACCTTCTCTATTACTTTATTGCATTTCTTTTGTCATCTTACTCCCCTCGAATGTAACTTGAGGTTTCTTATTTTGAATAAATGTAAAAGTAGAAGATAGGAATTAGAATAGGTATAAGGAGAAGTTGTCGAGGAATAAAGACATTCATAAAGAATTTGTAATAATGTTTTGCCTAGGAATTGACCCACTAGTCTCTTTGTGGCTCGAAGGGGCTAATACTAGAAATCCATTACCATTCACTCGGTCTTTGAGTCATGCATGAGATGTATGAATGTGATGAGATAAATAATAGTATGCATGATTAGAAATAATGTGATTGTTGTTTAATATGCATGCTAGGATGAGACCAACCATATTAAATCCTTCAAATAAAATATTAAGTTAAATTGCTTTCCAACGTTAAGAGGCGGGAACTCTCTTGGTCGTTGTTAACTTGTTGAGATAGCTCAAGGTCACTTCTTCTTTGAGGAAACAAAGCATGGGCCATGCGATGTCCCCGAACGTTGGGTTTAACTTATGTTATTGGGTTTGTTGAGATAACTTAAGGTCCAATAAACTTGTAAGCAAGGATTGGTATTCACATAAGATGTGATAAAGACAAGGAGTTGTCATACCAATGGAATTAGGAATTATTTTAGATGTAATTGGTAAGGAATTACCTACCTAATCCTTCATATATGGCTTGTTAAGATAACTCAATCTAATGCATGTTAGAGGATAGGATCCCAACCCACTTGGAAAACGAATCAAAAAGTTTTCTCATGTCCTATATTGAAGGTTATAGATCTTGAAGAAAATAGTGAGATTGAACATAGATTTTACTTCTTTAATTTATGCTTTGTTTTATGCAACTTAATTAACCAAATCGTATACTTTTCTATACTTGTCAAGGTTGTTGCACGGTATGATTGGTAATACATCGATGAGATCGATGATTAATGAAAGGAATGCCTTAAATGACATAAACTTCCTTGACGGGAAATTGAATGAGAGGAAAGTCCTCCAACATGGGAAAATGCTATATGCAATAGACGATAAGGAGTACCATGAAAGAAGAGTTCTTGATGCACCTCATGTATTCATGTTATTAAAGTAAATTTTTCTACTTCTACTCCAACATCATAGGTATTTGATATTGGATGTAGTGCACCTATTTGCACAAACTTAAGAGGACTAAAATAGGCTAGAAAGACTAATTACGGTGAGGTTAACCTATGTATGCATGGATAATGGTTCAAGAGTTATATCATTAGCGATATGCATCTATGAGTTAGCACTACCATTTGGACTTGTGCTTATACTCGAAACTCGTTATTATATTCCTAGTATAACTAGGAACATCATTTCCATTTCTTGTTTGGACCAAGATGGTTTTTCATTTTTATTTAAGAACCAAAGTTGTTCCATTTATAAAGATGATGTTTTATATGAAAATGCTCATTTGAATAATGGTTGGTTTATATGTTTCGAGCATAGACACACTTGTGTATAACATAAATGCAAATAGACTCAAAACTAAAGATCTAAATAAAATATATCTATGGCATTGTCGACTTGACTATATATATGAAAATCGCATATCCAAGCTACATAAAAATACATATTTAGAATCATTTGATTATGAATCTTATGATGTCTATGAATCTTTTTGCTTGGAAAAATGACAAAATCCCCTTTCTAGTGGAAAAGGTGAAAAAGCTACCGATTTGTTAGGCCTTATATAATGACGTATGTGGGCCCATGTCCACCGAAGCTAGAGAAGGATATGATTATTTCATAACCTTTATCGATGATAGATCACGTTTTGGTTATGTGTATCTCATGCAAAACAAATTTGAAGCTTTTGAAAAGTTCAAAGAATTTAGGTTTGAAGTCGAGAAACAAACCGGCAAAAGAATTAAGGCACTTCGATTAGATCGAGGTGGAGGGTACTTAAGCATTGAATTTTTAGATGATTTAAAAGAGAATAGGATTCTCTCATAATGGACCCCACTCGGAACACCACAAATGAATGGTGTGTTCAAAAGGAGAAATAGGACACCGTTAGACATGGTCCGATCCATGGTAAGTCAAACTAATATCCCAATATCATTTTGGGGATATACGCTCCTTACCGTGACATATATTTTGAATAGGGTTCCAACAAAGTATGTTGATCGGACTCCATATGAGATATGGAAAGGAAAGAAAGCAAATCTATCTTTCCTTAAGATTTAGGGTTGTGAAGCATATGTCAAATGTTTAGGCGGAGATAGGCTTGAGCCTAAATCAATAAAGTGTAAATTCATGAGATATCCAAGAGAAACAAATGGATATTGCTTTTACCAACCATAAGAACAAAAAGTGTTCATTGCTAGGCATGCCGTATTCCTCAAGAAGGAATTTATAGATGCTAGGAATAGTGAAAGGAAAGTTGAACTCGATAAGATTCGAGTAGACTCACAAATTGACACTAAATTGGAGGAACCCCAAGTAGAAAAGTTACAAACAGATTGTAACTACTCCATAAACCAATACACAAGAACTTCATAGGTCTTCAAGGATTCATCAAAAGCCAAAAAGATATGGCTTTTTAGTATCAATACATGGAGATATGTCTATCATACAAGACAATGAACCTAATACCTATGAAGAAGCAATGATAGAAATTGACTCTAAAAAATGGCTTGAGGCCATGAAATCCAAAATGGAATCCATGTACACTAACCTAGTATAGACTTTGATTGATCCCCCTAGAGGTGTTAAACCTATTGGGTGTAAGTGGGTCTTTAAAAGAAAGATCGATATGGATGGACATGTACATACATACAAAGCTAGATTGGTGGCTAAAGGATATCGTTAAAAGCAAGGAGTTGATTATGATGAAACTTTCTCACCGATTGCAGAGTTAAATCCATTTGGATTATGCTTGTAATTGCTGCATATCACAATTATGAGATATGGCGGATGGACGTCAAAAATGCTTTCCTTAATGGAAAGTTAAGTGAGGATGTGTACATGACACAACCTAATGGTTTTGTCACCAAAAGACATGTAAATAAGTTCAGTAAATTACAAAGGTCCATTTGTGGATTAAAGCAATCATCTAGGAGTTGGAATCAACATTTTGATGAAATGATCAAAGAATTTGATTTTTCACAAAACAAAAATGAACCTTGTATGTACAAAAAGGTTAGCGGGAGCTCAATTGTATTTGTTGTACTATATCTAGATGACATTCGCTTATAGGCAACAATACCACCATGTTCCAATCCATAAAAGAATGCCTATCTATTATTTTATCCATGAAAGACATGGGAGAGGCAAGTATACATTCTAGGAATCAAAATCTATAGAGATAGATCATGAAAAATATTAGGTCTCTCCCAAAGCACGTACATTAATAAAATACTAAAGAGGTTTAGTATGGAAGAATCCAAGAAAAGGCTTATTTCAATGTCATATAGTATAAAAATTTCCAAGACCGAGTGTCCCATCACACAAAATGAAAGGGAAAGGATGAGTCGCATTCCCTATGCGTTATCCATAGGATCTATCATGTATGCCATGTTATGTACGCGGTTTGATGTCTCATATGCTATGAGTATATGTAGTAGATATCAAGTTGATCTAGGTGAAAAACATTAGATTATCGTGAAGAGCATTCTAAAGTACTTATGAAGAACTAAGATGCCTTTCACGGTTTATGGAGGAGATGAACTAGTCGTGATAGGATTCACAAATGCTAGTTTTCAATCCGACCATGATGACTTTAAATCACGATCGGGATTCATTTTCTAGTTGAACGGTGGTGCTATTAGTTAGAAACGTTTCGTGCAAGAAACGATGGTCGACTCAACAACCGAGGTTGAATATATTGCGATCATAGAAGCGACTAAGGAGGCTATTTGGATTCTCAAATTTCTATCCGGACTACAAGTGGTTCTTAGCATTATTAATCTAATAGTATTGTACTCGTGATCACAACGGAGCTATAGCACAAGCTAAGGAACCAAGGTCTCATCAAAGGTCCAAACATGTATTGTGATGCTACCATCCGATTAGAGAGATTATTAGTGATGGTGATATAAGGATAGAAAAGGTCAACATTGATGAAAACATAGCAGACCCCTTGACTAAGCCTTTGTCATAGCTAAAACATGAGACTCTTACTTGATCGTTAGAATTAAAGGACATGGCTAATTGGCTCTAGTGCAAGTGGGAGATTGTTAGTGTAGGTGCCTAAAATCCAACCATGTTTGGATGGGCTTAAGTTAATGTCTCATTGCATCATTTATTTTGATAATAATAAAAAATTCATTCCATTAATTCTTACGTTTACATGCTAATAAATTCAGTAGGATTAGATAAGTCCTTATGATATGCATTTGCAATAGTGATTGATCAAAAGATGTGAGACAAACACTAATGCATATAAATGATATCATTAAATGTCTCAAGTTGTAGCTTTGTTAAGAATGAACATTGATAATATGTGGATAGAATTATGAGTGCTATGCTTATGCTATATGATAGCAATAGGAGATCTCACACCTATTGGCATGGTGATGCCAAAGCAAGAACTTAGGTGATTTATGTTAGAGAAATATCATTGGACTTGACTCGCCATGAGAACCCATTTGGTTTTAGTCTATGGGAATCTCATACGAGATGGGTTCAAATGGTCCTTAGACTTGAAGTCATCACAATTATCTTATTGGAGAACTTATGCACTTTGACACTCATTTCGATGGACCCATTAATGGGTTACACGTAGGTGAGTCATTAGGGGCACTAGAAATCTAATGGAGGTATGTGTATGACTAAGATAGGACATGTCATTCCTTGTATGCTAAAGGAGTTATCACATTACACTTTGATAAATGTCTCGCTCAAGAAATCCATGGCCATAGTGGGAGTGCACAAATAAAGCTTTGTTAATTTACTCTAAGAGTTAAGACATTTGGGAATCAAAGAAAACTTGTGTGATCATAATCAAACAAGGCTAATAACCAAGTTTGAGATCGCACTATGATAAGTGACATGAGGACTGAATTGTATGGTAACCATTTTCGTGAAAGATAATAATGGATTAATTAATCCTTCTAGAGAATTGGGTAGTCATGATGCCTTGTTAGAGGCCAATCTTGATTTATGTATAAAGAGATAAAAAAGGAGTCTTTTATTCTTGATACGCCGTCAACATAACTAGAACCCTATTGAGTCGTAGACATAAGTTTAAGTATTCATATTATAAATAAGAAGCAAAGATTTTAGAAAATGTTTTCAATTATAAAAGTTTCCTATTTTGGAAAGAGTTTTCAAAAATAGAAAGTTTCCTATTTTAGAAATTGATTTCCTAATTTAGAAGTGAGTTTGAAATTTGAAAATAAAGAACCTAAAAGGAAAGGAGTTTCCTAATTTAGATTAAATGGTATTTTGAAAAATTATTTCCTCATGTGGACCCTACCAAAATAATCTAAGAATATTTAATTGGATAATCCAAATAAATAAATTAAGCTAAAATAGTTTTGGCTCATTAGATTTAATTAAGAGTTTTGAGATAATTTTGGTGGTAGGATAAACATCAACCTCATTGGATAATGTTGAATGTTTTAAAGATAAACATCAACCTTATTGGATAAGGTTGAATGTTTTAAAGATAATAATCAAATAATCCATATATAAAATATTTCCTCATCCTCGAGGGATAATGAAGCAACAACCTATAGTCCCGAAAGGATATGTGGTTGCCCCTCTCCTTATCCTTAGAAGACAAGGAAACTCTCCCCCTATATATAGGAGGAGAGTTGCGACATGAAGGGGCTAATCAACCTAAAAGAGTATTCAACCAAGTCGAAAGAAAAAGGCAAGGCCAAAGAAAAAAAAAGAGTGCAAAGTTTCAACCAGCCCTAAAATTAAATAGGGCATAAGGCTAAGAGAGAAATATAAGGAGAAAATAGTTTTCTCTTAAACCCTAGCAAGAAATACTCTTTCCTTCTACTTTAATGTTGTTGTAAAATTGCTCGGGATTGATTTCTAGAGGAAATACTAAATCAAAAAAGGTGGAGCTAGCACCCCACTGATTTTGAGTCCTTCTTTATGGATAAGTGGATTGCATGAATCATCAATAGAGGCCGGATACTTAAATGACTTTTCTAAAAAGGAATTTAGATCCGCACTACAAGAGATAATCCTTTACTCATAGCTTATTATTTATGTGTGTATGGTTAGTAAATCAATGGCTTGATCTTGAGGCCTTAGATAAAGAAAAAATTTTGTTTATCCTACACCTCCATAGGATGCATGATCCATCGCTAATGACAACATGTCATCATCATCCTCACACTCACTTTTTGATTCATACACACCATCTCAAATCACCATTGCTTACTTTTTGGACGTTGTGAAGCAATATGTCCCCTACCTAAACACTTAAAATAATTAATATTGCGATTCTTAGGAGTTTGGGTAGTAGAAGTACCTTTGTCTTTGCTGAATCCAGAATTAGTTTTAGGCTTGCTCTCCTCAACCTTGGGCTTAAATATAGGCTTCTCTTCATTCTTGCTCCAATTGTGATCCCAAGATGAAGAACTTGTGTTCTGCCCACTACGTGAATTGCCCTTGTATTTGAGTTGCCTTTTGATTTTCCCTTCTAAGTATACCAACTCTTCCATTTCGACATAACATTGTAATTCCATAATGTTTGCAATCTCACGATTTAGCCCACCTACAAATCGAGCCGGAGTAGTCTCTCAATCCTCTATAATATTTGCACATTCATGGTTATTTCCATTTCTTTGTCGTACTCATCAACCGACTTTGTATCTTGAGTGAGCCTTTATAGCTTTTGATGCAAATCTTGATAGTAGTGACTAGGAACAAACTATTTCTTCATAACAACCTTCATTTCATCCTAAGTTGTAATAGGACACTCTCTATTTCGTCTTCTCTCCAAAACCATGCGATCCCACCAAACAATAGCATAGGATGTGAACTCCACGAGTAGCAAACTTCATCCTTTTTGCTTTTGAATACTCATAATAATCAAATACAAGTTTAGGTTTTCCCTCATTCAAGATGCATATTAGGATTGTTTTTACCTTTGAATGGTGGGATGGTCATTCTAAGCCCATTATTATTGTTTTCATAACCATTATACCCCCATTCCGGTGGCTCAAAACCATGGCCCCAATCACGACGATCACTACCTCAGCCTCCACATCCACCATAGCCTCTATTACCATGCCCACTTCTTGCATTTTGCACAAAAGATGCACAATCATCAAACTCTTCCTCATACAACTCCTCTTCATCCCGTACTTGCCTTCTAGCTTCCGGAGTAGCTTGAACTTTCTCATTTTACCTCAACTCCATGGCTTCCATTCGATTGTTAATATCCCTCATAAAGTGCATTAGTTGACCCCATTGAGCTTGGGTTGTTTCTTGAAGCAATTTATTTTCAACTATCTCCTCCAATTCATCTCCAACCACTCCTTTTTGCTTATCTCCCATGATTGGAAACCTACAAGGTTAGAGAAAATAAGAAAATAAAAGCAATTGATAAAACATCATAATAGCACTCCCTCACGTGTTTGTACTCGTATAAGATGTCAATCACCTTTGTGTTTACACTCTTTTAGGCTTTTGATATAATAATCTCACCTTCTTGCCTTTTACCACTATTATTTTCTCCACTAAGCTATTAATCAAACTAATTAGAAAAATCTAAAAATACAACACAAATAGCAGAACTAAATTTAAGCTCTTGAGAATAAATCAAAGTGATTTTGTAAGCTTCCCCACTCACTCCTCAATTCATTCAATTTGGCTTCCAATCATCGGATTCTGATTGTATAAGTTCCACGTGTGTTTGAAGTGAATAGGCCCAATAACAGCTCATTTCTTACAATTTGTTTTATCACCTCTTGCTCACATTCCACAAATCTAATTCAGTTCAGAATTTCATTTTTTTTTTTTGTTATAAACATTCAATTAACAAAACACACTTCTCTTTCATAACCAATCAGATTACTCTTTCTTTTTTACTTTTTTTTGCTCTTTTTTCTTTTTTTAATAACTGGTAGAACATCATAACAGTTCTTTCTTTTAGTAGCCTTAGTATGTTTCCTTTCGGATTTAGAACAAGAAAAATTTTCAAAATTGAATGACAAGATAGAATTGGATTAAACCATACAACAACGAATGAGACACAATAGGATAGAAACTAATCAGACTTCTTTTTGTGTTTTTTTTCAATTAAAACTGACTCAATTTAGACTAAAACAAAATTAACTACAAAGACACGAGATAGAACAAAAGATAATGAAAAAGAACCTAATTTATATCGAGAAAACAAAGTTAACTACAAATTAGAACCTTTTCCTTTGTATATATATATATATATATATATATATAAGACTCAATTTATCAAGAAAAGGAACACAAGACTCAAGCAAGAAAAGATATGGCAAAATAACAAGGAAGACACAACAAAGAAAACAAGATAGATACGAAATAAAAGATGTAAGGACTATGGATAACCAACCAGACTTTGCACGACCTAGGCTTTGATATCAACTAATGTGAACCCCACATATAAAGACAAAAGACCCAAACACCTTTGTTGATAACGACCCCAAGAATGCACTTAATTAGGTTATAATAAGCAAAACCCGACTTGTTGCCTATAACGAGGAAAGAACTAAAGCTATGATGCAATGGAGTAAAGAACACCACATCCAATAGAGGATGATAAGTTCGGAGATGCCACAAGGTTTGCAATCCTTGATAAGTCTATTTAATTTTTAAAGGGTATATATAGCTTACTTAGTAAAGTATTATGCCTCCTATGTATTTAATTGTTAAAGGGTATATATAGCTTGTTTAGTAAAGTATTATGCCTCCTATGTATTTAATTGTTAAAGGGTATATATAGCTTATTTAGTGAAGTACTATACGTCCTATTTTGGACCCTAGTTTGATAATATCTATCAACCATGTATATCGCCATTTGATAAAACTAATGACTTAATAAGGGTATTAGGGAAAAATTAGAAAATGTGGCCTATTTATGTGCATTATCCCTATTATTAATATGGAACTGGGTAAAAATGATGACTATAGCATATACAATCCTGGTTGATAGATAAAGAGTCCCTAGGAAGACTGTTGAACATTAGTATAATGGACATATCAGTTATAATAAAGTACGGCCTACTCTCTAGAGAGTATCACCGATACTACCATTATGCACTCATCCCACTATATTAAATCTATACATATTAGGAACCTTATTATATGAACGTATTGTTATGACCTTAACGTTCTATTATATCATACCTAAATATGGGTATAACAAATTAGCTCGTCATTATGGTTGATTAAAGGACACTTAAAATAATATCAAGAATTTATAGTTATCGATAGGGTATATGTTCATCTTATTTACCCTAATTAGGCAATGACGAACTAATTTGTTATCATACATTAACTAGTGTTTAATTTGTTATCATATGTTAACTCTTACAATATTCCTTACAATATTCCTAGATGTTATTCAATTAATTTTAGTAAGAGCCTAGGAAAATTGATCTCAATTATGCCTAGTCCTTTACATTGTCAACTCTCTCTCATTTATCCCTACTATATTAATCAAGATACCAACTCACAAATTAAAAAGTCATATCTTATTGGTATAGTAATTGTTTATGGGAACAAACATAGTTGGTCATCACTTTGACTATCTTAATTATGGGGTCAATGATAATTATGAGGTATATTCAATTATAAATTTAACCAATAACCCTTCGTATCCAAGTTAATATCATGAATATAGGTCCCAGTGATGCCCATTAAGATTAGCCATGTTCATCTTGGGTTATAGCCTTTTATCTGCTCTTCCACTTGGGATAGCTAAATGATTAGGCAATCATATATAGGGACCTTTAATCGGATGTCATAGGGATAAAAAGCTATAACCCAATAAACATCCTACATATCTAGATGTTATCATTATATCCATTAAAGTTTTGATAAGTGGATTCAATATAACAATCCCCGTGGGAGCCATTATTCCATGCGTATCAAAAGTATTATAATCACATTCTAATTATATCCTTTTAACTAATATTGGATATAGAGAGCTTATCTAGGGTTATAGGGACCCCGGGGATTGTTATATTGAATCCGTTTATCGAAGTTTAATGAGTATAATGATTAGTTAAATATTAATAACAAATGGTGATAGTAATATGTTATACCATGGCTTCCACTTAAAATCAGGACAGCCCATTTAGGTTGATAACAATATTACACCTAATATATTAATACACTTATCTATACCTTAACTTATCTACCAAGTATTCCCATAGTGGTCATATACTAGATAATGTACACTCAATAATAGAAAATGGACAAGTTAATATATGTGTCCCATATCAACCATATATCATATATATGATACCATAACAACTCTATAGTAGGGACCTAGTTATCCTCTCATAGGTTGTTAGATATAAGTAGGGATGAGTGTCAATAATGGTTACCATGTCCCTAATATTATGATAGGTCATTATGCCTCTATATTGATGGTCATATTAGGCTATACCTTAACAGGAGTAATAGTGACCAAAAGGATTGTTACCCTTATCCCTACTTATATCGAACGGTATTCTTCAACCTCCCAAAGGAAGGGTTCTTATGGTAACCCTAATGTGGACATATACCTAAAGTAATCGATATTACATATCACATCTAAGAATTATAGCTACTAATATGGTAGCCCAATAGTTTAATCTATTCATATCACCTATAATATGTGATATTCAGTTATCATCTATGATATTTGGCCTTAAGATCACCTTTAATTTATGGTAATCCTTATAACTCACAATGATTCTTGGCTGGAGGTGACCAAATATCAACCTATCCTCATGGTATGGAATAAAGAGGTCGTTAGTAATCAATATGGCAGAAGTTGCTGAATACTATATTAGTATATCCTTTGCCATTTATATTATAATATACGTCATAAATGACATTTAGAGGATATCATAATAATATTAATTTCCAAATTGATTATTTCTATGAATAGTTATTAATAATATCATTAATAAGAATATGGTAATAAGGTGGGTCTCTTCATATTGAGATCCAATTTGTTAAATATACATAGGCTTATAATTAATTAGAGAGATATAATAGGTAATAACTCACAAGGAGAATTAATTCCGACATCATATGATGTTATAAAGAGTACACTATTTCTCCATATATTAAGTGTATACTACCTCTTAGGTTGAAACGACAATATGAACTAATTATCCCCCTCGGGTCATATATGGTATATTATATTATTACACCTTGGATAGATAATATGGCATAATACCTTATCACAATGGAAGAGAATATATCCGAGGGTAATGTTATCATAAAAGTATAATAGTTTATTCAACTGTAATTATGATTTACCTTAGTATTGTTAATAAACCATCATATACTTCACTTCCCCAATATATTTACTATACTTCAGCCCCAATTGAATGAGTATAATCATTATTTTATATTGAATATTATTAATAATCCCCAATTGTTATCTTGGCTAAAGTTCTATAAATAACCCTATAGAGACTCTAATATTTACAATAATATTATTACCCACTACTCATTATATTAATGGGTTAATATATCAAGTTTTTTCTCCATTATCACATGGTAATTATTTCCTTAAAATATATTAATGGCCCATTAAAAAGGACTAGAGTTAACGATCAACTGGTATGGGGATATTTATAATATTATCAAAATAAGAGTAAATAATTATTAATATATCAATTTATGGATAACCTATAATACTATAATCATATGGAATAATATTATACACGGATCATTAATATCTAAAATATTTTGATCAACTTCTAGGGATTTTTCAACTTTGTTAAACATTAGTATTATAATTGGTCGTGAATGAGTTGTAATATATGTGTCAAAAATACTAGTCCATAATATACCAAAAATAATTATCCTATAAAAGTACATTATAAGTAGGCACCTTTATTGTGTCATCGCTATGTTGGCCTAATAGGTCTAATAGTTACGCTAGACCATGTAGGAATATTGGTCAATGGGTTATTTCCCTACTCTGGTATAATATGGGAGAATAATATTGCATTAAATGGTCTTCTAAATTAGATTACTTCATTGTCATAGATCTCTAACCATTTTAGGAGAATCCTTAAAAACTATCATTCGAGTCATATAACTCCTAATATAATGAGTTATAACATATTATAACTATGATTATTAACCCTAACTCTTATAATAACAACCATGTCATAATTATTTCATTTTAGGTAGCATCATAATATATAGAGGGACTATTATTGTGAATAATTGAAAAACTATTAATGTCGATACAAATAATTATCCTTCCATGAGTATATTCACTATTAATTTATTCCCGACCAATTATGTTTATAGGTATTAGTACCTAGGACTACCTATTATTCTCATTTGTAATTACTATTATATTATGCAAATTTAATAAGGTTAATAACTAGAGGCAATTTTATAAACTAATCTATATACCGACCAAACATATCTCGGAGCTATAGGGACCAAATAGCCGGATAAGTAGGGAACTATATGGTCTATAAAATATGTTTAGTTATCATTTTGACGAGATAATGTAAAATAGTAATGGGTAACCCCTTACCCTAATTGAAACTAGATTAGCCCCCATCACTCTAGCAATTGTTATCATCTTATATAATGTACTTATAAATGATTATAAGAGGGATCAAACATCACAATATGATCCATCATCATATTAAAAGTTATAGGAGTTATTTTATTATAACTGGATAGATTAATTAAAATATTCATACTTATTCTATTAGGGGAAGGACATAATTATAACGTTCAGCCTAGAGGTATTAAAAGAAATCCATCTATGCTGAATGTTGCCCCTATTTATGATAATTAATTCTATCATATAATGTTATAAAAATTATATGCTATGTTAATATAGGGATTCCTTTCATTATATCCATTAATATAAGAGTTCCTCTCTAGTATACTTTATAATATACTATCCTATAAAGTATAACTAGTAAATAATAACACAGGGAAATGAGATACACTTATTGGTAAACTTTAATAACTCTAGTTAGTCCTTATTTGGGTTTATTGAATAATATGGGAGAACAGGATAATGAGTAGGCTAGTATCCTCAATAATATTAACCCGAATGTCTAATCAGAATATTATATGGTCTTATCCATGTCTCATTTATATGTGGATAAGACCATATAATATAGGTGGGTAATATATCGAACATATACTAGAGAGTGACAAAGACTAGATAACCCATACATAGTAAGATTAATTGATCATTATATACAATAGTATTATATAACAATTAATTCTAATATAGATATTCATGAGGAGTATTCTCCCATACTTATTATTAGAAGAAAGGTATCTCTATATGAAGTTGGTAAATATTGATTATAGTGTCCCTTACTATTTACTAGGTAGCCTAAATAAGGCCTAATTGATTATAGGGTTAGGGGAATATACTATGGAAGATAAATTATGTATTGGTATATACTATTGAGTGATTTGTTCATTTGGTGATTATTCATGATGAGGTATGGCTAGGTAAATAGTTATTTATGTAGTATAATATTTAGGGATGATATATATCGAGAGATATTAATATGTAGTGAGGATATTTTACCGATTCTACTATCTCATAGTCCCCTTACTATATTATAATAGGCATATAGGTTATCTTATCAACAAACATAATCTAACCGATTAAATAGATTAGCATGACCATTTGATATCATCTAGACATACAATTAGATATCTTAGTATATTACCAATGGTAATGATTAGACATTCAGGCTGGTTACAATGTTTACCCATTGTAATAATGGTAATTATATGAATAACTTGAAGATACCCTCTGTCGTAAGCATGATAGTTACCTTATGAATGTGGAGATATTTAGGGTCATAATTAGTGGCCTAGAGGCATTCCATAGTTGTTATCCTCAATGATGAGGTATAAGTTAACTATCACGCTTACCATAAAGGGTATCTTCAACCTCCCAAATTAACTAACATATTAATTTAGAGGGATTAGCCTATAATAGACTAATTATTAGGATATAAGAATGATTATATTCAAGTTATTATCATATATTCATCCTATAAGAGTTGACAAGAACCTTTCATTATTACACTTATCAATAGGCATTTTAATAATCATATCTCTTGTGTACAAACAAATAATTTTATGTTTAATCATAGGGAGATTATGTCATAGGGAACCAATATTACTAATGACCAACATTACCTCTTATATTAGCCATTAGGTTATAGATAACGTTATTAAAATTATTTTATGTAGTCATTGACCACTTGTATTGTTGACCCCTTGATTGGTTAATGTCCACCGATACGATATATACTATATTATAGCCAATTAAAATATATAGGTGATCATAATATTGATTATCTTCTCTACTAATACCTCAATTTAATTTATCTCATGGTATATTAACCAAAAATGGTAATTACATATACCATGGTCACCTATATGGAATATATATGAGATTAATTGGTCATTGTATAACCTATCAATAACAAGAGGGAATTGTAAATAAAATTAGATTATTAACAAATTCCATACTTGTGATAATTTAATAATTGGTTACTATAATCTTTTAACAAATACGGGGATAATAGTGGTGATATTAATAGATTATACACAAGAATTCTCCATTATGGATAATTATCCATTTATAGTCATGATATACTCTATCAAATTATTGGTCAACTATAATTATCTCTTTTAACAACAATGGAAAGTATTCCTCTTTATAGAGGGTTAATCAAAATTAGGGTAATAATTTATCCAAGCAATACTTGAGATGTCGACTAATTAGGAGATTAATTGCATGCCATTATGTTATTGTCTTTAATATGTTAGGCTGAGATGCCACTATACCTCCATAGTGAGTGTATGTCTCAATAGACACATTCAAGGCATGCAATTAAACTATTATGCATATAATCCATATTGATTTTAACATTAGGATATTTGATTCCCACTAGTTTGTTATAATCTACTGTTAATAGACATTATAATCATATATCAACATATGATTAGCCATGATAAGCTTAAGGCCTTTGGAAGAGGCTTTATGTGCCAACTATTATGATACCCATTAAAATACTTATTAGTTGTGATATATTCTTTAAGAGATAAAAGTTTAAAATTAACATAGTTGATCACCTATCGGAGAGTTGTAAATGCATATATAATAACTTACTAAAGAGTCTTGAGGATCAATTATCTTGTTGGGATAGCTTTATTCAGTATGCCCTTATCAATAAGTGATTATGGAATTCCTTAAATAGACGAACCATATTAAGTCCTTTCTCTTTTTACATTTGTCCTAACTTTTGTTAATATGGTATCATCTATACTAATTGGATAGAAATTATTTCATAAACATTTATTCTCATGATAACTATTAATCTATTAGTGGAAAGGCATGACCTTAGAACTATATTCATTAATGATCTTCAATAACACTAATGTGTTGCAACCTAATGTATACACGATGAGCAATCCATAAACTATATAATATAATTTAAGGAGAGGTAACTCTTGCAAAAACATATATAGGGATAAATATCTATAAATATGCTAGTTAGTACACTTCTTACTTATATACTTATTGTATTTAAATCAGGGTTTGGATGGTAATTCGTAAGATTAAGCTCATATGCTATAATATTGATAACTATTGTTATTCTTGATAGACTAATGTCGGGATAGCCTAAATTATATTAGTATAGGTACCGCTAATACATATAATATGACATATAACTTGAAATATATTAACATTACATATGAGCTTAAATACTATAATTATGCCAATAACTCTTTAAGCATATAATTACGTAGTTGTATAAGAAGTGGATTAAGATTGGGAGCTCTATTGTGTCAAGGAATATCCTTAAAACATACACTCGAATAGTCATGATAATTGTACATTAAGAATCGTGTACTCTACCTAGTTGATAACTAATATATACTATTAGTTAATTATAGTATATTGTGGGCATATACCCTTATAAGTTAATTATTGGTAAGTTGGGGCATCTCTTATAGATATCCCCTAATCAACTAAGTAAATGAATAGTATTGTGCCCAATGTTCTCTGAAGCTGGGCTATATTCATGTAGGGCATTCTCCTAAAGGTTAGGCCACTATTTGAAATAGTCAATACACTATAAATATTATTACAAGGATTCCTTTTGTTTACACTACCAATGTTCAACTATAAGGCCCTCTCTATATTCATTAGTATTAATATACATAATTGTTCATTATTTCTATCAGCCCAATTACTTGAATACCCATAATGTATATTATACTAATTCTATATATAAGAGTGGCTAATTCAAGGGTTAATAGTATAAACGAGTAGCATTTTCAATAATCATACACTATTAGCATATATGGAGAATGATTAATTCCATTATAGGGTATATTATTACAAATAATTTAGTTATGGTCTAATTAACCTAGAGAGAGTATGGTTATCCTCATATTACTCTTGTACCATAGGCCCTGTATATCATAAGATAGTTCTATTGGTTAATTAATATACGGTAACAATCTTGACAAAAATGGGAGAATAACCCTCCTATAAGGTGAATAGATAACCTCACCATATTCCATTTATAGGCTTTCTCCTCCCTTTCCAAAGTGGATTAAATTATGGATTATTAATTATATTCCCATCAAAGTTAGTTAATTTATATGAATAGTGGGTATATCATGTAATAGTTATAAAGAAGTATTGTCGAGTTCCTTTCATATAGGATTAATGATCCTAATTTAGGTTATGAATATAAATTATTTTTGATAACCTAAACCAAACCAACTTAAGGTATATGTGTTCCCAAACAACCTCTATAATATGATCCACAATATAACTAAGGGTCCTTCATTTTCTCCCATTAAGTGCCTTTTAATATGAATAGGTTATTAGTATCTATTGGCCTTTTGTATCAATTCCACTAATATGGATAGATTTTTAATGTACCCCTATAACTAGGGTCATGATACCCTACTATTTGGATACCCCAAGATAAGAGGTTATAATTAATATTATCCCTATTACTCTAGTTAATAGAGAGAACTACAAATTGTTTAATAAAGCTGTAGGTATATTGATATGGTAACCCCATTAGATATGACTCGGGTGATATTTCATGCTTAGGATAAGGGTAATCAATAGGCTTAACTTAGCCTAACAATGATATGGTCCATACTTTTATAAACTATAAGAGGATGAAATACTATGGTTGCCTTTCAATAGAGTTACTTAAACATTATGGGCCTAGTGTCCCTAATGTTGTACCTATAGTTAGTCGTAGTATATTGATATGTGATTGGGTCCTATTATATGGGCATCTCCATAGAGATTACTCTTAACTAATGCCAGTAGTTGAACATTTGTCAACTTATGAAAGACGATAACAGGATTGGGATTCCACGGGGCATCTACATACTAAAATAATATGTAAACTTAAGGCCATTATATAGGACTCGGTTATAAATAGTATCACTAATAATTATACCCTCTTATGTAGGATTGGTTATAATTGTACTTAAAGATTATGGTTAAGGTTTGTCCAAGTTTAAATAAATACTATGTTCCCTATGTAGTATAATAATCTATATTATATAGCTATAATATACTATAAACAATATAATTGTCATTAATAATGGATAATTTGCTATAAACACACTGGGGCCATTATAGGAATGATAGTAACGATAAGATAATATGATCCAAATACATAGCAAAGGGATAATTACTATATTGAAGATGGGAACCAAGGAAAACTTGTGTGATCATAATCAAATAAAACTAATAACCAAGTTTCGGATCACATGATGATAAGTTGACATGAGGACCAAATTGTATGGTAACCATGCTTGTGAAAGGTAATAATAGATTAACTAATCCTCCTAGAGAATTGGGTAGTCATGATGCCTTGCTAGAGGCCAAAAAATATTGATTTATGTATCAAGAGATGAAAGAGGAGTCTTTTATTCCGGATACATTACTAACATGTCTAGGAGCGCATCGAGTCACACACATAAGTTCAAGTATTCACATTACAAATAAGAAGCAAAGATATTGAAAAAGTTTCTAGTTATGAAAGTTTTCTATTTTGGAAAGAGTTTCCAAAATGGAATGTTTCCTAAAATGGAAAATGGAAAGTTTCAAAAAGGAAAGTTTCCTAAAATGGAAAATGAAAAGTTTGCTAAAATGAAAGTTTCCTATTTTAGAAATTGGTTTCCTAATTTGGAAGTTAGTTTCAAATTTGGAAATAAAGAACCTAAAAGGAAACGAGTTTCCTAATTTAGGTTAAAGGGTATTTTTGAAAAATTATTTCCTAATGTGGACCCCGCTAAAATAATCTAAGAATATTTATTTAAATAGTCTAAATTAATTAATTAGGCTAAAATAATTTTGGCCCATTAGGTTTAACTAAAAGCCTTAAGATAATTTTGGTGAGAGGATAAACATCAATCTTATTGGATAAGGATGAAGGCTTTAAAGTTAAACATCAAGTAATCTACATATAAAATAACTCCTCATCCTTGAAGGATAAGGAAGCAACAACTTAGAGTCATTTATGGACTTAAGTGTTGCCACTTTCCTTGTCCTTGGAGGACAAGGAAACTATTCCCCTCTAAATAGGAGGAGAGGGGCATCAAAAAGGGAAGAAATAACCTAATAGAGAATTTTGATAAAAAAAAAAAGAAAAAAAGTAAGGAAAAATTCAGCCAACCTAAAAAACAAAAAAAGAGGCACACGGCCAAGAGAGAAAAGGGGGAGAAAATAGTTTTCTTCTAAAACCCTAGCAAGAAATTTCATACCCTCTCCTTTAAAGTTGTCCCAAAGTTGCTCGGGATTGATTTCTAGAGGAAATACTTAATTAGAAAAGGTGGAGCTAGCACTCCATAAATTTTGAATGCTTTTTTATGGATATTTGGGCTGCGTGGATCATCAATAGAGGCCGACACTTAGATGGCTAATCAAAGAAAAAAATTTAGATTTTTGCTACAAGAGATAATCCTTTACTTTTATCTTATTATTCATGTATCTATGATTAGTAGATTCAACAAGCATGATCTTTGGCCCTTGGATGGAGGAAATTTTTTATTTATTCCACACCTCTATAGGATGCATGATCCTTCAAGCATGTGCTAATCCAATATACTATTAGTGATAATTAGGGGTAATGATTTATCCCTAATTATAATTCGTTTATAAGCTACATTATATAACCTATGAGTTACTACGGGATTAGGTTAATAGATTAATACTATGGTGGTTAATTATATAATCATACCTAGATATTATGGGTGACTTGGGCCTATAACCATAACTCATTATCCCATCTATCATACGGCCTACTCTAGATGGGTACACCTATAATATAATCAATGTGCCCCAATTAACCACTCTCTAAAGACTATTCTCTCAGATATTGCTAGTGATATTATGCCCAAGTTATCATAATTAGTTTATTAACCCTAACATCCAGTTAATAGAGTAGTACACTACTATGGCCTTATTTGCCTATGGACCATGTTAAGATTCGATAATGAACAAGTATAGTGATAATGTACTATTAGGTTTAAGTACCTTCTAAGGACCTAGTCAATAAAGTATACCAACTATGAGGATATATTAAGGGAGATGAGGGAATTAACCTATTCATTATAAACTAATTATGAATAGGGGTAAGGTAATAATACTCGTATATACGGACTGGACTCTTATACCAAATCTCATTGTCCATAGTTAGGAACGGGAATGATATTAAATAGCATTTAATATTTCTTACATTTAACTAAAGTAATAGTGTATGGAGTGTTACATTGAAGTTAATTGATTAGATGGATAGGAAGACTGTTGAACATTAGTAATAGGGGGATCAGTATTAGGGCCATTATAGGAATGGTAGTAACTATAAGGTAATATGATCTAGATAAGAGGATACCTATGGCCTGTATAGTTTTTAGGAATTAACTATATTGAATAACCATCCTAGTCCATTTTCTTATAAAATAAGGGCTATTAACCTCCTTTTATAACAATACTATAGGGGTTATACAATAGGGATTATTCTCTAATTCCTACTAATAATTATTGGTAACCCCTAATTGTTAGGTTAGTAGAAATATTGATAACTATATTGGTGTTTATTATCACAGGATATTGCCTGACCTATTATAATAACATTCTTATCATCCCTACTATAATGATAATACGTTATCTATAACCTAATGGCTAATATAAGAGATAATGTTGGTGATTAGTAATATTGTCCCCCTATGACCCAGCTATCATATATTCATCCTAATAAGAGTTGACAAGAACCCTTCCTTTGGTCATTATAACGATTGTGCATGATATAATATCATACCCAGACTTGCCCATAATATGGAGAAGATAATATGATCCTAATAAGAGTATATTCATACCTATTAATCCTATTAATAGGTATACAACCTTATAGTTACTATCATTATCTTATAATGATACCTCCTAAAGGGTATTAAGATGATAATTATCTGATCCCACAATCATATACCATAAACATAGGGATAAACTATTAGTACAAAGATAGCCTAAACATACTCAATCATGATTATTGGGATAACCTATTAAATAGCTTATTCCTAATATCTTATAGAAAATCACTTTTAAACACCCTATTATATGCTTAGGGGAAATATCTCGCAATTAGAAAAGATGTACGGAATCTCTAGCTAACATAATAAGATTGGTTGTTAAAATATATTTAATGGAGACGAAATGGTTTATTACATAGGGTGGATAGTTAGCCCATAAGGCCATTATACTAGTCATTTTATTCTTCTAAATAAAAAATAGGCTACACAGACTTATAGAAGTTGGGAACTAGGTAGCCCATAAACAATATCTCTAATAACGCCTACCGATATCCATAATTTTCTATCGGTTCAATTATTGTACTCATTCACCAGGTATTAACTATCTAATAAGCTAATATCCATGGATTATATTTCATTACATTAGTTATGATGTATATAATTAGGTAAGTGCCGATAATATAGATCATTAAGCCACTCTTAATACAAGCTCTTGTTGGGAACTTTGGTGATAACCTATTAAATATAGGTGCCTATTACAAATACTAAACATCTATAAGCTCTAGGATGTATCATATAATATCGATATAGCTATAATAGACCATATATGTTTAACATACTAATAGGGTATTATCTTTTAGATGCATATATACCCCTACTTAAACTAATAATAGTAGGATATAATACCCCTTTATTGTCAATTAATACCATATTAATACTTGTTCCCAACTAATGGTTCCATAAACTATTACTCTAATATGCTTAATACTTGGATGACAAGTTACTCTCTTGATTTAAATAGGTTAACTATAATTCATGATAATTATAACAATAGGATTATTAACACCCATTATAAGGATGGCTTACAATATCCCCCATTTATAGGGGTCATAAATATTCATAACTCTTCAAAATCAGCCTATTAACGAGGATACCCCTCTAGTCTCTACATTACATATACATTAGTGAATTTATCTTACTGATTAGCCTCATAAAGAAAACATACTTTTTAGAGAATGTCACTAGTGGACCAATATAGGAGATTTACCTTCAATAGGATAATATTAAGGTATGAGGAAATTAAGAGTATAATAAAGATATTAGGATATATAACAATAATGTTATATTTACCTACGTAAATTGGCAAATCCATTATCACTATGTTTTTAGCTTAAATATGGCCCATCTATGAGCATAATAGTGTTATCTAAATATGTATATCCATTATTGATATCATACTAAGGAGTTGATAGAAAAGGTTACTATTCTCGTTATGATTATTATTGATAGTCATTATATACCATAGCATGAGCTTATGAGACTATGGTTGGATATGTACTCCCTATCAACTAAGTATCCAATTAAGACCTAATGTGTTACTTATGAAGATTTTACCCAGTGGATGAGTAGCTTCTTTGGTATTATCTTTAAGCTTCTTAACCCTAGCTCATGTCATTGGACCATCTTTAATGTGTAATGGATCGGATTTTGGACTTGTAAAGTTGCCATCTTGGACCTTCCTTGGAGACACCACCTTGCTAGTCCATGTTAACTCCATGGTTTCCATCATTGAGGGTATAGGTAATGTCTCCTCATGAATGTAACTATTATTTATGAATAAAATAGTTAAGAGGATCATAAAGGGAGAGAATGATAAAGAGGGTAATCTATATTAAACTCGTAAGATATCATATCGATAGATATTCTTTTATTGATCATAGGTCAAGTTCCATAAGGCTAATATACTATACTAGTGTGGCGGGAAAAATTAATATGGCATACCCCATTATAACATACCTTTATCAATAGAATCTAGTGTCTCATACACGGATTAGTATAGAGAGATAGGATTGACCTATGATCAATAGGGGTTTATCATAATTTTAGGCTTAACTTTGCTAAGAAGATAGCTATTGTTATATGGTAATTAGAATATTTTCAATTAAAAAAATTATAGAATCATTAAGGAGTGCCATTCTTAAGACTTGTAGTACACAATATATATGGGAGATATGGTAGGAAGATATTATATAAAAGGAGTTATTGGTTAAGATGATATGGACTATAGTGTATCATGATCAATTCATGAATAGTTTATCAAGAATCACTATGTCTTCTCTATAGAAGGCCCTATCATGATCTAATAAAGTCATGTGGAAGACATTCACCACTAGTGGCTTAGGTAGTTTGATAACTCAATCTCTCCCTCTCGTGAAAGGACATGCCCTGGAGATACCTTCATAAGTGAATTTATACTCACTTGTGATAAAATGGTAATGCCTTTGCATGGAGATTATATTCATAAGACAAATGAATATAAAGGAGCATATCTACAAGGAGGCAATTCCTCTTGGTGATCAAAGTGGTAGTCTTGATAAACTATTCACGAATTGATCATGATACACTATGGTCCATATCATCTTAACCAATAACTCTTATGATATAATATCTTCCTACCATATCTAAATATATTAGCCATGATAGTATAATATCGATCAACTAACAATATACTAAATCCTATTTACAAAGTAATCGGATAAGGGTGTGCCCTTATAAAGGTACCCTTATGCAAATATGTTTTTTTACTAGAATTGTCGTATAACATATTATCATACCTTTCTTCAATTATGATAGTTATTAAGTAAGGGTAATAACTAAACCAGCCTTTGTAAATAGGCCAAACACACCACTCCTAATCCTAAAAGGATTCCACACGTCCTTACCATCTAAGGAGAACATAAACAAACCCTAATGGGCTTGAAAGAATATGAAAATAATAGGGCTTAAAACATTGAGCCTAAATCCAATTTAATTAATTAGTTATAATTATAATTAAGTTAGATATAACAAAATATGCCCACTATAATTTAGGGAGCCTAATCTTAGAATTGGATTAGATTGACAAGTCCTGAATTCTCCTTTTCTCTTAAGATGGCGCCACAATGCTTCCTTAGGCCCTTGGAAGTGCATTCTGCCCAACAGCTCTTGAATAAGCTCATGGAGAGCTTCTTTAAGCTTCTTAGCCCTAGCCCACCTCATTGGACCATCTTTAACGTGTAACGGATCAAATCTTAGACTTGTAAACTCACCATCTTAGATCTTCCTTGGAGACACCACCTTACTGGCCCATTTGGCTCCTTAGTTTCCATCAATACAACGTTAACTTTCTTTATTCTCATTAGTATCAAATGTGGTGGTTATGATGTGGCCAAAAATATAATTGATTTGACATATAGTGGATAGCAAGGGAGAGGAACAATCTTGATCTAAAGATAGGTATGAAATATTTCCCATTATAGGATGGATTATTGATGAATTTATTAGAGACATAAATTATTGTTAATAAGTGCAATGTCCATCTAAGTGCAATTATAAGTCCTATTAAGGGGGAATGTGATCTAGGGCCTATAATCTCCTATAATGGCTAACTAAATTAGGCCTATATAGTTTTATTCAACTATAGTTATATCTTTATAACAATCATGCCATGAGCTATCTTAGTTCTCTCCTCTCTCTTACTCCTACTCTCTCTAGTTTGATAATTATAAAGTGATAAACTTATCACACTAATGAGTCTAGTGATTCATCTAACATGTTTATAGGCCTTAAAAGATATTTGGATAGAGTAGGTCAATAATCCATATACCCTTCAATGCTATCTAAAGACATAATTCATTGGTATCCAATTTAATAATCATATCATACTATTGGTATATTATTTATGAACCTACTATCGATTATGATATATCCGGGTGATGACAATTTGCCATCATGGTATTATCAACCCCTATAGAGATATATAATGTTAAAGGTTCAAATATGAAATAGGAGGTTGGGAGAAACTATATCAGACATAGTTATTAAAGGTTGGAGTGAACATAGCCATGATAATTTTATTAATGTATAGTTATCACATTACGTTTGTTTATATCCCTCTATATTGAAAGATGGTGTACTTCATCCCCAATAAGCCACATAAATTAATAGTCATGAGGGAGGGTAAATTATGCTGTAAGTAAAATTCCCATGATGTTACCCACCTTTGCCATAGATGTGGGGGAAAGTATATCTCCTCTCAAAGGGTAATTTGTTACTATCTTAAAATGGTTGATTAACATTACTTATTTTAGCCCAATAGTATAGCTTATATCATGGATGATATAAATTCTTTCCTAACATTACTTATTTTAGCCCAATCAAATAAGTAAATATATAACCATATCCTAATAATAATATTATGTTTGTCCTCCCATAATAGAATAAGGAGAATATCAATATAATTTTAAAGGTAATATGTGGGTGGTCTTATAGGGTTATATATTGGGAAACTATCTATATTAAATATGATGACCTATTCGGAACATGATGGGCCTAAAACTAGCCTAATATAGATAAGTAATATTTTACTATGTCCATGATTATTTTGACCTCTTTTTGATTAATGATTATCCTACATAGTTAATACAATATTTGGTGTCTCTATATTATAATATCAAGAGGGTTATTTGCCCTACCACTGATAAAAGATATTATCAAATAGGAAACTATTTATAAGTTTTGTATAACCAAAAATATTAACGAGTTCTAGTGAATTAATATGAAATGGTCACTTTGTGGACATGAATGTCAATCAGATAAGTTATAAACTTACGATTATAACTCTCATTGAAGAGAATGTACCTCTTAGTAAGGAATCGAAATATTGGTAGCTTATAATTAAATAGTACATATTTAATTATGCTTGTTAGATTAAGTAGCAATGATAATTACAAGAATAGTTTCCTAACATTAATTAATATGAGGTTATAACATCTATGATATATACGGATATTCTCTACAAATTCAGCTAATATGATGATCCTTCTCCTCTTAACATATAAGCTACCAATATTTGGAATGTTATTATGTCTCATATGTTTGCGCTAACTATTATCTTCTAAAATGGTCTATTGTTGGATAAATTAGTATAAATAAGAAGACATTGTAAATGGATCAAATATAATTGACACTCATTCTTATATTAAAGATCAAAACACATTGTCATAAAGTATGGAAAGAGGGCATAAATGGAGATTTTTTTTACAATCTTTTCTAAATTGATGAGAATAAACACAAGGTTGTATTGATGAAAACCAAGGAGCCAAATGGGCCAGCAAGGTGGTGTCTCCAAGGAGTTCCAAGATGGCAAGTTTACAAGTCCAAGATCTGATCCATTGCACATTAAAGATGATCCAACAATGTGTGCTAGGGCTAAGAAGCTTAAAGAGGCTCTCCATGGGCTGATTTAAGAGTGTTGGACAGAATGCACTTCCAAAGGCTTGAGGGAGCAATGTGGCACCATCTTAAGAGAGGAGAGGAATCAAATACTAGTCAATCTGATCCAAGTCCAAGATTGGACTACTTAAATCCTATTGGGCTTATTTTGTTATATCTAACTTAATTATGATTAGACTAATTAATTAGGTCAGATTTGGGCTCTCTATTTTAAGCCTCAATATTTGCATAAGCTTTTAAGTCCATTAGGGTTTGTTTCTATTCTCCTTAGGTGGCGACATGTAGAGTCCTTTGAATGTTAGGAGTAGCATGTTTAGCCTATTTAAAGGCTGGTTTAGTTTTGTTTTAAGAAGAAAATAATTTTGAGAGTTAATTAATTTGAGAGGATTTTCTTCCTTTGTTCTTCTGAGAACTAAATCTAACTTATCAAGGATTCCAACCCTTATGGCATCTCTAAACTTATCATCCTCCATAGGGTGTGGCATTCTTCCTTTCAAAATTAAGTCAGTTCCAATTAAAAAAACGTTAAAGAAGTCTAATTTGCTTATCTTGTTGTGTCTCATTTGTTATTGTCTTATTTAAATTCAATTCAAGTCATTTCTAGTATCATTCTTAGTGTTCAAAAACTTTAAATTCTAATCTGAATTGGTTTGTCAATTCCTTGTTCCAAATCTATCCTAAATTTGATTCTTGGAAAGTGTACTTAGTCACATGCAATTGGTTAGTTCTTGTGTCTGGATTAGTGTGTAAAAGAACCAAAGGAGTGAATTAGAGTGGTAAAAGACTAAAGAGTGTGAACGTATTAAAGAAAAATCCTAAAAGAGAACAAACACGAGCTTTGAGTGGCATTAATTTGAGTGAAACATATGAGGGAGTGTGTGAGGAATTTTTATTACTAACGAATTTTGTGTAGGTTTTAAACATGTTAAAAGATAAAAATCCTAAGGAAGAGGGTGAAGTGATTGTTGATAATGATGTTTGTAGTAAGTCATTGTAATTATGTAGGCTTTAAGCACATAAGTGAAAAGTGAGGAGGAGGCATGGAGAGATAATATTTTTTATACCCGATGTCTTATCGTCAATAATAAGGTCTATCATTTGATAATAGATGGGGGTGGTTGTGTCGATGTTGCTAGTCTTGAGTTAGTCAAAAAATTGAGTTTGCCCATAGTTGAACATCCTAGACCATATACATTGCAATGGGTAAATGAGTGTGGAGAAGTCGAGGTAAACAAACAAGTGATAGTGTTTTTTTCTATTGGGAGATACAAGGATGACATTTTGTGTGATGTTGTGCCGATGAGAGTGGGTTATATTTTGCTAGGGCAACTTGGTAAGTTGTTAGAAAAGTGACACATAATGAGTTTAGCAATAAATATTCATTTGAAATAGGGAGACAAAAGTAACACTTATTCCATTATCACCTAAGCAACTTTCTAAGGACCACATGAGCTTAAAACAAGAAATTAAGAGAAAAAGCACTAAAACTTTCATTCATAATGATGCTATGCTGCTACTGATTTTGTGGGTGTTGAGAGCACTAAATTTTTAGTCATAATGATGACTATGTTGCTATCAATAAAGAGTTAACCAAGGGCGATTACAAGCCAAAGGTCGAGGCATCCAAATTCAATCTTAAGTTAAGAGAACTAATGCTTAAGGAGAAGTTAGAGAGTATAGAATGAGAAGAGTCTCTGTTCATTGAAGATTTGGAAAAACAACAAGAAGAGCCAAAAGAGGAGGAGTTTGATAATCTTGTATATGTGCAATAGAAGGAAGACAATAAGAAGATTATGGATGCTCAAGAGAATATACTATATATTGAATTTGTCTTTCCGGAGGAGACGAATGACAACAAAGTTAAATCTGAATTTTTTTTGGCCATTAGTTGTTCGTATTTTGCAGGTTAGGTATGTATTTTTGATATGCTGTTATTATAAGATTTGAGGATGAGTGTTCTCCAATCGAGGGAGTATAATGAACATCAAGATGAAGATTCAAGGATGAATCTTTTGAGGAAACTAGGAATGATGAGAATAAAGAAAGTCAAGGTTGTATTGATGGAAACCAAGGAGCCAAATGGGCCAGCAAGGTGGTGTCTCCAAAGGAGATCTAAGATGGTGAGTTTGCAAGTCTAAGATTCAATCCATTAAACATTAAAGATGGTCCAATGAGGTGGGCTAGGGCTAAGAAGCTTAAAGAACTCTCCATGGGCATATTCAAGAGTGTTGGGCAGAATGCACTTCCAAGGGCCCAAGGGAGCATTGTGGCGTCATCTTAAGAGAAGAGGGGGATTCAAGACTTGTCAATCTGATCCAAGTCCAAGATTTGCTCCTTAAATTATATTAGGCCTATTTTATTATATCTAACTTAATTATAATTAGAACTAATTAATTAAGTTGGATTTGGGCTCAATGTTTTAAGCCCTATTATTTTCATATTCTTTCAAGTCCATTAGGATTTGTTTATGTTCTTCTTAGATGGTAAGGACGTGTAGAGTCTTTTTAGGGTTAGGAGTGGCATGTTTAGCCTATTTAAAGGCTGGTTTAGTTTTTTTTTTTTTCAAACTTAAACAATAATTTTGAGAGTTAATAAGTTTGAGAGGATTTTCTTCCTTTGTTCTTTTGCGGACTAAATCTGACTTATCAAGGATTGCAACCCTTGTGTCATCTCTGAACTTATCATCCTCCATAAGGTGTGGCGTTCTTCACTCCATTGCAATATAGCTTCGATTCTTGCCTCCTTACAGGCAACGGGTCGGGTTTCACTTATTATAACCTCGATTAGGCACATTCTTGGGTTGTCTAGCAGCAAAAGTGTTTTGGTCTCTCATATTTATATGTGAGGTTCACATCATAAATAGTTTTAATAGGGGTTATGCCATAATTAGTTTGTCCTTATATCAACATAGCATTATAAGTTTCTAGCCTAATTGATTATCCCCAATTTGTAACCATTTTAAACTCATTAACCGTCCCTTTTGTTTAGTGATTCATAAAGTATGGATATTGAACTTGTATTCTCTCCTAATCGTCTAATGTTTATAATAGTATCCTTGTAGATAGGGGCATTCTCCCTTTGTGATGGTTGAGGGATTTATTTCAATAAATTCTTCCTAACCTTCTATGATAAATACCTATTTAGTAATAAAGATCAAATAAATAGGTGTCATGGTTATTTATCAGTTAACAATGGTCGATATATATGGTAGGCATGATGATCTATCATTTAGAGATTAAGCCAATATCATCCCAATCACCGATATAATTTCTCCTTAAGTATATCTAAAATGGTCTAGTGTTGGATAAATTATAATAAATAGGAAGACATTGTAAATGGGATATTAATATGGCAGGGCTATAATATTAGGTTATCTATATATTAATGTTAATATGAGAATTTAGAAATTAATATGGGAGAGGCTAGGGCCCATCTCGTAAAACGCATCCTCTAAATCATTATCCATAATGTTACCGCTTTAGTATGATCATATCCGTGTTTTGCATTAGATAGGTTAATGTTAAAAATACACCAGTGACATAATACAGCCTCTATATCATTAACAAGGAAACTAAATATGAAACACCATAATATTAGGGGAAATATGACTCCCACTTATATCATTAGCAATATAGTTGATATTATACATATTCTATTTTAAGTATCTATGGACTCTCATTGCCTATTATAATGATGATGTTTTCAAAGAAAATGATCAAAGGCCTTTCTTATAGTCAAATAAGATTTTAAAATAAAGTATAGGGAGATACCACCATATTTAACTAGATACAAGAATAAGATCTAAGACTATCTAAATTGATACTAATATGGTTATCATGTTAAATAATGATTGATATATAGATTTGGTATATCAAAGGTATAAACCATTATATGATGTTGACCTTAATAAGTGTATCATAGCTAGAATTAAGGAAAATGATGATATAACATCAACCAAGTTATAGAGAGGATCCCTATAAACAATTAGTGTTGAGTTACCATACGATGGAGCATATAATAGACTTATAAAATATTGGTGCAATCTATTGACCATCACTCACATTCTAAAGTATTAGGGATACGCACGTTGATAACTTAATAGGGGAATCAAATAATTTTGGATAAGATTGGCCCAAGAGATAGTTCATGGCTATTAAGTAGATAATAGTTTAACTAATATAAACTATAAGGAATGCTCCCCTATTTAGGATGATAGATTTGGCATGAATAAAATGCATGTGAATGATAGGATTCTTCAAGCATGAGCTAGCTTTCCCTAAGAGGGTATAGAGATTAGCTCAATTAAATAGTATGGTGACTCAACACTAATTGTTTATTGGGTATAATGATTATAATGAAGGGTAGTCTAGAGAGGGGCCAGCTTAGTTCTCCGTATAGGACTATTATCTATAATTACCTTATATTAAGGTTAGATAAGAGTATAGATGATTATTTTGACCTAAGGGGTTATAATATCATATTAGTTTACTAATTGGTTCATCCAATTAGTAAAGCATGAACCAATTAGTAAAGCATAAATAATAAATGAGTATTATTAAAGGAACTTCTAATATAGTCATTATATCAAGAATTAATTTAACTATTTAGATAAACTTAATCAATTAGATATACTTAATGGTCACCGATAAAGTATATCAATGACGTAAGTAATGGTCCGGTATTTAAATAGGATAACTATTCCCATGATTAATAAACAGTTAATATATTATGCCCAATATGGGTTATGTCCTAGGACCATGTTAAGAAAAGGGACCTTATATCTAACCCTAAAAGAATTTATAGGCCATATAATTATATTAATTATGTGTTCAATTATACTAATGTTGGTCATTGGTAATATTGGTCCCCTATGACCCAATCTCCCTGTGATTAGACCTAAAATTATTCGTTTGTGTAATATTATACCATCACTCTCTAACATAACTATGATCCTGGTAAACAAGGTATATGTCGGGACCAAAATTTGGTAAGTTGGGGCACTAAAACCCATGTATTTAATATATGATGACATAACCCATATTGCACTCAAGGCTATTCCATGACAGGGTGTACAGTTATAATATGTAATACCCTCTATTATAGTATATGTCTATTAACTTATGGTATTCCTATAAGCCCACTATGGTTATTACCCATCTTACGTGAGTTATTATAGAGTTTAATGTATGTGTTGATCCATTATTGATGGAAACCATGGAGCTAAATTGACCAAGCAAGGTGGTGTCTCCAAGGAAGGTCCAAGATGACGAGTTTACAAGTCCAATGTCCGATCCATTACATATTAAAGAGGGTCTAATGACGCTAGCTAGGGCTAAGAAGCTTAAAGAAGCTCTCTATGGGCTGATTCAAGAGTGTTGGGTAGAATGAACTTCCAAGGGCCTAAGAGAGCAATGTGGCACCATCTTAAGAGAGGAGGGGGATCCAAGATTTGTCAATCTGATTGAAGTATAAGATTGGACTTCTTAAATCTTGCTAGGCCTATTTTGTTATATCTAGCTTATTTATAATTAGAACTAATTAATTAAGTCAGTTTGGGCTCTATGTGTTAAGCCATATTATTTGTATATGTTTTTAAGACCATTAGGGTTTGTTTCTATTCTACTTAGGTGGAAAGGAAGAGTAGAGTCTTTTTAGGGTTAGGAGTGGCATATTAGCCTATTTAAAGGCTGGTTTAGTTCTATTTTAGATTTACATAATAATTTTAAGAGTTAATAAATTTGAGAGGATCTTCTTCCTTTATTCTTTTGAGAACTAAATCTGGCTTATCAAGGGTTGCAACCCTTATGGCATCTCTAAACTTATCGTCCTCTATAGAGTCCGGCGTTCTTCACTCCATTGCATCGTAGCTTTGGTTCTTGCCTCCTTATAGGCAATGGGTCGAGTTCCGCTTATTATAATCTGATTGGGTGTGTTCTTGGGGTTGTTTAGTGAAAAATGTGTTGGGGTCTCTTATCTTTATACATAGGGTTCACATCAATTATATCAATTAGAGAGATATAATATTGTCACTAAAGTGGAATATTATACCTAACATATTAATTTTAGGAGGACTCATCATATATAAATCCTTATCACTATGAGATAGTAGAATTTGGGTATAAGGAAAGCATCAACCTCTACATAAACAATTATATATCATTAGTCATATGCCATAAATCTATCCCACTTATACATTGTCATTCTCCAATGATATAAGAAAAGTATACCCTATTTATGGTCATAAATCATAAAATAATTATAGTAATCCCTACAAAGTCATTAGATATCATCACTTTATATAAGATATTCTCTAGTCCTATCAACTGATATATAACTATTTATTTATAGGTTGGGAAGTTATAAATAGATGATCTTTATATATCATTATAACCTATGATCCCAAAGAACATGACTAATGGGATAAGAGGTTAATGATTAAGCATTATATAAAATAACTATTTATGTAGGGTATTTAAATAAGAACTAAGAGGCATGTTCCTTGGGATAATAATTTAGTCATATTCCATGGACTAAGCTTAACCTCAATAATACGTAATCATATTATATGTATATTATGGTTAATAGTGTTGTCCTAATTAATCTCCATGTTTAGACATATTGGGAGATCAATCCCTAACTATTAGGATATGCTCTTACTGCTAATAGTTCTAATTGACCCATTCTATATGTATTTTTCTATAGAATCATATTATAGGGTTACTCCAACCTCTATATTATGCCTCTTTTAAAGGATAATGATAATATTAGTATAGGAAATTAGGAGGTAATATTGCTGTGTTATCTCTTCAAAATTACCCTAGGATTGTAGTTAGACTACACTTTGTAATAGACTAGATCAAGTGTGCTTTTAGAAATGGATGTGTCCTATTTGCATAACTTACTGAAATATCCATAGAGAGTTGTAACTAAACTAGGCATATTGTTACTCCATTAATGATATTGGTGTGGGTCTACCTAGGAAATACCACATAATGCCCGAATAGTCATATCATCCATACAATGGTACTTTTAACTAGGCGTGAACTACTAGAATGTAAGTACAAAGTACATCTATACTCTATGAATGTATGATAATAACCATTAAATACAAGGATGGACAATGGTATTATTCCCATGATTAATAAACAATTTATCTTTATTTGATAAATATCGATTGATGATAAAGTTGTGTTAATAGGTCATTTTTACTAATACCCCAAGGTTGTGATAGGGCCATAAAACTCATGTCAACTATCCTAGGATAATACCATGGGTCCTAGTACAATCTTATTTGATGGAGGCATAAACAAGTTACATCAATATTTAACTTGTATTTTACTGATTTTACTTAGACCCTAATAGAGCTATAATATAATTATGAAATTTAGCAAGTCTAAGTGATTAGCCAGATGATAGGGCCATAATTATTATCGATATTGTACTAAATGTCCCCATTACTAATATAAAAACCCAAACACAAATATTAGTTATGATGGTCAATGATTTAGTCTATTATTTGGCTAATATTCAAATAATCATTAAGATATATATAATATCTTAATCAATATGTCCATTAATATTGATAGTAGATGGAACATTATACCCTTAATTTATATAAGGGTGGCCATGAAATGGAACCATCAAATTAAGCCATATTTTCATGATCTTGCCATATTGTTATTATATTACTTGTTTGGCCTGATATTTATATTATAGTTAGTGTTTTTTGTGAATAGGGTTATCAACATGTACATAAAGATATTAACCAAGATTAAGAGGTCAAAACCTTTTATATCATTTTTTTAACTCTAATTAACTAAACTTAATTATCATAATACAGCCTACATTCTATTAATGGTTAAGAGTTACCTTTGATTTATTCTTATTTAGGGTTGTAAATATCCTATGATACTATAAGATACATAGCGAGATACGTATAGGTAAACTATAATACTATACCCTATTCTTAAAGAGGGAGGGTACCTATGAGCTTCACTATTGGGAGTAATGGTAAGGCATACTCAATTAATGAACCTTAATTGTAACCCCTATCAACATTAACATTCTACCATTATATTGGCTCAATCTTATGATAACTTACTAGTTAATGAATCATTATAGGCATAATAATGATGGAAACCAAGGAGCCAAATGGGCTAGTAAGTGGCGTCTCCAAGGGTGTGGTCCAAGCTGATGAATTTCCAAATCCAAGATCTGATTCATTGCACATTAAAAATGGTCTAATGATGTGGGCTAGGGCTAAGAAGCTTAAAGAAGCTCTCCATGGGCTGATTCGAGAGTGTTGGGAAGAATGCACTTCCAAGGGCTCAAGGGAGCATTGTGGCACCACCTTAAGAGAGGAGGGGGATCCAAGACTTGTCAATTTGATCTAAGTCCAAGATTGAGCTTCTTAAATCATATTGGGCATATTTTGTTATATCTTGGTTAATTATAATTAGAACTAATTAATTTAGTCAGATTTGGGCTTAATGTTTTAAGCCCAACTTAATTATAATTAAAACTAATTAATTAAGTCAGATTTAGGCTCAATGTTTTTAAGCCCTATTATTTTCGAATTCTTTTAAGTTCATTAGGATTTGTTTATGTTCTCCTTAGGTGGCAAGGATGTGTAGAGTCCTTTTAGGGTTAGGAGTGGTGTGTTTAGCCTATTTAAAGGTTGATTTAGTTTTGTTTCGGAGGGATAATAATTTTGATAGTTAATAAATTTGAAAGGATTTTCTTCCTTTATTCTTTTGAGAACTAAATTTGACTTATTAAGGATTGCAACCCTTGTGGTGTCTACTGAACTTATCGTCCTCCATAGGGTGTGGCGTTCTTCACTCCATTACATTATAGCTTCGATTCCTGCCTTCTTATATGCAACGGGTTGGGTTTTGCTTATTATATTGGGTGTATTCTTAGGGTTGTCTAGCAAAAAAGTTGCTTGGGTCTCTCATCTTTATACATGGGGTTCACATCAATTTGTATCAAACCCTAGGTTGTGCAAAGTCGAGTTGATTATACATAGTCCTTGCATCTTTTATCTCGTATCTATCTTGTTTTCTTTTTTGCGTCTTCCTTGTTATTTTGCCATATCTTTTCTTGTTTGAGTCTTGTGTTCCTTTGCTTGATAAAATGAGTCTTATTAAAAAAAAAAAAAAAAAGAGAAAAGTCTTATTTGTAGTTAACTTTGTTTTCTCAATATAAATTAGGTTATTTTTCATCATCTTTTGTTCTATTTCGTGTCTTTGTAGTTTTGTTTCCAAAATGAATCAGTTCCAATTCAAAAAAAAAAAAAACATAAAAAGAAGTCTGATTTATTTTGTCTTGTTGTGTCTCATTTGTTATTGTCTTGTTTAAATTCAATTCAAGTCAGTTCTAGTATCATTCCCTTAATTAGTAATATTTAATATTTGAGAAGATAGATTATAATCCATGAAAGGAATCATATGATAATAGTTTAATTATATTTCGCTAACTCTGATGGCATACTCTCTAATATAGTGCCTTCGGCCTATAAATAATATGGGGTATGCATAAGCATTAACATGATAGAAATAGACATGGTTCATGATCATTACTAGTAATTTGCTCTTAACTCATCATAGAAGGTTACATTTAGAGTATTGCTATTGGTTATGTTATGTTAATCCTCAACTATTATTGGTTCATCTATTTTACTATAGTTAATAGAACTATAGGTAACTACTAATACCCATACAGTAGTTATACTAATGGTCCCATCTTATGCATTTAATAATCTTAGTGGATAAATCCTATTCTTAATAAGTTATACATATTTGTATTATACGAATGGAGATACATATTACGATTCATTTAATAGGATCAATTAAAAGGCCCATGATCACCTAGGAGACCTAGGATTATAATTAAATGATTATAATAGATCATAACCTAAGGTATTATATCCCATATTAAATATATGATGGCATTATGTGTAATTATACGTATTCTTCACCATCGAGTTAATTCCATGGGTGACTATTACCCCCTAATAAAGGGTCATATTAAATAATTACTGATTATGTACCATTAACTCTATGATTAGCCATGAATTATTACCCAATATGGCCATCCTAGAGGTATAGTGGCATCTTATACTATTATGATTTACCTCTTAATATAGCATCAACTAACCCATGATTAAACTCGACATATAACTTGAAATATATTTTAGGATAAAAAGGGTAAATAATACATAATCATTTATTGCTAACTCATTCTCTCTAGTTATTTAAGATAAGCCTATTTAATTAGGTCATTAGGTTAATATTTAACTCATAATATATAAACTAATATTTCGTAAAAGGTATTACCCATCAAATAGTTTTCCTACCTTATTAATATGAGGTCTATTAATAATCAATGGTGCCATTAAAACAACTAGCCTATTATTCTCCTTATTCAAGCTACATATATTAAAATGGTTACACAATGTGGATAATCAATTAGGGAAAAATCTTATAATGCTATGTTAATATTGGGATAAACTTATTATGGCATAGCCCCTATTCAAACTAGCTTACTAATCTATATGGGCATTTAGGGTGTTCCATTTTCGTTCAATTGCATGACCTTATGACTTAGGGTGTTAATAGCATATAATCACTCAATCTCGTACCAAATGTTAGAATCGATAAACACCTAAAAAGATTTCCCCTAACTCTATAGTTAATACCACAAAGGTAGACACATTAATATGGCCTTATGACCTAGATAAACTACAATTGAACTTAGACTATTTCTATTTTATCAATTCTGATTCCAGTCACTAATAGAGTATTATGTTAACCCAAATATCTATAAGATTATTAGGCCTTATATACCCATTAATAAACATAGAGTATTATAAGGATTAGGCATAGAGGAATAGATGTGATATGTTTTTATATATAATTGGATAATGTTCAATCATTAACCATATATTCTTAGATCATTGACCCTCTTATAGTTAGGGTTAATCTTTTTTGTGTATATTAATTGGTATGGATAAGAGTGGATAACATTATTAGGGTATATAATTTACCTTAGTGGGTATATAAATCAGGTTTTTTCCATTATCTTTTATCCTATTTCATCTCTATGTAGTTGCGTTTCCAAATTGAATTAGTTCAAATTCGAAAAAAGAAAAAACATAAAAAGAAGTCTGATTTGTTTTGTCTCGTTGTATCTCATTTGTTATTATCTTGTTTAAAATTCAATTCAAGTCAGTTCTAGTATCATTTTTACGGTTCAAAAACTTAAAATTCTTATTTGAATTAGTTTGTCAATTCCTTGTTCCAAATTTGTCCGAAATCCGATCCTTGGAAAGTGAAGTTGTTGAGTCACTTGCAATTGGTTAGTTCTTGTTTGGTTTGGATTAGTTTGAAGAAGAACCAAAGGAGTGAGTTAGAGTGGTAAAAGGCTAGAAAGTGTGAATGTATTAAAGAAAAAGCCTAAAAGAGAGCAAACATGAGCGTTGAGTGGCATCAATTTGAGTGAAACACGCGAGGGAGTGTGTGTGAGGAATTTTTATTACTAATGAATTTTGTGTAGGTTTTAAACATGGCAAAAGATAAAAATCCTAAGGGAGAGGGTGACGCGATTGTTGACAATGATGTTTGTGGTAAGTCATTGGTAATTATGCACGCTTTAAGCACGCAAGTGAAAAGTGAAGAGGAGGCGTGGAGAGATAATATTTTTCATACTTGCTATCATGTCGTAAATAATAAGGTCTATCGTTTGATAATAGATGGGCATGGTTGGGTCAATATTGCTAGTCTTGAGTTAGTTGAAAATTGAGTTTGTCCGTAATTGAACATCCTAGACCATATATATTGCAATGGATAAATAAGTGTGGAGAAGTTAAGGTAAAAAAACAAGTGATAGTGTATTTTTCTATTAGGAGATACAAAGATGAGGTTTGTGTAACGTTATGCCGCTAGGAAAACCTTGGCAAGTTGTTAAAAAAGCGACACATGATGAGTTTAGCAACAGATATTCATTTGAAATGAGGGGGAAAAAGGTAACACTCGTTCCATTCTCATCTAAGCAAGTTTATGAGGACCAAATGAGCTTGAATCAAGAAATTAAGAGAAAAAAATTGATAGCACTCGAACTTTCATTCATAATGATGGCTATGTTGCTGCTACTGATTTTGTTGGTGTTGAGAGCACTCAAATTATCAATAATAATCTATGTTGCTGTCAATAAAGAGTTAACCAAGGGTGATTACAAGCCCAAGGCTGCGACATCCAAATTCAATCTTAATTTAAGAGGACCAGTGCTTAAGGAGAAGTTAGAGAGTATTAAACGAGAAGAGTCTATGTTCATTGAAGATTTGGCAAAACAACAAGAAGAGCCAAAAGAAGACAAGTTTGATAATCTTGTGACTATATTGAATTTTTCCTTTGGGAGGAGGTGAATGAAAATAAAATCAAATCTGAATTTTTTTTTCCATTATTTGTTTGTATTTTGCAGGTTGGGTACGTGTTTTTGATACTTTGTTATTACAAGATTCGAAGATAAGTGTTCTCCAATCGATGGAGTATGATAAGCATCAAGATCATGATTCGAGGATGAATCTTTTTGAGGAAAGTGGGAATGATGAGAATAAAGAAAGTCAAGGCTGTATTTATGGAAACTAAAGAGCCACATAGGGCCAACAAGGTGGCGTCTCCAAGTGAGATCCAAGATGACGAGTTTGCAAGTCTAAGATTTGATCCATGGGCCATCACATATTAAAGATGGTCCAATGATGTGGGCTAGGGCTAAGAAGCTTAAAGAAGATCTCCATGGGCTAATTCAAGAGTGTTGGGTAGAATGAACTTGCAAGGGCCCAAGGGAGCATTGTGGCTCCGTCTTAACGAGAAAGGGGGATCTAAGACTTGTCAATTTGATCCAAGTATAAGGTCGAGCTCCTCAAAATATATTGGGCCTATTTTATTATATCTAACTTAATTATGATTGGAACTAATTACTTAAGTTGGATTTGGGCTCAATGTTTTAAGCCGTATTCTTTCAAATCCATTAACGTTTGTTTATGTTATCCTTAGATGGAAAGGACGTGTAGAGTTCTTTTAGGGTTAAGGAGTGGCATGTTAGCCTATATAAAGGCTGGTTTAGCTCCATTTCAGACTCACACAATAATTTTTAGAGTTAATAAATTTGAGAGGATTTTCTTCCTTTGTTTTTTGAGAACTAAAAATAACTTATCAAGGATTGCATCCCTTAAGGCATCTCTGAACTTATCATCCTTCATAGAGTGTGGTGTTCTTCACTCCATTACAATATAACTTTAGTTTTTGTCTCCTTATAGGCAACGAGTTGGGTTCCGCTTATTATAACCTGATTGAGCATGCTCTTGGGGTTGTCTAGTGACAAAGGTAGTTGGGTCTCTCTTCTTTATATGTGGGGTTCACATCATGAATTATCTATAGTAGATTACAATATAAGGTGAGCTATAATAGGGGAATTGACATTATTTGGTTCTGAAATATTCAATATTGTCTCTCCTTTATTAAGGACATTATGCCTTAATAGAGGTACCCATAATTCTAATTTATCTACGGGAGCTAGGATAATTAACAATTAAATAGGTTATTACATTTTTTCATATTTTTACTCATGACCAATATCATTAGTGTACCATATAATCGCCCCCATAACATAGAAAGGTCAATGCCTTAATAAACAGATTATACCAGCAAGGTATTAATTAGTTTTGGATAATATAATTAGGTACGTGAATAATAGATAATCACATTAATATACTTTTAGTTATCAACTTGTCCTAATATTTTATCCATAAGATTTTTATGCGTAGGCCTAACACATATATAGATTTTATACCCTAGAAGGGTATTATTATGAATCATAATATTCGGGGGTTTAATGTATATCAATTAGTTAGAACTTAATCATTAATATCGGGTTGGAAATAATTAGATCTCCTTATTGGATATCACCTTTTATACTATTGGGGATACTATCAATGTCGATACCCATATTCGTTAATCCAGTGATATTAGTCTCCAATAAGATTAACCTATCATATACTGATAGTAAATAGCCCTTGGTTATGGGGCTATTATATGGTACACTAATAATATTGGTCACGAGTAAAAATATGACAAAATTATACCCATTCCACTTAAATAGATTGACCATTATGATCAAAAGAAAGATAAAACGATTAATATAAGCCAAGATATTAGGTTAATCGAACAAGTTGATATATTAGTATAATAGAGTATACTTAGATAGAGTATACGTCGATTGAATGGGCAATGGTAACTAATATTAGGATACTTTATATTTCCATAATGGGTAATGTTATACAAGTCCTATTTAATTGTTAATATGATCCAAATAATTGTTAGTTAACCTAATATTATGATAATCTAGTTAAATATACTCCCTATAATTGTCATAATATGATCTAGAAATTACCATATATTATAATATGATCCAGATACTCATTTATAGATTACTAAAGACTTATAGGTCCATTCCATATATTAACATACGAGGTATTTATGAAAATATCAATTAGTATCTGGATCATATTATCTTATAGTTACTATCATTCCTATAATGGCCCTAATACTCATCCCTCTTTAAATAATCTATGGAATAATACATCTATTCTTATACTCATTAGGAGTTATCTCATTATAACTATAAAGCTATTGTCATGGGATACAGCACACCAAAATATACTATCACATTATAAGACATATGTCCTAATTAGCTTTAATTAGCATAATGGGATTTTGAAATAACTAGGACCTTATATACCTTAATTTATAATGTTGTCATCAATGGTAAGTGTACAGATTCACTTGGTATTCAAACATGCAATTTATTAATGTGAGCCTATTATCCTCACTTTATGGGTTGACCATGTAATTAATAAGGATGCAATTACCTCTAGAGTATTGGAATATTACCTATAGAAGGATAGCTAAAACATTACAAAAGTTGGTCTCTATAGTTGTTAACTGTCTAATTAGGCCAATTATTATCCAACTATGATTTAGGTAGACATGATATCCTAAATAGCCTAAGCAACATGCTCGATTAGGTAGCCTATTAAGATTGGGATAATTAGTTAGGATTTGAACTATCCAAACAAAGGTTACCCTACTTTTTATTAGTAATGATTAATACTAACATTAAGGAATAACCTCGATATTGGAGAGAGAGGAACACATCTATCTTTAATAGTATTACCATTGACATAATCTCGTTAAAGATAATAGGATCCTCAAAATATGATGTCAATTGGTAAATTAACTAGTAAATATGGTGCTTATTGTACACAGTAAGCTCAATTGGAGACATTAGGTTTATATTAGTTAAATATGGAACTTTAACTATAGGCCAAATACCTATTATACTATCCATCTATGTTTAACCTTATAAGATTTTTAAAAGTATGGTCTATTAATTAGGCCATACAATTTTCTATAACTAGTTAATATAGATTTGGCAAGATAATTCTCCACCCTAATATCCTATGAGTGCTCCACTTGAATATGGTTAATCAATAAAATAACGATATATGGTTTATTATGGACCATCTATAATCATTGGATCATTTAGTTGTCATTACTTCTATAATCTTGGGCCCATAATGGTCATCAACAATCTTCAATAATTGGATAACACTTGATAAAATGTCCAATTACAGGTTATTTCAAGATGATCTAGTTACTATCATTCCTATATTAACCCGACTAGCTCAGTTATAACTAATTAGGTCTGTTATCCTAATTATGGGATAAATTGGTTGTATAGTAGTAACCCTATTATTACACTTATCTAATGGATCATAACTAAAACATATGATAACCATATTAAGGTTTATATTAATTATCAGGCCATTATATTAACCCAACTAATTTAGATAAGATTAAACCTTATAGCTTATATCGTATAATGAAATAAGTTAATGGTCTTCTCCAATACGATTGAGGGATGAGGAACCCTCCATGAATAACATAAGAGTTATGTTAACTAGATTTAGTGGGATATATTCCACGTTATGTTAAAGTTTAATATTGGATACCCTTTAGATCAATATAGCCATCTTTCAATATAAAGATGATAAGAATCTCAGATGATTTTAGTTATCATGAATTTGGCTTAGTACCCATATTATGAATAGGATAATAACTTGGTATTATAACCCTATTGTCTTATAATAGCTAATTAATTATAATTATACTATTTAATAGACTATATAGTTTATTCCATTATGTTTATTTTGGGAATATAACCTATTCTCTGGAATACACATATGTTTATGCTCAAGGTTATCATAGGTGATATTAAGCCCTTGTGACAATTATGTTTAACCCATAATATATCCATGCTAATATACCCCCTATCGATGTTACTTGTATATTAAGTGCTTTCCCATTATCTAACCTCACCGACATATTATAACAAACATTGTCACCATCATTTTATAATAGGGGATCAAATTAAACATTCAGTATGTTATCCATAGACTTTATCTGGATAATAATTACTGAATTCCCTCTCTCTCTCCATTTTATACTAGTGATGAGTATGTCCAAACAGGGAGATGGCCCTATTTGATTATTAGATTAATAGTATGAGGGTATGTGTATATTAAGGGACATATGATATTGGAGTGAATATAGATTGATAAGTATATGTTTAACCCCAATAATGAGGTTAATATTACTAATCCTATCTTCCCACGGTTATTACCCTTATCTATATGATATTTATCAACTATCCCAATAGTCCTAGTAAAATTATTCATACACCCCTCTTGATTCTTAAATATAGGTCCATAGAGAGTTGTAATAAGCTTAATGATTATCATGGCTAATCATATGTTGATATACGATTATAATTTCTATTAATAGTAGAGTATTAATAATCAATGGTGCATACTATTGGCATAATAGTTATAATCTATGTAATTAACTATATGTGCCTAGTTTATATTATGTTCATGAGAGAATAGATTGGAGAAAATGTTGGTTATGAGAGATTAATAGATCATAGTTTAAATAATTGACCATCATCTTTTATATTGAGGATAGGCCTATCATTGTAATAGTGAGATTATCATATATTATCAAGAATGAACTATCCTATGCTTTAGGGCCCTAACATATTATGAGTAGAACAATATTAGAGTAACCTTTTATTGAATAAATATGTTAATCACTAATATATTTTCACTTTTTAGATACTATGTCAAAAAGATAGTTGATCAACTATATTACTAAAAGTGATTCGTATAATAGGGCTATTCCCAAAGCTTATCATATATCCAATATTTCTTGGTAGATGTTTACAACATATATGATCTAGTCTCTTATTATTCTCATCCATACTCTATCTCTAGTTATTTGATAGCATACTATGTCCTGGTATGTTGGTTATGGTATTAACCATATTGGTATTATAGTGGGCCATCCCCACTAAGCTACCCTAACATAATGATACGTATATAGGAGAACTAATAGATTTTCCTTTTACTCTATTTGGATGAGTAGCTTCCTCTCATCCTTGAGGTTGATCGAATTTCTCTAGTGAGTGACATATATTAACTCCTTATAAAATAAAATGTAGTATGGTAACATGGAAAAATATATGATAAATAGAGCGAGAGACAGAGTTAAGAAATGTGGAAAACATATAAGGGGCTCTTTATTATGTCACCCCTTTCATCCTAATTAGGGGAAGTCGTTAGATAATGTCACGGATGTGAATGTCTAATCAAAATTATAAGGGTAACCTCTTATTTGCTAATTCAATACGGTGATTTTATTACCCAAAGTGTCTATTATGATGATAGTTGGATATAACTATATAAATTTCATCGATATTATGTAAATGGTTATCCCATGATTCACCTAATACACTAATTGTTGGTCATAAAGGTAGGGATAACTCCCTATATAGGCTGACATATAAATAATGATATAACTATTATATCTTAATTATCTTATAATTAATCCCCTTTCATATTTATGAGTATACAAGGAGTTATCTAATGCTAATCATAGATTAATATATTACGATTTATGGGTATAGATAAGGGGATGAGAGGTAGGCTTGCTAATTAATCCTAGTGAATAACATTATACTATTTAATAGACTCTTTGATGGGGTAGCTCATGGCATAAAACTATTTGTAGCTTATCCTATCATTTTGTTGCTAGATTCCTACAATGCTCTCCCATCTATACTCTATGAATGTATGATAATAACCATATTTAGTATATGATTATAAATATTATAATCATGATGGAATAAACTATATGTGTAGTAACCCTTTAAAGGGTTACTCTATGGTAACCATCCTCTAGTAAATGGTCATTAGTATTAATCGAACATGTTGGAGAATAATTAATGTCTTTCCAATATATTGATCATTTATATCCCTAAGGATAATTGTTATCTCCATTAATAGTTTTTGCCTTCATCTTTAACCTAAGGATAATTGTTATCTCTAGATATTTAAGGACCCCTAATACATGAATTAATATGTACAATTATCCCTATATCTTGATAATATCAGTACAATTAATATATTAGACATTAATTATGCTCCAACTCGTTCATCCATACTATAAGGGGTTAAATATTATAGTGAAATAAAATACGGTATACTATAATTCGCTAGATGGGTTAGTTAGATGGAATAGTGTAAAAATGGTCTAACTTGTTCATCCATAGTCCCCGACTTGTGACTATGATTTTAATATATAGTACTATTTAGAATGACCAATTAAACCAACATAGTATTCCTATAATTATCCCTTACTCATGTAATCAATTACTAGTATATCCTAAGTTTATATAAACGCTAATAATATGCAAGGTAATGATATATATGTATATAAGATGTAAAAAATAAGGGAACTTATATTGATTACCAATTTTCTGACCCCATTGGTAATAGTCCTTAAATTAATGAGATGCTAATATCACCTGATTCACCTCTATAATTTAACTAATTGATATAATCAGACAATTGGTAACCATTAATAAAAGCATGGATAAAATGTTCTGACCATTTATAGGGGCTATAATTTAATGACTATTAATTTTACCTAAATATTATAGGACGTTGTTTAAATATGATTAATCAACATTTAAGAGGGAATATATCCAGATAGCCTATATTATTGAGATGTGGTATTTGTCAAAACCTATTAATTAAAATGCCAATCTAACCCAATCAATAGTCCAATTAGGTAAAATACCAATCTAGCCAAAAATTATGGCCCTAATACCAATAGATATGGCCCTAATAGTACTAATTGTTTTAATATTATCCCTATAGTATTCCTATATAAAACATTTGTACTATATTGAGCTGATCCCCTAATAGTAGCCTAATTAGTATTGGAACCCTATCTATTCCCCATACTTTAAATTATGGTTGGATTTGTTTTAAAACGACCCCTTTTAGATTTCATCATAATGGCTTGAATAACATCTACCCTATTATATTTACTTGAATACCAATATCTATATTGGACCCCCTTTTCATACTATTCCATTTAACTATATCGAATTATAATTGTTACTCTATTATAGAGTTATCAATTATTAAACTATGACTATCCATAATAGATAATGAATTACCATTTTAATGGTCCAATTATCTACATACATGTTCTTAGATTTTATTTTATGATATAAATCCATTTGGAATATCCCTTAACTTTACCTTAATTAAATAATTGGACTGTTTAAACATCGGTTAAATATAAGTAGAACCACATTGGTGAGATTAATATTTGGTTAATAGAAGCTGAGGTTCATCATCCGAAATACCTTTGAAGATTAAGCAATATGCGTATTCCAAACTATAAAAGGTTAATAGTTAATATTCCTCCTCATAGGTGAATCGAGGTATGACATCAATTACTCTTATCAATATGTAATATACCACTATGATATCTTATATTGGCCAATAGATTCACCTACACTTTAAATACTCCTATTGCGGTATGCTAATCTATTGGCTCCTAATAATAATATACCATTATTCCTAATAATGGAAGCAATATGATATAATAATTGTTCTTTGTTAATAATTATACTATTAGAGGGCAATTAGGTCATAGTTAATATAGGATAATATTGTGTTTGCCAGATTAAATTTTCAAATGATAGGCTTTATTTGCCAACTAAACCCTATATGCCGTCTCATATAGTTAAATACCTATAATAGAGTTGGCATAATATTTTATATATAGTGAATAGGGTATATTATAAATTATTAAATCATAACCATTGTAATCATGTGTTTCTACTACCAAATTAGTATATAATATCATCATAAAGTTGATAGATTATGGGTATTTAACTACTCAATTATTCTTGTATTTAACTAATAATTTTATAAGGAGAATTATAGATAATTATTCGGTTATCCTAAGGATAATCAAGGTATCTGGATAGGGAGGTGGTTCATAAAGTATGGATATTGAACTTCTATTCTCTCTTAATCATCTAATGTTTATAATAGTATCCTTGTAGATGTGGCCATTCTCCCTTTGTGACGACATTAATTACCTATCTTAATGGGCCATTCTCTATTGGAAGGAGGAATAGATAATGTACGGACCCACTTAACCCTATGATCGACAAAGATTTCCTAATATATGTCAATGAGGTAACCATGCTAAATGTTACATAAATTGGTAATGTACTAATAACCTTAGGGAAATGGTATAATGGCCATTTGTTTATCCCACCAAATAGTAAGGCCCTATTATTATATGTGGGTAACATTCCCCTTATTATTATTAACCTTGGTATTTTTGACACATAATATGCCCGTAATATGCTTATATCTAACCACCTTATATTGGTCTATTTTTTCAATAATGAAATGTGTATTGGAGGATAGTGGGTAATACCAAATAATACAGAACCCACATGATTATATCGATATGGTAAGATAATTCCTAAGTTACCTTGAAGAATAGATAATGTTATAAATGATAATAAGGGGTATATCATCAAAGGTTATATTTCTCTTGAAATGGTCATTTGACATATACCTTTTACCTAGGATATTATCATTAACCTCTTCATGAATACTTATAATAGTGAATAGGGTATAATCAATTAGTAAATCAAGGGCTAATAAGGCCATATGATATTATTTTATTGGTTATTATTGGTAGCTTAATAATTATACCCTATTCACTATTTAGACAGGTTATGATATATCATAACCCTATGATATAGTAATAGAGGGTACCATTTCAAGAGAAATATAACCTTCGATGATATACCCTTAATATGTATATCACTATTATCCCTATATAGTTATGCCTATATATTAGGGATATCATTAGTACCCCTAGTCCTATGATATGACTAGATAGATAAACCCTAAATGGTTTATTCATCCCGAGATGGCATATTTGGAAGGTATCACCCTACATTTAAGGATTATTACTATGGACTATTTTCATATATGATTATTATCTATATCTAAGTATTGGTAATTAGATTATATTACCTATATTATTGGTATTCAAGTAAATATTAGGGGATTTTAATAAGGTGATAATATCCGATACTAATTGATATTTCAATTATAGGCCCAATTATGACGATTATAATTGGCCCATGGAATTAATATGTTAGGGATTATATTGGAGTGGATATATTATTACTGTATAAGGACAACTATATTGTTTCCATTATATCTTAAACATATATCCAATAGTATATCTTACTATAGTCCATTAGTATGGATAGATTACCCATATTATTGTCCATTAGTATGGGTTTCTATAACAAGTTGGACCATATATAGTTTACCTATATTTATAATTGTCATAAATATTAAGAGGGAGGGAGATGATACCTATATTGACCATTTACTAATTGATAGTTTGACCTTATTCCTATCTAGCGAATTATAGGATACCTTACAATGTTTACTCTATCGGAAAAATTACTATATATCTTCACCATAACATGATCCAGATATTATTACCATTAGGGTAATAGTATAGGGAAATAATATACTTGTTAAAAAACTATTAACATCGGTTGTACTAATACATGGAGTAACCCTTTAAAGGGTTACTACATATATAGTTTAAACCCATATAGTACTGATATTACTTACTTAAGTAAGGGAATAATAGTAAGGATGTAAATGGTCATCGGTATAATTAATATATTAGACGTTAATTGGGTTCCAATATTAAAACTTGGTCATCTATACTATAGAGTAATTATATGTTTATCCATACTATTAGGGTATCCCAATAATCGGGATTAGGTATGTTTAGGCTATCTTATTCCTAATAGGTAATATTAGTTAACCTAATATCATAGTTTGACCCCTCATGGAGAGACATAATTCCAATGGTATAATCATTGGCCCATTGGTATAATGATCATAAAATTATCCAAATAACCCTATAATATTAATAGGTTATTGTATATCTAGACCAATAGGGTTTATTGCCATAATTATACTTAAATATCGAGATAGTATCCTAGTCACAATATGGGTACTAAGCCAAATTCATGATAACTAAAATCATTTGAGATTCTTACCATCTCTATATTGAAAGATGGCTATACTTGATCTAGAGGGTATCCAATATTAAACTTTAACTTAACGTGGAATATATCCCACTAAATCTAGTTAACCTAACTCTTATGTTATTCATAGAGGGTTCCTCATTCCTCAATCGTATTGGAGAAGACCATTAACTTATTTTATTATATGGTATAAGCTATAAGGTTTAATCTTATCTAAATTAGTTAGGTTAATATAATGGCCTAATAACTAATATAAACCTTAATAGGGTTATCATATGTTTTAGCTATGATCCTTTAGATAAGTGTAATAATAGGGTTACTACTAAGCAATCAATTTATCTTTGCGGATAAACTATTAGTACAAAGATAGCCTAAACGGACCCAATCATGATTATTGGTATACGCTATTAAAAAGCTTATTCTCAATAAGTATAATGGAGAGTTTTAAGGAATGTTCATCATGAAGGTATTAGTATCCAATATTATTAACTCATTGATATAATGATATTAAGCTATATTGGGGTTAGCCAATCAATAATAATATATTATCCCTCATGGGGATATCAATGGTATACATAATGTCGGTTCAATGACCCTCATGGAGAGACATAATTAATATTTAAGTATAAATGACAGTTATAGTATTCCATATAATAATATCCTCATATCTATGAAAATGACATTGGGTCATTTTTGGGGTAGCTAATATTATGAGATAGTAACCTCCGGGAGGTTCATTCCATAAATTAACATATGGATCAATTTATATAGGTGTTAAATCATATCGGTTAGAAGATATAACAGTTTATGGGTTATTAATGGTATAACTACTCTTATTAGATATAATCCTAGTTAGTAATTTCATTGGATTTAGTCTATTTTATCCATATAGGTTAGGTCCATAATCACACTAAGTTAAGGATTGTACCAACGTATACCTTGTCACGTAGTAACATAATTGTGGAGAGAGAGATAGAGGGGAAATAGGGAGAGATATATAATGATGATACCTTAATATCTCGATTAGTCCTAGATATTGGGGTAATTATCTTTTAGGGTAAAGATAAAGGCAAAAACTATTAATGGAGATAACAATTATTCTTAAGGATATAAATAGTCAATATATTGGAGAGACATTAATTATTGTCCAACTTGTTCGATTAATTCATCCTTAGGGTATCAATTACTATCAATTATAGTAAAATTCAAGGTTAATTGTTTGATATCAATTATAATATTGAGGTTAAGTTAGCCTAAATTAATCATAACAGTTATTTATTACCCATATATCATCATTACTAGTGTCAATTATAATTCTTGTCATACCCTAAAGGTATAATAATTCTGCCTAAACAATTAATAGGGTTAATCCCTAGGGGTAATTTACCCTATAGATTATACAATGGGTATAAACCTTATACTATTGATGAAATCTATGGCAAAAAATGGATTAAGATATCATAGTACTAAACATTTCATGAGGATAGCCATGACAATGATATAAATGATCAATATATTGGAGAGACATATTGCTAGTAACCAACTACTATTAGCATAATTTTTCCCTAATAACTTGATACTGTTATCTAATTATTTATTGTCCAACTTGTTCGATTAATCTAATATTTGGGTATCCCAATAAACTATTAGTTCGATTAATCCATAAACTATTATCTAATCAATCAAATACTATGATTAACATGATTGACAATATATTATCCCTATGTCCTGATAGTATCAATACAATCAATATGTTAGAATGGGCCCCATAGGACTATATTGTCAATCATCTCTTTACGAGGCCCCTTAGAGTCCAATTAAAGATGTGGTAATAATATTCCAAGTATTGGGGATTTAATTCCTCTATTAGGGTACAGTAATATGATAATATCTTTAGGCTACTTAGCATAATCAATTTCACTATCATGAATAATCTTTCCCATCCAGGCTTTCCATTAAATCTAGGTTATGACATATAATTGGTTATGCTCATAATTAATAGGTCATCACCATAGTCCCTAACAAGAGCTTATATCAAGAGTGCCTTAATGATCTATATTATATCCAAATTCACTCTAGGTTAATAATACCTGGATTATCTACGAGAGAATAGGTTGAGAGTAATATAAACTCATATATCTATAATTATACAATGATTGCACAAATAGGCCCATAATAAGTATTGATTGAAACATGATATTAGTTAACCTAAAATTATGATAATCTAGTTAAATAGACTACATATTTTATTTCCTATAATATTTAACCTCTAATAGTATGGATGAACAAGTTGGACAGTAATTAATGTATAATATATTAATTGTACTAATATTATCAAGACATAGGGATATTTGTACTAATTAATTCATGTACTAAGGATCCTTAAGTATTCGGAGATAACAATTATCCTTAGGTTAAAGATAAAGGAAAAAACTATTAATGGAGATCACAATTATCCTTAGGGATATAAATGGTCAATATATTATAGAGACGTTAATTATTGTCCAACTTGTTCGATTAATTCATCATTATATCCGTAACAATAATTGTTATCTCCAGATAGTGAATTATAGGATACCTATTGGAGATACCTATATTGGTGATACCTATATTCATAGAGATGAGGATATATGTATTATTGAGGAATACTCTATTATAGGGAGTAACATAGAGTTAAACTCTATTGGTGACTATGATTAATTGACCATTTAGGGTTAGTTAAATGGTAATATGTTCACATTGGATAAAATGATCCCTATATAAGTTACTAAGTGAGGTGATGGAAACCATGGAGCTAAATGAACCAACAAGGTGTTGTCTCCAAGGAAGGTCCAAGATGGTGAGTTTATAAGTCCAAGATCTGATCCATTACACATTAAAGATGGTCCAATGACATGGGCTAGGGCTAAAAAGCTTTAAAAAGCTCTCCATGGGCTAATTTAAGAGTGTTGGGTAGAATGCACTTCCAAGAGCCCAAAAGAGCAATGTGGTGCCATCTTAAGAGAGTAGGGGGATCCAAGACTTGTCAATCTGATCCAAGTCTAAGATTGGACTCCTTAAATCATATTGGGCCTATTTTATTATATCTAGCTTAATTATAATTAGAACTATTTAATTAAGTTAGATTTGCGCTTTATGTTTAAGCCCTTTTATTTGTATATGTTTTTTAAGACCATTAGGTTTTGTTTCTATTCTACTTAGGGTGCAAGGAAAAGTAGAGTCCTTTTAGGGTTAGGAGTGGCATGTGAGCCTATATAAATCTTGTTTAGCTCTATTTTAGACTTACATAATAATTTTGAGAGTTAATAAATTTGAAAATATTTTCTTCCTTTGTTATTTTGAGAACTAAATCTGACTTATCAAGGATTGAAACCCTTGTGGTGTCTCTAAACTTATCATCCTCCATAGGGTGTGGTGTTCTTCACTCATTGTATTATATCTTCGGTTCTTGCCTCCTTATAGGCAATGGGTTGGGTTTCATTTATTATAACTTAATTAGGTCGTTCTTGGAGTTGTCCAGCAACAAAGGTGTTTAGGTCTCTCGCCTTTATACGCGAGGTTCACATCGGTTGGTATCAAAGCCTAGGTTGTGCAAAGTCAGGTTGGTTATCCATAGTCCTTGCATCTTTTAGTTTCGTGTCTATCTTGTTTCTTTGTTGTGTCTTCCTTCTTATTCTACCATATCTTTTCTTATTTGAGTCTCATGTTCCTTTACTTGATAAATTGAGTCTTATATGAAAAAACAAAAAAAAAAAAAGGAAAAAGGTCTGATTTATAGTTAACTTCGTTTTCTCAATATAAAGCAAGTTCTTTTTGATTATCTTTTGTTCTATTTTGTATCTTTGTAGTTAATTTCATTTTAGTCCAAATTGAGTCAGTTTCTTTGAAAAAAAAACACAAAAAGAAGTTTGATAAGTTTCTATCCTATTGTGTCTTATTCATTGTTGTCTTGTTTAATCCAAGTCTATCTTATCATTCAATTTCAAAAAACTTTTCTTGTTCCAAATCCAAAAGAAAACGTCTTAAGGCTACCAAAAGAAAGAATTGTTGTGATGTTCCATCGGCTATAAAGAAAAAAAAGAAAAAAAAAGAAGAAAGAAAGCATGGTTACAAAAGAGAAGTGCGTTTATTGATTGAATTTTTAAAACAAAAAAAATTAAAATTCTAAACCGAATTAGATTTGTGGAACGTGAGCAAGATGTCATCTTTGAACAAATTGCAAGAAATCGACTGTTATTAAGCCTAAGCACTCCAAACATGTGTGGAACTTATACAATCAAAATTCAACTATTGGAAGCCATATTGAATGAATTGAGGAGAGAGTGGAGAAGCCTACAAAATCACCCTGATTTACTCTCAAGAGTTTAAGTTAGTTCAACCATTTGTGTTATATCTAGATTTGTCTAATTAGTTCAATTAAGAGCTTAGTGGAGGAAATAAGAGTGGTAAAAGGCATGAGGGTGAGATTATTATAGCAAAAACCTAAAAGAGTGTAAACACGAGTGTGAGTGACATCTTATACGAGTGCAAACACATGAGGTAGTGCTATCATGAGGTTCTATCAATTGCTTTCATTTTTTTCTTTTCTCTAACTTTATAGGTTTTTAATCATGGGAGATAAGCAAAAATGAGTGGTTGGAGATGAAACGGAGGGAAGAATTAAAAATAAATTACTTCAAGAAGTGACCAAAGCTTAATGGGGTCAATTAATGCACCTTATGAGAGATCTTAATAATCAAATGGAAGTCATAAAGTTGAGGCAAAATGAGAAAGTTCAAACTACTCCCAATGCTAAAAGGCAAGTACGGGATGAAGAGGAGTTATTTGAGGAAGAGTTTGATGATTGTGCATCTTTTGTGCAAAATGCAAGAGGTAGGCATGGCAATAGAGGTCGTGGTGGATGTGGAGGCCAAGGTAGTGATCATAGTGATTGGGGACATGGTTTTGAGTGGCTAGAATGGGGGCATAATGATTATTAAAACAACAATAATGAGCTTAAACTGACCATCCCTCCTTTCGAAGGTAAAAATGATCTCGATTTGTATCTTGAATAAGAGAGAAAGTGTGAAAATTTATTTAATTGTTATGAGTATTCAGAGGCAAAAAGGGTGAAGTTTGCTACTACGAAGTTCACATCCAATGCTATTGTTTGATGGGATCGCATGGTTTTGGAGAGAAGACAAAATGGATAGCGTCCTATTACAACTTGGGATGAGATGAAGGCTGTTATGAAGAAACAATTTGTTCCTAATCACTATTATCGAGATTTGCATCAAAATCTACAAAGGGTAACTCAAGGTACAAAGTTAGTTGATGAGTACTACAAAGAAATAGAAATAGCCATGACACGTGCAAATATTATGGAGGATCGAGAGACTACTATGGCTCGATTTGTAGGTGGGCTAAATCGTGAGATTGCAAACATTGTGGAATTGCAACATTATGTTGAAATGGAAGAGTTGGTACACTTGGCAAGGAAAATCGAAAGGCAACTCAAATACAAGGGTAATCCACGTATTGGGCAGAATACAAGTTCTTCATCTTAGAAGAACAATTGGAACAAGAATGAAGAGAAGCCTATATTTAAGTCCAAGGCCAAGGAGAGAAAGCCTAAAACTAATTCTAGATTCAGCAAAGAAAAAGGTACTTCTAGCACCCAAACTCCTAAGAATCGTGCTATTAAGTGTTTTAAGTGTTTGGGCAAGGGACATATTGCTTCGTAATGTCCAAACAAGGGAGCAATGGTGATTCAAGATGGCATGTATGAATCTGAAAGTGAGCATGAGGATGATGATGAGATGCCGCCATTAGAAGATGATAATGATGGGATAGAGTTTGCTGTACATACAGAAATGCTTATTGTAAGAAAAGCTTTAAGTATCCAATTGAGGGATCAAGAAGAGGAGCAGTAAGAAAATATCTTTCACACATTGCCATGTTCGACAAAGATATGTAGTCTTATCATAGATGGGAGAAGTTTTACTAATATTGCTAGTACTACTCTGGTTAAGAAACCTAGTTTGACTTATGTTAAACATCATAGGCCGTATAAACTTCAATGGCTTAATGATTGTGGATAAGTTAGGGTGATTAAACAAGTAGTTGGGCCATTTTCTATAGGTAGGTACCAAGATGAAGTAATGTGTGATGTTGTACCTATTTAAGCTGGTCATGTGTTATTAGGCCATCCTTGGCAATTTGATAGGTGAGTCATGCATGATGGGTTAAATCGTTACTCTTTTATTTTTAAGGGGAAAAATATAACTTTTGTACCTTTGACTCCTAAACAGATTTATGAAGATCTAGTGAGGTTGAGAGGGAGCGAAGAAAAGAGGGAGTTATGTGAGGAAAACAAAAGTGAAATGAGTGAAAGAAAGAATAGAGAGGGAATTGTGAGGATCCAAAAGAAAAAAGGAAAGAGAGACCAAGAGAACAAAAAAGAGAGAATGCGAGTTTTTATGCAAAATAAAGAGAGATTAATAGAGCAATTTTGTTGAAAGAAATAGTATTTATACTTGTGTACAAGGAAGCATTTTTAAACACCGACGATCTTATCTTTTCTCTTCCTAGTGTGGCTATGCCTCTTTTACAAGATTTTGAAGATGTGTTTCCCAAAGAGCTTGAGCATGGATTGCCATCAATTCATGGGATAGAATTGATTTCATTCCTGGGGTGCAAATTCTTAGCCGACCAGACTTATAGAAATATTCCGGAGGAGACAAAGGAGCTACAAAGACAAGTAGAGGAATTGATGGCCAAGGGATATGTGTGTGAGAGTATGAGCCTATGCACCATTCTAGTTTTGATTATGCCTAAGAAGGATGAGACTTGGATCATGTGTGTTGATTGTCATGCAATCAATAAGATAACGATAAAGTATAGACATCTCATTCCTAGGTTAGATGATATGCTTGATGAGTTGCATGGTGCTTGTGTGTTTTCTAAAATTGATTTAAAATATGGTTATCATCAAATAAGAATGGGTGAAGGTGACGAGTGGAAAACGGCCTTTAAAACAAAACATGGTCTATATGAGTGGTTAGTTATGCCGTTTGGTCTTACTAATGCACCTAATACTTTCATGCATCTTATGAACCATGTCTTGCGTTAGTTTTTAGGCAAATTTGTCGTTGCATACTTTGATGATATTCTGATCGATAGTAAAACCTTAAAAGAGCATGTTAATCATCTAAAACAAGTTCTAAGTGTTTTGCATAAAGAAAAGTTGTTTGCTAACCTCAAAAAGTACACCTTCTGCACCGATCAGCTTGGGTTTCTTGGTTTTGTAGTTAGTGCAAGAGGCATTAAGGTTGATGAAGAAATGGTAAAGGCAATCAAGGATTGGAATACACCTAAGTCATTTAGTGATGTGAGAAACTTTCAAGGTTTGGCGGGTTTCTATCGATGATTTTTCAAAGATTTTGAGTATCATCATGGCACCACTAATTGAAGTTGTTAAGAAGAGTGTGGGGTTCAAATGGGGAGATGAGTAAGAAAAAGCATTTGCTGTAATTAAAGAAAAGTTCATTTCTACTCCTTTACTTGCATTACCTAATTTCACAAAAACTTTCGAAATTGAATGTGATCCATTGGGTGTTGACATTGGCATAGTTTTAATATAAGAAAAGAAGCCTTTAGCATATTTAAATTAGAAATTAAGTGGGGGTGCCCTAATTTACCCTATGTATGACAAAGAGCTCTATGCCTTGGTGCGAGCATTAGAGACATGACAACACTACCTTTGGCCTAAGGAGTTGTCATACATACTGATCATGAGTCTTTAAAGCTTTTGAAGGGACAAGGGAAGCAGAATTATAGACATGCGAGATGGGTAGAATTAATTGAGACATTGCCATACGTGATTCAATATAAACAAGGCAAGGAAAACATGGTTGTTGATGCATTATCATGTAAGCATTCTCTAATCTCTACACTTAGTTTAAAATTACTTGGATTTGAATATATATAAGGAGTGTTATGCAAATGATTCAGATTTTGCTAATGTGTTTAATGCATGTGAGTATACTACTTTTGGGACGTTTTATAGGTATGAGGGTTATTTATTTCATGAAAACAGGTTATGTGCGCCTATAAGCTCTCTAAGAGAGTTACTTGTGCATGAGGCACATGGAGGCTTAATGGGGCGTTTTGGTGTCTTAAAAAATTTAGCTATTCTAACTGAACACTTCTTTTGGCCTCACATGAAAAGGGATGTAGAGAGGGTTTGTGATAAGTGTGCGACATGTAGGCAAGCTAAATCTAAAGTTAAACTCCATGGCTTGTACACACCTTTACCTATACCTAGTTCACCTTGGGTTGACAGTTCCATGGATTTTGTGTTGGGACTACCACATACTAGGAAAGGAAAGGATTCCATTTTTATTGTTGTTGATAGGTTTTCAAAGATGGCACACTTCATTGCTTTCCATAGGATGGATAATGCCAATAACATTGCACACTTGTTCTTTTGAGAGATAGTACGTTTCCATGGAATGCCAAGGAGTATCATTTTTTATCATGATGCCAAGTTGTTAAACTACTTTAGGAAGACTTTATGGGGTAAGTTGGGAACTAAGTTGTCGTTTTCTACTACTTGTAATCCATAAATTGATGGGCAAACCAAGGTAATGAATCGAATTCTTTCTACTTTATTACGTGCTATTCTGAAAAAGAACATTAAGAATTGGGAAGAGTGTTCACCATATGTTAAGTTTGCATATAATAAGACTATGCATACTACTGCTGGTTATTCACCAATTAAGATAGTTTATGGTTTTAATCCTTTTACTCCATTGGATTTGATGCATTTCCCTATTGATAAGTATTCTAGCTTAGATGGTGAGAAAAAAGCAAAATTAGGGAAGTCCTTGCATGAGAAGGTGCGGTAACACATTGAAAAGAAGAATGAGCAGGATGCAACAAATGCCAATAAGGGGAGAAAGAAAGTTATCTTTGAACCAGGCAATTAGGTTTGGGTACATATGCGAAAGGAACATCTTTCAGCTCAATGAAATTCTAATTTGTTACCATGCGAGAGATAACCCTTTTCAAATGGTTGCAAGAGTCAATGATAATGCTTATAAGCTTGATTTACTAGGTGAGTAAGGAATTAGTGCTACTTTCAACATTTCTGATCTATCTCCTTTTAATGTAGATGTTGATGAAAAAGATTTGAGGATGAATCCTTTTAAAGAGTGAGGGAATGATGAAAACCATGGAGCTAAATGGACCAGCAAGTTGGTGTCTATAAGGAAGGTCCAAGATGGCGAGTTTACAAGTCCAAGATCTAATCCATTATACATTAAAGATGGTCTAATGATGCAAGCTAAGGCTAAGAAGCTTAAAGAAGCTCTCCATGGGCTGATTCAAGAGTGTTAGGTAGAATGCACTTCCAAGGGCCTAAGGGAGCAATGTGGTGCCATCTTAAGAGAGGAGGGGATCTAAGACTTGTCAATCTGATCAAAGTCCAATATTGGACTCCGTAAATCATATTAGTCATATTTCATTATATCTAGTTTAATTATAATTAGAACTAATTAATTAAGTTATATTTGGGCTCTATGTTTAAGCCTTATTATTTGCATATGTTTTTTAAGACCATTAGGGTCTATTTCTATTCTCTTTAGGATACAGGGAAAAGTAGAATCCTTTTAGGGTTAGGAGTGGCGTGTTAGCCTATATAAAGGCTGCTTTAGCTCTATTTCAGACTTACAAAATAATTTTGAGAGTTAATAAATTTAATAAGATTTTCTTCCTTTGTTCTTTTGAAAACTAAATCTGACTTATCAAGGATTTCGGTTATTATAACTTGATTGGGCGAGTTCTTAGGGTTGTCTATTGACAAAGGTGTTTGGGTCTCTCCTCTTTATACATGGGGTTCACATCATGAGGGAATATTACCAATTTTCTGATTATATCAATTAGTTAAATCATAGAGTTTTTATAGTATAACTGATATTACTCATCATATGATGGTTCATATAATTAATAGTATGGCTGACCCCAATAGTATTGTTCATAAATAGTAAAGGAAAATGTTTAAATGGTAATATCATGATTATTGGGATACCCTATTAAATAGATTATTCCCAATTGGTATAATGGAGAGTTTTAAGGATAGTTCATCATGAACATTAACTATACTATCCTAGAGGGTAGTAATCAACAATCATTTTATCATTTATTCCCCTAATGTACAAATAGTCCAATTAGGTAAAATACCACTCTAGCCCTTTATTGATTAGACCTCGATGTTAGCCCATATCAAAAGGTATTAGTATGATACCCATTCATTATAGTTATCCTCCAATATACTAGTGTAATATTGAGGGAGACGAGATATGGTATTTAGGTACATAGTTGATGCATATATACTTCCACCAATTCGATTAGTTAGTCCAAATTCATAGATTAAGGGTATAGCATAATATTCCCATACTAATTGGCCTATCGAGGAAGAGCCTTTCATCAACTATAATAGAATCAACTATGTAAGTTAATGATCATATGTAATTAGCTAAATAGATACTAGATTACAAATAGGAGTTTACCCTTATATTTAGAGGTATAGTTATCATGGCTAATCAGAAGGCATAACTTCATTGGTTAACTATATTACATCCTTAATTACCTTATCATCATAATATGTATAGTTATCATTTCTAGGTTAATTAGATAGACTATATATAATCTTGAGACAATATATTATGAGTATCATAAGTATTTTTACCAATAAGAATGAATATCATACCCAATTGTAGTTACATAGGGGATATTGGTACCAGGATTATATTCTAAAATGATAGGACTACATCAGTATCCTATTCATGGTATCATATGCGACAACTTGATAATTTACTCAAGTATTGTAATCAATACCTATCAATAATACGATAGGTTATGATATTGAGATCATAACTCCATGTGAGCATGAAACACATATCTATGAAGAATAAAGCCTATAACTATTCATGCTTAAGCCTATTCTTATGAAATATTACCTTAATATAACAGTTATATTACACATATTAAATGTAGGGGTATAGGGTATTTTACTAAGTTGTAGGATTACTAGCTATAATTGTCAAGGCTTATAGTTTAAACTAATACCTCTAGTAAAATAATTATAGGCTTAAGCGTATGGTTAAGTTAACCAAATCAATATAGAAGCAAATTATCGGATAACCTATTAGATCTAATATAGGTTAGGGATTATAATGAGCACCCTTAGAATTCATGGATTAGTATGTTAAGAGGATAATATAAATCAACTTACTTAATATCATAAATTATAATGATCCTACGTAGAAATAGGGATGGCCTAACCTATAAATGGGGAAAACATATACTTAGTCATGGGTATACTCAATATAAGGATTATTATAAAATTTATCTGGGTTCATTGGGATACATATTATCGGCACTATAGTTATGATATTTACCATGGGCTACTAGGTGTAAGCACTTGATATTACTTTAGTAAAGCCATAGAGTTATTATTTTTATAACCAAGGGATGATCCCACTTATATCCGACTAAATTATGGGACATAATATAAATTTAATCACCATTGTAATGGGATATCCCTTCATTACCACATGAACAACTAATAATAGTATTATCATATAATGATTGAGTGCTTATAGGGATACCTTTCTTCTATATAGTATCCCTAGATTACAAAGCTAATATATTCATTGGGAGGAATATATTTATGGATAACCTATATAACTATAATCATATACATTTGAGATATAGATTGTTGGGATATCCCCTAATGTATAAAATTTCCATCACATGCCTCTTAGTTCTTATATTGAGATGATTATCCCTACAATACCATTCCATAATTGGCCTATCATATATATATTCCCAACCCTAGCATGATATTATAGCATTAATGATGTGAACCCCACGTATAAAGATGAGAGACTCAAACACCTTTGTCACTAGATAAACCCCAATAATGCATGCAATCAGGTTATAATAAGTGAAACATGACTCGTTGCCTATAAAGAAGCAAGAATGTTGTAATGGAGTGAAGAACACCACACCCAATGGAGGATGATAAGTTCAAAGATGCCACAAGGGTTGCAATCCTTGATAAGTCAAATTTAGTTATCGAAAGAACAAATGAAGAAAATCCTCTCAAATTTATTAACTCTCAAAATTATTGTGTTCTAAAAAAAACTAAACCAACCTTTAAATTGGCTAAACACGCCATTCTTAACCCTAAAAGGAGAGAACATAAAAAAACCTAATGGATTTAAAAGAATATGAAAATAATAGGACTTATAACATTGAGCCTAAATTTGACTTAATTAATTATTTCTAATTATAATTAAGCTAGATATAACAAAAATAGGCTCAATATGATTTAAGGAGTTCAATCTTGGACTTGGATTAGATTGACAAGTTTGATCTCCCTTCTCTCTTAAGATGACGCAACAATGTTCCATTGGCCCCTTAGAATTGCATTCTACCCAACACTCCTAAATCAGCCCATGGAGAGCTTCTTTAAGCTTCTTAGCCCTAGCTCACATCATTACACCAGCTTTATTATGTAATGGATCAAATGTTGGACTTGCAAACTCGCCATCTTGGATCTCCCTTAGAGATGCCACCTTGCTGGCCAATTTGGCTCCTTGGTTTCCATTATTATAACCTTGACTTTCTTTATTCTCATCATTCTCACTTTCCTCAAAAGGATTCATCCTTGAATCTTCATCTTGATGCTCATCATAATCCCTCGATTGGAGAACACTCATCCTTGAATCTTGTAATAACTAAAGTATCAAAAACACATACCTAACCTGCAAAATACGAACAAATAATGGCCAAAAAGATTCAAATTTGATTTTGTTGTCATTCATCTCCTCTAAAAGGACAAATTCAATATATGGTATATTCTCTTAAACATTTGTAATCTTCTCATTGTCTTCCTCCTTTTGCATAACCATAAGATTATCAAACTCATCCTCTTTTTGCTCTTCTTGTTGTTTTGCCAAATCTTCAATGAACATAGACTCTTCTCATTTAATACTCTCTAACTTTTCCTCAAGCACTAGTTCTCTTGAATTAAGATTGGATTTGGATGCCTCGACCTTGGGCTTGTAATCACCCTTGGTTAACTCTTTATTAAAAACAACATAGTCATCGTTATGATTGAAAATTTGAGTGCTCTCAACACCCACAAAATCATTAGCAGCATAGCCATCATTATGAATGAAATTTTGAGTGTTCTCAACTTTTTTTCTTCAATTTCTTGTTTCAAGTTCATTTAGTCCTTATAAACTTGCTTAGGTGACAATGGAACAAGAGTTACTTTTCGTCCCCTCATTTCAAATGAATATCTATTACTAAACTCATCTCATTGGCATAACATCATATAAAACCTCATCCTTGTATCTCCTAATAGAAAAAGACACTATCGGATGTTTGTTCACCTCGACTTCTCCACACTCATTTACCCATTGCAATGTATAAATTACTAGCAAACCCAATTTTTCAACTAACTCGGGACTAGCAACATTGACACAACTACCCCATCTATTATGAAATGACAAGCCGTATTATTGATGACATGACATCGGATATTAAAAATATTATGTCTCCGTGCCTCCTCACTTTTCACTTGTATGCTTAAAGCATGCATAATTACCAATGACTTACCATAAACATCATTATCAACAATCACTTCACCCTCTCTTTTAGGATTTTTCTCTTTTGACATGTTTAAAACCTACACAAAATTCATTAGTAATAAAAATTCCACACACACTCCCTCATATGTTTTCACTCAAATTGATGACACTCAATGCTTGTGTTTGCTCTCTTTTAGGCTTTTTCTTTATTATGTTCACACTCTCCAAAATTTTACCACTCTAACTCACTCCTTTGGTTCTTCTGCAAACTAATCCAAACCGCACAAGAACTAACCGATTGCAAATGACTCAACAATTTCATTTCCCAAGGATTAGATTTTGGTCAGATTTGGAACAAGGAATTGACAAAACAATTCAAATAAGAATTTTAAGTTTTCAAACACTAAGAATGATACTAGAACTGACTTAAATTGAATTTAAACAAGACAACAACAAATGATACACAACGAGACAAAACAAATCAGACTTCTTTTTATGTTTTTTTTTTTAATTGGAACTGACTCAATTTGGAAATAAAATTATAAAGACATGAAATTGAACAAAAGATAATGAAAAAAAAAACCTAATTTATATTGAAAAATGAAGTTAACTATAAATTAGACTTTTTCCTTTTTTTCATCTTTTTTTCTTTTATATAAAACTCAATTTATCAAGCAATGGAGCATGAGACTCAAACAAGAAAAGATATGAAAGAATAACAATAAAGACAAAACAAAGAAAACAAGACAGATACAAAATAAAAGATGCAAGGACTATGGATAACCAACCTGACTTTGCACAACCTAGGCTTTGATACCAACTAATGTGAACCCCGCATATAAACATGAGAGATCCAAACACCTTTCTTGCTAGATAAACCCTATGAATGCCCCAAATTAGGTTATAATAAGCAAAACCCAACCCGTTGCCTATAAAGAGGTAAGAACCGAAGCTATGTTGCAATGGAGTGAAGGACGCCACACCCTATGGAGGATGATAAGTTAAAAGATGCCACAAGGGTTACAATCCTGGATAAGTCAGATTTAGTTCTCGAAAGAAAAAAGGAAAAAAATCCCCTCAAATTTATTAACTCTCAAAATTATTGTGTTCTTCAGAAACAAAACTAAACCAGCCTTTAAATAGGCTAAACTAGGCTAAACACGCCACTCCTAACCCTAAAAGGACTTTACAAGTCCTTGCCACCAAAGGAGAACAAAAATAAACCTTAATGGATTTAAAAGAATACAAAAATAATTGGGCTCACAACATTGAGCCCAAATCTGATTTAATTAATTAGTTCTAATTATAATTAAGCTAGATATAACAAACATAGGCCCAATATGATTTAAGGAGTCCAATATTGGACTTGGATCAGATTGATAAGTCTTGAATCCTCCTCCTCTCTTAAGATGACATCACAATGCTCCCTTGGCCCCTTGGAACTGCATTCTACGCAACACTCTTGAATCAACCCATGGAGAGCTTCTTTAAGCTTCTTAGCCTAGCTCACATGATTAGACCATCTTTATTGTATAATGGATCAAATCTTGGACTTGCAAACTTGCCATCTTGCATCTCCCTTGGAGACACCACGTTGCTAGCCAATTTGGCTCCTTGGTTTCCATTAATACAACCTTGAATTTATTTATTCTAATCATTATGAACTGATCTAAACCCCATATATAAAGATGAGAGACCCAAACACCTTTGTAGCTAGACAACCCTAAGAACATGCCCAATTAGGTTATAATACGCAAAACTGAAGCTATGTTTCAATGGAGTGAAGAATGCCACACCCTATGGAGGATGATAAGTTCAAAGACGCCATAAGGGTTGCAATCCTGGATAAGTCAGATTTAGTTCTCGAAAGAACAAAGGAAAAAAATCCTTTCAAAATTATTAACTCTCAAAATTATTGTGTTCTTCTAAAATAAAACTAAACCAGCCTTTAAATAGGCTAAACATTCCACTCCTAACCCTAAAAAAACTCTACACGTCCTTGACACCTAAGGAGAATAGAAACAAACCCCAACGGATTTAAAAGAATACAAAAATAATAGGGCTTAATACATTAAGCCTAAATATGATTTAATTAATTATTTTTAATTATAATTAAGCTAGATATATAAAAAAAATAGGCCTAATATAATATAAGGAGTCCAATCTTGGACTTGGATCAAGTTGACAAGTCTTGGATCCCTCTCGTCTCTTAAGATGACACCACAATGATCCCTTGGCCCCTTGGAATTGCATTCTACCCAACACTCTTGAATCATCCCATAGAGAGCTTTTTTAAGCTTCTTAGCCCTAGCCCATATGATTAGACCATCTTTATTGTGTAATAGATCAAATCTTGGACTTGCAAACTCGCTGTCTTGGATCTCCCTTAGAGTCGCCACCTTGTTGGCTAATTTGGCTCCTTGGTTTCCATTAATACAACCTTGACTTTCTTTATTCTCACCATTACCAACTGATGTGAACCCATATATAAAGACGAGAGATCCAAACACCTTTGTAGCTAGACAACCCTAAGAACATGTGCAATCAAGTTATAATAAGGGAAACCTGACCCGTTGCCTATAAGGAGATAAGAACTAAAGCTATGTTGTGATGGAGTGAAGATTGCGATCCTGGATAAGTCAGATTTAGTTCTCGAAAGAACAAAGGAAAAAAATCCTCTCAAATTTATTAAATCTCAAAATTATTGTGTTCTTTTGAAACAAAACTAAAGCAGCCTTTAAATAGGCTAAACACGCTACTCCTAACCCTAAAAGGACTCTACACATCCTTGCCACCTAAGGAGAATAGAAACAAACCCTAATGAATTTAAAAGAATACAAAAATAATAGGGCTTACAAAATTGAACCCAATTCTAACTTAATTAATTAGTTCTATTTATAATTAAGCTAGATGTAACAAAAATAAGCCCAATATGATTTAAGGAGTCCAATCTTAGACTTAAATCAGATTAACAAAAATAAGCCACAATGTTCCCTTTGCCCCTTTGAATTGTATTCTACCTAACAATCTTGAATCAGCCCATGGAGAGCTTTAGGCCTTTTAGCCCTAGCTCACATCATTAGACTATCTTTATTGTGTAATGGATCAAATGTTGGACTTAGAAACTCGCCATCTTGGATCTCTCTTGGAGACGCCACCTTGCTGGCTAATTTGGCTCCTTAGTTTCCATTAATACAACCTTAGCTTTCTTTATTATCATCATTACCAATCGATGTGAACCCCGCATATAAAGATGAGAGACCCAAACACCTTTGTAGCTAGACAACCCTAAGAACATGCCTAATCAGGTTATAATAAGCAAAACCTGACCTATTACCTATAAGGAGGCAAGAACCGAAGCTATGTTGCACTTGGAGTGAAGAATGCCACACCCTATGGAGGATGATTAGTTCAAAGATACCACAAGGGTTGTAATCCTGGATAAGTCAGATTTAGTTCTCAAAAGAACAAAGGAAGAAAATCCTCTCAAATTTATGAGCTCTCAAAATTATTGTGTTCCTCTAAACTAAAACTAAACCAGCATTTAAATAGGCTAAACACACCACTCCTAACTCTAAAAGGACTCTATATGTCCTTACCACCTAAGGAGAATAGAAACAAACCCTAATAGATTTAAAAGAATATGAGAACAATAAGGCTTACAACGTTGAGCCCAAATCTAACTTAATTGATTAGTTCTAAATATAATTAAGCTAGATGTAACAAAAATAGGCCCAATATGATTTAAGGACTCTAGAGTTAGATCAGTTTGACAAGTCTTAGATCCCCCTCCTCTCTTAAGATGAAGCCACAATGCTCCCTTGGCCACTTGGTATTGCATTCTACCCAACGCTCTTAAATCAGCCCATTGAGAGCTTCTTTAAGCTTCTTCACCCTAGCTCACATTATTAGATCATCTTTATTATGTAATGGATCAAATCTTGGACTTGCAAACTCACCATCTTAGATTTCCCTTGGAGACGACACCTTGCTGGCCAATTTGGCTCCTTGGTTTCGTTAATACAAGCTTGACTTTCTTTATTCTCATCAATTAAAATAAGAGGGAGCTACATATCAATATATGGGAACCACTACGATTTCTCATATAAGCCTAATAATGTTATAAAATAATTATACATGGCTGATGTCCATTAAAATAATGCTCAAAGAGTTGACCATTATATACCAATATAAACCCTCTTAAAATTCCCTATTATGCCACTATAGACCAAGCTAAGGTTCATTACTACTATATGTAATACCTACAAATAGGGCTAGGTCATAAACAATACTTATAAATACCTTAGTTATTGGGCTATTATATGGTACACTAATAATATTGGTCATAAGTAAAAATGCAATAAAATTATACACATTCCCTTTAAACAGATTGACCATTATGATCAAAAGAAAGATTAAACTATTAATATAAGCCAAGCTATTAGGTTAATCGAATAAGTTGGATTAATCAAACTATATTTATGAAGTTGATATATTAGTATAGCAGAGTATACCTAGATAAAGTATATGTCGGTTGAATGGGCAATTAGGATACCCTATATTTCCGTAATGGGTAATGTTATACAAGTCCTATTTAATTGTTAATATGATCTAGATAATTGTTAGTTAACCTAATATTATGATAATCTAGTTAAATAGACTCCCTATAATTGTCATAATATGATCTAGAAATTACCATATATTATAATATGATCTAGATACTCATTTATAGATTACTACAAACTTATAGGTTCATTCCATATATTAACATATGAGGTATTTATGGAAATATCAATTAGTATCTGGATCATATTATCTTATAGTTACTATCATTCCTATAATGGCCCTCATACTAATCCACCTTTAAATAATCTATGGAATAATACATTTATTCTTATACTCATTGAGAGTTATCTCATTATAACTATAAAGCTATTGTTAGGGGATATAGCGCCCTAAAATATACTATCACATTATAAGACATATGTCCTAATTATCCATAATTAGCATAATGGGATTCCAAAATAACTAGGACCTTATATACTTTAATTTATAATGTTGTCATAATGGTAAGTGTACAGATTCACTTGGTATTCAAACATGCAATTTATTAAGGTGAGTCTATTATCCCCACTTTATGGGTTGAACATGTAATGGGTAAGGGAGCGAATTACTGTAGATACTACCTCTAGAGTATTGGAATATATTCCATATAGAAGGATAATTAAAACATTACAAAAGTTGGTCTCTATAGTTATCAACTGTTTGATTAGGCTAATTATTATCCAACTATGATTTAGGTAGATAGGATACCCTCAATAGCCTAAGCAAAACACTCGATTAGGTAGTCTATTAAGATTAGGATAATTAGTTGGGATTTGAACTATTCGGACAAAGATTACCTTACTCTTTATTAGTAATAATTAATACTAACATTAAGAAAAAACCCGATATTGGAGAGAGAGGAACACATATCTATCTTTAATAGTATTACCATTCACATAACCTCCTAAAGATAATAGGGTCCTCAAAATATGATGTCAATTGTATATTAACTAGTAAATGTGGTCGTTATTGTACATAGTAGGATCAATTGGAGACATTAGGTTTATATTAGTTAAATATGGAAGTTTAACTATAGGCCAAATGCATATTATACCATCCACCTATGTTTAACCCTATAAGATTTTTAAAAGTATGGTCTATTAATTAGGCCATACAATTTTCTATAACTAGTTAATATAGATTTGGCAAGATAATTCTCCACCCTAATATCCTATGAGTGCTCCACTTGAATATGGTTAATCAATAAAATAATGCTAGATGGTTTATTATGGACCATCTATAATCATTGGATCATTTAGTTGTCATTACTTCTATAATCTTAGGCCTATAATGGTCATCAACAATCTTCAATAATTGGATAACACTTGATAAAATGTCCAATTACAAGTTATTTCAAGATGATCTAGTTACTATCATTCCTATATTAACCCGACTCAGCTCAGTTATAACTAATTAGTCTATTATCCCAATTATGGGATAAATAGTCTATTACACTTATTTAATAGATCATAGCTAAAACATATGATAACCCTATTAAGCTTTATATTAATTATTAGGCCATTATATTAACCCAACTAATTTAGATAAGATTAAACCTTATAGCTTATACCATATAATGAAATAAGTTAATGGTCTTCTCCAATACGATTGAGGGACGAGGAACCCTCCATGAATAACATAAAAGTTATGTTAACTAGATTTAGTGGGATATATTCCACGTTATGTTAAAGTTTAATATTGGATACCCTCTAGATCAATATAGCCATCTTTCAATATAGAGATGATAAGAATCTCGGATGAATTTAGTTATCATGAATTTGGCTTAGTACCCATATTGTGATTGGGATGATATCTCGATATTATAACCCTATTGTCTTATAATAGCTAATTAATTATAATTATACTATTTAATAGACTATATAGTTTATTCCATCGTGTTTATTTTGGGAATATAACCTATTCTCTAGAATACACATATTGTTTATACTCAAGGCTATCATAGGTGATATTAAGCCCTTGTGACAATTATGTTTAACCCATAATATATCCATGCTAATATACCCCCTATTGATGTTACTTGTAATATTAAGTGCTTTCCCCATTTTCTAACCTCACCAACATATTATAACAAATATTATCACGATCATTCGATGGTAGGGGATCGAGTTAAACATTTAGTATGCTATTCGTAGACTTTATCTAGATAACAATTGCTGAATTCCCTATCTCTCTCCGTTTTATACTAGTGATGAGTATGTCCAAATAAGGACATGGGCCTATTTGATTATTAGATTAATAGTATGAGGGTATGTGTATATTAAGGGAAATATGATATTGGAGTGAATATAGATCGATAAGTATATGTTTAACCCCAATAATGAGATTAATATTCCTAATCTTGTCTTCCCATGGTTATTACCCTTATCTTTATGATATTTATCAACTATCCCAATAGTCCTAGTAAAATTATTCGTGCACCACTTTTATTCTTAAATATAGGTCCATATAAAGTTATAATAAGCTTAATGATTATCATGGCTAATCATATGTTGATATATGGTTATAATGTCTATTAATAGTAGAATATTAATAATCAATGGTGCATACTATTGGCATAATAGTTATAAACTATGTAATTAACTGTATGTACCTAGTTTATATTGTGTTCATGAGAGAATAGATTAGAGAAAATGTTGTTTATGAGAGATTAATAGATCACAATTTAAATAATTGACCATCATCTTTTATATTGAGGATAGGCCTATCATTGTAATAGTGAGATTATCATATATTATCAAGAATGAACTATCTTATGCTTTAGGGCCCTAATATATTATGAGTAGAATAATATTAGCATAACCTTTTACTGAATAAATATGTTAATCACTAGTTTATTTCCACTTGTTAGATACTATGTCAAAAAGATAGTTGGTCAACTACATTACTAAAAGTGATCCCTATAATAGGGCTATTCCTAAAGCTTATCGTATATCCAATATTTCTTGGTGGATGTTTGCACCATATACGATCCGGTCTCTTATTATTCTCATATCTAATTAGACTGATAACATACTACATCCCAGTATGTTTGTTATAGTATTAACCATATTGGTACTATAATGGGTCATCCCCACTAAGCTACCCTAACATAATGATATGTATATAAGGGAACTAATAGATTGTCCTTTACTCCATTTGGATGAGTAGCTTCCTCTCATCCTTGAGGTTGATCGAATTTCTCTAGAGAGTGACATTTATTAACTCCTTTATAAAATAAAATGTAATATGATAATATTGCCAAATATATGATAAATAGGGGAGAGACAAGTTGAGAAACGTGGAAAACATATTAGGACTCTTTATTGTGTCACCCCTTTCATCCTAATTAAGGTAACTCATTAGATAATGTCATAGACACAAATGTCGAATCAAAATTATAAGGGGTAACCTCTAATTTGCTAAATCAATACTACGATTTTATTACCCAAAGTGTCTATTATGATGATAGTTGGATATACATATATCATAGTTTGACCCCTCATGGAGAGACATAATTTCAATGGTATAATCATTGCCCCATTGGTATAATGATCATAAAATTATCCAAATAACCCTATAATATTAACAGGTTATTGTATATCTAGACCAAATGGGTTTATTGCCATAATTATACTTAAATATCGAGATATTATCCCAATCACAATATGGGTACTAAGCCAAATTCATGATAAGTAAAATCATTCGAGATTCTTATCATCTCTATATTGAAAGATGGCTATATTAATCTAGAGGGTATACAATATTAAACTTTAACATAACATGGAATATATGCCACTAAATCTACTTAACATAACTCTTATGTTATTCATGGAGGGTTCCTCATCCCTCAATCATATTAGAGAAGACCATTAACTTATTTCATTACATAGTATAAGCTATAAGGTTTAATCTTATCTAAATTAGTTAGGTTAATATAATGGCCTAATAATTAATATAAACCTTAATAGGGTTATCATATGTTTTAGCTATAATCCATTAGATAAGTTCAATAATAGGGTTACTACTATGCAACCAATTTATATTTAGGGTTAAACTATTCGTACAAGGATATCCTAAACATACCCAATCATGATTATTGGGATATCCTATTAAATAGCTTATTCCCAATAGGTATAAGGGAGAGTTTTAAGGATAGTTCATCATGAAGGTATTATTATTAACTCATTGGTACAATGATATTACACTATACTAGAGTCAACCAATCAATAATAATATATTATCCCTCACGGGGATGCAAAGGCATACATAATGTTAGTTCAATGACCCTCATGGAGAGAGATAATTAATATTTAAGTATAAATGACAATTATAGTGTTCCATATAATAATATCCTCATATCTATGAAAATGACATTGGGTCATTTTTGGGGTAACTAATATTATGAGATAGTACCCTTTAGGAGGTTCATTCCATATATTAACATTTGGGTCAATTTATATAGGTGTTAAATCATACCAATTAGAAAATATAATAGTTTATTAGGGTATAGTAATATGATAATATCTTTAGGCTAATTAGTATAATCAATTTCGCTATCCTGAATATGTTTTCCATCCAGGCTTTCAATTAAATCTAGGTTATGATGTATAATTGGTTATGCTCATAATTAATAGGTTATCACCATAGTCCTCAACAAGAGCTTATATTAAAGAGTGGCTTAATGATCTATATTATAACCAAATTCACTCTAGGTTAATAATCCCTAGATTATCTTTAGAGAATAGGTTGACGAGTAATAGAAACTCATATATCTATAATTATATAATGATTGCTTAAATAGGCCCATAATAAGTATTGATTGAAACATAATATTAGTTAACCTAATATTATGACAATCTAGTTAAATATGACTCCACATTTTATTTGCCTCTAATATTTAACCCCTAATGGTATGGATGAACAAGTTGGACAATAATTAATGTCTAATATATTAATTGTTACTGATATTATTAAGACATAGGGATAATTGTACTTGATTAATTCATGTACTAAGGGTCTTTAAGTATCTAGAGATAATAATTATCCTTAGGTTAAAGATAAAGGAAAAAACTATTAATAGAGATAACAATTATCCTTAGGGATATTGATCATTATATCCTTAAGGATAATTGTTATCTCTAGATAGCGAATTATAGGATACCTATTGGAGATACCTATATTGAGAGAGAGATTATATATGTATTATGAAGGTATACTCTATTATAGAGAGTAACATAGAGTTAAACTCTATTGGTGACTATGATTAATTGACCATTTAGGGTTAGTTAAATGGTAATATGTTCACATTGGATAAAATGATCCCTATATATGTTACTACATGAGGTGATGGAAACCATGGAGCTAAATGGACTAGCAAGGAAGGTCCAAGATGGCGAGTTTATAAGTCTAAGATCTAATCCATTACATATTAAAGATGGTTCCAATGATGCTGGCTAGGGCTAAGAAGCTTAAAGAAGCTCTCCATGGGCTGATTCAAGAGTGCCATATAGAATGCACTTCCAAGGGCCCAAGGGAGCAATGTGGTGCCATCTTAAGAAAGAAAGGGGATCCAAGACTTGTCAATCTGATCCAAGTCCAAGATTGAACTCTTTAAATCATATTGGGCTTATTTTATTATATCTATGTTAATTATAATTAAAAGTAATTAATTAACTCATATTTGGGCTCTATGTTTAAGCTTTGGGCTCTATGTTTAAGCCCTATTATTTGCACATGTTTTTATTAAGATAGGTTCTGTTTCTATCCTCCTTAGGGTGCAAGGAAAAGTAGAGTCCTTTTAGAGTTAGGATTAGCGTGTTAGCCTATATAAAGGCTGGTTTAGCTCTATTTCAGACTTACACAATAATTTTGAGAGTTAATAAATTTTAAAAGATTTTCTTCCTTTGTTCTTTTAAGAACTAAATCTGACTTATCAAGGATTGCAACCCTTGTGGCATCTTTGAACTTATCATCCTTCATAGGGTGTGGCGTTCTTCATTCCATTACATTATAGCTTCGGTTCTTGCCTCCTTATAGGCAACGGGTCAGGTTTTGCTTATTATAACCTGATTAGGTGCGTTCTTGGGGTTGTCTAGTGATAAAGGTGTTTGGGTCTCTTGTACACGTGGGTTCACCTCGGTTGGTATCAAAGCCTAGGTTATGCAAGGTCAGATTGGTTATCCATAGTCCTTTTGTCTTTTATTTCATGTCCATCTTGCTTTCTTTGTTGCATCTTCCTTGTTATTTTACCATATCTTTTCTTGTTTGACTTTCATGTTCCTTTGCTTGATAAATTGAGTCTTATATGAAAAAAAGAAAAAAAGGGAAAAGATCTTGATTTGTAGTTAACTTTGTTTTCTCAATATAAATCAGGTTCTTTTTCATTATCTTTTGTTTTATTTCATGTCTTTGTAGTTAATTTCATTTTATTCCAAATTGAGTCATTTTCAATTGAAAAAAAAAGACACAAAAAGAAGTTTGATAAGTTTTTATCCTATTATGTCTCATTCGTTGTTGTCTTGTTTAATCCAAGTCTGTCTTATCATTCAATTTCAAAAATTTTTCTTCTTATTCCAAATCCAAAACAAAACGTCCTAAGGCTACCAAAAGAAAGAATTGTTGTGATGCTCTACCAGTTATTAAAAAAAAAAAGAGAGAAAAAAGAAAAAAAGAGAAAAGAAAGAAAGAAAGAAAGAGCAATCTAATTGGTTACAAAAGAGAAGTGTGTTTTGTTGATTGAATGTTTAGAACAAAAACAAAAATTGAAATTCTAAACTGAATTAGATTTTGAACTGAGCAAGACATGATCTTTGAACAAATTGTAAGAAATGGGCTGTTATTGAGCCTAAGCACTCTAAACATGCGTGGAACTTATACAATCAGAATTCAATGATTGGGAGCCAAATTGAATGAATTGAGGAGAGAGTGGGGAAGCCTACAAAATCACATTGATTTACTCTCAAGAGTTTAAGTTTAGTTCTACCATTTGTGTTGTATTTCTAGATTTGTATAATTAGTTCGATTAAGAGCTTAATAGAGGAAATAAGAATGGTAAAAGGCAAGAGGGTGAGATTATTATAGCAAAAGCCTAAAAGAGTGTAAACACGAGTGTGAGTGACATCTTATACGAGTGCAAACATGTGAGGGAGTGCTATCGTGAGGTTTTATCAATTGTTTTTATTTTCTTATTTTCTCTAACTTTGTAGGTTTCTAATCATGGGAGATAAGCAAAAAGGAGTGGTTGGAGATGAAGTGGAGAGGAGAGTTGAAAATAAATTGCTTTAAGAAGTAACCCAAGCTTAATGGGGTCAATTAATGCACTTTATGAGGGATATTAATAATCAAATGGAAGCCATGGAGTTGAGGCAAAATGAGAAAGTTCAAACTACTCCCAAAGCTAGAAGGCAAGTACGGGATGAAGAGGAGTTGTTTGAGGAAGAGTTTGATGATCATGCATCTTTTGTTCAAAATGCAAGAGGTGGGCATGGCAATAGAGGTCGTGATGGATGTGGAGGCCAAGGTAGTGATCATCGTGAGTGGGGCCATGGTTTTGAGTGGCCATAATGGGGGCATAATGGTTATGAAAACAACAATGGGCTTAAACTGACCATCCCTCCTTTCGAAGGTAAAAATGATCCTGATTTGTATCTTAAATGGGAGAGAAAGTGTCAATTTGTATTTGATTGTTATGAGTATTCAAAGGTAAAAAGGGTGAAGTTTGCTACTATGGAGTTCACATCCTATGTTGTTGTTTGGTGGGATCGCATGGTTTTGGAGAGAAGACGAAATGGAGAGCGTCCTATTACAACTTGGGATGAGATGAAGGCTATTATGAAGAAACAATTTGTTCCTAGTCACTACTATCGAGATTTGCATCAAAATCTATAAAGGCTAACTCAAGGTACAAAGTCAGTTGATGAGTACTACAAAGAAATGGAAATAGCCATGACACGTGTAAATATTATGGAGGATCGAGAGACTATCATGGCTTGATTTGTAGGTGGGCTAAATTGTGAGATTGCAAACATTGTGGAATTGCAACCTTATGTCAAAATGGAAGAGTTGGTACACTTGGCAGGGAAAATCGAAAGGCAACTCACATACAAGGGCAATTCAAGTATTGGGCAAAATACAAGTTCTTCATCTTGGAAGTGCAATTGGAGCAAGAATGAAGAGAAGCCTATATTTAAGACCAATGCTAAAGAGAGCAAGCCTAAAACTAATTCTAGATTCAGCAAAGAAAAAGGTACTTCTAGCATCCAAACTCCTAAGAATTATGATATTAAGTGTTTTAAGTGTTTGGGTAGGGACATATTGCTTTACAATGTCCAAAAAGTGAGCAATGATGATTCAAGATGGCATGTATGAATCTGAAAGTGAGCGTGAGGATGATGATGAGATGCTGCCATTAGAAGATGATAATGATGGGATGGAGTTTATTGTATATAGAGAAATGTTTGTTGCAAGAAGAGCCCTAAGTATCCAATTGAGGGATGAAGAAGAGGAGCGAGTGAGAAAATATCTTTTACACATGTTACCATGTTATGGGAAAGATATGTTGTCTTATCATAGATGGGGGAAGTTGTACTAATATTGCTAGTACTACTATGGTTAAGAAACTTGGTTTGACTTGTGTTAAACATCCTAGGCCATATAAACTTCAATGGCTTAATGATTGTGGAGAAGTTAGGGTGATTAAACTAGTTGTGCCATTTTCTATAGGTAGGTACCAAGATGAAGTAATGTGTGATGTTGTACCCATGCAAGCTGGCCATGTGTTATTAGGCCGTTCTTGGCAATTTGATAGGCGAGTCATGCATGATGGGTTTAGAAATCGTTACTCTTTTGTTTTTAAGGGGAAAAATGTAACTCTTGTACCTTTGACTCCAAAATAGATTTATGAAGATCAAGTGAGGTTGAGAGAGAGTGAAGAAAAGAGGGAGTTGTGTGAGGAAAACAAAAGCAAAAAGAGTTAAAAAAAAAAAAGAATGGAGAGGGGATCATGGCCGTCAATTCAAAAGAGAAAAGGATAGAGAGACTACGAGAGAAAAAGAGATAGAATGCGAGTTTTTATGCAAAAGAAAGAGATTAAGAGAGCAATTTGGTTGAAACAAAAAGTACTTATACTTGTGTACATGGAAGCATTTTTTAACACTAATGATCTTAACTCTTCTCTTCCTAGTGTGGCTATGTCTCTTTTACAAGATTTTGAAGATGTGTTTCCCAAAGAGCTTGAGCATGGATTTCGATCAATTTATAGGATAGAAAACCAAATTGATTTCATTCTAAGGGTGCAAATTCCTAACCAACCAGCTTATAGAAGTAGTCTAGAGGAGACAAAGGAGCAACAAAGACAAGTAGAGGTATTGATGGCCAAGGGATATGTGTGTGAGAGTATGAGCCCATACGTCATTCCAATTTTGCTTGTGCCCAAGAAAGATAGGACTTAGAGGATGTATGTTGATTGTCATACAATCAATAAGATAATGGTAAATTATAAATATCCCATTCCTAGGTTAGATTATATGCTTGATGAGTTGCATGGTGTTCATGTGTTTTTTAAAATTGATTTAAAATTCGATTATCATCAAATAAGAATGGGTGAAGGTGAAGATTGGAAAACGACCTTTAAACAAAACATGGTCTATATGAGTGGTTAGTTATGCTGTTTGGTCTTACTAATGTACTTAGTACATTCATGCATCTTATGAATCATGTCTTGCATCAGTTTTTAGGTAAATTTGTCGTTGTATACTTTGATGATATTCTTGATCTATAGTAAAACCTTAGAAGAGCATGTTAATCATATAAAATAAGTTCTAAGTGTTTTGGGTAAAGAAAAGTTATTTGCTAACCTCAAGAAGTGGGACTTTTGCATGGATCAGCTTGTGTTTCTTGGTTTTATAGTTAGTTCAAGAGGCATTAAGGTTGATGAAGAAAAGGTTAAGGCAATCAAGGATTAGCCTACACCTAAGTTAGTTAGCGATGTGAGAAGCTTTCAAGGTTTGGCGAGTTTCTATCGATGATTCATCAAAGATTTCAGTACCATCATTGCACCACTAATTGAAGTTGTTAAGAAGAGCGTGGGGTTCAAATGGAGAGATGAGCAAGAAAAAGCATTTGTTTTAATTAAAGAAAAGTTGATTTCTCGCTCCTTGCATTACCTGATTTCACTAAAACTTTTGAAATTGAATGTGATGCATCGGTGTTATCATTAGCGTGGTTTTAATACAAGAAAAGAAGCCTTTAGCATATTTTAGTTAGAAATTAAGTAGGGCTACTGCTAAATTACCCTACATATGACAAAGAGCTCTATGCCTTGGTACGAGCATTGGAGACATGGCAACACTACCTTTGACCAAAGGAGTTTGTCATACATACTGATCATGATTCCTTAAAGCTTTTGAAGGGATAAGGGAAGCTGAATCATAGACATACGAGATGGGTAGAATTTATTGAGACATTGCCATACGTGATTCAGTATAAACAAGGTAAGGAAAACATGGTAGGTGATGCATTATCACGTAGGTATTCTCTAATTTCTACACTTCAGTTCAAAATTGCTTGGATTTGAATATATTAAGGAGTGTTATGCAAATGATCTAGATTTTGTTAATGTGTTTAACGCATGTGAGAATACTACTTTTGGGATGTTTTATAGGTATGAGGGTTATTTATTTTGTGAAAACAGGTTGTGTGCCTATGAGCTCTCTAAGAGAGTTAGTTATGCGTGAGGCACATGGGGGAGGCTTAATGGGGGCATTTTGGTGTCTTAAAAACTTTAGCTATTCTAACTAAACACTTCTTTTGGCGTCACATGAAAAGGGATGTAGAGAGGGTTTGTGAGAAGTGTGTGATGTGAAGGCAAGCTAAATCTAAAGTTAAACTCCATGGCTTGTACACACCTTTACCTATTCCTAGTTCAACTTGGGTTGACATTTCCATGGATTTTGTGTTGGGACTACCACGGACTAGGAAAGGGAGGGATTCTATTTTTGTTTTTGTTGATAGGTTTTCAAAGATGGCACACTTTATTGCTTGCCATAGATAACATTGCGGACTTGTTCTTTCGAGAGATAGTACATTTACATGGAATGCCAAGAAGTATCATTTCTAATCGTGATGCCAAGTTCTTGAGCTACTTTTGGAAGACTTTGTGGGGTAAGTTGGGAACTAAGTTGTTGTTTTCTATTACTTGTCATCCACAAATTGATGGCCAAACCGAGGTAGTGAATTGAACTCTTTCTACTTTATTACGTGCTATTCTTAAAAAGAACATTGAGAATTGGGAAAAGTGTTTGTCATATGTTGAATTTGCATATAATAGGACTATGCATACTACTACTTGTTATTCACCATTTGAGATAGTTTATGATTTTAATCCTTTAACTCCATTGGATTTGATGCCTTTTCTTATTGATAAGCATTCTAGCTTAGATAGTGAGAACAAAGCAAAATTGGTGAAGTCCTTGCATGAGAAGGTGCGGTAACACATTGAAAAGAAGAATGAGCATATCTAATAAATGCCAATAAGGGGAGAAAGAAAGCTATCTTTGAAAAAGGCGATTGGGCTTGGGTGCATACGCGAAAGGAGCGTTTTTTAGCTCAATGACATTCTAAGTTGTTGCCACATGGAGATGGCCTTTTTCAAGTGGTTGCAAGTGTCAATGATAATACTTATAAGCTTGATTTATCGGGTGAGTATGGAATTAGTACTACTTTCAATGTTTTTGATCTATCTCTTTTTGATGTAGATATTGATGAAGAAGATTCGAGGATGAATCCTTTTAAAGAGGAAGGGAATGATGGAAACCATGGAGCTAAATGGACCAACAAGGTGGTGTCTACAAGGAAGGTCCAAGATGGTGAATTTACAAGTCCAAGATTTGATCCATTACACATTAAAGATGGTCCAATGACACGGGCTAGGGCTAAGAAGCTTAAAAAAGCTCTTCATGGGTCGGGTTTCGCTTATTATAATCTGATTGGACTCATTCTTTAGGTTGTCTAGCAACAAAGGTGTTTGGGTCTCTCGTCTTTATACGTGGGGTTGACATCATGAGGGACTATTACCAATTGTTTGATTATATCAATTAGTTAAATTATAGAGTTTTTATAGAGGAATCAAAACTATTTGGTTTTGAAATATAATGGATGATATTACTCATCATATAATGGTTCTTATAATTATTAGTATGGCTAACCCCAATAGTATTGTTCATAAATAGTAAGGGAAAATGTTTAAATGATAATATCATGATTATTTGGATACCCTATTAAATAGCTTATTCCCAATAGGTATAATGGAGAGTTTTAAGGACGAGTTCATCATGATCATTAAGTATACTATCCTAGAGGTTAGTAATAAACAATCATTTTATGGTTTATCCCCTTAATGTATAAATAGTCCAATTAGGTAAAACACCAATCTAACCCTTTATCGATTAGACCTCGATGTTAGCCCATATAGAAAGGTATTAGTATGTTATATTATAATACCCATTCATCATACTTATCCTCCAATACACAAGTTTAATATTGAGGGAAACTAGATATGGTGTTTAGGTACATAGTTGATGCATATATAGTTCTACCAATTCGATTAGTTAGTCCAAATTCATAGATTAAGGGTATAGCATAATATTCCCAAACTAATTGGCCTATCGAGGAAGAGCCTTTCATCAACTATAATAGAATCAATTATGTAAGTTAATGATCATATGTAATTAGCTAAATAGATACTAGATTATAAATAGGATTTTACCTTTATATTCAGAGGTGTAGTTATCATGGCTAATCATAAGGTATAACTTAATTGGTTAACTATATTACATCCTTAATTACCTTATCAACATAATATGTGTAGTTATCATTTCTAGGTTAAATAGATAGACTATATATAATCTTGAGACAATATATTATGAGTATCATAAGTACTTTTACCAATAAGAATGAATATCATACCCAATTATAGTTACATAAGGGATATTGGTACTAGGATTATATTCTAAAATGATAGGACTACATTTTTATCCTATTCATGGTATCATATGCAACAACCTGATAATTTACTAGGGTATTGTAATCAATACCTATTAATAATATGATAGGTTACGATATTGAGATCATAACTCCATGTGAGCATGAAACACATATCTAGGAAGAATAAAGCCTATAAGTTTTCACACTTAAGCGTATTCTTATGAAATATTACCTTAATATAATAGTTATATTACACATGTTGAATGTAAGGGTATAGGGTATTTTACTAAGTAGTAGGATTACTAGCTATAATGATCAAGGCATATAGTTTAAACTGATACCTCTAGTAAAGTAATTATAGGCTCAAGCTTATGGTTAAGTTAACCAAATCAATATAGAAGCAAATTATCGGATAACCTATTAGATATAATATAGGTTAGGGATTATAATAAGCACCCTTACAATTCATAGATTAGTATGTTAAGAGGATAATATAAATCAACTTGGCTAATATCATAAATTATAATGATCCCTATGTAGAAACGTAGGCATGGCCTAAACTATAAATGGGAAAAAAATATACTTAGTCATGGGTATACTCAATATAAGGACTATTATAAAATTTATCTGGGTTCATAGGGATACATATTATCAGCACTATAGTTATGATATTTACCATGGGCTACTAGGTGTAATCACCTGATATTACTCTAGTCAAAGCCGTAGAGTTATTATTGTTATAACCGAAGGATGATCCCACTTATATCCAACTAAATTATGGGACATACTACAAATATAATCACCATTGTAATGGGATATCCCCTCATTACCACACGAATAACTATAGTTATAACAGCCCAATGCCTTTTATCTACGATTTATGAAGGTATTACCACATTGGTCCATAATATACCAAAAGTATGTCTTTTAAACTGGGAATAGACTAATAATAGTATTATAATATAATGATTGAGTTCTTATAGGAATACCTTTCTTCTATATGGTATCCCTGGATTACAAAGCTAATATATTCATTTGGGAGGATATATTTATGGATAACTTATATAACTGTAATCATATATATTTGAGATATAGACTATTGGGATATCTCTTAATATATAAAATTCCTAGCACATAGCTTTTAGTTATATTGAATGATTATCCCCACAATACCATTCCATAATTGGCCTATCATATATATATATATATATATATATTCCCAGCTCTAGCCTTCTATTATAGCATTAATGATATGAACCCCACGTATACGGATGAGAGACCCAAACACCTTTGTCGCTCAATAAGCCCCAAGAATGCGACCAATCAGGTTATAATAAGCAAAACATGACCCGTTGCCTATAGGAGGCAAGAATATTGTAATGGAGTGAAGAACTCCATAGAGGATGATAAGTTCAAAGATGCCACAAGGGTTGCAATCCTTGATAAGTCAAATTCAGTTTTTGAAAGAACAAGGGAAGAAAATCCTCTCAAATTTATTAACTCTCAAAATTATTGTGTTCTTCTAAAACAAAACTAAACCAACCTTTAAATACGCTCAACACGCAACTCCTAACCCTAAAAGTACTCTACATGTCCTTGCCACCTAAGGAGAATAGAAACAAACCCTAATGGATTTAAAAGAAAACGAAAATTATATGACTTACAACATTGAGTCGAAATCGGACTTAATTAATTAGTTCTAATTATAATTAAGTTAGATATAATAAAAATAGGCCCAATATGATTTAAGGAGTTCAATCTTGGACTTGGATCAGATTGACAAGTCTTGGATCCTCCTTCTCTCTTAAGATGAAGCCATAATGTTTCCTTGGCCCCTTGGAATTGCATTATGCCCAACACTCATAAATCATCTCATGGAGAGCTTCTTTAAGCTTCTTAGCCCTATCTCACATCATTAGACCATCTTTATTGTGTAATGAATCAAATCTTGGACTTGTAAACTCGCCATCTTGGATCTCCCTTGGAGATGCCACCTTGCTGGCCAATTTGGCTCCTTGGTTTCCATCAATACAACCTTGGCTTTCTTTATTCTCATCATTCCCACTTTCCTCAAAAAGATTCATCCTCAAATCTTCGTCTTAATGCTCATCATACTCCCTCGATTGGAGAACACTCATCCTTGAATCTTGTAATAACAAAGTATCAAAAACACGTACCTAACCTGCAAAATACGAATAAATAATGGCCAAAAAAATTCAGATTTGATTTGTTATCGGTCATTTCCTCCAGAAGGATAAATTCAATATATGGCATATTCTCTTGGACATCCACAATCTTCTCATTGTCTTTCTTCTTTGCACAGCCACAAGATTATCAAACTCGACCTCTTTTGGCTCTTTTTATTGTTTTACCAAATCTTCAATGAACGAGACTCTTCTTGTTTAATACTCTTTAACTTCTTTTTAAGCACTAGTTCTCTTAAATTAAGATTGAACTTAGATGCCTTGGCCTTGGGTTTATAATCACCCTTGGTTAACTCTTTATTGACAACAGCATAGTCATCATTATGATTGAAAATTTGAGTGCTCTCAACACCCATAAAATCATCGGTAGCATAACCATTGTTATGAATGAAAGTTTGAGTGCTCTCAACACCCATAAAATCTTCAGCAAGCATAGCCATCATTATCAACAAAGTTTGAGTGCTCTCAACTTTTTTTTCTCTTAATTTCTTGTTTCAAGCTCATTTGGTCCTCATAAAATTGCTTAGGTGATAATGAAATAAGTGTTACTTTTCATTTCCTCATTTCAAATGAATATCTCGTTGCTAAACTCATCATGTATCACTTTTCTAATAACTTGTCATGGTTTTTCTAGTGAAATATTGTAACTCTCGTGAAATTTATTAAACATATATACATGTTTAAATGTTCATAAACATGCCTATATTAAGTAAAAGTGATAGTATGAATTGTTTTAAAAGTTTTTACGATAAGGTATGTTTGACGTTTATGTGGGGAATTTCGAGAGGAAAAAATTTCGAATAATTTAGTTAATTATCCTTGGGATATTTCTAAGTATTTGGGATGCATTATATTAGTGATAAATGTGTTGTAAAATTTTAGGAACATTGGAACTTATTTTTGGGAAATTTTCGAATTGTTTAAAAGAAAATTTTTTGAATTTTAGAGGTAGAAAATTCTAAACTTTGTGTGATTTATTTAGGGATCTTAGAGTGATTCTGGGTAAAAATCAAGAATAAAAGTTGTTCATCTATGTGTCTACTATCTCTTTGTAAAATTTCATGATTTTTAGATCTATATATAGATAGTTATGGTCGATTTGGCATAGACTGTTTGGATGTACCACTGTTGGAAATTTTCGGAAAGAAAATTCCAAGTTTAGGGAGAGGGATTTCTGAAATTAATTGAAAAGAAATGAGATTAGTTACTTAAATTTCGTTAGTTAAGGTGTTTAGTTAGCCTAAGTACTTAGTTAGACACCTAAGCCACCCTAATAAATGAATTAAGGCCAACTCACCTTCCTTTTAACTTCAAACCAACCACTTGCTTCCTTAGTCACCAAGTACTTTCCACCTTGGCCAATTGATTCAAGGCAATTATAAAGGGAGAAGAAAAGGGGAAGTATATAAGGGAGAGAGAGGGTTAAATGGCTAGAACTTTCAGACAAAAACCGTGGAGCACCAAGAAAGAAAAGAGAAAAACCGTGAGAGGGAGAGAAGAAGAAAGAAAAAAAAGCTAAGGAAAACCTAATCACACCTTATGCTATGTGAGTGGGTTCTTTGGTTATTTATTTATGCCATTTATTTGGTTGTGGTAATAAATTAAGTTTGTGTTGGTGTTGGTTTTTGCTTTGATGATTAGTTGCTTATGGTTGATTATTATTATGCTTGTTTGTGATGGTTATTTGCTTAAGCTTGATTAAGCCTTATGTGTAGCTTAATTAGTCGCTAATGGGTGTGATGAATTGGACTTGGTTTGGCCGAAATTTTGGGAAAATAATTTGGGTTTGGTATAAGCTTGCCTTGAAACAATAGAAAGGAAAGAAAATAAAATGAAAATTCTAGGGTTTTTACCTATGAAATGTTTGTCCAAGAATGAAAGAAAAAAAAATGGAATTCTTTTAGTGTTTAGGGACCTTAAGTTAATGGTAAGAAAATTAGGTTGATTAGCCATTTTAATAAGAAAGGAAAAGTCTTGTAGGATCGAAACAATTTCCTTGTAAATTTTAGGACCATTCTGCCCAAACGTAGGAAAAAGGGGGACTTTGTGTTTTCTCAAGCCAATTAAATAATTTATGGACTTATTAGGCCCAAATTAGGATAAAAATGAAATTAGATAGGTAAAGTCGTGAAAAGAAATTGAATCTTGACCTAAGCACCGAATTTGCCAAAAAAAGGGAGAAACATTGTGCCTAGTGTGTTGTTAAACTAGTCGAGATGTTAAATACCACCTAAGTCAAACATAGAATGAAATAATAGTGAAGAGTACCCCGTTAAGCGGTAGGAAGGTCTCAAATACGAATCGAGCCCACGCCCTAACAAATGACACTAGTTGGCGTTTAAACCTAATTAGGTGAATGTTGCGATAAGATGTTTGAAATCATGTGAACTATATGTGAACCTAGCATGGGTGCATTGGTTTGAAACCTATATGGTTTGGTACCCTCACCGGGTTTAATAGTATAATTGTGACATCACGTGCATTGGTGGGGATAAATTAAGAAAGAATCAAATGGTCAAAAAATGGTGTGTATGGATAGGGGTGGTAACCTAATCAAATTAAAAAGGGGTTAGCGGTCCAATTGGGTGCATACTCTAAGTTATGTGCCCGCATTGTTAGGCGATGGATTTCTATCGGTAGTGGCTACAACGAGGGATAATTTCATTGTTAGCATTCGACGATTTGGTAATCACCTATAGAGTAGACCGCTACTACCCAAGGTACCCGAAATTAAAATTTATGAGTATGGTGGGAAGTCGAAAAGCATTGCATATCATGTGCATCACCCCACTTACCGAGCTTTGGCTCATCTCATTGTTATTTGTATGTTATGATAGGTAGCGATGACTACGATACCGATAAGGACGCCGTCGGATCCCGCAAAAGAGCTCGAGGGTGATACAAACCTTATGGGATTTTATTTTGATTGTAAATTTTAGGTTGGGGTATTAGTAGACATGTTGATAGTATTGTGAATAAAATAAATTTTAATTTCTTCCCATGTGAATATTCTTGTCATGTAAATTGTATTAGACATATTTTAATATGTAATATGTTATTATGGTATTAGAATATATGTATTAGGGTTTAAGTCGGGTTGGACATGTCGGTGTGACACGCTCCTCACTCGGCTACTCGTTTTAGGTAGTTAGCAAGTAGGTTGGGGAGGGGGCACCACGGGGTGGTATTAGAAGTATGGTTTAGTTAACTGGGTAGAACCTTAAGTGTCACATGAGCTCGAGGACCGGTGTGCTACTCGACAAGTAATAATTTGATTCCCGATTTTTTTAAAAAATGTGTATGATTATTATTATGTGATTTTCATGCTCGGTATATAGTTGTGTTCTAGAAATATTAATATTGGTAATTATTTTTGTCTGTAGAAGCCATGTTTATTTCGTACATCCCGCGCTACTAAGATGCACCAACAACGTGCCACCCTAGATCGGGATATAATGGCCCACATCACTCGGGTGCATGACTCGATTTAGCAAATAACATTCTTGATGCTTCTTTCTAGCACTACCATAATATGGATTTCCTGTGACAAACTCTACACCGAACTCTTTTATCGAGAGATCGGCAGTTGCTAGATGAAATTTAGGAAGGATTGATAGGTCGATTTTGTTATCGAGACTTGGTTCAAGTCTTCCTTTTTGTATAGGTTAGGCGGACCCGTACTCGGTTGATGTATAGTCGGGGTCTATCATTACCCCTCGCTCGCGAGATAGCATGCATTGCATTGGATGATGTTATTGATCGGTCGAGGGTCGAGCACTCCTTCCCACGATGCATCTAATATGTTGGTTGGACATAATAGATCGTAACTCGATCATGCGATGTAATACTTATTGTGTATTTCCTAATGTAAATAAGTACACTTTTGATTGTAAATAAAGCACAAAAACTTTTAGAAGGTAGAAATGCTTGTAAATACCTATTGTGAACGAAATGCTTCATATATAAATATCTATAATTTTATGTGTAAGTGGATGATTTACATTATATATTGTTTTAATACCAAAACTAACATGGGTATAACATGGCATGTACAAAGTCCAAGCATGCCAAGAAAGGAGCCAACACGAGTAGGAGGTGAAGAGACTTTCAATGATCCTAACGTAAATCAACAGGACACTTTAATTCACATGATGGACATGATGTAATAACAACAACAACAAGACCATGTGGAGCAAATGAGACAGACTCTTGGCTATACATCAATGACCTCCACCTCCGCCACCCCACATAGGAATGACGTGGTGGAGAGGTTTTGTAAAATGAGTCCTCAAGAATTCTCTAGGGTGTTAATCCAATGATAGTGGAGGAATGGATTAAGTTGTTAGAAGCGATATTCGAATACTTGCAATTCACCAACAATACACTATTTTTATGTTAACTAAGGCCGCCCGCACTGGTGGGAAAGCGCGTACTAACTATAGATGTGTCGATTTTGACTCGGGAAGGATTTAAGGAGGTCTTTAATTATAAGTACTTCACCATAGATGTAAGGGCTAAAAAGATTCGAGACTTCCTAGAACTAAAGCAAGATGGGATGTCGGTAGGTGAATATGTTCGAAAGTTTGAACAAGGCTCTAGATTCATCCCATTCATTGTAGGGGATGAAAATCTAAAAAAGAATAGATTCCCGACGTGGTTAAATCCCAAAGCACAAAGTATGGTTCGGATGTCTACCGCTAATACCTTCTCGAAAATGGTGGATAAGGCGATGATAGCCGATGAGAATTAGAAAGAGATTACAAGGGAGGTGCAGTAGAAAAGGCAAGTGTTTGGATCGAGAGCCTCATTGTTGGGTCTAGTAAGGCAAGGACTACCTAGGAATTTTAACCAAAGTGGTGGCATAGGGAATACTCGAGCCACTAGACCAGCACCTTATGTCCCGAGACCACCGTTGAGTGACCAACGGAGATCAATGACGAGCAATCCGCCCCGAGTGTAATAAGTGTGAAAGGTTCCATGTCAAAGAATGTAGATGGGATGTCAAGATATGTTATGTGTGTCAAAAATAAGGCACATGTCCTACAATTGCCCTCAAGTGTAGAAATGGAGACTAAGAAGAGTACCTGTTTGGTTGTAGACTATGACCCAAGAAGAGGTAGATTAGAGGTATACAACAAGTAATTCACGATAATGTCTCAATACTTGGCTTGATTGCATTTGTTTTAATTGATTCTAGTGCTACACATTCCTTTATATCAAATACATTAGTAAAAAGCCTAGGAGTTAAACCCGAGACATTAGCCATAGGATATCTTATAGCGATTCCTTCTAGTGAAACTATGGAATTGATGAGTGTGGTTAAAAAGTATCTAGTACGGATTGAAGATAGGAGATTAGAAGCCGATTTGATAGTGTTGGACCTCCAAGATTTTGATTTGATCCTCGGATGGACTGGCTAATAAAGCATGGTGTCAACATAGACCGTCGAGAAAAAGAGTAAATTTTGATCTACTGGGAGTCAACAGCTAGAGTTTAAGGTCTATTTAAAGTTTCGGATCGCATCGATCATTTCGATCGTCAAACCTCGAAAGATGCTAGGAAAAGGGTATATAGGGTACCTAGCGCATGTGGTGGACAACCAGTGCGAAAAAAGTTGAAACCGAGAGATAAAAAGATTATACGAGAGTATTTAGATGTATTCCCGAAAAGTTTGATGACGTTAGCCTTAGAGAGAGAAATTGAATTGGAGCCGTGCATAACTCCAATTTCTAAAACTCCTTACAGGATGGCACCAGTTGAGTTGAAAGAGTCGAAGGTGCAACTACAGGACTTACTAGACAAGGGATTCATACGTCCTAGTTCCTCACCTTGGGGAGCTCTAGTACTATTCATGAAAAAGAAGGATGATAGCTTAAGGCTATGTATTGACTATCGGGAGTTGAATCGAGCGATGATTAAGAATAAGTACTTGTTACCTCGGATTGATGATTTATTTGATCAATTGCAAGGGGCGATAGTGTTTTTCAAAATAGACTTACAATCGAGGTATCATCAGTTGATGGTGAGATCGGAAGATATGAAGAAAATGGCATTTATAACAAGACACGAACACTATGAGTTCCTAGTAATGTCGTTTGGGTTGACTAACGCCCTAGCCACTTTCATGGACTTGATGAAACGAGTCTTTAAAGAATTCCTAGACAAGTTTATCATCGTATTCATTGATGATATCCTGGTTTACTCTCGAAGTAAGGAGGAGCATAGGGAGCATCTAAGAGCCATCTTGCAGGCGCCAAAGGAGCAATAGTTATATGCCAAATTCAAGAAATATGAATTTTGGCTAGAGCGAATGGCTTTTCTAGGCCATGTGGCAACAAAGGAAGGCATAGTAATAGATCCAAAGAAAGTAGAGGCTATCCAGAACCGGCCTACCTTGAAAAACATGTCAAAGTTACAAAGCTTCTTAGTGGCTAGCTGATTATTATCAAAGATTTATGGAGGGCTTCTCTAAGATAGCTAGGCCTCTTACTAACTTAATGAAAAAGAGCATTAAATTCCAATGGATGAATGCTTGTGAGGAGAGCTTCCAAGAGTTGAAATGACAGTTAGTCATGGCTATAAGTACTCGACTGTTTCATTTGAGGCTAGAAACTTTTTGGTGTATAGTGGCACTTCTAAAAATAGGTTAGGAGTGGTGTTGATGCTAAATGGAAAGGTAGTAGCCTATGTGTCATGACAACTAAAGGAATATCAAAGGAATTATCCAACGCACGATTTGGAGTTAGCAATAGTAGTCTTTGCCTTAAAAATCTGGAGACATTATTTATATGGTGCAAAATTTGAGATATACAAGGATCATAAGAGTCTATGGTATATCTTCAAGCGAAGGAGCTGAACATGAGTGAACATGAGACAAAGAAAGTGGTTGGAGTTAGTGAAGGACTATGACCGTATAATCAACTATAGCCTAGGAAAGGCCAATGTTGTTGCTGACACGTTAAATAGAAAATCGATAGCAATGATGCAAGTAATTTAGTTATCGATAATGAGAGACCTACAAAAGCTAGAATTGGAGATGATTCCTAAAGGTCATGAGAGCATTTTATCAGCTTTATTAGTCCAATCGATCCCGCAAGAAAGGCTAATGGAATGGAAGAAAAGTGTGAAGGAGTCTAATTTTACCGTTGATGATAAAAGAGTAATTAGATTGAAGGGAAGGTCGTGCATTTCCTCGGTGGAGTATTTGAAAGAAGAAATACTAAAAGAAGCGCATGTAACTCCCTATTTGATACACCTAGGAAGCACAAAGATGTACCAGGACTCGCGATAATGTTATTGGTGGCTTGGAATGAAGAAAGATGTAGCTAATTTTATGGCAAGGTGTCATGTCTATCAACAAGTGAAGATGGAACATCAAAGACCTTTGAGAACGTTAAAACCATTGGCAATTCCAAAATGGAAGTGGGAGCATATAACTATTGATTTCGTCATGGGATTGCCAACATCAAAAAAGGGGTCGGATGCCATTTGGGTGATCGTTGATAGATCGACTAAATCGGCGCATTTTCTTTCGATCAAAACCACCTATAATCCGAACCAAGTATGCCTAGTTGTATCTTGATGAAATTGTAAGACTACATGGGATCCCATCTCAATTGTGTCGGATCGAGATCCTAAATTCACCTTAGCATTTTGAAAGAATCTACACAAGGCCATGGGTACGAAGCTAAACTTCAGCATGGCTTATCATCTATAAGCTAACTGGACAGTCAAAACAAGTGATCCGGATTCTTGAGAATATGCTACGCGCATGCATTTTGGATTGGTCTAAAAAATGAGAGAGATATGTATGCTTAGCTGAATTTATGTATAACAATAGCTACCAAGCTTCAATTGGGATGGCTCCCTATGAAGCGTTGTCCGGACATCGAAGTAGATCTCCTGTGCATTGGGATGAGATAGGGGAAAGGAAGTTGCTGGGACTAGAGCTAGTGCAATAAATGACTAAAGTGGTGAATAACATCCGCCAATGATTAAAAATGGCTCAAAGTAGACGGAAGAGTTACGTCGATAAGAGGTAAAGGGATCTAGCATTCGAAGTCGGTGACTATGTATTCCTATGGGTATCACCGATAAAAGGCGTACTTTGATTTGGGAAGAAAGGAAAGCCGAGTCCGTAATACATCGGACCATTTGCGATACTCGGATCGAGTAGGCGATAAGGCATACCACCTATCGCTATCGCTATCATTAGCAAGAGTACACAATGTATTTCATGTATCTATGTTAAGAAAGTATATCGGGGAACCAAAGCAAATTTTGGAGATGGAGCCAACAAACCTCGCCGCGGACTTAACATATGAGGAGAGACCAATCCAAATCCTAGATAAACGAGTGAAACGACTCGAGAATAAGGAAATTGGTTTAGTTAAGATTCTATGGGAAAATCATAACCTCGAAGAATTGACTTGGGAACGTGAGCGAGAGATGAGGGATAAATATCCATAATTGTTTAAGTCAATTTCGAGGATGAAATTTTTTAAGAGGGAGAGAATATAACTCCTGTGAAATTTATTAAGCATATATACATGTTTAAATGTTCATAAACATGCCTATATTAAGTAAAAGTAATAGTATGAATTGTTTTAAAAGTTTTTACGATAATAGTATGTTTGACATTTACGTGGGGAATTTCGAGAGGAAACAATTATGGATAATTTAGTTAATTATCCTTGGGATATTTCTAAGTATTTGGGATGTGTTATATTAGTAATAACTGTGTTGTAAAATTTGAGGAACATTGGAACTTATTTTTGGGAAAATTTCCAAATTGTTTAAAAGAAAATTTTCCGAATTTTAGGGGTGGAAAATTCCGAACTTTGTATGATTTATTTAGGAATATTAGAGTGCTTTTTGGGTAAAACTCAAAGAATAAAAGTTGTTCATCTATGTGTCTAATAGCTCTCTGTAAACTTTCATAATTGTTAGATCTATATATAGACAGTTATGGTCGATTTGGTACAGACCATTGGATGTACCACTCGCTGGAAATTTTAGGAAAGAAAATTCTGAGTTTAGGGAGAGGGATTTCCAAAATTTAATGAAAAGAAATGAGATTAGTTACTTAAAATTAGTTCGTTAGGGTTTTTAGTTAGCCTAAGTACTTAGTTAGACACATAAGCCTCCCTAATAAATGAATTAAGGCCAACTCACCTTCCTTTTTACTTCAAACCAGCCACTTGCTTCCTTAGTCACCAAGTACTTTCCACCTTAGCCAATTGATTCAAGACAATTGTAAAAGGGGAAGAAAAGGGGAAGTATATAAGGGAGAGAGAGGGTTAAATAACTGGAACTTTCATCCAAAAACCATGGAGCACCAAGAAAGAAAAGAGAGAAAACCGTGAGAGGGAGAGAAAAAAAAGAAAGATAAGGAAAACCTAATCACATCTTAAGCTATGTAAGTGGGTTCTTTGGTTTTTTATTTATACCATTTATTTGGTTGTGGTAATAAATTAAGTTTGTGTTGGTGTTGGTCTTTGCTTTGATGATTAGTTGCTTATGGTTGATTATTATTATGCTTGTTTGTGATGGTTGTTTGCTTAAGCTTGATTAAGCCTTATGTGTAGCTTAATTAGTCGCTAATGGGTGTGATGAAATGGACTTGGCTTGGCCGAAAGTTGGGGAAAATAATTTAGGTTTGGTATAAGCTTGGCTTGAAACAATAGAAAGGAAGAAAATAAAATGAAAATTCTAGGGTTTTACCTATGAAATGTTTATCCAAGAATGAAAGAAAAAAATGGAATTCTTTTAGCGTTTAGGGACCTTAAACTAATGGTAAGAAAATTAGGTTGATTAGCCATTTTAATAAGAAAGCAAAAGTCTTGTAGGACCAAAATAATTTTCTTGTAAATTTTAGGATGATTCGGCCCAAACATGGGAAAAAGGGGGACTTTGGGTTTTCTCAAGCCAATTAAATAATTTATGGACTTATTAGGCCCAAATTAGGATAAAAATGAAGTTAGATAGGTAAAGTTGTGAAAAGAAATCGAATCTTGACCTAAGCATCGAATTTGCCAAAAAAGGGAGAAACATTATGCCTAGAGTGTTTTTAAACCAGTCGAGATGTTAAATACCACCTAAGTCAAACGTAGAGTGAAATAATAGCCAAGAGTACCTCGTTAAGTGGTAGGAAGGTCTCAAATATGAATTAGGCCCACGGCCCAACAAATGACACTAGTTGGCATTTAAACCTAATTAGGTGAATGTTGCGACAAGATGTTTGAAATTATGTGAACTATATGTGAACCCGACATGGGTGCATTGGTTTGAAACCTATATGGTTTGGTACCCTCACCGGGTTTCATACCGTAATTATGACATGTCGTGCATCACGTGCATTGATGGGGATGATTTAAGAAAGAATCAAATGGTCAAAAAGTGGTGTGTATGGATAGGGGTGGTAACCTAATCGAATTAAAAGGGGTTAGCTCGTCTAGCCGTGTGCGTACTCTAAGCCGTGTGCCTACACTCGTTAAGCGATGGATTCCCATCAGCGAGTGGCTACAATGAGGGATAATTCCTTTGTTAGCATTCGGTGATTTGGTAATCACCTATAGAGTAGACCATTACTATAGCATGGATAATATTGTTAAACTATTAATTTAGCCATCAATATTGGTTAAAAGGATAGCAAACATATCCTATCAGTATCAATTATTAAATCATAGTGATCATATGTAAATATGATCACTACTTATAAAAATGTATCTAGTATATGATAATAGTGTACTCTCTCAATGAACTTATATTTTTCTACTATAGCATGGATGATATTGTTAAACTATTAATTTAGCCATCAATATTGGTTAAAAGGATAGCTAACATATCCTATCAGTATCGATAATTAAATCATAGTGATCATATTTACTGTGCCCTCTATAAAATATCTTCCCAGTTGTGCAATGTGGCGAGTTTAAGGAATTGGGATGGTTGATATAGATTTTAATAAATTATTCATAATAGTGTTCCTCCCCTCTTATAATAGCTATATATTCGATAGTATGGTCAAAAAGGTACTAACTCCAGACCATAATTTATCTATTATTCTTTATTAAAGATATCTAATCCTTTTAAATAGAGATAGAGTGGTAGAAACCAAACATTAATTTTTTAAAATAAGCAAATTCTATGAGTATAACCCAGGATTGTGGGTAATATAAGGATCATAATATGTCCCTCTATAGCCAATATTACTACCAATAACTAATATAACTACGTGATTATATCCTATAATATTATGATATGAACAAATTAAATATCTTATAACCATATATATTCGCCTATATATGGTTATAAGATATTACTTATGGAATAGGAGTTAACTCAAGGAATATATTTACAATGAGGATAATAATTCCATATATGAGATTGTTCTATTAATAGTGTTATCTATGACCATTTATTGGGAAATTAAAAATCAGGTAACTAATAGTTTTGTTATACCAATAATCTTATGTGATAGTTAAAGGTGATCGAAAACATATTAATACGATTATATCAACATCCATATCCTAATTACACAGTATTAGGGGGTATTTCTATAGCTATGGTCCACTAAAAGAGTTAACCAATAACCCTTCCTCCTAAGGCATTTAATATCATTCATATTTGTTCATGTTGTAGGTTGATATTTCATAGATACCCTTAATTATGTTGATTTAAATCACCCATTGATATGTTTAGTACATATAGACCAAGCTAAAATATGGGCTATTAAAAATATAACAAAGGATAAGATGTATAAATGATTATATACTATTTAGAGAAAACTATTATTTGGATAATAATTAGATAAGTCTATTTTAATGCATAAATTATATATCTTATCCACTTTATGCACATTATGCCCCTATTATTAGATGGGAAACTTTTGTTATTATATAGAATGTTTGAGATCACATTGTGATAAGTTGACATATAATATAGTCATAAACCAACAAGAACCAAAACACAATAGGTAAATAATGGGAGAGGTTATAATTTTCTTACTATGCTACCTCACTATTATCTTGGACTTTTTGTTAGCTATAATTTATTCTAAGGGGGATTCCTTTTTATCATAGGATATTAGTGTTATTGGTAGCCCATAACCATTATATATTTAAAAAGTACTATTTGACCCATAAGCCATATGATAATCAAGCTATCCCTATATGTATTAGTTATGGGTTCGTAGTAATCAATCGACATTATGTACTCACCATAAATTATACCAATTAATGTACTCATCTATCTCTCATTGTATCTATGGTATAGAATATGTGTAATATCATCCACTAATAATACCCTCAAAAAATGTTTCAATGTTTTAAGGACACCCATACTATATGATGGGTTAGTTAAATGGTAATATGTTCACATTGGATAAAATGATCTCTATATACTAAGTAGAGTTTAACTCTATGTTACTCCCTATAATAGAGTATACCTTGATAATACATATATCATCTCTCTCTCAATATAGGTATCACCAATATAGACCTATACTTGGGATATCATGGGGATGTCATAGTTACACTTGATCAACCCAATATAGTGTAAATGGTCAATATAGGTATCATCTCTCTTCGTCTTAATATTTATGACAATTATAGGGAGTCTATTTAACTAGATTATCATAATATTAGGTTAACTAACATTATGTTTCAATCAATACCTATTATGGGCTATTTGTGTAATCATTGTATAATTACGGATATATGAGTTTATATTACTTTCAACCTATTCTCTGTAGATAATCTAGGTATTTATTAGCCTAGAGTGAATTTGGTTATAATATAGATCATTAAGCCACTCTTAATATATGGTCTTGTTGGGGACTATGGTGATAACCTATTAATTATGAGCATAACCAATTATACGTCACAACCTAGATTTAATAGCTAGTAAATATATTAGTTCAATGGCTTAATCATACAATTTCAGAACCAAATCAATGAACTGTCCTTAAAACTCTCCATTATATCTAGGTATTACTAGTGGATGATATTACACATATTGTATACCATAGATATAATGAGAGATCGGTGAGTACATTAATTGGTATAATTTATGGTGAGTACATAATGTCAGTTGATTACTACGGACCCATAACTAATACATATAGCGATAGCTTGATTATCAAATGGCAATATGGGTTAAATAGTATTCTTAAAATATATAACAGTTATAGGTTACCAATATAGACCTATACTTGGATAATATGTTAGGAAAACTATTATACCTTGCTATAATGGAGAGTTTTAAGGACAATTCATCATGAAGAGCCCATATAACTTAGTCACTAACAAGTTATAATCTAACCTATGGTAATATTCCCAATATGATGCTCATTGAGTTATTGTAACCCCTCTACTAGTTATATATTAGTAGGTATAAATATGCTTTTTATACTCTACGAATTTACCTTAGCTATTAATCCGAGTTGTAGAATTATACTACAATAGATATTTATTGATGGCCAATAACTTATAATTATTGATTATACCATTACTTAAGAGAGATAATAACCATTGGACATATCTAGATGTTATCATTATACCTATTAAACTTCTGATAAGTGGATTCAATATAACAATCCCTAGGGGAGCCATTATTCCATACGTATCCAAAGTATTGTAATCATATTCTAATTATGTTCTTTTAACTAATATTGGATATAAAGACCTTATCTAGGGTTATAAGGACCCTAGGGATTGTTATTATTAACCTAATATAAGGGTTATCATGATACCTCCAATAATATGGTAAGTTACCTTAATATCCTATACTTATATCCCTTTATATAGTTTGTCTCTATAATTAATTTAATATACATTGGAGTATCGATAAACTAATACTTGCCTCCTTATGAGAATAGAATATGTGAATTACCATAACCTCATAATTGATAGGCCAAATTTATATTAATTATAGAGAATATTCCCATTGGCCCATTAAGTTATCATTAGTACTAATTTCCTACTCTTATATTTACGTGGTTTATATACTTAGGATCACCATAGTTTATTGCCTATCCCTAATATAGGATAATATTCCCTTACACATGTTCATAACATACCCTATAAATGAACCAGGTAGATATTTGCCATAATGTTCATAGAACGCCTTATCTCCTTACACATGTTTATACCCCACTCCAATATTATTCCATAATACTATCCTCATATTAGATACGTGAATAATACTATTAGGATCATGTTAATCCTATGAATAGTATTTCATATCCCTAACATAATTGACATAATATTATTGTATCGACGTATACTCTTATATAATCATATTAATCTAGTTAATTTTCTCTTTTATAAAGTAAGGAATAAACTATTAATATGGGATGATAGCCACATAACACTAATAATATTATTATCTATTATATAATATTCTATCCTAGGGTTAACTTGATAACTATCATAATACCTAAACATACCTAATAGGTAAAGGTTAAACTTTGTCGATAGACTATATTAGGGGCCTATATAGCGAATTATATGGATACCTTACAATGTTTAATCAAATTGGTATTATTATACAAGTCATGAATTGATGAGAATAAAGAAAGTCAAGGTTGTATTAATGGAAACCAAGGAGCCAAATAGGGCTAGCAAGGTGGCATCTCCATGGCGAGATCCAAGATGGTGAGTTTGCAAGTCTAAAATTTGATCCATCACACATTAAAGATTTTCCAATGAGTGGGTTAGGTGCTAAGAAGTTCTCTATGGGCTGATTCAAGAGTGTTGGGCAGAATGTACTTCCAAGGGCCCAAAGGAGCATTGTGGCACCATCTTAAGAGAAAAGAAGGATCCAAGATTTGTCAATCTGATCCAAGTCTAAGATTGGGCTCCTTAAATTATATTAGGCCTATTTTGTATATATCTAACTTAATTATAATTAGAACTAATTAATTAAGTCGGATTTGGGCTTAATGTTTTAAGCCCTATTATTTTCGTATTCTTTCCAAGTCCATTAGGGTTTGTTTATGTTCTCCTTAGATGGCAAGGACGTGTAGAGTTCTTTTAGGGCTAGGAATGATGTGTTAGCCTATATAAAGGCTGGTTTAGCTCTATTTTAAACTCACACAATAATTTTGTGAGTTAATGAATTTGAGAGGATTTTCTTCCTTTGTTCTTTTGAGAACTAAATCTCGACTTATCAAGAATTGCAACCCTTGTGGCATCTCCAAACTTAGTATCTTCCATAGGGTGTGGCATTCTTCACTTCATTGCAATATAGCTTCAGTTCATATCTCTTTATAGGCAACAAGTCGAGTTCTACTTATTACAACCTCGATTAGGCACGTTCTTGGGGTTGTCTAGCGACAAAGGTGTTTGGGTCTCTCGTCTTTATATGTAGGGTTCACATCGGTTGGTATCGAGCCTAGGTTGTGAAAGTCGGGTTGGTTAGCCGTAGTCCTTGCATCTTTTATTTCGTATATGTCTTGTTTTCTTTGTTGCGTCTTCCTTATTATTCTACGATATCTTTTCTTGTTTGAGTCTCATGTTCCTTTGCTTTATAAATTGAGTCTTATATATAAAAAAAAAAAAGAGAGAGAAAAAAAGGAAAAATTCTGATTTATAGTTAACTTCGTTTTTCAATACAAGTCAGGTTTTTTCATTATCTTTTGTTCTATTTCATGTCTTTGTAGTTTCTTTTCCAAATTGAGTTAGTTCATATTCAAAAAAGGAAAAAACATAAAAAGAAGTCTGATTTGTTTTGTCTTTTTGTGTCTCATTTGTTATTGTCTTGTTTAAAATTCAATTCAAGTCGGTTCTTGTATTATTCTTAGTGTTTGAAAACTTAAAATTCTTATTTCAATTGGTTTGTCAATTCTTTGTTCCAAATCTATCCTAAATCCGATCCTTGGAAAGTGAAGTTGTTGAGTCACTTGCAATTGGTTAGTTCTTGTTTGGTTTGGATTAGTTTGTAGAAGAACCAAAAGAATCGAGTTAGAGTGGTAAAAGACTTAAGAGTGTGATCGTATTAAAGAAAAAGCCTAAAAAAGAGCAAACACGAGCATTGAGTGGCATCAATTTGATTGAAACACATGAGGGAGTGTGTAAGGAATTTTTATCACCAAAAGATAAAAATCCTAAGGAAGAGGGTGAAGCGATTGTTGATAATGATATTTGTGGTAAGTCATTGGTAATTATGTGCGCTTTAAACATGCAATTGAAAAGTGAGGAGGAGGCATAGAGAGAATATTTTTCATATCCGATATCATGTCTTCAATAATAAAGTCTGTTGTTTGATAATAGATGGGGGTGGTTATGTTAATGTTGCTAGTCCCGAGTTAGTTGAAAATTGAGTTTATCGATAATTAAACATCCTAGACCATATATATTGCAATGGGTAAATGAGTGTGGATAAGTCGAGGTAAACAAACAAGTGATATTTTCTTTTTCTATTGGGAGATACAAGGATGAGGTTTTGTGTGATGTTGTGCTGATGAGAATTGGTCATATTTTGCTAGGAAAACCTTGGCAAGTTGTTAGAAAAGTGACACAAGATCAGTTTAGCAATAGATATTCATTTGAAATGAGGGGACGAAAAGTAACACTTGTTCCATTGTCACCTAACCGATTTTGAGGAACAAATGAGCTTGAAACAAGAAATTGAGAAAAAAAAAGTTGAGAGCATTGGAACGTTCATTCATAATGATGGCTATGCTACTGCTGATTTTGTGGGTGTTGAGAGTACTCAAACTTTTAGTCATAATGATGACCAATATTATTATTGTACCATATAATAGCCCCATAACATACAAAGGTCAATGACTTAGTAAATAGATGATACTAGTCAGGTATTAATTAGTTTCGAATAATATATTCGGGAAAGTGAATAATGGATAATCACATCGATATACTTTTAGTTATCAACTTGTCCTAGTATTTTATCCATAAGCTGATTTGTATGCTTAGGCCTAACATATATATAGATTTTATACCTTAGAAAGGTATTATTATAAAGCATAATATTTTAGGGGTTTACTTATATCAATTAGTTAAAACTTAATCATTAATATCAGGTTGGAAATAACTAGATCTCCATATTGGATATCACCTTTTATACTATTGGGGATACTATTAATATCTATACCCATATTAGTTAATCCAAGTGATATTAGTCTCCAATAAGATTAACCCTATCATATATCGATAGTAAATAGCCCTTAGTTATGGGGCTATTATATGGTACACTAACAATATTGGTCATGAGTAAACATACAGCAAAATTATACCCATTCTGTTTAAATAGATTGACCATTATGATCAAAAGAAAGATCAAACTATTAATATAAGCCAAGATATTAGGTTAATAAAACAACTTGGATTAATCAAACTATATGTATGCAAGTTGATATATTAGTATAATAGAGTATACCTAGATAGAGTATACGTCGGTTAAATGGGCAATGGTAATTAATATTAGGATACCCTATATTTTCATAATGGGTAATGTTATACAAGTCCAATTTAACTATTAATATGATCTCGATAATTGTTAGTTAACCTAATATTATGATAATCTAGTTAAATAGACTCCTTATAATTGTGATAATATGATCCAAAAATTATCATATGTTATAATATGATCTAGATACTCATTTATAGATTACTACGGACTTATAGTTTCATTCCATATATTACCATATGAGGTATTTATAAAATATCAATTAGTATTTGGATCATATTATCTTATAGTTACTATCATTCCTATAATGGCCCTAATACTGATCCCCTTTTAAATAATCTATGGAATAATAAATCTATTCTTATACTCATTAGGAGTCATCTCATTATAACTATAAAGCTATTGTCGTGGGATACAACACCCTAAAATATACCATCACCTTGTAAGACATATGTCCTAATTATCCTTAATTAGCATAATGGGATTCCAAAATAACTAGGACCTTAAATAACTTAATTTATAATGTTATCATCAATGGTAAGTGTATAGATTCACTTGGTATTCAAACATGCAATTTATTAATGTGAGTCTATTATCCCCACTTTATGGGTTGACCATGTAATTAGTAAGGGAGCCAATTACTGTAGATACTAACTCTAGAGCATTAGAATATTACCTATAAAAGGATAATTAAAATATTACGAAGGTTGGTCTCTACAGTTGTCAATTGTCTAATTAGGCCAATTATTATTCTACTATGATTTAGGTAGACATGATACCCTTAATAACCTAAGCAACACATCCGATTAGGTAGCCTATTAAGATTGGGATAATTAGATGGGATTTGAACTATTAGAACAAAGGTTACTTTACTCATTATTAGTAATGATTAATACTAACACTAAGGAATAACCTATTATTGGAGAGAGAGGAACACATATCTATCTTTAATAGTATTACCATTCACATAATCTCTTAAAGATAATAAGGTCCTCAAAATATGATGTCAATTGGTATATTAACTAGTAAATATGGTCTTTAATGTACACAAGTAGAGTCAATTGGATACATTAGGTTTATATTAGTTAAATATGGAAGTTTAACTAGATAGCCAAATACCTATTATACCATCCACCTATGTTTAACACCATAAGATTTTTAAAAGTATGGTCTATCAATTAGGCCATACAATTTCTTCTAACTAGTTAATATAGATTTGGAAAGATTTTTCTCCACCCTAATATCCTATGAGTGCTCCACTTGAATGTGGTTAATCAATAAAATAATGGTAGATGGTTTATTATGGACCATCTATAATCACTTGATCATTTAGTTGTCATTACTTCTATAAGCTTGGGCTTATAATGGTCATTAACAATCTTCAATAATTGGATAACACTTGTTAAAATGTCCAATTATATGTATTTCAAGGTGATCTAGTTACTATCATTCCTATATTAATCCGACTAGCTCAGTTATAACTAATTAGTCTATTATCCTAATTATGGGATAAATTAGTTGCATAGTAGTAACCCTATTATTACACTTATCTAATGGATCATAGCTAAAACATATGATAACCCTATTAAGGTTTATATTACTTATTAGGCCATTATATTAACCTAAATAATTTAGATAAGATTAAACCTTATATCTTATATTGTATATTGAAATAAGTTAATGGTCTTCTCCGATACGATTCGAGCGATGAGGAACCCTCCATGAATAACATAAGAGTTATGTTAACTAGATTTAGTGGGATATATT